>CM028136.1:214857500-216172500 GCA_016271365.2 Neoceratodus forsteri
GTGTAGCAGAAAAAATAATTCCTGAATGAATGCGGAACAGACCGTCTACTCATATTTGCTGAATGCTAGCCAGAAACTACACTGGAGCCGATTGCATATTTCTCCCTCAGCATGGCACACAATACTAACATACTAACATACTAAAATGCCAGCAGAATAGGCCTAACGGTCTTTCGTGTCTGCTCGTTTGGTCAGTCCCCAACCTGGGTGCTGACAATGGCACTCCAGATGGTCCTACAGGCCTCAACACACAGCAAATTAATATGTTCGCTGCCCTGATGCAACGTATGTCGGAGGTCACTTTGGCCTCAAATAATACCACTCTGGTCATTCAACAAATGGATGCAAGAATGTGCCACACCAAATCAAAAGTTACCCGCAACACGGAAGTCATCAATACACTTACCTCCACCATTCGTGAACAAGAACAAACTGTCCAACTGCTGCAAAATAAAATTGATGACGTGGAAAATAGAAGCCATCGCAACAACCTATGGCTCCTGGGGTTCCCTGAGGGTGCTGAACAGGGGAATCCTTTGGATTTTCTGCATGATGTCCTGCCCAAAATCCTGTGACATGAACTGTCTCCTGGCCTAGTGATAGAGTGAGCTCACAGGACCCTTAATCCCCCACCCAAACCAGGCGAAATCCTAGACCACTTATGGCTCACATTCTAAATTTTGCTGGCAAGGAATGGATTACCTCCAGGGCTATGAAGCTTGGGGCCCTTTAATGGCAAGGCCATAAAATCTTAATTTTTCAGGATTATTCTCAGGAATTGGTGGCCAAATGGAAAAAATATACTGAGGCTCACTGCCTGATGCATTCCCAGGGTATCCAATTTTCGCTGTGTTACCCCTCTATAATGGGTTTGGATGTCAACGGGGCTCCTGTCTTCTTTTCAACACCAGCAGCCCTTATGGACTACCTGCACTACAACTGGCTCCCCTGGTCCAGATTCAACCCTCCAGTGCTCCAAAATAATAATTCTGGACATGCCAGGGCAAAAAGCTTGTCGATTGATGCACCAAACACGGGGGAAAAACTCCAATGCAGCCATACATTTCAAGGTGCTGCTCCGGGCCTTCCAGCCAGATCCCATAAATGGCAAGAGTCTGGCCGGCATGCCAGAAGAACGCACCTGCAAGACTGGGAGGCAGAACAAGGTCTTCGGTGGGAAGAGTTAGCTGAGATCCATGTCTCGAGCCTTAACAAATTTTCCACTCCGAACCGCTTCACAGCATTGGCCCCCATAAAACCATTTGGATCCAAGGAGTTTCCTGATTACCCAGAGGAGGAGATGGTGCAGAAGGTCTCCATTACTGAAACTGAACTAAAAAAATGGATGGTAGAGGAGTCTCCTTGCGCAGCCTCCCCTGCGCCACACTGCTCATCGTAAACTTTGGATCTTGGCTCAGACAAGATGGCACCCCAATCCTTAATCATAGCAGACGAATCCCAGGGGAAGACACCACAAGACCAGACATAGATAAGTGTCCTTTTGAATATTTTTCTTGCTGTTGAGGGAAGGTTATGGGCTTAGGGAAAGATACCCGGGCCCTCACTGTTTGTAGTCTCCTCTTAAATTAATGATTAATGAATGGGAGGTCCATAGTTCTCATCCCCCTCCACTACCCTTTAGGGAATCCAGGTGTAACCCCTTGGTGGCGCTATCCCAAGGGCTACTACCCCTGCCTGCTTGGCTAGTAGCAGGTTAAGGGGCCTGGGTAATGAAACTGGTGCCTCCACCCGGAGGTCAGGGTTGTTAGTGGTCAAGCTAACCTGGGCCCATCCCTCTGGGACACTGCAACCCCCCCTCTTTCCCTTCTAGTGGCCTGAACAATATACAGTAATTACTTTCACAATGACCCTTATTCACCAGGCAATTATGCACACTGTTTGTACTTACCACCATGGCCGGTTCCTCTAGCTTCATCCTGGGGACCCCCTGTAAAACAAGGTTAAGCACAGCAAATAGCAACAGTACAATACTTTTGGCACAAACTGGAACCACAGTCAGGTTAAATGCAAACAAAGTTAAATCTGATTTATTCAGGGGACTTGAACAAGGGAGGGGCGTAATTAGGTTGATTTGCTTAAAAGCTATATTAATCAGACAGTTATGCATGCAGTTCAGAGTCCCTACACAGTCACACACTCTGGGTACCCAGGTAGGAAAACAGTGGGCTAGCCAGGAACGTTGCAGCTGGTTGGGGCCCTGTGATTGAAGAATGCAACATGCACGACACACACTATTTGTAATCCAGAGCTGGAGGGCTCGGTTCATGAAAGAAAAGGCAACAAGACAATCAGATGACAACACTTTTAGAGTTAACTGCTGTTGCAGGGAACTACCCTGATGTTTACTCACGATACCCAATACTGGACACAGGCAGGATGAAATTGACACTGCAGGCTGTTGAGCTGGAGTGCCCAGAGAAGCAGGGCCCACACAAATCACCGAGGCGTCATTCCTGTTCAATGCGTTGAGCAGGGGACTGATCCCCCAGGCCGGTCTCTCGTCGATGACTTTCTCTGTGTAGCAGGTATTCTGGCTGGGCCAGTGTAGCAGAGCCCAGGCAAATGGAAATGGATATGGATTCAGTCCGTGGAGCTGGATGCAGCCTCCAACAAGCAAAACACAGTTCAGACACAGTGGGGAACCAAATCATGACCCACTATAAGCACACAGCACATTCCCATGTAAGGAAATTTCACTGTACCAGGTAAATGGCTCTCTGGTCACAATTATAGAGTCTCTGCACAATCCGGGAGTTCAGAGGTAGCTGGAAGTCCTGACAGGCTGATCGCATTCAGCAAATCTTCGGTCTTCTTCAGGTTAAAGTCTGGTCACAATTCAGTGGCTTAATTCGCTCTCCAAATTTGGATTCAGTCTGAAAAAAGCACAAGTTCTCTCTCAGGGACAGCAGGCAGGCATGTAAGCCGAACTCAGGCCTTTCCACAGTTCTCTTGCACAAATCCACTATGGATTGCTGCTCGAACTATCTTGAGCTGTTACTTCTTCACTTCCAAACCCAGATCTAACTGAAACTGCAAGCAGTGTGGGACTTTCCCCAAGATCCATAAGGTCCTGATGGCTGATCTGTCTGTCAGTCACAACAAGGGCTCCCCCTCCAAGTTATTTTAGGCGCCAAAATACCCAAACTACAATTCCTACAAGTTCTGGCCCCACCAAGCCCCTGTAGGCAGGCTCCATTTTAGAGTCCCAAATGTACTGATTGGCCCATTCTGACAGACCAGGACGAAGATGATGGAAACAAACAGAACTGTCCATGCTGCAAAGAAGGCAGGTTAGGACAAATTGCAATATTATTACTACTCTAACAAATGATCAGCAAACAAGTACATCTTCTAACAGAGCTCCCTCTCAAATTAATTATGACTGCAATCCAGGCAGCTCTTAAAGAGACAGTACACAGAGGCTATACAGGCACTCTCTGGCAATACATTTAAACTGCTGAAATGCAGAACACCAGCCTGGCAGTGAGCATTTAGGCAAGCTCAAGGAAGACTTTTTGGGAACCCCCATTTGTAGGTGGGGTTACACCGGCCTATGTATTTGCCCGACCATCTAGAAAGGTGCTCCTAGGATACTGTGCATTGCCTAAATATATCTATTGTTGCAGTTGGCTGGTTCTTTACAAAGTTATGTAATTTCTGGTTACACTTGGGGTACTATACCAAAAGCCTGTTGAGGAGGGCAGAGAGAGGGAAGGATGTCTATTGTAAAGGCCAGTTATGAGTTAAAAGTAACAGGATGTCCTCACATATTTTTTTCTTTTTCCTTGTGGTCACTGGTTCACCAAGTTATTAGTGTATCCCTTCATGACTGAAGGCTGCTTGTCAACTTATACTGCATTGATGCTGTGTGCCACAACAATACCCCCTTCCTTCTTCCTAACCCCCGACATTAAGGCTAGGGGACATGCCAAGGCACTGAAAGAAATATCACTGACCCAATCTTTCAGCTAAGCATGCACTCTGTATTTACAGATTCCACACCGCTATTCTCATGTGCTCTCTGGGTGAGTGGCAGCAACCTGTGGTGTGCTTATTCAACAGAGCCTTTATGTACCCTTACACTTCCAACTTTTTTGGAGGTGTGAGAGCCCACTTTGCAGTGGATCTCTTATCTGATACACCCCCGAATGGAAGGGTAGGTTAGGTCTGAGAAGATCTTGTATCCTCGGCCTGCTAAACTGACTTTTCCAGTGCGCAGTTAGGTGCAAAACTTATAAATAGTTTATGCTATTTTATTGTTTTCAAGTTACTGTTTTTTATATGCTGCAATATGTTCTTTTTTTTAATTCAATATGCTTTATTCATTATACTGTATACAGCAGAAATGACAATAATGGCAAACGGATGAAAATTGACAGGTTACAACTCAATGCATCAAGACTGCCAATACAGATATTAACAAAATAGACAGATAATAAAGTACAGACTAAAATAGACAACATACATTAAATTAAACAAATATCCCCCCATCCCACCCCCACCCCTGGTGCCAATCATGGTATCTATTGTCCATAAAATGACTTAGGTCAGTTGAGTGACTTTGGTCGCTAGAGTTTCCAAGCTGTGAGCAAAGCATCTAAAGGGCCCCATTTACTGTGATAACCATTAAGTCGGTTGGCCATTGATGCAATATGCCATTTCAATTGAAGAGCCAATAATAATTCTCTATGCCATTCTATCACAGATGGCAAGGATTCCTCCTTCCAGTACCTCATGATGGTTAATTTGGTTACAGCAGATATCATAGCTATGTGTGCCATTCTTATTCTAGGGGTATCAGAGGGATAACAATTGAGCAGACAAGCCTCTGGTATAAACAGTGGATCAAACCCTAGCATTGGGTCAAGAGAGCTTCTGATTGCTTGCCAATACTTACGTACTCTTGGACATTTCCATAACATATGATATAAGTCCCCGTCCATTGCTGAACACCTTTGACATAGGGAGGAGGGTAATCTACCCATTTTATATAATTGCTCTGGAGTATAATGTAAACTGTGCATTATGTTATATTGTATCAAGCGAAGTCTAGCCTGTTTAATAAATCTGTAAATATTATTCCAGGTCCACTTCCAGGATCATGCATACCTGGTGAGAGACTGGGTGGGAAATGAGATTCATGCTAGTGCTCCTATGAGGAAAAGAGGTGTGGTTATTTTGTTGCACAGATCCCTACACTGTTATTCTGTTGCACAGATCCCTACACTGATTTATTTTGTAGAGTAAGTCTGACCTTCAGGGCAGATGGGTTCTGGCCTTGTTAGATACACCAAATGGGCACGTTCTTTTGGTGAATATTTATGCCCTAAACAAGGATGACCCCACCTTTTTTCTAGACTTATTGACCAAAATAGAAGGCTTGAGTGAGACAGATACACTCATTATGATGTGGGGAGACTTTAACCTCATGCTGGTTCTGGTCCTAGATAGGAGTGACCAAGGTAGGGAAACACACACCAGAGGGGTGCAGGCTGTGATGCAGCTGAGCTCTGAGTTCCAGTTAGTTGACATATGGTGCCTCAGCCACCCCAGGAATAAGACTACACTTTCTAATCGGGGGCCCATGGACACTTCAGTAGGTTAGATTTCTGGTTGATCTCTCAAACCCTTACACGATCCAAATTCTGCCTACTGCTATTTTGGATCATGCCCCGGTTCAGCTGTTACTTTCCATGGGTGTCTCCTCTTCCCGCTCTCCTACTTCGAGGCTTGACTCTCTTCTAATGTGGGACCAACAGTTTATAGAGTGGGCGGAGTTCAAAACCAGACTGTTCCTACAGGACAACCCTATTCATGATACCTTTGCCCAAAACACCTGGGAAACATACAAGGCATATATGAGGGGGAAAATCATGGGTTACACAGCACATAGTAGAAAGGACAGAGAGTGGGAATTGACTGATCGGGAGGGGGAACTTGCCACTGCTGAAAAGACTTTTAAGGCCAAGTCCCACCCCACCCCTCACTCTCTCAGCGGATGACAGGTTCTCTTACTTCTCATGAGAATAAATGAACTCCTGTCATGGACGGTTGACCTGGCTATGCTTCGAATATGGCACATCTATTGGGGGCGGGAAGGACAAAAGCAGGAAAATATGGGTGTATCAATTCCGGAAGCAGTGAATAGGTATATAACAGGGCTTAAAGACCCTACATCTGGAGAGGTAAAAACCAAACCTCACTAGGTGAATGAAATCATGGCAGCATTTTACTTGCAGCTGTACACCTCACCTCGAGCTGAAACCAACTCTGACACTCGTAAGTTCCTAGACTCCATATCCTTCCCTAAACTATCAGTAGCCCAGAGTTTGGCCCTTGAGACAATCTTTTCCACTGAAGAGATATCCATGGTCCTACTATCTCTTAAAAAGAGGAAGGCCCCGGGGGGGATGACTTCCCTGTGGACTTCCTACAAGCCATGGCACCTTTGATTGCCCCATTGCTTTGCCAGGTGTACACTGAATCCATGGGAGGCAGTATAGTACAGTGGTTTAAGGCTCTGAGCTGCAAATCTGGAGACCTGGGTTTGAATCCCACAGCCCTCCACTTGCATACTGTGTGACCCTGAGCAATTCATTTAACTTCCCTGTGCTCCCAGGTCATACCTGTAAACAAGCTTTCAGCTTGGTGTGTCTCTCCTGGTTAAACAATTGGAAAAAAAAAAAGGTTGGTACGCTACCTCACACTCTCCGAGAGGCAATAATAACTGTTCTCCCCAAGAAAGGGAAGGACCCCACGGAGATGGTCAGCTACCTCCCCATATCTTTGATAAATTCTGACAGTAAGGTTTATTCTAGAGCTTTGGCCAACATACTAAATCCCCTTTTACCCTCTCTGATCCACCCGTCCCAAGTTGTATTTATACAAGGGAGATACAGTACTGACCATATTCAAATGCTTCTCAATCTCATATATTTAGCGAAATGATTGGATACTCCAGCAGCTGCCTTGCCCATTGATTTTGAGAAGGTGTTCAATTCAGTGGAATGGTACTACCTCCATACTGTCCTAGACCACTATTGATTTGGACCCCATTTTTGGGCTGCCATCACGGTTCTCTGCACTTCTCCTCAAGCACAGATACTCACCATCTCAGTTCTATCCACTCCCTTCCCACTCCACAGGGGAACCAGACAAGGATGCCCCCTTCCCCCCCCCACTTGTACTAGCTGTTGAACCGCTTGCCGCTTTGATCCAGCAAGACCCTCATATCAGGGGGTTATATATGGAGAATTCTCACTTCTCCATGCTAATTTAAGCTGATGACTTGTTGGTCCTTCTAGAGGATGCACGATCTTCAATCCCCCCCCCCACTGGCCCTTCTGAGCCATTTCACTTCCATTTGTGTGCTCAAAGTCAATCAAAACAAAATGGAGATACTCCCCCTTAATTTGAAATGTCATCCTCAAAGTATCCCCCATTCTGGTCTTAAGTGGTCGCAAGACTCCATCACATACCTGGGTATCAAAGTGGGGGCTAATACTGACAAATGCTGGGATAACAATCTGAGCCCATTGATATCTGAATGTAAAGAAGAACTGGAGTGATGAGGTCGGCTGCATCTCACCATGGTGGATAAGACTGACGCTTTTAAAATGTCAATGGCTCCCAAGTTTTTTCACTTAATTTCACACATCCCTTTATATTTACCTCCACTTTGTTACTGGAAGCTGGACAGGATGATTGGCTTCTTTTTGTGGGGAGCCTGTCACGCTCGATACAGTTGGAACGCGCTCAGGGCACACTGGTCTCAAGGGGGATGGGGACTACCCTGGTTGGAAGGGTATAAGCTGGCATATTACTGCTCTCAAACCTTGAAATGGTTTCAGTCTCATTCCAAAAGTTCCCCCCTCAGTGGCTAGAGATAGAACAGAAACTTGTGGATACCCCTATGTCGGCCTCTTTATTGTGAGCAGACACATCCCATGTTTTTCCAACCCATCCTACCCTAGGACCCTCTATCCGGTACTGGAAGACATTACACAAAAACTGGGTACCTCTCCCTACCCTTTGTCCCATACTCCACTATGGCATAACCCCTCTATTATGATAGGGGGTTCCCCAATACTATGACCAAAATGGAAGGACGGAGGCATTCTCATCCGCAGAGACCTGCTGATCCCAACACTAGAGTGGTGGACACTTTCCAGAACCTGAAGCTTCTGTGGTCATTACCCATATCCGACTACTGGAGGAATTTGCAGATATGTGACATAGTCAAAGTCCTCCTCCCCCTGCCTCAAGCCCCACTAAGACTCCTTCTAAACTTAACAGCTGGCTTCACCTTCTGAAAGGGATGGCAGGGGTAATATATATTGCAGTAAGGAATGCCCTGTCAAACCTGTCACTCTCATCAAAAAATAAATGGGAAAAGGCCCTAAACAAATGGCTCTCGGACCTCGAGTGGGCTCAGTATTAGAATACAGGGCACACTGCCTATTGAGATGCCAGGAGCAGACTAATTTCCCAACAAAATATTGCACTCTTGGTAAAGAACCCCCGTAGTATTAAAGAAGGCTAAGGTAATGATGAATGATCACTGCTGGCATTGCCAGTAGCCTGGAGGGAATCTATTTCATATCCTCTTGCAATGTCCTCTCATCTCCCCTATATGGCTAAAAGTATCACAGGAAGCCAGCAGGATTATCCATCATCCAAAACCTCTTCTAGCCCCTCTGCTGCTGCTTGGCTTAAGGTCAGGGGCCCCATACCTTACTTCTCATGAGTTCAGATTGCTCATGTTGCTCAGCATGCAGGTAGAAACACACCCACCATTACCAAAATGTTCTCAGCTCTTGCTGAAGTACATGAATTGGACAGGCACTCTTATTTGGTACTTGGACAGGTAGAAAAATTCCAAATGTGTTGGGCACCTTATATGGCATACCTGGCTCGCAGGGCTGGCATAGGTTAAGGTTATTTCAATATAACTACTGCATTATACTGTAACAGCAATTGTGTATATGGATACTGACTTCTTTTCCTGAATTAGATATGTAAGCAGCAGTTTTTCTCTTTTTGTCTGTAAAGTTGTTGTGTATATAGTTGATAGTGGATAACCTTTGTCTTTTACTTTTAGCTGGACACGTCTCAGCTGATCAGGATCCTTCTGTTTTCAATGTATCTGTTCAATTGGCTGACTTTACTTTGTGGTGACCATCTTTTTTCAGATCCGGCACCAAGAATGGCCACTGGAAGATACATCTTTCCTAAAATCTTAAGCCTTGACTTCGTATCAGCAGTAGTATCTCTTACTTGGTCATGGTTACCCACCCTGCAAGATTAGGTAGGTGCCTGATTCTCCAAAATAGTTAGGGAACATACGATTATATGAAGAAGCCAGCAGAAGAAGGCCAGTTGGTCTATCAAGTCTGCTCATACTGCAGGGTCCACAGCTTGAGCTAATGTCCCTGCTCTCCCTCCCCACTCCTCCCATCCTCTCTACCCATGATCCTTACTTTCCCCATCTGCCTAACCCAGCGCCTCTTAAAGCTGCCCACTGTCTTCAGTGAGATGACCTCTTCCGGCAGCGCATTTCAAATGTTCAGCACCCTCTCTATGAAGAAGTGCTTCCTGGCCTCCCTCCTATACCTCCCACCCTCCAGCTCAAGACTGTGCCCCCTCATGTTATGGTTGCCACTCATCTTAAAGAGACTCTGCCTATCAGCCTTATTTATTCATTTCAAGTACTTGAAGGTCCCAATCATGTCCCCCCACTCCTGTCTTCCAGGGAGTACATGCTCAGTGCCCTCAATCTCTCCTCGTATGCCTTACCCTGGGGAATTATTTTCATTGTTTCCTTTCTGTTAAATGCCCAGATGAACTCCTTTTGCATGGTGTAGTTTACCAAGGAGGTCCCACTGTATAAATCTTTTACACAGTGAGGTGCCAGCATGCATTCCTGTATGTAATAATGCTGAGTTATCCTTCTTATGCATTCTGTGCTGTGTGTGTTATGTTCTCCTTGTTGTTCTTTTTTTGAAGAAAAAAACAATAAAACATTTAATTGAAAAACAAAATTACTGGGATGTAATATATAGTGTTGTGCAAAACTTCTCTTTTTGATTCACTAGATGCCTCTTTTCACTTCTTCGATTGAATTTGCCTTAACTGACCCCTCACATTCACCACAGTTCCTCCTATACCTCACTCTGCTCCCATTTCTTGAGTACAGGACAGCTTTTCTACTGGACCATATTTTTGTCTAAGTACTGGTTTGAAACCCTCGCACCAATCTTAACTCCTTAACTCCTGTCCCTGTGCCACTTTATACTCCTTCCATAATTCTGGCCATAATTCTCCCCTCTGTCTTCCCTGTATGAAAATATCTGCAGTTCAATCTGCCTTCATCTTCACGTTCTCTTGCCTTTGGACTAGCCTTAACCCCTTGTTGATGCTGTTCTTTCCCATCAAGTCAGAAAGATCTACTCTATAACTATAACTATATAACTCATGTGTGCAACTGCACAGCAGTAAGGAGAAAATGGTCCAGAGTATGTTCCCAGAGAAAGGCAAGAAGCAGGCAACGAGTGACAGCAGCAGGCAGAGGAGAAAGTGAGCATCTGTGTGTGGGGCAGTAATAAAGGTAACAGCAGATGGAGAATGGGTAAAGATCAGCAGAGAAAATGAAATTAATAAATGGATGCTAGCATATAGCTGTAGGCTTCAGTGGCACTTTGTAGAGGTGGGGTATGAATAGCCCATTTCCCCACCAAACTTCAGACCAATTCCCTTTAAGTTTAGTTACATATAGTTTTGTATAGGATTCCTAGAGGCAGGACTTGGCAGAACAGATGCAGATAGGATTGTCAGTGTCAGTGGCTTAGTAGGTATCATGCTCATCTCTGGGCTGTAGAATTAGAAGGTCGTGGGTTCTAGCTTCACACCAGATATGTAGGGTAATACCCATAACCAACTTTGTAGCACAGTACAAGGCGATGTTGCACTGTTGAGGTACTATCTGGATGAAATGATAAATGAGGTTCCTGTCTGCTCATCTCTGGCTATTGCCAGGTGGAAATTAAAGATCCCCCTACATAGCTGGCACAGTGGCACAGGGGGGATGATGTGCTGTAAGCGCCTTACCTCCTGCCATGCCAGTGACCCAAGTTTGGGAATATACATGGGTTGCCAGGGGTTGGCAGGAGGGAAGAGTGAGCATCCAGAAGACAGCTCTCCTCCCTCTGGGAAGGTGGGTTCTGTGGTCAGCTGCTCTACCACAACCTGGAAGAATCCAGCTGGAGGTGCGAGCCATCACAGTAAGTGGAAGGGCACCACATCTAAAGCACCAGGAAAGTCATCACAAAGGCAAAGCTCATACAATGTACTCATTGCATGTTTGTGGCTGGTCAGGGAGAGAAAGGAGGCAAAAGTGAATGTACATCTGGCCCGCAAACCCTCTACGCTGGTCAAGGGCCAAGGCACATCTAGACAAGTTACCGGGGGAAAGATAGCCCTCCTCTCCTGGTTCTGCTGCTGTGGGAGGGGGGGTAAACCACGCAGGATACAGCCCCTAGCCTTGAAGGTAGCTGGAGACTGCTGCAGCAGATGGGAACAGGGACTGATACAGTCTCTGTCCTGCCCAAGAGGAAAAATACCTCTCTAGAAAAAAAATCCCACTACACTTATCCAAGAAGAGTAGTGGAGTTTCCCCAATGACATGGCCAACATTCTCCCATCAATAAAACTGGTCCATGCAGCCTGCCCCCCCACAATACACCTAGAAATAAGCTATTACAGATAAGTGTCCTTTCCTTGTCAAAAATTACAAATAAATAAATAACTAAAAGTCAAAAGGGTTGCTCTTCTTAGAACTTTAGTTTCCAGCTCTGTGCTTTGTACGTGAATACTAACATTTTTTTAACATAATTGTTTTGTAATGAATTAGAGAAATTAGCTGCAGACATATTCTGCAGAAAAGAGGTGTTGCACATAGATTTGGATCAAGGGTTTGAGAAGTCATTGAGGGGGTACAAAAGAAAGTTCCTTACTGAGTACTGATCTCTAATCTTATGTCACTGCATTATTACCCAGATGATCGATTCATGGGTTACCTTGCTCAGTTGCATACAGAGCATTGTAGTCCCAAGTAGGCCCTTGCATTCTGCCATGCAGCATTTTAATATTCGGCTGTCTGTTTCTTGCTCCTCTATCCCATACAGATGCTGTTCTGCAAGGCACCTCAGGGACCTGCCAACTGCAGATAGCAAGAAAAAAAATTGCATTTTGTAGGGCTGAAATCCCATTAGACATATGAATAGGAGCTGCTTTCATTTTTTTCAGGAGACTATAACATTTGCATTTCTGCAAAGCACAGATAACTATAACCTCAGGGCATTAGTGTCTATTGTTTGTCTGAATCATTAAAAACTTATGCTTTGAGTTTGTAATTAGTAATGTTATTGTTCTGTCAGGACACTTTAGAAATATCTGGGGAGTGTTTATCTTGGGATAATGATTTCATCCTACTTTATTATTTTCCTTATTAGTGTTATTTTTGGTCTGTGTTAGTCTGATTAAAGTCCATTAACACTACTGCCACCCCAGCACACTTTTGTAAGAGTTTCATTTTACCTTAGGGAGTTCTGTTTCCTTGTATGAAAAAAAAATAACTACATTATATGCTTTTTAAGATAGCAAGTAAGGAATGATAAAATATATTATAAAAAATAATACCCTAAACTTGTCTGTTTTGAAATTAAGAACTTTTAAAATTTGGAGATTTTATTTTATTCATTTATTGAAAGACGTTTTAACAGGAAAGGCCTACTGAGTTCAGAACAGCTTGTTTCCAGAGGAGTTAAGGGGAAAGGGTTCAGGAAAAAATACAATAGCAGTAAATAGAAACATAGAAACATAGAATGTGATGGCAGATAAGGACCACTTGGCCCACCTAATCTGTCCATTTCCCCTACTTACTGTATAAACTCCAGCTCCTTTTTTGCTCTGCAGCCTTATCTTCTCTTTTCTACAACAATTATCTTCTGCCTGTCTTATGCATTCCTGAATTCACCTACTGTTTTTGCCCCTACAACATCCTCAGGGAGGCTGTTCCATGTATCCACCACCCTTTCAGAGAAAAGATACTTCCTCATGTTGCCCCTGCGTCTACCCCCCTCTAGCCTCTTATTGTGACCCCTTGTTCTTGCACGTCTCCTCTTTTGAAAGATGCTGCCCTCTTGAACTCAGTTATTCCCCTTGAGGCACTTGAATGTCTCTATCATATCCCACCATCCCTCCTTTCATCCAGCATATACATATTGAGTTCCCTCAATTGCTCCTCATATGGTTTTAGGTGCAGTTCTTGCCCTTCTCTGAACTGCCTCCACACTGTCTATGTCCTTACAGAGAGGAAGTCTCCAGAACTGTATGCAGTACTCTAGATGAGGTCTCACCAACTGCCTGTACAGCGGCATCACCACCTCCTATTTTCTACTGGTGATACCTCTCCCTGTGCACTCCAGCATCCCACTGGATTTCCTCACTGCCTTCTCCCATTGTTTGGCTAACTTTAGATCATCTGTTCTGACCACCACAGGTCCCTTTCCTGTTTGGTAGTTGTTAGTATCCCCCCCATTGTGTATTTCTCCCCTGAGTTTTTGTTTCCCAAGTGCATGAGTTTGCACTTTTTGGCATTGAATCTGAGCTGCCACACTCCTGACCACTCCTCCAACTTGCCTAAATCTCTTTTCATTCTCCCCACCCCACCCCAGAGTGTCAACCCTGTTACAGAGCTTAGTGTCATCTGTAAAAGGGTATTCCTTTCCTTCATGTTCCTCCACAGTGTGGCTTATAAAGAACATTAAAGAGGATCAGCCCCAGGATTAAGCCTGGTGGCACCCTGGTTACTGGTTACCCTCCACCTCTTCAGATTGAACTCTGTTTACCGCCACCCTCTGTGTCCCATTGCTAAGCCAATTTCTGATCCAGTTTACCACCCTTGGACCCACTTCTAGATTGTCCAACTTGTTTACCAACCTCCTGTGTGGAACTGTGTCAAATGCCTTGCTAAAATCTAGGTAGGCTATGTCCACTGCCCCATCTTGATTTATTACCCTTGTCACCCAGTCAAAGAAATCTATCAGATTTGTTTGACAAGGCCTTCCTGTTGTGAATCCATGTTGCCTTGGGTCTTGTGCCCCACTGGACTATAGATATTCTACAGTCCTTTCCGTTAACAGTGATTCCATCATCTTTCCTACCACTGAGGTCAAACTGACAGGTTTATAGTTTCCTGCTTCTACCCTGCTCCCACTTTTGTGAAGGGATATCACGTTCACCCTCTTCCAGTCCTCTGGTACTACTCCCTCTTCCAATGATTTGCTGAATAGGGCTGTCAATGATGTCAGTAGCACCTCTCTGAGTTCTTTTACTATTCTGGGATGTGTCCCATCTAGCCCCATAGCCTTGTCCACTTTCAGTTTCAAGAGTTGCTTTAGGACTCTCTTCTGTGAATGGACTGGTGTCCACCCCTCTTTCCTGTATGTGTTTAATGGCCAATTTTGGTCTCTCCCCTTCCCCTTCCTTTGTGAATACTGAGCATGTATTTATTCAGGATATTATTTGTTTTCTAGCTCCCCCCAACCACTCCTCCCCTCCTTTACTTAGCCTCACTATCCCTCCCTTGGCCTTTTTTCCTTCCCTAAACTACCTGAAAAATGTTTTGTCCCCCTCCTTCACTGTCTGGGCAATTTTTTATTCTGTTTGTGCCTTTGTACTTCTAACTGCTTTCTCTACCTCCCTCTGTTTTGTTTGATACAGTTCCTTGACTTCCTCCACCTGCATTACCTTGTACTTTCTGGACCAAATATTCAAAAGGGGTTGCACCATGCACAATAGAGTTGCTCCAGCGCAAGTCCAAAAATGCGCCATTCTGCGATATTCAGCAGGAGGCAGATGCACCCCTCAAATCACGCTGAGCAAGAGCGCAATGATAATGAATGTATGCGCAACTGAAGGGGAAGGAACCATGCATAAATGGCACAGTGCGATATTCAACAACATGCGCCATGCGCAATAGGGGAGCAAGCGGAAGTTGCGCGATAGCGGAAATGAGCCAAAATAAAAAGGAACAAGAGAGAGGTGCAAGACCGCTGCAGGGAAGGCACATGAGGCTGAACTCTAGCAACTCAAACTGGGCAGGAGGGACACACAGGGCAGGCTAGGGAAAGGGCACCGTGAACAGAGAAGCACAGGGAAGGTGTGGGGAGCCACAGCCAGTGCAGAAGGGGGAAGTGCCACACAGCACAGAGGCCACCACAGGAAGGTGTTCCTGGTGCAGGGGAAGTAGCAGCCAGGACAGCGGGGGGAACACAGAAACAGCTGCCGGGGGGGTGAACACAAGCCAGGGACATGGCCAGTGCCACCATCCAGATGGAGGCAGTAATGAGGGAGTGAGAAGGTGGGCAGCAGGGTGGCGCGGCTGTGGAAGGGCCCATCGGCAGTATGCCCCCAACAGGTAGTACCAAGCCCGCACCAGCTTTGAGCTTTACAGCGATACTGAGATTGTGGGCTGGTACCGCCTGAATCGGACAATTCCTGAGGCAGCTCTGTGAGCTGTGCAGTGATGTGATGCAGGCACCCACACGATGGAGCCATGCTCTGTCAGTGGAGACTAAAGTGACAGCTTGCATGTGCTTGCTCACCACGGGTACCTTCCAGAGACCAACAGGGGACACCACAGGCATAACCCAGTTGGCCGCATCATGCCACCTCACCCAATTCTTCAGCACACTACTGCCACATGCTGCGGAGTGCATACATTTCCCCAGCACACCGGCGGAGTGCACAGCAAACATACAGGCATTCCACAGGGTAGCACATATGCCTGGCATGCTAGGGGCAATAGACTGCACCCATGTGGCCATCCACACACCACCTGGCCCTGAGGGGGCCACATATATTAATCAGAAGGGCTATGCTAGCATCAACTGCCAGGTGGTGTGTGATGCCAGGGGGTGCATAATCAATATCTGTGCCAGGCACCCTGGGGGAGCACACAATGCCTTTATCTGGCACCAGTCAGCACTGTGCCACAGATTCAAGAGTGGGGACATCCCCACTGGCCACTTAGTGGGTGAGTATGCAAACTACACAAACAAACATAGAGCTTGGGAGGGGGCATGGTCAGAGGTGACATGGTTAGTGGCCTACATGGCCTGGGGCAGGGCAATGTGGCTCACTAAACTAACCTCCACCCTCTAAACACAGGTGACAGTGGATACCCACTCTGTCCCTGGCTGCTCACAACATACCGGTGGCCCGCGACCCCATCGCAGTAATGCTACAATGATGCACATTCCACCACACACAATGTCATCGAGCGGGTGTTCGGTATGCTGAAGGCACTTTTCCGTTGCCTGGACACCTCCAGCGGTGCCCTACAGTACAGCCCATCAAAGGACTGTGGGCTATTCCTGGCCTGTTGCATCCTGCACAACATGGCCAATGAATGTGGGATAGCCGTACAGGTCAAAGAGGGGGACAGCGATGGGGACGATGAGGACGCCAGTGACAATGGTGATGGGCAGCCCCCCCCCTTGGGTGACGGGACCCCCGTCTGCTCCGGCTGGCACAGCTGCACCAGGACACCATCACGGAGTAGCACTTCAGCCAACCCAGGTAAGTCATGGGGCCATGTGCAACCACCAGTGGCAAAGGCACAACCCACAAACATGCATGGACACACACCAGCGGTGCATGCCATCAAGGGAAGTGGCCGGGCATGGAACCACACACACTGCCAGGGATGGGCGAGGTCTAACATGGCACGCGGTCAGACACACACACACACACACACACAACTCACCAGACATGCACAAAGGGTAAGAGGCATGCCAACCCAGACCGCTACCCCTAGCCACACACATGTCCACAGACCACCACGCCCACTACCTGTCATTGTGTGTGCGTCAGACGCTGGGCACCATTGCACAGTGGCATACAGCATGATGCAGGCATCATCATGCACACGCAACTGCGGACAGCAGCCGGGAGGGTGTGCAGATGGACTGTGTATGTGCGTGCAGGGACGGGTACCCACCCGTGCATTGCCCGCTGTATGACACAATGCACACAGGGCAGCATCAGACAGTAGCCACGCTGGGAGACAGGTCAGTCACGCGCCACAGTGCCATGGCCACCACAGATGCGTGGGTGGCCCCACTGATACCTGCCAGCAGTGACAGGCTGACCACTGGCCTCATGGGGTGGCACCGACCTGTCCCCCAGGGGTTCCACTGCATGAATGCGACCGTGTTCATGCAGGGGTCTGCAGCACGCCAAACATGCCTGTGCCAGGCGTGCTGGGGATGCCCACAGCTGAACCCGGTGTCGACAAGGATGGTGTCACATGATGCCGGGAATGGGAGGTGGACACTGCACTGCGTGGTGTCTGCGATGCTTGGGCAAATAACTGTGTGCCCATTGTGGCCATGACAGCAGTGAATGACTGTGTTTGCCTGTCAATGGCAGCGGTCACATCCTCCCACAACCGGTCCATCTCTGCCAGGAGCAGAGCGGTGTCTCTGCTGCGACACTCCTCTGCCTAGCGCAGAGCCACACTCAGTGCATCCACTGCCGTTACAAGCCACATCTGCTGATTGACTGATGCTTGCAATATGCAGGTGTGCTTATCCAAGAGGTCATCTGCCTGATTGGCATGCTGTCCCTCAGGGTGTTCGCGGCCCTGATGCTCATCACCCCTTGAGGGTGGGCACTGCACACCAGGGCCAGGCCTGGGCATGTCCACAGGTGGTGCACTGATGCCGCCCCCTGACACTGTACCCCTATGGCCATTGGCCTGATGCTGCCCCTCCGGTTGCCGCTCCCCAGGGTTCAATGGTGCTGCCACAGTTGCCACAACAGTCCCACTGTCCTGTACACACACCAGTGCTGTCCCACCGGTGCTGACAGGCACAGGCTGGGACTGTGATGACACGCAGGCCTCCATGGCAGCACCACCCACAGCCATGGTCACGATGTCACCTGCTGTGTAGCCATCCTGTGGCACACACGTGTCACTGCCCATGACGTTAGCTCCATCATCATCGGTGACAGATCTGTCACCAGCCCGAGTCTCAGCATGTTGGCATCCATGGACGCTGGCATGCTGGGACACGGGCAGGGCCTCCTCCACACCTGCTCCACCAACATCAGTCCGGACGTCCAGGCGGGCCCACTGTTGCCCTGACCCGCGTATTCCTGTGGAGGTGGATGGGTCCTCCTCCATCTCCATGTGACTGGCCTCAGTGGAGAAGCCCACCACCGCTGACCCATGCAGATGCTCAGGAGCTGTGAGGGACAAAAAGTAGCATTACTGCATGTGACCTACCCTGTCCCTCCCCCCAATAGACAGACCATGACCTACCATGCAGTGACAGGCTACCACCCATCTGGAATCCACCACCCAGAACACCCTCAATGGCGGAACGCTGCATGCTGCCAGCAACCCGCTCCTCCTGTGAGGTCAGGCGTAGCACCTCCAGCTGTCCCTCACCTGTCGCAGACCATGCTGCCCTGATGGCAGCCACCTTTCTCTTTAATCCTCCGCCTGTCTGTGCTCATCTTCTTTTTGCACTCCTGCACAGAGCTCTGGTGGCTGCCATGCAGGTTTACAGCACACGCCACCTCCTCCCATGCAGCAGCACGGGCCTGTGGTGTTCCCTGGCATCTACTGAGAAGCGGCTCCTGGTCTATGTAGGCCTCGAACAGGGCATCTGTCTCGGCCTTAGTGAAATTCGGCCTCCTCTTCCTCCCCACGACTCTGTACCTCTTCCTCCACCACACGCCCGGTCATGATTCATCCTGTGAGAATGACAGGTGTTACCTGTGACTGTGCAGTCCCATGCATGTCCCAAACACCACAGTCCACACTCCCAAACAGCATGCAACTCACCGCAATAGACTGCAGTAACCGACTATGGCCAGTGCAGCCCAATGTCGCACTTTTATAGCGCAACCCATGCAAATGCGGTGAGGCACATCTTTAAATGGATGCAAATGCAGTGACTGCACCATTGAATGGCTGATTAGCTGATTTGCACATGCAGCTGAATATCGCGCTTTTGCACTTTACACAATTGTGTTGAACATGCTGAGCCAAGGGTGCAGTTCTGTGACATACGCAGTGCACAAGTAACTGTGCATGCCCGGGTTGATGATGCAGGTGCCTGTCAAGCTGCTGACGTGCTGTGCACAGGAGGCAATGCAGGGCACAGCCACCATTGTGCCAGTGGTGCTACAGCGCTGTTCACCTATATGGCGCTTTGGCACTGGGGCATCGTGGGCGCTCTGGGGCAACAGCGTGGTAGGCCACTACAGGAGGTGGCACACAGGCACCCAATTGTGCTACATGCATTGGGTTCCAATCACTCTGTGGCTGTCCGTGCACCAGAGACCCTTGACCCTGTGCCCGACCTTTGCCCCCTAGGCACCATGTGTCAGACATGGGTGCACCACTATCGAGCTGCTCAGTGACAGCGCAATAAGGAATGGCAGCGCTGTACCGTGCAGCATCTGCACATGGCAGGACCATGCTGCAGAGGGCCATTTTGATTGAACTGAGCAGCAGAGATGGTGCGGAGGCATGCTTTGCAGTGGAGCCAGATCGAGCTGGCAAACCTTGTGGCCATAATCAAGCCACATGTTGGGGCTATGTTTGGGAAGGCACCCCTGGACAGGGCCAGGAGTGAAGTATGGCAGGAGGTGGCTGACGCCCTGGAGGAGCCACTGGTATGGGGCGGACGGCAAAGCAGTGCCGCCACCGTTATGGGGACCTGATTTGCAGGGATCTGGATCTGCTTGCCCACCTGTGGGCACATGCCAGGAGGGGCACAGTGCCATGGCCAGGTAGGTACAACATCCATACACTTTTATCGTCCATACGGGTATCACGGTTGCATGTGTCCGGCACATGGGGGGGCATCCGGTGTTGGCCGTGGTGGTGGTATCGGGGTGTGGGGTGGGTGAGTCTGGCTGTGTGGGATTGCACACACATGGGTGTGAGGGGACATTGCTACCAGATTGCACTGATGTTCCTCTCTCCATGTTTGCACCTTAGGGCCAGAAGAACGGAGGCGCAACCGCAAGGGGAGGCGCCGCATGTTGGAGGAGAGGGACAGGAGGGATGAAGATGGTCTGCGGCACATGGACCAGCCTGCTGATGGTGAGTGTCTTACATCCATGATTACTACTGCATTCTGTATAACTGGGTGGGCAGTTGGGCATGGCCACCATCCAGTAACACCACTGCCATGCACGCAACTTGTTACAGTCAGCACTGTCCAGTGGCACTGCATGTCTGGGAGTGCATCAATGGTGGTCCATGTGTGTGCACCAGGCACATGGCTGTGGCACTGCCTTTACACCGCATAGCCAAGTCACTGTACGGCGATGGTGGTGCTGTGCAGGACATGGGCATTGGGTGTGTGCAGTGGTCCACATGGCTGTGGCTGCCTGGGTGGCAGGTCTTGTGGACACGGTCACTGTGGGTGGTCGCACACCATCACAGGGGCGTGTCACATGGCTGTATGCCATGCACAATGGGTGGGCTGCAGGGGGATGGACAGTCACATCTATTGACTCTGCTCCCTCATCCTAGGTGGCCGGACTCTCCAGCAGATCCAGTGGGACATTCAGGAGCTGCTGCAGGTCAGGAGGGAGACTTTGGAGATCCTGAGGCACATCCACCACCATGGGGTGAGGAGGAGGAGGAGGCGGAGATCCCATCGGCGCCAGGAGGAAGAGGACCGGGGCAGCCAGTGATGTCCCCATGCCCCAAATACCACCTTTCCCCCTTTGACCCACCCTCACACCCCTTCTTCCCTCTTCCATATGTTCACCCCTGCCCATTACCCACCCCCGCCTGTTATGTGGCCCTTCCCCCACTATTGTATATAGTTTTGTATATAGCTTTACGTACATAGTTTTAATATATACATTTTGTTATAACAACTGTGGTGGTCTCTGATTTGCAGCGGGCTACAGGTGCTCAGCTGCAGTGGTGTGCATTGCGTCAGGGGTGGTGCACACATGGGCGTGTGTGTGTGTGTATGTGTGTAGTGGTGAACCACCTATGGTGTGGACAGGGGGATCAGTCACTGTCTGTGGTTTGTGTGTTGTACTCTGTGCACTGCATTCCTGTGTGCAGTGGTCCACGGGGCCTGCACTGTGTGCATGGCACCCCTGTCAGACCATCACTGGCCATTGCAGCTGACACCCTTGCATGTCTGTGATATGCACGGTCTGCTGGTGTGTCAGTGGTGGCCGTCCATGCTGGATAACAACTGTACCCGGCACAATGCCAGGTTGACCGCCATCACCAGTATGGTGCACGTCTTCCTTCAGTGGCACTGTGGCCTCCGCTGTTGTTGTCCACCATCCATGCTGTCACTTGTGTCTGTTGCAGGGGATGTGCTCCAGTGTCTGTCACTTGTGCTCCAGCAGCATGCTGGTGGCATACAGCTTCATGGTGCCTGCACAGGGTGGCTGGCACACCTGTGCAATGTAGGGGTGCTGGCCGTGTGTACACGTCAGCCATGGCCACACGCCAGTGGCTTGGTTGACCCGCTACTGTGTCCCTGTGTTGATGTGCCCTTGGGTATGGGTGGGTGTTTGTCCATGCACTTTGTTGCATCCTGTGTGGTGCATGCCTCCATGCTACACTGTGCGTGTCTGTGCTGGCTGTTGTGGCCAGTGCTGGGATGGGATGTGTCCTTGGGAGGGTGTGCAGGGTGCTGTACTGCTGGAGGTGGGATCCGGGGCATGCCCTGTTGCATGTGGGGTACCTCGTGTGCTGACGCATGGTCGGTCTTTCAGCTGTACCTGGGGGGGGCATGCAAGGTGGCACTGTGTATGCATCTGTTGCATCACTGTCTGCTGCCGCCTGCTGCAGGGTACCCATGGTGGGGCTGCCTTGTGTGGCTCCATGGTGCACAGGGTTGCATTGTCACAGTGGTAGTGGCATGCATGGGTTTGTCCTGCATTGTTGGGTGCTACTCCTGGGCAGGGTGTATGGGGATCATGATGCAGGGTGTGCTCTGCACTGGTGAGATGGTGTGGTTCGGGGTGGTTGGCCCTCCTTGTGTGCCAGTCACAGCTTGCCAGAGGGTGTGCTGGGGCACTATGGCCCGGCTGTGGGTTGGTTGCTGGTATCCATGGGCTGGTGGTTATTCCAGCTCTCCCCCGGTTGTGCAGTGCATGGGGTGTGGGGGACGATGTCTGATCTGCTGTGTGTTCCTCTGACCATCTGTGGCATGGGTGCTGGGCCCCTGCATCCCTGGTTGTGCTGTTGCATTGCTGCCCTGCTTCTGAGGGCATCCCTGGTTGCACTATGGCACATCTGGACTGCTCAGCTGAACATCCCTTGTTGCGCTACGGCGCAGGTGGTGCGATATTCAGTCGTCGGCTGTAGGCGCATCTTGGCCTGCGCAGTTTTTGAATATCGTGCTTCTTGTGCATGGGCACAGTGGACTTGCGCTTGCTCCTGCTGTTGCGCACTTTTGGGGCGCAGTTTGAATATCTGGGCCTCTGAATGCAAGTTTTTTCTCTCTAACTTTCCCCACCAATTCTTTTGAAAACCACAATGGTTTTCTTTTTCTTCTTGCTTTGTTAACTTGCTTCACACAAAGGCTTGTTGCCTCTGTTGTGGCTCTTTTGAGGTTCTCCAACTGTTCCTCTACTCCCCTCCCTTTCCTTCTGCAAGTATTTTCTTGAGGCATTCTCCCATTTTTGCAAAGTCGTCCCTTTTGAAGTCCAGCACTCTTGCTTTTGTGTGGCTTGAGTCTTCTACTGTCTTTACCTTGAACTATACTTTTATTTATTTTGTATTTATTTATTTATTGAAGATATTGGATAACACACCTTTGAGTCAAAGACTCCTTTACAAAGGTTCCACATCATTGAAAACAGAGACATCAGGGACAATAGCAACAACTACACACAATAGTTACAGACATACTGTCTGGTGATTGTTGGATCCCAGATAGCTGCCCACTGATGCATCCATTATTCTGTCTCCATTGGTAAGCCCCTGGTCCAATATCGCCTCCTCATGGGTGGGTTCTACCACCAGTTGGTGAGGCATGCCCCCTGCAGGGTATCCAGGATGACTCTGCCCCTGTATGTGGCTGCAACATAGGTGTTCCAGTTTACATCAGGCATATTTAGGTCCCCTTCCAACAACACTTCCCCTTTCTCTGCCATTTTAAGTATGTTATCTATCATGACCCTATCTGTGTCCTCCCCTTGCACTTGGGGTCTGTAGATAATGCCTGTGCAGATAGTGGTGAAATTTCCTAACTCCAGGGTGACCCACAGTTCCTCTTCTCCTACCTGCTTTCCCTTTATCTCAGTTGTTTTGATCCCCTCCCTGATGTAGATAACTACTTCACCTCCCTTTTTGCCCTCCCTGTCTTTCCTGTAGACGATGTAGCCAGGTAAATTAACATCCCAGTCATGGTTTTCTGTATACTATGTTTCCATGATTGCCACAATAGCCAGGTCTCCCTCTGCCATTAAGACCACTAGGTCAGGGATCTTGTTTCCCAGGCTACAGGCATTTGTACACATGGCCTTCTATGTTTTGATGGCTTCACCCCTATTTGTTTCTATAGTATCCCTTTCCCTTTTGCCTTCCCTGGCATTACCCCTTGTTTAAGTTACTTGTGTTTTCTTCTTCTTAGTATACTCTTATCTGACTACCTTAACCTGTGTGTGGGAAGGAAGTTTAGTCCTTTTTTGCATATTTCCACCTCACCCCTTGGCTAGTTTAAATGTTTTGCTAATGAAGCACTCAAACCTTTCACTCAGGATCCTGGTCCCCCCCAGGACAAATGCAGACCATCCCTTGTGTACAAGCCTGCATCCCTCACTTGGGCCCCCCAGTCCGCAATGAAGCCAAAACCTTCAACTGTGCAACAGTTCTTCAGCTATTTGTTGAAGCTCATGGTGCAGAGCATCCTGGCATCTTCCATGCTGTAGACAGATAGCACTTCTGAGAATGTTACCATGTGTGCCTTCTGTCTATGACCCCTCCCCAACTCTGTGAACTCCCTCTGCACTGCTCCAACCTCACTGTTTGCCAGGTCATTTGTCCCCAGGTGGATAATGACTTCTGGCTCCCCCTTCTGTGCTGCTGCCCCTGCGATCCTAAGGATTCCCCTTCTATCACTCCAAGCTGTGGCACCGGGTAGGCACCTTACCCTTCTCCCTCCTCCCTTTCTCACCCCCATTTCTATCTCCTAATAATAGAGTTCCTTACTAGGAGTTGCTTTCTTCTCCTCTGGGGTTCCTTGCCTCCCCCTCCGGGGTGTCCAGCACAAAGGTACCCTGCTTCCACCTTGTCCACCACTGCGGGTGCCTTCATGGGATTGCCTCACCCTGCTGGAATGGTGTAGTAGTTGTGGAGTAGAACTACTGGTGGGATGTGCCTCTGCCCAACCTCTCTCAACCTCCCTGAGTCCAACATTGTCCAACCTTCCCTTCTTCCTAGCATCCTCTGAGGTGGCAGGGGTGGCTTTGGAGGTCCCTGGGTGGAGGAGGAGGAGACTTCCTGAATCCTAGCCAACTCTGCCTGAAGATGAGCAACATCTGCCCTCAACCCAGAGAGGTGTATACAGATAGGGCAGCTCCGCAGTCTCCAGAATGTCTCCTGGAAGACTGCTGCCCCACTGCCACTGCATTGCACCACTCCCATCATGTATGTTGTTTGCTCTCTCCTTACTGAGCTTAATCACCTAAGTGTAAAGGATCAAATCTTTTTTTTTTAGTTAAATAAAGCCAGTATGCAAAAATACAGAACCATTTTCACCTTCACCTACTAGGCTTCTAGTCGATCAATCACTACCCCACACAGACTTTGAGATGACCGTTGCTCACACTATATTTGAATGCAAACTGTCCTTACTGTGTAGCTGTGTTTGATAACCCTGGGTAGATTTGTGTGATTTTACCCCTCCTGTATCAGGACAGGAAGTGGCAACATGCTACTAGGGGATGGCCCTATAAAACTACCCACATGCCTATGGTGAATAGTGAGCGGAATGGGACTACCCAGAGGTAATGTCTGTCAGAAAAAAAAATAATCAGCTCTAACTAGTGCTGTTGTCAGCTCCCCGTCCCTGCAACAAATGGCAAGAAGTATAGCAAATGAGAACATCAAATAAAAGGTCACTTTCAAATGTTCTTGCCCTTAATGCTCCCCCATGCACAAAATACTGCTGTAAGAAACAAGCATTTGTCAATGCCGAATGTTGTTGCGCTGGCATTGGCTTTGGTAGTGCAGTGCGGGAAAACATTTTGGGCAGGATGTGAAAAATGACAGCTGTACAGTTCATAAGGAGGTATAAAAAAATAACAGTGTTGAAAATATGGCATGTAAATATTGCAAATTTGTGAAGTTACAAGGGTGAGTGAGAAATGCTCAATGCACACTTGTAACACAATCATTATATGGGCGTTCAGCACCAAATTTTCAACATAGGCATCTTAGCACCTCTGCTCATGTACAGTGTCACTGTTATTTCCCCAAACTGTCCCAAAAAGGGATTTCGCACTGCGACCCCGCTATTATGCACTGGACATGCGAAAACACATTTTGGGCAGGATATGTGAAATGACAGCTATATTGTTCATCAAGAGGTGTGGAAAAATGCCAACAGTGAAAATCCAGAGTGAAAATATTACAAATGCACAACGTTACAAGCGTGTGTGCAACCTACCAATGCACGCTCGTAACACAGTCATTTTATGGAGTATTGTAACCAAATTTTCAACATAGTCATTTTAGGACCTCTGCTCATGGAAAGTGTCACTGTCATTTTCATTATCTGACCCAAACACTGATTTCCCACTGCAACCACACTATTGTGCGCTGGATGTGCGGAAACACATTTTGGCCAGGATGTGAAAAATGACAGCTGTATTGTTCACAAGGAGGTGTACAAAAATGACAATGTTGAAAATCTGGCGTAAAAATATTGTGAATTCATGAAGTTATGAGCCTGCGTAGCAGCTGCTCAATGCATGCTTGTAAAACAGCCACTTTTTGGATTTGTTTCCACCAAATTTGCAACATAGGCTTTGTGAGAGCCCACCTCATGAACGGTGGCACTGTCATCTTGTTAATCGGTCCCAAAAGGTGATTCCATGCAGTGACTGCGAAATCACCTTTTGGGACTGATTAACAATATGACAGTGCCAGAATTCATGAGGAGGGGTCCCAAAAAACCCATGTTGAAAATTTGGTGTAAAAGTTCCCAATAATGCCCAAGATATGCATTGAAGTTGAAAACCCCCTATTTATTCCATTATACAGCTTACCGGCATTTCCTCAGTTCGCGTTCGGTTTTGAAGAGTGTTCCTGGTCCACCAAAGATCATCGCGCCGGACTCCGGAGGTAAGTATGGGGTGAGGGGGGTGTGGGGAGGCAGAGTACGTAGTGGGTGGGTGTGGGTTGTGGGAGGGGGTTGGAAGACTACGAGGGACCGTTTTTGCTTTATAGGTTAAAAAAAAAGTAAAAGACATCGGAGGACCATTTAATAGGTGCTTTGGGACACTGGGGTGGGCTCCCAATGTGCCACCTGAGTGTGTGTGTGTGTGGGTGCTTTAGCTCATGGGGGATTGGGCACCCCCATTGGCAAACAAGGAAAGGGGGGCCACAGGAGCTGAGGGGGATTGGGCACCCCCTTGGCAAGCAAAAAAATGTGGGGACACATTATGCTGATGGGGAGTGGGCTCCCCATAAGCAAAATTCAAAGGGAGGAGGGGTACATGCCGATGGGGATTGGGCTCCTGTTGGCAAGAAAAAACTGTTGAAGTGCACTTGATGCGAGAAGTTGGAAGGGCAGCCTCGGCAATCAAAAGGGGGGTTACATGATGCCAATGGGGACTGGGCACCCCATCAGCACACATAAAGGGGGGGTTGACAGGCAACAGCAGCAGTCACTGCTGCCATGTTGCCTGCACGTAGCGGGAGGTGCATTGTGGTCACGCTGAATGAGAGCTTTGCTCTCATTGCAGCGGACCATATCTGTGATGTCTTTGCCTCATTAGCTAGGCAGGGTGTCAGCCCCTGCTGCTGGCTGATTGGGGAATGCGGGACGCACCTACTGGTGCATGCCCTGCATTTGCCCAACAGTGACCGTGCCTCCAAATCTGCACTACCGAAAGATGTTGGCTGCGCAAGCGTGC
Organism: Neoceratodus forsteri; assembly: GCA_016271365.2. Taxonomy (NCBI): domain Eukaryota; kingdom Metazoa; phylum Chordata; order Ceratodontiformes; family Ceratodontidae; genus Neoceratodus; species Neoceratodus forsteri. The sequence goes on from CM028136.1 coordinate 214,884,732, forward strand.
CAACATAAAAATAATTAAGTGAATAGTTATGTTCTCTACTTTACCACCAATGACAGTGCTCTGCTGTATGAGGAAGAACTGAATCAGACAGTCCAAGCCACTTGTTTTAAACCCCTGGCTTTGGAATACCTTCCCCTTTGTTTAACAGGTCCCTCTGATTACTCTCAGTGATTCATTTGTGGTACTCAGCTCCTGGTCCCTGCAACAAATGGCAAGAAGTACTGCAAATGAGAACAGCAAATAAAAGCTCTGTTTCCAATTTTCTTGCCCTTAATGCTCCCCCTTGCACAAAATACTGCTGTAGAAAAAAAAATTAAATAAATAGTTACGTTCCCTGTTCTGTCCTCAACGATGCTGCTCTACTGTCTGACATGGCAGGATATGTGCTATAATGGGATAATGCCACACTTCAGGTGTGTTGGGGCAACAGATCACAGAAGATGTGTAATCAAACACCCGAGAAGTGGCACTACCCCAAATGACAACACGCAACCTCAGAAGTATTATTGCTATTATCAAAAGGGTGAAATTTGTATGGGACAAAGATGAAGGTCTGGCATCACTCAATTGGTTTTACTTCCAATTTTGCATTGAAGTGTTATCGTGGTATAACACCACGGGGTTGAATGCCAGTTACTCTATTTTCTTATTTATTTAGGAAATCGAAATTACAACCCTTTGAGTCATTGTCTCATTTCCAAAGGCTCCACATCAGAATAAAACATAGACATTCATATAGTACAAACACAGAATAAATGTGGGTGAGCAATCATACAGAGTATGGGTACAATGAGCACTGGCTAATGCCTATACATTTGGTAGCTAAAACAGGGCAGCGCTATCGACATATTTACCTAATGAGCAGTTAAGACCTATACAACTGGTAGCTAAAGCAATGCATGATATGAGTAGGTAGTAAGCAGCCTCAGGGAGGCCTTCTTTTATACATAATACAATGCATTCATAGTCCAGTGTAACTATATGGTAACTGAGGGAGGTGAGGAGCCCGTAGGTTAGAAATAATGAGGGCTGTCCACTGCTAGGCCAAGGGTGGATGCATGGCCTAGCGGCATGGTGCAGGATCCAAAGGTTACCAGTTACACTGGCATTGATGTGAGGAGAGGATATGGGCCCTTAAAGAGCCCCTGACACAGTTAGAAAAACTTTGAAAAATGTGAGATTTAGACAGTTCAGTTTATATTTCATGTATTTTCAATAATTATTTACCTTTTTTCTTTATTACCGAGGACAGCTGTATGAAAGAGGCGCACTGTCCCTTAGACTTTATCTGCTCTTTCTGCTATCCTACATATGACATCACAATCTGGGTTGCACCTGGAAACAAGCTTCTGGTCATGGTGCTTTTCCTGTTTACCAACTTTTAATAAATAAATAATCCCCCGTTTATGGCATCGTATAAATTATCCCCACAGCAACAGACTGTGATGTCATAAACAGAACTGTGATGTCATATGTAGGCAAGCAGCCAGAAAAGATAGGGCAGTGATCCTGTTTACATGCAAATGTCCTCAGTAATAAAGAAGAATGAGAAATACAAAAACAATATTAAAATATAAGCTCACTTGTGCTCAACATTACATTTTCTCAAAGTTGTCACAACGGTGTCACGGGCTCTTTAAGGCAGCTTTAAAAGGACCTAGAGTGGTGATTGATGTGATAGCTGGTGAGAGGACATTGTACCAGGATGGAGCTCTAAGGGGGAAGGATCGCTGAGCCAGGGTGGTCTTGACCCTAGGCCTCTTCCAGAGGTTTTTGGGGCAGCCCATGTGGACGCTGAGATGGGGGCTGCCTGCAGAGAAGCCATGACACCTATTGGGGTTAAACCCAGGTGGATTTTCTGGATGAAGAGACAGGTCTGGTATAATAGTCTTTCCTCAAGGGAGAGGATATTGGTGAGCATGTATAGGGTGCAGGTATGTGTATTTCTGTCGGCACCAGAGAGAAGCTGGCAGGCTTTATTGATGACTACTTGTAGTTGATGAACCACCGTAGGGTCAGTGGCAGCATAGATTGTGAGGCCATAGTCCACCAGGGATAAGACTGAGGAGGTAATGGCTAGGTGACATGCTTCTGGTGGCAGGCAGTCTTTATGTCTGTAAAGGAGACCAATGCGGGTGTTGGTAGTGGGGGTGAGGATTTTTATATGTTCATGGAACGAGAGGGAAGAGTCAATGTAATACCTAGATACTTATACTTTTGGACTTGTTCCAGTGGGATGAGAGAGTCAGAGAGTATTTCCAGGGGGAAATCCTTTGATCCATTTTGGCAGTGGGCATAGAGCATCGTCTTAGTTTTTTTGATGTGGGCCACCAATCTGTGTTCAGCAAACCAGTGTTCAAACTGAGAAGAGTTTTGTAAGGTACGCTGGAGAGAGAGAGAGAGGATCAGGATGTATGGTGTAAACAGCAGCGTCATCAACATAGAGGAGAAGGTTGCCGGGGCAGGATTTAGGTAGAGTATTGAGGTAGATGCTGAATAGCAGGGGACCCAGGATAGATCCCTGGGTAACTCCTGAGAGCACAGGCAGCATATTAGATATGGTATTATTAATTTTAACATATTGGGTTCTAGATGAAAGATAGCTGAAGAACCATGAGAGTGTACATTGAGAGACCCCAATTTATTGTAATGTGTTAAGAAGGAGGGGGTGAAAAACCTTGTTGAAGGCCTTTGAGAAATTGGAAAGGTCTATAAACACAGCCCCTGCAAGGTGCCCCTTGTCAGGCGCGGAGTGCAGGGAGTTAACAAATTCTGTGAGCGTGGTCGTAGTGCTATGACTAGCTCTGAAACCATGTTGCTCCCTACAAAAGAGGTTGTGTGTGAGGAGGTAGTCAATGAGCTGATTGGCCATGATCTTTTCAAGGGCTTTAGAGAGTTGGGGGAGAATCGAGATGGGCCGGTAGTTGTTTGGGAGGGAGCTGTCACCACATTTCAATATTGATGTTATCACTACCATTTTCCATGAGGTTGGGAACTGGCCCAGGTGCAGGGACATATTTATAAGGTCCATGAGGGGAGATAACTGAGTCTAGCGCAAGGTATAGGATATGAATATCGAAGGTGTCTTTGCAGTAATTGGAGCTCTGGAGGGCTTTGGACAGTTAGGCTTTTGCTTCTGTATGGGTAATGACTCTGAGTTTGAAGGGAGGTGGAGGAGCTCAGGTGGTGAGGTAGGCTGAATTGGATCAAAAAAGTTGCTAGGGAGGACTGAGCTGAGGTCTGAGAAGGTGGAGTTGAGGCAGTTAGCTATGTGAAGTGTGTCTGTGGTGTTAATATCATTAACACTAAGTTGTGAGGGAGGAAAAGTGGGATTTACCATTAAGCTCCTTGATGTTATCCCAGAACTTTCTTGTGCTACCCCAGGACATCGCTAGGGCAGTTCTGAAGTACTCCGCCTTGGTCTTGCAGACTGCCCAGGTACACTTATTGCAGGCAGCATTATAGGCCTGCCTATCACTTAGCAAACCAGAGGCAGTTGCACGATGCCAGAGGTTGTCACGCATTTTGACCTGTTGTAGGAATTCTGGGGTGATCCAGGAGGCATTACGTTTCTTAGTGGTCACTTTGATGGTCAGTACAAAAGCATCACAGGTGGTATTAAAGGTGGTGGTGAAGTAGTGCAATGCATCATCTGTGTGCCAGATTCATAATTTTCACTTACCCTTGATAATGTGTAATAATGGAAAACTGGTAAAAAAAAACAAAAGCAAAAATAAGGCAGGTGTGTAAACTCAGGAACAGAGCAGAACAGGCTACAAAATATGTTCAGTGACAGAATCCAAATATACCGAGTAGAAAAGTAATACAATTTGCTATAGAATACTTTGCCACAGTCTTCCATAATACCCTTAAAGGTGACTAGCAATGCTTTTCAGCAGTCTCTGTTTGTAATATACAGTATAACACTGTCACTGGATCCAAAGCTGTAGTAAACATTGTTTTTTGCCTGCTAGATATTTTCAAAGGGATGCTAAGTTATTTCACTAAACCCAGAAGCCTTGTCATGGCTGTGTGGTTCCTGATCAGGCAGGCACAAAGCTTTAAGGGGTAATACAGTCCCATTTATGACATAGAACCTGCCACTGCTGTGAATTAAACTCAAGGGAGGGATATTATTTTGACAATTTTATTGCTTCTCCAGAGGTGTTAAAGGCTAAAATAACTATTACAGCAATATTTAGCCTTAATGTTCATGTATGACTATGGTATTTTTAAGTAATGATGCATGACAGGGCGAGGGTTGTGCTGGGATAACCTTATGCCTTAGGTAGTTGACCACAAGGACAGAGACCAAGTGTATCCAACACCACAAAAGTGCAGTTAGCCCAGCACAGCCCACGCTTTGGTGTGCAGTGTTATTATTATACAATGGTTCTTATTTATTAATACTGTGGGGACCAAAATGAACACATGTAGATGGCTAGTAGGCAGAGAACACGTGTTGGAATGTCCCTTTTATGTGTAGGGACATCTATTTTATAGCATCAGTTATACAGTTTTATTTTTTATTTTATTTTATTTATTTATTTTTTTTGAGGAAACACTCTCCATGAGAAAACACTGCATCATGGGTATGCAAATAATCAATTATCTGGTATCACTGTAGCATGTTATGCAATACCAGGCAATTAGGTATTTGCATACCCATGTTGCAGTGCATTCATATGTGGTGTGTTTTCTTATAAAAAATAAAACTGTAAAACTGATACTATAAAAGAGATGTTCCCACACTATAAAGGAAATGTTCTGACACTTGTTCTCTGTCTAACTATGAAATGTTTAAGCTATGACAAAAAAAATGGTTCCCCCACAATATAAATAAATAAGGTTTTTTGTATGAAAGTAAGCTTTTGCTGGTGTTCTTTGATTGCAAAGCATTAAACTCACTTGGTAAGAGAGGCTATGGCTAGTCCGTCAGTCAATCTGCTATGCAAGCATCTGTATGTTTAGACTTGATGATGTGAGGTTGTGCTCAGATAACTACAACAAGCACACACTTATCAATCAGATTCCAGGAATTTTTTGTTGCTATTGTGTAATAGCTATTAACACCCCGTGAAAACAATAATCTTTATGACTGTGAATGGCCCCACTCATGAGGCACTCCCTTGTTTCAAATATTTAGGTGTGAGCTTGCATCAGACCTTGACTTCTCTCACATTGGGCTCTATGCACTATCATGTGGATAGCCTAAGTGCCATGGATCAGCAGTGCACAGCCAATCCTAAGTGACAATGCCACATATGAGGGGTGCAGTGTACCCATGTGCTCATTCATGGCAGTGATGCACATCCCTTCCACAATGGCTCTCCTGGCCAGTCACATAGCTATAAGCATGGCCAGTCTGGGGAGGGGGGTTACACTACACGCCATTCACAAAGTCACAGAGTGCTTGTTAAGGGGGGCACAGGATATGTAGGCAGGGACCATGCCATGTCTATTGCATGCCGCCCCACCCCCCCAGATTTCAACTACAAGCTCCAGCAGACACAACCACCCCTCTTACCATGATACCCCAGTCCTCTGGGCAGACAGGGAGGGCTGGGGCAGCCATTTGGGCACTTGCCCATTACCAATTTGTTTGTCCTACACCTTTCCACAATCACATGCTCGTGCTGAGCCGGGAATCCACTTCAAGATCCAGGATAGGCATCCAATTAGATGGATGCCTATGTCCCTTGATCTCCCCTCATGCATCAGCACATTAAGGGGGCAGGGCTGCAGATAGGCAGCCTACAGAAGCATGTGGTAGTCATGATGCACACCTTTTGTCTGTCTACTAGTGCAGAGCAAGGCGAGCCAGGTACATGCATACTGCAAATACACGGCCCCACAATAGTGCACAGCCACCAGTGATGTTACCCACAAAAAAGCTCCTTCTCAGCTTCGGTGAATCATATTGCAGTTTGCAACTGTACCTGCCTTCCACTTTTAGTTATTCATCAGATCATTTTCAAGTTGATCCCTCCAGTGTTTGACTATGCAGATGTGATTTACAGTGACACCCCCAAAATCTGACGAGTGGGAAACCTGTGGGTTCAGCATGGTGTTGAATCAACTGAAAGCCACAGCAGAAAGGCTTAAAAGATAAGCCCTCACCACAACTCTGCCTCCTGATACTGCCATCATTGGGACTGTCCAATGGGCAGGATTTTTAGACTACCCATTGTCCTGCAAACCTCATTCCTCTCTGTTTCCCTGTTTTCCTCCACCCACACTCTCACCCCCTTCACTAATCCCCATACTTCTCCTTCATGAATCTTTCTTAATGTTTGATGATTAATTAACTATCTATTTAAATTAAATTAAGTAGAGGACTTTAGATTTAAGGTATTACTGTTGTGCAAATACTCACTATATAGATCAGTTTTGACCGGTATCTCTGTTGTGATAGTTTGAAACTAACTGTTAATGCATCATCCTCTGCTGATTAAACAGATGCTTGTGTCCTGAATTCATTTTTAATCACTTTTTAACCTTACACTGTTTGCACTTTTGTAACACATGATTAAGAATGTTTCGCACTTTTGCCTATGCCTGTGGTCTGTCCATTTTGGAACTATCACTAGTGCCACCAAGAACAAATTATTACATGTCAGTTACTGCATACTTGCCACTGTTTGCACTGTTCTGCAACAAGAATAAATATTTCATCTCTGGAATCTCTCATTTGACTGAGTCCTCTAACTAACAAAGCTTGGAGTCTGACATTCCCATATCCAAATGATGATAGTTTTGGGAGGCAGAGGTGTAGTGAGTGTCTAACATAATGAGCTGTGGTCATAGCAACAATGGCTGTTAATACATTAATGTAATAAGAGATTAATTGACTGACTGACTGACTGACTGATTTCAAAAGTTTTACCAGGAAAGAAAAACTGAGCTGGTAGGTAGGGGGAAGGGGAAAGGGTAAAATAAAATAGATACCAAAATACAGCATCTAAAATACATAGAAATACAATAAGTGCAACAAACATAAACACGACATTTGAGCCTAAGAAGAAATTGACAAAAATAAGTTACCAAACAATAAGTTGTTGAACTGACGAAAAAACAAATAGTTGTCAGCTTAACAAAATAAAAACTAGGGGAATGACTGATATTGAGAAAGAGATATAGAATTAATGTGTGACTTAGATGTACTTGTATTACTGTGTTGAAAAAGTACAACATTTATGCCACAATAATAGAAAAAACAAAACTTTAAATATCAAGGTAATGCAGTGAACAGTGTTTTGGTTCTGGACATACACACCCCCTTCAAAATACACACAACACACAAAGCACACACATACACAAACACACACATGCACATACGTGCACACACACACACACACAGATGTTACAACAGTTGTGCACACACAAAAGATTGTGAGTGTGACTAGCAGGACAGGACAACTGGGCTGCATTATTTCATTTTCAGTGGGGTTAGCTTTTACATATTTTTAGTGTATTTAGTATTGTTAGTGGGGGTTGCCAACCAAGATTGTGGCAGTGTAATTGACTATAGCAGATCCCTGGAAATTTAACTGACATCCATCTAGCATCTAGAGTGGGCAAAAGGAGCTGGCTAATCCTCAATGGAAGACGATCTATACATCACTTCCTTTTTATGCTAATCCAGCAAGGTTAGGCACTGTAAGTCCTATTTTGCATCCTGACAGCTGGCAACTCATCTTGACCTGGAAGACACTGAAAGCACCAGCTGAAATTTCAGAATTGAGGAGGACACTATTTTTAACAGACCAAGAGACACCCGACTAGAGTGTTACAATGGCACACCAACACCTATCTTCCTTGGACTAGCCAAGATAGCATGCATGTTAAGCCGAGTTCTAGAAGAAAACATGTGGTTCATTTAAAATATATTCCCATTGAATCATTTGAAAACTTTGGTTAAACTACTGGAATACTGATGCTAGATAAACATAAAAGGAAACAGGTATGAAGGGGGAAGGGGAAGAAAGATTCCTGATCTGAGATAATGTACAACAGTCATAAAAAATAATCTATTGTAAGGTACATCTTTTAATATGACAAACATCATGGGTAGTACAACATGATCATTAACTCTTTGTTACTACGATGTTCTTATGGTCATTATCTCTGAATTTTTTTCTTCTTTCCAGAGATAATGACCATAGCAACAGCATAGTAACAAAGAGTTAATCATCATGTTGTACCACCAATGATGTTTGTCATATTACAAGACTTACCCTATAATAGATTAATTCACTGTATATGACTATTGTACATCATAATCACAGATCTGGAATCTTTCTTCCCCCTTTCCCTTCCCCCTTTCATTCCCTTTTCCTTTTAAAAACAATTGGTGTCCCATGCTAAAAAAGATAACTGTAAATCTTTTTATTCCTAGATCAACTCACTAAAAAAAATGTGAATTCAGTGAGCCCTATTTTAAAAATGGGAAAATTAATAGATGATAACTCTGAAATGGCTAACTGTTTCAGTGAATACTTCTGTAGTATATATGAACCAAAAAGTAATACTAAAATAATTACTCCACATCCCAACACTGAGTCTGAAGATTCCTTCTCTATTAATGAAATTCAAATCAAGTTAAATAAACAAAAAGGTAAAACTTCTCCAGTTCCAGATGATATCTCAGGGCATTTGTTATTCCTAATGCTTGAAACTATATGCCACCCATTAAAATACTTATTTGAACATTGTGTTAATAATGGGCTTTTGCCTAAGGATTAGAAACTTGTGCATGTGATCCTCATATTTAAAAAGGACATCAAACAAGATCAGAGTAATTATAGACCTACAGATGTGTTAGCCACGATGAAGCACAGTAACTTGCAGTAATGATATGTCACAAAATCCTGCATGACAAAAGGGCTTAATTGTCATTGACTTACAATGGCCTATGTAGTAAATTGCAATATTCTGTGATATTCTGCAGCATTTCTGTGCTTCATCCTGGCTTGACACATCTGTATTAGCTTGACATCCACAATACGTAAAGTACTAGAAAGTCTTATTATGGACACTATATCACGGGATATGAATACTGTGGCACTGAACACAATGGCTTTAATAAAGGTCATGGAAAAAGTAATAATTTGTTATGCTTCTATGAACTTATATAGGAAATTCCATGTTGGACAAGAACATACCCTGGGATGTAGTGTTCTTAGATCTTTGTAAGGCATATGATGTTATGCCTCATTGGGCCCTATTGGAAAAGATCAGTTCATACAATATTTATAAAAATAATATTTCTTGGATTTCTGAATGGTTACACAATAGAAAACAATTTGTAGTCATTAATGGTGTTTCTTTGATATTGGGATTAGTTAGTAGTGATATGCTGCAGGGCTCCATACTTAGGCCCTTTCTGTTCCAGTTCTTCATCCATGATATAAAAAACAATACTCTTAATTATATTGTTAAATACGCTGATGACATCAAAATCGGTGGTTAGTGCTATACCAAACAGCATGCTCTAGAACTATAGGAGAACTTAAATCTAGGAATTAACTGGGTTGATAAATGATAAATGAAATTAAATTTAGACACATGCAAAATTATGCACTTGGGTAATTCTAACTTGCATGCTGTTTATACCCTACATAATAAACCATTCACTACTACTAGTCAATAAAAATATTTGGGTGTCTGCATTTCTGCCGATTTGTCATTCAACCAACAACTCAGTTCTGCAATAAGTAAACCCAATAGAGTGGTGTGGTCCATAAAGATTCTCCCCCCACAGTGACACCAACACAGTGACCTACGTCGCTGTTGACAAAATCAACAGTCAGCAAACAGGCCACTGTGTTGATGTGCCTGAGACAAGGGCACACTGTCTCCCAGTCCTGCACCCCTCCCTGAATCAACTCCACCTTGGAGTTGAGAATCTTTAGTATGGAGGTGTGGAGGGCAGAGGCCCCCACATGGGGGGTTCATGGCGTGAAGCCCCACAATAAAAACACAGGACCGGGAGATATTTGGGATTTATGTCTACCACAATTTGCGATCGACATAAATCCCAATGCTGTGATGCTGGTCGACAGAAGTGTTGTTGAACAAGCATCGAAGATCCGTCAATAAAGCGTAACATTAAATCTAGAAACTCAGAGTGCTTATGACACTATTTTGAGTCTATGTAAGATTACATCTTGAATATGCTGCTCAGATTTGGTGCCCATAAAAGAAATCAAGCACTATAGCTTTGGGAAGAACCCAACATAAATTCACTAAACACATCATAGATGTAAGTGAAAGAGCATGTAAGGAAAGACTGTAATATCTAAAATTGATGCCCTTGGAGACAAGACAATTGATCGGGGACCTGTTATTAATGTTTGATATCATTAAGGATCCTTACTTGATGTGTGAATTGGGGTTAGAATTCCTTGACTTTAAATATGATTTTCAAAGACATCATTTACAGCTGAAAGGTTGCCCCTTCAATACTACTATTAGGAAAAAAGTCTTTACTTAATGAGCAATTGGACCCTGGAATAAACTACCTTTGGACATTATTATTAGTGATAATAAAGAAGTCTTCAAACATCAGTTAGATAAATACATATTATCTGGGGCTAATCTTAAGTATGATAAGTATAATTAGAAGCCATTCATGAGCATTTTTTGCTCCTTGCTCCTTATGCTTTTAGTGTGAGCCTTTAGTATGTTTATTTACCATCAGTATTCTAACAGTTTAACCAAACTTTTCAAATGATTCAATGGGAATATATTAAAAATGAACAACAAGTTTACCACTGATGTCATGAGTTTTACTGGTCTAAGCTGACCTCAAGTGTACTACAAACAAAAATGTGATGTTTATAAATATAAAAATAATATGAGTATGGACTTCTGTTTTTTGCTGGTTTGTTTTTTTGCTGTTATTTTAATCTATTTTTCACATCCACATTTATGAAATATATTTATATGTACAGTATGTATAATGTGAGCTATAGCTTTAAGGCTGATTTTGAATATCTACGAGTGGAATTTTTCACTGAGGTGTATGAGGTAAATATGGTGAAAGCACCTGCTGGCCAGTAGATCCATCTCCTGATGAAGACCTGGATTTGGGTCGAAGTGCCAGGACAAAGGATTTTAGCCAGCATTTCCTGACATGCTACAGTAAAAAGTTAAAATACATTTTTGACTCCTCAACTATGTTACCTGCTTGAGTGCTCTGACTACCCTTTGAATTATCTGCTTGTGGAGCCTGGCAGCTGTATAAGTGTAGGGCCACTCCATGGAACAGTATTTGCCTTGAAAATATTCTCTGAAATCTAGCCCTTCTGATGAGTTCATGAAAAACTCCAGCTCCTGACTGTTCATTGTCTCCAGCAACATGGACATGCTGTTGAAATGGGCAATAAATGTCTTGAAACATGCAAGTCTTCTCAGAAACTATCCACCATTGGAATCTGGTGGTAAAGCTCCCTGGCAACTGACCCCAGCTTTACAAGAAGGTCCTCCCCATAGAAATGACCCAGCATGTGAAGTTGAGTTGCCCACTAGCTGCTGTGACTCCCACAGGGTTATATTTTTTTAGCCATTATAGCCTTGCTCAAAAGATCCCTCAGAGAGTTGATCTTACTGTGGGGCAAACAACACTCCTGTCTCCCTGTGTTGATCTCTACCCCAGGAATGTTATCACTGAGGTCAGTGCTTCAATTTTCCCAGAGGCCAGGAGTACACCAAAGAGACTTTACAATTCCATGAAAGTGATCAGTGTTCAACCACAGGCCATACAATGCTCTAACTCTACTGATAGTAATTCATCTAGGTAGTGAAATATGCCTTGGTTCTCTGATTCCTGGACTACCTAGTGCAGGAAAATGCTGAAACCTTTGAGCACTATTCAGGCTACCAAGCAGCCCATGAGCATGTAATTTCCTACATAGTATTGACCCTCAAATTTCATACAAAGCAAGTCCCAGTTGGCCAGATGCACTGGCAGTAATTGGAATGCTGACTCTGTGGTTGCCATGGCCATCAATATATGTGGGCCTGCTGCTTGTATGATCTTAACGGCTCCATCAAACGATGCATATTGAACTGCCGTGAAGCATGGATTAATGTAGTCATTGACTAAGTCTCCTTCTGGGTGTGATGTGTGGTTGATCATGCAGAATTTGCCTTCGACTTTATTGGGATCCAAACTAACAGGTGACACTTACTGATTCAGCAGGGGTGGGCAGCGGTAAGGACTGCTCTCCCTCCTCAGCTGCATCTGCTTTTCCAATTTTTCCTGGACCACTTATGGTCTGTCTCTAGCTGATTTCAAATTCTCTTCCTCACACCCCTCCTTGTCAGTGTATGGGATTCTGAAACTCATTGAGAAACCCTCTGGCAATAGGTAGATGGCCTCATGATTCTGACACCTGTCCAGCCAAGTTCTGAGCCTGTCCACCATTACAAGAGTGGGAAGACCTACCTACATTGGGCTTGTTGAATTTCTTATGATTGGGGTGGTTACCTCCCTTCTAGGGCTGAGGGCAGAAGTACTGTAAGAGGGGGTGAAACTGTCAGCTAGTGACACATTTGTGCCAAACCTGCTGTGGCTTTTGGAACAACTCCTCTTTTGGAAGCTAAAGCACATCTGTGGGAGGGCCAAGAGATGTCAGGCCACTAAGGCAGTGGAGCCTTGATTGGTAACCTGCTGTCTGAGTGGATGAATCCTCCTCCTCCGTGTATCTCTTTGACCAGGAGGGACCTCTCCCAGACACCACAATCAATATCTTTATTTATCCAGGCAGGCACCATTGAGCAAGCTCATTTACAAGGTGGACTTGCGGTCATACAATAATAATGATACAGAAAGTCAAAGTGCAATGGTGCAATCAGTAAGACTGCTGGCTATTATGATAACAATGCACATATACAGGTAATAGACATTGATCTTAGATCTGTGAGCAGACATGGGTATTGAACTTGTGCTGGGTCCTTGCCCAAAACTGTGCAATTGTGGGATGGTTAGTTAAGGAGAAGGTAGGCACTCCAGCTAGAAGATGCCGGGAGTAATAATACAGGGGGATGTTGGGAGTAGAGGTGGGATTGAGGTGGTCCCAAAGGTTGGAGCAGAGGGAGATACTGGAAGGACAAAAGACCGTTCGAAGGGCAAGAATTTATTTTTTCCCAAATGGAGCGACATAAGGAGGAATAAGGTTGCAGGTGTGCTGAGCGCAATAGAATGGGATATGGGAGTAGAGGCGTGGTTGAGTTGGTCCTGAAAGTTGGAGCAGAGGGAGGTGTTGGATGGATGAAAGACCGTTTTGAGGGCGAGAATTGATTTTTATCCCCAAGTGCAGCAACATAGGGAGGAATAAGGCTGCAGTTGTGCTGAGCACAATAGGATGGGATATGGGAGTTCAGCATTGAAACCGTGGAGCGGTTGGTGGGCATACTAGAGGCAGAAGCACAAGGGAGGGTAACTTTCAGCGGGGGGGGGCCGCCGTATAAGAGAGGGTTCTTAGTTAGTGTTGGGCAAAGCAGTTGCAAATTTCCATTATGCCATCTAGGTAAAGCCTTTTGAACAAATGAGTACTAACTGAGGTCTTCAGCTTTAGTATTTTTTTTAATTTTATTCCATAGCGATGGAAGTGAGAAGCCAAAGGCAGCTCTCCTGAAGCATGTAAGTGCCCTGGGTATATATAGCAAGAACAGTGAGCAGCTTCTGAGGGTATAATTTCTGGCCACAATTGGAGGCAGACAGCGATGTATTGAGGGAGTTTGCCACTGATGGCTCTGAGTGTCCAGAGTTCTGCATTCAAGTTGAGCCTATATTGAAGTGAGGTCCAGCCCGTGGTGGTATACAGTACACAGCGATGGATAGAGAAGGGGAGGTCGGTGATGAAGCGTATAGCTCTGTGGTAGAGCATGTCCAATTTTCCAAGATATGAAACCGCACAGCTGCTATATATGAAGTCTGCATAGTCGATTAAGGACAGGAATGTAGCTTGGACTAGCTGTTTCTTTGCGTCTGCCATGAGGAATCTTCTTATCCTGTAAAAAAAGGCCAAGTCTTTGCCTTAGTTTTTTCAGCAAGTCCTCCAGGTGGTCAGCAAAGGAAAGTTTGCAGTCAATCCAAACCCCAAGGTATTTGAATTTCGGAACATACTCTAAGCACTCTCCCAACATCGTGGTTATTGGGGGGAGGGACCAGTAGTACTTGTGTGGTTTGCAGGGGAGAATAACATGGCTTTTGTTTTCTTAGCATTTAATAACAGTTTTTTATTGATTAGTTGGAGATGCAGGAGGTTGAAGTCTTTTTGTAGGTCAGCACACGCTTCTTCTGGTGTATGGGGTGACTCAGGTAAAGCACTGTATCATCCGTGAATAAGTGAATACTTGCCTTCTTGATTCCCTCATCCATATTGTTGATATACACTGCGAAGAGGAGGGGACCCAATATAGATCCCTGGGTACACCTCTTTGTAAGAGTTTTAGGGCAGATAGTTTGCCATCCACTTTTACCTGCTGGTATCTGTCTCAAATATTCACAGAACCAGATTAGAGAAGTAGAATCCAGCCCTAACGATTTCAGCGAGTCTAGGAGCAGGTTGTGGTCTACTGTGTTGAATGCTTTGCTTAGGTCAAGAAACACAGCTCATACAGACTTTTTTAGCTCCAGCTCCTGTTGCCAGTCATTGGTTACTTTGGCTAATCCAGATACAGTGCTGTGGTTGGCTCTGAATCCAGACTGAAGGGGGTAATTTTTCTTTGTCAATGAAGGATCTCAGTTGGCCATTCACTATTTTTTCCAGGAGCTTCGAGAGTGAGGGGAGGAGAGAAATTGGCTTATAGTTATTAAGGTCGCTGTGGTCTCCAGACTTGAATAGTGGGATAACGTATGCAATCTTCCATATCTGAGGGAGGGTACCTTGTGTTAGGGACAGGTTAAATAGATGAGTAATGGGCACAGCCAGTACTTGACATGCTATCTTTAGGAAATATGGATCAAGTGTGTCTGTGCCGGCACTTTTCTTAGTATTCAGTTAGGGAAGCAGGTCTTCCACTTCCTTGAGGGAAACAGGTGAGAATGAGAAGTGCTGACTTACAGAACCAGCATTTTGGGGGGGTCATGCCAAGCTGGGCGTGCAGGTTGCATGCAGGCGAGTTATCGAAGGCTAGGCCTGCTGTGGCGAAGTGTGTATTGAATGCCTGCAGTATCTCTTTTTTGTCATTGATTACTGTATTGTCAGAGGTGATTTTTGTAGCAAGCATATTTTGTGACATGGACCCCAACAGTTCTTTTATTGTGGCCCAAAATTTGGAGGGATGATTGGATGCAGTATCTAATTCTGCTTGGTAGTAGCTAGCTTTAGTTTCCCTAATCAGTTTGGTGCAGCGGTTTCTGGCTGTTCTAAAGAGGCATAAGTCTTCCTTTTTTGGGGATTTATGGGCAGTTTTCCAGAGTTTATTCCTAGACAGTAGTGCAGCCTTGAGATTGTGAGTGAACCAGTGGCATTTCCTAGCCTTTATGCATATTTTTGACAGAGGCGCATGAAGGTTCAAGGCGCAAGTTATGATTTCATGTAGGATGGAGTATGCAGTTTCCACTAATTTTGCAAGGTAAAAACTCTGCCACAAGGGGGAGCTTTTTAGGTCAAATAAGTATGCCTTTGGGTCAAATTACCTGGTTGACCTTTTGGTATAGAATTTGGCCATGGCTGGCACTTTGTGGGCTGCCCAAACCCTAGCTATAAGGCGATGGTCACTAATGTCTGCGTCAAAGGTTCCAACGTGGGAGAAGGAGTGAGGCTTATGCACCAGCAGGACATCCAGAAGGGTACTTTTGACTGGGGTTTTCTTGTTGATATGGGTAGGCTCTTTGTTGAGTAGAGTGAAACCATGAGAGTCGCAGAAAGATTTAAGGGGGTGACCGGCTTCCAACAGCCAATTGTATTTTAGGTCCCCAAGGATGATTGTTTCCAGAGGGCTGGTGTCCAAGATAGTTGTAAGGTAGGACAGAAGCTGTGGACCAGCAGATGGTGGTCTATAGCATCCAATGACTTGGAGTGCCAACGATGGGGATAGCTCGATTTTGATGCCCAGGCACTCAAATCCTGCTGCCAATGAGTATGAGTTAAGTGTTGATGCCACAAATTTGTCTTTGACATAGATGGTGACCCCACCACCTCTGGATTGCCAATCACATCTAAAGATCTGGTAGCTGGGTATATTAATCTCACTGTTTGGCATAGAGGGTTGTAGCCAGGATTCTGAGATCACAAGCACATCTGGCATAGGATGAACTGTCCATGCCTGGATAAGAGTGAGTTTTTTCAGAAGGCTACGCATGTTGATGTGCATAAAACTAATTCCTTCAAGAAATAGTGACTCAGAAGGGGAGGTAAGCTTATTTATAGGTCCTGGATTAAGCTCAACATTACCAGAGCAGAGTGGGGGGGGGGGAGTAACAGTTTTTTTAGAGATTCAAGTGAAAGGCAATAAGCGCAAGGCTTTTTCCGGCTAGGCATGGAGGAGGAACTGGGTTGCCAGGCTTCATTTTTTTAACTTAAGCAAGCCTAGGAACACTGAGGCTAATACTCTGGCTGTATAATACCAGTGGGAGTATTTTGAAGTGGTAGGACATAAAGAAGGAGGTGTAGGAGGACATGCACTAGTTGCACTTTGAGGAAGGTAGTCCACTTGATTCAGCTGACAGGGAGCCGTAGCATAGCATGTGATATGTGGAGTCAAGGTGGGCAAGCAGTCTGCGGAATGTGGATATTATGTACCTCCAGATGCAGGTTTTTCAGATATTAAGTCAGTAAGGGATATGATACACAGTGCAGTGAAGAGGAAGAGTTGCCACAAGACTGCCATAATTGCAGTTGTTGGGTAATTGAGTAGGGTTTTTAATGACATGGATAATTCACTGGCTGCTGCGTGCATATTTCCCCTGGTGGAACCCTAGTAGTATCAACTAGCTGTAGGGAGAAGGAGAAGGCATGCAATATGTCAGGGACAGGAGTGGGCAGTGCTAATGGGTCTACATAATTACACATGGGGAATGGGTGGGTGGGCAAAATTTGCAGCTTTGCCGTACCTCTCAAGCGGTGGAGTCCGATGAGGAGGTCTCGGGCAGCGGCTTCGGAAGCGCTGACCACCAAGTGTCCGCGGTCCTCGCGGAGGGTGTCTGAGCTGGAATCCCTAGCGGGTTCTCGGCTAAAAAGAGGAGAGAGGAGCTCAAATTAATAGTGGGACTACACAAAGGCCAGCAATCTAGGAGAGTACAGCTAAATTAGCAATTGAAAGGCCAGTGATTTCCTTGGCACCTTGCAGTCTGGAGAGAGCTACAAAGGCATGAAGGGCTGTTACACTTGGTTGCTGGGAACAGTTTTCGGGCACTTATCACAGTTTTTGGCATATCAGGCACAATGCAGTTACTTAGAATACAATTTTTTAGTAAAACAGTTCTTTTTTGCCCAGTTTCAAGAGTGAATTAATAGGGAGAAAAGGGGACCAATCAGAGCAGACCACAGGAAAGGCGCTTGCTCTCCAATTGGCAGGAGGCTTTGCCATACCTCTTAAGTGGTGGAGTCTGATGAGGAGGTCTCAGGCGGAGGCTTCGGGAGCGCCGACTGCCTGGTGTCCGTGGTCCTCGTGGAGGGTGTCTGAGTTGGAATCCCTAGTGGGTTCTCGGCTAAAAAGAGGAGAGAGGAGCTCAAATTAATAGTGGGACTAGACAAAGGCCAGCAACCTAGGAGAGTACAGCTAAATTAGCAATTGAAAGGCCAGCAATTTCCTTGGCATCTTACAGTCTGGAGAGAGCTACAAAGGCACGAAGGGGCTGTTACACTTGGTTGCTGGGAACAATTTTCAGGCAATTATCACAGTTTTTTGGCATATCGGGCACAATTCAATTACTTAGAGTACAATTTTTTAGTAAAAACAGTTCTTTTTCACCCAGTTTCAAGGGTAAATCAATGGGAAGAAAAGGGGACCAATCAGAGCAGACCACAGGAAAGGCGCTTGCTCTCCAATTGGCAGGCAGCTTTACCGTACCTCTCAAGTGGTGGAGTCCGATGAGGAGGTCTTGGGCGGCGGCTTCGGAAGCGCCGACTGCCTGATGTCTGCGGTCCTCGCGGAGGGGGTCTAAGCTGGAATCCCTAGCAGGTTCTCAGCTCTCAAGCGGTGGAGTCCAAGGAGGAAGTCTTGAGTGGCAGCTTTAGAAGCACCGACCACCCGGTGTCCGTGATCCTCGAGGAAGGTGTCTGAGCCAGAATCCCTAGTGGGTTCTCGGCTCTCAAGCGGTGGAGTCTGATGAGGAGGTCTCGGGTGGTGGCTTCGGAAGCGCCGACTGCCCGGTGTCCGCGGTCCTCGCGGAGGGTGTCTGAGCTGGAATCCCTAGCGGGTTCTTGGCTAAAAAGAGGAGAGAGGAGCTCAAATTAATAGTGGGACTAGACAAAGGCCAGCAATCTAGGAGAGTAC
This sequence comes from Neoceratodus forsteri, assembly GCA_016271365.2. NCBI lineage: Eukaryota > Metazoa > Chordata > Ceratodontiformes > Ceratodontidae > Neoceratodus > Neoceratodus forsteri. Next base: position 214,903,185 of record CM028136.1, read on the forward strand.
AGCTAAATTAGCAATTGAAAGGCCAGTGATTTCCTTGGTGCCTTGCAGTCTGGAGAGAGCTACAAAGGCACGAATGGGCTGTTACACTTGGTTGCTGGGAACAGTTTTCAGGCAATTATCACAGTTTTTGGCATATCAGGCACAATTCAGTTACTTAGAGTACAATTTTTTAGTAAAAACAGTTCTTTTTCGCCCAGTTTCAAGGGTAAATCAATGGGGAGAAAAGCGGACCAATCGGAGCGGGCCACAGGAAAGGCACTCACTCTCCGATTGGCAGGCAGCTTTGCCATACCTCTCAAGTGGTGGAGTCTGATGAGGAGGTCTCGGGCGGTGGCTTTGGAAGTGCCGACTGCCCGGTGTCCATGGTTCTTGCGGAGGGTGCCTGAGCTAGAATTCCTAGCGGGTTCTCGGCTCTCAATCGGTGAAGTCTGATGAGGAGGTCTCGGGTGGCGGCTTCGGGAACGCCAACTGCCCGGTGTCCATGGTCCTTGCAGAGGGTGTATGAGCTGGAATCCATAGTGGGTTCTCAGTTCTCAAGCGGTGGTGTCCAATGAGGAGGTCTTGGGAGGCGGCTTCGGAAGCACCGACTGCCTGGTGTCCGCAGTCCTCGAGGAGGGTGTCTGAGCTGGAATCCCTAGTGATTTGTCCCAAGTGACAAATCATATTGCTTCTAATGCCTGAAGTCCTTGTCATATTCCAGCCAAGACATCCCCCACTTATACCTGTGTGCTAAAATGATATAGTAATTTAACAGATGTATACACTTTCCGGGGGCCATGGCCTATAGTGCTTGAGGGGCTGGCAGTATAGCCTCTAGCTTAGTATAATGAGCTGTGAATGAGCTTGATACATCCAGCAGATCTGGGTTTGATTCTCACAACCTACACTTTCATACTCTGTGATGTGTGACTCTAATCATGTCACATAACCTCCTCAGTGTTCCTGGGTTGCCCATGAAATCACTTGTGCCTAGTGCAACTTACCCAGTTACCAAAGGAAAGAAAAAAAACTTTGAACCCTGCAAGCCAATTGTCAAAGGTGCATTCCAATTTCACTTTCTTCTTCTCCGGGTCATCTTTCTTCCCTTTGCTCTCCTTCTGCTCACCTGAGCAGGGAAAATATGTCCACATACTTATGGTTCCTGATCTGCTGCAAAGCTGTGTCAGTCAAGTGGGAACCTACAGGTTTGGCATTGCTGACATAGTAACCTGGGAGAGCCTCTGTGACTGCTGTTTGTGGCACACTGCAGCCACCTGCTGTGTTTCTGGTTGCTTGACCATCCTCTACCCCTTGCTGCTGGTTTTGGACTGAAGCAGCAAACCCAATCATGATGTCCATGAGCCTGCCCTACTTCTTGTCTGAGGTGAACCGTTTTCCTGTGTCAAGCTGCTTAGGGGAGGGGCCCAGTGTGATGAATCACGTGTGGAGGGGTGCTCCCATCTCTTATATGTCCAAATCCAAGCCTGAAGGAGAGTCTTTTTTGGTCTAGATCAAAGAAGGCACCCCATGGGTGCTCTGATGAAGATCCATATTACCATGTTTTTGAGCTCATCATCGGACAACTCTGAAACCCCCATTTTGGCCTTACCTTCTTGAGGTTTCCTGGGTACTTTTGCTGGATGTGCTGCTGGCTCTTTGCTGTCTGCTTCTGCTTGTGCTTCTCCATTGCTTGGATCCCTTTTGGAGTGCTAGTCTCCTCCAAGCAGGCTTCCAGGCATTCACATTTTATACATTGCCCTCAGTTGTGCCACCAGAGCTGAGGTCGCTGTTACCTTTGCGGAGCTGGTTTTGCTCTTCTGAGCATTTTACAGAGCTGAAATTACATAACTGCCTCCCAAAAGGAAGCATTTATTAATACTCATTGTCCTGTAACCTGGGATATGGGGGGGGGGCCTTGCTGTGGCTGACCAGCTTTCCATTAATGCTCCCCCCAAAGACCTAGTGAAAGTTTATTTATTTTTTCTATTTTTTGTTTGCCCCAGACCACGAATTGGGGGAAGCTTACAGTGGGAGACCCTTTTGAATCCAACAGTCACCCTTGAAACTCCTTGCATCATACCTTAATGACTTATACCTAATTGTGTCACTGGATCAGCACATTGATGTAACTAGATACCACCTCCCCTGTCGAACCTGGCCAGATCCAAAGTCATTAACTGTGTGGTGAATAAATTAATAATTTAAATTTAAGTTGTTGTTCCACCAAATTGAACTTACATTATTGTTGCACCAATCCATACAGAATCAGCCAGGTAGGCTGCAGAATGGGGTTTAACTATATATATATATATATATATATAGATATATATATCTATATATATATATATCTATAGATATATATATCTATATATATATATATATATATATATATATATATATATTAGAGGCCAAAAATTCCATTTAATGCATCAGTTAGGGTTGTACCACAGTGACAAAGGTGAAGAAATTCAGTATTAGAGTTGAAAGCCTCCCTTGCACTCCCCCAACCCACCACTCCAACCACCTACAGGGTGTGCATTGTGGTCATTGGCACTAACTCTCACTCCATCACATGTGTAAACAAGCTGAGGTATAGAAGAATGGGGTGAGAGTTAGGACCGACAACCCCAATGCACACCCCATTGGTGGTTGGGGTGGCGTGCTGGGGGTGCAAGGGGGGCTTTCAACCCTAACACTGAATTTCCTCTCTTTTGTCGCTGTTGTACAACCCTAACTGATGCATTAAACTGAGTTTTTTGCCTCTAATTTCCCTTCTTTTTGAGAATGTGCAGTAGAAATAGTGAATGGAATGTGGTGGAGGGAGTGTGGCACCCTTTGGCCCCATGCTCCCACCACGTGATTTTTTTGGTGACATAGTAATGGTAAGTGCAACAGAAATGCAACCACTAACAGTTGCGCACATGGTGACTGAAACATAAATCAAAAAGCAAATGTTACTAGAAACGCAAGCGCAAAGTGATGCCAAAGCGAACAGTGACGCAAAAGGAGATGAAAGTGCGTAAAGAAACACAAACCGTGACATGCACGGTCATGGTACTGCAATTGGAAATGCAAATGGTAATGTTAACAGCAGAAATAAAGTCAAAGGAAATAGAAATGGAAATGCAAAAGCAAGCACGTACGCAAACAAGAACGCAAAGGGTAACGCACACAGTGGCGTACACGGTAATGGTAACGCAAACAGGTATGTAAATGCAAGTGGAAATGCTAACTGTAACAGTAATGAAAGTGCACACCTTGTTTTTGCCCAACAGCTGCGTGGAGAAACACAGTGGCCCAGATATTCAAACTGCGCTCAAAAGTAGTGCAACAGCAGGAGCAAGCACAAACCAGTTGCGCAAATGTGCAACAGGTGCGATATTCAAACATGGAGCAGAGCAAATTGCGCAAGCAACCAACGTCTCAATATCGCACATACTGCGCCATGGCGCAACCAGGTAGGAGAGGCTGAGCCAAAATGCGCGCCATGGCGCAACCATGGAAGCTCAGCTGAGCAGTGCAGAGCGCTATAGCGCAAGCACAGCCTCCCCCAGAGCAATGGAACTGCACATCCAGGGAGGCAGGCTGGGGCCCACCGCCAGCCATGCCACACATGGGCACAGGAACTCACTGCAGAACCCACCACACTGGCACACCCAAGCACAGCATCACTGGGGTGGGACGGATGATCCACGTGCCCATGGGGACAAGCCAACTAAAGCATAGCAGAGCCATGACACCCCAGCACAACCACTGGCAGGCAGAGAGTGCCACACCCCGGGGGTTGACAACCACAGTGCACATCAGTCCCCCCCGTATGCACAGCACAGCGTGCACCATGCCCCCAAGACACCGCTCATGTGCAGTGACAGGCACTGCAGGAAACACCATGCCCCCCCGTGCCACACGGCAACCCCATGCTGCAGAGAAGCAGACCAGCCAGACCCACCCTGTGCACCCAGCAGTGGGTGGCAGCAGATGGCAAGAGCAACAGAAAGGCAATGCTATGCTGGTGATACCTCCCCATGGACACACACACACACACACACACATATACCCAGGACCATAGTAGCCCAGATGGCATGTACACCCCTGCAACGGAGCACCCAGAGCCAGTTGCAAAGCAGACACCAACACAGCAGTTGTACCAAATAGAAATGTATATTGAAATAAAACAGTGAACAATAAAGTTATAACTATGTACAAGTTGGGGGGGACGGGTAAAAGGCAGGGGTGTTCAAGGGGGAGGGAAAAAAACTTGGAGAGGGAAGGCAGGGTGAAAGGGATGGGTGAAGGTCAAATGAAAGGTGGGCTACGGCCCAGCAGGCTCCTGCTCCTCCCCTTGCCGTCGTCCCCTCCTATGTCTGCGCCGCCGTTCCCCCTGGCGCTGTAGGGCTTGCAGGAGCTCCCGGTTTTCGACCACAACCTGGGTCAGGCGCCGCACATCATGCGCCATGCGCTGAAGCACACCGAGGCCTAGGAAAATGGGAACACAGTCAATGGCTGAGACTGACCACAACCCTGAACACCACCCAACCTGCAACCCATCTAACCCAATGTGCTGCACATGTGATGGCATGCACCCACCCACAGTGAACATGCACATGGCCATCACAAACAGGCGGCACCAGCCATGCGCACCACCGCCCACACACACTGCCCATGTCAATCACAGTACAAACTGAGGCTGTCATGTGATGTTGCAACGTGGTGCGATGCCAGTTACACAGCTATGTGCCCAGTGCATGCCTGGACCACCTGTGATGCATACACAGACGTGTCGTGATGCTGCACTGTGATGCAGGTCACCTGTGTCACGCCTACATACATGGGTACATAGACAGTGTCGGCAGATAAGGGCCTATGGGACACCCAGTCTGGCCATTTGGCCTTGTACGATCACTCTCTTGTCCTATAAGTCCGTTCCCCCTCACCCCTGACCTCCAGAAGTCCCTCATGGTGAACCCACACATACAGATATCCCGTGACCAAGTCAGCCCCCACACATCCTCTTGCAGGGTGTTCCACTCGTCCACCACCCATTATGTGAAGAAACACTTTCGCATGTTCCTCTTAAACGAGCCCCCTCCAACTGCATCCCATGCCCTCTAGTCCTGGAACATCCTTTACACTGACAAATATTGTTTCCTGCACTCTGTTCCCCCTGTACAATACTTGTATGTCCCCATCATATCCCCACACTCCTCCCTCTAGGAGTACATGTTCAGTTCCGTCAACCGGTCTGCATAGGACTTGTGATGCAATCCATGCACCATCCATGTCGCCTCCTGTGAATGCTCTCCACCCAGTCCCTGTCCATACGCAGGTATGTTTCCGGAACTGTACACTGTACTCCAGTGTGGGGACTCACTAGTGTTTCGTCTAGTGGAACTACGACCTCCCATTTGGTTGTGTCCATCATGGTTGGTGGTCCTGCCCCCCAGCATGCAATAGCATCCATGACGAATGATACTCACACTCCAGCAGCTCGGTCTGCTGCTGCTGCTGCTGCTGTTGCTGCTGCTGATGCTGCTGCTGCTGTTGCCCGACGGCCTGTGGCACTGGGGCCCTGGCATGGCCCACATCAGCCTCGTCCGCGCCCTCACCATCCGGCCTGTGGGAGACATATGGTGAGACAAACATCAGTGTGACTCAAAGCAGAGTGCCCCTGCCCCAGTAAGACTGCCTGCCCACACAGCCATAACCATCCATCGCACAGCTGCACACACTGACACACGATGCACAGCCACCCAGGCACACACACACCCACAGAGAATATAGGTGAATAGATGGTACACTCCGTGGCCCTAGGCACCAGGCCCCGCCTGGCATGGGAACGCAGCCGCGTTAACAGTTCCGGGTCCCTCCGGCGGAGATCACTGTACCGGTGCCGGCACTGCTCCGCAGACCGGCCCCAGCCAGTGACCCCCCACCAGGTCAGTGGCCACTTGCTGCCACACATGGGTCCTAGGTCCAGTGAGGGGGGCCTCACCATATAGTCCCTCATGGTGGGGCTCCACTAGGGCCACCAGGTTGGCCACTTCAACTGCGCTCCAGGACACCGCCCTCCTCCGAGCCATGGCCCCAACTTTACAGCAGCAATATGGCGCCCGCTGCGCTGTGACCCCCACGATGAGTTGTTGCGCAATAGACCAGCACAGGCTCCAATCGCGCTGTTCGCACAAGCGTCACTTTACATGGCGCTGTAACCAGACAGCGCAATAGGGATATTACATGGCATGCCCACAGCGCCAGGGGTAGAGGGCATACACAAGGTCACGGCAATGACGCAGGCTACGCACAGCGCCATAGGATGTACAGGCATCCGCACGACTGCTAAGCAGAGCACCAGTGCCACAGTGGACTATCGCGCAGAAGTGCCACAGCGCCATATAGTGCCCAGTGCTGTAGCGCCACTGGCACAATGGTGGCCATGGCCAGAATCGCCTATCGCGCTCAGCAGGTCTGCAGCGCGATCGACGCTATGCATAACCTGTCTGGGCATGCGCAATGCAGTGTAGCACACAGCCAGAAACATCGCCATTGGCTCGGCTGACCTTCCCTATTGCGCTAAGCGCCAAATGCGATATTCAGCCGACATATGCAAATCAGTCGATCAGCCATGCAAAGGCGCAGTGGCGCGATTAGCATGTATTAAAGCTGCGCCACACCTCATTTGCATGTGTTGCGCTATAAAAGTGCGACACTGGGTTGTGGCGGCCAGATTTGGTTGTTGCAGCTGAGAGGTGAGTTACATGCTGTGTGATGCTCAGGACAATGCTCATGGGCAGGGGTGCTGGAGGATGTCACAGGTTGAGGGGCTGAGCATGATGAGGGCACTAGAAAGGGCAGGGGCACCCTTTCCATCAGTATCTGCCATGCGGCGAGGAAAGGGGGGGCTTCGCCCCCCCGGCCTGCAGCTATGCTCATGGGGAAATGCTGTGGACTGCACAGTGACAGGTGTCCACTTCCACCCATACAGATCAGCATGAGTGACGAGAACCAGGCCGAGGCTGTGGATGGCGGGCGTAGGAGGAGGCCGAACTTCACCACAGCAGAGACCGAGGCCCTCTTCCAGGCCTACCTGGAGGATGAGCCGCTTTTGAGTGGGCGGAGGGGCACCCCTCAGCAGCATGTAGCTGCATGGGAGGGGGTAGCTCTGGCCGTCAACCTGCACGGAAGCCACCAGCGCTCCGTGCAGGAATGCTGCAAGAAGATGGGGACTGACCGCAGGAGGCTGAAGGAGAAGGTGGCAGCCTTCAGGGGGGCACGTGCTGCCACTGGTGGGGGACCACCAGTGGTGTTGCAGCTGACCCCGACCGAGGAGACACTGGTTGCGGCCATGCAGCCGAGTGCCATTGTGGGTGTTCCTGGCGGAGGATTCCAGACAGGTGGAAGCCCATCACTGCACGGTATGTCATGGTGATGTTGTGGGGGCTGTTGTTCACATGCACTCACATGTACTCTCTTCTGTTTCAGATCCTGTTCGTCTGCAGGAGACGGTGGTGGTGGGTGCTGACAGTGAGGCAGACCTGCTGGACCAGGAGGAGAGACCTTCCACCTCCACCAGCAGCCTGCACGCACTGCAGCAGCAGGCCGGCTGGGCCGACAACTCCGCCAGCAGTGATACGGGTGCAGGGGGTGCACAGCCTGTGTCACAGCAGTTTGGCATGCAGGTGTGCCAGCATGCTGTGCTTATGGCAGTGACACGCACCGGCACTATTGATGATGGCAGGCCTGCAATGGCCAGTGAGAGGTGTGTGTCCCACGAGGGACACATGGCAGGCCAGCATGTGCCCCTGGGCCGTCCAGCTCCACACCTGTGTACCAGCATGCTGGCACAGTCACAGGCTGGGCCTGTCAGCACCGGTGGGGCAGCATCGGTGGCTGAGCAGGTGTCGGCACTGTTGACAGCACAGGGTGGAACAGGTGGACCTGGGGGCTCACCAGTTGGAGGGCGGCAGCAGCAGTTGCACACCAGGCCTGGGGGACAGCGTCAGGCAGTGGCACTTGTCCACCGCCCTTAGATCAGCCCATACCTGGTCCTGGCTGAACAGCGGCCACCCTCAAGGGGTGCTGTGCACCAGGACCATCCACACCCTGGGGGTCACGATGCCATTGGGGCACAGTACCCTTTGGACGCACACACCCGCCTGCTGCAGGAGTCGGTACAGCTGCAGGGGCGGGTTGCAAGGTCTGTGGAGGCACTGACTGTGTCCGTGGAGTGGCACAGCAGGGAGTGTGCTCGGGACTGGGCCAAGATGGTCCATATGCGGACGGATGTGACCGCTGCCATCGACAGGCTGACCCAGGCAGTGGTCTCTGTGGCGACCGCATTGACCACACTGTCTGGTGACCCTGTACCACGCACCCCACACAGTGCGCACACTCCACTCCCCGTTCCCGGCGTCGTGCGACACCAGGCCTGTCGACGCCGGGTTCTGCTGTGGGCATCCCGAGCACCCCTGGTGCAAGTTTCTTTCGCGGGATGCAGACCCCTGTGCGGGCAAGGTAGCGGTCACGCACTGGGACCCCTGGTGGTGCAGTAGTGCCACTCGATGTGGCCCCTGCGCAGCCTGCCAGTGCTGCTAGACCACGGCGGGGCCGCCTACGCATCCGTGGTGGCCGTGGGACAGTGCTCCCTGACTGAGCTGTCTCCCAATGCAGGCCCTGTCTGGTGCTGCCCTGTGTGCAATGTGTGTCATGGTGGGCAGTGCACTGCTGGGTGCTCTGCTCACCAAACTGACACACGGACCACCTGCACACTCTCCCAACTGCTGTCCACAGGTGCATGTGGATGATGATGCCTGCATTGCACTGTACACCAAGGTGCAAGGTTGCCCAGGTCCTGACACACGTCGTGGACAGTCCAGGTGGTGAGGGTGGTTGGTGGTGCTGTGTGATAGCGTGTAATTTCCGCAGTGCTGTGCTGGCCCTGTATGCTGCCTGTGTGTGTGTGTGTGTGTTCATTTGAGTGCTCACCCTCTCTGATGATGTGTTGGTATGCCTAGACCCTTCAACTCCCCTGACCTTCATGCACGGTGTGTTCCCCTGTGTGCCTGTGGTTTGCGCATAGACAGTGTTGCCTGCACATGTCCCCTTGACTTACCTGTGTTGGGCGTAGTGCTCTTCTGCAATGGTGTCCCGGTGCAGCTGGACCTGCCGTGTCAGTCGGGGGTCCCTCCATCCTAGGGGGGGCGGCTCATCACCCATATCACTGGCGCCACTGGCGTCCCCATCGCTGTCCCCTCTTGGATCTGTACGGCTATCCCATGGTCTTTGGCCATGTTGTGCAGGATGCAACAGGCAGGAATATCCCACAGGCCTTTTGGGGCTGTACTGTAGGAGCTCTGCGGAGGTGTCCAGGCATCGAGGCGTGCCTTGAGTATCCCAACACCCGCTCTATGATGTTCCGTGTTGCGGCATGTGCCTCATTGAAACGTGCTGCGCTGGGGTCTTAGAGCGCCCGGTATGGTGTGAGCAGCCAGGGACGGTGGGTATCCACAGTCACCTGTGTGGAGATAGTGGAGATCAGTGTTAGGTCAGGTCCATATTGCCCATATCCTTGTGTGCCACTACCATGGCACCTGTGTCATTCCACCCTTGCACAGAGTTGCATTCCATACATGTGTACTCACCCACTAGATGACCCTTGGGGATGTTCCCACTCTCGAATCGATGGCGAGTGCAGATTGGTGCCATATGAAGGCATCATGTGCTCCGCCAGGGTGTGTGGCACAGACATGATGATGCGCCCAGTGGCATCACACACCACCTGGCAGTTGACACTCGAGAAGCCCTTCGGTTCGACATATGCTTGCCCGCTCGGGGCCAGGTGGCGTCGCGAATGGCCACATGGGTGCAGTCTATGGCACCTAATACGCCAGGCATTTGTGCTACCCTGTGGAACTCCTGCATGTTTGCTATGCGCTCTGCCGTGGTGCTGGGGAAATGGATGTACTCCGCAGCATGAGGCAGCAGTGCGCTGAGGAATTGGGTGAGGATGCGTGACGTGGCCGACTGCGTAATGCCTGTGGTGTCCCCTGTCAGCCTCTGGAAGGTGCCCGTGGTGAGCAGGCACATGCAGGCTGTCACCTTGGTCTCCACGGACAGAGCATGACTCCGTCATGAGGGTGCCTGCATCACATCACTGCACAGCTCACTGAGCTGTCTCAGTATTGCCCTGTTCAGGCGGTACCGGGCCACAATCTTGACATCGCTGTACAGCTCGTAGCTGATGCGGGCCCGATACCGCCTGTCGGGGCCATACCGCCGATGGGCCCCTCCACGGCCACGTCCCCCTGCAGCATGCTGTCTCACCCCCCTCATTACAGCTTCCATGTGGAAGCTGACACTGTCCATCTCCCTGGCTCCTGCCCCCCCAGCTGCTGTTCCTGTGTTACCCCCACTGCCCCCACTGCTGCTTCCACTGCAGGGCACCCCCACTGGCCTCTCTGTCCTCCAGGACCCACTGTCCCTCTGCCCTTCCTGCTCCTGTCTCTCTCTCTGTCTCTCTCTCTCTCTCTCTGTCTCTCTGTCTCTCTCTCCCCAGTTTGCGGCCTGCTAGAGTTCTTGCGCTCGCTCCTGAGCCTTTTATTTGGCTCACATCCGGTGCAAGCGCATCCTCTGGCTGAGGCCTCTTGCGCGTGCGTAAGTGTTCAAATATCGCATTGCGCACTTTATGCATGGACCCGTCCCCTTCGGTTGCACATGCCTTCATTTCCATTGCGCTGTGGCTCAGCGTGTTTTCGGTGGCGCAACTGGCCCCTTCTCAATATCGCAGAATGGCGCATTTTTGGAGTTGCGCACGCGCAACCCTGTTTCGCATGGCGCAACCCTTTTGAATATCTGTGCCAGTGTGTACAAAGAATGAATGCATAATTATGGGCCTTGGAGCAGAAAATGAGCTGTTGAAATACTAAATTGCTTATATCTCAGGAACTGTGCAACGAAGAAAAAAAAATTAATTTCACATGATTCATGAGTTTCCTGGTTAGGTTTTCATTGTTTCCGAGATACGAGCCCTGAAAGGCATGGCAGACGCCACCATGTTAGTCGATGGGAACAAACTTCAACTTCGAAGTACCATAGCTTGGCATCTGTGCAATATTTTGTCACCAATCCACCAAAAGGCACATCTGTGAGATGTTGGCTGCCTTGTCTCCAAATTTCAGCTCAAAAGACCAAACTGTTCTTTTGCAGCAGGGTGGCAAAGAACTCCTGTCATTTTGGCCATAGTCTGGAAAAGTAGTGTCATGATTTGTGAAAGCTTTCGCAAAATTTGCGAAATTGTCGCGGGTGCAACACTACTATGCAACACTACTTTTTCCATACATTTGAAAAACATATTTCTGGGGTGTTTAACACCAAAATAAAGACATGCTGAGCATCCTCATGGTTTGACTAGGTAAACACAAAAAGAATTGTGTCCCTAGAGGGTCCCAAATTTAAATACCAAGCATTTTTCTGATCACCAACTGAAAACAAAATGGTGAATTTGTGACACTACTAGGGCCATTTGCAACACTAAAAAGTACATTTGCGACACTGTCAAACTTTTTATTAACTTTTCCCATTGACTTATAATGGGGACTTATTTTTTGAATAACTTTTGAACTGTTTTAGTTGATTGACAGTTTGTGCGACCAGTCCAAAAACTTCAGGGAACATGCGGCAGGGGTCCACAATGTGCCTTTTGAAGATTTTGTGAAAAAATATCAAACAGTTAAAAAGTTATTCAAAAAACAAGTTCCCATTATAAGTCAATGGGAAAAGTTAAAATATTCGACACTTTCGCAAATGCACTTTTTAGTGTTGCAAATGGCCTTAGAAGTGTCGCAAATCTGCCATTTTTTTTTCAGTTGGTGATCAGAAAAATGCTTGGCATTTAAATTTGGGACCCTCTAGGGACACAATTATTTTTGTGTTCACCTAGTCGGACCCTGAGGATGCTAGCCATGTCTTTATTTTGAGGTTAAACACCCGAAATATGTTTTTCAAATTTCTGGAAACACCAGTGTCGCAAAGTAGTGTCGCACGCACGACACTTTAGCAAATTTTTGCGAAAAGGGTCACAAATTGCTACACTACTTTTCAGGCTATGGCCAAAATGACAGGAATTTTTAGCCATCCTGCTGCAAACAAACTGTTTGGTCTTTTGGGATGAAATTTGGAGAGATGGCAGCCAACATCTCACAGATTTGGTGAAAAAATATTGCACAACTTACAAGTTACGATACTCTGAAGTTGACACTTTTCCCATAGACTAAAATGGTGGCATCCGCCATGCCTTTCAGGGCTCATATCTCAGAAATGGTGCAAGATGTGGAATTTTCGTCATGACAATGCATAGCAAAATGCAGGCAGGAAAATCATGAATCATGGGAATTTTTTTTCTATGTCGTACGGTTTCTGAGATATAAGCAGTTTAGTCTTCCAACAGCTCATTTTCTGCTCTGAGGCCCATTATTATGCATACATTCTTTGTACACACTGTGTTTCTTTATGCAGCCGTTGGGCAAAAATGGTGTGTGATTATGTTACTCTTACACTTAGCGTTACCACTTGTGTTTCTATTCCTGTTTGTGTTACTGCTCCTGTGTATGCCACCATGTGCGTTATGCTTTGCGTTCTCATTTGCGTTCGCGCTTGTGTTCGCATTTCCATTTCTGTTTCCTTTGACATTCTTTTTGCTGTTAACATTACCGTTTGTGCTTCCAGGTGCCATGCTGTGACCGCACATGTCATGGTTTGCGTTTCCATACATGCTCGCATTTCCTTTTGCGGTTCGGTTTCCTTTGGCGTTATTGTTGCTGTTACCGTTATCACTTACATTTACAATTGCGGTAATGTGCCCGTGCGCGTTATGGTTTGAGTTTCCGTACATGCTTGCATTCCCGTTTCTGCTTCTGTTTCCTTTGGCATTATTCTTCTATTAACTTTACCACTTGCGGTTACAATTGCGGTACCGTGCCTGTGCACGTTATGATTTGCGTTTCCATACATGCTTGCATTCCCATTTACATTTCTGTTTCCTTTGGTGTTACTCTTCATGTTAACTTTACCATTTGCATTTACGATTGCAGTACCGTGCCCTTCGCATTACAGTTTGCGTTTATGTGTGCGCTTGCGTTCACATTTCCGTTTCTGTTCCCTTTGGTGTTCTTTTTACTATAACACTTAACATTTGCATTTCAAATACCGGTGCCATCACAGTGCGCATTACCAGTTGTTTTTTTGTACACACTTGCTTCTCCGTTTCTCTCACTGTTTGCTTTGGCGTCACTTTGCGCTTGCATTTGTATTAAAGTTTGCTTTACCATTTACATTTGCATTACCATGTGTGTAACTCTTGGCACTTGCGTTTGCCTTGCTGTTCAGGTTACTATGTGACAAGACATCACGTGGTGGGAGCGCAAGGCCTGCCACAGCAATCTATTCACTATTTTTCGTCCTCATTCTCAAAAAGAAGGGAAATTAGAGGCAAAAATCTCAGTTTAATGTATCTGTTAGGGTTGTTCCATAGCTACAAAAGTGAGTAAATTTGGTGTTAGGGTTGAAAGCCCCCCTTTGACCACCCCAGCCCACCCACCAACTGGCATTGGGGTGCATGATGGGGTCGTCAGTCCTAACTCTCACCTCATTCTCCTATACCTCAGCTTCTTTACAAATATGATGGGGTGAGAGTTAGGGCCGACAGACCCATCGTGCACCCTCATGCCAGTTGGGGGGTGGGCTGGGGGGCCAAGGGGAGGCTTTCAACCCTAACACCGAATTTCCTCACTTTTGTCGCTGTGGATCAACCCTAACTGATGCAGTAAACAGAGTTTTGTGCCTCTAATATATATATATATATATATACGTTTGAGGCAAAAAACTCCATTTAATGCATTAGTTAGGGTTGTTCCTAGCGACAAAGTGAGGAATTCGCTGTTAGGGTTGAAAAAACCCCTTGGACCCCGCCCACCCCAACCCGGCATTGGGGTGCGCATTGGGATCGTCAGCCCTAACTCTCACCCCATGACATGTGAAAAGCAGCAGAAGTATAGGAGAATGGGGTGAGAGTTGGGACCACGATCCCAATCGCTTCTAATGCTGGATTGGAGGGGTGGGCAGGGGGTCAAGGGGTTTCAACCTAACAGCAATTTCTCACTTTGTCGCTGTGGAACAACCTAACTAATGCATTAAACAGAGTTTTGCCTCCATTCACTTCTTTTTGGGAATGACGAGAAATAGTGAATGTAATGCAGCGGCGGGGAAGCCTTGAAATTACCATCTCGCGCTCCACTGCGCAAAGCGCCCACATGATGTGTTGTGGCATACTAACAGGGACAGCAATGCAAACAGAAATGCTAACAGTGGCGCACATGGTAACACAAACGCGAATGAGAACAGAAGAAGTAGCGCACATGGTGGCGTAGATAGAATGGTCTGCCACATGATGTGTTGTCACATAGTAACATGGTGCCTGCAAACAGAAATGTCAATGGGCATGGTGATGTAAGTGAAACAGTAAGATAAACAGTACTGTAACAGAAATGGCAAAAAATAATAGAAGCATAGCGCAAATGAAAGCGTGAGGATAGCACATGGTGGTGGAAGCGTCAATGGTAAGTGAAGCAGTGCGGATCCCCAGAGTGAAAGGGCAACAGTAACAGTAATGTAAGCGCACAGGCTGGTTTTCCCCAAAACCTGCATTGAGAAAGACAGTGAGTACAAATAATGTATGCAAAATAATGAGTATCGGCAGAAAATGAGATCTTGGAATACTAAATACATTATATCTCAGGAACTGTCAGACGTAGAAAAAAATTTAAAAGTCATATTATTTACAACTGTCTGGCTAATTTGGATCTTAGCCCCATAATGGGGCTAAGAAATTTCCGACGAGAAAGTCCATTATCTCGCACCGTTTCCGAGATACGGGCCCTTAAAGGCGCGGCGAACGCCATAATGTTATCCTATGGGAAAAAAAGAAAAGTTTTGAGCGCCATAACTTTGCCTCCCTGTAATATTTTTTCACCAAACTACTAAAAGGCACATCTGTGGGCTGTTGGCTGTCTTCCCTTCAAATTTCAGGAAAAAAGACCAAACCATTATTTTGCAGCATGGCTCCAAATGATTTCTGTTAAGTGTCGGGCGCTGTAATGTTATCCTATGGGAAAAACCGTCAATTTTGGAGTGCCGTAACTTTGCCGCCATGTGATATTTTTTCACCAAACTATGGAAAGGCACATCTGTGTACTGTTGGCTGTCTTCCCTCCAAATTTCAGGAAAAAAGACCAAACCGTTATTTTGCAGCAGGGTGCCAAAGGATTCCTGTAATGCTTCGGGCACCGTAATGTTATCCTATGGGAAAAACTGTCAACTTTGGAGTGCCATAACTTTGCCGCCATGTAATATTTTTCAATACAACACTGAAAGGCATCTGTGAGATGTCAGTTCGTTCCTCAAATTTCAGCCCAAAACTCCCAACGGTTATTTTGCAGTGCAGTGCCAAATAATTGCTGTCATTTTCCACAGACTAGAAAATTACTGTCACAATTTGCAGCTTTGCAAAAATTTGCGACACTTTCGTGAGCACAGTAATTTACTGAAAGCCTTTTCCCAGAAATTTGAAAAACATATTTCTGGGTTGTTTTACAAAATAAAGACATGGCAAGCATCCTCAGGGCCCGACTAGGTGAATACAAAAAATTAGGTTGCTAGAGGGTCCCAAATTTAAATACCAACCATTTTCTGATCACCAACTGAAAACAAAATGGCCGATTTTCGAAGTAACAGGCCCATTCTAGAAAAGTAAAAATGCATTCACGAAAGTGTTGAACTTTTTGTTAACTTTTCCATTGACTTATAATGGGAAACTGTTTTTGAATAACTTTTGAACCGTTTAATATTTTTCATGAAATCTTTGAAAGGCACATTGGGGACCCTGGCTGCACATTTCCTGAAGATTTTGGGCGGTCCGCCAAACTGTACGACCTGTAGGCGCGACCACAGAATTCCAGAAAAGCGTAATCGCGCGCACAGATCACACTTAATAACTCTGTAGCTGTATATCCGACCAATACAAAACTTGGCAGATTCTAAGGCATATGGTTCTTGATCATAAATTCCAAATTTCAGGCAAATCCATCAAATAGTTGCAAAGTTATTAAGGTGCAAAGTTTTGGGTTTTAACATAGAAATGGCTCCTCAACCCTAACTATGGTAGCACTACCGTGCTACCATAATATATATATATATAGGGGATACATGATGGGCATGAGTGGAATATGGAAAATATTTTCACTCCTGCAGAGTGAGCCTGGATATTTCATGAGTGCCGAAGGCACAAGTGGAATATACAGTACCCATGAGGCAGGAGTGAAAATATTTTCCATATTCCACAATGTGGCCATCATGTGTCCTATTTATACAATGGGGCACTGTTGCAAAATGTACAATTTGCGTGGGATTAGCATGGGTTTAGTGCTGGTTTCAAGGGTGTAATAAACAATATTTATTTTCTGCTGACGTCATCAGGATTTATTTCACTGCAGTGAAAATAACATGGTTTATTTCACTGGAATATGTCTCACCCCCATTGTATAAATATCTATATATTATGGTAACACGGTAGTGCTACCACAGTTAGGGTTGAGTAGCCCTTTTAAGGTTAAAGAGTCAAATTTTGTACCTTAATACCTTTGCCACCGTTCAGCAGATTTGCCTGAAATTTGGAATGTACAATCAAGAACCGTACATCTTGGGATCTGCTAACTTTCGTAGTGGTCAGATATATGGCTGAAGAGTTATTAAGTGAGATCTGCACACGCATTTATGGTTTTTGGTGAATGCTTTGCTCACAAGTACGGGCTGCATGGTTTGCACGACCAGTCTGAAAACTTCACGGAACGTGCGGTCGGGGTCCCTGATGTGCCTTTTGAAGATTTCATGAAAAAATATTAAACAGTTCAAAAGTTATTCAAAAAATAAGTTCCCATTATAAGTCAATTGGAAAAGTTAACAAAAAGTTCAACAGTGTCGCAAATGCACTTTTTTAGTGTCGCAAATCTGCTATTTTGTTTTCAGTTGGTGATCAGAAAAATGCTTGGCATTTAAAATTGGGACCATCTAGGGACACAATTCTTTTTGTGTTTACCTAGTCGAGCCCTGAGGATGCTATGCATGTCTTTGTTTTGGTGTTAAACACCTCAGAAATATGTTTTACAAATTTCTGGAAAAAGTAGTGTTGCAAAGTAGTGTCGCACCTGTGACACTTTCACAATTTTTTGCGAAAGCTTTCACAAATCACAACATTACTTTTTCAGACTATGGCCAAAATGACAGCAGTTCTTTGCCACCCTGCTGCAAAAGAACGGTTTGGTCTTTTGAGCTGGAATTTGAAAGGAAGGCAGCCAACATCTCACAGACGTGCCTTTTTGTGGTTTGGTGAAAAAATATTGCATGGCCACAAAGTTATGGTACTCTGAAGTTGGCATTTTTTCCCACAGACTAACATGGTGGCGTACTCCATGCCTTGCAGGGCTCGTTTCTCGAAAATGGTGAAAGATACAGAAGTTTTGTTGTGACAGTGCGTAGCCTATGGCTATGCATTTATCAAAAACGTAGCCAGGAAAATCATGAATCATGGGAATTTTTTTTTTACTATGTCGTACGATTACTGAGATATAAACAATTTAGTATTCCAACACCTCATTTTTGGCTCCGAGGCCCATTATTATGCATACATTTTTTGTGCACACTGTGTTTCTCTATGCAGCTGTTGGGCAAAAACAGGGTGTGCACTTCTGTTACTGTAACAGTTAGCGTTTCCATTACCGTTTGCGTCACCGTTCCCGTGTACGCTTCCGTGTGTGTTACCTTTTGTGTTCTCATTTGCGCTTGAGGTTGCATTACTGTAACCATTTGCATTTCCACTAGGTGTCAGCATGACTCAGTTGGTAGCACATCCGCCTCTGAACCAGAAGGTCGTGGGTTCTCGTCCCACACCGGAATTGGACTTGCACCTAAAAATCGCTGGCATCCGGGTGCAGTACTTGGGGGGTGCTGTACTGCTGGAGTGTGCCGTCCTTCGGATGAGATGTTAAACCAAGGTCCCTTCTGCCCATCCTGGTGTTGTCCTGGTGGGTGTCCAGGTGGAAGTAAAAGAACCCAGGGCACTCTTCACAAAAGAGCAGGGAGCATTCCCGGTGTCCTAGCCAACATTCCCCTTCCCATAAACCAGTTCATGCAATTATCCAGGCTTTGTGTGGGTGATGATGTTCGATATGGCCGCCACCACACATTCAGTTACTTCACTACCAGTCTAGCATTGTTAGTAAAGCACTTTGGGATACTGTGTATGAAAACCGCTCTATAAATGCCGATTCTTCTTCTTCTTTACTACTGTTTCTGTTTGCATTTCAGTTTGCGTTTCCAGCACCTCTTTCATTTGCGTTTCTCTTTCGGTTTGCATCTTCGTTGCTGTTACTGTTACCATTTGCGTTTTCAATTGTGTTACTGTGCCCGTGCACATTACAGTTTGCGTTTCCATGTGCGCTTGCATTTGCTTTTGCATTTCTGTTTGTTTTGGCATTATTGTTGCTGTTACCATTACCATTTGCATTTACAACTGTGGTTACGTGACCATGCGCATTATGGTTTGCGTTTCCATACATGCTTCCGTTCACATTTCTGTTTCTGTTTCCTTTGGCGTTATTGTTCATATTAACTTTACCATTTGCATTTACAATTATGCTACGATGACCGTGCACGTTACGGTTTGCGTTTCTGTGTGCGCTTGCATTTGCATTTGTGTTTCCTTTGGCATTATTTATGCTGTTAACGTTACCATTTGCATTTCCAATTGCCGTACAGTGACTGTGAGCATCACGCTCTGCATCTCCTTACATGGTTGCGTCTCCTTTTGCATCACTGTTTGCTTTGGCGTCACTTTGCACTTGCGTTTCTATTAACGTTTGCTTTACCATTTACGTTTCTGTCACCATGTGCGCAACCATTAGCAGTTGCGTTTCCCTTGCTCTTACCATTACTATGTCACAAAACATCGTGTGGTGGGACCCCACGCTCCCACCACCACATTCCATTCACTATTTCTACTGCATATTCTCAAAAAGAAGGGAAATTAGAGGCAAAAAACTCTGTTTAATGCATCAGTTAGTGTTGTTTACAGTGACAAAAGTGAGGCAATTTGGTGTTAGGGTTGAAAGCCACCAATGATTCCCCCCCAGACCACCACCCCAACTGGCACCAGGGTGCACGTTGGGGTCATCGGTCCTAACTCTCACCCCATTCTCCTATACCTCAGATTCTTTACACATGTGATGGGGTGAAAGTTAGGGACGATGATCCCAATGCACACCCCGATGCCAGTGTTATATGTGTTAGGTGAGAGTCTTAACTGAGCATGCAGAGGAAATTCAGTCTCTGCCCTAGCCAAATGCTCAGCCTACCAGCACATTCACAAACAAATCAGCAGCGTGCAAATACGTGAGCTTGATTACTACCAGTAGCCTTAAGCCCTAAAAGATGTCAAGTACAAGATGCTTAATAAATGCCTAATGCTTAACTAGGCCCAGAAAAAGACACCTCAGTCTTACCCAAGCAATGAACCAGTCAGCTGGAATCTTCCAGGCATTCTGGGTCAATCCTCTGGTGCTTTCCCACTGATCTGGAGAGGATGGCAGAGGTGACAGGGAGCTGCTGGCTCCAGCTCTTTTTAAAGCCTTAGTCTCTGCACCCTCCAGGTGACTCTCACCCTGTGGTAACCCCAGTGGTTCTTCCTCCAAGGGTGGTGCCAGGGCTAAACACCCACCCCTGAGGGTAGAACCCTACCTGCCTGTCTACAGGTTGCAGATGATGGCACAGACAACTGGATATCTCATGCAATGCTATAGCAAACTTTGTATTTGATGGTACTTGTTGCAAATATCATATATCATTTTGTTTTTACTTGACTTTTGCATTCTGACCTATTTTGTTCTGCAAAATTTTGTGTACTCTTTCACTGTCTTACGTACCTTTCCTTGTAGCTCATCCTTTGGGTTACACTTGGGAATGATCCTTAACTTATTTTCTTAACTTAAATTCTAAACAAATAAATTCAAATACCAGAATATCAGATTAGGGGAAACCACAAGTACCATTAGGAGTGTGAATATGAACTCACCTGTAGTGAGGCACCTTGAGGTGGTGCACTGCCAACAACCTAGTGTAAGAGTTTTTAGGACTGGAAAAGTTAAAATAAGTAGAAGGTGTGGGGAATCAGAATGGAAACTACTGACAATGGAGGCATTTTAGATTAACTTTTCCAAGGCTACAGATGAGAGATACAAACTTTGGGACAGCATTGACTGGTTACCTAACATTTGATTCTCTTTTATTGACATATATAGTGTATTCTTTGCAAAAAACTCTGTTAATGCATCAGCTAGGGAGAATAACACAGTGACAAAAGCATAGAAATGATGCATTAGGGTTTCCAATCCAAAATGCCCTACCCCAGCATTCCCACCCATACCACCCTACCCCATCCCCCCAACCTCCACACACCACCAGGCATTGAGGTGTGCCATTGGGTCATCAGCCCCAACTCTCACCCCATTCCACCTGTAAAAACCTTACACGCTAGAGTAGGACAATGGGGTGAGAATTAGCCCTGATGACCCAATGGCACTCAATGCCTGTTTGTTGTGGATGGTGAGGAATTAGTACAGTGGTAGGGGTGGGAACCTGAGGTGGGTTAGGGTGGAAACCCTAACACCTCATTTCCTGCTTATCACTTGATTCTACACCCTAACTAATGCATTAATGGATTTTTTGCAAAGAATTTCCGTTCTTTTTCAGATAATATAATTGTATCCTCATTTTACCGTTGGAGTGCAGGGCCATCCCTCAATCCAGATAGTATAACAGTGTCCATATGTCATGGTGGGAGCCTAGGGTCCCCAATCTCTCCATCCAGATAGTACAACAGTGTCCATATGTCACTGTGGGAGCACAGGGTCCAACTTCCATCCCACCATCCAGATAGTACAACAGTGTCCATATGTCATAGTGGGAGTGCAGGATCCTTTGGACCCTGTGCTCTCATTCCTCCACAGATGCACATATATATGTAACTGTGGAAACATAGGGGTCTCTGGCCCCTGCACTTCCATAAAGGTACCTGCAGGTATAGAGAGATAGCAACAAATAGTCATAACTGTGCCATTTTAAATTATTTTCACCCTCAGTGTTCAACCTAACCTTCTTAGTACCTCACCACATGTACCCAGTACAACAAACTTTTGAATCCCCATCAAAATATAATTCTGTTCAACAGTAACACCATTTTTGCACCACAGTTATGAAAAAACATTTTTAGCAGGATAGCTGTAATATTCATGATGCGGTGTGAAAAAATGGTAATATTAAAAATCTGTAGTGAAAATAGGAAAAATTGGCAAAGTTATGAGAGTGCGTAGAAACTGCACAATGCACACCCATAACACAATCATTTTCTGAAATTTTTTTCCAGATTTTTAACATCAGCTTTTTGGGATCTTCTCTCATCAACAGTGCAACTGTGATTTTGTTACTACATCCCAAAAGTTGATTTCGCACAGTGACCTTGCCATTCTGCACCACAGGTGTGAAAACATGTTTTAAGCAGGATGTGCAAAATGTTCATGAGGAGGTGTGAAAAAATGGCAATGTTGAAAATCTGGAGCGAAAATATAAAAAAACTTGCAGAGTTATGAGTGTGCGTAGAACCAATGCAACGCACGCTCATAATGCAGTCATTTGTGGGAATTGTTTCACCAGATTTGCGACATGGGCTTTTTAGTATCCCACCTTATCAACAGTGTTTCACAAATTGGTCCCAAAAAGTGATTCCATGCAGTAACCATGAAATCACCTTTTCAGACTGAGAAATAAAATGACAGTGCCAGTGTTCATGAGGCGGGGTTCCAAGAACCCCATGTTGAAAATTTGGTGCAAAAATTCCTAAAATTGGCAAAGATATCAACATAAGTTGAAAGCCCCCCACTGACTCCCATTATATGGCTTAGCTTGATTCCTCAGATCGCAGTTCAGCTTTGAAGAGTGCAGACATGTCCCCAGTCCAGGGAAGATTGCCAATTCCAACCTCCAGAAGGTATGTATGGGTGAGGGGGTGCTAGGAGGTGGCTGCACAGAGGGAAGGTGGGGATGGGGAGGAGGGAGTGGGGAGATGATGAGGTTCCATTTTAATTTTTAGTGTTTAAAATAAAAAAAATACTTCAGGGGATGACTTTCTTCATTTACAGGTTTAACTGTAAAAACAATAAATAAATTTGGGTACTCTGGGGTGGGTTCCCAGTGTGCCACATGAGTTTGGGGGGCCATACAAGGTACCGACAGGGGGACTGGGCACCCCAGTTGGCAATGGAAGTGGGCTGGTGGGAGAAATCTGACACCAGGAGTGGGCATCCCGGTGTCAGAAAGATTTAAAAAAAACATTAATCTGGGCACACTAGGGAGGGTTCCCAGTTTGCTGTATGAGTTTGGAGTGAGGGCATATGTGATGCCAACAGGGGGATTGGGCACCCCTGTCGGCAATGAAACTAGGTTGGAGGGCATCCCGGTGTTGGCAAATTTAAAATAATTTTCATTGATCTGGGCACACTGGGGTGGGCTCACAGAGTGCTGGATGAATTGGGGGGGAGATACATGATGCTGACAGGAGAAATGGGCACCCCCCATCAGCAGTGTAAGTGAGCTTGGGACATCCAACACCAGTAGTGGGCATATCGGTGTCAGAAATATTTTTAAATAGAAAACAGTCTGGGCACACTAGGGTGGGCTGCCAGTGTGCCACAATAGTTGGGGGGATACACACTGACACGGGGATTGGGCACCCCAATGTCGGTGGCAAAAACAGGAATTGGGGGGGGGTGTGGCAGGATCCTGAATTGAAATTATGCATATTTTGATCCAGAATTCTACATTTAAAAAAAAAACACCTGTGAAAGTCAGATTTTTTCACCAGGACACTTGCGAAAGTCTTATTTTTGCACCTTGACCATGCGGAAGTCAAATTTTCGCAGTTTGTCCTAATTTGTGCAAATCTTACTTTCATGCTAAACACAACTTTTCCCATAGGAAGTAATGGACAATTAAAAACATTAATAACTTTTGAATGGATTAATATTTTTTCACCAGATCTTCAAAAGGCGTATCTGGGACCCAAGGGCTTTCTACCCTGAAAATTTCAGCCCACAACATAAAGCCATTTCTGAGATCCAACTGTAGAAACAAAGTTAAAAAAAAAAAAAGATTTTTCAGTTTTTTCAACACTTTAGATCTCAGAAACCACTTGATGAATTCCCATGAAACATGGCAGGTCAAGAGACCTACCCTAACAATTATGCATTCCACATTTCATGTAAATCCATTGAATGGCTCCAAAGTTATTAACCTTCAAATTTTGGGCTTTAACATAGAAGTGCAGTTTCACCCTAACTATACTGGTGCGACTGCTCCAGTATAATTCTACATATTCCTCCTAGTGGACCAGAAATCTAATATTTAGAGTGACTAACAGTAACTCACTGAACTTCTGAATGTGACAGGACTCGATAATAAGCAGCACATTAATTAAGCTAGTGTACCCTGCCTTTGGTATAATGGTGCTGGGTTTCCTTTATATCCTTTCTTTACCCACCCTTTCCCACTACAGCCTTGGGATAGGAGTGGGAAGAAATTCAAAATGGAAGCTGGGCCTAATATAATTCTTTACCTTGTATGAATACCACCTTTATTTCCCATAATAATTATTTTTAGTTTGGCAAACAAAATTTGTATACAATTACTGAACAATAGTCTGATGTATCAGGATTGCTCTTTACCAATATTGTATTATTTGGTCTGCCATTATACAGTGACTAACTGATATACATAAATATTTTTCAGCTATATTTGTTGCATTTTTTCTACTTTTTTAGTGGGTCAGATATTTGATTTGAATAAGTGCATATTTTCACATTAAAGCCCTGACAATATGGTTTGATATGATTTCCCATTGAAACACAATTTATTTTTATTTTCATTTGTGAAATCCAGAATATATAGCAACGCACTCCAGACCATTCTTTCCTAAACACTATAGCAAAGTTGTTAACTGCTTCCAAAAAATAACATTGTAACTTTCATGTCCTGTATTCTGGACACATAAGTGACAGTTTCTAGGTGCCACTTTATGTATGTCAGGTGGAACCCCAGGCATACACACTGTGCTAAGGCATGTGCTTCTGAGTGTGATGGTATCATCTGTGATGTCATTCACTCTACATGTGAGTTCTTGGCCACTTCAGGACCTCTGGTCTTATATATGGCTGTTGACACTAGAGAGGAGGCTTCTGTTAAGAACAGGCATCAGGAATCAAGTTGACTTCCACTAGACTGTGGTAAATTCCCCACAGTCATTATTATTTTTGTATTAGGTCCCAATAAGTAGAATAAGATACTGAAGTGATGTTGTAAAACTGAATTTTCAGGTCTGACTAGCAAACACCATTACAAACAAGGAGCCAGTGGTGGAATTATTTAATCAGGCACTTAAAATCTGATCTGTTTTTGCATGTACTAGTTTGCCCAATGACAGATGTCAATAGAGAGTATAATTTATGAATACACTTGGAAGTGATGCTGTTGTAATATAATGTACAGGGCAAAGAAAAGTTTTTAAATTCACTGATAGAAAATCGATGCTCAGCCAGCAATGCTATGCACATAGTGGCTAGTAAATGCTGCTTTCTGTGAGGTGCATTTTTTCATTAGCTATCTTAAGCACTTCTACTGTTTAGTGAACTAGACACCATAGTAGCATAATATCTTTAGTGGACGGAAGATATAAGTACAGAATTAACTGAAATGGTTAAATGTATTGTATAACAGCAGTCCTGCCACAGGGACCGTCGCTGGGTTTTTTAAAACTAAGTACAGCTACTACAGTACTAGCAATGATTAAGGGAAAATCAAATATAATAATTATGTGTAATATATGACAGAATTTCTGATAAACATCTTAGGGCAATATGACCAAATTCCTTTAAAATTTTATTTATATTTTAGAGAGGATTCCTACCATCTGTGAGACTACTGAATAGATATATAAAGATCAGTTGATGAAATGTGAGTGAAATATTAATTAGTTGCAGCCTCTATATTTATTTTTCAGTTTAAATGTTTAATAGAATACAACAAGAACAACAGATTGTACATATGTGTACTTTGTATATTTTCAGAAATTACCTGTGTACCCTGAAGAAAGGATCACAGAGCACTCCCAAAACAATAGTAGGCTTATGAGCCTGGCACATATTTTATTAATGTTATTATAAGATGTTTCCAGGTTCTTACTCTGTGTTCATGGCCTATATTGGAACTGACTACTCCTGATAGGTTTAATTCTTTCCATATGATATAGGCAGGTTGGGCCAGAGTTCCAGACAGACCACAAACTTAAGCTGCAAGGGGGTAGGATAAGGGCAAATGTCTGAAAATACTGAGGCTAAGCATAATGACATATTTGTGAAGCTTGTTTTGCAAAATGCTCACAGTATGAGCAATTAGTTTGGGGTCAACAATTTTATATAAAAATTGCCATCTTTCAAAATCCTAGCATTTGCACAAAATCATAGTTTTTACACTAGAACCAATGATTTTTGTGTGCAAAAACAGTGACTGTGCTTATAAACTGATAATTTTCAAGTATGTTGCCAGTAAAGATAGATAGTCAAATCCTTCCAATATTTCCAGTAAACTCTGTTGTGCACAGTTAGGGTTTCATGTGCATCCTGAATTGGGAAACATTGTCCAGCCCTAGAAAACTTTTTATCACTGAAAGCATGGTTGTGACTACCCACAGAAAGGGCTGCTAGAGAAGGATGTACAGTAGAAGCAGGGAGTGTGGATACTTTCAAAAGATAACTTAGATTCTGTTGGAGCTGAATATCACTGAATATAAGATTTAAACAAAAAGTTCAGGGAACAGTTCTCAGATGGCTTCAGTAATAGCATTGATACTAAACTTGCTACTTCTACAAGATCAGGGTAGGGACAGATGGATTATTTTTGTCTCACAGATCCAATGTTCTTGTTTCTATATCTTTTATTGGAGCCAGTGTTACAGGACACCACAATTCAATGTTCTCTAAAAAGCTGCCACAGCAGTCTGATATGTAAGAACTATATTTCCTTCCTCAGTGCTGTCTTCCAGGGTACTACTGCATGGGTCATGCCTTAGTCAAAACTGCTCAGATGAATGTAACTAGAAATTTACAAAATGACTAGGAGAAATGAGCCACCCTGAACGTTGATGGCTTGGTAGGAGTTACTGTATCCCAAGCTGTACCTTTGCCAGTTTGGCTAAAA
The DNA here is from genome assembly GCA_016271365.2 of Neoceratodus forsteri. Taxonomy (NCBI): domain Eukaryota; kingdom Metazoa; phylum Chordata; order Ceratodontiformes; family Ceratodontidae; genus Neoceratodus; species Neoceratodus forsteri. The sequence continues at coordinate 214,929,567 of CM028136.1, forward strand.
AGGCATTTTTGGGTTTAGTTTAATTCATGCCCTAACTGCAAGCTCCCAAACACTGAATCATATTGCAGCTTACAGCTCCCAGTACCACCCACCGAATCCCCTTCTATCAACCTTCTTCTCGCCTCCAACCTACCTACTTCTCCTGCCTCCTCTGACACCATCACAGAATATAACAGCAATATCTGACTTCCTGCCAGTCCTCCTACCCAACAGATACTGTCTTTATGAATATAGTTCCTGTCCAGCTCTCTTCCCCAGACCTCCAACCTTTAATGGGCAAGTGTCACCTCTGAAAGGTATTACCCCCCACCGACTCTCAATGATTTTCTACAGGATGGTAGGTAAAGAAGGCATTAAGGGTGTGCATAGCCTAAATATTTAAATCCCCAAAACACAAATAATGGGTACAAAAAACTTTACCTTTCCCCAGGTGGCCACAGCTAGTGCCTGGGTGAATTCTTCACAACTCTTACTTTTGACCTATGTCCCCATCACCATACACACAAAGGTATTAAAACAACTGCTGGTTCCTTGCACTGTGTTTTCTGAGGAGTAAACTGAGGTTCTGTCCTTCCTAATCTGGGACAGTTGAGAGGTAAAAAATAAAGGGTAATAAGTCTTAAAGGGAGAGACTGTCTTGTAGAGTACCTCTCAACTGCCCTGGCCACAGTAGGAATGCTATGCCGTATTTTACTCTTCAGAACCACTTTGTTCATACTGCACAGCTGTCCCGCAAGTACCCCTAAACTGAGGAACAGTATCCAACAGAAAAGCTGGTCTACAGTACATTTCTGTGGCCATGTGTAACCTAACTACTTAAATTTCGATCCATTACTGGACAAAATTCAAGCGGATCTCGATCAGTGGCAAAATCTTCCCTTAACCTTAATAGGAAGAGTGAATATTGTTAAAATGAAAATTCTACCTAAGTTCAAATTTTTATTTCAGTCTTTACCTATAATTATTCCTCAAATCTATTTTACTAAAATAAAGAAAATAATAGTTAAATTAGTCTGGAACAAAAGAGCACCTCGTATTGCATATTTCACTCTTATAAAACCTAAACATATTGGAGGTCTCACATTACCAGACTTTTATAGACATTATTTAGCTGCCCAGATCACTACTATCTGGGACTGGATTCATAAGAAGGATATACATTTTGGATCTTCAAATTTAGAAAACAGTTTACACCCTTATCTCTCATTAATGCAGCTTCTATACTCTGCATATTGGAAAAAAGCTAAAAATATAAACTTAAGTATTACAACAACCTCAACAATAATGGCCTGGGAAAGGGCCCATTTATTACTAAAAGAAGAATGCATTACCTCAGTCTATTTGCCTATATACTTAAATTATGACTTTACCCCTGCTGTACTTAATAATAGGTTTCAGCTTTGGGTACATCATGATATTAAATTGTTAAAAGATATTCTAGATGAAGATAAGTTAAAAATGTTTCAAACTATCTGTCAGAAATTTAATTTGCCTCATACACATTACTTTCAATATCTTCAACTTAAAGGCTTTGCTCAGCAAACATATAAGAAACAAAAAGAAGACATGGGCCCAGATAATCAAACTGCACCAGGCTGTGGCACAAGCCTGGGTGCAGCTCAACAGTTGCGCGGGGTGGCCTGGGCGATATTCCAGAGCTCGCGTAATGGCTCAGCAGCTTTGAATATCACACCCTGGCCACCCCCCCCGGCACTGCACCAGTGCAAGTGGCGAGAGTGGAGCATGGAGATGCGCTAGCGCAAGTGCCATTGCTCCATTCACAGCACCTGCGATATTCAAAAGGGGACATGCAAATGGGGCCATAATTTATGCAAGGTGCACATGGAGCCATTGCATGTCATTATGGCCCCATTTGCATTCCATTAGCATGCAGGTGCACCGATCCCCGACGATTTACGCCTGGCGCCCTGCCAGGCAGCAGCCGTCAGGGACCGACACCCCCTGCAGCCCGATCATGGGCATTTGTCTAAAAATCTCATCTAATATCCCTGGTGGTCCAGTGGACCACTATGTCCCGATCACGGGCATCTGTTTAAATCCCCCTGCCAATATCCCTGGTGGTCGGTGGACCCTCTGCCAATCACGGGCATCTGTAAAACATAAAAACTACCTATTACCCTGGTGGTCTAGTATACCCCCTCCCACCCACCCACTGGGCCCTACCCATGCTCCTCACCGGTCAGCCAGTGGGTGGCACCACACCTGCCTGTCGCCCGTAACTGACAGCTCAGTAGGGCTGCACGCTCATTGGTTCCAGCAGCAGGCCAATGGGCATGCAGCCCATACCATACTACATTCCAGATATATGACTCACATATCTGGAATGTGCCAATCGCAATATGGAGCTGCATGCCCGTGGCTCAGCGCTGGCGAACCAATGAAGCGTGCAACCCGGCTATCGGTCAGCGGCGTCAGGAAAGTAACGAGCAGGTGAGGTGCCTGCCTGCACCGGCTGACGAGAAGTAAGTGATGGCTCACGGTAACGAGTAAGCGGAAGAAGCCAGGGCAAACAATCTTTATGTTTTACAGACACTGCAATCAGGCAGATGCGGTCCACCTGAACCTCAAGAATAAGATAAGATTTTTTATTTGAAAAATGCTTGCGATCGGAACATAGCAGTCCACTGGACCACCAAGGATATAGGACGGGGGTTATTTAACCAGATGCCCGTGGATCGGCAGCACTCAGTCCACTTGACCACCAGGGATATTGGAGGGGGGTTTATTTACACAGATGCCCACTATGGGGCATGGGTGGGCACTGCCAGGTGCAGCAGGAATTCGGGTGGCCACCCACTGGTGGCAGCTGCTGTGTTGCACCCTGCAATGCGGCAGCTCACCTGTGGGTGGCCATCATTTGTTCCTTTTTTTTTGGCTTAACTTGGTGCAGGTGCAAGTAGGTGTTGCACATGCATAGCTCTGCACATTCCAGGCTGAATATCGGGCTGTGCAGGTTATGCATGGGCATGCCTCCCCTACCTGTGCCTGCATACATTACTGATGCGCTCCTGTGCATCGGGATTTGTGCGGCGCACTTTTCCCTTTTGAATATCGCGCCGGGGTGCATCAGTGGGTTGTGCATGGTGCAACCCTGTTGCGCCATGCACAACCCTTTTGAATATCTGGGCCATGGTATTCAACATTACTATAGGCATTAATAAATAAAAAAGATAAAGTTAAACTAATTTCAGTAATATATAATACACTGGGGAAAATAAATAAAGACAGTCAAACTTGTCTTATTAAGAAATGGAAAAAAGAACTGGGCTTGAAAATAACAGATGTGGCATGGATGGAAATAGTAAAGACCTTCACTAATAATGTAAAAGCAAGTAAATTGCAACAGATACAACTAAATACAATGTACAGTATCTACTAGACTCCACCAAGCTGCATTCTTTTAACAACAATATCTCAGAAAAATGTACAAGATGTGCTGTGTCTTCAGGTATGCTTATACATATGATTCACTCTTGTCCCTGTCTTTCACATTTCTGGCCCAGAACAATACCAATATTACAGAGGTCACTACATATTCATATTCCCTGCACACCAAATCTAACTACTCTAATTATTCCAACAAATAATATGAAAATAGCACAGAAAAGTTTATAACCATGACTTTTGTACTAGCGAAAATGTATTCTTGTGAAATGGAAGGAATCACCCCGTAGTTCAAACTTGGTTAAACTATATGGTGGATATGATGAATTTGGAAAAAATACATTATATCAGAGAAGATAATGTTCAACAATTTTATAACATATGGGCCCCTTTCCAGGTTTTGATTCAATCAAATAGTTTTCAGGACCTTCTAATAAATTAAATAAATCCAATAAAAGTTTTTAGAAAGTGGCCTGGTCCTCCATTCCAGCTATGATGGTGAATTTGCAGCCATAGATCTGAGATCATCCTTTATCAGATGACAATTGAGCTGGTAAATATCTGAGCTGGAAAAAAAGATTAAAAAAAATGTATAACACAACTACTTACCAGTTATCCACAAAGTAACTAGTCTACACATAAATGGAAAACAAACAAACACACAGATAAACAAGGGACTCCCTTTAAGAGTCAGTCACATCCCCAATTGTTTAATTACTCATTTATCACAAAAATATTGGGCATTTTGGGGGGTTTACGTGGGCTTACATATACATACATTTAATAATAATGTGTTTACCAACCTGCTGAGTGAGCCGTGCCTTGCTAATCTAAATTGATTTTACTTGGAAGTTGAAATCATCCTTAAGTCCAAATCTGGAAGCCATTCCAACTTCCTGGATTTCAAAATCATCCCAAGTTCCAAATTTTGGGAGGTAATTTTCTGAGACAGACACATGATATAGACATAATATACCAATAATATTTCTAGTAAAATGCCCTTTCATTCCTGAAAAAAATAAATGACTTTTGATTTTCAGAGTAAGATTTTTTAAAGCCCTGACATCAATGCAGTATATGGAGTAGTTTTCAAAGGGTCAACATTAGCCCCTTTTCCTGGGCACAGATAGATGTAGGAACCTGATACAAAGTTTGTGCATTCATCCATGAATGTGAGTGGCCTGGGACACTGTCAGCAAGGCAAGTTTTCTTTTTTTTTCATCTAGGCTTACCATATAGTGCTGGGTAGAAACTGCAAATTCCAAACTTGAGGAAATTACATGAAATGATACAAATTTTGGAAAATGTTCTGACATTCTGTTTTTGGTGAAATTCGAATCCTCATAATATGTTTTCCACAGTTTCATCCCATTCTACTAAGTTGTCTGACTGAACTGCAGAATTATACACATGAACTGTGGAATGACAGGTCTGTGAAATTCCATTCCTTAATTCAATATATCAAGCCACAAAATGTACAATCATTCCACAGTTCAGTGATCAGTTCTGTGGAACCTCTTTCCATAGTATAATACATTAATCTACAATTCATGCACTCCTTCCACTGTTCGAAGTTGAAATTTAATGAAAGTTGCCAAAGTGCATTCCAAATTTCACACACGTGAAAATCCAACTTTGCGATCATTCTTCTGGCAGAATTGTATTTTCACACAGCACCACTACCTTAGTCTCTGTCACAGAAGCATCCACTGTTGGATGCCTGTTGAAACCACATCCAGTTGTTGCAAATTAGATGTGGTTTTGTGAATAGTACCCACTGCATCCAACAGGGATGAGAGAGCTGATGGATGCAGCATCACCTGCATTACACATTCACAAACCCATCTATATCGGCTGTAACTGTGCACTACTTTATGAAGGGCTGATCATGACAAGCCAACCTGCTCACATTTTTCAGTGGGTTGACCAGGGAGGTGGACACAAGCAAAACTATGGACATAGTCTTCCTGGACTGCAATAAAGACCTTTGTTACCATGTCACATGAAAAGATTCTGGGCTCAGTAAACCAGTGCAGTATACTGGCAATATGCTGTGTGGGACAACAGGTGGTGATGATGAACACTACTCTGAGTGGAGAGCTATACACAGCACCACCCTTCTTAGTGCTGGGGTCACTACTCTTTAACAGCTTCATCAACAATCTGGGAGCTGTGGTCTACAGGGTAGTACTACGCAACCCAGACCAGCGGAATCCCTTAAGCATGTGGACAAAAGTTCAAACCAAAAAGGAATAAGTGATGCACATAAGTAGAAAAACCCTAAAACAGACTACTGGATAAGGGTAACCTGTGATATAAGCAAGTCAAATTGAGAAGCACAATTTGACTGACTCAGTTGACAGCCTGTAACATGAGCGACTGAAATGGTTTGTTAGGCGCAGTGACAGTTACCGCTTAGGCAGCAGAACCGCAACTGCAGAAAACAGCAACTGCTAGGGGAGCTGTAGGGAATTAGTACATGAGAAGTTGTTTGGCCAGGCAGTTCCCAGCTGGCTGTCTGATCTTGTGGTTGGAGTCCATGACTTCAGTGTGAAAGGTACTGGGTTCAGGACTGGCTATGGGTGGGTAGAGAATTTTGATTTTAGCACTTTTGGAACTTAGAATTTTTTTTTCCGTTTCCCATTTTCCCAATTCATGATCTATGGTCCCCCACATTTCTGAGTGTGGTCTCCCCAATAGCTCCCTCACGAGTTGTCTCCTGCAACCCAGTGTCAGGGTCCCCCCTAGAGTTGATTATAATAATTAAGGGAGATGTGGGGTGCATAGCCCCCCCTCATAAAAACTATAGTTGCATTGCAGCTGGAGTGTGTGTTTTGGACCCTCACTTATGTTGTGTATGTTATAGTGTATGGTTGCTCTTTATGTTTTTGTCAATGTGTATTCGCCAATTAGTACGTCACAAATTTTTCTAAGCTCTTATCACATGTTATCCTAGATAAGGGAGTAAGACAACTGAGGAGAAATGCCTGGGGCTCATTATTAATGACAGCCTCAAGGCCACTGTTCAGAACAAGATGCTGGGATACATAGGAAGGAAATTTGGTAGCTGGATGAAGAAGGTGAATCTACACCAATACAGTCCACAGGTAAAGCCACACCTAGAGTGCTGTGCACAGTTCTGGAGCAGCAACTACACAATTTAAAAAAAGACAGTGATCACATAGAGATCATAGAAATCCTTAAAAAATGATGTTTAACTACTGAAGGGAGTGCAGTAAAGGGCAACGAAGATGATCCTAGGACTGGGGGAAACCCTATAAGGAAAGATTGAAGGAGCTCAACATGTATTCCCTGGAAGCTAGAAGGGAGATCAGGGATATGATAGAGACCTTCAAATGCTTAAAAGGTATAATAAGGTTATTGTGGAGGGAATGTTCACCTTATTGGGAGGGAGCATCACAAGGGGACATAGTCTGAAACTGGAGGGGGGAAGATTCAGGAGGGAAATGTGGAGACAATATTTTACAGAAAGAGTGGTGGGGTGGAATGAATTACCAGAGGAGGTAATCATGCTGAAGACTGTGGGCAGTATTAAAAGGGGGTGGGATGGGGATGCAACTTCAGTGAAGTAAACTGTGAGCTGCACACTCGGGCAGACTTATTTTTAATTTTTGAAATGTTTCACCAGGAAGTCACGCAGAGCAACAAGTTGCTCATCTCCCCAGTGCTACCTGGGAGTAGTTTAACACGAGGATAGTTTACCGAGATTTGGTACACAATATAAATTTACAGTAGATTACATTCAAATAATTTGAGCAGACTGTACAGGAGTAATGAAATAGCGGAATGCTAACAGTTTTAAATTAGATAGATACTACATCAACACTTTTGGACTAGATAGATACAACAACACAAAATAACATTTTGACATACACTAAATGACATATAACTGAGTAGCTGGAAAATGGCTGAACAACATTTTTGCAGTTTGATCTAGGGAAGTCAGTGAGGAGTAAACACAGGCAGAACAGGTTGGCTAAGGTATAACAGAAGTTCAAGTAAACTACAAGTGCATTAGAGATTAGGGGTCAGCCATAGCTAGGGCTATATATGGGGAGAAGGGCAGGTGAGAGAGAGGTAGGTATGCTGGTAGGCAGAGAAGTGGGGGGGGTGATGGAATGAGATGGAACGAGGAGGCGAAGGAAGAGGTAGGAGGAGAAAGGTCAGTTGGAGCCTGACCCCTCCAGTATGCTGAAGCCCCTGCCTGCACAAGGCAGGGGGCAAGCATGACAGGAAGGGAGCAGGTTGTGGCAGTGAGAGGTAGAATACAATAGGAGGGAAGCAGGTTGTAGGCAGCAAGGGGGAATAGGCTTTGGAAGAACAGAAGAGAGGGTGAAGGTAAGAGAAAAGAAAGGCTGAATCCCAGCCCATTCAGGATGTGGAGAAGTGGAGGGAAGAGTTGGGTTAATGGTGTAAGGATAGGGTAGGGACTGGCCCTTGGTACAACTTTGGATGACTGAGAAATCACAGTAAGATAACAATGGGAGGTCTGAAGGGAAGGAATTGGAGGAAGGGAAGGAATGCTGATTTTTTAGGTGGGTGGGGGTGGAGCTGCAGCAGGGGCATTGCATGGGTACTGAAGAGGGGTAGGGTTTGTCAAGGGCTTAGAGGGGGAGTTAGGGAGGTTTGTAGCAGGAACAGTTAGGGGCAAGGAAGTTTTTAAGGGCAGGGCTGATGGAATAGTGGGAAGATGAGTGACAAATTTGAGGGTGGAGGGATTTCCACATTTTTGGGAGGCAGCGAGAGTAACTGGATTGTCCGATGAGGTGGTTCTGAGGGGGACCACCAGAGTACGGGAGTCGGATGATCTAAGGGAGTGAGAGGGAGTGGGAGTGTTATAAATGAGGAGGAGAGGTAAGAAGGGAGTTCACCCAGTCAATGCTTGGAGGTGAATTTAGGCAGTGGGAGAGTCATCTGTTTGTAAGAGAGGGGGGAAGGACAGGGCACCATAGACATCACAGTGGTGGGTGTGAGAGGGAGCATCAAGGGCAAAATGGCAGAAGAAATTGAAGAGGGTATCCAATCTGGCTTGGGAGGACTTGGGAGCAGCACCATAGACTACATCACAGTAGTGAAAGATGGGCAGGATCATCTTCTGAACAAGTTCATGCCTAACCATAGAGGGGATACAACTATGGTTCCTGAACAGGGCACCAAGCTTGGGGAGCATTTTTTTGGGGATGGCATCAATATGTCTGGAAAAGTTTAGGTGTTGATCCAGCCAAACTCCTAGGTACTTAAAGGAGGATGTGTCCTCAAGTAAGGTCTCATCAAGGGTGTGGAAAGTGGGCAGGGAGGGAAGCCTAGAGAGTCTCTACCTTGTGCCAGAGGTCATGAAGACAGTGTTCTTGGTGTTGAGAAAAAGTTGACGGTTAGCAAACCAGAGCTTAACTTTGTGAAAGTCTTGCTGCAAGTTGGATGTAACCTCAGCTGGGCAAGAGCCAGCTTCATACAGGACCGTATCATCGGCATACATGTGTATGGTGGTGACAGAGGAGGAGACAGATGGAAGGTCATTTAGGAAGATGGAGAATAATAGGGGCCCTAGAACTGAGCCTTGAGGGACTCCAGTATTAATCAGGAGGGGAGGGGAGGGGAAATGACATCAAAGATCCTGACTGATTGGGTCCTACCAGTGAGGTAGGCCTTGAACCAGCTAGTGGCTAAAGGAGATAGGCCAACTGTTGAAAGGGAGTCAAGGAGGAGGGATTGGGAAACAGTGTTGAAAGCCTTGGCGAGGTCGACAAAGATGGCTGAGGTGATTTGGCCATTGTCTATCCCAGTAAGGACAGAGTCAGTGAACCAAAGTAGGGAGGTAGAGGTGGAGTGATTTTTCCTGAAGCCAGACTGGAAAGGGGTGAAGTAGGAGGTATCATTTAGAAATGAGGTAAGCTGGAAGAGGACAAGGTATTCATGTAATTTAGCAAGGGTAAATCAAATCAAATCAACTTTATTTTTATAGCACCTTTCAAAGCCAAGGCGCTGTACATAAAACATATACATAATAATAACAATTTAAAACAGCATTAAAATATATCAACCATAGCTAAATAAATGCTAAACTAAATAAATATGTCTTCAAACCAACTTTAAAACGGTCGACGGTTGGGCATTCTCTCAACCAACGAGGTAGAGAATTCCACAGGGTTGGTGCTGAAAAAGCAAAAGCACGAGATCCTGATGTCTTTAATCAAACCCTGGGAATCTCCAGCAATCCCTCATTGGCAGAACGGTGAGGACGGAGGGGGCAATAGGGAATCAAGAGATCTTTCAGGTAACCGGGTCCCTGATCATGTAGGGCTTTAAAGGTTAGTAAACCAACCTTAAAGGTGATCTGCCACCTAACAGGCAGCCAGTGCAGTTCGCTGAGCACAGGTGTAATATGACTGGTTCTAGAAGTCCCAGTCAGAAGCCTGGCCACCTCGTTCTGCACCAGCTGCAGGCGGCGGATTTCAACCCCAGGTAGCCCTAGATAGAGGGAATTGCAGTAATCAAGACGGGTAGTGACAAAGGCATGTACCAATGTTGGAAGATCACCCAGAGGAACCAGGTGTTTCACCTGGGCGATATTCCTCAGATGGTAAAAAGAGGATTTGACGACAGCTGACACCTGAGATTTTAGGGTCAGACCATCATCAAAAATAGCGCCCAGATTACGCACCTGATTGGAGGTAGGGTGCGGCATACCACCAAGTGACAGACCTGATGGTTGTCCAGCTCCAAAATCCACCCCCGGATGACCTGGGTCCACTACCAATACCTCAGTCTTATCCGGATTCAGTCTCAGCCAGCTGGAACTCATCCTAAGTCTGATCTCAGCAAGGCAGTTATTCAGCACGGAGAGTGCATCATCTTGGCCAGGCAGAAAGGACAGATACAGGGTATCATCTGCATAGCGGTGAAAACCCAAAGTGTATTGCCTGATGATTTCTCCAAATGGCAGCATATACACTGCAAACAACATGGGAGCTAAGATGGAGCCCTGCGGTACCCCACAAGGTAGAGAGTGAGCACCAGAGGAATAAATTCCAGTGGCAACTCTGAGACCTGTCTGTGAGGTAAGAATGAAACCATTTGAGGACTGTACCAGACAGCCCACAAAAAACCCACAGGTGATCCAATAGCACACCATGGTCTACAGCGTCAAATGCAGCAGAGAGATCGAGAAGGACCAAAATGGTACATGCATTTCGATCTCTAGCCATTAGGAGGTCACTCAATACCTGGACAAAGGCAGTCTCCATGCTATGTTTCTTCCTAAAACCAGACTGGAGAGTATCATAGACATTGTGAGTTATAAGATGATCATCCAGTTGCAATGCAACCGCCTTTTCAATAACCTTACCAACAAATGGCAGATTAGAGATAGGCCGGTAGTTAGCTAGACAATCTGGATCCAAGAGGGTTTGAGGAGGGTCTTAATGACCTTTCCCCTGAGGGGGGTCAGGAAAGACCCCCTCTCCAAAGACTTCCAGACAATGTCAGCAAGGATTGGGCAGATAGCTTCTACACATCCTACTAAGAGAGGTGTAGGGCCCAGATCCAAACTACAACTAGTTGGTCACAATGTTTGGATGATCTTCACAATGTCACTGAACTCCAGCCGGCGAAAATCTGACCAGACAGACCAAGTACATGCCACTTCCCATCGACCACTGCAGTCCCCCACAGGGGAGGTTGGACCAATGTCAGACCTGATGTTGGCAACCTTATCTGCAAAAAAAACGAGCGAACTCCTAGCATCTTAACTGAGAAAAAGCTTCTCTGGGCAGGAGACAGATTGGATTGCACAATCTGTCCACAGTCTGGAAAAGCTGAGCTGTTTGGTTCTGTGCAGCAGAAATCTCCCTGGACAGGAACTCTGCCTTCTTACGGGTGATTTCTGATTGATAATCATCATAATGTGCCATCAACCTAAGCCTGTCAGCATCATTGCTGGACTTCCGCCAGACTCTCTCCAACCTTCGGCCAATTCGCCTTAACTCCTTCAGGAGCCATCAAACCTAGGGCTCCTTGGACGGAAGGCGAGATGCCGAAGATGAACAGGAGCAATTTTGTCCAGAGCATCTCCCACAGCCTTGTTATAGGCTAGTATGAGATCATCTGGACTCATGCATTCACCCGACAAGCCCAATAGATCCAGTACCGCCATTAGGTCACTGGGGTTAATACCCCTTAAAGGGCGGTACCGAACCAACTCCGTAGGGGCAGACCTATTGGGGGGGCCCTGAAACTGAACCTTATGGTGTGATGGTCAGACCAACTGACTGGTTCCACCCCCAAATCAGCGATCTCCATACCCAAAAGAAAGATCAGATCCAATGAATGACCCCCTACATGGGTCGAGGAGGTAACCACCTGTGTTAGGCCCAGCATCATCATCAGCTGGAGGAGATTTTGACCAAAATGGAAGAGTTCATCGTCGACCTAGGCACTGAAGTCCCCCAGAACTATCAGTCTAGGGAACCTCAACACCGTGTCGACGATGAAGTCTGCTATCTCCTGCAGGAAATCTCCACCATCACCTGGTGGACGGTAAACGAGGAGAATCCCACAGTCTACACCCTCTCCCAGGATATATTCAAAGGATCTGGTACTTCCCAATGGTACATCCACAAGGCCAAGCTCAGTATTAAACATAATGGCCACATCCCTGCCCCTACGATCCAACCTTGGATGGTGTATCACCGAGAACCCGGCTGGAATTGCCGAGGCCAATATAGGGCCTGGATTTTCATCCAGCCAGGTCTCAGTGATGCAAGCCAGATCAGTTGATCTGACAAGATCAGCTATAATAGCTGTCTTGTTTTAATAGATCTGGCATTGCATAACACCGCCAAGGTGGGATGAGCTGTCGAGGAAGACCTCGGCACCTGTCCATTAAAATCGGAACCCTTGGGTATGGGGACAAGACAGGAATAGCCCCTATCCTGACCCCATTTCGCCTCAGGGTGTCTCCCGAACCCCAAAACCCCAATCCGCCTGCCCCCTTCCTGTCCCCCAACAGGCCCAGCTCTCCACCTTCACCTACGCTTCCTGAGAATGCCCAGCACACGACACCTTAAATAGATGTCGGATGACAAATGGGGGCATTCAAAGGGGCATAATTCCCTGAGCCTGGTTGGGGAATAACGCCCAACCCTCACTGAACCTCCCCAACAAATTATAAATAAACAAATAAACAGGAGAGGAAAAACAGAAATAATAAATAAAAATAAACCTATCAATATCAGATAACCAAAAAATATAATAATTCACTGCTCCACTCCCTCTCACAGAGGGAGGAATCAAACAAAAACCAAACACTATTGCACATTAAAGAAAAAATAAATAAATAAAATAAAATCCCAACCCAAAATATAACCCCAAATAACAATAAAGTACAGTTTTGATAACTGTAACAACAGCTTGATCATCTGTTACTTTCCAAAAAACACAATATCCAGTATCTTCAAAAGTTGCTGAGTTTCATTGGAAAAGTTATAAAACGGAAAATAATAAATCCAAACTAAGAAAATGTGGCGCTCTCACTAGCACGACAAAGGATAATAAATCCAGGCTGAAAGTAGTGGCACTCTCACTGCCTCAGCAACTGCAATTTAAATTGTGCATAAATCTCTGATATTAACGAAGCTCTCTCACTGCTTTCCAGAAAAAATGTGATTACAGTACTGGAAGATGATGAAGCACTGAAAAAATAAAACAAAACAGCAAACCCTTGTAAGTCAAATCCTAGGAGAGTGGTACAAATATTACTGGCCATAAAAAAAGGGTCCCCAGGATCACGTGATGCAGAGTGCTGAGTAGAAGCTCCTCTGTTAAGCTCCTGCCTCCTGATCATTAAATCGTCTTTTTTAGATGTTTATATTTCTCCATTTCCTCTGCTTTTGAATTCTACTGCTATCTAAGCATCTTGTGAGCCTGTTTTGTGAGTTCGATTGGCGAATGGAGGCTTATATGAAGAAAGCCCCCCGCAGAAACACCCCCCCCCCGCTACTCCCGAAAAGGCCCCAAAGAAATCCCGGGCCTCGGGTGGGTCAGATAGGCCTGATCCTTCGAGTCAAGCTGGGGAACAAGAACCTTTAATGCTTTATAGGTTCTTAGAAGAGTTTAAACCCTTTCATGAAGAGATGAAAGAAATGGCGATCAACCTGAAAACTCTATCTAGAAAACTGGATGAAGTCTCGTTAACTGTTTCTGATAATACAGCTCGAATAGTCTCGTTGGAGAAAAGGCTAGAGAAACTTGATCCTGAATTAGTGTCTACGCAACAGAAGCTATCTTGTGTGGAGGCAAAACTCGAAGATTTGGAGGGCCGTTGCAGTAGAAACAATGTTGTGATACTAGGGCTACCTGAGGGAGAAGAGGGCCAGCATGCTGTAGCATTCACACAGAAGCTGGTGGAACGGGTTGCTGGCCCCTATCCCTTCAGCCCAGTATACATCATAGAGCAAGCTCACAGGTCACTGTGACTGAAGGCTTCTCCGGATGCTCCCCCCGTCCTATTATCTGCCGCTTTTTAAATTTCCTAGAGAGGCAGCACTTCTTGCAGAAAGTGAGAGCTTTACAAGAGGTTCGATGGGAGAATACGAAACTGAGAATTGCACTAGATCTCCCTGGATCAGTTCGTTTGAAAAGAAAAGCGTCCCATCCCATCGTATCTAAGATCATTGCCGCGGGTCTGAAATTCAGGATGGGATACCAGGTCAGGCTACAAGTCTTTGAAAACGGATCCTGGTTAAATTACAATGATCCTGAAGCTGTCCTTTTGAGCCTGAAAACCATGCTACCGGACCTGTTCCGAGAGCCCTGAGTGGCCCTGTTCGTATGCTGAGGAGCTGCTTGGAGTTGCCTTATTGGAACTGTTATCTCTCTCCTTCTCTGAGGAGATAATGCCGACGAGCTGTATTTGGAAGTTCTCGTTTTCTCATCTGGACTGTGTTATTCAGTGCATGGCCTACCTGCTAACAGCCTCTCAAGCCCTATCTTCATAAAGCTAACTCTTGTTCAGGGCAAAGACACTTGGGGTCTCCGGGTTGGCTTAACTAGAAAAAGAGCTTAGTGTCCCAGTATATTCAGTTTTGTAAATTGCATAGAGAGGGGAAGTTTGTGTTATTAATTCTAGGACTAACATTCACTTTACAGTTTGCTGGAATTGGGAGCGGTCTTGGGCTTTCTCAGTAACTCATATTTACCTTGTCAGGATCGGGTTGCGGCCACAAGAGGGCATATTATGCATATGTAATGTAATGTCGTGGTGTTCTTAATTCGAGGAGGATCTCCCTCAGTTTTCTCACCAGACCCGAGTTCAGGACAGCAAATTTCCCCAAGGGGAATTCTTGTAACTAAGGGCTGGTATATTTCTGGGAAGAGTTGTTTTTTCAGTTTTCTTTTCTTGGGTTCATGATCTCAATGCTTTTCTCGATTTCTGTTCTCAGTTTGATGGGAAAGGGCTATTCCCCTTCATTAGTTTTCTGACCTGGTTCTGGTTTGTGTAAAGATTTCTCACGGGGCAAGGTAACCCCTATTTTTCACTCAGGTTTTTGAAGTTACATGGCACATTCATGAGTTTGGCAGTTTACTCTGCTCTCTCTTTCATTATCGTGTTAATGCATATGCGTGCGTAAGCACTGGAAGCCCAAGGCCTCTCTCTAGTCTTTTGGGGTACTAATATCATTGCATTCTTAAATATTTACTCTGGATGTAGTTGTACTGCCATTAGCAGAGGTGCATTATCGGAGGCGGGAGAAGGAGGAAAGGACCAGTAGTGTTCTAAACATTGCTTGTGGCAGTGAGGGGGTTAGCTGGGGGGTGGTGTATCTGGGTTTTTGTTAGGTGGAATGGGGAAGTAGGGGGAAGGGAATGGGTTAATTGTGGGGGTTGGGGAGGAGGGGGTATTACAGCAGTAACTTTTGGAGTATGGTTGCATGCATGATGTATCCTGTGTGCAGGGCTGAACATACTAGTCCAATAACTATTATCAGATGGCCAAAGAGGTGACTTTTGCTACTTGGAATGTTAAGGGGATCAGGAAAAAATCCAAACAATATCAGGTTCTCAAACATTTAAGCTTATTACGTTCTGAGATAACTTTCCTACAGGAATCCCATTTATTAGAAGCTGAAGCTCTACAGTTAAGGAGGAAACAGGTGGGGCTGGTTTACGATGCTCAGGGTTCCACTAATAGTTGTGGGGTCATGCTTATTATTAATAGAGGCATTCCCTTTGTCTCTACACAGGTTATCAAAGACCCTGAGGGCAGGTTTATCCTAGTTAAAGGCACTTTCTGGTCAGTTCCACTTTTACTTGGTAGTATATATGGCCCTAATATGGATGATCCAGGTTTTTTTTTGAGACTCATGACCATTATTCTTCCAATGCTTCCCATCAGGATTATTTTGGGGGGGCGACTTCAATCAAGTCGTAGATTCTAATCTTGACAGGTCAGGTAGTGGACCGGGAGTGGTCTCTCTGGGGCAGAAAGCTTTTAGGGACTTAGCAGACCAGTGCGGGCTCTGTGACGTCTGGCGCGTGTTATATCCTGACTCTAGGGGGTTTACTTTCAGGTCAATGGCGCACGGCTCGCAGTCCCGCATTGATTACATACTTATTTCTCAGGCTCTCCTACCCGGGGTTAAGACCTCCTCGATTCAACCTGGCCCTGTCTCCGATCATTCACTGGTGTTATGCAAATTGGCATTCCTTAATTTACCTAATAGGGAAACCAGATGGAAACTCAATGAACAACTTCTTAAAGATGCTAAGTATTGCAAGCTCATAAGGGAGCAAACTGAGTTCTTCTTTTTATCTAACCCTTTAGACAGTGCAAAGCCGGATATTTTATGGGGGGCCTTCAAGGCTTACATGAGAGGGATCCTCATTAGTATGGCGGTGAGTAGGAAAAGGACACAGGAGAAGGAACTACTATCATTACTGTCCCAAATTCGGTCACTTGAAGTTAATATCTCGGCTAGTGCCCCAGATGAAGACAAGAGGAAACTCCTAGTGTTGAAGGACAGATATCTAGAGTTACTACGGGAAAAAGCAGAATTAGCTATTATTCGTGCTTGGGCTAGTTACACGGATCAGGGAGAGAAGGCGGGGCGCCTATTGGCATTGTGTATAAAACAACAAGAATTGGCAAGATTCATCCCTTCAATTCGGGCAGTGGCAGATGGGTCTCTGAAAGTATCTCCTACCGAGATAGTACAAGAA
The DNA here is from genome assembly GCA_016271365.2 of Neoceratodus forsteri. Taxonomy (NCBI): domain Eukaryota; kingdom Metazoa; phylum Chordata; order Ceratodontiformes; family Ceratodontidae; genus Neoceratodus; species Neoceratodus forsteri. The sequence continues at coordinate 214,946,208 of CM028136.1, forward strand.
TTTGCCCTATATTATGAAAGAATGTACAGTGACATGGATTATCCTCCCTGTCCTGGGAGTACAGTGAATTATCTGAAGGATTCCCATCTGCCTTTCCTTTCAGAGCAACACAAGGGTTTTTTGGTCACCCCTATATCACAGGAGGAAATTGCTGAGGTTATCAGTGGATTACCCGTAGACAAAGTCCCAGGCCCTGACAGATTCTCCTCCCTATTTTACAAAGTTTTTCGGGACCTCTTACTACCAGTACTTTATCACCTATTCCAATATATTTTAACCAGGGCAGAGGCAGACCCTCACCTCTTTGAGGCCTTGATTGTTCTTCACCCTAAATCAGATAAAGACCCTGAGCTTGTTCAAAGCTACAGACCTATATCCCTTCTAAACCAAGATATTAAAATTCTTTCAAAGATACTAGCCAATAGGTTAACTGTAGTTCTCCCTGAACTAATAGGTATGAATCAGGTAGGATTTATGAAGGGGTGCTCATCATCTGACCATTTGTGTACCCTGTCTCATGTCTTCTCGGCTACCAGGGATACTGAGTTTCCCGCAGGACTGGTCTCCCTTGATGCTGAGAAGGCATTTGATCATGTGAATTGAAATTTTTTGTTTCGAGTTTTGGAAGCTTTCCAATTTCCCTCTATATTTATATCCTGGATTGCTACATTATATAAAACTCCTACAGCAAGGATCTCTGGGAACGGGGCCTTTTCCAAACCTTTTCCACTCCATTCAGGGACCAGACAGGGCTGCCCCTTATCTCCTCTGTTGTTTAGTTTATATCTGGAACCTCTCATCCAAAACATTCTCAATAATGCCTCTATACAAGGCATTTGGGTTGGGTGCCATGAAATTAAGGTCACTGCATATGCGGATGACTTGCTGATACACTTATCCCATCCGGTATCTTCTGTACCGGCTTTGTTGAGTGAAATAGTAAGATTTAGTGCCCTGTCCAATTATAAACTGAATGTTAGCAAATCCTCATTCTTTCCATTAAACCATAAGGTATTCAAAAATGACATTAGTCCCTTAGGTCTATGTTGGAATCCAAGTCATTTAAATAAGTGGGCATTAAACTATCCCGCAACCCCCTAACATGGTTTAAGGAAAATCTCGAATCTCTCTCACAGCTTATAATTCATGACCTTGATAGGTGGTCCAAACTTCCCATTTCACTATGGGGCCAGATCAACATAATTAAGATGACTATATTCCCTAGAATGTTTTACCCTTTATCTCTTCTCAATACTTTTATCCCATTACTCTGGTTTAAAAAGTTTCATGGCATATTTACTAGATTTATTTGGGCCGATAAGTATTCTTAATTGGCCTATTATAAATTGGCAGCTCCAAAACTTGAGGGGGGTTTACGGATTCCCCATCTGGCTATATATTATTGGGCCAGCCATTTAGCAAAATGTTTGAGATGGGTATCTCCAGGCCCGGAAAAAGAACAGCCGGTTTGGCTTAGGATTAAATTAGATGTATTTAGGTCTAAGAATCTGGACCCCCTAACCTTATTCTATCTTAAAATCTCCCAGGTGTGTATGGCTGAGGAATGCCCTATAGTAATTACCTAATTAAAGGTATATGCACAATTATGTTCATTTTTGCAGTATATCCCTCAGTTGGATTTGGCCCAGTCTATCTGGAATTCCCCATCTTTCACCATTAACAAGAAGCAGATTCCCTGTAAATGGTTGCCCCAATTGGGGGATGGGAAAGTGCTCTCTTTCATGGATGAAGAGGGGCAAAGGTTGTCAGTAGGAGATATTATTAGGAAATTTCTTATCCCGGCTCCCTCTCACCTCAAAGTTGTACAGCTAAGGCACTTACAATAGTTATCAGTAATACCCCTCCCCAGACTGTCACAGCCCTGATACCTGAGGTTTCTTCACTTCTTGGATTGTCAGGTGTCATATCTAAATTATATCAGGTCTTGTTTTATAAAAGATATGGAGACTCTTTTGGACCCATGAGATTCTGGAACTCTATCCTTCCTCAGTATCATCTGGATTGGCAATCCCTGTGGAGATCCTGTCATAAATATGTTTCTCAAGACAGATTGTGTCTCATGCAATATCACATCTTACATAACATGTATTGCACCCTGGTAAAATTAAAGAAATGGGGTTTTTTGAATTCCAAAATATGTACTAAGTGCTCGTGGGTAGAAGGAACACTTCTTCACATGTTCTGGTCCTGCCCTAAAATTTCCCTTTTATGGGATTCAATCAAGACTTTCCTGGATCCTTTACTGGGCCTTCAGGAGTATTTTACTCCTGATATTTGCCTTTTAAGGGACCCATCTTCTATCAGAGTTAAAGTAAGAAGGTTTCATATTTCTATGATTGTCTTATCTGTCAAGAAGCTTATTTTACGTCATTGGAAAGACAAGTCCATCCCAACCTTTCAAGAATGGGTGAATTAAATTCTTGCCAATCTACATACAGAAAAAGGGATTGCCAGTCTTCACAACAGATTGGCAGCATATACCAAAATATGGGATCCCCTTCACTCTCTAATTTCAGTGGCTCAGTCTTAATCATGTCACAGTCTAAAATGCCCTGCAGGTTCTCAGGTAATGAGCTAAGTATTTAGGGGATACATGTATTTGTTACTGCTGTAAGGGGAGGGACGGGAGGGTTAGGCAGTCATGTTTTTACAAGTGGCTGTATTTACATCTCATTTTCATTGTAACTGCCTTTTATTGTGGAAAATGTACTAATAAAGTTTGAATTATAAAAAAAAAGGGGGGCCCCGGAACAAGAGACACCCCACTTAGCCCACCAAAGCCACCCAGTAAAACTAGGGGGCCGTAAGGAGCAAAGGAGGAAGATTATCCACCAGCCCTCCAACTGGTAGCCTCAACCCCCTCAGGGAATCCCAAGAACTGGGCACCTAGACTCCTTCACAAGCCAGTTCGGGATCCACGAATTCCAAACCAGGTCCAGCTCCAAACACTCCCCCGAGATGAACATCCAACGAAGCTCAAACGGCAGTCAGCCAAAAAGCATCGACACGGTAAACTGAGGAAACCGCAGTCGATATCCAACAGACCGCCAGCCACTCCAGGGATCTGAGTCCACAGCACAAAAAGCAACCACCACCAAAGAACGAGGACAGGCTGCCAAATCCAGATCCGAACTCGAGAGTCCCAAATGTCAGGCAGGTATTCAAAAAGACACTTGATGAAAATTATAGGTTTTTAAAGCAGCAAATGTAGCAAATTGTAGCAAGTTTAGAAGCAGCAAGGTAATAAAGCTGCTCCAAAAGCGTAAGTCCACAGATAGAGGCAAAACTCTGATATCACTATAGTGGATGAGTAACTAATGAAGAAATCAAATAACTACTGAGAGAGTCTCAAATGACCTGAACTAGTTGCAGTAATCAAACAAAAAGAAAATAAATTAAAACAACAATATAAACGACAGTAAAATAAACTTAAAAGTATAAAAACAGGAGCTTAACAAGCTTAACATAGTGGCAGACCCAGCGTGGTCGCCATCTTGTACAACATCATTGGTGTATAGCAGGATGTTGGTGGACAGGAAAGAGATAGGTTGGTGATTTCCAGGGGAAGATGGGTCACCACCTTTGGGAAGAGAGAGGACCACAGCATGTTTCCATGGGGTAGGGACCAAGGCAGTAGAAAATGAGAGGTTTAGAATTAGAGAAAGAGGGTAGGCAATGGCCGAGGAAGAGAAAGAGGAGTTTAGGGTCTAGGCCATCTGGTGAGGAGCCTTTTGAGGGGTTACTAGTGAGGAGAGATTAAAGCATGTCATTTGGGGAGACTATCAAAGGAGAAGAGGGGGTGGGAGAAGGAGGGAGGAGAGGTACCATTGGAGAGAAAAGAGGAGTGAGGGTAGGAAGGGAGGGATTTCAATAGATCAGTGGCACAGGTGGTATAGTAGGAGTTAAATTGAGCAGCAACAGCACCCAGGTTGGCCACAAGAGTGTCATTTATTTTAAGCACGGGGAGGTGGGTGGGATGTGGGGGAGAAAAAGGGCATGAACCACATTCCAGAACTTGGAAGGTGAATTTATGCTTGTGAGGAATGCGGTGTTGAAATATTCAGACTTTGCTAGCCTTGTGGCCCTGGTACAGACATTTTGAAGCTTGCAGTAAGTCATGAGATTGCTAGGAAGCTGGGTTGCTTTATGACATTTCCAGGCATGATTTCAAGCTCTGAGACAGGCCAATAGTTCTGGAGTAATCCAAGGTAAGTGGTTTCCCCTACCCTGGTTTGTTTGAATGGGGCAAAGATGTTCCAGTTCTCTAGGAATATATCTGTAAAATAAGCAAGGGCCTTATCAACTGATGGGATGTTGGCTAGGGGAGACCAGTCGGAGAGGGCTAGGTTGCGCAGGAGAGGTTCTAATTCTAAGGATTTAAAAGACCGTAGTTACGAGGTTTTATGTGGGGATTTGGGTCTGTGAACTTTCCTGACTATGTATACTGGATTATGGTCACTGAGTGCATCATGAAGGATACCAGAGATGATGACTCTGTGGGGGTGGGAGGTAAGAGCTCAGTCAAGTAGGGAGTGATTTTGTGTCTTGTTGTTGGGAAGGGTGGGTTCCAGTATTAGCTGTGTGAGATGACGGGCACAGATTTCATTGCACACTTTGGTTGTTTTTGGTGACAGTTAGTTTAAATTGAAGTCACCTAGGATGTACAGCTCCCCAGAATGAGAGAGGGCAGTGATGGAAGTTAGGAGGTCAAGAGTGGTAGAGGGCTGGAAGTTTGGGTGGCAATAGATACCAGCTATAAAGACAGGAAGAGTAAAGGGAAGGGTAACATGAATAGCTAGAGCATCATGGGCCATTGGGTTGGAGGATGAGTAAATTATGGAGTATTGGAGGAAGGTAAGGATGTACATGACGACAATGCCACCCCTGCCATCTCGGTCTTGCCTTAGGAAGGAGTAGCCAGGAATGGAGACTGAGTGGTCAGAGGTTATGCTCTTTAGCCATGTTTCTGCAATGATTAGGATGTCTGATTTTAGAGAGGCCACCGTGGTTTGTAGGAGGTCAATTTCTAGTACTCGGCTAAAGATATTTAGATGTAGGATCTTAAAGCCTCTTGGGAGGGTTGTAGGAGCAGAGGAGGGGGCAGCAACTGTGGGAGCACCAGAAGTGCTGGAGGCAACAGGGCCAGGGTTGGGATGGATGACCCCAGAGAAGAACAGGAGTACAGCGAGGATGAGGAAGTGGAGCTTTGGGCATTTGTAAGGAGAATCTGAGGAGGCCAGGTGTTTGGAGGGGAATGGAGGGGTAGAGTAAGGGAGTAGTAGATGAAGAACAGCAAGGATAGATGGCACAGATAGTAGTGACACATGAGGAATCATAGCGAGTGAGACCATAGTTCAGAGGGGGGGAGAGGGAGTAATAGAGTGGATGTAAGCCGGGGATTTGAGGAGAGAGATGTAGGGGGTTGTTGAGTTATTTTGCATTGGTGTGTTGTGAGCAAGAGAGGTTGGTAAAGAGCAGAATAGAAATAGACAAGTATTTGTCAATGCCAAAGTTAGTTGTTTGGAATTGATGTTTGTACGCAACGATTGGCAGGACTACAGTTCCCAGCAGAAAGAAAAATTTATGCCACCAAGTTCACATTCCTCTTGAAATACAGTGAAGTGCATACCTGTTTCCTCAATTCATAATCTGGCTTTGAAGAGTGACGATGTGTCTGCGGTTCAGAGGAAATAAGGGCACTGGAGCCCCACCATGGGTTGGGGAGGGAGTTATGGTTAGAAACCCTAACGCCCAAGGTGTTTGTTGGTATTTGCACTACAAATTTTAAACATGGCCTTTTGTGACCCCCACCTCATGTAAGCATTTGGAACCTCTGCTCATGAATAATGGCACTCTGATTTTGCTAATCTGTCTCAAACACTGATTTCCCATAGCGACCGGGCCATTCTGCATCAGATGTGCAAAAACACAGTTCAGGCAGGATGTGAAAAATTATAGCTGTACCATTCATAGGGAGGTGTGAAGAGAAGGCATATAAACATAGACTTTGACAGCAGATAAGGACTGCTTGGCCCATCTAGTCTGCCCATTTCCCTACCTAGAGGATAAGCTGCAGATCCTATTTAAACAATAGCCTATTTCTTCCTACACCCCCACAAAAATTGCCTTACGTCTGTTCCATGCATTCTTGAATTCTCCCACAGTTTTAGACCCCACAACCTCCTCAGGAAGGCTGTTCCATGTGTCCACCACCCTCTCTGTGAAAAAATACTTCCTCACATTGCCCCTGAGCTGTCCCCCCTCTATCTTCAAATTGTGTCCCTTTGTTCTTGCACATCTCTTTTTCTGAAAGATGCTACCCTCTTGGACTTTGTTGATTCCACTGAGGTACTTAAACATTTCTATCATGCCCCCTCTCCTCTTTTTCCTCAAGGGTATACATATTAAGCTCCTTTAGTCTCTCCTCATATGGCTTCTCTTGCAGACCCTGCACCATTTTAGTTGCCCTCCTCTGAACTGCCCATCCTGTCTATGTCCTTGCGGAGATGGGGTCTCCAGAACTGGATGCAGTAATTCAGATGGGGTCTCACCAACTGTCTGTACAAGGATAACAACTTCCTGTTTTCTGCTGGTGATGCCTCTCCCTATACATCCCAGTATCCCCCAGCCTCCTACTGCCTTCTCACATTGCTGGCCAACCTAAGGTCATCTGATATGATTACCCCAGGTCCCTTTCCATTTTTGTTGTTGTTACTACCTCCCCAACTGTGTAATCTTCCCTGGTTTTTGTTTCCCAGGTACATTACTTGCACTTCTTTGCATTGAATCCAAGCTGCCATACTTCTGACCATTCCTCCAACCTTGCCAAGTCCCTTCTCATCCTTTCCACGCCTCCTTGTTTATCAACCCTGTTGCAGATCTTTGTGTCATCTGCAAAGAGACATACTTTTTCTTCCAGTCCCTCTGTAATGTCACTTATAAAGACATTAAAAAGGACTGGACCCAGTACTGAACCCTGCGGTATCCCACTAGTAACCACTCTTTCTTCAGAGTGGACTCCATTTACAATTACCTTCTGTGTCCTGTTGTGCAGCCAATATTTTACCCAGGCTACCACCCTGGGATCCACTCCAAGGCTGGTTAATTTGACTACTAATCTTTTGTGTGGGACTGTGTCAAATGCCTTGCTAAAGTCTAGGTAGGCCATGTCCACAGCCCATCCCTGGTCTACTACTTTGGTCACCCAAAGAAGTCAATTAGATTCATCTGACATGACCTTCCCACTGTGAACCCATGCTGCCTTGGGTCCTGTGCCCAACTGGCCTCTAGGTACTCAACAATTGTTTCCTTCAGAAGTGATTCCATCACTTTCCCTACCACAGAGGTCAAACTGACAGGTCTATAGTTTTCTGCCTCTGTCTTGGTCCCACTTTTGTGAAGGGGAATCACATCAGCCTTCTTCCAGTCCTCAGGTACCACACCATGCTCCCATGATTTGTTAAAAAGGGTAGCCAGTGGTGTCACTAGTTCTCTGCTTAATTCTTTTAGAATTCTGTGGTGAATTCCATCTGGCCCCATTGCTTTGTCCACCTTCAGTTTTAGTAGTTCTTTCAGAACCCTTTCTTCTGTGAAAGGACTGGGATCAACCCCGCTCTCCAGAATGCTTCTGTTAATTGGATTAGGCACCTCCCCCACTTCCTCTTTTGTGAATACTGAACAGAAGTATTCATTCAGTATCCCTGATTTTTCACTGTCACTTTCTGCCCACCCACTATTTATTCTATTCAGCCTCACTATCCCTCCCTTTGTCTTTCTACGCTCCCTGATATACCTATAAAAGGTTTTATCCCACTTCCTAACCGAGTTGGCTATCTTTTCCTCAGTTTGTGCCTTTGCTATTCTGACTACCTTCCTTGCTTCCTTCTGCCTTAACTGGTACTTCCTGCTCCTTCTGTGTTTCCTTATACTTCTTAAATGCTATCTTTTCTCCCTAACCTTCACCGCCACCTCTTTTGAGAACCATAGTGGCTTTTTCTTTTGTTTTGATTTATTTGCTTCACACAAATGCTTGTTGCCTCTGTGATGGCAGTTTTGATATTTCCCCATCGTTGCTCCACCCCTCATTCTAGCCTGTTTGCTAGTGCTTTCCTTAGGCACTCTCCCATCTTGCCAAAGTCAGCCCTCCTGAAGTCCAGAACCTTCACTTTTTGTATGGCTTGTCTCTGTAGCTGAGTTTATCGTGAACCACACTGTTTGGTGGTCTCTTGATCCCAAATGGCTACCCACTTCTAGATCTGAGATCCTCTCACTGTCCCCATTTGAGAGTATGAGGTCTAAGATTGCTCCCTCATGAGTAGGTTCCAAAACTAGCTGTCTAAGGCATGCCACCTGAAGGGCATCAAGAATGGCCCTGCTTTTGGATGTGGCTGCAGCAAAGGTGCTCCAGTTAACATCTGGCATAATCAGGTCCCCCATCAACAGTATCTCCCCTTTCTCTGTCATCCTAAGTATGCCTTCTATCATATCCTTGTCCATTCCCTCCCCCTGACATGGGGGTCTGTATACACCCCTGTGCAGAATGTGTTGAACATCTGGAGTGAAAATATTAAAAATGCTCGAACGTACGAGCATACGTGGAAACTGCACAGCGCATGCTCGTAACAGTCATTTAGCTGAATAATTTCACCAACATTTCAATATAGGCATTTTGTGACCTCTACTCATGAACACTGTCACTATGATTTTCTTCATCTGTCCTGAATGTTGATTCCCCCGGCCACCGCGCCATTGTGTGCCAGATGTGCGAAAACACATTTTGGGCAGGATATGAACAATGACAGCTGTACTGTTCATAAGGAGGTGTGCAAAACTGACAATGTTGAAACTCTTGAGTGAAAATATTACAAATCCTCGACGTTACGAGTGTGCATGGAAACTGCGCCATGTATGCTCATAAAATAGTCATTTTATGGACATTTGTTACTAAATTTGTAACAGAGACATTTTGGAACTTCTGCTTATGATCAGTGTCACTGTAATTTTCTTAATCTGTCCCGATCACTGATTTCCTACAGTGACTGCATTATTCTGCGCCAGAAGTGCAAAAACACATTTTGGCCAGGATGTGAAAAATGACAGCTATACTGTTCATAAGGAGGTATAACAAAATGTCAGTGTTGAAAATCAGGAGTGAAAATATTACAAATTCACTAAGTTACGTGTGTGAGTGGAAACTGCGCAACACACGCTCGTAACACAATCATTATATGGACTTTTGTCACAACATTTTCAGCATAGGTATTTTGAGACCTCTGCTCATGAACTGTGTCACAGTGATTCTCATAATCTGTCCTGAGCACTGATTTCCCACAGCAACCTTGCTATTCTGCAGCAGAAGTGCAAAAAATCATTTCAGCCAAGATGTGAAAAATGATAGCTATACTGTTCATAAGGAGGTGTAAAAAAATGCCAGTGTTGAAAATCTGGAGTGAAAATATTATAAATTCATGAAGTTACATGTGTGCATGGAAACAGTGCAACACACGCTCATAACACAGTAATTATATGGACATTTGTCACCAAATTTTCAACATAGGTACTTTGAGACCTCCGCTCATGAACAGTGTCATTGTGATTTTCGTAATCTGTCCTGAACACTGATTCCCCACAGCAACTGCGCTATTCTGCACCGGAATTGCAAAAAGGCATTTTGGCTAGGATGTTGAAAATGGCAGCTATACTGTTCATGAGGAGGTGTAAAAAAATACCAATGTTGCAAATCTGGAGTGAAAATATTACAAATTCACAAAGTTATGAGAGTGCGTGGAAACTGCGCAATGCACGTTTGTAGAACAGTCATTATATCGACTTTTGTCCCCAAATTTTCAACATAGGTACTTTGAGACCTCCGCTCTTGAACACTGTCACTGTGATTTTTGTAATCTGTCCCGAACACTGATTTTCTACAGCGAATGTGCTATTCTGCGCCGGAAGTGCAAAAATGCATTTCGGCCAGGATGTTGAAAATGACAGCTGTACTGTTCATCAGGAGGTGTAAAAAAATACCAATGTTGAAAATCTGGAGTGGAAATATTATAAATTTGTGAAGTTACAGTGTGCATGGAAACTGCGCAACGCACACTCGTAAAACAGTAATTTTTGATTTTTTCGACAAATTTGCAACATAGGCTTTGAGAACCCACCTCATGAACAGTGGCACTGTTGTTTTGTAAATCAGTCCTGAAAGGTGATTTTGGCGGTCACTGGGCGCGGAACGCCTTTCAGGACTGAGTAACTAAAACAACAGTGCCACTGTTCATGAGGTGGCCTCTCAAAAAGCCTATATTGCAAATTTGGTGAAATAAATCCAAAAAATGCCCAAGAAATGCATCAAAGTTGAAAAAAAAAACATATTTATGCCATTATACAGCTTACCGGCATTTCTTCAGTTCACTGTCAGCTTTGAAGAGTGCAGACGTGTTTTCGGTCCACTGAAGATTGTCACGTCGGGCTCTGGAGGTAAGTATGGGTTAGGGGTGTGTGGGGAGGTGGGTGCACAAAGGTTGAGCATGGGTTGGATGGGCCACTGGACTCAACGAGGGACTGTTTTCTATTTTACAGGTTTTAAAAAAAAACTTAACATCGTGGGAAGGTTTTCTTTTTTTACAGGGACATTTGGCATGTTGGGGTGGGCTTCCAGCATGCCATCTGAGTGTGGGGAAGGGGGCTGTAGCCGATGGGGATTGGGCACCCCCGCCGCCTCAACAAATTGAGAAACAAAACCGAGGAATTTGGGCACCCCCTCAGCACACAACTATTTGGGGGCATTATGTCGATGGGGAGTGGCTTCCATCGGCAAAATACTGGGAGAGGGCATGCCGACAGGGGATTGACACCCCATCAGTTTGTGCACAGCCACACACACAAATGTTTTGGGGGAGACATTATGCCGATGGGTGGGCTCCTGTCAGTAAACAAACTGGGAGGGGGCATACCGACAGGGGGATTGGGTAACCCCGTCATTTTTTGTTGTTGTTTTTTTTTTAACTGTGAAGGGGAAGTCCTGGGATCAGCACGTTCACACTGCTGTAAGCTACAACAGTGTGAACACGCAACCAGGAATGCAATGCAGGAATGCAACTTCAAAGGACCTAGCTGCACCACTATTGGTGCAGCTCCATCCTTTGAAAAGTTGTCCTGCTCAACCTGAACAGCTGAACGTGAGTCATCACCACCATGTTGACCGATTCACCTGCCGTTGACCTGCCCCTACAAATGGAGCTCTCCATTGGGAACACCCCTGTAAAGCATCTTATAGCAATGAGTTTGTCTGTGCCTGCACATCACAATGAACACAAAAAAGGGGAAGGGAGGAAAGAGGGATCTGCATTGCAGTAGGGGCCTGATTTTGGGGGGAAAAAACTAATATAAGAAGGGATTGTGAATAAGAAGGAATAACAGCACCACACTGAGATTCAATGCCATACTCAGAGAATAGTTGGACAAAGAGCTAAGCATGTAACTACAAAGCAATCTCAGAGGGAGTTGACTGAGAAATATCTTCTTACTTCAGTCATGTTACAAAAAAGAACTAAGGTCCCTCTAGTGGCAGAAAATTATAATTTCCTAACGGGAAACAGGACACTTAAAAAAAATTGAATAGGCTAGAAAGTGGTTTATTTATTTATTTAGCTTTTGTTAACTGGGTAGGTACACTAGACAGCATAGCTGTCTATTTTCAGGTACGTCCCAGGAGATTACAACAAAGGGTATGTAGAGAATAGCAGATACAAGAAAACATCATGGGAACAAGTAGAAGTCAGACATAGTACACTTATACAAAATTTTCAGCAATGACAATACATTTGCAGGAATCTATATGTAGTAACAAATCAGAAATATAAGTACAAATAAGTAACAGTCATAAGTCATACAACTAGTGAGTAAGTGCTAAAAGAGAGGAAATAACAAGATTTCCAGTCAGGTTTGAGAGTAGTAGAGGTTGGAGCTGGTAGGCAACTAGGAGGAACCAGTATAGCCTCTGCAGGATAACCTTAAACCTTCCAACCCATCTTTCACCCTTCATCCAGTCTCTGAGAGTGAAATCTTATGCTTATTTAAGTTCGTCTCTCCTGCTGGATCGGCAGGGGCAGATGGACTCTTACCAAAATTCCTAAGAACCATTGCACCATCTATAGTCTCTCCAGTGACTAGATGGGTGGATAGAGGACAGGAGCAGGGTTCAGAGCTTAGAAAAGCCATATGAAGCTCCTGTTTGGAGCTGTGTGGAGAAGGGGAGATTCTTAGACTTAGTGGAAGGGAATTCCATAGTTTAGGGGCCCAGCTGAAGAAAGCATTCTCCCCCATTTTGGTTTTACATCTCGGTTGGACAAGAAGGGATTTGTCAGCTGATCTCAGTGGGTAGGCAGAGGTCACAGGTTTGAGCAGTAGAGCCAGTTTGTCAGGTATCTGAGAGGAGATTATATTCTTTATGAAACAGTAGGAAGTAAACTGTCAGAAGGCTGAGGGGGTAAACCATCCCATACTGGAGTATAGTGTGCATCGGTGAGTAAGTTTGGGTAAAGACAAAGCAAAACGGCAAATGCTGTTGTAGCAGACATCCCACTTTTGGAGGAGCCCTCCAGTAGTTGCTGGAAAGGCTATTAATCCATACGCCAATTTGGGTCTCAGGATCCCCTGTGCAATGGCCATCCTTGCCGTGGATGTTAGGCTATGTCTTGCCTTATATGCCAGTCCAAGTTGAATACTGACAGATTTAATGACTGAGGCTAGGTGCAGGTCAAAATCCAAGGTGGGATCAAGGGTTACTCCTAGGTTCTTAAAAGAGGTAACTATGTTAAGAGGAGAGCCATCAAGCACTCTGATACTTAATGGTTGGGAGCAGGACTGAATTTTTGAACCTGAACTGAAAAGCATAGTCACCGTTTTATTTTTATTTAAGACAAGCTTGTTGTGCAATAGCCAGCTGTGAAAAGGTATTGAAGTTACTATTGAGATTCCGGTTGATAGCTGAGAAGTTTGAGGAGGATGAGTAAAGAACAAGATCGTCTGCATATAGCAGACCTGAGCAAGCACCCGTGAGTGGTGGGATGTCGTTTATGAAGACTGTAAACAGGAGAGGACCAAGAATCAAACCCTGGGGCAGTCTAATCCAAGTAGGAGCAAGAGGGGACTTAGCATCTCCGATCTAAACAAAATGTTGCCGCTTTGAAAGATAATTTTGGAACCAGGTGGTGACAGAGGGTGAGAAGCCTAGGGATGACAACTTTGATAGGAGCAACGGGTGGTCAACTAAATCAAACGCTTTTGTAAGCTCAACAAAAGTAGCCCCAGTGAGAAAGCCTTTGTCCATAGCGAGTCTGACATCATTTGTAAACTGTATGAGAGCAGTGAATGTACTGTGCTCATGTCAGAAACCATGCTGGTCAGGGGTGAGGTGTTTGAAGGAGTACAGGTAATCCGAGACCTGGGTAGCAACAATTTTCTCCAGTATTTTAGATAGGGTAGAGAGGATGGCAATAGGGCAGTAGTTATCCAGGTTAGTGGTGCCCCCCTTTATGTAGACCGGTACAACTCGAGCAATCTTCCAGAGGGAAGGGACGTGTCCTGTAAGAAGAGACAGGTTGAAAAGTCTAGTCACTGGAGAGACTATAGACGGTGCAGTGGTTCATAAGAATTTTGGTACGCGTCCATCTGCCCCTGCGAATCCAGCAGGAGAGATGAACTTAAGTAAGCATAAGATTTCACTCTCAGAGACTGGGTGAAGGGTGAAAGATGGGTTAAAAGGTTTAAGGTTATCCTGCAGAGTGACAGGTAAAGGCCCAGGAGGTGCAGTATAGGAGGAGAGGTCAGTGAATCTGGAGTTAAGAGCCTCAGCGATAGTGTGCAGATTATTGCAATTACAACCATCCATAACCATATCAGAGATGTATTGCACTTGTTTTTCCCTATGATGGTGTTAACATGACTCCAAAAATCACAAGAGTCACTGACAGAGGTACTAAGGAGCTGATAGTAGTAATTGCGCTTAGCAGATCTGATGGAAACCTTACATAGGTTTTGGAGTCTTCTGTACTCTGCCCAGTCCACTGGTGACTGGTTTAGTTTAGCTTTGTTCCAGGCTTTATCCCTCTTTTTGAGAGAGGACAGGAGTGAAGAATTTAACCAGCAGGTAGCAGATCCCTGGATACGGTGCCTTTTTATTGGAATATATTTGTCTTGAAGGTTCAAAAGCATGGTAAAGAGGAATTGAGCAACACGTTCCATATTACAAGTATTATATAGATGTGCCCAGTCCGTGTTCTGTAGCTCCAAGATTAGGGATCTCTTATCCATTTTTGAAAAATCCCTGAAAAGAATTTCTCCAGGGGATGGTTTAGGGGCCCTAGCCTTCCAAACACAGTAAACTGGGGAATGGTCACTGACTGAGTCTGGTAAAACTCCAACAGCATTGATCCTCTCAGGCCTGTTGGAGATGACCCAGTCTAGAAGAGACTGAAGACTGCTGTTACTAGACTGTCTGGTCGGAAGAGTGACCAGTTGAGACAGGTGTAACCTGCTGAGTTCGGCAGCATAGAGATTAGAATGTTTCCCTAGCCAATCCAGGTTGAGGTCCCCCATAACAATGAGCTCTTGTCTACCCATTAGCGAGGAAATATGGTCAATTACCTTAGTCAGGCCCGTTAGTCCATTTTTAGGAGGGTTATAGATGCACACTACATTTAGCTTCTTAGTGACACCTAAGGTAATAACTATATGAATAGTTTCACATAGACAGGTAGTGTTGACCGGGAGGACCATAATGTCAAGGTCCTGTCTGGTATAAAACAAAACACCACCACCCTTTTTAGCATTTGGATGATCACATCTGTGAAGTTTATATCCATTGATCCTATATAATGAATCTGGTATATGCGGTTTTAACCAAGTCTTGGTTAGACTTAAGACATCAGGGGAGTTGTGAACAATCCAGGCTTCAAGCTGCGCTAAATTAGCTGACAGACTTCTAATGTTCATATGTGCAAGCCTAAACCCCTTTTCTGTGAACCAATAAGATGGGTTCTTGGGAGCGATGCCATCAGGAGAGCCCAAGTTAGGTTCAGTATCACAGGAGAGAAGAGAGATGACATAGGGGTACCCAGGTCTCAAGGAGAGAGGTTTGGAGTTTGCCCTCAGGTGGCATATAACAAGCATTTGTCAATGCCGAATGTTGCTTGCTTCTATGTGCTGTTTAGGTATTTGGAAGTCATTGGAGTGCAAATATTAAAAATTTGTAACTACAGCGCATGAGAACCAAGCAACGACAATGAAACAGTAATTCTTTGTGAATTTTTCACCAAATTTTCAACACAGCCATTTTAAGACCTCTGCTCATGAACAGTGTCACTGTGATTTTCTTAATGTGTCCCATACATTGAGTTCACACACCGACTCGCCATTGAGCGCTACACATGGAAACACGCTTTGGGCAGGATGTGAAAATGACAGCTGTACTGCTCATAAGGAGGTGTGGTAAAATGGCAATGTTGAAAATCTGGAGTGAAAATATTGAAAATTCGCGAACTTACGACGCGTGAAGAACTGCGCAATGCACACTTGTAAAACAGTCATTTTTAGGAATGTTTTCACCAAATTTTCAACATAGGCTTTTTGACAGCCCACCTTATGAATGCTGGCAGTGTTGTTTCATTAACCAGTCCCGAAAGGTGATTTCGTGCAGTGACTGCAAAATTACCCTTAGGGCCTGATTAACGCCATGACAGTGCAAGAATTCATGAGGAGGGGTCCCAAAAACTCCATGTTGAAAATTTGGGGCCAAAATTCCAAAAAATGCCTGAGAAATGCAACAAAGTTGAAAAAACCCTATCTATCCCATTATACAGCTTACCAGCATTTCCTCAGTTCCCGGTCGGCTTTGAAGAGTGCAGACTAGTTCCCGGTCCACCGATGATCGTAGCGCTGAGCTCCGGAGGTAAGTATGGGGTGGGAGGTAGGGAGGCAGGGTGCACAGTGGGTGGGTGCGGGTTGTGGGAGGGGGCAGGAGACTCACGAGGGACCGTTTTTTATTCACAGGTTTTTATTTTTAAGAAGATGACTGGGACGTTTGCCGAGCTGGGTGGGCTCCCAGCGTGGCAGCAGGAAAAAGCTGTTTGGGGACGTGGAGCTGACGGGGATTGGGCACCCCGCCGCCAAAATAAGATTTGCCACGCTGGGTGGGCCCCAGTGTGGCACCGGAAAGCTTTTGGGGGCGTGCAGCCTTGGAGCCGAGGGGATTGGGCACCCTGTCGGCTATAGCAGATTGTTGTCACGCTGGAGTGGGCTCCCAGTGTGGCACCTGGACAGCTGTTGGGGGCGTGGAGCCGACGGGGATTGGGCACCCCGTCGCCGCCACAGTGTGCATGGGGAGCCATCAGCACGCAATATGCGTGCTTGCGTGTGGGGAGAGCTCTGCTCACTGAAGTGGAGCTCTCCCTTTCAACTGTATGCCGCTGCATTTTGGAGCTGTAATAGACAGCTGCAGCACTTATTGGGGAACTGGGGCCACGCCTGCAAACACACTGACTGCATTGGAAGAGGGGCTGACACACCTCCAAAAACTCGGATGATGGCACTATGTTTCTTGCACATGCGTGCAAGCAACATAAAAAGGGGAATGGCTTAGGTAGTAAGCTATACTAGCAAATGGGATAAGCTTTAGGAGCCAGGTTTCTGGGATAGAGGTAGTACCCCTGATAATTAGGCTTGAGAAAAAATAGCTCCAGTCCTCGGCTTTATTTGAGTAGCCAGAGTCAGTAGATGGCTGGCAGAGAAGATCTACTGAGAGTTGGAGGACTAGCAGAAGGGAAAATACTACAAAGCTGCAGTGAAGTGAGATCACCACCATAGTGCACACTGGTAATGAAAAGAAGGGAATGCAGAACTAGGGAAAAAGAGAGAAAGCAGCGAATTCAGGACTGGAGACGGGACTGAAGCAAATGTGCAGTTGACTGCAGGAGTGAGACGGTAACTAAGTCGAAGGATGAAACTATCCAACAGGCAGAGATATAGAGCAGCAACTAGAAACCTTATAAAGGCTTTTGCTAAATGTGAAGGTATTCACCAGGTTCCTGGGGCAATCCAACAATGAAATTCACAAGCTAGCTGCCTTGAGATCCTCACCCCAGAAGAAATGGTGCAATCACTGAGGGAAAAAAGAATATCCGCCCCCAAAGAACAAGCATTTAATAAGACGTGGGGGAGGGGATTGGGGCAGGGAGAAAATTTGACTTCAGTGTCTCTCACAGAAAAACAGGCTGGAAGCATATAATTAAATCAGAAACAGCACCATAAACTCCGAGACTGCAGTACACACACAAATGCCATAAATACCAGGGAGCTGCAATGCCAGGCACAAATTCAGTTTACAGCTCGGCTGGACAGAGGCACATTTAAGTCAGTCTGTTCAGGGGTTTTTGCTGTCTCCTCTAGTCTGCAACAGTGCAGAGGTAAGTTGAGGTAGAAATTCAGCTACAGCTTGGAAGTCAGGAAGCCGCTTAGAAAAGGTGCCAGAATTCAAAGCTAGGCTGCTGAGGACTTGAAATGGAGCCTGCTTGCTAAAGTATCTTGCTGGCTTCGAGGTGGACTGGTGAAGTCCAAATAGCCATGGGGAGCGCTGCAGTGACCCCAACAGGGTCGACTAGGAGCCTTGCTGGCTTCAAGGTGGTCTGCTGAGGTCCACAGAGCTGTGGAGAGCACTACGGTGACCCCAAGAGGGGTGACTAGGTGCCTTGCTGGCTTTGAGGTGGGCTGGTGAGGTCCAGTGAGCCATGGGGAGCGCCATGGTGACCCCAACAGGGGCGACTAGGAGCCTTGGGTTAACTTGATAGACCTTTGGGCCTTTTTCTGTTGGTGTTTTCGTATGTTTGTATGTTCATAAATGAGGGCCATGAAGATGATTTGGGGGGGC
Source organism: Neoceratodus forsteri (assembly GCA_016271365.2). Lineage (NCBI taxonomy): Eukaryota > Metazoa > Chordata > Ceratodontiformes > Ceratodontidae > Neoceratodus > Neoceratodus forsteri. The sequence continues at coordinate 214,964,155 of CM028136.1, forward strand.
GTGGCTTGGCCAGCCAAATGGCAGACAGGTATTAGCTGAGGTCCTCATCTCACCATTCTAAATCAGCAAAAGCAAAATTTACTGCAGCAGTTTCAATAAGGAAGATGGAAATCTATGTAGAGAAAGTCTATGGCTATATAGCAGCTACAAAAAAGCAGTGCTTCCTGAATTTTGGACCAACTGCAGCCATGTTAAAATCCATAGCTTGGTGGAAGGAATAATGAGAGTACAGAGCATGGCAGCCACAAGAAACAGCAGTGTTGGTATACCCCCTGCAGATGACTCCCTGGCAACTTGACTGGGCATGATTAAAAACTTCTAGTCAAAAATGAAAGCAGGCTTCACAAATACAGCTGCTCAGATTCATCACCAGCAGAATATTGTGACAGGTCCCTCCAAAACTTCAGAGGCTCATACCACATGGTTCAAAAAGTCATGCTATCTGGCATGGACGTCCAAAGAGTAGTGTTTCACAGAGGTGTGCACAGAGCTCCCAGTGGCCATATTACAAATGTCCACAATGGACACATTCTGAATCTCTTCCAGGGATGCCACAACTGCTGTGGTAGAGCTGGCATATACCTGGCCTTCCAGCTTGACCTGCACCACTGAGTAGCAATGGCGAAGGCATGCCACCAACCATGCCAAAATGCATCTGATGGCAACAGGCTGACCCAGCCGGGCTATGCTGAATGATACAAAGAGTTGTTTGGATTTGCAAATCTCTTTCATTCTGCCAACATAGAATCACAAAACCCTCTAGACATCCAGGGAGTGAAGGGTGCATTCCCCTTCAATCTGGAAGCTGGCAAAATAGATTGGAAGGACCAAGGGCTGGTTGAGGTGAAACTCTGAGACCACCTTTGGTAAGAATTTAGAGTGAGTTTGGATAATCACCTTGTACTTGTGAAATACCATGTAAGAAGGGGTCTGTGACCAAGGGATGTATTTCAGAGAATCTGTGAGAGGAGGTAATGGCCACTAGGAAGGCAGCCTTCCAGGTCAAAAACTTCAAGTCACAGGTTGCTAGAAGCTCAAAGGGCTTACGGGTGAGCATGTCTAGCACAAGGTTGATATCCCATGCAGCCCCCAGTCTCCTGACTGGGGGTCTAGTGTGCAGAATGCCTTTAAGGAATCTCCTGACTAGCAGCACTGAGCCAGTGACATGTTCTGCACTGGCTCGTGGAAGGCAGAAATCGTGCAAAGGTGTACCTTCACTGTCGAGTATTGCAGTCCTGCATTTGACAGGTCTTAGAGGTACTCCAACATTTTACTCAGTGGGCAAACAAATCGGTCCAGGACGGAATTTGTGCATCAAATGGAAAATCATTTCCACTTCACTGTGTAAGTCTTCCTAGTGGATGGCTTACTCACCATCAAAAGGATCTCTGAGATTCTTTGAGAGACGTTAAACCTACCCACTTCTATCAATCATGGAGATAAAGGGAGTGCAGGTTGGGATAGACCACAGGTCCCTGTGTTAGGAGGTCCATTTGTAGATGCACTTGCCCCAGAGGGACTTCTGACAATCTGTTGATCAATGGGAATCATATCTGTCGAGGCCAGTATGTGGCAATGAGAACCATCCTGCCCCCCTGTGCCTCCAGCTTGAGCAGCACCCTCTGAATTAATGGAAGAGGAGGAAATACATACAGAAAGCGTCTTGTCCACCACAGTTTGATTGCATCCTGGCAGAAAATGCCAGGTTCTGGATTTCTGGAGCAGAATAGAGTCAGTTTTGCATTGTGTGGGGACGCAAACAGGTCTAGGTCCAGACTGCCCCACTTGTCATATAGCTACTGTATGACATCTGGAGTGAGCACCCATTTCTGTGGATCTGTCCTGTTCTGCTGAGGCGATCCACCAGATCATTCTGGACCCCTGGCAGGTAGACTGCCTGGATCAGAACGTTGTGCTTGAGGCACTACTACCACACTCTCATGGCTTCCCTGCACAGAGGGTAAGAGCGCACCCCACCCTGTTTGTTGATGTAATACATCACAATCTTGTTGTCCACCTGAAGGAGTATTGCTTTGCGATGGAGGATATCCTTCAGAGCTCGGACAGTGTGCTGGACAGCTCTCACCTCCAAGACATTTATGTGTAGATGAGACTTCTCCCAACTCCACACTCCCTGAGTGTGGAGATCCTGGCAGTGAGCTCCCCAACCAGTCAGAGATACAGTACATCCATGTTGATGGGGCTCTGGGGTTCTAGTGGGGCAAAGAGGAGATCTTGGAGAAGCCTGTCTTCCTGAGTCCAACATGCAAGATACCTTGTCAGAGGCTCTGTCACCTTAATGTGGAAGGATTGCGGGTGTGTGGTCAGCGACCACTGAGTGCTGAGCATCCACTGCATAGTTCTCATGTGTAGGTGGGCTCAGGGCACTATGAAGATGGATGATGCCATGAGACCTAACATCTGCTGCATTGAGAGAGCTCAAACCAAGTTGTTCTCCCAGATGTATTGAACCATCTGTAGAATGTTGTTTCTCCTGTCCTCTGGAAAGTGTCCAGAAGGGCTCCTATGAAGAGAAGCTATTGGAAAGGCAGACGCTGTGATTTCTCCAGGTTCAGAAGTACCCCCGTAGAGGTGAGGAACTTGGAAGCTGTGGAGACTGCTTCCTGTGTCTCCTGTGTGGATGGGCTTTTTAGGAGCCAAACAACCAGGTAGGGTACACTTGAATGGTGAGTTTCCTGAGGTATGCCACGAGCACTGTAAAGCACTTGGTAGAGACTCACGACACTGAGGAAATCCCAAAGGGCGGGACTCTGAACTGGTAGTGCTGTTCCAGAGTCACAAAGCAGACGTACTTGTGGTGACTTGGGTGCACCGGAACGTGCTGGTAGGCATCCTGCATGTCCGGGAATGCCAGCCAGTCATACTTATGAATTAACAGCAGTAAAGTTCCCAGAGATATCATCTTGAACTCTTCTTTGAACAGATATTTCTTCAACTTCCTTAGATTGAGAACTGGATGCATGCACCTGTTTTCTTTCGAACTAGGAAGTAACGAGAGTAGAACCCCATGTTCCATTCTGCCTGTGGAACGACATCTATTGCCCTGTTTTTCAGAAGGCCCTGAATCTCAGATGTAAGAAGGTCTGACTCACCAGTAGTCAGGATGGGCTGCTGCCTGAGTGGATGATTTGGAGGGATCTCTGTGAAATTGAGAGAGTATCCCTCTTGAATAATCCTGAGGACCCATTTGTCCATTGTAATGGATTTCTACTGGTTGTAATACTGGGTTAGATGTTGTTCTGCTGACAAAATGGTATCCACCTTGGGCAGCTGAGTTGGGACCTGGGCCAGGTCTTCAGAGGGTGGCACTGGGCACTTTTGGGACCTGTGCCTTCTGCTGCATTTTCTTTTGTGGCTAAGGGGTTTGGTTCTTGCTAAAGACTCCTCGGCCCTTACCTAGAAAGGAATGCCTGTTATGAAACTGTTGGCAATTCCCACCCCTCTAAGGGGGTGGCAGGAGCTGACCTGGCAGTTTTATTTGTTTATGATTTATTTATTAAATTTTAGTGATCGGGTAAGCCCACTGAGCCCCAGAGGTCCCTTTTGAATGGGCAACACAGGATTACATAGCATTAGAGAATAAACAGCGTGACAACGTCAACTTAAATTACAGGTAACACTAGCAACATACAGCCATGGTGGCAATTCAGAAACATAACAGTACATTTGGAGTAAATAGGGTGATCCACAGAGATGATAAGTGGTTCCTATCGTAGTAGTTACACACTAGAGGAAGAATAGGACCTGGAAAGTCATTTATCAGTGGGGTACTCTCAGGAGCCGATGCAACGGCAAGCACTGGCTGCCACCATGTGGGCCTTAAGCCTAGTGCAGACACTTTTAATAGAAGGTGCTTCCTGCACCCTGTGAGGGAGTAAGTTCCACAGGATGGGAGCAGTGTGTGCGAGAGACCTGCCGCCTGCCTTGGTTCTTACCCTGGGAACATCTAGGAGAGTTTGGCCTGTTGTGTGGAGGAGCCGGGGATTGGTCTTTAGAGCAATGAGTCCAGAGAGACTGGGGGGGGTGAGTCTGGCCGATTAACTTGTAAGCTAGGCATAGCAGAGGGTACTGGAGGTGAGCATCCAGTGAGGGCCAGTTTAGCACAGATAGGAAGTCACAGTGGTGATCCCTGGGGCTGACCTGGGAGGCAAAGTGAGTCACCTTATTATACAGTACCCGAAGTCTGTTACTCTCCAGCTTCGACAATCCATGCACAACTGGGGTGGCACATGTGAGTGTCGGGAGGAGGATGCTGGTGGCGATAGAGATCCTGGCTTCCGGTACCAGCTGGTCTTTCAGTCGGTAGAGGGTGCCTAGTTTCCCATGTATGGTTTTGGTGACTTGGTTCACGTTGTTCTTCAGGGTAAGACCGTGGTCCAGGGTAAGGTAAAGGTATTTTAGGGAGGGCTCTACTTCTAGCCAGTTGCCAGACGTGGAGGTAAGATGTTTATTTATTTTTATTTATTTGTACATCAGTTTACAACCTTTGAGCCAGAGGCTCATTTCCAAAGGTACCGCGTCACATTGAAGACAGACAGAAATAAATTTAGGTTACAGCATATATGTCACATACTTAGGGTTACACAGAATGGTTTCATACATTTATACAATTTAGTAGACATTACAATGATACAGCTGAGAACATGCTGGTAATCACAGAGGCAATAGGCTATGGGGGAGAAAATTGGGGGGTGGGTGTGTTCGAGTGCCACCCAGGGGCGTTGTCAAGTGTGGAGAAATTAAGGTCCCATTTAGAGACAGGAGCAGCTGCGAGTGCTAAACAGTTGGCTCCGAAGGGCGGTTTTGAAGTTGGAGATTGTGGGGGCATTGGTGATGGGAGCAAGGAGAGAGTTAAACCAGGATGGAGATCTGTAGCAGAAGGACCTCTGACCATGGGTGGTCCTGGATCTGGGGACCAGTAGACTGATCTTGCCGGAGGTTCGGGTTGCAATAGTGGGTTGGGTGTGGCAGATGAAGGCTGTCACCCCAGGAGGGGATAGCCGGAGTAGAGTTTTCTTTGTGAGGAGGCAGGTTTGATAGAGGAGCGGTTCATCCAGGTTTAGCAATTTTGCCTCGTCATAGAGTTGACAAGTATGTGTGAGCCTGGGGGCACTAGTAATCAGTCTGCAGGCCTTATTTAGGGTGAGCCGAATTTTGTTGAGGACGGTAGTGTCAGCAGCACCATAGACTGGCAGGCCATAGTCAACGAGGGACAATACTGAAGATGTAACTGCAAGTCGGAGAGCATCAGGTGGGAGGCAGTTTTTTGGGCGGTAGAGGATGCCAAGCCATGTGTTAGTGGCAGACGCAAGGGCATCAATGTGGGTGTGGTAGATGAGGGCTGAGTCGAAAGTAACCCCAAGGTATTTGTAGGAGCAGACTTATTCAAGTGGTTGTTTGGTACTAGGGAGGACATGGAGTGGGAAGTAGCGGGCTTTGTTTTGGGGGTGGGCAAAAAGGATTGTTTTGTTTTTTTTGAGATTAATGATAAGTCTGTGCTCTTTAAACCAGGCCTCGGCATCATTGTAGGATTGTTGTAGAGTGTCCTGGAGGGAGATGGGATTGCGGTGGGTGGCAAAAATGACAGCAATGTCTGCATACATAAGAATATTGCCAGAGCAGATATTAGGCAGGGTGTTTAGATAGATAGAGAAGAGTAGGGGGCCCAGGATGGAGCCCTGAGGTACCCCTGAGTGGATGGGACGAGTTTCGGAGAGTGTTCCATTGATTTTTATACATTGGGAGTGAGTGGATAGATAGCTTGTGCACCAGGCAAGAGGGTCAGTGGAGAAACCAGTGTGGCATAGGGCGTTCAGCAGAAGAGGGTGAGAGACAGTGTCAAAGACCTTTGAGAGGTCAACGAACACTGCACCAGCTAGTGAGCTAGCATCCAGGGAGGAGTGTAGGAAATTGGAGAACTAAACTAGTGCAGTGCCGGTACTGTGACCAGCATGGAAGCCGTGCTGCTCTGGGCATAAGATGTTATGCTTACTAAGATATTCAGTGATTTGAATGGACACCATTTTTTCCAGGACTTTGGAGAGGGGGGGAAGGATGGAGATAGGTCGGTAGTTCCCGGTGGAGGACCTGTCACCCCCTTTATGAATGGGTGTGACTATGGCTGTTTTCCATGCAGTGGGAAATTGCCCCAGGCAGAGGGATCAGTTGAGTAGGCTGGTGAGTGGGGCAAGGACTTCATCTAGCACCAGCTGGAGAATACTGGGGTCCAAGGAATCGCTGCTGGGACTATTGCTTTTAATGCTTTAATTAGGAGCTGTCTGGCTTCCTGGGCAGATACCCTACGTAGGTAGAAGCTGGGGCGTTGGAGGTCAGTGGGAGGTAGGGTGGGGGGAGGGTCAAAGAAATTACTGGGGAGGACAGAGCTAAGGTCAGTAAAGGAGGTGTTAAGGTGGGTAGCTATGCAGGCAGGCTCGGTGGAGGTGGAGCCATCAATGGTGAGCTGGGATGGGGGGGAGCATGATTTCCCCTTTAGTTGTTTAACATTGTCCCAGAAAGTCTGGGCACATCCCCAGGAGGAGGTGAGGGTGGCCTGGTAATGGTCGGCCTTGGCTTTACGGATGGCCCATGTGCACCTGTTCCGTGCAGCATTGTAGGCCTGTCTATCAGTCATCTGGCCCGTTTCAGTGGCAAGGTGCTAGAGGTTATTTCTATTTCTGAGCATTTGTAGTAGGGTAGGGGTAACCCAGGGTGCATTACATTTTTTGGATAGAAATCCTGTGAGGGGTGCAAAGAAGTCATAGGCCTTGTTAAAGGTTTGGGAGAAAAAGGTGAGGGCAGTGTCTATGTCGGGTACATGAAGAATGGGGGACCAATTGATCTGGGTGAGAAATTGTTTGAGTTTCTTCAGCCCACCAGGTTGGAGGCACCAGGGGGGTGTGGTCAGGGCTGTGGGTTTGGGAGTGGAGGCCGCCCATAGGAATAGGATAGGGGAGTGGTCACTTAGTGAGTCTGAGAGGACCTGGATGTTATGTATTTTATTGGGGGGGGGAGGGGTTGGTGATAATTATGTCCAGAAAGGTATTGGTTCCTCTCCTTGGGTTTACTCCTGTTGGTAGGCTGGGAAATGAGATGTGTCAGGTCTAGGGCAGTGAAAGAATCTCGGGTAGTGGAAGAGGAGGTGCTGAGCCACTTCACATTTGGGTCCCCCACTAGGATTTGTTCTGCCTTGTGATGGAGGGTGGCAAGATATTCTGTTATAGATATCATCGCCCGGTTCTGGTTCTTTGGGGGAACGTAGGCAGTGGTAAGATATAGAGGGCCCCTGGAGGGGTCAGGAGCAAGTTTGAGGGTAAGGGCCTGGGCCCCATTTACAACAGCAGGTGCAGGGAGCGCTTGTCCGATGATTGTGTCCCTGGTATAGATTGCACAGCCACCCCTGCATTTGCCTACTCGGTCCTCCCGGTATAAGGTATAGCCTGGGAGGGACAAAGGAGACAGGGGTAGGTTTGGACAGCCAGATTTCAACCAGGGCTATGATGTCTGGTTGATGCAGCATGACCCAGCACTGGAGGGCATCAAATTTTTTCAATAGGCTGCATATGTTCATGGAGGCTATGCAGAGACCATTGTGCCCAGCTGGTGGGTTGGAGGGGGCAGGGCCCGGGTTTGGATGTATATTACCCGATAGGAGTAGTAGGAAGACCAAGGCCCTGATCAGGGGGTGGTAGTATGTAAGCTTCCGGGGGGTACACAGGGATGGGGAGGAGGCCATGGGGGAACAAGGAATGGGCGAGATGTTTGGCTGATGAGATGTGGGTACTAGCATGTAAATGAGGGGGAGACATTTGAGGAGGAGGTGTATAAACATAGTGCCTAGGTAGCAGCAGGGCAGTCGATGAGCGCAGTGTGTCAAGGGGCTAATCCCCCTTACAAGGGTGCTGCTACTGGAGGTAGTGTATTACCTCTTAGGCACCCGCATGGCTGTCCACTCCTGGAGGGAGCTCTGCGTGTGGGCAGGGTATCTTGCTGTGATGTAGGTGTTGTTTTCTATCTTGACCAAGGGATCTAGGACCAAGCAACATTGCCTTAGTTTTGTCCGTGTTGAGGACCATTCCATTCTCAATGAGCCAATTCTCAAGGGACTGGAAGTCATCTTGGAGTAAGGGACTGAGGCCTCCTAGACTGGCAGTGGATCGGTAGATGACAGCATCAGCCACGTACTGGACAACAGAGCTCTCTCCATAGTGGTCAATTAGTTCATTAGTGAACAAGGAGAAGAGGAGGGGGCTGAGGATTGACCCTTGTGGTACCCCCTCTTTTAGTGGAAGTAGCTCCAATATGGCATCCTTCCACTTTACCCACTGTGTGCCTTTCGAACCACTTTAGAGCATGGCAGCCAAGGCCTATGTTGCACAGCTTAGCTAGTAGCAAATTGTGGTTAACCAGGTCAAAAGCCTTGGACAGGTCTATGAAGACCGCACCAGTAGGGGTGCCCTTGTCCAGATCTCGGAGTACATTTGTTGCAGACTGGGTCAGAGCTATATCAGTCCCATGCCTGGTTCTGAAACCATGCTGGGAGGGTGTCAGAAGTTTATGGACCTCCAAGTAGTCTCAGAGTTGTCCATAGATCAGCCTTTCCTGGATTTTTGACAGGATGCAGAGCAGGGGAAATTGGCCTATAGTTGCCAATAGACTCCTGGCAGCTGCCCTTGTGGATTGGGACCACATGGGCCTGTTTCCACTGCTCGGGGACTGCACCCTCCTTCAAAGAGTGGTTAATAAGCCAGGTCAGGGGTCTGACCAGGGCCGGGGCCCCATCCTTCAGCAGCCTGGAGTGAATCCCATCTGGTCCCTCAGAGTCTGTGGTTTTTAGAGTCTTTAGTAGTGAGAGAACCTCTTTGACTTGACCAGCCTTAGATGAAAGGATGGGCGGTCAAGGTTAGGGGTACCCGCATGCTAGGGTCTGTGTTGAGGGGAGGTAGGCCAGCCTTGTACAAGTCCAGGTTAGTGAAGTGATGGTTTAGTGAGGTGGTGATTTGGGGATCCTCATTTATCAGTTGTCCATTGACCTTGGTGGGACTGGGTTCGGACTTGCCATTCCCCTTTAACAAATCATTAATGTGGGCCCAGAAAAGTCTAGGGTTCCCTAGATTATTTTTCTGAAGATGCATGACATACTCCCTTTTGGCAGTTTTTATGGCCAGTTTGCATTTGTTCCTGAGAATTCAAGTTTTTAGAGCCCTCTGCTGCCAAATTCCCCTTTGTCCCTCAGCCGAAAATTCCCGTTTGTCCCTGCAGCTTGGTGTGTAATTCCAATTCATCAGGGAAGGTCCACTCAACTCAGTGAGGTTAGCCAGCACCTCAACCCCAAGGTGCTCTGCTTTGCAAGGTGTCCATGGCAGGGGGGGAATGACCAGCAAGAGCCGCCCACTCATCCCCTGAAGAAAAGTCCAAGTCTGGTCTCTGGTGCTCGATTGCAGCTTTTTGTTCAGGCTGCCTGAGCATCATGGCTGGTGGGGACCAATACGGTGTGGATGCCTTTTTTAAAGTTGTAACCCAAAAGATTCAAGTTTTCAGAGCCCGTTGCTGCCAAATCACCATTCGTCCCTCTGCCAAAAATTCCTGTTCATCCCTGCAGCTTGGTGTGTGATTCCAGTTCATCGGGGGAGGTCCACCTGGCTCAGTGAAGTTAGCTGGCTCTTCAACCCCGAGGTGCTCCACTTTGCAAGGTGTTCATGGCAGGGGGAATTGACCAGCAAGAGCCACCCACTCCTCCCCTGAGGAAAAATTCAAGTCTAGCCACTGGTGCTCAATTGCAGTCTTTTGTCCAGGCTGCCTGAGTTTTAATAGCAGTCTTGGTTTTCTGAGTGGCCTCCAGAGCGTGCTCCACTTGCAGGCCGAATAGCTAAGCACTGTCAAAGGGGAAATTCATAACTGTCTGCTGAGCATCATTCATGAAGCCAGAAGTTCTGAGCCAGGAATGTCACCGGGTACAAATTCTGACTGCTGCTGCTTCAGAAGCAGTGACAAAGGCATCCATAGCAGCTTTCAGATGCTGATTGTTGGACTCTATTCCCCTGGTAATGGTCTGCAGAAGCTCCATGTTGATGTCAGACTCTGGGAGGCTATCGATCATTGATTTAAAAGAGTGCCAGAGAGTGTACTCATATTGAGAGAAATGGCCCTGGTAGCTAGCAATGTGCATGATCTGGGTTGCTGCCACAAACATCCGTTTCCCCAGAGTGTCGATCTTGTGAGACTATTTATTCACACGACGTGCCATGGATTTCTGGGGGAGCATGGCTTTGTAGTTCTCCGCCAGTATTGCAAGGGCATTTGTGAATGGTTGAGAGGCAAGGATTGGCCTGTCCTTAAGAGGGACGTACTTTCTATCTACAGACAGCCATGGAATGAATAAGCACTGGTCTGTCCCATACCACCTGTGAAAGGGTCTTGAAAGAGGGTTGCACTGGCGTTGTCTGGTCTACAGGGATCTCAGGGACATGTAGATATTGTAGGTGCAAAAGCTTCCCAGGCTCCACAGCAGAGGCCAAGGTGGATCCCATGTTTTCCAGCAGAGACTTAAAAAAAGATCTTCAATGACAGGCTCAGCTGATGTAGAGGGCTTACTTTCTAGCCCATAAAATGAGTCTTTGTCTATGTCTTTTGACAAACGTAGATCAGGACCAGACTAAGCAAAGTCCCCGTCTACCCCAGAAGGGTTAGCAAAGGTAGGAAAAGGAGGAGGGAATGCCGGAGGTGCCACCCTCAGAATCGGTATTGAGAACTCTGGCACCCGATTTGGCTCCAGTATGGGGATCAGCATGGCAATGAATGTGGCACCAGCAATGGTTCCACTCATGGCACCACAGCCAGCGCGGGTGAGGACTCGGAGTTCCCAACCCCTCCACCGGGATGCCTGAAGGCCATAGCACCACTGGAGACTCCCTGTAAGTGTTAAAAAGAGGAGGAGGTGAATGCAGTACCTGTGCCATCCCCTGCCTGCTACTGCCAATCTGTGCATACATACTAGAAGGCAACCTCGAGTGGTAGTGTATCTTCTTCGACTGGTGAGAGGACGAACAGCTCAAGGCCGAACAGTGGCAGGTCCCTGACTGTGGTCAGGACTGGGCCCACTCCTTTTTGTGCTTTTGGAAGGACTGCCTTCCTCTTGAACACTGGACTGCCTGTAGTCAGACCCCCCCCCCTGAAAAGGGTGGCGGACCAGACCCAGTCCCTCTGCCAGAGCAGCTTTCAAGAGAAGTCTCCCTACCATCACTGGCACCATTCATGGTTGACTCCATCAATGGCAGACTGAAAATCTTTATTTTCTCTTTTTCTTTCTTTTTTTTTAAATAAAGAATAACTAAAACTAATTGAATACTGAATGACTAAAGTTGTTGTCATATAGACAGGAAGATTTGACTCCCGGTGGGTGAGCAATGTCATTACTGAAGCGCACTCGACGGCAGGAAAAAAGAAACTGAGGCAGTTGGAAGGTTGATGCTGAGATAGCCTATACAGGTGTGAGACAGCTTCATGGTGCTATGAATGCGCAGTCCTACCTCGGCACTAGCCCACCTGAAGATTTTTGGCTCCTGCTGGGTTCTAGCGCCTCCAACATAGTTCCCATTAGTGTGAATGAGAGGTGGAGACTTTTAGTCAGGGAAGATCTCCGTCCTTCTCTACAGTTTTATCTCACTGAACTGGCTAGCATTTTTAGCTGGTGTAATAATAGGTAACTGTCTGGAAATACAAGATGGCACAAGTTCAATGAAAGTGAAATGCACAATTAGCTAAACACAGCCACACAGTGACACAATAGCTAGAGAGCTGACAGTTGGCATTGATTAATGGTGAGGAGAGGGGGAGGGAGCACCAGAGTGACTAGCAAATTAGTGAAGGCATTGGGGTGGATAGGATCAATTGGAAACTTTTAAAAATGGTACCATTTCCCACCAGCAACTGAATGGGAGTCAGCTCAGCACTGTAGTCTGGTGCTTCTCGCAACTTAAGTGCTTAGGAGGGGGGAATGGTGATCTCATCACCTAATAGTATTTGTTATCAACACCAGCAGAACCCCAGAGGTGTGGGCCTCCTGTCAAAATGGGGACAAATCAGGTGTCAGGGGCAGGAGAGTCTACAATCACATGGTGCTTTTCCCTGACCACCCCTTTGGCCACTTAGACTTACAGGTCCCTATAAACAACAGAACCTCAATATGTGTGGCAGCATCTGTTCTAACAGTCAGTGGTCCTCACTTCAGGGAAGTGACTTCATGCATAGGAGGTGGGTATTCCATTGACAACAAGCAGCATATGGCTAGTGGGCAATCTGGCAGTGTGCCCTCTTCAAGCCTTTCAGACCACCATTAAGAGAAAGCAGGATAGCCGGCCCGGTGGCACTGAGGGTTGAGGCACTGGACGCCACACCTTGCTCCACGCCGGTGACCCAGGTTTGGGACCGGACTCAGGTCATTGGGGGTTGGCAGGGGCGGAGAGGGATGGAGCGTCCGACTGACTGCTCTCCCTCTCCGGGGTGGGGGGATTCCAGTTGTCGGTGCACTCTTGGCCCCTGGCAGAGGCTGGGGGTGATGCACTGGCAACACACATTGGGGGCTGAGTTGAGGCACGGCATCAGGAAGGAGCGCATGTGGATGCGTGTGTGCTCCCTCCCTTGGCACCATTGCATGCCATACTCACGCAAAGGGGTAGAACAGGGGAAAATCATCTGCTGACCGGTCATGCAGCTTGATAGCCATCCTACAGTGCACCTGGCTCTGGGGGACATCACTGAATACTGGTCCTGATCAGGCAGAGATTGGGGAGTCTCTCCGCCACCCCACCGAGGGGGGTAATCCGCAGGGGTAACAGGCAAGGGTCCCTGAGGGAGCTGGGATAGCACCGGACAGTGGCTGGAAACTAGGATGCATAGAAGACAGGACAGACCGGGAGCCAGGTAAGGGAAAAAAGGAATACCAAAAAAAAAAAAAAAAACAGAAAGCAGGAGGTCGAGCTACTACATCAGAGTACAAAAATCCTTTAAAAACAAATTACAAGGCAGAAGAAAGTTTTAAGCATTGCCAAGATTATGCCAGAAAGAATACAAATATAAAAGAAACAGATACTGGCAGGAAAAGATTACAAAATACATGTTGAAAAGAACACAGCAGGCTGTTATTTATTTGATTCAGTGTTCACATTGATGAAGGGTTTTGTCCGAAACGTTTGTCTAACACTGTAAAGAAAAATAAAATATTGTGAATTTTTATATAAAAAAGAGTGAATAACTGTTTAATTTTGGTGAGTGAGTCCTGCCTTTTATCAATCTGTATACAGACCTCAGACCACTATGCCTGCTGTGATCCATAGAATAAGTTAATGTATCCTGTATTATTTTGCAGCACATTCCAATGAGTACAAGAGGGTGACTGGTGGCTTGGGGCATGGCAACACTGGAAGGTATGCAGCAGGCTCCCAGACATGTGAGCAGGCAATATCCACACAGTATCCTGCATCTGTGAAAGATGGAGAGCAGTGGCAAATCATGAATCCTGTGTGTACTAACCAATTGGAGAGGATGCTTCGAGTCGGAAACACCCAATCAAAGCAGACAACTGAGGTTGAATGATAGCCTACCGTGGTGAGATGTGGGGGTTTGAGAGGTGATTTGGCACCTTACTTGTTACCATGAGAACGCCCATGACAGCACATTATCCAGGGGTGATCTTGGTCCAATTTACCCAAGCTATAAGGATTCTGATGATAGCAGTTGGGGGCACTGCAGAACTGGAGGTGGCCCCACAGACCTGGGTCAAACCCAGCTCAGATCATAGGGGGGTGGAGGGGGAGCTGGGCAAGAGAAAGAGCAATGGTCTAACAGCACAGCATAGATTAGTTACTTAGAAGTCTTCCTGGATGGTACTTCTGAGCTAAGCCAGAGTATTGCACCAGCTCTGAAAAGCACTGGCTTGCATCCAATGCAGTAAATAAGAAAACACCTCATCCTAAGTTCCTACAAGGCCGATGACTCTGCATACATTATAGTTTCAAAAAAATTAATTGTTTTAAGTTAATTTTCATAATAGGTGCTTTTGCACCTGAAAACCAGAAGCATTACAGGAGGGATGCTGGATCAATTACCTCTATGCTTGATCCTTGGGAAGGTGGAGGCATAAGGGGGACTTTGTGTTGCATTTATTGATCTGCCTCAGTATGTTGGGAGATCAATACTGCACAGAGGAGGCTCTATGTCTATTTTTTGGGAGGAAGAGGAACTATAGTGGAATGTACGTGTTGGGGGAACCTGCTTAACTATTTCATTTGTAACTGTTGGGGATACTCCAGATCAACAAGGCATTGGAGGGGGGGTGGGAGGGGGCTTTTGGGGGTAAAAATGCAAGACTATATAATAACTTCTACATTGTGTGTGACAACATGTATACAGGGTTCATTAGTCATTAGCAATGCAGTGAGGTGTGCACAGTGTAACACACACAGAAACCAGGATGGCTGACAAGCTAGATATCATCATCTGGAATGTTAATTGGCTTAAGCACGGAAAAGGGTGATGAGTTGGGAAAAGCAGCTCAGAACTGGTATTCTACTGCTTCAAGAAACCCATCAGTACCAGCAAGGCAGCATGGACCTGCAGTGTGGTACTTGTCTTACATCCTGCTTCACATCCAGAGCTCTGGATTTAGCTATCTGGATGAGACCAGGATTTCCAGGCACTGTGCCCAGGTCCTCGCTGGCCACCCAAGGCAGATATATGGTTGTGCAGATCTCCATGAATGATGGGACTTGCTTCCCTGTAGGAGCAGTGTATGGCCCTAATGTGGAAGATGGCTCTTTCTTCCCGAAACTGCCAATGGAATTGATGTATTTTCTGGGGACGTGGGTGGTAGGAGGTGCATGAACTGTGTCCCTCAACAGTTCTAATCCAAGTCCTGCACCCAAGTCTAAAAATACAGAGGGCATGGAAGGCCTTATGTGTACCTTCTCTATGGTGAACATGTGGCAACACAAAACCCAACCAGGAGGGAGTACAGCTTCTTCTCCCACTCCCACAGGTCATATGCCAGAATACTTCTGTTCTCTGCAGTCCGGCTTCCACAGGTGGGAAATGTGGCATATCTGGCAGTTCTTGAATCAGACCACTCTCCCCTAAAGGCTGGGGTGGGCCTGTCTGAGTGCCCCTCCATATTCCTGGAGACTGGATCCTGTTCTCCCTTAAGGACTCACAATACATGAAGGTTATGGAAGAAGCTATAAAAGAATTCCTAACCCCAATAAGTGGAATGATTCCCATCACTCAGCCAGATGGGAAGACCACCATGTCCCATAAATAAGGGGCATGCTCCATGCCTGACCATATGGTGGCCGGCCGAAGAGGTGTGCAGAGGGTGGCGCCTGTCACCATATGCACCAGCAGCCCTAAGGATACTGATAAGGTGATGGGGGGGTGCTCAGTGCCCTGGTGGGGGGGGCGCTAGACACCAGGGAGTGGGGAATTGTGACAGGCAGTACCGTGGATCAGCAGCTCGCCAAGGAGGTGTGCAGAGGGTTGTGTCAGTCACCATCTGCACTCATGGCACCCAAAGATATTGATAAGGTGACTGAGAGGTGCTCAGTGCCTTGCTGGATGGACAGCTAGATGTCAGTGAGTGGGGAATTGTGACTGGCAGTACCGAAAATCAGTGTGGAGGGAGGAACCACTGGACCCCAGGGAGTATTGCAAGTTGTATTATGAGATGCTGATCAGATGGAGGGGGGACCAATGGCATCAGGGACTGTGATTGTGACATATGAGCTGGCGATCGTGGGCCCCCAACCACTAGAACCAGGGACTGTGATTGTGACATATGGGCTGGCAATTGGATGGTGGAGATACCACTAACACCAGAGATTGTGATTGTGACATATGGGCTGGTGATCGGGGGGGCCACTAGCATGAGGAAAATCTACACTTCTGTGGGACTGGGCAATTGGGCAGGGCACCATGCTAACCTGCCTCACTACACATGCAAATGAGCCCATAGTGGGCATGCAAATGACCCCTTAGTACTTTGCATGCCCAATGGTCTCATTAGCATGGGTCCCTTTGAATATTGCAGATAGTGCTCTGGCACTATCCATCCTACCGGTGTACTTCAGGAGAACTTTATGGGCAATACTAAATGGTTTAGCAATGTGCTGACAGGTCCTTTATTCAGTTAAATAGCACCAGTGTGCTATTTGACTGAATATAGCATTTCGGGCACCCAGGCAATCATAAGGTGCAACACAAATTTTTGCTCTCCGGTTTGCACAAATTTGAATATCGGGCACTAGATGTCTAGTCCTACCTCCATGTCTGCAAAACTGGATGTCTAATTTTTGTTTTCCTTTTTTGAGAGTCCAGTACTTCCTCCCTCTTTATTACAGAAGCTTTTACTAGTGATGCTTCGATCATTCATGGTATCTATTGGATACTTTATTATGTAACATTATAAGTACTACCACAGACAACCTTGCAAATAGGGCCTCTGGGTCCTAAGCATTTCATCCTGTTTACAAAATAAAAAAAAATATTTACTACACTACTACTGCTCTGAATTATTGCAATGTTCGAACTGGATGTTTTTGTCCATAGCAGATAATGAGGCATTAAAGTCATCATCCTAATCAATTATCTGGATTATCTTAGAATATGTGGAGAACCTGGTTTTTATCCAGGTCTACCTGCTTCAATATGAATATTTGAGCTACACATGGATAGAATCCAGAGCAGTTAATACACTCTCCATGCATAGTTTTCATCCAATTTCTTGAAGTGATATACTTCCAGAATGAAGTTAACTAAAGCCAAGACAGCACCTTACTCAATTGTATGGAGCATTTTCCAGCAATGTAGTGTGCAAAGCTGGTACTGCAATTATGCAATGCCATTTTTTTAATTTATGAGAAATCCTTTTTAGGTTTAAACCCCCAAATTAAATTGGACATATATGAAGTAGCAGTTATCTGCTTCTTCTATTTAGATTCTAGTCTGAAGATGTCTCAGATGAACTGTATGTCCAACTAGTCTGAAATGAGAAGGGGTAAGATTAATTTTCAAGAATGGACCCATAGCTGATAAATATATGTGAACCATTAAGGGCATTCTATAGCCTGCAGAATATGAGCTCCAGAACACGACATTGTCAATGTGTAGTTCTTAAACAACTAAAGTGCATGTTTTATGTGCTATCATGTTGTCACTGAAGACTCAGATGCTAGAATTGTAAGTGGACCCCTCCTAAAAAGAGGGGCAAAATTATGAACGCCCTGCATCTGGGCTACATCTGTTGGTATTTTTAATTATGTCCAAATGTGGATGTAATCAAAAGTACCATCAGTGTCTGATTTTTCTATTCCAGCATCCATACATTTCTGTAGTGCTCCACTTTGTTAATGTGTAGTCATTACAACTGAGTTTGTGCACCCTTACTAGGGGAAATGGCACAGCACAAGGCCGTTAAAAGAACAAAATGTTAGGTATATGAGGATTCCAGACAGCTGCAACTCTAGAGTCTATTTTTTTAACTTTAATTTTTATTGTTTTTTGACTAATTATCAAACCAGAATATATGAATAAATCCAAAACAACAATAAGTGTAGACAATAATTGCAGCACAAAAGAAAAAGAAAAAGAGCAGCAAGGCCACATGGCACATAGATCCAGTTCCTTCTCAAAGAACATGAGCAACCAGTCCATCAAACAGTTTGTCAGATATGAAAAACACTAGGCATCTTCATCCAAGTAAAAATGTCCACAGTTCTTGACCTCCCATAAGAAGGTAATTCTGCTAATATGCTGAAAACTAAAGCCCCGTGGAGAGATCAAGATCTTCTGGTCTTGTCATAGCAGCAGAATCCTAAAGCTAGGGAAGCAAGATCCTATTCAGCCTTTATTAGGAAAGATACAAAAAGATAAGAAAAATTAAAGGGGACAAGAAAGGAGATTGTCATTTCACGTATAGTGAAAACATAAAAGAGGAGAATAGGAGGGAGTGCAGAATTGTTGAATCAAGTTTTTCTCTAAAAAGGGGAAAAAAGTTCCCCATCCCACAATCTCAGTACAATCCCTTCTAGGCCCCAACTAAATCCAGTAATCTGAATGTCCAGCCCTTCCTCAACCATGGAACAAAGTCAGGGTCATAGTCCAATTGATGCCCATTTATGCCATGCAAGATTGAAAGCCTGTTCCCGGTTCTAAAGTGTAGCCGAAATTCGCTCTAAGGCATAGATTTCCCTCACCAGGCCTCTCCAGGCCTCAATGGTAGGCAAAGCCTTTTTATGCCAAAGGCATGTTATAACCTTCTCAGCTGCTAAAAGCAGCAAAGTGACCTGCCTGAAGGTATTCTTATCTATCCTAATCCCCTCGGGAGGTATAGCTGTTAAGATGTAAACAGTGGCTAATAATTCTGAGCATGCATAAATATTTTTCAGCTCCTGAATGACCTCTCTCCAATAAGGGGTCAGAAGATTGCAATTCCAAAGAATATTGGACTGATCCACAACTGGGCAGCCACAATCTCTTTGACAATTCCCAAGAGCTGTTGTGGAGAATTTTGCAACAGCTGGAGTACAAATAAACCACACTCACAACTTCCAAGAATATTCTTTCCTATATGAAGAACTAGAAACTTTAAAAGCAGGAAGAGTTGAGGCCACCCAGTTATGAGATGGGATATTGACAGAGAGCTCTTTGGACCATTTGGCCCTAACAAGTTTGGTCACATCCTTGACCTGATGCTGTAGGGATTTATACAAAGAACTAATTAATTGATCAGTTGACCTACCACTAAGGTAATCCTTAAGTAAGGAAACTAAGGGTGAAGACTTTTCAGTTACCACTGAAAGAGCTGCCTCTTATTGTTTTAAATAAAACTGAAGCCAAAGGTATCCATGATAGCTCATCTGCAGAAGCCAAAAAGTGGATTGCAAGAACACAAACAAAAGTATACCAATGGGACTAATAACCCCCAAGTGCTGTACAACAAGGTGGCACGCTTTGCTTCCCTGGTAAACCCTAGGACTCACCATTGCTATACCCAATCACTACTAAACTGGCCTTCACTGGACGCCCGGCTCCAGTACCCCTTGCTATGCCTAGCATACAAGTTAATCAGCCCGGCTCCTCCCCACAGTCTCTCTGGATACATCACCATAAAGCCCAATCCCCGGTGCTTCCGCTCTGCAGGACGAACGCTCCTGCTAGTCCCCAAAGTAAGAACCACTGCAGAAGGCAAATCATTCACCCACACAGCTCCCACCCAGTGGAACACACTCCCTCCTGGTGTGCAGGAACCATCCTCTATTAAAAATTTTCACACTAGGCCCAAGGCCCACATGGTCACTACCAGTACCTGCCACTGTTTCGACCCCTGATATCACTCCCCAGATGTCAAGGTTTTCCTGGACTGCACTTGACTCTGGCTGGCCCAGTACTATGTATCAACGTTTTAGCCCCCTAGTCACTTTCTAGGCAGCGAGATTGCATGTTGCTGGGACAACTTGAGTCTCATGCTCACCGCCTATTAATGCTGTATTGAACTGTATCCTGTCTGTTACCTCATGTATAACATGCTTATCAATTCTCTTTCTGTTCCTTTGTAATTCCCAGGTCGCCCCTGAAAAAGGGACCTCTGGGGCCCAGTGGGCTCACCCGGTCACCAAAATTTAATAAATAAATAATAAATAAATAAATAAACCCGAAACACATACTTTAGTCCGCATTGTGCCCAACCCTCAAAGGGGTCAGCAACCCTTGTCGAGAAAAAGAGGCATCGGCTGCAAAAGCCCGAAGATAAAGAGCTTCTGAGACAGTAAGATGAGTCCTCAAAACAGTAAGCCAACATTTAAAGGGTTCTCTGGAATAAAGAGGAAATTTATGAAGAGGAGTACAGCGTGGCCAAACAAAAGGGTGGTATGATCGAATAAATCACTGCAATTAAGTTCAAATTGCTTCCAATAAGCATCACAAGAGGGACTCAACCAACACAATAATGTTTGAAGTTGCGATGCCAGCACATAAGATTAAAAGTTAGGCAGATTCAAACCCCCCAAGTTCCTTGGAAGCTATAAAAGAGAGTACTTCACTCTTGGGTGGTGGCCCTTCCATCATCCCTTGCACTTTTTCAAATGTCTTATAAACCTCAGAGGGTACCCATCAGGGCCTGGGGCCTTTAATGTTTTTGCCTTTGGAAACAACCTCTCCAACTCCTCTTGAGATATCAGAACTAATATAGCATTTGCTTGCCCTGTAGTTAATTGAGGGAAGGGTAGGATGCCACTTGGCCCACAAAGGGATTTGGATCCATGGTATAAAAGACTATAGAAATAATAAGGTAAAAAGCAGACCTGATCTCTCTCTGGGATTAAAGAAAGCAAGGTCCCATGACATGATAAAGTCTGGACATGCAAGCTTTTGATTTATGGACCTGTAACCTACAAGCAAGATTCCTTCCTGCTCCCCGGACCCCTCATAGTAGATATGCTTTAAATAAAAAGATGCTGTTCCACCCACTGATCCAACAATTTTTGTAGCTTCTTCTTCACCCCCAGTATTTGGGGTTCTACCGTCCTATCCCACTGAGCCAAAAATAACTGCAGTTTGAAGTTCCTGCTGAAGCTCCTCAAACCTAAGCTCCTGCTCTTTCTTCTTTTTGACAGAAATGGCAATGATTTCCCCTCGGAGAACCACTTTCAAGGTATCCCACAATATGGAATTGGACACATTCCCCCTAGAGTTCTCTAAGAGAATTCTGGATATTAGCTCCCAAACTTTTTGTTTAAATTCAGGATCTTGTAGAGGAGCAAGATTCAATTGCCAATGCGGTAGGGTGTTAACCTTACCCTAGTCAAATTTAGCATAGATTGGGGAACGGCTGGACAAAAACGTCATACCATGACAAACGTCTTGCAGTTTCAAAATGTTCCACAGTGGTAAAAAGGTAGTCCAGATGGGATGCCACCCCTGTGCAGGCTGCCCTAAAAGTGTATTCCCTATTGGAGGGAAAACAATGACATCAGATGT
Organism: Neoceratodus forsteri; assembly: GCA_016271365.2. Lineage (NCBI taxonomy): Eukaryota > Metazoa > Chordata > Ceratodontiformes > Ceratodontidae > Neoceratodus > Neoceratodus forsteri. The sequence goes on from CM028136.1 coordinate 214,985,197, forward strand.
CAATCATACCTACAGAGGGAATTAATTACCTTAGATACTTTTGAAGAGGGTTGGTTCTATGAGCCAGAAAAGTAGAGACATCTAAGGTCAGGTTGAGACCAACATTTAGGTACCCCCAAAGAGTAACTGCCCCTGCATAACTGGAAGTAACTGTTTAAAAAACTGCTGTGCCAACTTCTTCTGGGCACCCGGAGGGAAGTACACTGATGCCAACGTAATAGGTTGTGAGTACAACCTACCCACCACAATGACATAACATCCCTCTGGGTCTGTGCATTGCTCTTGAAGTTCAAAGGGAACCCCTCCTAGAAATGAGGATGGCTACACCCCTGCACTTACCAGAAGCATAAGAGACCATCACCTTCTGAAAACCCAGTTAATGGAACTTATCATGTTCCTCCAGGGAAAAATGAGTCTCCTGGAGGAAGTTAATTTCTTTTTTTTCCCTCCGGAGTAACTGCAGAAGCCTTGAATGCTTTATAGGGCTGTTAATGCCATTTATATTCCGAGAGATTATCAAATAAGTCTTAGCCATATGGTAATGTGAAAAAGCCATTTAAGAAATTCACAGCCTCCTTAAAAACATTGTATACAAAATTAAGAACTCTATAATAGATGCAGGTCTCCTGTCTCATTGTACTAGTGCCATACTGCAATCCAGTGTCTAGCCCGTGAAAATAGTTGTGTTTCAGACTATAAAACTGTTACAAAGCAAAATAATGCTGACAGTAATCCAAGGCAAATATAAAACAGTGAATGCCAGGTATGAGCTAACAGCCTGGGGATAAAAGAACTTGAAAAACAGAGCTAATTACAATTCCCAGATCTACAGTATAACAAAATAGAACATGTTCCCAAATCACAATAGTAGGGATCCCCTACTATTAATACATATTATATAATATTAATAATAGTACATCCCCCCTTAACAAAACCCAAAACTACAATAATGGAACAATGTTACAAATCCCCCCTCAAAACTATAGATCAGCTTAGTCACCACTGCAGCAGGTGCAGAATCCCAAATGGTAAGAAACCCCTGACTAACAATATCTAGGCCTCCTCAAAAAAAAAAAAACCCAGGGAAGGGAATAGCAAAATAACAGAATAAGTGACCCAAGGGGTAGGCGCAAAAAAAATAAGAACTAAAAATAAATGCCACACAAGTAGAGAGGAGAACTATGAAGAAAGGCACAGAAAAACAGAGAAAAGCAACTAAAAAAATAGAATCCAAACAAGGATACTCCCGACTGATCAAAGAACAATCAAGCTGAGGAAGCCTAGTAAGACAGTCAATTCAGGCAGCTGAATAAATGAAAACAGAGTCTCCAAGAAGTTTTCTCCTGCCTATGACGGCAGCATGCCCAGTGGACAAGAGGAACATCCTAAGTCAACTGTGTAGAACTATGGAGCACTTCATATTTGGTAGCATAATTGAGGAAATGGACAACAATAGACCTGAGGCGGGTGTATGGCTGTTGAGGCTTAGGTACGAAAGAACAGTGCACCCGCTTGAGTTGAAGAGGTCCTAAATCAGTAATATCCATAGAAGAAGTGAAAAAATCCTGGAGAAACAGGAGCATGCCCTTGCTTTCCACCCCCTCCAGAATCCCATATAAGTGGATATTATTGCATTGGACCAGTTCTGTAAATCCTCGCACTGATCCCACAGCTTCTGCTGGTCCTGAAGGGCTTTGGTGAGCAGGTGTTCTAGGCTATCAACTGAAGAAGCAATCTGCATGAAGGATTGCTCTAAGGTAACCATGCGTTTCTCCAAGGCAGCCAGTTACATTTATTTTGGCATGTAGGGTGCGGTACTCAGCTAGAAAATCTTGGAGCTCCATCAGTATAGCAGCATTTGTAGGTTGCGCAAGAGAGGGCAAAGCAGCCGCTGCCGTGATCAAGTCCATTGACGAGGTGGACAGAGAGGCTGAGTCAGAAGCAAAAGTTTGCGGAGACAATTCCTCAGGATTGTGAGGTTTTTTATGCTTATCTCTCTTCTCCTTCTCCTTTGGCCCCATATGTTTAAGCAGCTGGCTAAATAATGTAGAGCTCTAATCCAGCAGGTAAAACATGAAAAAATACTGTAGAACAGCCGAGCGAGATGGAGCAGTTTAACTATCCTTCCATTCAGTAGCCTGATGTCACTGGAAGTCCCCCAACTCTAGAGTCTTTGCTGTGCCATCAAAGGGGAAACAACTGAAAAGTTTCTCTGAAGAAAAATCAGCTTTTCATTTTCTGGGCCTACAATTCTGCATAGCAAGTTGGGGCTGCCTGGTAACGAGGAGCACCCCTAAATTAAAATTGTGCCTGTTAAGCTGCAGCTTTCAAATTGACTAACCTGCTCTTCCCATTTCCACTGCCTGTGCTTGGATTGGGGGCCATGTCTGCCACATACTGTAGCGATGTATATTTTCAACAGGTCTCTGTTGTCTTTATAATAAAAAAAGGTGCCTCAGTTAGGTACCTGTTTTTTGGTTTTTCCTTTGGGGGTTTAGTCTAGGGCACTCCTGGGGGCTTCCTTCCATATATAGATGTCAGCCCCCCAAGTTTTTAGGGTCTCTCTTGGTCGTGTTTACCTGTCAGGTGTTTTTTGCTACTATTTGAAGGGACATTTCCCCTTTTAATTTGGCTCTCTGCCTTACAGGGACATTTCCCCTTTAATTTTACTCAGTCCACCAACAAAAAAAAAAAAAACAGGTTCCTGAAGTTGAGAGAGTTGAGAGCCTTTTGGCTCTGGGTACTCTGAGTCTTTTCAGTGGGTTAATAGTCCATTTATTCCACCCTTCAGGCTGTTTGGTGTTTTTTCTAGGCTCCATTGAGCAGTGCAGTTTCCAGACATTTTTCTGCCGTTCTCTTAAAACTGGGCATGTGCTCCTTCTCCAAGAGGCTTTTCTAGCCTCAGCATGCCATTTGCATGCCTGTATTGTGTGCACCCCCATCTGGCATGCCAACATTACACATAGCATCGTCACCTCACACGTGCTCATGTTTTCAGAGAGCGCGCATGTGCTTGCACTTCCCCAGTGCTAGACATGGTGGCTCTGCTTGTACAGCCACTTCCTTTCTGGCAGTAATCTTTAGGTGCTGAGAGGCATGGTTTTCCAGGTTTCTCTCCTTTTCCCCACAATTGGAAGTGGGGATCTTGGCACTAGTACACTATATTTCATCTTGGGGAAACAACTTCAGGTTGCTAACCTTGGGCACCTGACAGGCAACTTTACTTGGCACCTTTGCTTTTCGGAGACCTCTCATTTTTAAAAGATGTAAGACCTGTAAAAGGGTAATGCAACCCTCTCCTCTGGGCTCCTTGCTTCGCTGTGTAAAAAAGCTAATGTGTCTCTTATGGTTCCCTTCAGTCAGTGCAACAAGCTGGGGGGATGCACCTGGTGTACCAGCTGGCAGTGGCAAAGCAGAATTGTATAAATCTTTCTTGTTGCTCTTAGGAGAGCTTTTGAGCCCTGTTGTTCACAAGGACACCCCATCAGACACACCTGACCCCAAACTGGGCCCCTCAGGTCAGCAGGGACCACACAGGCATGTCAAAGTGTGCCACAGCAGGACAGAGCTGCTAACATGAGTATGAAGGCAGACCCTGACCCTGACAATACAGAGGGTCAGGATGAGGATATCAGGCATCTTGGGGAAAATCATGACCCTAGGAAGCTACTTGATGATGAGGAGAATGAACCTTCTGAGAAGGAGGAGGAGGAAGGGGAGTGGATGGAGCAAATAAGGAGGATTCCTATCTCTCCTCTGTTTGATGCCAAGTTTTCTTCTTATCTGATAACTGAGGTGTATAGGATGTTAAAGCTTAAGAATGTGCAACCCAAGGAGGCATTGGATGTTAACCCTATCCTGTCGCATCCTCCTCTATTGCAGAAACGTTTTCCAGACATTATTCATTGTGACCAAATTATTGAACAGGAATGGGCAGGTGCAGACCAAAGAAAATATCTGCCAAAATCTAAGGTATGGTGTTTCCCTTTTTTGATGAAAATAATCATAAGTGGAAAACCCCTCATCTGGCAGATAAGGGGGTTCATAACTCCGTCAGACATATCACTATTCCTATTGAAAGGTCCTTGGGCTAAATTGATTCACACAACAAGTGAATGGATGCTTCTTGCACAAAGCTCTGCACCTCCTATGCCTTCCTTATTTTCACCAGAGCTTTAAACTTGTGGGTTATGACCCTGGGCAAATTTGTTTCCTGTAATTCAGAGGGAGCGACCATTTTGCTGTTGGTGTTCATGGCTTCCACTTTCTTAGGGGATGCCACGGTGGAGAATTTGTGCATGTTGGCTCACTCCACTTACCACATTGTGTCCGCTATGTGAGGAGTGTGGCTCCAACATTGGGTCACTGATCAGGCTTTGTAGATCAAGCTGTTTAACTTAGCCTTCGAGGGAGGCTTGTTGTTTGGTTCTGGCCTGGATGATATTTGGAAGATATCCAGGATAATAATAGCTACCTTCCAGTGTCAAAGCAACAGCAAATGGCTGGTTCAACTCCAAAAAGGTCAAAGAGGTGGCCAAAACAGGCAGTATCAAGGGATTTTTCATCCCTTTCAGAACTTCAGTAGCCAGAGGAACAAAGGGGCCTATTCTGGTTTCAAGAGCAATAGGGTGTCGCGTGAGGTGGGCACATGAGGAAGGGCACCATCTGTAACGGTGACTACTTCCAGGTGCAGTACCTCATGGCGATGGGGGGGTACGGCAACCTGATGAGGGGGTGGACAAACTGGGCAACAGGATGTCGCTATGTGTACGTGCGCAGGGGAGTGAGCGAGCATGGCGAGCATGGGCTGGGATGGGGTGTCGGAGTTGTAGGGGATGGTGCTGCGGTAGCTGGCAGAGCTGCATCGTGGCATCAGGGGTTGGCTAGTGGTTGGAGTGGGTGAGGTACTGGGTTCGGGTTCGGGCACTGGTGTGATTTTATTGTGCCCAACCCGTACCTTTATTATTTGAATGCTTTCTCCCTTCCCTGACATGCACCCCACTGGAGTTGAAAATCATTTAGTAGGGGAGTGCAGGGGGCAAAGCTCCCCCTCAGAAAGCATTAAAATACATGTCCTGTGCCCCGGAGTTTTCAGAGTGCCAAAAATGCTTTCGGCACTCTAACTGTGCGATAACAGTGATCACCTTTAGGCATTCACCATTATCACATAGAATCGAGCAATAGTAGCAGAGGAGCCCTTGTCTGAAGTCACAATGGAGGCACAGTGCAAAAAGTTGGCACCTCACAATGAGGGTACACAGGCCCATCTCTGCCTCCTTTCCCTTAGTGGAGGACTGCACAATGTTTACACAAAATTGTAACAGATTACATCAGATACTTGGGTCTTGGAATTTCTGGCTTTGGGTTATGCAACAGAATTTTCAAAAATTCCCTTAAGGGGTGTTTTCTGTTATCCCCAGTTCCAGAGGACTCCATGAAGAGGCAAGCAATGTCACAGGCCCTGGACCACTTCACTCAAATTGGGGCAATTGCTCTGTGCCTCCCAGTGACCATGGTCAGGGATCTACTCAATCTGTTTCATTGTTCCCAAGAAGCCAGGGGGTTTCAGACCTATTCTGGATCTGAAACACTTAACCAAGTTTGTTCTCCACATGACCTTCAACATGGAGTCCCTGCATTCAATCATCCGAGCTCTTCAGCCAGGGGATTATCTAGCTTCCATAGATCTGAGCGATGCATATCTTCACATACCCATCCAGCATTCTCATCAGAAGTTCCTCAGTTTCACTGTCCTGCTACAGCACTTCCAGTACAGGGCACTCCTGTTTGTGTTCAAAATGAAAGAGGTAAAGGTCTTCCTCTGGCCAGGGGAGGAAGGAGATCCTGTTGAGAGAGATTCAGTGGCTGAGGAGTCAATTGTTGGCTTCAGTTCACCACCTTCTGCAAATTCTGGGCCTCATAATGGTGATAGAAGTATTTTCATTGGCTCACCTTCCCAGGTGGGCCCCTGCAGATAGAGTTGGTGTCAGCCTACGATACAACCTTGGAGAATTATCAGGCCAGGATCCCCATTTCACCACCACTATGCCAGTCTCTGAGTTGGTGGGTGAAGAATCTGAGCAAATGGTCTCCTTTGGAAGTCCCCCTAAGGTTGATTCTGATATCTGATGCCAGCCTGGAGGGTTGGGGGCACTTCCTGGACCACATTTCTATTTAGGGGACTTGGTCAGCAAGGAACAACATCTACACATAAACGTTCTGGAGATGAGGGCTGTGAGCCTTGCTCTCCTTCATTTTCAAAGTCAGGTGCAGTCAAAAGCCATGAAAATGAGGTAAGAGAATGCCATCATGGTGGCGTACATAAACAATCAACAGGGTGCAAAGAGCAGGGAGATGCTGAAAGAAGCCACTGATCTTCTGCTGTGGGTGGAGGAGAATCTTCTCTCTGTCAGCAGTTCACATGACATGGGAGTTGAACATTCAAGCTGATTGGCTAAACCATGAAAATGTCCATCCAGGGGAGTGGATGTTTAACCCAGAGGTGTTCAACCTTCTGTGTCAAAGGTTCGGTCATCCTCAGCTTGACCTGTTCACCTCCAACCACAGTGCTCAAGTTCATTGGATCTTCAGCCACCTACGGTGTCAGCAGGTGGAGGCAGTGGACACCCTGTCACAAGTGTGTAATTTCGGCAAAGCATATGTCTTCCCTTCTTTGCCACTCCTCCCCAGGGTCATATGCAAAATAAAGTATTTAAGAGGAAGCTTTCTTCTAATAGCTGTGGAGTGGCCCAGAAAACTGTAGTTCTCAAACTTTGTGAACCTAGCTCAGCGCACACCATTTTGCCTTCCAGTGCAGGGGACCTTCTCTCACAGGGCCCCATTCTGCATCCAGATCTGGGAGTGGTGCAGATCATGACCTGGCTCCTGAAAGGAGGAAACTCATAAAACAGGGTTTTACTAAGAAGGTGGTGGACACACTGATGGCTGCCAGGAAGATTTACACATCAGCGGCTTATGCTCACACTGGACCACTTTTTCAGCTTGACCAGACAAAAAAATATCTGGCCATATGATGCCACAGTTCCACAGATTTTGAATTTCTTGCAGGAAGGAGTGGAAACATGTTTGGCCATGATCACCCTGAGAAGGCAGGTGTCAGTCTTTAGAGACTCCTTGGATTTGTCACTAGGGACTAACCAGGAGATTACTCATTTTCCGTGGGCTGTCAGTAGGAGTCAATCTCTGTTCTGGTCCCCTGTTCCCCCATTGGACCTGAATCCGGTTCTGAATGCTCTTTGTAAGGAGTCTTTCAAATCGCTTTTTTCAGTACCATTGGAAGTTCTGTCTTACAAGATGTGTTTCTTAGTTGCTATACATGCTCAGCCAGGATGATTAGTAAGCTCCAGCTTTGTCTCACAAAGAACCATATCTTGTCATGTATAAGGATAAGGTGGTGCTCAGAACTTTCCCATCTTTTATTCTGATGGTCCCTACAGCCTTCCATGTGAACTGGGAAATCTGTCTTCCATCCTTCTGTCTGCAACCTACTCACCCAAAGGAGAAGTAATTGCACAGGTAGATTTCTGATGGGCTGCTAGGATATACCTTAGATGGACTGCTGAGTTCAGGAAATTGAATAGGTTGTTCGTTCTTTTTGAAGCAGCCAAGCAGAGACAAAAAAGCCTCCAAGGCCACCCTAGCTAGGTGGGTAAGAGTCTGCATTGCCAAGGCTTATGTCGCAGAAAAGAAGAGACCTCTGAATTTTATCAAGGCTCACTCCACTAGGCTATGGCCTCCACCTGAGTGGAGAGAGGTGAGGCATCTGTTTTATTTTTTTTTGCTATAATGGTCTTTATGGTCCTATATGGCAGGATGGGCAGCTGGTCCCATCCTGACCCGTATGCTGCAGCCATCCGTTACTCCAGGGAACTGAGGCATCTGTTTTAAAGTTATACAAGGCAGCTACATGGTCCTCCATTCACACATTCACCAAGCACTACAGCCATCCCTTACTCACCTCTGGGGAATTGAGGCACTGAGGCATCTGTTTTAGAGTTATATAAGGCAGCAATGTGGTCCTCCATCCACATATTCACCATACACTACAGACTGGATGTTGAAAGCTCTGCTGATGCGGCCTTATTCACAGAGTTTTTCAGGCATCAGCAGGTAAATTCCTTTCCTGTACGTCATTGTTGTATGTAAAAATATTCACCCCCACCCAGTTTCTTGTCTGGCTACAGCTTCTTAGAACCCATTTGTAATGACTACCCACTGACAATGTGGAGTACTACAGAATGAAGAAATTTCTTCATACTTACCATAATTTCCTTTTCTATTAGATCCTACATTGTCAGTGTGGCCCACCCAGGAACCTCACTCCTGCAGGAGAATATTGTCCAGTATGTCAGTGCAGAGATGTCCATTGTTCTGTTATAAACTCTGATTGTAAGCCAGTCTGGACATCCCTCTGTAGTTTACCTGCTGTGTTTGTGTTTAAATAGATATCAGGGAAAAAAGGGACCCCCCACCCCACACACACACACACACTTGCTCACAATACCAAAAACATGCTTCATTCCTGTCTGGAGATAAAACCAGTATGTTTATTACATCATATTTAAAAAATTACAGTGCATCTATCTGCAGGGTGCAAATACTCCATAGGGACTGGAAAGAACTCCCCAATGCTGTTTGCACCCTCTTGAGTGCTTTATCAAGCCTTGGGACTGTGAGCGAATGTGTTTTTTTTTTCTTTTTTCCGTGACTGCAATTTGCTTGCAATAGATTCACTGCTGGTTTTGGTGCAATCCACTTTTTTGCCTTCTTTATACACTGTAGTTGTGCAAAAAAAAGAAAAAAAAAGAACAGTTCCACATTAGAATGTTGGTTGATAGCACACAGATTTACTGTAACAGGTTCAAATTTGAGGTTAACCAAGGGTTCCTACTTTGTTGCAGATAAGTGCTTACACTGCATGCAGTCCTTTTCCATTTAATAAGCCTGTTTCAGTTGATTCAGTTCTACAGGAACTTCCAAAATGTAGACATTTGGAAGACGAGCCTCAGTCACTCATTTTTCTTCATCTGATGAGGTAGGCCACTGTTTACTGTATTTTATTCTGGCTAAAGGGTGCCTTAGGATTGGAGGGTGGCTCACATGGTGCCTATCCACAAAGGGGGCGTCTAGGGAGGAGATGGGAAATTACAGGCCTGTCAGCCTAACATCAGTGGTAGGCAAACTAATGGAGGGCTTCATCAAGGAGGAGCTCGGGAGGCAACTGGAAAGGCTGGGGCACACGGATGACAAACAGTATGGTTTTGTCCCGGGGAGATCGTACCAGACCATCCTCATAGATTTTTACAACTGGGTGACAGGGACCCTGGACCTACAAAGACCGGTGAATGTCCTATATCTGGATTTCAGTAAGGCGTTTGACTCAGTACCCCACATCGGGTTGTTGGCAAAGTTGGGGAGATGGGGTGGGAAGACAGTTGCTTAGATGGGTAGAAATTGCTCAGGGATAGAACACAGAGGGTAGTGGCTGGTGCGATAGTATCCTCCCCAAGGAAGATCTTCAGTGGGGTTTTCCAGGATTCGGTACTGGGTCCACTCCTGTTCAATGCCTATGTCTTAGATATAGGGAGCGGTGTTAGGAGTAGGATGAGCCTCTTTGAGGATGGCTCAAAAATGGGAGCACTGGCTGACAGGGAGAGAGCAAGAGAGACAGTCCAGAGGGATCTGGATACCCTGGGGGGTTGGTCAAGGAGGTGGGGACTGAGGTTTAATCCAGGGAAGTGTAGGGTGCTGCATCTGGGGGTCAGAAATCCAGGTCATGTATACACCCTGGTAGAGGTCTCACTGCAAGCCACAATGAGTGAAAGGGACCTGGGGGTGGTGGTAGACACCAGAATGAACAACACTGAAAACTGCAGAAGATCTGCAGCAAAGACAAACAGGATTCTGGGCTGCATAGCCTGGGGAATAACGTCCAGCAAGAGGGAGGTGATTCTTCTTCCATATAATGCCTTGGTCAGGCTGCATCTTGAGTACTGCGTGCAGTTCTGGAGACCTCACCTTAGGAAGGACATAGCATTGTTGGAGAGGGTTCAGAGGAGGGCAACCAGGATGATCTGGGGCATGAGTGAAAGGACCTATGAGGAAAGGCTGCAAGTCCTTGGGCTGTACTTACTGAAGGAGAGGAGAGACAGAGGTGACACAATTGAGGTATTCAAATATGTGAAGGGGATTAACAATGGCAGAGCCAAAGAAATGTTCAGGCTAAGGAAAGGGGGCACAACCAGGGGGCATGAGTGGAAGTTGGAGGGGGGAACCTACAGGGGAGAACGTAGATGGCATTACTTCACTGAGAGGGTGGAGGAGCCATTGAATGCATTGCCCAGGAATCTAGTCAAACAGTGCACAGTGGAGGGCTTTAAGAGGGGGTGGGACAGATGCATGGGTATACTGAAGCCAAAGTGGACCCTCTCGGGGGCCGGGGGGGGAAGGGGAGCTAGCGCCCAATAGGGGCTGGCTAATGAGCAGACACGAAAGACCATTAGGCCTATTCTGCTGGCTTTAAGTATGTTAGCATGTAAAGTCCTAACTCTGTAGACAGCTGACTTGTATGTTTTTTCATGTCAAGTCAACATATATATTTATTTCCATATTTAGAGGCACTGTGTCAACAATTGTGACAGGAGAGTTGCTGCTGTCCAGAATCATTATGTGCCCAATATTCATTTCTGTTAACAGCCTTGGGCTGTGCAATTTCCCCCAGTAGGGTGCACAATACCCAGCTGTAATGACTACCCATTGACAATGTAACAGCTAGCAAGATGGAAGCCAAGATAGCAGAGGGGACAAAGAAAGGTGACAAATACTTCATTAGGTATATCAGGGAAAGAAGGAAGGCAAAAAGGGGTATAGTGAGGATTGTTACAGGGGAAGATAGCAGAAGATGACCTGAAGAAGGCTGAAATCCTAAACAGGTACCTCTGCTTAGTATTTACTCAGGAGGATCCAGGAAATGGCCCAGCAATCACGAAACACAGCACCCCTAAATCAGGGGTTGACACTAGCCCCCTCACAGAGGCACAAGTACTGGAGGTGCTGAATAAACTGAAGGTGGTCAAGGCCATGGGATCTGACAAGATACTAGACATCCCAGAATCTTAAAGAAACTGGGGAAGGAGCTGGCAGCCCCACTGTCAAAACTATTCACCAAATCCTTTTTGAGCGGAGTGGTACCCAAAGAATGGAAAAGGGCTATAGTGGTCCCACTTCACAAATCGGGTTGCAAGGAAGAGTCAGGGGAATTATCTATCAGTAAGCCTCATGTCTGTGGTGGGGAAATTGATGGAAGTCGCTGCTCAAGCAGAGGATTATAGCATTTCTCAAAGCCAGCGAGTAGCAAGACCTCAAACAGCATGGGTTCAAGGCAGGAAGGTCATGCCAGACATATCTGGTCAAGTTTTTTGAGCAGGTTACCAAGGCTGTGGATGATGGTGGGGCAGTGTATGTGGTCTGGGTCACAGGAATCCAAAGGAGGAGTACAGGATGGATGGGGAAATTCTGGCCACCACAAGTATGGAGAGAGACCTGGGGGTTATTATATCTGTTGACCTGAAACTGACCAAACAGTGTGAAAAGGTGGTAGGGAGAGCAAACAGAATGTTGGGATGCATAGGGAGGGGCATAACAAGCAGGAGGAAAGAAGTGGTGATGCCATTGTACAGATCACTGGTGAGGCCTCAGCTGGAGTACTGTGTGCAGTTCTGGAGACCACATCTCCAAAAGGACATTGACAAAATGGAGGCAGTCTATGGAAGGGCAACGAAGATGATACATGGACTACACCAGAAGCCCTACGAGGAAAGTCTTAAGGACCTTAATATCTATTCACTGGAGGAAAGAAGGGAGAGGGGAGATATGAAAGAGACTTTCAAGTACCTTACAGGAATAAACAGGGTACAGGTGGAAAGCATATTTCAGAAAAAACTATGCACAAGAACAAGGGGACATGATATGAGGCTGAAGGGAGGAAAGCTCTGGGGTAACGTTAGGAAGTACTTTTTCACCCGAAAGGGTGGTGGAGCCATGGAAAAGCCTTCCAGCAGAAGTGGTGGGTGTGAAAACAATATGAGGGTTCAAGAGTACATGAGATAGACATTAGGGTATCCTGAAGATGTGCAGAGCAGGAGAGCCACAGATCAAATAGGATCTGTGGTCGCAGCAGTGAGTAAGGAAATGGGCAGACTAGGTGGGCTGTATGGTTCTTATTTGCTGACAGATTCTATGTTTCTATGTCTACCTGGACTTTAGCAAGGCCTTCAACTCAGTTCTACACAGGCAGCTGGTAAAGAAGTTAGACTACGCAGGGTCAGACCGGAAGTGGTACAATGGGTACAAAATTGGCTGCAGGGCAGAACCCAGAGGGTGCAGGTAAATGGAGCATTATCATCAGAGGGCAAGATGACCAATGGAGTGCCCCAGGGCTTGGTGCTGGGGCCTTTGCTCTTCAATGATTTCATAGCTGACTAATGGACTAGAGGGGAAAGGTGTGTCTGTTTGTGGATGACACCAAGATATGTAACAGGGTGGACACCATTGAGGGAGCAGGCAAGATGGAATCGATCCTAAAGAACCTTGAAGAATGTTCTGGAGCATGGCAGTTGAGATTCAATACCAAAAAATGCAGAGTCATGCATATGGGAAAAAGGAATCCAAAGGAGTAGTACCTGGGAGGGGAAAGATTAGCTGCTTCCAACCAGGAGCGTGACCTTGGAATAATGATCTCAGATGATTTGAAAGTGCGAAAACAGTATGAGAAGCGGGCACCGAAGGCCAGTGGAATGCTGGGATGCATTGGGAGGGGAATCACGAGCAGTAGCAAGGAGGTGGTCCTGCCACTTTACAGAACACTGGTCAGGCAGCACCTGGAGTGTGGTATCCAGTTTTGGAGGCCTCACCTCAAAAAGGACATAAGGACTGGATAGAAACGGTTCAGAGAAAGGTGACAAAGATGATATGGGGATTGCAACAGAAGTCATATGGAGAAAGACTGAGTGAACTGAACATGTACTCCCTTGAACAGAGAAAGGAGAGTGGGACATGATCAAAACTTTCAAATACATAAAAGGAGTAAATAAGGTGCAGGCACAGCAACATTTTCACTTCAAGTAGGGCAGTAAAACTAGGGGGCACTATCTGAGGCTGAAAGGAGGGAGGTTCAGTATCAACATCAGGAAGTACTTCCTCACAGAGAGGGTGGTGGATGCTTGGAATAGTCTTACCCCAAGGGCAGTTAGTGCTACTATGGTAGAGGGATTCAAGAATGCGTGGGATAGACACAAGGGAGCCCTCACAGAGAAGGCAGCAAAAGGAGTAGGAAAAGACAAAACACAGTGCAGACTAGCTGAACCAAGTGGTCTCCTTATGCCATTGCCTTCTATGTTTCTATGTAACAGAAAAATAAATTACAGTAAGTATGAAGAAATTTCTTTTGTCCCTAGATTTCCTTGGATTCCATGGAATATACTATGCAAGGTGAGCTTGGAAACCTTGGGGCATTTGTATGTATTTAAATTGGCTTCCATGAAAATCAGAAAATAATTTAGAAGTTGTCCAAGCTTTCTGTTATTAAAATCTGTTCCCCTGCAGTTTAGTTCCATAATTCAGTAGCATGGAAAAATGTACTCTGTCATGGAATTCCATTCTACTCTACAGAATGCTGTTTCATGCTGTGTTCCCCTTACCATGTAAAATACTGATGGTAACCTTGGAAAGCTTTGTAAACTTTGTAAACTTCCTGATAGCTTGGCGGCTGAGGAGACAGATAATGTAGCTATTGTTCACACACACACACACACACACACACACACACACATCTGTGGGTTCTAATTCCAGACTATGACTTAAAAGCAAACCCTAAACACTACTAATTTAAATTAGCTCCAAGGGACAATGGAGAGAGAACAAGTGCCTCAAACACAAAGGATGCTTGGGAAAATAATTTTCAAGGCCATAGAGAATTCTCTTTATTGTCCTAGCCTTAAGCAGTGATACAATAAAGGATGACATTTTGCGGGTGTTAAACATAATTTTTTCTGTACCGTTGCTTTATCTAAGAAAGTGGCATTGTTACTGTACTTACTGATCAGGGCACCCTGTATAGCCATAGTTTAATTATGTCTTTAGGCATAACTGTATCAGACACTGTGGATATGAAGTCAGAGATCTTGTGAGACTCTAATATTCTTACAGCAATAATGATTTATAGATGTGATTTTTACACATGTGTAATGCTGTCTGTTGTAATGTGCTTTCTCTGTCTCGGTCAATATGCTTTACACATTTAAAAGCCCTAAACACTGGCACTGGGGTACTGTACTGTACTGTCAGGATGTGCCAGCCTTTAGGTGAGCCATTAAATAAGTAATGATTTTATTGTTCAGCTAAAAAGCCATTACAATATTCTAAAACGATACATACAGTACAACATATGTAAATCCACATTTCATATAGCAAACACTTACTTAAAACATTTAACTAATAAAAGCACCATTAAGTCTTCACATCCATATCATATTCATATTCACAATAAAAAAAAAATTGTCGCATTGATAATTGATAACACCGGCATGTTGTGACTACCAGAGAAGTGCCGTATACAATTATTCGTTACTATGGCTAATAGCACACCTATTTTCAATAAATACTATTTTCAGCTGTATAGCATAAGCTTTAGCCCCCCAATAGGAGCAGGGCTTATCATCCATTTCCACCCCAAATCAGGTTTGTTACCAGTCTGCAGAGATATTCATGCATGGAAATTAAAGAGATTAAGCAGATCTCTAGGCCTCATTTACAGAACACCTAAATTACAAGTATACCCACCCCCTTAACAAGCTACAGAGGCAGCCTGCAACACTCGCTAGCTCTGAGCCTCCATCCATCACCAAGATAGCAGGAATTATAAACCAGCAGCAGTCAAAAACCACATCTGGGTCCTCTTAACTTTGCATGCTTTCCTGTAAACACACATTTACTTCATTTTCAGACACCAATGGCCTCTTATGGGCCCTACTGAGGGCATGTGTAATACACATCCACTTAGCTTCAGGCCTCTACACAGACCAGGTGTCAACTCACTAAGATGCTACTGTGAATCACACATAATTACATACATTGGTCAGATGTCCCATTGGGAATTACCTTATTGCCAGTTATACCTGATCTTCTTAATAATTGCTTGGAGACATCTAGCCACAAGTAGTGCTCCCTACCTCTGCTTAATGCCAAGTACGGTAGGATTTACATACCTGCAAAAAAACAGTATTCACCTCAGGTCACCGTGACCAGCCTTTACCCTCCAAAACAAATACATTTTCCTCCGCTAACTAGCATACTTTCCTAATATTGGGCATGAGGCCGAGACACAGCCTCCTCAACCATTCACTAAGTCAGATTACTCTGACCTACAGAGCTCATCCCGCCAAATCATATAGCAAACCGTCAATGCCCACCTGGAAACCAGCAGGGTACGCTGGCACAAAAGGCAAATCCTTCAGAAGTATCATGCAGCGCATACTGCTCCATACCCCTTGGACCTCTACCTAGCCTACTACTCCGAATGGCCATACCTGAGGTGCTTAATTTAACTACATGGTATGGGAAGGTCCTGTCTGTTTCAACCATGCTCCAGTTGTGCCTACTTATTACCAACGGGACACACCAGCCTTGGAGGACAGTTAATTGAGTCACCATGCAGCACATGCTGCTCCGTGGCCCACTAATCTCCCATCCAGTCACTCCTATCAGCCACTTTTAAGGCACTAAATGGGGCTGCGTGTCACATTCTGGGACCCACCATTATCCATCATGTCACATTTACGCCTACCTAACGGCCTATCGGACATGTTGGTAATATAGCTCATCCATAGTGGCACCATAAGACTCATGCCACTCCGTGCCTCCCTGGAATTGACCTTAATCCAGTCACTCCTACTAGCTACTTCTAGTGCACACCTGGTTGCAATGATATTGATAGGACCTCTCATTAGGGCATTTTATTTTGACAAAATTGTGCCATATAGTTACAGCTCCTTAAGGTCATTAATCAGATCATTATTCTACAGGCTGCTTTAACACCTCTTTGCTTCCTCTTGGATGTACACTTAACCACTTAATATAAAGTGGACAACTCTGATGCAGTCCTAATTGAAAATTCCATATAACTTGTGATTTACAAATGAAGCGGATAACACAAATATAAGAAAACCTACATTATTAAGCAAGTTCCCTAATTATACACAACATTTATATTTTTATGCAGTAAAACACAAATAAAATTATTCATATAAAGAGCAATTCAGAAAATCAAGTAACATCTCAAAAGGTGTATAAAATAAAATAAAATAAAAAGAATTCTCTTTGATCAAGTCTGACTCAGAGTTCCGGGAAGCAAACACCCCAGTAGTTCATTTTGTCATATGGAGCTCAAGTTTTGGAGTATTAGTCCCGTTTCATATTTTAAAGGCTGTTGACACACAACTCCTTACCCGGAGTCCAAAAGTAGGTCCAGCAGTTAACGCATCAGTTGAAACAAATTCCAAAACCAATTATATAAGTACAGCTCCTTTAAATACAAATAAAACATAGGTAAGGCATGTATGAATCTTTAGCCCAAAAGATCAGGCTCCATAATAAGAAGTTCCACAAACTGGGCCATTAAAAAAAAAACTTTAATGTAGGTCTGCACCAATATTTTTACAACCTGATGTAGCTACCTGCACAATACCTTACCTCTATATAAACAGGCAAACTTGCCCTCTTACATTCAGTCTTTCCATTAAGCTAGACAGCTAAACTTTACATCCTTCGTCAGGTCGCCAAACTTCAAACAAATCTCCAGGTGAACTCCAAATGGACGCTTCTCATCTTGTCCCTCTATCACTGCTAAAGCTCCACAAGATTCAGCCATCTCGTTCACCTAAAAAGAAAACAGAAAGAACGCTCCACTGAGTGTAGTAAATTCTGACAATTAATTAATCACCCCAGTCCTTAGGCAATGTTAGAATACCTTTGCCTGAGCTGAGTCTTGCCTGTTAGCATTTAACATGCCCTTCCATATCCATATATTAAATTCAAGCTCACAGATCATCTCAGCAGAAGCCATCTAAAACTCTGCTCTAGATTATTGCTCCAACTGGCCGTCTCCACCAAGAAACTTCTCCATACTCTACTGAACACCGAGAAACATCATTTCTGCTCCAAAGTTCCATACTATTCCATACCATTAACAAAAAGAAAGGCTCTCCCAACTATCGGCCGCTGAATAAGTAGCTCACCATACTTTAAAGTTAAACAAACTGGATCTATGGCCAGAAAACCAGTTTCAGCACAATACTAGGCAATAGCTGGCAGTAGCTAGCGTTTAGAAACTGCAGGTTTTATAAGAAAGGGCTAAAACAAGGCAAGTTTCATTCACAAAATCTCTTATAGGTGAATTGAAATAGGACTAAAACTTAAAAACGCCAGAACGCTGGAGCTGTGGGGAGAGGAGCGGAGCAGCGATGCAGCCATCTTGCTGACCCGCCCCCTTCTATCGACAACCACTGTTCCCAACAGTTTGTGAGCCATTAAACCAAATTTCCTTTTGAACAGTTCTGATGTTGCCCGATTGATAATTAGGTAGCAGTCAAAGGATGCATGGCACATTTCTCAACAATAGGGGATGCTTCCTACATCCTAGCCAACATTCATCTTCCCAATAAAATGTTTTGAAGCAATGGTCCTTGGCTGTTTGTGGGGGTGTTGTTAGGGGAATTGCTGCCCCCATATCTTTAAAGTCACTGCACAAGCAGTCTTTCTCATTGATTGTAATGTGCATTGGGCTTCAGAATGTATGAAAAGCCCTACAAAAATGCAAATGTTTCTTTTTCTTCTTTTGCTTCTTCTCATTAACAGACATTAATCAACCTACCAGAGTAGATCATGACCCATTTATATAAGTTAGTAAAGAAAGACAGAAAAAAAAATAAATTACCCCTTCACTGAAATCTAATTTGGACTACAGTTTGTTCTTATTATAAATAATTTGTGTTGTAGGAAGACATGCTTGTGGAAAATAATTGGGAGCTCTTCTGCTGCTGCTTTTTCAATGCATTAACTGCTCTGTAACCAGCTGTGTAGAGATCTGATAGCATGAATAATTCAGATACTAATTTCGGTTGGTGACCAGGATAAAGAATTAGGTACCATGCTACACCTGTCTTTCAACATGGTGGCCTAGATTTGCTGCAAGAATTCACATGGGTAAGTAAAGTGAATGGCTGCACTCACCCCTCTTAAAGGAGACACTCAAGCAATGCCTTAAGGAATCAGTCTTTTTATTGATGCCACATGACCAAATAGATAAAAATAGCTTGCAGTAGTATGCTGATGGTGTACCATAACCTCCTTATGTTTTGTCCCCACCACTAGGGGCTTAGTGGTGGGGGCAAAACATAAGGAGGTGATGGTACACCATCACCATACTACTGCGAGCTGTTTTTCATCTATGAGGTGATGTGGCATCAATAAAAAGACTGATTCCTTAAGAAATTGCTTTCAGTGTCTTCTCTAAGAAGGGTGAGTGCAGCCATTCACTTTGCTTTCAGTATTAAGCTTTCTGTGCTGCACCACTAACCCAGTGCTGGCAACTACAAACTTTTCAAATCAAATAGGTGCTCTTGGAACATGAAACAGTGCTAGGGCTATTTTCTAACTACAGTATCTGTTGTTTTTGTTTGATGTTACCCTTTGGTAACTATTTAAAAACAATACAAAACAGTGGGGAGAGGGGATGAGAATGGAGTAAGGGATACAAAGACAACCACGCTCATATGATCATGGATAAACTATGGTTATTCACTGTTAGAGCATGGCAATACATGGTCATCAGCCATGGTCGTTCATTGTTAGTCCATAATTTTAACCTTGATTATCCTTGAACATCCACTGATGGTAAATGGCACAGGACAGACCATAGATAACCATGATCAGTCTAGTCTGACAATTATTCAAGTCCATTCATGGTTATCCTTGGTTGTTAATTTTGGAAGTTCCCTATATAATAAAACAAATGTATACATACTGTAGCTCAGGTTCTACATTGTTTCCAACCTGATCATTTTTAACAATATATTTCATCCACACATAATTTTGAAATAGCTTACTTTTATACGGTACTTACTGTATCTATTCAATATTGCTGCAGTTGTTTATTTTTCTGATCGAGCCACTCTTCATTCATAACTAATAGAACAGAATGATTTCTATTTTTAACCCCATAAAATAAAACTCTTTTATAATAAAGTAAATTCATGATGTATATTTTTGTGGGCTACAAATTCCTTCTCTATGCCTTATTTGTTCTTCATAAATTGTAGCAATTGTTATTATTCTGATTATTGGTTTATATAAAAGTGTTTACTTCTGCACAGTGATGGGCAAATAAATAACGAAAATTTGGTTTCCAGCCAGTGCTGTTATGACCATGGATAAAACATGTGAAGAAAGGGTAAGAGAGTTCAACTACTAGTTACAAATAACAGATCTCTTACTTTGATTCAGTGTCCACCTTGAAACTAGGCTGACAGGAGTGTCAGGGCTCAGGAAACAATACCCTCAGTGCATGCAAACATTTACCCCAATTAGTAGTGGGTGAAGGGGGCTCAGTCCACTCCGAGAAGTGATTCGGGAGTAAAGGCAGATTCACGGAGTGCTTCTTGTTATAATGAGTAATGTGAAGTCCATTGAAAACAATGACTTCACATTACTCCGCCTTCCCAGACCATTAGTCCACCAAATTTTAAGTGGAGTGCATTGAGAACAATGCACTTCACCTCACTTCGCCTTGTTTTTAAGCTCTGAAGGTGAATTATGCAGCGATTCATGGGATTTCAGGTCACATGGGCTCTATACTGATCTTCATAGTCTCAGTTCGGGGTAGTGTTTGTAGGAAGCTGTAGGAGACAGTGTGCTCTGAGAGCTGTCTGATTCAAACCTTCTAAAAGCTGCTAAAAAAGCATTTTTTAGGGTTTTTTTGGGCTTAAACTTTAGTTCATTGATTGCTGGAAACCTTCCTGTGCTCATATCATTGAGCGTTGTTGTTTGTGTGTAGATTTTGGATGATAACGTACAACATTGAGTGTGCATAGTAAAAGACAGTGAAAGTGTGCTTTGGGGGAGGGGTGTATCTGTGGTGTAGGTAGATTTTTTTTTTATCGTGGAAAATGTTATTGAGATTTTTCAGTTTTTACAACACACTTCCACATACATATATCTCACATTGTCCATACATAGACACAAGGATATGCAGTTAAGTAGGCTTACATTCCTAAGCACATCTTCATATTTCCTATCATAGAAAGATGATACATACATCACAATAATCACAAGGAAAAATATAAGAGGAACAGTTTATTATAACAGTTCTGATTGTAGCTTCCCATTTGCCAGCAGGATAAAATATATATTCTAGCCAGGCCATTTAGAATCTGGAAGGGGAGGTTACTCGGAGGGGGAGGAGTTTTACACAGTGGTGAGTTAAGGCAAGCATCCCATTTTCTATGGAAATATTCCAGTTGACCTTGATGGGTATAAGTTAGCCACTCCAAGAGGACCAATTGGGCCAAAGCTGCATGCCACAGACTTATGCCTGGGTTATTAGTCTGCCGACAGTGCATTAGGAGGAGCCTCTTGGCTTCTAACAAGGCTAACATAACCCATTCTTGGAGGGCCTTCAGCAAGAAAGTCAGCCCAGACAAGTCACCCAGCAACAATTTAGGATCTAGCTGTAAATCCCTAGTACCAAGGGCTTTAGAACACTCCTGACTAAAAGCGGACCAAAAGGTTGAAATTTGTGAGCAAGACCAAAATATATAGAACAAGTGAGCATCAGGTTGCTGACATTTCCGGCATTTGGAGTGGGGCAAAATTCCTGCGGAACATAGAACAGCTGGAGTTCTATACCACCGTAACAAAATTTTTAGGTGTATTGCCTGGCTTATAGAATCTTTATATAGTTTGTGTGAGTTTTGATGGCAGTGAGCCCATGTGATCTCAAATATGGTAGTGCCCATATCAGCCTCCCAACGAGTTCTACAGTGCTCAGTGGGGTCAGTTTGAGAATCTCGGCATGTAGCATAAAATTTGCCTGTACGGCCCCATATGGAAGATTCTTTGTGTAGGGAGACAAGCCAAATTCACTTGTTATCTAGCTGAGCTTGGGAAGAGAGGGCATTGATGAGGCTACATATCTGAAGAAACCGCCAAAAGTCAGTATTGGGAAGATTAAATTTGCTCTTTAATGGGGTAAAGGATAATAAGGAGTTGTAGTCAGGCAGCATAAGGTCCTTCACATATCGAATTCTCCTATGCTCCCAGGAGGGCTAATTAAGCGGTTCCCCAACTAAAGTAATAAAGGTGTTATGCCATAGGTCTGCATAATGCAAGGGTGGTGCATAAGCATCTTTAGGGGTATAAAATAAAGTCATAATACGACACCAGGCATAGCGGGATTGAAACACGACCGGAGAGAGGCCCTTGTCTGAAGGGCCACCGTGTCCCAGCAGAGACCTAAGTGGGGTTGGGGCCACTATATCAGCCTCGAGATGTACCCATAGTGGGGGAGGTGCAGTCATAGGTACATACCACTTTGAAATTTGGGCAGCCACACTTGCTAGATGGTAACTCTGGAACCAAGGGGCCCCAAGGCCTCCTTTGGACTAGTGTGCTCTCAGTTTACCTTTCCCCTATCTGTGTGCCTCTCCTTCCCATAAAAGGGAGGATACCATTTTCTCAGGTAAGGAGAATAGTCTGGGAGAGAGATGTATTGGGAGATTATTAAATAAATATAGGACCCTTGGGAGCAATAGCATTTGGACCGCAGCCACTTTACCAACCAGTGTTAAGTGTAATTTACCCCAGCGCTCAATCTCTCTGTTCAGTTGCTTTAGAAAGTGGAAAAATTGGAAGATTCAAAGTCTGCCTAATTAGTAGGTATGTAAACCCCAAGGTAGGAGAATCCTTGTGCAGCCCAACTTAGTTCCGTGCCCTGAAGGCAGTCTTGTGTATAAAGTGAGTTCAGTGGGGCTAAGGTGGTTTTCCATTGGTTGACCTGCAGGCCTGAGAGTGAGGCGAAATTTTTGAGAACCAAGAGGGCTGCTGGAGGGGATTTCTGAGGGTGAGATAGGGTAAGTAATAAGTCATCTGCATATGCTGCCACAATATATGATTTACCTTGGGCTGAAATACCTGTAAGCCCTTCAGTAGTAATAAGGGTCTGGAGCAATGGGTCTAGTGCAACCAGGAAGAGGAGGGTAGACAGGGGGCATACCTGTCGGGTACCCCTGTGAGTGGAAAAGAGGAAGAGATGTTGGAGTCAGTCAGAATCCTGGCCCTTGGTGAATTGTAAAGAGCAGAGACCCAGAGACTGAATTGAGGTCCAAAGCCGTACAGACAAAGGATTTCATGGAGATAATTCCATTCCATGGAATCAAATGCCTTTGCAAAATCCATGGCTAGGGCTGCCATGGGAGTCTTGAATTTACTCGCTAGCCACTTCAGATTAAGTGTCAATCTGGTATTGTCCACACCCACCTTCCCTGGCGTGCACCCTACCCGGGAGGGATGGATTATGGAAGCAAGGGTATTATGCATCCTAGTGGCCAGGATTTTAGCCAGAATCTTTGTATCCACTGGTAATAGTGACATAGGGTGAAAATTAGAACAATTAAGGAGGTTGTTTGATTTCTTGGGCAAAAGTGTGATCAGGGCCTCATTCATTGTAGTGGGAAGAGAGCCTGAGGAGTGAGCGCACTGCAGGGCGAGCAACAAGGAGGGGCACAATCTCTTGGTCTAATGCTTGGTACAGTTCGACAGTCATTCCATCCGGCCCCAGGGCTTTCCCCTTAGCCATTTGGAATAAGGCCTGGTGCAGTTCAGCAGCTGTAACAGGACTGTCTAAAAGGGCAGCCTGTTCCTGCAACAGTGTAGGTACTGTAAACCCCTGACAAAACTAGCGGAGGCTTTGAGAGAGTTGATCTGGCGTGTGTGTGGATTTAGACTGGTACAAGGACTGACAATATAATTTCATGGTCTCATTTATACCAATGAGGTCACTGGCAATGTAGCCTGTGGAGGTACGGTGGGCATGGATTTTGGAAGAGGCCTGTTGCTTATGCAATTGGTAAGCAAGGAGCTTCCCACCCTTGTCTCCACCTTCCCAGTACTGATGCTTAGATCTGAGCATGGTCCATTCTGCCTTATGATGCAGCAGAGTATTTATTCGATACTTGAGCCCTACAATTCTACGAGTCAGAGAATTATCTCTAGTGGTGGTTTGGGAAGCTTTAAAGCATCCCTCTAGGTCAGTGAGTTCTGACTGTAACAGTATTAAATATTTTTTCCTGGTTTTATTCCGGTTTGCTGCAAAAGCAATGATGTGACCTCTTAATGTGGCCTTAAAAGCTTCCCATACTGTGCTTGTGGGGACTCCACAATCAGAGTTAAAGGTAAAATATTCCCAGGTTACTTTCCACATCGTTTTTGGAATTCGGGATTCTTAACTGATAGAGGGTTACACCTCCGTCTTGGGCCGGTCGAGCGACACCCCGAGGGGGTATAGGTGAGCATCACTTGGGCATGATCAGATATGATGATATTGCCTATGGAGCTATTTGAGACTGCACCTGATGCTGCATTATTAGCAAGCCAGTAGTCAATGCAACTATGAACCCTGTGTGAGGGGACGTAGTAAGTAGTCTCACTCTGAGGGATGGTCACGCCACCAGACATCTGCCAGGCCCCATTCCACCATCATTTCTTGTAGGGCAGCATGTGCTTTAGGATGGGTTTGGGGGGGTAGGTTGGGACTTGTCCAGAAATATATCTGGTACTAAGTTAAAATCTCCTCCTATTAGTAGGGGAGTATCGGGTTCAGGTTGTAACAGGGTAGAGATAGCCTGGCTCAAGCTAGGAAAAAATTCTGCCTGGTCTATGTTTGGGGCATAGAGATTACTCACTATCAGCTTTCCTATGGGCGACTTTAATTTGACCACTGCCCACCACCCTTGCTTGTCAGAACGGGAGTCCTCAACTGTCCATATACTGGATCGACGAATAAGAATAGCTACCCCCCTTAGATTTAAATGGAGCCGAACCGGCATGGATGGCCCCTACCCATGATGTCTTGAGCCACGAGTTGGATTTACTAAGGAGGTGTGTTTCTTAAAGAAGGGCTACGTCTTTGTGCAGGGAACACAGGTGCTGGATAACCTTTGTACGCTTTATGAGGTGGTTAAGGCCCTTTATATTCCACAACACCAGACATAGACCCAGTGTAGTAGATAGAGACATATTGATATGGGAACAGGGAATAATAAATGACTTACCCAATTGTAGCTAGGGAGATATAAACAGCCCTAGTAGGATAACAAAAGGTTGCAGACCTATCTGACACCTCCATAACCTGCTGGCAGATAGCAGGGAGATATAGCACACTAAGAAGAGAGGAGAGGAGATACCAATTGGTAACAAAATGCTCAGGAAGTGTATTCAAGAACAGTTAGGAACCAGACCTGCAAAAAGCAGAAAACAGATTGATAAACAATAATACACAAATAACTACCCTACCTGAAAGAGAAACCTGTTAGGCAAAGATACTATAACAAATCAAACAAGTGATTAAATGCTAAGAGCTATAGACACTTCAGTGAAAGAAGATATAAGCAAGTCGGTACCCTCAGCTACGCTAGCATCCATGCCCAAGGGTCGGAGAAGAGAGAGAGAGACAACCTAGAGAGAACTAGCTTCCCCTCATCTGAGGAACAATTCACAGGAAAAAAGCATAAACCCGGGAGGGGGGGAGGTGTAGGGGGGCAGGAATGGAAAGGGGAGGGGGAAGGGGGGAATTGGGTAACTTCCTCAATCGAGAAAATGAGGGATGGATTGCCTATGGCCACCTCATTGCCCTCGGGTTCAATTAAATTCCTAGTACAGGAGCCTTGCTGTTGTAAACTGCAAGTTATGAGACCCCTATATCATGTAGATATTAAGCCTCTCAGATGGAATGACAGGATAAAGGAGTGAGGGAGGGATCGTCCATTCCCTAGGACCTTATAGTGGTACCGGGGGCTACGTCCCAACTAAGGCACCTTAACCCTAGGAATCCATAGCTCCAGTAATGGAGGATGGATCCCACTGAGATAACCCCATGCATCCTTATAGAGACAGGTAAGATAAATAATTCCAGAAAAGTCACTGCATAGTGCAGTACAAAAATTAGCCAGGAGATTCTGCATCATGATTCCTAGCCTGTTGGGAACCATAGCCAGGGTCATGGACATCCTTGGAGGCATCCGTAGGCACCATTAGGACAGCTTCATCATAAGATTTATCTCCAGGCTTGAGCTGTCTGGGAAAGTCTACCACTTCTATTAGTATGTCAGCCCAGTCCATAGATCTCTTGTGGCTTATGGAAGAAAGCTCTGATGTATTCAAAAGGCATTCTGCTGGGGTCAGGGAGGATTCGTTCCTAGACATCTTTGCAGGGGAAGCTGCCCTTCGCTGTTCTAGAGACAGGTATTGGCCACTTCTGGATTGTTGTCGCTGGCGTGTGGCTGAACCAGTATTCCTAGGAGGGAGAACTGTTTGCTCTAAACTGACAGGCGATTTGGATGCAGGCATATATCCTGTATGGAGAGGAGTCCTCGCTCTGTGGGGAATCATTAAGAAAGGGACCTGGTCCAGTTGCATAATGGCCCTCTGGATTCTGCCCCTGGGATTCATGGTTCCTAGTGCTTCTAACAGAGGGATCCCATAGCCTTCTGGGATGTGTAGTTTGAAGGGGTAAATTAGGCCAAAACTTAGAGATCCAGCGTTCAACTTCTTCAGGCATGTCTGCCAGCAGTTCCCTCCGTCATTGGACACCAAGAGTTTGGTAAGTCCTTTAAATCTGTAGTGAAAATTATGGGCAGCCAGAATTTTTTTGAGAGGGTCATAAGCTCTGCGCTTCCTTGCTGTTTTGTGTGCAAGTCTCTATATATGGAGATCGATGCTCCTTGCCACTGAATTTCACCCAGATCCCAAGCAGCTCTTAATATACACTCTCTGGTTGAATATCTCAGAAAATATGCCACTATTGGCCTTGGGGCTTGTGTCAGTCTATCTTTTCTCCCAGTAATATGATGGGCCCTTTGAATTTTGACTGGGCCGCTCCATCTCTCCCCTAACATCATAGGGAGTGTGTCATTTAGGAACCTCTCCATGGACGTACCTTTGGAGCCTTCAGGGATGCCAATAATACAGAGGTTGTTACGACGACCCCTGTTTTCTTGATCCTCCACTCTGTTTAAAAGGGTTTCAGTTTTCAGGTCCTGCATCCGCACTCTCTGTTCTAGCTTAAAATGCTGTGTTTCAAGGGTTTCCACCCATTGCTCTGCCACATTAAGGTGGTCTTGTAGCTGGCTTACATCTGAAGTTGTACCTGTTAGAGTTGTATTGATGTCATCTACTCGTGTCAGCACCTTTTTTTTCAGCATATGAGTGATATAATTTAATAAGTCCCCTACAGAAGTTGACTGTGTAGTAGCACTCTGTGTAGAAGGCAGCACAGTTAGAGATCCTCCCGTTACCACAGCAGCTTGAAGCGACTGCATTGTCAGGGGTACAGGTGTGGGCCCTATTGACAGACACTATAGGGCAGAGCTAGCAGGATTTACGAGGACTAGGACCGAGGCCTCCACGGCCTAGCTGAGTGGAGCAACTCGTGAGTAACCGGCTTGTAAAAAGTATATTTATACTGTGGTACCACCAAAAAAGTAGCACTGGATGATTGGATACAGTTCCCTGAACTGAGATTGGTTTTTGGGGAAGGCTCACATCCCAGGATTAGGCCGGCCAGCCGCGGATTGTCCTCAGATGTGGATGAGCTCAGGAGTTATGCTGCCATTTTCTAGGTAGCCAGGCCATGCCCCCTGGTGGAGGTAGATTTAAGTTGGAGAAATAGGGATTTCTTTGTTTTTTGGTTATATTTTTGTTATATAACTAACTGTGTTAATGTACACACGGTAATATTGTCAGTAATTGTTGAAATTTTCTTGCCGATTCTGTGTTGTGTGGATCTGGTGCAGCAGTTCATAATTTCAGGTTGTTTACAATACGTGGCATATTACTGAACTTTTCAATTTGCTATGCATTACTCATTGACCATTGTAGACAAACTGTTCTGTGTGTGTGTGTGTGTGTGTGTGTGCCGTGTTGCGTGACATCAAACAATACACCTTTTATTGTGCCACAACTGCGAACCCGCTATCCACTGCAGCTGCCTGATTTTGTACTGCCATCGTAGTACCTGTTCTTTGTTTTGTTGCTTTTACTGCAATACAAATCTGCAGTCACTGCTCCCTCCCACCCCCAGTGGCAAAAGGAATGTTTTCCAGATTGGATTGTTTATGACCTCAGCACCAGTGGTTACTGAAGGTGTTTTCACTTGTGTATTTGTGTGACCATCTCTATCTGTTGCTGAAGCCACAGTTGTTTTTTTGGCTTCACATCCAGCGTCCCCCCAATCAGAGAGTGAATGTACCAAATCTAAATTTGTTTAGAATATTGTTGTTGATCCCTCAAAATGCCCACAAAGAGACATGCAAGCAATGCTGGTTCTCGTCATGGCACTGCTACCAGTAAGACAGTCTGTGGGCATGGCAGTATGCAGACGCAGAAGTGCACTGCTGATGTGAGGAAAGGTATTTCTCCTGCAATGTTTTTTACAGCCCAATCAGTAATTTCACTCATAATTGGGAGAAGATGATGTTTTCCCAGCCGGTGGTGTTAGTGCAGTTGCTGGTGGTGGTAGTATGAGTATTGCTGCCTCAAATTTGAATTCTGACAAGTGTACCTTATCCAAAAATATACTGGAGAGTGAAGCAGTGCAAGTGAGTGGCAGTGTAGATGATGTCATACTTCCCAGTAACATCCCAGTAACTGAACCTGAAGATTCTGATAATCATGTCAACGATAGCATACAATGTGATATTTCATCCACCGTGGTTCATGTCATGCATTTTCCATGCAGTGATTCACAGTGTGGTGAAAAATTATCAGGTGATGGTGGTGTTGATGATGAATGTGATGATAATGATGATGATGACGATGTTGCTGAAGTTGCAACATGCAGTCCACATGCCATCATCCAAGCAGAAGATGTGGATGTGTGTGATGTTGATGAATATGATAATGATGTAATTGACCCCAGTTGGGAACCAGAGAAAAAGAAATTCAAGGTGACTGTGTCTGAGTCTGTTTGCATTAATCCCCCCGTAAAAACTTGTGATTTACCAGTTTCAGTTGATGGTGATGATGATCCAGTAATAATGTTAGGTAGTAGTGGCGATTAGTTGCAATCCAGGTGTGCAGTGCCCGAAACATCACATAGTCCACCCGCCACTTCAGTGCTTAAAGGAACAGAGTTCAATAAGCAGCATCATGGACAAGTTAAACGTAGAGCATCACAATCCCTTGTTTGGGATTTTTTTTGTTCAAGATGCAAATGATGAGTCAGTTGCAATCTGCCAGGTTTGCCATATGCGTGTGAGTCGAGGTAAAAAGGGGAGCCATCTGGGCACAGAAGGACAGCATACATTATCTTTTTTTTTCCAATTTAATATACTTTATTAACTTTTTCAAAATAATCAGTACATACAGTACATCACATTGTAGCATTTAACGTATTGAATTGTAAACTCCTAAAATTCCCTCCCCCTATACATATTCTCCCCCCACTCCGGTCTCCCTCATCCACCATAAACACTGTTACCTCAGTCCAAGAACCCTCCCTCCCAGATTATTTACCCCCCTTCCTCTCTCCCTTTATCACAGGGCTATATAGTATCTATCACATGACACTTGTTAAGAACATATTACAGTGATATATAATATACTTGGTCTATACATATCATCCCCTTTTATGGAAGTTGGACCATTGGTATCCTAAGGACCATTTGCCCTCTCAGCTAGAAAAGAAGAAAATTGCTCCCATCTCCTGTTAAAATTATTTAATACATGGAATTCTGAGGCTATCAACCATTCTGCATAGAAGGCTGTATGAATTTCCTGTAACTATTCTCTAAAGGGGGGGTGTTGCGCCTTTAGTCCAATATCTCATGATAAGGAGCAAAACAACTGTGGAGGTAAGAGCCATATAGTACTTATGTGTCTGCAAGGATATAGCTGAGAGGTTGCCTACTACACATGTTTTGATGTTGAAATTACATGTCCCTTTGAACAAGGGGTTCAAAAATGTTATGATTTGTTGCCCAAAATTTGGAATTTTAGGGTAAGACCATATCAGATGTTTTAGAGAACCGGGCTCTTGGTGACACCTTTGACACACCCCACTTTGTAACTTACCCATAAGCTTAAGTTTAATTTGTATATAATATAAATTATGAAGAATATTCAAATATAATCAAATGCAGTCTGTCCTGTTTTAAAAATCTGTAGTTATTTCTCCAGATCTGTTTCCAGGTTGAGGGCTCATAAGAATGGTCAGCAGCATGCTTCCAATGAAACGCCGTCGGAGAGTAGTTTGCCCCGGCCTTGTCAGACAAATATTTATATATTTGAGAAATACGTTTATATTGAGTGGCCAAATGAAGTAGTGTCTTTAAAGTTTCAGTAATCTGTGAGGACCAAGGAGGGAGTCCTAAAATAGATTGAACACACTGTTTAACCTGCAAGTAGTTAAAAAGGGGAAATGTTGACAACTGGAAGGTTCGTTGAAATTCTCCAGGAGGAGCTACTTTATTATTTGAAACCAGGTCTGACAAAGTGAGGTCCTTTAAATCATTCCAAAAGGGAGAAGAAAGGATCCTATTTCCTATTTGTAAGTTCAGATTATTAAACAGAGGTTGACCCAGGTCTCGCCTATTGTCAAGTTTAAAGTATGCGCATAACTGAGTATGGGCATTCACTGCCCATGCTATAGGAGTATGTTTCCAAGATTGAGGTAACTTCTTAGTAGGGGTATAAAGTAATGGCACTGGAGATAAATGATGGTTAAGATCCATACCTCTTTCCATTTTAAGCCAAGCTAACTTTGGCAAAGGGCATTCCAGAGGGGTCAGCCAATAAAAGTATTTACAGCTCTGGAAGGCTAAATAATAAAGAAAGAGGTGAGGGATACCAAGCCCCTCTTTTTCCTTCTCCGCAGTCAGTTTAAGTATAGACCATCTAGGTCTTTTGCCCTTCCACAGAATAGCTGTCCAAATAGAATTAATCTTTTTAAACCATGATCTTGAAAGATGTATGTTTAACACAGAGAGGGGATACATTAATCTAGGGAAAATAACCATCTTAATTACATTAACTCTTCCCCATAGAGATAGTGGCAGGCATTGTCATCTCTTTAGTTCTTGTTGCATCTGTGTGACTACATGATCTATGTTAAATGTTATTAATTTATTAATATCCAAAGTAAGTTCAATTCCTAAAAAAGTTATAGCATTGGAAGTCCATCTCAAACCTAGCTCCTCCACCTCTCTCCTAGTGCAAGCTGATGTCAAAGGTAATACCATTGTTTTATAATGATTCAGCTTATAACCAGACAATAAACCAAATTTCTCTATTATTTTCAACACTGCCCTTAAAGAGTATTGCCAGTAAAGAGAGGTGTAGGAGAATATCATCTGCGAACATTAACATTTTAAAGTTATCTAGTCCTATTGTTATTCCCCTTACCTCTTCTGCTACATTAATTTTCCTAGCCAAGGGTTCAATATATAAACTGAATAGCATGGGGGACAAGGGGCAACCCTGCCTAGTACTGCTTGTCAGCACAAAACTATTAGAGGTAGCCCCGTTACAGGACACTCTTGCAGAAGGGGATGTATATAAAGTTGCAATTCATTGAATATACTCCGAAGGTAGTCCATATCTTGGTAAAAGGTCAAACAAATAGTCCCAACTAACTCTGTCGAATGCTTTTTCTGCATCGAGGGATACCAAAACCTTATCGGGATTGGCATCCCCCGAAGCGGAAAGGAAGTGACAGATCTTTCTGAAAAGATCACTGGAATGTTTTCCTGAGACGAATCCCACTTGATCCGGTCCTATAAGACTATCCTATACCTTTTTAAAGCAAAAGGCTAATATACTTGCTAATAACTTTATATCAATATTCAATAATGATATTGGTCTGTAGCTTTTGGGACTGGATAAGTCTTTCCCTGGCTTAGGTAGTACCACAATTCTAGCCTCGAACAATGCCAGTTCCCTGATAGGAGAGGAATATACATAGTTAAATCAAATTCTCAAATAAGGGGTGAGCTTCTCCTTAAAAACTTTATAAAATGCTGGAGATTAACCATCAGGGGCAGGCGCTTTGTTTGTGGGCAACCGTTCAATTGCTTTTTTAATTTCCGGATAGCAACTTCCCCGACTAACTCTAATTGTTGAGATGTTGTAAGCTTTGGGAGTTCTACATCATACAGAAAATGCTCTAAATTTTTGCTTTATTCAGGATCTGGAGGTGGAGATGTATAGAAGTTTGCATAATATTTACTAAATGTATTTACTTTACTTCAGGGTCTGAGATTAACTTCCCTTTAGCACTGTCCTGTGGGGCAGAAACCCAGTTAGCCTCTTTTTATTTTTTCAATCTCTGGACAAGCAACTTCCCTGATTTTTCTCCTTGCCCTATGTATGTGACTTTGAATTTTGCCACCGACTTCAATGTAATGTTTAGAGTATGAGCTGCATACTTGGCTCTTAATGAATGCAGTTCCCCCACATACACTCATCTGTTGTTTGATTCAAATGATTCTCCAAGTACCTTATCCTTGCTAGCCATTCCTCCACCTGCTTTGACTGTTTATGTTTCCTAATAGTAGCAAGTCTAATGAACTCACCTCTCCATATAGTCTTAATGGCACCACATAAAATATGTTTTACCTGGATAGAGTCATGATTAAAGTTTCATGACTCCATAATAAATAATGTCATATGTTCTACTATTTCCTCCTCAGCTAGCAATTGATTATTGAGAGACCATGAATTTGAAATCTTTTGAGAATGTAAGAATCTCAGTTTAAGCCAAATTGGTGAGTGGTCAGATAGGACTCTGGGATATATCCCCACATCCTCAACCCCATGTACAACTGATGAACTAAGGAGGAAATAGTCAATATGAGAATACACCCTGTAAGGTGGGGAATAAAATGTATAATCTATCACTTGAGGGTAATGAATTCTCCATGGATCAATAAGACCGGAGTCTTTCATCAATCCCCACAATGCCCTTTGTGCAAGGGAGAGATTAGCTCTCCTGCTATAAGATCTGTCTAGGTCATTCGTATATACTAAATTCCAGTGTCCCCCAAGAGGCATGGAATATTAAGTAAAAGGCAATAATAGTAGCCGGGGGGGGGGGGTGGAGAAGGTGTGTCTGTATTTGGGCCATACATAGAACCAAGTAAAATTTCTATACCTGCTAGGTTCCCCTGAATGAAAATATATCTCCCCTCTGGGTCGTACCAATATTGTATTTCTTGGAAGGTTAATTTTTTTTTTTTCATACGAATAGCAACTGCCCCTCACTTAGCACTTATGCCCACCCCAAACACCTGGCCCACCCAAAGTTTATGCAATCCTAACAATTGGTCAGTGGTGATGTGAGTCTCTTGCAGCATAACTATGTGAGGGTGGAGTCTATTAAGATGTCTTAAAATTGTATACCTTTTTGAATTATCATTACCACCTTTAATATTCCAGGAGATTATATTCCAACTTCCCATATAGCCTCAGTATCTTTAGCCCACAATAAAAATGTCCCACCTGTCCAATATTGCCCTAGTCATATACTATCAACTACAAAAATTGTTCCAACTCTTCCCCCTCCCAATTTATCCCATCCCATAATAAGTTCCCTCTAACTCTCCCTTGCTCCACTCCCCCACTTCCCCAGGCCAAGTGAGTCCTCTAAAACATTCTGGCCATTATGCCCTCTAGGCCCTGACTCCACGATATTAATATGGTTTCCCAAAGGGATACACAAATTCCACCTTCTGCTTTTTTTGTCATTACTGTAATTCCACCGCCCCGATAGAACAGTAAGAATGGGAAGGAGACATCATAAAAGTTTAATAAGAATATAAGATGTGTCAGCAATCCCAAAGATATCCCCCCCATTAACATTTTATTTCAGCGGAGTGTAATACAACAAAGTAATAAATTTCTCCTGTTGAAATTAGTTTAAAAGTATCTTTAAAGGTAATTCCCTTGATATTCATCCCCTAGAACTCTAACTAAGTTGAAACAATCAAGAGCAATACTTCCTGTTAACAGTTGTGAAGTTCACTTGAATACTAGATGACACAATAAAAAGAAAAAAGAAAAAAAAAGGCAAAACCACAAAATCAAAGTTCCCTTCATCTTTAAGAGTCCCTATGATATATAAACAATAAATCAAAAAAAAAAAAAAGTTCTGGGGCTTTAAGGTATTGCACTGAAAACGTCTATAATTAGAAATAACGCTAGATGGTGCTCACACCATTTTCCATGTCGCAAATGCTATTATAGGCCTGTATATCTAAAGACCTCTTCACG
This sequence comes from Neoceratodus forsteri, assembly GCA_016271365.2. Taxonomy (NCBI): domain Eukaryota; kingdom Metazoa; phylum Chordata; order Ceratodontiformes; family Ceratodontidae; genus Neoceratodus; species Neoceratodus forsteri. The sequence continues at coordinate 215,018,809 of CM028136.1, forward strand.
GGGGAAAAAGAAAATTAATGCAAGCCCCCTAAAATGAACCTCCATGACATTGTGAGCCCTCAAGTTGAGTCCCTGCAGTACCCAAAGATTTCCCTTCATCCTCTGAAAACTTGAGAGTCCAATTCAGTACACAATAAAAGTAAACGGTTCCACACTCAAGAGTGGCTTACCACATAAGTGCTCCTTGATAGTACGCATACTGAAGAGCTCGATGTAAGCACCTGAATTATTTTCAGAAAAAGCTCACCCGTCCTTCCCGAATAATTCAGGAAGTCTTATTTTTAGGTCAGCAGCAGCTTGTGTGGCAGAGTCTTAACGCTGGTTACCAGTGGGTAGAGAAACCTCCAGCCTTGCAGGAAAGAGCATTCTGTGCTTTATTGTAGCAGCCCACAGTTTAGACTGGAGTGATCGATAGGCTGCCCTTTCTTGTCGAACCTTAAATGTGAGATCAGGAACTATTCCTAATTTCTTGCCTTCCCAGTCTATTTTGTCCGTATATCTGGCAGCTCTCAAAATGTGATCCCTATTAAGATAATTTAGTACTTTAAATATAATAGGGTGAGGAGGCTGGTCCAATAAAGGTTTCAGCCTAATCGACCTGTGGGCCCACTCCACCACATATGTGGGGCCATTAGGAGAGGGACCTGCAATGTGCACACAAAATTTCTGAACAAAGGCAACTGTGTTAGTCCTTTCTTCTCCCTCCGGAAGCCCTAGCAAAACCAAGTTATTACACCTGGATCTTCCTTCAAGGTCATCCACTTTGTCTTCCAATTTCCTAACAACCTTCCTTAATGTTGTATTCTCCTTCTCCATTTTATCTATTCGGTCTTCCGTAGATGAAATGCGAGCCTCCGTATCAGACAATCAGCAATCTTACAATCAGCCCAGATAGGGATGTGTTGCACTCTCTAAAGTCAGAAATAAGTAAAAATAATGCCGGTTTAATTGTGGAGATGTCCTCTTGAATTTGCTCAGATGCAATATTTGGAGCTGTCACATCAGGGCCTTCCATCGGTGACGAGCTCCTGCGGGGCCTTTTCCCTTCCAGCCCCCCCCTGCATACTTTTTACTTTCTTCTTCGGAAACACTGCAAATCGTCTCTCTAGGTGGCTCCATAACAGTTATCTGCCACAATTCGAAAGTCTAGAACTCCTTTAAAAACTTAGGGAGTGATGAAGAGGAATCTTTTTAGGTAGAAAATGAAAGTTTTATCAGACGAAATCGCGGAGCTGCCTCAGCATGCTGCTTACTACACCGAGGGCATCACGTGACTCCACAGCATACGCATCTTAAGAATAGGCACATGGCACTGTGGACCCAGCACAAGATGGCAGCTAATGCCACAGTGGGGCAATCATCCTCGTCAGTAGCCATAACGAGCATGTTGTCCCCTTCCATGAGTGTTAACTCCAGTAGGAAATTAAACGTGTGCAGTAGTGAGGAAACAAGAGCAGAGGATTACTACAGGAATGATGAGGTGAAGGAGCATAATGATTTTGAAATGTTGTCCAGTACTGGCGAGAGTAGCCCTTTTGGTGGTGGTGGTGGTGAATGCAGTATGTCTAGTGCAAATGGTACATCAACCCCGGTTGGCAAATCTGGCAAAATAACTACATTTCTGGGTTTGTCGTCATCACCTGTGCAACCGTCTTCATCAAACGTCCACACTCCATCCCCTGCCAATGCCATTTATTACAGAGCAGAACCATTTGTCATCACACCCCGTGTAAAACGTTTAAGTCAGCCTACATTACAGAGTGTTTCTGCACATAAGCTGAAGTACACCCCTCAATCATACAGTGTCACATGAACTAAATGCTGCTGTAGCTGAAATGTTGGAAATTGATCTTTTGCCCTTCTCCTTTGTGGAGAATTCTGGGTTCCAGTGGTTCGCTGCACGTGCCTGTCCAAAATGGAAAGTCCCATCCAGGACATACTTTTCTACCTGTGCTGTCCCCAAGTTGTTCTGTACTGTGCCCGACTCAGTAAGACATGCCCTTCAACATTCCTTCTCTCCATTCATCCATTTAAGTGAGCTGCAGATCTGGTGACATCCAGCAGACCAGACCTGGGTTTGAATCCCACAGCTTCCACTTGCATACTGTGTGACCCTGAGCAAGTCACTTAACTTCCTTGTGCTCCAGGTCGCACCTGGAAACAAGCTCCAGCTTAGTGTACCTTTCCTGGTTAAACAATCCCCCCCCTTCCCTAAGTATGGATATGTGGACAAGTGGCAAAACAGTGGGGAGTTCTTATTTGTGTATAACTGCACACTGGATGCAGGTGCCGGGAGTTGTTTGTGATGTTGGTAGTGTGAATAATAGGTGCAGTAAGGTGGATTGTCACGGTAGCAATCTTCCAGGAATTCGACAGCATGCAACTATTGCTATGCACAATGTGACCTGTTCATACACTGGTGAAAACATGTTGGACGTGGTACTGACCAAAACTGACAAGTGGCTGAACCCCCTGTCCCTAAAAGTTGGGTTCATAGCAAGTGACAATGGGTCAAATGTGGTGAAATACATCACAAACGGTGTTTTTTTTCATGTTCCAAGCATGACCCATTGTTTAAATTTTGTGGTGCAGGAGTTTCTGCAGCAGCATGATGTAAAGGAAATGCTGACCATTGCACCCCGTATCTGATCTCACTTTTCACGATCTGCAAAGGCCCATGACCAGCTGCGGCAGTTGCAGATGTAAAACAGCCTCCCTCAGCACCGCTTGAAGCTGAAAGGTGTTACCCAATGGAACTCCACTTTATACATGGCAGAGAGGTTGTATGAACAATACAAAGCCATCTCAGAATATCTTGGGATGCACACTAGCCGTGACAGTTCCGGGGCCTCCATGTCGATGACAACTGAACAGTAGCGCCTCATGGACTCTGTAATAACAATTTTGTGGCCTTTTGAACATGCCACACAGGCAGTGAGTGGAGAGTCTGCCTCTATTAGCCAATCAATTCCACTGCTGCAGGTGCTTAGGCAGACATTGGTGAATGTACAGCATAGCCTTGATGTTGCCAGAGACAGTGCTAATAGTATGTTGCTACAACACATGCTGACAATATTTGACCATAATCGTCACATTTTGAGCATTCAGTGTAGTGACAACTTTGCCATAGCAACAATGCTGGACCCACGATAGAAATGTGGAATTGCATCAGTACTGGAGGGAGGGCCTGAACAGGTAAAAAATATCAGTGGCCAACTGGTGTGTTTGGTTCATGGGTCATAGAAGTCACGTGCCAAGGTCAGCAAACCTCAGCAGCATAATCCGGCTGAAGGTGTACCTGGAGGACAATCAAGCATATCTTGAAAGGGGAAAGGGACTGCAGTTCCAGGTGGTCTGTCATCCAAAGTGACTTGTGTCAACCCGTTTTGGGAGACTTTGTCCCAAGTGGGGATTTGTGAAATAAATGATTCTGGGGAACAGGATGATGCATCAACCACTGGACTTAGTGAGGCACAGAGAATGTTTAAGTCATATTTGTCTGAAAACAGGCATCTGACAATAACTTAAGATCCTCTTTTGTACTGGAGTGGAAAGGTCAGTGAATGGCAGAGCTGACTGCAGTGGCACTGAAGTACCTCACATGCCCACCCTCCAGTGTAAGTGTAGAGAGGGTATTCAGCTCAGCAGGTGTAATAGTCAGGGATCGTCGGACAAACCTCTCTCCTGCAAATGTCTGCTAACATTTATAAAAGTGAATGAGAGGCACATACCAGCACAGACTGCAACCTCGGTATTCATAACCCGGCCTAGTCATGCTGGTATTGGTGATGTGGAAATGGACCATCCTGGTGGCACTGGCAGTGGCAGCATGAAACTGCCCACCACTGACGTAGATAACAACACAATGGAGAAAGAATTTCCCAGTGGTCAGACTTCAGACATAGATGACTGTGAAAGCAGCTTTCTTTATGAGGATGATGATGTGGTTAATGTTGGCAGGTTTTAACTGAAGTTGTTAAAAGGCGGTGTGCCACCCTGGATTCAGACCACCACCACCGGGACTGATGTTAGCCACTGCCACCACTGAGCATGAGTTTGTCTGCCTCCCTGGACCACCACCACCACCAGGACTGATGTTAGCCACTTCCACCACCGAGCATTAGTTTGTCCACCCCCCCAGACCACCAGCACCAATGGGACTGATGTTAGCCACTGCACCACTGAACATGAGTTTGTCCACCCCCCGAACCACCACCACCGCCACCAGGAATGATGTTAGCCACTGCCACCACTGAGCATGAGTTTGTCCGCCCCCCTGGAATACCACCACCACTGGGACTGATGTTAGCCACTTCCATCACTCAAGCATGAGTTTGTCCACCCCCTTGACCACCACTGGGACAGATGTTAGCCACTGCCACCACTGAGCAAGAGTTTGTATGCCCCCCGGACAACCACCACCGGGACTGATGTTAGCCACTGCCACCACTGAGCATGAGTTTGTCCACCCCCCTGGACCATCAACACCAACGGGACTGATGTTAGCCACTGCCACCACTGAGCAAGAGTTTGTCTGTCCCCCCATACCACCACCACCACCACCGGGATTGATGCTAGCCACTGCCACCACTCAAGCATGAGTTTGTCCCCCGTCCCCACTGGGACTGATGTTAGCCACTGCCACCACTGAGAATGAGTTTGTCTGCCCCCGGACCACCACCACCACCATAACTGATGTTAGCCACTGCCACCATTGAGCATGAGTTTATCCACCCCCAGACCACCACCATAATTGATTTTAGCCATTGCCACCACTGAGCATGAGTTTTTCCACCCCCCGGACCACCACTGGGACTGATGTTAGCCACTGCCACCACTGAGCATGAGTTTATCTGGCCTCTGGACCACCACCACCACTGGGACTGATGTCAGCCACTGCCACCACTGAGTATGAGTTTTTCCTCCCCCACAGACCACCACCGGGACTGATGTTAGCCACTGCTACCAGTGAGCATGAGTTTGTCCGCCCCCCGGACCATCACCACCAGGACTGATGTTAGCCACTGCCACCACCACCACCAGATGCAGGAAGATATAACAGAGAATGTCATCATGTGCCGCAGCTATCACCACCAGTCCAGTACCCACCACCAGTGTCATTTAGACAATATTTCCCCATTACATTTACATTTACCATGCCAAGGCAGAGGGTGTCGAACAGGAGACCACATCCATCAGCCACAGGCACAAAGCTTCTTAATATTTAAACTATAAAGTGAGTATGTGTACTAATGTTTTTTTATGCTATTTAACTTCCTTTAGATGTATGTTTTGTTTTCTGTAGCTTTTCTGAGCCGCAGTGGTCAAACACGTATGGTAAACTTTTTTCATTTTTTTACAGGTTAACAAAAAAACTCTCCTTCTCTGAAAGTCGGTATGAATGGTACTGCAGCTGTATCGTACACAGGAACCTATGGAATATCCATTTGAAATCTGTACTAGTAAGTATCAAGATTTTATTTCAGTCATTCAGTTTTTTTGTAAAGACTGCAGCAAATGTGACTGAGTATGATTCATAAACCAGGTAACGTGTACATCTCCAAAGCTATTTCTGTAAGATATCATGCACTGTATTCTGAACTTGCAGCTGTGCAGCCATGACCATGACAGTGTTGAAAAAGCTGTACACCGGTTGTGTTACTGGACAAGGATCCATGACGGGAGCTTGACAAAAATTTTGTCGAATGCTCCATCAGCTTACGACAGAGTCGACCACATTCTGCAGTGGGCTGCCGGTTCGCACTGTAATTCCTTGTTTTCGTCGGGGGGGCTGCGCCCCCGCATCCCCCCATTTAAGGATTCTCAACTTCAGTTGGAGCTGATTGGGGGCATTCAGGACCCCCAACAGACAGTGCTGGGTTCCAGCAGGTCTCCCACAGCAGCATGGAGCTGTAATTGCTGTGGGGGACCTTGCTGGTGAAATGTCGCTGTCGGGGGGGTTAACCAACTTGACAAGATGTGGTTTTGAAATGTAACTTGACTTGAGATTGAGAACCAGGGACAAATTACAATCAAGTTGTAAGAAGTCAGTCATTTATTTTTTTAGGAAACTTCTAGATGCTTTGTTGTTGTATCAAAGTGGCCTTATCCAAAGAAGTTCTTCAACATCAGCCCCGGGCTGGGGCAGACATGCAACACATAGAAGTTGTTTCATTCAATGACCTTGACCATCATTAACGACCAGACTCGAGAAGGATGCAGATGAAATCTGTGAAGAAGTAACCAAATAAGAAACCATTAGAGACAAACTTGCAAATATGTTTCCCTCCCACCCCCCAAAAAAAATACTTACCTTCATTTGCTTGAGAGTTATCCATTTCAAATTTCTACACAAAAAGTTCTCATCGAGCACTGGAATGTGCACATCAACAGTATCTGTGACCTGTGATACAAAACAAAACAATACAATGAGTACATGTCCATGTCAACCCCCACCTACAAAATACACAAATATATATCTATATATATCAACTCACCAGGGCTACTATTAGTGTACAGACAAAGGGCACCCTTCCATCCAGTTGAGATAATCACATTACATTTGCTGGAATCGCAGCACACATTGGACCAGCAACAGTTCGCTCACAGTCATCATTTTATTCTGGGGGGACTTTGTATGTGCTGTAACGCTCACATTTCACTTTGTTACCACATGTCAATTTTCTGGACACAAGCCAGATGTATTTTGGGCATGCAGAAAAACAAGGCACCAAAACAACACACACACACACACACACACACACACACACACACACAGACACTTAACAGAAGGAAGGGGGGCCACAATACAAAGTGTCACGCATACGGAAGACAACAAAAAAAGGGCATAATTACATACAAGGGTCAGGGATGGTGGAGGAATACATTTTATGACACTGCAAGAAAGGTGTGGGGGGCACATGGTGTGAGGAAACAAAACTAATGTGGGATCCCAATGGTGATCCAGCAGCAGTTCCAGCATGGACATAATTTGCAGCTGATGGCCCTCTATGCGATCCAGCCGCTGCTCCACAGCACTCATGCTGTCATTGTTCTTCTCGACAGCACTCCAGAGAACTGCCAAGTCAGCCTGTGTTACATGCAGTTCTCTGGGGTCCACATGTACTACAGGCTGACCTGCTGGTGGTGGTGGTGGGGGTGAGGTGCTGGTGGAGCAGCAGGTGGTGCTGTGGCCCTCCTCTTCTTAGGGATGCTGCCATGCACAGCAACACCCTCTGCCACAGAATGGCCAGCAGGTGCAGACATGGTCCATTCTGTGGCAGTCTGCCACTCCAACTAGTGGTGATTGAGCATATGGATGTGCTGGCCCTCAGTCCCCAGGTGAGTCCCCCGGGGGACACGGGGCACCTCCACCTTACATAGGCAGCACATGACCACACTGCTGTCCCCCCGACACAGTCAAAAAAATGCCAAACAACGGAGGTGCAGGGAGGACCAGGCACAGGCAGGGGAGGGCAAGATGAACTGGCAGCCAGCTGGTCATGGTGCTGAACAGGGATGGGATCCACACCTGGGCCCAGGGGAACAGGCACATCCTGCTCCAGAGGACCTAGTGCTGGACTTGGTGGTGGTGGTGGTGGTTCAACTGCCTCAGAGTCAGGAGGTGGTGCTGATACTGCTTCTGGGGGGCGGACACCAACAAGTTTGTGCACTTCAAGGAATGGGCACCCATGTCACCCATTCATGTGCATGGTATGACGCTATCACTACCACACTCTCTCCAGAGCTGCCCCTGCCTGGATCCATCTCTCTTCACCCTGGTCCATCTTTCCTACTGCACTCCCTCAGTCTGAGCAATCACTAGTCACACTGTCACTCAACACACACACAGTTACACAGACACAGACAAACAACTAACTACTTATAAAGGTAAGAAAAATAAAATTTACAGAAAGTACAAATTAAGTAAAAAAGAGTACAGAAAAGACAAAAAAATTAGCTTTTAAAAAAGCTGTTGGATCTAAATCAAAGTTTAAATCTCCTACTTGCTGTGATCTCAAAGTATCAGCAGTCACAAAACACACTACTCTCTCTCCATCTGCACAGGAGAAGTGAAAGTGTCTGCTTGTGTGACTCATTTCTTTCCTGCCTGGCTAAAGAGCATGTGACTTACAGTACTGTAAGCCATGTGACGTGTGGGGGGGGGCTGCCAAATCTGAAACACCAAGTGTATCACTTAGAATCATAATGAGGAACGTGAAGTCCATTAAAAACAATGACTTCACCTTACTTTGCATTGCCATTCCACCTTAACGCGAAGTGGTAATGACAAAGCGAAGTGCCCACTTTGTGTTCTCTTCGATGGCGGAATTTAAATTGGCTGCATCTCTAACCCCGATCACAGACCGGGGGTGGCAAACCAATCCAAAGTTTCCAGGCTGGCCAGTTCAGTCTTTTACTAGGTTTAGACTGTAGAATTATTGGAGAGTCTGCAAGGAATTTTCCAATAAGATCTATGAAAGAACTCCAATGCACATGGCTTTGATAAAGGGAGGAAGTGTTTTCCACAAATTGTCAGTACTTGAACTCTCTTGTCCTTTCCTTATGGATGTTTTTGTTGTTGTTGTTGTTGTTCTGTGAGAAGTTCCTCTGACATTTATTGCAGCATTTTGGAGTCTGGCCATTCCAGAATCCCTCCATTTCAGAATGGGTAAACCATGGGCAAGCATAAATGGACTTTGGTTTACCCTGTTGAGTCCAGGCGAATCAGAGAAATATTGAAAAACATAATAAATAAAGGACATTCTTGAAGAATTCTGTATCAGCTCTGATCATGAGCCACAGTCAAATGAAACCAAAACAATTTAATGAATAAAAACTACCTATTGATAAACCATAGGCTTTAGGAATACAGCTGCAATTTATATACAAATATGTTTTGAAGAATTAGTTTTTACCTTGGGGAAAAAAGACTAGATAGCTATTATTTTCAGTAAAATCATGGAATAAGAGGTGGCATAATCTAAAAACGTGGCTATATAGAAGTCAAATAAATCATGAGAGTCATATTTTTCAATCTGAAGTTCTCACGTGGTATTGATACCTTAATGACCTCTTCTCATTATCTAGAGGGCTGAAAATGGTATCAGTGGACCCATCTGAAAATTATGATGAACTGGCAACAGAAAATATTTTACAGTTTTCACTTGATATCACAACTGGTCTGACTGATGGAACTTCCAATGCAATAAATAATGATAGAGTTATCTTAACGGGTCACTCACTTTAGGGTGAAAACAACTGCAGCATGGATAATGAGAGCACAATCAAGATGCTGCCAGGAAACGCACTGTCAGTCAATACTGTGACCTGACTCACACTGCGGATACAGCACTCAACGAACACCTCTGAGCAAGCATGCCAAATAGGAGACTCAGGATACAATACCATATCAATTCTAACATTCCACCTTGCAACTCCCATGCAGCTTTTATGGGGGGTTCCACCCCCACTCCCTGAAATATATATGATCACCTCCACCTGCCCCATATGGGCAGGAGAAGGCAAATTTAGAAAGAGTCCAAAATACTTAAAGGGAGCCAAAAGGATGAACAACAGCAATGGAAGGATGCACGAGCCAACTTTATTAGAAAGGAGAAAGCACTGTTCCACATCCACAGGAACTCCACGCGAACCTCACTCGCACCTGTGACACACTCAAGTCAGCAACGCATGCACAGTACACCACATCCCAAACTCCTGAATGCTCACATAGCTAACAAATTCTTACAAATGCCCACATTATGAAGCCCTCTTTCCTGCACCCTATTGATGGTGGTATACCTGCTTTACCCAGGAGACCTCCCTTTATATAATTTTAAAAGGGACACAAAATTAAAGTAATTATCTTACTTAAAAATCAAGCCACGAATGCAATTATAAAGCATGAACTTTGAAAACTGTAGACAGATCATGGACAATCATGGCTGCTACCTGAAATAATGTAACATTACTTTATCAGTATCTTTGTTCTTTCATTTACCAACTTAATTTTCTTTTGCTCCCCTGTTTACTTTCTCTTAATTGTGCTACTTTCCAGGCATTTGTGCATGCTCATCAATGATGGACAATCTTGCCTATGAATCACGGATAACCCATGGCTGGTGTTATCATGGACAAATATTTATTTTTTATTTATTTTATTTATTAAATTCTCAGATTACAAATACCTTTGAACAGAAACTGCTCGTTTACAAAGGTTCCACGTCAAAGGATGAGGGTCAACATACATACAGAGGTAGTAAAAGAATGCACAATAAACAACCAAAACAGCTAAAAGAAAAAATAAAGATACTCAGTTATAACATACTTTGAGATAATATTCATATAACGAGCAGCCTGAGTAGGCAGCTGGCTGTGGTAGCAATAAGAGATAGAGGGCACCATAGGCAGTTAGTACTGCAGGCATGCGACTGGGAGAGGAAGTTGGCAGGCTAATGGGCCACTGTCCGATGGTGGTGGAAAATGTCGTGTACCAGTGGAGATGCAAAGCAGGAAAGGAGTCACAAGGAAGGCCCGGTGCCAGAGGGAATGAGACTGGGAAAGGGCGGGCTGTGAGACATGAGTGAGCTGGGAGGTGTTTAGAGAGATCGCTGTTCAGAGAAGCAGTCACATTGAGTGGTAGAGGTGAGGTAAAGTTTAAGATTCCTTTTGAAGGGTCCAAGTGTAGTAGAGGAAAGTGCTTCTTTATTGAGAGAATTGAACCACTGAGGACCGCTGACCCATGGAGGTACGACATCTAGGAACCTGAAAGGTTAGAGATTGGGCACCATGTGTTTGCTGAGTGCCACTGTATGTAGTAAGGAGTGAGCTAACACCAGGTGGCATGAGACCGAGGAGAATCTTTTTGGTAAGTAAGCAGGTCTGGTATTGTATTCTACTGAGTAGGGGTAGCCAGCTAGCCTGTGCATAGAGGTTACAGGTATGAGTTTGTCGGTCCGCACCCGTTAGTAGTCTACAGGCTTTTTTGAGAGAAACTGAAATCCTGCAGAGGGCACTTGTTGAGGTAGAGCCATAGATGGCAAGGCCGCAATCAATGATAGAGGTGACAGAGCTGTAGATGGCTAGTTTAAGGGGATCCGCAGGCATACAGTGCTTGTGTTTGTGTAGTAGTCCAATCCATATATTGGCAGTCTTGGCAACAGTGTCAATATGTCAAGTGTAGGAGAGGGTACTATCCAGGGTGATACCAAGGTACTTGAACTCCTTGACATGTCCGAGTGGGTTCCCAGAATGGTTTTTGATGGTGAGGAACAGAGAGTTGTGCCTGCTCTGTCGGTCACAGAAGGACATGGCTTTAGTCTTGCTCTGGTTCAGGACAAGTTTATGAGAACTGAACCAGTCTTCGATGCACTTGAAGTCAAGCTGCAGCTGGGATTCAAGGACTGTAATGTCATGGTGGCTGGAAAACAGGACTGCATCGTCTGCATATAGTACTATTTTTTGGTGGCAGGCACTGCTGGGGAGATTGTTGATGAAGAGGGAGAAGAGTAGAGGGCCCAGAATAGACCCCTGGGGGACTCTGGAGTGGACCGGTTTCTCATCTGAAGAGATCCCTGCAATCCTTACACGTTGGATCTGATTATCAAGGTAGCTGGTGAACCATGGAAGGGCATCTCTGGAGATCCCAAAGGAGGACAGTTGCTTGAGCAGTAGGGGTGGTTAACTGTGTCGAATGCCTTGGTAAGGTCTATAAATACTGCCCCTCCACAATTCCCTTTGTCAAGCGTAGCATGGATGAAGGTTGTAAATTCCAGTAGTGCAGTGGTGGTGCTGTGCCCTTTTCTGAAGCCATGCTGCTCTGGGCACTGTACATTGTACTTATCCAGGAATTCAACTAGTTGGTCCGACACTATTCACTCCAGCGCTTTAGATAGTGGGGGGGAGGAGTGAGATAGGTCTGTAATTGGTGTGGAGCGTCCTAGTTCTGCTTTTGTGAACTGGTGTGACAGTGGCTTTCTTCCAGAGACAGGGGGGAAATGACCCAATCTAAGCGAGAGATTAAAGATCTTTGTAAGTGGTTCTAAGATTTCATCGAGGATTTGTGCCAGCAGTTTCAGGTCAAGGGAGTCACCACTGTACCCTTGTTTGCCGATGGCCTTTTGAATGTATTTTCTAGCTACTTGTGGTGGGACCTCCTTAAAAAAAAAACTTTGGGGTTGTACATTCTAGCTGGGAAGTAACTTGGGAGGAGCTGGAGGGGAGGTCGTCGAAAAGATTTGGTGGAAGGACACTGTCCAGGTTTGTAAATGCATTATTAAAAGTGCTGGTGATGGTACCTAGGTCGAATGTAAGAGTGCCATGAAGGTTGAGCATAGTGGGTGGTGCTTTAGGATCCTTGCCTGTGAGTTCTTTCATGTTGTTCCAGAATTTTTTTCCCTGGCCCCAAGAGTTGGTCAGAGCCTCTTTGTAATAGCTGCATTTAGCATTCCGTATTTTTAGAGTGCAATCATTTCTGGCTGCTTTGTATAATTGAATGTTTACTTGCATCGGAGTTGCATGAGCACAATGCTAGAGGTGGTCTCTGTGCTTGATTAGAGTTAAAAGATCAGTAGTAACCCAAGGGTTGGTCTGTCTGTTGACCTTCATCTTTTTCACTGGTGCATAGATGCCACTGGCTTCGTTGAAATGTTTGATAAATAGGTCCAGAGCTTTGTTGGTGTCACTGAGGGAGTCAAGCACTGCCAAGTTCAGCATATTTAGATGGGATTTTAACAGCTGGAGGTGCCCTTGTTTGATAACCCTGGCATAGATAAGCTTGGGAGGGGGCTTGTGGTATTTGTTTGACCAGGAGCAGATGACAGGCGAGTGGTCACTTATTGAGTCAGGGAGTACAGAAACATTGGAGATGTGTTCATGGCGGTTAGATAGAATCCAGTCTAGATGCATAAGGGAGCCTGTCCAATAGTTACACCTAGTGGGGGCATTGACCAGTTGAGTGAGGTGATGCACCGCAGCTACATCCTTATAGGTAGCGGCCTCAGCGGACAGCCAGTTAATGTTAAAATCACCATTGATTATGGTTTCAGAATTATGTTGCTGGACCCTTAGATATTCCATGATGCTATGGAAGCCAGCAGCCTGGTCTCTTGGGGGTAAGTAAACTGAATTGATAGTGAGTTCCTTGCTATGTGCACCAAGGAGGATTTTGATTGTGAGGACCTGACAGGAGTTGCTCAGGCTAGGGGATGGGATGATGTGACCCATAAGGGTATCCTTAAGATAGATGGCGCAGCCCCTGCCCCGTTTAGCAATCCTGTCTTGCCTGAAAATGCTGTAGCCAGGGATAGAGACTGAGGTATCAGGGATTTTTGGGTTTAGCCATGTTTCAACAACTGAGAGGACATTAGGGTTGTGCTGTAGGATCCGTGTTTCAAGGGAATCAAATTTGTTGAGGGTGCTGCAGGCATTGATGGATGCCATGGTGAGTGTCCCTGTCCTTCTGCTTGGTGCCACTGTTGGCTGCCCAAGTGGTCCAGGGTTGGGGTGAACATTTCCTGAGAGCAGGAGCAGCATAAGGAGAATTTGTAGGAGAAAGGATTTCAGCATCTTGTAGATACCTGGTGGTTAAGTCATAATCCAAAAGAAATTATCAACAGCTGAGGTCCAGAGTCACAGAATGTATTAGAATTCCTGGAGGTGATGAACTGTGCCTGCACATATGCAGGATGTGAAATCCTTTTGTCTGCATGCTTCTTTATCATTCAAAGAGGTTGTTGAAAAGCCCACATACAGATCATGGAGCAGGTCAGACGAAAATGTGGATTCAAGCAGGACCTAGATACACTGAGTTTGTCAGACTTAGTTGCAATATCAGTGACAGATCAGGGATGACAACTGATGTCAATGGACAACCATACTTTTCTATGAAAACATGAACAAGTAGGGAATGGGGAAAGTTCACCATTCCCAATACTTTTTAGTAGTAGTATTACTAGAGACAACTAAAAAAGATTGTGTAAGTAAGTTATTGGAAGGAAATTGGCTTATAGATACGAATCAACATGCATTGATTAAAACAAGGTTATGTCAAATAAACTTGAACAATGTTTTCAGTGCACTGAAACAAAGTGCTGATAAAAGCATGGTACTTGATGTCTTACACCTAGATTTAATTAAGGCATTTGATTCAGTGCCAAATATGAGGATAGTTAAAATGTTAGGTGACCTAGGACTAGTGGCGGGCTTACAAGATGGCTTGGGAACTGGTTGTCAGATAGCACTCAGACAGTGATCCTGAATGGGAAATTCTCTGATGTCAGGGATATTACAGCTGCAAACAAAGACACAGCCAGATATTTCCTGAAACTAGTAAGTGGTCTCAGGGGTCTCTCTGGGGACTGCCAGTATTTCAAAAGTACATACGTAATATTGTGATGGGGATACAGTGAAAAAAGTCTGTTAACAGAGACACAAAGAGAGATTGAATATTAAGGAAAGGATTTGCAGCATGAAAAATAGGTGCAGAGGCTTTAAAAATTGTCGAATATTAGGCAATTGAAATCCAATCACAAGAAATTTAAAATAAAGTACAGTGGGAGTAAAAATCTGCAAACAGATTCTTGCATTGCTGTGGTAAAGGTGGAGCATCAAAGGAGAAAAAGAGACCTAGCAGTGATAATTAGGAATAGTCTAGAAACCTCTTCCCAATGCAGTAAACCATACAGGAGGGCAAACAGGATTCTAGAATGTGTCAGGCAAGGCTTCATCTGTCATGGGAGGGAGGGAGGCCAACCTGCCACTGTGCAGGTCACTAGTTCAACTACATCTGGAGTACTGTGTGTGATTTTGCAGTCAGCGTACAAGGAAGGGCAGAGATAAGTTAGAAACGCTACCATGAAGGGCAATAAAATGATCCAGAGACAGCAGGGTAGGCAATATGAGGAGAGACTGCAAATATCTCAAAATATATTCTGTTTATGGCAATTGGGAGAAGCGGTGTCACAACACTATCAAAGATGCCCTAGGTGGTCATAGAGAACTGGCTTTCTTACTTTATTACACTGCCACAAACCTCTGTCTTTTTTCTGGTTATGACTCACACTTGGCTGCTCCCTTCTCATCCTACTAGAAGATCTTGCACACCCAGTAAAAGGCCAGACTCTTGGACACAGGTACCTACTAGCTGCTCCAGGTACACCTTACACCTTCTCTGCATCAGAGGTAGGTTTGTTCTTACATTGTAGTGCTTGTGAAGGTGAATAAATAGAACAGCTTCTAGGAAAACAGGCTGCCCTATGGATGTTGGTGCAAAACTCAAAGCCAGAACCTACAGAAAGTAGGGTTTTGCGCCTTGCAAAACCTTCATAAGCTTCAAAAAGACACAAAAGCCTTGGTAAAAGTGCAAGAGATTTATTAAAGTTCTAGTGTGTCAAAGGGCAAAAAAGCAGAACACAGAAAAGGTACAATACCCTTCTTAGCCAAACCTCCCAATGCGTTTCACATCCCTGGACAGGGGCTTTGCCAATGGCCTAAGGCCCACCTTTCCAGCATTCCTTTAATACACATCCTTTAAAGATATATCATACTGACATGTAAACTCAGTTGAGGGGCACACA
Organism: Neoceratodus forsteri; assembly: GCA_016271365.2. Lineage (NCBI taxonomy): Eukaryota > Metazoa > Chordata > Ceratodontiformes > Ceratodontidae > Neoceratodus > Neoceratodus forsteri. The sequence continues at coordinate 215,034,387 of CM028136.1, forward strand.
AGCTTTAAATGTTCTGGGCCATAAAAGCAAGGTGCAGGTGCAAGTGGGAGAGCACATTAATAATAAGAAAACAAATACAGTCCTTCCATATTTTTGTTTCAGGAGCCCGGCTTCAGGGCACAGCAAACAATTTGTAACGACAATGAAAAGAGTCCTAATTATAAAGCATCAAAACAGCAGTACTTTAAATCTTAGACTTAAATCTACACCAACAAGCATTTGTCAATGATGAATGCTCACCACTTGCATTGCTTTTGCACTGTGTGAGCTGTTTGATAGGCCTGATATCTCCTATCACTGTTTAAGCAAAAATAAATACAGAATGAGAGAAGGAGAAAGGTTGACCCCCCCTTTCTGCTGTTTCAGGCAGTGGAATCCGTTTCTATCCTTTGTCCTTTTGTTTCACCCCTGGTCTGTCCAGACATGGTCTCTTGCATAGCTTTCCTGTCATATTCCCTCCATTTCCCAGAACACACTGGAAGCAATATGGTATATGAAAAAACAGTGACGCAGTAACTAGATTTGTGGGGCCATCTAGTGGCAAAAGAAGAATAGTACAGCAGAATTACTGGTATAATCTAGAATTTTTATGATGACTGAGATTCAGACAGCATGTCTCACATTTGTAGTTCAATTAGCAAATATTTCTTAGGTGTTTTTCCTATTTCTTATATATTTATAGTAATAAGGCATAGTTTTGATATTAAATAACACTGATTGCACTAATTGCATTATCTATTTGTTATACAATGCCATATTACTGTCATGTACATTCTAGTACTTTCTGTGAAGATTGATGTTCTGTGGAGCCTATGTGAATTGAAAGGTGGGATTTTGTTCTCTAAAGAAATCCCTGCTGATTGGGACTTGAGTCAGTTGGTGTCTGGTCACTGCAAAGGAAAGACTGCTGCTGAAGACACTGAAAGGTGGAACTGTGATTATTAGACTTCTTCTAAGAGTCTTCAAACCTGCCACCAGTATCCCAGAAAGGTTCCACAATGTGATACTCCAATTGGCTATGTGTTATTTTATCGTGCTTGTTCTTCAAATAAATACATGTCTGCTATGCTTTCCCTGAGATTTGCCTGTCTGTGTGCTTCTTGAACACCCATGCCATGACAATTTGGTGTCCAAAGTGGGATTTACTGGCTGTTGGCTGGCTAAAGTGCTGAGCCAAGCATCAAGGAAAGCATATTGTAGATGCTGCGAGGACAAGGACATGAGTATATGAAGAAAGGCTCCATTTGTTCTTCCAAATGTGTTGACCAGAAACATGGCTAAAAAATTTGAGGAGGAACCACTTGTACATCCTAAGGACCAATCGAGGCTGATGGGTGCTGCAACAACTGAGGAGGACATAGAAGAAGAGGAAAAGAAAGAAAAACAATGTAGTGGAGAAGATGCCCTGGGTCTTGCTTGTATGCATTTTTACTATATATTTACCCAAGACAGGCCAGATGAGATAAAGTATCTCATTTGCAATTGGGTCCTGATTTTACACAGCTTTATGCTGCATTTATCCAGGATAGTAGAGGTGAGATACAATATCATGTTTTTAGTGAGGTCCTTTATAATGTATTTTTTCCAGGACAGATCATTTTTGATGCAACATCTCTGTTTCAGTGAGGTTCTGCTATGGGGTCCTGTTTTTACATAGTTTTTGCATACGAACATACGAAAATGCCAGTGGAAACTGGTCTCACGGTCTATCGAGTCTGCTCGAGTGTGCAGCTAGCACCTTATAAAGCTGCAGCCCCTCCCTTCCCCCCTTCCTATTACCCCTTCCCCTTTTAATGTATTTAGCCAGGATAACCCTTTGAGGTGCAAGATCTCATTTTCAATGGGTCCTATTTTGGCTGATTTTGTACTGTATTACCCAGGATAGCATAGCTGAGGTACTGTCTTGTTTTTAGTAGGATTCTCCTTTCCCCAGTTTTTACACTGTATTTACCTAGGACAGCACAGCTGGGATGCAATATCTTGTTTTTGATGAGGCCCTACTTTTACACATTTTTAAAATATATTTACCCAAGATAGCCCAGCTGAAAGACAAGTTACAGATTCAGGGGTCCAGATTTTGCAATGATTTTTTCCAAGGGTAGAGCATCATTCTGTATATGAATAGTTCAGTGAGGGTTCTGCTATACTGGGGTCCAGCGTATGCGTTTTTACTATATATTTACCCAGTATAGACCAGATGAGATGCAATATGTCATTTTCAGTGGTGTTCTGCTTTTACACATTTTTAGATTGTATCTACCAAGGAAAGGCCTGCTGAGAGGCACTATTTAATTTTCAGTAGGGTCCCCACATTTTGGTCCCAAATTTCTAACATATTCTTATGATCAAGACAGATGACATTTTTTAAAATCCCATCTGAAAGGTGATATCGCAGTGCGACTGTGAAAACTTGTTTTTGAGGGGATTTGAAAAATGACACCTATTATGTTCATGAGGTAGGGTAACATAAGGGATATGTTGAACATTAGTGGTCAAAATCTACAAGAATATAGTTATGAGTAAGCACTTGAACAATTCAATGTTTCTTTATAACTCAGTTGTTTTTTTTCTACATTTTAGCACCAAATGTTCAACATTATCTTTTATGACTGCATGTTATGATCAAGATAGGTGAAATTTTAAATCCTGTCTGAAAGATGGTTTCACAGATGAACTGCCAAAACAGGCTTCAAAGGGGATTTAAAAAATGACACCTGCCATTTTCATCAGGTGGGGTAACAAAAAGGGCAATGTACACATTTGGGGCCAAAATCTGCAAATTCACAAAGTTTTAAGTAAACATGGAAAAAATTCAATGTTTTCATATAACTTTGTTGTTTTTTGACATTTTTAACCCACATTTTCAACACCATCTTTTTATGTTCCCACTTCTCTCTCTTCTCCCAGCTGATTTTCATGCATACAAAGCCCTCAGAAATACCTGCATCAAAGTCATCCGCCTTTCTAAGGCCAACTACTTCAAAAGTCACCTGCAGAAAGATCACCACAACCCCACATCTTTTCAGAAAGTTCTCCACTCCTTCCTAGACCCCCCCAGCCCAACGCACCACTTCAGTACTTTACATTAATGGGTTCTTTGTCTCTGACCCTGCATCGGTTGCCAAGATTTTCAATAAATTTGTTGCCACCTGTGCTCTTCTGATACTTGCTCCCCCACATCTTCTGTGCCCCTTTCATCCAATTCGGTTGCATCTGAACAGCCCACTGGTCACCAATTCCCTCTGTTCACTCCACCTGAAGTCTACACTGTCCTCCTTGCCCTAAACCCCACTAAGTCCAGCCCTGACGGTCTTTAGCCCAAGCTTCCCCACATCTCCATTTGTGCCGTAACAGCCTCGCTCACCCACATCCTAAACCTTTCCCTCTCCTCCTCCACCATTCACAAGGCCTGGAAAGTAACCAACATCCTCCCCCTCCACAAGGGAGGGGGACCCTCCACCTCTGGTAACTATAGACCCATCTCCCTCCTTCCATCCCTTGCCAAACTACAGGAATCACTCATTCTTTCTAGGTTGTCCGATTTCCTTGCTTGCTCCAACACTGTCTCTCCCATCCAGTCTAGCTTTAGGAAGTTTCACTCGACTGTATCTTCTCTCTTGCATGTCACAGACTCTATACTCTCTGCGATGGACGAGAGCCATATTACAGCAGCCATCTTCATTGACCTGGCAAAAGCATTCAATTCCATCACCCACTCCCTCTTGTTATGAACTCTTAGCTCTGTCGGCCTGACTGATCATGCTGTTTACTGGTTCCATACCTACTTTCATGACAGGGAACAATTGGCTCAAATTGGTGATGCTCTAGCCTCTCCATTCCCAAACCTCTCCGGTGCCCCCAGGGCTCCATCCTTGGCCCTGTCCTCATCTCCCTATTTATAAATAACCTCCCCTCAGTCTGTAGATCCACCACAATATACATGTATGCTGATGACACAATTCTTTTCTTCTCCAGGCCCTCTGTCAAGCATACAGGCCTGTTTTCAGGATAACTTCAACAGAGTCCAGACCTGGTTCAAGGACAACAAACTCAAACTTAATGTAAAAATGACAGCAGCTATGACTTTCGGCACTAGACAAAAATTGGCCACCCTTCAGCACCTTACAATGTTTACTACCTTGGATGGCTCCTGCATTGAGAATGTTGCAGTTTTTAAGAATCTAGGGGTTTGGCTTGACTCCCACCTGGTTTTCACCACCCATATTGATGCCATCTGTGCCAAGCTTCACTCCAAATTAGGCACCCTCTACCAGCACAAAAACAGCCTTCCCCTCTCTACCTACTGTGTGCTTGTTACCAAAATGATCCTACCCACCTTTGACTATGCAGATGTGGTGTACAGCACTGCCTCTCAGTCATCCTTAAGCAGACTCAACATCCTGTTAAACTCCTTCTACCATTTTGCCACTGTTTCTCCCCTCTCTTACCCATCACCGTCTTCTTTATTCTGCCCTATCACTTACTCCCTTGCCTCACAGGAGAATGGCACACTGTGCCTCATGTGTTGCAAAATTCTGGTTTGGTGCCCTCCCCTCTTATCTCTCCTCCCACCTCACCCAAGCTGTCCCCTCAACTGACTCCCTTCAGCACAAAGACCCTTGCACCTTCTCTACCCCTCACCCCCACTCTGTCTCTGGTCAATCAGCTTTTTCTTTCTGTTTCTCGTCTCTCTGGAATAAACTATCCCCTGACCTCTGTCTATGCTCCTCCCTTTTCTCATTCAAAAAGCTTCTCAAGCTCCTCCCACACCAGTCTTGCTCACAGTGTCCCCAAGCATCACCTACTTAATGTGGCTAATTGATTGTTTGCTATGCCGATTTCAGGTTGCTTGCACTTGCTATTTTCAATAGTTGTTTTTTTTTTGTGTGTAAATGCAACCCTAGCCTTTTTTTCAAGTGTTCTCTTACTGCATCATATTCACTTGCTCATGCAGTGTATCATTTGCTGTTGCTGGTATTACCTTATTTTCCTATTTTTGGGTCTTGTAACCCTGACCCATGTTTCTTTTTTGAATTACTCCTTGTTGTATTTTACTGATGCTTTGGTACTGTAGCTTTTTATTTTATTTTTTAATTTTTAAATTGCTCTTTATTCTCCCACCTTGCCCCTGTCCATTGGGAGACACACATACACAGCCCAACTTCACTGCCTTACCTGTAACCCAGTGGACCCCCATGAAGCCATGGCTGTACCCCCCAGGTGAATATGAGGTGGGGCCTATACATCCCGAGAATTCAACTTTTGTCGGGTCCCTCCGGTGGCCAGGCAGGCAGGAGCCATTAGGGTCTCTGAGGCGCTCCTTCCTCTCAGTGCTCCAGTATATTTTCTCCTGTTCTTAGAGGAGTGGCACACACCCTGATGTCACAGCGTCACCACTGACATCACCACCTCCCAACCCTTTCTGTGTGCATCAGTGCTTGCTGTGTCTCTGGCCTCTGCCAGAGGCTAGTCAAGCACCAAGCTGGATCCCCTCTCTCTCCCGAGAGAGGAGAGCTGTCCTCCGGATGCTTAATCCTCTCCCTCCCTGCTGACCCATAACAGCCCAGGCTCATTCCTGAACCCGGGTCACCCGCATGGTGCGAAGTGTGGTGTCCAGCTCCTCAACTCTCAGTGCCACCGGGCTGGCTTTTTTATTTTATTTTTATTTTTCCTTTTGTTCCCCTGTCCCCAGGTCACATCTGGAAATGAGCCTCGGTTCAATGGTGCTTTTCCTGGTTATCAACTTTTAAAATAAATAAATTTTGTTTATTTAGTTTTAGTTGACCGGGTAAGTGCACTAGACAAATCCTGCCTATTTTCAGGCACGACCCGGGGGAGGAGGATACAGATGAATGCCAACTGACCTTGAACTAGATTAAGCTGTTGGTGGTATTTTTAGTGAATGAGGGAAATTTGGCCAGGACACTTGGGAAATTCCCCTACTCTTTTCGATACGTGCCATGGGATCTTTAACATCCACCTGAACTACCACCAATCCAGGCAGATGGGACCTCGGTTTAACATCTCATCCGAAAGATGGCACCTCAGAAGTGCAGTACCCCTCTAATGCTGCACTACAGTGTCAGTACTGGGATATTAACCCAAGTGCCAGATGTGGGAACTGAACCCACAGCCCTCTGATCTCCCAGCCTCAGAGGCGAGTGTGCTACCTACTGAGCCACTGACCCTGCTATATTATGATTGCAGTAGGTGGTATTTTTTTATATCCCATGCAAAAGGTGACTTTGCAGAGCAAATGCAAAAACATGCTTTGGAGGAGATTTGATTAATGACACCTGTCATGTTTATGAGGTGGGGTAAAATGAGGGATGTGTTGACAATTAGGGGTCAAAATCTGCACATATCTCAATGTTATGAGTAAACATTAAAATACTTCAACATTTCTTCATAACTTTGTTGCTTTGTGACATTTTGACTTCAAATTGTCAACAGTCTTTTCATAATCCTCCTTCTGAATATGCCAGGTGTCAATTATAAAATATTAGCCAAAAAGTAATGTCATGCTACAAGTGCAAAAATGCATTATGGCAAGAAATTCAAAAACAGCACCTGTCACATTCGTGAGGTGGTGTAACAAAATGGATACTTTGAAAATTTGTGGTCAGGATATTTATCATTACCAAAGTTATGAGTGAGTGTTGATAAATTTCAATGTATATTGGTGCTTTTTTCTTTAAATATTTTGACCCCAAATTTTCAATATAATCTTCTTATGACTCCAACTCATAAACACGTTAGGTGAACATTTTCTAATCCCACCTAAAAGGTGATTTTGTGGAACAACTATGAAATCACCTTTCAAGTTAGATTTGAAAATTATGACCTACTTTTTTTCATAAGGTTGGGTCTGAAAAAGGCCATGTTGAAAATTTGGGATAAAGATATTAAATGACCAAGCTATGAATACCAATTCAAAATGCATTGAAATACCTTGACCACAGCTTATCTGATTTTCTCAGTTTCTGGCCTGGCATTGAAGAGTGAAGACGTGTCTCCGGTCCAGGGAGGATTACATCATTGGACCCTTCCCCCAGTAAGTAAGTTGTGTGCATGAAAGAAGGGTAATGAATGCTGGTGAGGGTGGGTGGGGGAGGTAATGGTAGTGGTGGGCACTGGTTGCAACAGGCATTGATGGACTGTTTTCTTTATTACAGGGTGTTAAACAACATAAAAATAAGACTATGTGGGACAATTTTCTTTATTTCATGTACTGACACTGGGATTGGGCACCCTAGTGTCATTTTAATATTTATGGGGAATGGGAAGTGACAGGGAGGTAAGAGGGATACTTGTGAGAGAGTGAGATCTTCCATGGGCACAGGAAGCAAATGGGGAGGTGGGAGGGATATCTTTCAGAGGGTGGGACTATTTCAAAGAGGCATGGACATGGGAAGAGATGGGGAGGTGGGAGGGATACTTGGTAGAAGGTGGGATTATCAGTTGCATTATTGGGAGGGAAGACAAGGTGCAGGCTGATTATGACATCAGTCAGCTGTTTGCTGGGTGGTGTCATGCAGATCAAAGCAAAGAGCTGCCCTGTGATTTGCACAGCTCTTTTCTTTGAACTTCATGAAGTGTCCACCCAGCAATCACTGAACAATGTCATGATAAGGTTAGCTGAAGACTGGTCTTCTACCGTTGGTCCCACTGATGACATCCCTACATCGGACCAACAGTGACACACCTCTTAAATCTACCATCATAACAACATGTTCGATTTGCACAAGCATGAACATAAAATGGGGCAACATCCAATTTGTCAATCAGCACTGACCATTTTGTGTCAGCCAGCTCATATATCCAGTAACTTTCTCTTCTCCTAAGTTTGCTAACATGGTAACCGCCCTTTGGATGGCTGGGGTCCCTGCTCCTTGCCACATGAACAGCAAGAGCATTCTCTTCATCTCTGTTTCTGATGGACCCTATATTCTCTTCACTCCTGACCTCATTTGTCTGAATGCCTTCCCAACGTAAAAATAGAATCTACTATTAACCAATATTTAAAAGACAAACCAAGTGTGCCATAATAAATTTTGGTACAGCCACCAGCTATAGTGACTGAGAGGGAGCAACACTGAGTGCTAAGAGCACTTTTTTTGTAGAGGAGCAGGGGATGGGAGTCCAGCCCTCCCTATGGTGCATTCAGAGACTGAGGCACAACCAAGGGTGATACCACAAACTAGAGGAAAAGGAGGATCAGCCCAGTGGTGCAGGGGGTTGAGGTGCCAGGTGGCACACCTCGCAGAATGTCAGCAACCTGGGCTTGAGAGCAAGCTCAGGTTGCTGGGGGGCAGCTGGGGAGGAGAGGATTGATCATCCAGAGGACTGTTCTCCTCTCCTGGGGAGGGTGAGCTTGTGGCTCCCTTGCATCGGCTACTCCCAGTGGAGGCTGGGGGTGCTACAGCCAGGGATCACATTAGGAAGGGGTAGAAGTGCCGGCAGATGTACCCTGGATGCTGGACATCATTGCATGTTCACATCTCCAGGGAAGGTCATGCTCATGTCATGATGAAGAAAAGAAAAACACGCTCTGGGATGCCAATGGCCATAACCACCATCAGAGCCTACCCACCAGAGTCCCAAATCACCTCCGACCCTTATCCTGCCTGCAACACAACTCAATTAAAGGAGCACCATGTGGTGAAGGTAGCCTCAACCTGGGGAGTGCAAGTCAGGGGGCTGGTTGCAGATAAGGAGTGGGATGTTCATAGTACCGGGGGGGGGCATATGGTGGGAGGATCTCAGGGTGGGTGGGAGAATCAGGCAACATCTGTGGGAGGTCCCTGAGGGTGGTGACTGGAGGGAAACAGAATGAAAAATTAAAACTAGAAGAAAAGGAATTAGGTGGCAGATGAATATAGTGTGCACTATCACACTTGCAACTGCACCTTGCACTTATGGCTCAGAACATTTAAAGCTTGTGTGTCTCTGCCACAGCTGAGGCTGGATGTTAGTATACCTTTAAAGTATGTGTAGAAAAAGAATGCTGGAAAGGGGGTATTAGACCCACTACAAAGCACCTGTGTAAGGGAGTGAAATATGTCAGGAGGTTTGTTTGACTGGTGTATTGTACCGTATCTGTGTGCAATCATTGATGGCAGAGGGGGAGGTGGATGCAGCCACCATTACTGAGACATGGGCAACCCAATACCATGACTGGGACCTAGCCATCCCAGGCTTCATGCTATACTGGAGGGACCGAGAAAAAGGGAATGGGGGAGAGGTGGCCATTTATGTTAGGGAAGGGATCAGGTGTAATAGAGAGGAGTGGCAGGAAGGCAGGTCAAAAGCCATATGGCTGCAACTACATAACCTGAGGTGGAGTAAGGTCAGATTGGGGATTGTATACCGGCCTCCAGTCCAGAAGGAGGAGATTGATAGGAAACTGGGGAAGCAGTTAAGGAGGCTTAGTGGCAAAAGAAGCACCACGGTGTTTGGAGACTTGAATCTGCCAGGGGTGGATTGGAGCATCCCAGCTACCTCATGCACCAGGGAGTAGATCCCCCTGGAAGCTTTCAGGATGGCTTCTTGACACAGAGGGTAACTGAGCCAACTAGGAAGGGGAACATCCTAGACCTGGTACTGGAGGATGGGGAGCAGGTCAGGGATATTGTGATAGTGGAACCTCTGGCATGTAGTGACCACCGCACAGTGTGGTTCTCAGTCAATCTAGGTAAGGAGGTAGCCACTACAAAGACTAAGGTCCCGGATTTCAAAAGAGCAGACTTTGGCAGGATGGGTAGCATACTGGAAAGGTTCATACCTAGCATCTGCCCAGACATGGACGCCGAACAAAAATGGGCAGATGTTAAGCTAGGAATAACTGAGGCCACTAACACATGTGTCAAGAGCAAGAGCAAGAAATCCAGGACCAAGAAGCTGAGCTGTATGAATAGAGAGGTAGGAGAAAAGGTGAGGGAGAAGAAGGCTGCATTTAGAACCTATAGGAGATCCAACAGGGAAGAGGACAGGGAAGAGTATGTGAGGAAATCCAGGGAAGTGAGTAAAATAGTAAGGGCTGCTAAAGCATCCAGAGAACGGAGGCTAGCGCAGGGGATCAGAGAAGGTGAAAAGGATTTCATCAGATACATAAGGAAGAAAAGGAAGAGCAAGGATCAAATTGTTAGGATCAAGAAAGGCAGTAGTTGGATGAAAAAGGGGACCGAGCAGGCAGAAGTGCTCAATGAATACTTCTGTTTAGTATTCACATGCAAGAGAGTTGGGCCTGTACCTGAGGGAAGGGGAGGTGGGAGTGGGGAAGGAGACCACAGATGGGGAAATCACAGAGGGAAGGGTGCTGGAGGGTCTTAAGGCCCTGAGGTTAGACAAGGCACCTGGGACAGATGGAGTTCATCCCAGAGTGCTCAGAGAGTTGGCAGAAGTCTTGGCAGAGCCATTGGTGGACCTGTTCAACACATATCTGGAAACAGAGTGTGTGCCCAGGGATTGGAGAGTAGCACATGTGGTGCCCCTCCATAACAGTGGTCCGAAGGACGAACTTGGAAATTATAGACCAGTGAACCTAATCGTAATTGGTAAACTGATAAAGACTCTACTCTAGGAAAGGCTGGTAAAATTCTTTGAGGATAATGATCTGGCTGGCTGGCAGCAGAGGTTTGTCTCAGGCAGATCCTGCCAGATGAACCTGGTTGACTTTTTCGACTGGGTGATGCAGGTGCTGGATAGGGGTCATGCAGTTGATGTCCTCTACCTGGACTTCATCAAGGCCTTTGATTCAGTGCCTCACAGTAGGCTGACCAGCAAGTTAAGCAGTCTGGGAGGTTGCCTGGTCAGATGAGTGCTTCCAGAATAGTACCGCACTTCACAGCGCTAGTCTGGTAAGTACTCACACAGACAGTGAATGGATTTTTACCGTGCTTGTTCTAAGCACCCCTCTAGTCGCTATCAATGGTCCTGTGCACAAGACAAGGGCTGCAGGGAATTGAAAGCTGGCTGAGGTGCTCCCATGGTGTTGATGGCTGGAGCATGGAGCAGCTTAGTCGGTGGCAATGGAGACTAGGGTTCTAATTCTGGTCTTCCAACCTTTTTGCACCAACAGGGCTTAAGTTGATGATGAGGAGCCGTGGAAACACTATTCAACAGCCCCACAAATTTTAACTTTCCCCTGTGATATGCTCCCCCCCCACAGAATGAGAATATATTAGTTTTCGGGGTGTGGGGGCAGAGCCCCTGTCATTGGGGGGGTTTGGGAGGGTCAGACCCTCACTAAAGAAAAATCTGCGCTATTTTTGTAGCGTTCATGTTGCTGATGCTATTCTTGACAGCACTATATAGACCCAGTGCTGTCTTGGAGCAGGGAAGAAACTGGTCAGATGGGTTGGGAACTGGTTACAGGATAGACAGCAAAAGGCAGTAGTGGGGGGTGAAGTATCAAAGCTCGGGGCAGTAGCAAGTGGGGTCCTACTGGGCTTGAGCTGGGTCCGGTACTGTTTAACATTTTCATTGCCGACATTGCAGTGGGGATTAAGAGTAAGATCAGTCACTTTGCGGATGACACCAGGATCTGTGCAGAGGTGGACGGCAGGGAAGGTGGTAAAGTTCTCTGGGAGGATTTGGCAAAACTGAAGGAATGGCCTCACACATGGCAGCTTGGATTCAATGCCAAGAAGAGCAAAGTGATCCATTTCAGAACCAGGAACCCCGGACACAGTTACTGATCGGAGGGGTACAGTTATCCATGTCAGAGGAGGAGAAGGATCTTGGGGTACGGGTATCCTAGGAAATGAATCACTCAGCCCAGTGCAGGAAGGCATCAGTAAAGGCCAATAGGATGCTGGGGTGCATAGCAAGGGGGATTATTTCTAGGTGAGGGGAAGTCATCCTGCCCCTGTACAGGTCCTTGGTGAGGCCACACTTGGAATATCGCATGCAGTTCTGGTGTCTTACTTAGAAAGGGACATCAAATTACTGGAAGGGATGCAGAGTGAGGCAACAAAAATGATACTAGGATTGGGGGATGAACCATATGAGGAAAGATTGAGTGAGCTCAATATATATACCTTGGAGGACGAAAGGAAAAGAAGGGATATGACTGAGACCTTCAAGTACCTGAAGGGCATGAACAGAGTAAACACCAGGAGTATGTTCAATCTGAAAAGGGGTAGGGAAACCAGAGGACACAGTCTGAAGCTGGAAGGGGGCAGATTCAGGAGGAAAATGAGGAGACACTATTTTACCAAAAGGGTGGTTGTAGGTTAGAATGCACTGCCAGAGGATGTGATATCACTTAGGTCAGTGGGGAGCTTCAAGAAGGGGTGGGACAGGTTCAAGGGGAGAGTCAAATCAGGAGGGGGTGGGGTTGGGAGTGAAAGAAACAGTGGGGGGCAGCTGCAGTCTCATGGGCTGAAGTGCTGCACACCCAAGTAGACTAGATAGACTGTACAGCCTGTATCTGCTGGCAGTTTTATATGCTTGTATGTACTGTTTTTGCACTTTGGCACACTAGCACTTTAATAAGCCTCTTGCACTTTTACTGAGTTTTTTTGTCTTTTCAAAGTCTACGCAGGTTTTGCTTGGTGCAGAACCCTTTTCTTCTGTAGAATCAATGGAATAGCAGAGAAAAAAGATTATCTGTACTTATTAAAACACTGCAGTTACTGTACATACAGTATATTAAATACAATATTTTACATTTGCTCAAAATTTAAAAGATATACATACACTACAGTCATGAGGAATACAAATCAAGGAAATTCAAAATTAACAGGCTTAAGCAAAACAGTACAAAGTAGGAAAAGACTAACTGAACTGACAGAAATTCTAGGTCTTGCCCTAAGCACTTAGAAAACGTTGTCCTTGCATACAGCTATAATTATTATCTGGTCACATAGCAAAGAATTGGTTGTCGGATCTGAACCAGTGTTGAGCAGAGCATGCTATGCAGGAGCAGGTAAGAGTTGCCTGGCACCACAAAATGAAAAAGAAAGACTATTTTGAGCTTGAAATAAAAAATACTATACTTTGGTGATTTTGTGATTTGGGAGGAGAGCGGATATGATTTCTCTTCACAAAAGTGGGAGAAAAGCAGAAGCAGGAAACTACAGACCTGTTAACTTGACCTCAGTGGTAGGGAGAATGATGGAAACACTTCTGAAAGAAAGATTGTTGAGTACCTAGAGGCCAGTGGGGCACTGGACCCAAGGCAGAATGGATTCACAGTGGGAAGGTCATGTCAGACGAATCTAATAGATTTCTTTGACTGGGTGACCAAAGTTATAGATCAGGGAGGGGCTGTGGACATGGCCTACCTAGACTTTAGCAAAGCGTTTGGCACAGTCCCACATAAAAGATTAATAAACAAATTAGACAGCCTGGGAGTGGGTCCCAGGGTAGTAGCCTGGGTAAACAAGTGGCTGGACAACAGAACACAGAGGGTCATAGTAAACAGAGTCCACTCTGAAGAAAAGGGGGTTACTAGTAGGGTACCGCAGGGTTCAGTACTGGGTCCAGTCCTTTTTAATGTCTTTATAAGTGTCATTGCAGAGGGACTGGAAGAAAAAGTATGTGTCTCTGCAGACGACACAAAGATGTGCAACAGGGTTGATACACAAGGGGGCTGGAAAGGATGAGAAGGGACTTGGCAAGGTTGGAGGAATGGTCAACAATATGGCAGCTTAGATTCAATGCAAAGAAGTAAAAAGTAATACACCTGGTAAATGGAAACCCAGCTGAAAAGTACACAATTGGGGGGTGGGTGTTAACAAAGACAAAAATGGAAAGGGATCTGGGGGTAGTCATATCAGATTACCTAAAGGAAAGCAAGCAATGTTAGAAGGCAGTAGGGATGGCTGGTGGGTACTGGGATGTATAGGGAGAGGCATCACCAGTAGAAAACAAGAAGTGCTTATCCCTCTGTAAAGACAGTTGGTGAGACCCCATATGGAGTACAGCGTGCAGCTCTGAAGACCCCATCTCCGTAAGGACATAGACAGGATAGAGGCAGTCCAGAGAAAGACAACTGAAATGGTGCAGGGTCTGCAACAGAACCCTTATGAAGAAAGACTAAAGGAGCTTAATATGTACACCCTTGAGGAAAGGAGGGAAGAGGGGGGACATTGTAGAAACTTTCAAGTATCTCAAAGGAATCAACAAAGTCCAAGATGGTAGCATCTTTCAGAGAAATAGATGTGCAAGAACAAGGGGACACAATCTGAAGATAGAGGGGGGAGCAGCTCAGGAGCAATGTGAGGAAGTATTTTTTCATAGAGAGGGTGGTGGACTCATGGAATTGGCCTTCCTGAGGAGGTTGTGGGGTCAAAAACAGTGGGTGAATTCAACAATGCAGGGGACAGACATAAGACAATTCTGGTGGGAGTAGGAAGAAGTAGGCTGTTGGTTAACTTGGATCTGCAGCTTATCCAGTAGGTAGGGAAATGGGCAGACCAGGTGGGGCAAGCAGTCCTTATCTGCCATCAAGGAGAGGGTGGGAAAATTGGCACCCAGACCTGGTGCCATTGGAAGTACTGGGGACAACACGTGACTACTGCCAGTTAGTTTGGTGGCTGCAGTTCCCTAGTATAAAACCTTGTAGTCTTTGGGTTAGACCTTCTTACTCAGATTTGAACTACTGCCGAGTGGAGCATGCTGAGCAGGAGCAGGTAAGAGCTAACTGTGAGCACACGCTGAACAACTTGGCTATTTTGGACTTGAAATTAAAAAAAAAACACTGCAGTTTGCTAATTTTATGCTTTGGGAGCTGACTGTTGGGATAAAGGAGGGGAGAAGAGGGAGGACTCAGAGAGGGAGAGCTGAGGGTAGGAGAATTGGCATCTAGACCTGGTGCCATTGGATGGACTGGGAACAACACATGACTGCAGTCAAACAATCAGATGGCTATAGTTGCCTTAAATTTCCAAGGTCCCCAAGCAACCCCAAAGTGGAGTAACCCCAAAGAGTGAGTGCCATGAAATAGGATTATGGTGTGCTATCTAGGCATTCTACAAGACATCTACAGGGCACATCACAGGCCCACAGGGGACTATAATACTTAGAGGCCAGGTAAATATATAGGCAACAAGGAATAGATGAGCAAAAAGTTGGATCTTGAGATATTGTTGGACAAGCAATCCCAAAAGTGGAAGCCTGCAGAGGCAGGCTGAGGTGGGGTAGTGTGACTACTCCCTATCTGTGGTAGGCCTGCAGAGGCAAGTTGGAGGACTGTGACTATTCCCTAACTGGGGTAGGCCGTCAGGGTCAGGTTGGTGGAGGATGCCTACTTCCTATCTAGGGTAGACCTGCAGAGGCAGGTTGAGAGAGTATTTTGGAGTTCTTCTTATCTAGGAGGGGGGGCTAAAGAGGTAACAAAGTGGTTGGTGCTCTTCATTGTTAAGGGCAGATACTGTAGGTGTGAAGTATAAGAAAGAGACTGCTGAGGCAGGAGGCAAGAAGGGGAGGGCAGAGTGCTGTAGGCTGGCAATGTTCTTGGGAACTATGTGGAAGGAGGGGATTGTCCAGTGTGTAGGAAGCTGGGATTTTTGATGTCTGAGGTGCAGATGTTAAGGAAAAATATGGAAAGATTGGCAGGGAGACAGGAAAGCATGGACAGGCAGGGAGGAGGAGCAAGGAGTATGGGTAAGGTGGGGAGATGAGGGTCTAGATGCAGTGGAACCCAGAGGGAAAGAGAAGAAGTCTAGGGAGACAGGATGGAGGACCATGGGGGAGAGGAATGGCTCAGCAAGGGGTAAGAAGGGGCAAGCCTACCCACAGTGATACTGGTAAGGAATCGGTTCCAACCACCGAGTACAGCAGGGGATGGGGGTGACCTAGGTGGAAAACCGAAGATGAGGGCAGCTGGTCTGAAGACGGGTTTGGCAGAGGCTGCAGTAGGATTAGAGGGGGAAGGGGATGAGGTAAAAACAACAGGAGTAGAAAGTGGTCAGAAATATGGCAGCTTAGATTCAATGCAAACAAATGCAAAGTAATGCACCTGGGAAACAAAAACACAGGGGAAGAGTACACAATCTGGGGGGAGGTACTTACAACAACAAAAATGGAAAGGGATTTGGGGGTAGGCAACCAATGTGAGAAGGCAGTAAGGGGGGCTGAGGGGATACTGAAATGCATAGGAAGAGGCATCACCAGTAGAAAACAGGAAGTTGTTATCCCTCTGTACAGAGAGTCGGTCAGACCCCATCTGAAATACTGTGTGCAGTTCTGGAGACCCTATCTCGAAAAGGACATAGACATGATAGAGGCAGTTCAGAGGAGGGCAACTAAAATGGTGCAGGATCTGCACCAGAAGTCATACGAAGACAGACTAAAGGAACTTAATATGTATGCTCTTGAGGAAGGGAGGAAGGGGGGCATGATAGAAACATATAAGTACCTCAAGGGAATCAACAAAGTCCAAGAGGGTAGCATCTTTCAGAAAAAGGGATGTGAAAGAACAATGGAGTACAATTTGAAGATAGAGGGGAGATAGCTCAGCGGCAATGTAAGGAAGTATTTTTTCACAGAGCGGGTGGTGGATGCATAGAACGGCCTTCCTGAGGAGGTTGTGGGGTCAAAAACAGTGGGGGAATTCAAGAATGCATGGGACAGACATAAAGCAATTCTTGTGGAGGTTACGTGGAAGTAGGCTGTTGGTTAACTAGGATCTGCAGTGAGTCATTTGTAACCAACAGGAGGCAAAGGGTTGTGATGGGGAATTTTTCCTCCACATCTAGTCACCAGTTGTGCGGAGTTCCCCAGGGTTCAGTCTTGTTCCCAATGTTGTTTGCAGTGTACATGCTGCCCCGGGGTGGAGATGGGGGATCATTAGAAAGTATGGTCTGGGGTTTCAGCGCTATGCTGATGATACCCAGCTATACTTGTCCTTTGCCACAGGAACATCCAATGTGGCAGTCGTGCTGAACAGCTGCCTTGCTGAGATCAATGACTGGATGGCCTCTAACTGGTTGCAGCTAAACCACAATAAGATGGAGCTATTGGTGGTGGAGTCAAACAGAGTGCGGGATAGGATGGGAAGGCCTCTGATGATGAGACCGGACTTGTTCTGGGATTGGTCCCATTGAAGGCCTCATCTGAGGTGTGGAATCTTGGTGTCATCCTGGACAGGGGTTTGACGATGGAGGCACAAATGTCTTCCACTGTTCACTCCTGTTTTTTCCATCTCAGAAATGTTGCCAGGATAAAGCCTCATGTGACACCTCTGGACCTCCTCACTTTGATACATGCCTTGGTGACATCAAGGCTTGACTACTGTAATGTGCTGTGCCTTGGGGTCATGGGGGGATCTCTCTGCAGACTGCAGCTGGTGCAGAACACAACTGCCAGGTTACATATGGGGCAGCCTAAATATTGCCATATTACACTGGTACTGCGTGAGCTGTACTGGTTGCCGGTCAGGTGGAGGATCCTCTTTAAGGTGGGTCTTCACACCTATAAGGCCCTACATGGCCAGGGCCCTGATTACCTGATTGACCTTCGTACACCTGCAGTCTTGGTCGGTCCCTTCCGCTTCTCCATAAGGGGCCTCCTGGAAATTCCCAGGACGAGGTTAAAAATGGATGGCAACAGGGCTTTAGGTGTCACTGGACCCATCCTGTGGAATCCGCTACCCCTTGGGGTTAGGAAGGCCTCATCTTTGGAAGTATTCAAGGCCTGCCTTAAGCCCCTCCTATTCGTCCAGGCTTTCCCCGACTTAGCTTTTTAAGTGAAATCAATATGCTAAGGTTTGGATCTCAGTTCCCAACAATCATGCTTTTAAATTTTTCAAGGCAAATTTTTTTTATTTTATAATTTATGGAATTTAATGTCTACCGATATTTCTTCTGCATTTTGGCTGTGTTTATTTGTTTATTTTATTTGTATGGTGCCCAGATCCTCTGGAATTGGGCATATTTTTAAATAAAAATTACCTTGCCTTGCCATCCAATAAATAGGGAAATGGGCAGAGTGGGTGGGCCAAGCAGTCCTTATCTGTCATTAAAGTCTATGTTTCTATGTTTCCTTTGGGTGTAGGGAGGAGGGTGAGGTGGAAAGCCAGGGAGGACAGCGACCAACTGGTGCTGGGGGTCAGAAGGAGTAAATGAAAAGGGACAAGAGGAAAATAAGCAGACAGTAGTTTGAGGGAAGGAGGAAGGATGGGATAGCAGTAGAGGGGAGTAGGTGGAGAAATAGGGAAAGGTAGCTCCAACAGAAAAAAAGGTAGGAGAATGGAAGGGTAGTGGTAGAGTCATAGTAATCAGGGATTCAATAGTGACAATGGTAGGATGGGCTAGGCGAGGGGAGAACAGCAAGGTAAGAGATTGGTGTGCCTCCTGGGAATGACAGCAGAATGTATATGCCCAATGGTGCACCCACTCACACAGGGGATGGAGGGAAGCAACATGTTGGAGTTCACCTAGGTACTAAATGATCTAGTTGGTTACAAGGTAGGAACAGTGCAGGGGAAGTTCAGAGTGGTGTGGCAGATGTGTAGGGGGGATGCTAGATCTGTAGCCTTCTTGGAAATGCTACCAGTGCCTACAGCTAGCACAGCTAGGAAACACAGGACTGAGAAGTTAAATGGCTGGCTGACAGAATGTGTAGAGAAGAAGGATTTGGATATATAGGGAACTGAGAAGTGACCTTGAATGATAAAAGGCTCTATGCAACTGATTGGTTGCAACTAAATAGATGGGGAATTAGGTTGATTGCAGGATAAATAGGAAACTATATTAGCACAAGCTTAAATTTAAATTGAAGAAGGGGACCTGCAAGGGTCACTATCCCAAGGGTTTCCCAAAGAGGCACCCAGGGCCTCAGGTACAAAACACAGGGAGTTCAGTAAGTTCAGTCAAGGGAAAGACTGTGGTGAATAAAAGGAGCCTCGAGGTGGGGTTTTCCAGAGGAGAAGGCAGTCAGCCCCAGGAAAAAAGCACAGTGGGGGTCAGTAAGGGAGGAGGATGGGGGGAATAAAAGGGGCTTGGGGTGAGAAAAATCAAGGAAGAGGCACAAATGAAGAAGAAGGAAAAGCCAGGCAGCCTACAGTAGCAGAGGAGTTGACAGGCCCTTGGAAGAGAAAGAATGAAGAAAAGTATGAGTAGTGTAGGGTAATGTTCATCAGCACTAGAAGTTTCAGAAAGAAAATGAAGGACCTGAAGGAGCTGATGGCAGGGGGGAAAGAGGATTTGACAGGAGTCACCAAGACCTAGGCAACCCCTGACCATGCCTAGGAACTCTCCATTCCAGGGTATAGACCCCATAGATGGGACAAGAAGAAACGGAAGGGGTGGCACTATATATCAGGGAGAACATTACAGCCAGAAAAGAGGAAATGGGGAAGGGAAAGTAGAGGTGCTGTGGGTACAGATCTAAAGGGCAGCAGGAAGAAAACTGATGCTGAGTGTAGTATATTGGCCCATCCCTGATGAAGCCATACCCTTGGAAGAGAAGTGGTAGGTTATCATTTTTATGCTGTCTTGCGCCTGCCCAAGAAACATGTTGTGGTAACTTTGGAATAGCAGGTTTTGGAGACATGGTCCTGTTGTGGCCTGTGGCACCACTGCTTTTTGGGGCTGGGATCTGTGGCATGAATTAGATTGCACGCTGTCTATGACAGCAGTGCAAAAGCATGCCACCACCTTGAAAGGTTTTAGCCACTGCAATGAGAGAGCTCCACCTCACTGCAAGGTGTGCCTTTCCAAGTGTAACATTTCAGTGCAACATGGCGGTGGAGGAGTCGTCCGCTTTGCACAGTCTGCAGAAAAGCCAACGTAAGAGGGTGCCCAATCTTCCTGTCAGCATCAACATGCCCCCCTCCCCAGTTAATTTGCTGACAGGGGAATCCAATCCCTATCGGCATCATTCCCTCCAAAACACTCTTTTATTTGCCTATGGGGTGCCCAATCCCTCTCAGCTCCAGTCCCCCCCCAAAAGAACACGCAGGTGACACCCCTTCCCCAGTTCATTAGCTGACAGGGGATCCCAATCGTCATCGGCATCACCCTCCAACACTCTTTTTTATTTGCCGACGGGGTGCCCAATCTCCATCGGCTCCCGTCTCCCTCCCCAAAAAAATACACAGGTGACATGCTGAGAGCCCACCCCAGCGTGTTAAATGTACCTGTAAAAACAAAAACCTTTCTGCGATGTTTTTTCCCAAAAAAATACACAGGTGACATGCTGAGAGCCCACCCCAGCGTGTTAAATGTACCTGTAAAAACAAAAACCTTCCTACGATGTTTTCTTTCCCTTGTAAAGTAGAAAACGGTCCCTCACAGTCTGCAGCCCCCTACCCCAACCTGCTCCCACCCACTGCATGCCCCACCTCCCCACAACACACCCCCCTCACCCCCATACTTATGTTCGGAGCCCGGTGCGACAATCTTCTGTGGACCGGAACACATCTGCACTCCTCAAAGCTGACCGCGAACTGAAGAAATGCCGATAAGCTGTATAATGGCACAAATAAGGTTTTTTCAACTTTGAAGCATATATTGGGCATTTATGGGAATTTTGCCACCAAATTTTCAACATGGGGTTATTGGGACCCCTCCTCATGAATTCAATTACTGTCATGGCATTATTCTGTCCCGAAAGGTGATTTTTGCGGTCACTGTGAAGAATCACACATTGGGACTGATTAACGAAATGACAGTGCCACTGTTCATGAGGTGGCCTCTCAAAAAGCCTATGTTGCAAAATTGGTGAAAAGAATGAAAAAAATTACTGTTTTACGAGTGTGCGTTGTGCAGTTTCCACACATACTTGTAACTTCATGAATTTGTAATATTTTAACTTCAGATTTTCAACATTGGCATTTTTCCCACACCTCCTTATGAACAGTACAGCTGTCATTTTTCACATCCTGGCCAAAAACAGTTTTCACACTTCCGGCACAGAATAGCATGGTTGTTGTGGGAAATCAGTGTTCAGGACAGACTAAGAAAATCACAGTGACATTGTTTATGAGCAGAGGTCCTAAAATGCCTATGTTGAAAATTTGGTGATGACTGTGCTATGAGCGTGTGTTGCGCAGTGTTCACGCACCCTCATCATTTTTCACATCCTGGCCAAAATGTGTTTTCGCATTTCTGGCACAGAATAACATGGTTGCTGTGGGAAATCAGTGTTTGGGACAGATTAGGAAAATCACAGTGACTCTGTTCATGAGCAGAGGTCCTAAAATGCCTATGTTGAAAATTAGGTGACCAATGTCCATAAAATGACTGTTTTACAAGTGAGTGTTGTGCAGTTTTCATGCATGCTCATAACTTCGATAAATTTTAATATTTTTACTCCAGATTTTCACCATTGCCATTTTTTCACACCTCCTTATGAACAGTACAGCTTTCATTTTCCACATCCTACCTGAACGGCGTGCAATGGTGCAGTCGCTGTAGGAAAACAATGTTCAGAACAGAGTAAGAAAATCACAGTAACACTGTTCATTAGCAGAGGTCCCAAAATGTTTATGTTGAAAATTTGGTGACAAAATCCCATAAAATGACTGTTACAAGCATGTGTTGCGCAGTGTACTTGCACAGTCATAAGTTCAAAAATTTGCAATATTTTCACTCCAGATTTTCAATATTGTCATTTTTACACACCTTCTTATGAACAGTTTAGCTGTCATTTGTCACATACTGCCCGAAATGTGGTTTCACACATGTGGCGCAGAATCACACGGTCGCTGGGGGAAATCAAAGTTCGGGCACATTAAGATAATCATAGTGCCACTGTTCATGAGCAGAGATCCCAAAATGCCTGTGTTAAAAATATGTTAAAAACTTGGTGAAATAATTCTACTAAATGACTGTTACGGGCGTGCGATGTGCAGTTTTCACACACGCTTGTAACTTCGAGAAAGTTTAATATTTTCACTCCAGATTTCCCACATTGCCATCTCTTCACACCTCCTTATCAATGGTGCAGCTGACATTTTCATGTGGTGCAGAATGGTGCGGTCACTGTGGGAAATCACCGTTCATGACAGATTAACAAAATCAGAGGGGCACTGTTCATGAACAGAGGTCCCAAATGCTTTCATGAGGTAGGGTCACAAAAAGGCCATGTTTTAAAATTTGGAGTGCAAATACCAACACACACCCAGGGCTTTAGTGTTTATAACCATTACATCTCACCCTGTACAGACTAACAGGCATCAGGGGTGTGTCTTTGTATTGTCTGCAGTATTGCTCATGACACTGGTCCTCCACCTCCACCCTGCAGCCACTGACAGGCATCAAGGTGTGCCTTGAACTCTTCAGCCCCTAAATTCAACCCATTCTCCTACGCTGCACCTATCTCAATGTACTTCCTTATGAAATGGGGTGAGCATAAGGCCAAATGACCCCAAGGCACAAGTGACACTTGTCAGACTCTGCAGGGTAGAATTAGGGTAGAGGATCATGTAAGCGATGTGCCAGCTGACAAGCGCACCCCAATACCTGTCCCTCTCTGCATGGTGGGGTGGGGTTGATGTCAATTCTATACTTCACTGCTACTTCTATTATGCATCTCTCTAACTCCTGCACTACCAATGCCAAAACCAGCAAGACAACATTCGGCATTGACAAATGCTTGTCTGTACATGCCTCGGTGCTTTAATGTACCTTTTGTTTGCACCATTTAGAAGATGCAGATTTGTACAGCTGCAAAAATCAATCAATTAATGCTGAAAATTGATTATGTTGGTGCAAAGCTGTTTTTTTTCTCAAATGCAAATATTCCTCTGCGCCCATGGTCTGTGAAGAGGAGTGTGGTATGTAGGCCACCTAATTAGGAAACAGGTAAGGAGAAGGAAATGGGTACCAAGATCAGGATGGCAGTGATAAGGAGTGAAGTGGTTGTAATGGGAGACTTTAATTTGTCTAAGGTAATTTGGATTGTCCCACCCACCACCTGTGCCAGGCACCAGTTGGTTTCGTGGTTCAGGGAGTGATTGAATCAACATGAGATGATGCCTTTCTGTAGCCTGTTCATTCCCATCAGGCACTTGTGGGTTTCTATCAAGTCCCCCTTCCCCTCCTCTCTTCTAGGGTGTACATATTGAGATCCCTCTGTCTCTCCTTGTAGTGCTTTTGATTTAATCCCTGTTCCATTTTAGTTGCCCTTCTCTGACTGCCTCCACCCTGTCTATGTCCTTTCAGATATGTGGCCTCCAGAACTTACATACTATAGATTACATAGTTTGTTTATGAGCTAGGTAGGCCAAAGCCCCATTTTAAATTTGCCCTTTATGCAAGGGAATATCCCGTTATGCCCTGGCTTATACAATAGCTATCCAATTTAACTTTGAACTCTGGCCTAGTCTTACTGCCTACTACCTCCAAAGGAAGGGCATTCCATACTCCTGCTATTCTCTGGTTGTACCAGGAAGCCCTTCATTTTGTTGCACATGTCTTGCCCTTGATCTGTATATCATGAGATATGGTTTTATACATCTGCTGTCTGATCTCAAAACCCAAACACTCTCAGAGGTCATCATTCATCAGGGAACCAGGGAGTAGGCAGAGGTCCCCCACACCTACTATATTCCAATATAAACAACCCCAAGGACGGTAATCTAGCCTCATAGCTCAGATGTTTTAAGCATGCCACCATCCTAGTAGCTTTACATTGTACCCTTTCCAAGATCTTAACCTCCCCTCTTGTACATGGTGATCATAGCTTGGAGCAATAGTCCAAGCGTGGCCTCACAATGGAGACATACAGAGGAATCACCATCTCCCTATCCCTACTAGAAATATCTATTTTGATACAGCTTAAAATGCTATTTGCCTTTTTAATGCTCCCTTTGACAGTGCCTTTTGAATTTCAAATAATTTGTTATTGTCACTCCAAGTCCAGTTCTTCAGTTATTTCTTTCAGAACTCACCAGTTCAATAAATACTGGGCCTTCTGGTTTGATCATTTGCATAACAACGCATTTATGTACACTAAACTTGAGCTTATGTTAAATCACCCATTGCTCTAATCTAGTTAACTTTTCCTGCAATTTCTTCATATCTCTAGAACAGTGTAAAAATGGAACCAATTTTAGTGTCATCCGCAAATTTGGCTAACCATACTGCTCCCACACATTTCATTAATGACAGGTATCTACTGAACAAGCTATGTCCCAACACATCCCTGCAACACTCCACTAGTTGCACCAGCTCACTCAGATGAAACACCCTTAATGTAGACCTTCTGCTTTCTATCTGTCAACCATGATTCTATTCAGGACACTAACTTGATGTTGACCCCTGAGTTTTTCAGGACTTCGGCTAGTTCATGGTGAGGTACTGTGCCGAAAGCCTTGCTGTAATCCAAGAAAATTACTTCTACTGGATACCCTATGTCCAGTGTCTTGCTGACCCTCTACAAGAATTGTAATAAATTTGTTTGCCATTTCCTTCCCCTAGTAAACCTGTGTTATGTAGTGTCAATTTTATTAGTTTCTAATAGAAATTTCTCTAGCTCTTCTTTTATTACCTTCTCCAAAACCTTTCCCAGTACTGAAGTCAAACTCACTGGATGTTACTTTTTACTGTCCTTTCTATTGCCCTTCTTAAATACTGGTATCACAGTTGCTCTTCTCCAACTGGCCACAACACATCCATTGTCCAATGTTGTTTGAAACAGCATTGTTACTGTAGGAGGTTGTGCGTGATAGATAGACCTTGATACCAAGTAAGCCACTAACAGTGTGGGTTTATTTTCAGTCTTTACAGAAAACAACCAAAAAAAAAATTAAAAAATGAAAACAATTCAAGGCATGGAGGCAGTATGTCTTCTGCTTCTCTTCATTAGGCAAGGACCACTGAGCAGAAAGCCATTTATCTTCAGGTACATACTATACAGTACATACAGCAGCATGTCCTGGCTCTCTCCAGATGAGTATCCCCCAGACTGACTAATTCAGTTCAGAACCTCAGAATATAAAGACAGCATGATGTCACAGTTATTATGACATCACACCCAACATTGTTACAGACACAGCAACTGAGCAGCAGCTTTGTCCACATGGTTGCTGGCTGCCAAGCAGTTAATAAGATATTTTAATTACTATAAACCCTTACTTGTGATAGGTCACCTACTGACTCTAGTACAGTCCTGCCAGTTCATCTGCTAATTCCCTAATAACCCTAGGGTGTAACCCATCTGGTCCTGGTGCCTTTTTAGCATTTATCTGCTGTAGCATGCTTCTAATGTCATTCTCTTCCTGTTCATACCTCTGCCCCACGCTCTCAAGGACAACTGTTATTGTATGGGAGGGCTTTAGGCCTGAGGTTCGATGGGCAGAGCAACAATGTCACTTCCCCATTGTGCTTCAAGGTCACTCATCCTGGGTCCCTCCAGGATTTGTGTTTTGTTGTGGCTGGAGGCACCGCCACTCCTGCCAATGCTTCTCTCACCTTGCTGTGTGCTTTGCAGCTCCTCCGACCGCTGGCTCGCTCGTATTTTCTATGGTCCTCCAGCAGCTTGTTTCTCCCGCTGCCGCTGGCTCCTCAGCTCTTCTCGTCTGCACTCGCCTGTTCCATCCTTCTCTCGCTGCCTTTCTCCCCCGTCTATCATTCCTACCGGTGATGGTTTTGTGCTCTCTGTGTCTGTTCTTCTCCCTGGGCATTTGCACCTGTGCTGTCCTGTTTCCTGGTTCTTCTTTTCTCCTCCATCAGTGCTTTTGAGTGCTCCTCTCCCTCTCCTCCTGTCTCTCTTCACTGGTATTGTAGGACCTCCCGGTGTGGTCCCTTCCATGCTGCTGGCTCCTGCTGATTCTTTTGGGCATACTCCACCTCCTCCCCTCACCATCGGAACACTGCGCTGTCCCTTCTCCTCATTCGCTCTCCCACACCTGGCTGGACAGGACAACTGAATGCCCCATTTCTGAATTTTGCAGCAGCGCACTCACTCCTGCTGTCTGACCTGTGCTGTACTCCCGATCGGGTCTCTCCTGCCTCACCTAGCTCTCAGTTGCACACAATCCATAGGGCCTGCAGGGACGTTTCTGTTCACTGCTACAAATCATGGAGTTGAGAACATCTGTTTCAGGGGCATCTTCATTCTTGGGACATTGCACTAGACCTCCTGTTTTTGTGACATGGAGGCTCTTGCTATCCCTGCCAGTCTGGCCTCCTCCTCCTCACCTATGCTTGTGGCTGATGTCGTAGCTCCTATCTGGGCATGCATTGCTACTCCTCTTTTGGTCACTTTCCTACCTGTCTGGCATTGCTTGTAGACTGCTTTGGAATACATTGTGTCTGGAATCCATTCTATTACTGCCTATTTTCCTTCTGTGGAATATCTGGCCTTGGTGCCGCCTACTGCCTTGCAGTGTACACTGCCCTGGATTGCACAGTCTTCCATTCAGTATTTTTGTGATCTACTCGGCTTGCACTGGCTGTCATTCTGCTGGTGCCCCCTCTTGCTGGCATCGGCTTGCTCGCTGTCTGTGTTTCTTTTTGGGGGTTTCTGCCCTACCAATACTCCTTTCTCTCATCATCTATTGGGGTTCCTGCCTATCCTACCAGCCTTCTAGGCTTCCATTCAATTGTACTGTCATGTCTTATATTCAATAATTGCAGTTCTCATCCCATCTGGCCATCGAGGAGTTCAATCCAGGCATCTTGGCCATTGAGGAGTCTCTACAATCCTGACCAATCGATCTGCCTTGGCTGGCTTTGTCTGGCCTGCACCAGATATTTATGTTGGGCATCTCTATCATGCATCACATGCCACCTCATCAACCAGTGGCCCACTTGCTGCATCTATCAGGTTCCTGACTCTGGTCATCATTCATCATTTTTTATTTCATACCAGTCATCACGGCTTCACTCCAATCATGGCTTCACTCAATCATCGTTCATCGTCCAGTTGCTCCCATTGATCACTCAATCTGAGCCCTCGTGTTGGTCTGTTGCATCGCATCCCTACCGTCTTTCATCCTTTCATACCTCGCTTTTCCGTATCAGCCTCCATGGCTTCAATCCATCATCATACCTCATCCGTTCCTATGTTGCCATCCTGGGCCTAGTGCCTATTCTCGTCCCAGCCTTCATGAATTCTCTGTATTCATGGCTTCACTCCTCATCATTTATCAATGAGCGGCTCTTCTCGATCGCTCATCCTGAGTGTACCCTTTGGTTCACATACCCTCTGGTTCCAGACGTGCCTTCTTGGCCTCAGGAGTCTACCTCCTTTCAAGGAGCCTCATTACTCGCATCGCTGTATCCAGCATGCTACCTTCATTCAAATTCCTTTTCCAGTTCATTCCCATCTCCTCTTATTCACATTCTGCATAGGCCATCAAGGATTCCTCCAATCGTGGTCTGCAGTCAATATTTCTTTTGGGTGTACCCATCATGACTCATTGACCCATGGCCATCCTGCCGCATATATCAGGGTCATAACTCCGTCATCATTCAATCATCCTTATCTCAAGATTTCTCAATTTACATCACTTCTTCGAGTATTCCTATCATTGAATCATATGCTCATTGACTACGACCTCAGGATCTACTCATTCATATCGGGTCTAATCATTCATATCTTGTAATCATGCCTTACCTGCCTCAGTGTCTTCTTACTTGCCTTCCTCATTCAAGCATACCTCTCATTGGAACTTATGCTACCTCATCAACCTGCCGCCCTCTTGGGGTGATCATCACCAGCAGTATTCATCATTGCCTCATATTCCTTCTTCGATCAGTGCACAGTCTCATGTTCCCTCTTCGATCTGTGCTTTCTTTTGGGGATTTTCACTATTCTGCCATCACCCTCCCTACTCATATCCCTCTCATTACCAATTCCTTCTCTTTAACAACATCCTCAAATTAAACGTCATTAGCCTGAAGGGAAGACAATCTAGGCCTTGGATCCCCAGAGGTTTCCTCCTCAAAGGTTTTTTTTTCTTCTCCTCCATGCAATGGTCATAATATTAGTTAGAGTTAGTGCTATTTTTGGTTAATTACTTAGGTTCCACTGTTGAATGGAGGTGGATGGTGGCTCTGGCTTTCCCCGCTCTCATTAGGAAGTCATCCCTTATCATCTTCTCAGAATTAATTCATCATCATCCTCACCTCTTCGATGCTCAACACCTTTAGGTATTCCTTTGGGCTTCTTCTTAACCTATCTTTAGCCGATGCAATCATTCTCTGAGCACCTGTTAGGGGATCCCTCCTCTAGGGTTCCTTGCATAGTACCCCTACAGGGTGGTATATCCCACGGATAGAGAGGTGGAAAGCCACAAAGCAAATCAAGTTACACAAGCATTATCTCATCTCATCCAGTTGTGTAAGTACACTGAATGGGAGAGCTTTAAGCCCATGGTTCGATGGGTGGAGCAACAATGTCACTCCCCCATCGAGCTTAACGGTCACTCATCCTGGGCCCCTCCAAGATTCGTATTTTGTTGCCCACCATCCACCCCTCCTCCTCCCGTGGCTCATCTCTCTTACCCGTTGGCTTCTTCCTAACCTATCTTTAGCCAATGCAATCATTCCCACGGCACCTGTTGCAGGGAACCCTCCTCTAGGGTTCTTTGCATCGTACCCCTACAGAGTGATATATCCCACGGATAGAGAGGCAGAAAGCCACAAAGCAAATCAAGTTATACAAGCATTATCTCATCTCTTCTCATCTCATCTTATCTCATCTCATCTCATCCAGTTGCATAAGCACATTGAACTACCAGTTTTAGCATTAAACGCAGAGCAGAAATAGCTTTTGAATATTTGTACCGTTTATTTTTCTTCTTTAACTTAATTACCCTTTTTATCCTCCATAGTCCCACCTGTATATTATTGCCATGTTTGTGTCTGATATACTTGCAAAAGGTTTTATAGTTGTCCCTTACATCTGTTATCAACCTTAGTTCATAATCTTGTTTGGCTTTTCTAATGATCCTTTTGCAGACCCAAACTGATTTCTTGCAGCCCTTCCAAGCTTCAGGTGAAATGTTCTTTTTTTGCCCTATTATAGGCCCTTCATTTCCTCCTTCTTAACCTCCTGATACTCTTGTCCAATGAGGTATCCTTCCAGCCCTATTATATTTAACTTTTTCTGGTACATATGTTTCTACAAGCTGATCAGATTTGTTTATTAATACATCCCACGTTCCATTCTGATTTTTGGTTTTAAAATCCTTCTTCCCGTTCCAAACACTTAGTACATTCTTCATCCTCTAAAAATCTGCTCTTCCAAAACATTTAATTTTTGTTATCCCATTTATTTTGCTAAAAGCCTCAAACATAACAATTTCATGGTCACTATTTCCCAAATGTGCTAGTGGTTAATATTTTAATATATCCTCCCCAATATTGCTCAGTACCAAGTCAAGAATATTACCTCTTCTCATGCCTGTATTTACATATTGGTTTAGGCCATTTTGTTTATAATGTCCCAAAAGCACTGTTCTGACTGTGTCCTCTACATTGTTTCCCAGTTAATGCCAGGCATGTTGAAATCACCTAGTAAAATAGTTTTAATATCAGGATCCAAATTACTCTGAAAAATCATACAGTTTCTGATCTAACTCCTTGTCCTGGGAAGGCAACCTTTAAACTATGCACAGAATACTTTTTCTGCCAGAGTCTGGGTAGATTTTCAGCCATACATGTTTCAAGTTATCATCCCCTTCTATATCCATGAAATCAACTTCTAAATAGTCCAACACATAGAGTACCTCTCCCCCTCTGCCCCTATTTACTCCGTCCTTACTGAACAGTCTATAGCCCTTGATATCCCTTCCCCATAAGTCCTCATTGTGCCACCAGGCCTCAGTGATGGCACATATTTGGATTTTCTCTTTCACTGATATGTGTTCCAGGTGTTCCTTTTTTTATCAGACTTCTGGCATTTGTAAGTAGGAATTTCCAACCCCTACATAAAGATTTCATATGAGGTTAGATTGTGACTTTATGACAGCCCTAGATATTGTAGCCCTTCCCCTTTACCCTAACCATTTAATTTAAACATTTCACAATGCTATTACTTATCCTACATACAAGTAATCACGATCTGTACCTCAAAAAGGACATTAACCTGCTGGAGAAGGTCCAGAGGAGGGCTACAAAGATGACAGTGGGTCAGCAGGATAGAGGAGAAGTTGAGGACACTGAACATGTACTCCCTGGAAGGCAGGAGAAAGAGAGGGGACATGATTGGGACCTTCAAGTACTTGAAAGGGATAAATAAGGTTGATAAGAAGAGTCTCTTTAAGCTGAGTGGCAACTATAACACTAGGGGGCACAGTCTTAAGCTGGAGGGTGGGAGGTTAAGGAGGGAGGTCAGGAAGCACTTCTTCACAGAGAGGGTGGTGGACTCTTGGAATGCACTGCCAGAAGAGGTCATCTCATTGAAGACAGTGGGCAGCTTTAAGAGAGGCTGGGATTGGCATGGGGGAAAGTAAGGATTATGGGTAGGGAGGATGGGAGGAGTGAGGAATGAGGGCAGGGTCATTAGCTCAAGCTGTGGACCCTGCAATATGAATAGACTTGATAGACCAAATAGCCTTCTTCTGCTGGCTTCTTCATATGTTCATATGTATGTTTGTATGTATCTATTTAAATATAGTTTATCTCTCCCATAAGGTCTCATGTCTCCAAACCTTTCCCATTAGGAGGCAGTGTAGTGCAGTGGTCTAAGGCTCTGAGCTGCAAATCTGGTGATATCCAGCAGACCAGACCTGGGTTTGAATCCCACAGCTTCCACTTGCATACTGTGTGACCCTGAGCAAGTCACTTAACTTCCTTGTGCTCCCAGGTTGCTCCTGTAAAAAAGCTTTCAGCTTAGTGTGCTATTCCTGGTTAAACAACTAAAAAAAAGTTCCTCATAAACATAAAGTTTTCCCTCACACACCACCTTCAAAGCCAGCCATTCAACAGAAAAGTATTTCTGATTTTGGCCATGCTAGCCTCTGATACAGGTACTATCTCAGAAATTATGACACTACACCCCTTATCCTTTAAACACTTTCCCACTTCCTAGAAGTCTCTCTGGATGTCCAGTTCATGCCTTCTACCTACATTGTTGGTGCCAACATGCAACACTGTGATTGGATTTTTAGTACCCTTTAACAATCAATCTATATTATTTTTAACATCCAGAAACATTGCCATGGTGTATCCTTTGCTACCATCAGCTACTGTTGGTGGCAGACCATCTGAAACAAATTTAAACCTACAGTACTCTAGACAGGAACACGAATGAGCAGATTCCTAGATTACTCAGAAGGCTATCTGGAAAACCCAGGTAATGGTGACTTCTCCTGTTATGACCTCATAAGTGCAGCATTCCAGTGTACTCAAACTCAGTTTAAAATTACAAGTCAGTACTTTTTGGAATCCTTGTGCATGACAATCAACAGAGTTCTGTTGATATTAGAAAAGCAGTAGAGGAAACAAGACACAATGAATGCTAGAATAAACTTTCCACAAAAAGATATGAAAAATACAAAGGGAATGTGTGAGGCTAATTCTAAACAAATACACAAGAACTCTGAGAAAATATCTTCTATGGACAATTAAGTTACTGCCCTGGAAGCAACAGATGCCGCAGTTGTTAAAGAAAATGACCTTTTACACAAACAGATGGAGAACCTAGAGAATCAAATGAGATACAAAAAACGTAGGATCGTGGGCCTCCCTAATCATCTTGATTCAGACTTTGACTTTGTTAGAGACATGCTTAAAAATATATTTACTGAAGATGTTGACCTCTCCCAGAAAATCTTCCATTTATTATCAAGGCACTGACGATGCATAAAAGGGGAGTTTAAAAGGTGGTAGCTAATGGTCAAGAAAATCCTGCTCCAGAGGGTCCAGCGAGATCAGATTTAAATGCAAAAAGATCTGTCTTACTCAGCTTCTCTTTTGAGTCAAAAAGGTATCTGCTAATTTAACTGTCTAGGATAAAAAGAATCCTTACATATAAAACATATAGATTTTTCATATACAGTACCTGGACTTAGCATACCAGACACAACAACAAAGGACATTTTTGCCTTATTTTCAAGAAATACTGGTATTAGGTGGTTCTTTCCAGCTGCTGGCACCTGCAGAAGTGTGGATCTCTCTTAATAATAAAACATACTTTCTTCAAAATAGATGAGCTGATTAGCTTTCTACAGATACAGTGGGCAGGATTCACAAAGAAGATGTGCCCAGTGCAGCTCGGCTGCCCCGGGGCAGTGGAGATGGACTGAGTGCAAAATGGGCAAGTCACAGAGGAGGCAAAGTGAGATGCCCCCAGTGCATCCCCTCTGTGAATAGCACAGGGGTGCCCAGACCAGGATGCCCCGAAGCATCCCAGGCTGCTCAGGCACCTCCCCATGTTAGGCTGTGAGCCCATTGGGGCAGGGCATCTCAGGATGCCCTGTGCCCAAAAAACTCAATTCACAGCCAGGGGCATGCAAATGAGGCCATTAGTCATGCATGGTGCAATGGGGCCATTAGCATGCCATTATAGCCTCATTTGCCGCCTGGGATGCCCCGTAGAATGTGCCGATGTGTGGCACACCGCCCACCCCGCCTGACCCCAGTCCAAGCCATGCCACTCCCGCGCATTGTTTGTGAAGGATCACCCCCATGCCCCTGTAGGAAGCCACCTCCGGTGGCAGCAGTAGTAGTACTGAAGCCCCTCTGAGATCCTGTCCCATGCCGCCTCCAGCAACGGTGAATACCAGGCCAACCCCCAGCCCCATGCCCCTGGAAATGCTGCCTCCTGTGGCGGCCATGCAGTCAGCCCCCCCAACGATGAATAATCCTGCTGGATCCATGCAAATGTGCTTGCTGCCAGTGTGGATACAACACTTATCAATGGACTATTTATATCCGCATTATCATCACATGTAGTAACGTATTCAATGTTATTATAGTGAAAAGAATAACAACTGCCTCTGGCTACAGATCAAGTTGGTATAGAACACTAGATATTAGTCCCGGTATCTCCTAAATGTTTGTCCAAATGAAAGTTGTTATATATTATGTGGTTGACCTGGGATTAGATACTCATTTTGGCCTTGACTGAATGTTCCTCTGAGTATATTTACTGTTTAGCTGTTGGTTCTTCCGTTATATGCCTTTACCATACAGTACAATTCATCACTAGCTTTTGGGTGCTCTGCACTCAAGGATAACGCAAACAATGGAATCCTTTAACACCAAAACGAAACACAGAACAGTTCACCCAGTGTCATTTGTTATTCAAACGTAAGACGTCCATTTTATGAGAGCGTCCTAACGCTTAAATGAATCTGGATCCCCTGCTCAAAAGATGTGTGTAGGTGTGATCCTTTACTTCAGATTAATGGTATGGTTGCAGTAAAGAAGGGCTATGAGTATTATGCATTACTTCAATGTTTAATTGACTGTGTGGAAATACTCTCAGGGAATGACGTCAGCATTTCACGCGCCATTCTAATGTGCCTCTGTGCAGCACATGAGCCAAATTCATTAACATGGCCTGTATCAGTAGAAGTGCATGGTAATATGTACTACATGTCTTGTTACGATCTGTATTGTTAAGACCGTGTTCTGCTTATATCTATTTGCCAGTGTAATCCTCCTTTACATGCTGTCATTCCTGCCACTGCCACCAGGGAGTGGCATCGGACGGGACAGGGGGGCATATCCATTACTGCTGCCAGGGGCAGCATTGTACGGGGGCTTGGGGTGGCTCACTGGACTGCCAGGGTCAGCAGGCACCTGTGCTGCCACCTGCAGTGCGGCAGCCTGCCTGTAAATGGCCCCCAACTTAAGTCTTGTCTTTTAGACTTATCTTTCTGTGGCGCATCCCCGGACTTGCCCCTGGGTTGTGCCACAGAATTGGGCTGTGCATCGGGCTGCACCCCATATGCATGGGCACGCCCCTCCTCACAGCCCCTCTGGATGCGCCACATAGCATTACTGGAGGTATGCGGCACATCAGGGATGCGCTGGCGCATCGGGGTTGTGCCGACGCGTTGGCTCACTGCCTGAATCGCCCTTGGGCACATTTTGGGGATGCGCCAGTGCATCTTGGATGTGCTGGGCACATCCCTTCTGTGAATCCTGCCCAGTAAGACCAAGATTCTTCCAAAGATGGTCAGTAGCTATATAATTCAGACAAAGATCTTTCTGCTGCTATGCAAATGATAGAAGAAGAAATTATATAATTTAAAAATATATTTTATAGTGTGATTAAAATTTTATTGCATGACAGAAATAGGATGATACAGCGTTTAGGATATTTAGTTTAATAGTATCATAAGTCTTATCAAAACCTCACTGATTGCATTTGGAAACTAAAATGATATAAAAATAAATTGGGGGAGGACTGGAGCAGCTAGTCACTGTAGTGGCAAAAGAGAATCACATGACCATATATTAACTGCTAGTAAAGGCACAGTTGTAGTGAGCAGGCACCCAAGAAAGCACTCCTCAAAGTGCAAAAATGAAAGTCTGAGCAGCAGAGGTCACAGAGCAGAGAAATAGTAGAATGCAAGGCATTGCAGTGAACTTTTCACAGTTTGGCCACCTAACAATGAACCAGTGGCTAATGCAAACGTTTCCCGATAGTGAGCTGCCCCTCCCCCCCCAAAAAAAAACACAAGCAATGACAAAGATCAGGACCTAGAGAGCAGCATTAGGCATATGAAACTATCTGCCATCTATCTGGATGGGTTGAAGAAAGCAAAGGACGAGCCTAACGCTTAACAAGCATTTGTCAATGCCGAACGTTCGCTTGCAGGTATTTGCAGTGGTGTTTGGCATGTATGGTGCTTTACCGTAATGCCCTGTGCGATTGCTGGTATTTGCACAATAAATTGTCAGCATGATCTTTTTGTTACCCCCATTGTGCGCTACATAGGTGGAAACACGTTTTGGGCAGGATGTGAAAAATGACAGCTGTACTGCTCATAAGGAAGTGCGGTAAAATGCCAATGTTGAAAATCTGGAGTGGAAATATTGAAAATTCGCAAACCTACGAGCGTGCCTGGGAACTGTGTAACGCACGCTCATAAAACAGTCATTTTTAGGAATTGTTTCACCAAATTTTCAACATTGCCATTTTAAAACCTATGCTAATGAACAGTGTCACTGTGATTTTCTTACTGTGTCCCATACATTGATTTCGCACACCGACTGCGCCATTATGCACTGCATGAAGGGAAAGACGTTTTGGGCAGGATGTGAAAAATGACAGCTGTACTGCTCATAATGAGATGTGGTAAAATGGCAATGTTGAAAATCTGGAGTGAAAATATTGGAAATTTGAAAACTTACATAGCGCATGTGAGACTGCATACAACGTGACGTCAGAAAACAGTTATTTGTAGGAATTTTTTGCCAAATTTTCAACATAGACATTTTAAGATCTCTGCTCATGAACAGTGACACTGTGATTTTCTTAATGTGTCCCATATACTGAGTTCGCACACGGACTGTGCCATTGTGCGCTACATGGGTGGAAACACATTTTGGGCAAGATGTGAAAAATGACAGCTGCAGTGCTCATAAGGAGGGTGTGGTAAAATGGCAATGTTGAAAATCTGGAGTGAAAATATTGAAAATTCGCAAACTTACGAGCGTGCGTAGGAACTGCACAATGCAGACTCATAAAACAGTCGTTTTTAGTATTTTTTTCACCAAATTTTCCAGCACAGCCATTTAAGACCTCTGCTCATGATCAGTGTCACTGTGATTTTCTTACTGTGTCCATCTGGTTAGTTCGCACACCGACTGCGCCATTAATGCGCTCCCCTAAACACATTTTGGGCAGGATGTGAAAAATGACAGCTGTACTGCTCATGAGGATTGTGGTAAAATGGCAATGTTGAAAATTTGGAGTGCAAATATTGAAAATTCGCAAATGTACGAGCGTGCATAGGAACTGCGCAACGCACGCTTGTAAAACAGTCATTTTTAGGAATTTTTTCACCAGATTTTCAACATAGCCATTGTAAGACCTCTGCTCATGATCAGTGTCACTGTGATTTTCTTAATGTGTTCCATACATTGATTTTGCACACCGACTGCGCCATTGTGCGCTACATGGGCGGAAACACATTTTGGGTGAGATGTGAAAATGACAGCTGTACAACTCATAAGAAGGTGTGATAAAATGGCAATGTTGAAAATCTGGAGTGAAAATATTGAAAATTTGTGAACTTACGAGCCTACGTAGGAACTGCGCAACGCATACTTGTAAAACAGTCATTTTTTGGAATTTTTGCACCAAATTCTCAACATGGAGTTTTTGGAACCCCTTTTCATGAATGATGTCACTGTCATGGTGTTCTCCAAGGCCAAAGGGTGATTTCACGCAGTGACTGCGCAGTGCCTGCGAAATCACCCTTCGGCCTGAATAACGCCATGACAGTGATATCATTCGCGAGAAGGGTCCCAAAACCCCATGTTGAAGGTTTGGCAAAAAATTCCAAAAAAATGACTGAGATATGCATTAAAGTTGAACCCCCATGTAGCCCATTATACAGCTTACCGGCATTTCCTCAGTTTGCGGTCGCTTTGAAGAGTGCAGATGTGTTCCCGATCCACCGAAGATCATCGCGCTGGAGTCCAGAGGTAGGTATGGGGTGAAGGGTGTGAGGAGGCTAGGTGCGCAGTGGGTGGGTGCGGGTTGTGGGAGGGGGGTTGGGAGACGCGCCGCGGGACCATTTTTGTTTTACAGGGGAAAAAAACAAGAAAAAGACTACGAGGGAAGTTTGCCATGCTGGGGCGGGCTCCCAGCTTGGCAGAAGATGTGTGGGGGGGCCAAGGAGCCGACGGGAGATTGGGCACCCCCGTCGGCAAACCAAACAAACGGTTTGCCATGCTGGGGTGGGCTCCCAGTGTGGCGGCAGGATGGTTTGGGGGGGCCATGGAGCCGACGGGGGATTGGGCACCCCCGTCGGCAAAACAAACAACTTTGTCACACTGGGGTGGGCTCCCAGCGTGGCAGGAAAGCTTTGGGGGGGCAGCGTGACACGCGTGGGGTGGAGCGTGTGATGGAGGGGACGGTTGCGGCGCTCAGTATGGCAGCAGTGTTTTCCTTTGAAGCAGAGGAACACCGCTGTCATACTGAGCTCCTGCACCCATTGGTGCAGGACCACCACGCCTGCTCAAGGGAGCAGTGCATTGGGTGGGAGAGGCACACCTCCAAGTGTGCTACTCTCCCAAAACGTTCCTTGCGCATGTGCGCAAGCGAACGTAAAAATTGACAGCTTGGTCTATCAATGTTCTGGAAGACTGACTGGCTGAAAAGCAACAGGCTGTGAATTACAAAGAGATCCCCATCAAAACCCTCAGTGTCCTGCTTTGTGAATTCTAAGTGAGCATCTGAGGTTTTCAGGGAGAGACATACACTGTCAGCCTGCTGGTCAATCTCCATGCAGGAATCAATCAGTACTTGAACAGTCCTGAAATAAACTGTCAATTAAATATTGTGACCCATCCTGCCTTTCAGTCAGAAAATAATATTTTCATTGCTGTTGTCAAGCAGATTCAGAAAGATGGGCAAGACCATGCCACACTACATCCACCAATCAGCGAGGTGGATTTATGGATCCTCAAGGCATTAGAAGTGTTATCTCCCCATACACCCTCAGGACTTGTCAGGGGTGTGTGGTTCAAAATTCAGCTTGGACTCATTTGTCATGGGAGAGAGGGAGTCCACCAGCTGAAACAAGACTCCTTTGCAGTGAAGCACAACTCAGTCAGGAAAGAGTATTTAATGCTGACTTTTAACCCACAGGCAAAAATCACCATGACATCCATGAAATAAACAAAGAAAGTCAGAGAGGCTTTCTCTTTGCTGATCCCAGGAATCCAAACTGCGCCACTGAAATGTACAACCAGTACATTAGCAGATACCCAACCAATGCATCCACCCTGTACTTACACCCCAAGAGAGTGGTGCACCCTCAAGATCAGCACTGGTACATGCATCAACCCATGGGTGTAAATTACCTTGGAGACCTGATGGCTAAAATCTCAAGTGAAGGAGGGTTGTCATAGTGGTACCAAACCACTGCATTCATAGTACCACTGTGCAAATCATATTGAATGTGGGCCTGTCTTCATGAGAAATAACGAGTGTGACAGGCACTGCTTGGAGACCAGCCTCAGTCTGTAACTATTCAAGTGTCTTCAACATCAAACAGGAGAAGTGAAGCGCACTGCTGAGCTCCACTGGCACACCAGTGAAGCAGCCATCCCCACCTCCCAGTACCAGCAGTACTGTACAGCAGCACAGGAACCATCAGACAGACACACTAGCAGACAGAGTGAACCAAGTACTAAGCAGCACCAGGGTACCAGCAGTATGGGATGGTCCCCCTCCCAGTCAAATTAACTGTCACTCACAGATGGCAGTACCTCAGAAAACACCTCACCAACCTGCAGCATGAGGAGTCCAAACACTGACTTCGTGATCCCTGGCTTCAACCTCTACAATTTTACAATTAATAGAGCTGTACAGTTCTACTACCACAGTAAGTAAATCTTGTTGAGCGCTGGTCAACAAGGAGCTGTCAGATGTGGTATGACTGTTCTGCTGTTTAATGTTACTGTTGCCACTGACCCATTTGATAATCCAGCTGTGGCATTTACTCCTCAAAATGACAAGTTCACACATGTATGTTATGTTCCCCTTAAACTCCAACATCAGTTAATGTTGCCACTTTACACGTCTGATGTTCAGACCTCTGTCACTGTTGCCAGTTTGCACTTCTGATGTTGGTTCAGTGACTTGACACATTGAATTAAGCAACACTTCCCAGGTTCATCTTACTGTTCCCGCTGCAATCAATGTTCCAAGTTACGAGTGTGAGTGGAGGGCGGCATCCTTTGAGCTTGCAGCAGCTGTCTCTGCTATGTCTGCAACTATCCTGATCTGTGTATATTTCACCAGTGATCTGACCTCCATTGAGAATGCAGAACTGTGAAGCAGCAGAATTATCAATAGTTGCAGCAGTAGTTATCAGAGCTGTCATTCCTATTGTTTGTGTGACCTAAACCACAGAGCGGTATCCTTTGATCTTGCAGCAGCTCTCTCTCTCCCTTGAATGCTAATGTCCTGAGCAGTGCATATTTCACCTCTGATGGGACCTCTGTAGAGCATTCACCACTGTGTAGCAAGAGAATGATCCTTCATAAATGTGCAGCCAGTGAACTTGAATAGTGTTCCCACAAGGTAGTTGCAGCAGCATTTATCGGAGCTCCCGTTCATATCCTTTGTGTCAACAAAAGTAACAACCTGTTGTACCCAGCACTCATTCCAGTTGCCCTTCTTACTTGCACACCCCTGACTGTGTATATCCCATGACAGAGTGCTGGATCCCAAGACAGAGTACTCACTCCCGGTTGTTAGAAGCACGCCTTACAGTTCTTCTACTCAGGCACTATTTTCTTGGTGGAGGGACACATTATAAACGTTTGAGTTTTAAACAATTAAAAATGTGTCTGTCTTTATTGTAGCAAAGTTGTGGGTACCCCATGTTATAAGGGCAATAACCCACTACAGGGTATGGGGTTATTGGCAGCTATAAAATGGCAAGAAAAAATCTAGAAATCTCATTGGCAAAGACAGATCAGCTGACCGTACATTAATTCCCTGTATACGCACAGTCATCCTGGTCCTAAACCACATTACACAATGAGCAGATCAGTCCTCCTACAACCAGAACTATCTTCCATCAGTCTCCCTACAACCAGAACTGATCTTCCACCACAAACATGGCTGCTACCTTTACTCTGTAGAAACCTTCAACTGGGCCCTAAAATTAAAATGATTTTGCATATAAAATAAAACAAATTAATTAAATGTTGTTTACCAGATTGTCACACTCTCCTTACACACATAAATTAGAAACATTAAGTATTGTTTATAGTTTTCATTACAACTGTTTGTTTGTTAACAGTGAAAAATACCCCTTCTATCTTTACCTGCTCATCAGGGAAATCTATTCTGCTTTCCCTGACAACTGAGATAATTGAATCTCTGGCTCTAAAACAGGCCTTAGTTGCCTGTGTGTACAGTATGTTAGTAGAGGAACATTCTGCTAGTAGAACTGAGCAGAATTTTGAATCCCTGTATTCCATGGTAAACATTCCATTTCTTGAATGTGTGGAACCACAGAGGGGAAAAAAAAACAGAATGAAGAAAGTAAGCAATAATACTACATAATAACTAGCGATGCCCAATATCAACTCGCTTTCAGCAACTTTCAAAAGTCGTATTAACCCGCAGGTTGATACGAAAAAACTCATATCAATCTACGGGTTGATACGACTTTTACATCCTTGTGTCGAGAAGCATCACAAACAAATGAAAGAGTCCATGGCAGCACAAGATGGTTCTCCAACAGTAAACACACACTCCCAACCTTCACATCGCTAAAAATCAAATTAAGTTATCAGCAACTCCTAATCAAAAAGAGAAACACAATGGAGAACCGTTTTGTTGCAGCCCTATTTATGCAGTTTAATTTTGTGTCATGTACTTTCATCCAGACACATCGAGATAACGCAACAGCGCTGGGTGACTGGTTAAGGTGCAGCTAACAGTTGTTTTTTTTTGCCCCAGTTATTATAAAAAATAAAACACATGTAGCTGGTTGATATGGAATTTTTTAACACACCCCCGTTGTGTGATAATAGTGAAGCCTCTCGAGCATCGCTCTCGAGGTTTACATATTATCACATAACTTGGGCATGTAAAAAAAAATCCATATCAACCACCTACATATGCATTATTCTCTATATAAACAAAAAGAAAAGGTGGTAAATGACTCACCTTGCTATTTATCTTTTAGGACAGAGCGAACAGTTCATGATGCTGTCAGTGAGTGTGGCAGTTTTGAACCACGCTCATGCTTGCAGCACTGGGGAACAGAGAAGCCTCTGTTATGGCTTCCTTTTAGTTTTATCTACAGAGTGAGGAGAATGAAATAAAATAAGGGGACTATGTGTCATACTTAGAATGAGAAAAACAGCATTTGTGAATTGTTGTGGCTGGCAGGGGACTATGATGCTTAAGTGGGCATGGAGGCACACACTGTATAACATTACTTTAATCTAGCACCAATAGGCAGAAGGACTATTTTATGTTAAAAGCACAGGTTCACTTACATTTTTACTTATTTAAAAATGTGTTTAAAAATAAAAAAAAATGCTTCTAAAAATAAAAGGATATTTTGTAAGTGCAATAAGACACTCCGGGGTTGTGCATTATGGTGTGATAACCTCCAAGGGATGACCAGCACTCGGTCTTCAGCCTTGTGCCTAACTACGCCCCTAGGAGTGCGGTTATCACACTGTAATGCACACCCTGTCGTGTCTTATTGCTTACTTAATTCACACCCTGGGTGCTGTGAGGGCACTTGACTTGTGGCCTCATGCCCCACAATGCACCTAGGGTGTGGATTAACTGCCAATAATCCCATACCCTGGTGTGGGTTATTACTTAATTATCTCAGATATGAAATTTGAATTACACTGCAGCTCTGAGTTTCAGTTATGGAAAATTTAAATATATGTTCCAAATTTGTTTAGTACGCAGAACTGAAATGAAAATATGTATTGATGCTAGCTGTTTAAATATATCTATGTTGCTTTTTGCCATATGCTGTATTGTTTCTCCAATGACAGGGACTGGTTACCATCCACTATGTAAAGATTTGATTTACATGTTCTGAATAATAAAATTTAAGATTTGATTTACATGTTAAGAATGACAAATTCAATAAAATATAAGTATAAACAAAAGAACAACAGCAACAACAAAACCTAGGGCTATGCAGAATGTGGAATTCCACCATTGAAATCGATACAGAATGGTAACTCCACTTCTGTAATGCTTCAGGAATTTCTTTTTAAATTCTGTAGAATTCTGAAAAGCATTACAATATACACTATGGATTCAATTTTCACTAATTACTTAAGCTATGTAAATACATTTCCCATGGATTGCAGAAAAAGAATCTTCAGTTTATGTAAACTTCGGATTATTAATCTATGAAAAACCATTCACATGTGAAATGCCAGAATTCTGCT
This sequence comes from Neoceratodus forsteri, assembly GCA_016271365.2. Classification (NCBI taxonomy): domain Eukaryota; kingdom Metazoa; phylum Chordata; order Ceratodontiformes; family Ceratodontidae; genus Neoceratodus; species Neoceratodus forsteri. Next base: position 215,076,368 of record CM028136.1, read on the forward strand.
GCCAAATGGAATTCCATGGAATTTTCTGAAATTCCACGGAATTCTATTCCGTCAGCATTTCAACATTCTGCACAGCCCAAGTGATAATACATGCTACACTATTTGGGAAAAAATAACCTATTAGCCAAATATAAGTTGAGAGGCAAATTATTAAATGTGGTGGAAGATGAAAGGGACTTGGGTGTAAGGGTACAAAATAATTTGAGTCCTAAACTACATTGCCAACAAGTCATTAAAAAAGCTGGAGGAATACTTCACTATATAAACAAGCACATTCAAAGTAACAGCAGTAGAGTGTTACTCCCCTTATATACTTCATTAGTGAGGCCTCACTTGGAGTATTGTGCTCAGTTTTGGTCACCACAAGACCAGGGCTCAAAACGTGCTCTAGAAAAAATTCAGAGAAAAGCAACAAAGAAAATGAACGACGTTAAAGATCTAAATTATGATGATCATTTAAACAAGTTAGGTCTTTATTCCTTAGAATATCGAAGAATGAGAGGGGACCTCTGTATGGTTTTTAAAGCTCTTCATGACGGCAGTTTATGGGCTAAATTCGGACTAACTATAAGAAATAATCTATATGAAACTCGGTCTCACCCCTTCCAACTTATGGGAGAATGTTGTAAAACAAAGAAAAGGAGCTCCTGGTTTACAATAAGAGTCACTAGTGTCTGGAACCAGTTACCCATAAATGTGGTAACTAGTGATAAAATGGACATTTTCAAGTCAAGATTAGATATTCATCTACTTAAAAACTCAATATATGGTTATACTTAAATTTTCCTAGCGAGCTATATGGATCTTGGTCTTTTTTTGCTCTGATAACCTATGAAACCTATGAAACTATTGACATAAACTTGTTTGTGCTATAAATTTTATTTGTGTGCCCTTTTGCAACTAGCACTTGTGTAACCCATTGTACTGCACTATAAACCAATAACTTTCTTGTACCATGCTCTACTAAGAGAATAACATGTAAACAAGATCTTGTATCTCAAGAGCCATCCTTCTAAATGCTTGATATATATTTCATCTACTCTGAAATACTTTCTTGTTCTTCCTTCATAAGGCACAGAACTTGACTGCTTCAATTTCTCCTGTCAGATTTTCAAAAGCATTATAATGCATGTGTGGTGAAAAAAGTTGTTCAAGGGAGTGTACTCTTGCACAACTGCATTTTTTGGCAAGCATGCAAATTTCAAAAATACTGTCTTTTTTTTGCATTTTCAACAGTATTTGGTAGCTTGCATGGATGTTTTTATGCAACTGTGCAAAGATGAAATGTGTGGCATTGCCCAGTAAAGCATTTCTTATGCATCTGCACAAAAAAATAAAATACCACCATTGTGCAAAACAAATGGTGAAACTGGAATTTCTCTTGGTTTCTTCAAACTAGCAAGTTTTGCACAAAAACTGCGTTTTTTTCAGTTATGCTGGACCCCTTAAAAAGTGGGATGCTGGTCTCCTGCCATGTTTCCTGTAGCTCCAGTCATCTTGGCCAGTCCCTGTCAGTGCAGTGTGGGAATCCCTCACCCTTCCATTAGGCCTACTCATTAGCCTTGGTGGCTCTGTTTGTCAGCAGAGATCTGGAGGAGCTGCAGGCTGATGCTATGACAATGTGCCATGTGATGATGTAAAAGCAAGAAGTACCATCACTTATAATGTCAGTGGTAGTTTTACCTTCTAATGACTCTGCCCACCTGCTCAGCACAAAAGCGCATGCCAGCTCACTAATGTTGGTCTGCAGGGAAGGGGGGATGTTTTATGGTCACTTGCAACATCAAGGCTTCTTACTGACCACAGCGGTGGAATAAATGTCTTCCTCCCTCTCGAGCCTGAAAGCACTGCTTCTGCAACATTCTCTGACTCCTGAAGCTCAGGTGGGGGAGTCAGGACCACAGCAAAAGACCAGGGGTCCGATATTCAAATGTTACACACTAACTGGAGTTTTCCCATGCAAACTGAGTGTTGTGCTTGAGTCCAATATTGAAAAGGCTGTGTTGTGCTAGAACATTGGAATAGTGCTCGCAGAAAATAAAATGGAGGGGTATATAGATGATGGGTCAGGAATATTAGCACAAGACACTATTCAGCAGATTTGCACAGCACACAAGGGTTTTGCACAGTCCATTTTCACTGTGCAAATACAGACCCAAAAACTCTTCTTTTACTCCAGGCAACCCTAGCAGCTACCGGAGGTAAAGCAGCCAACTAGTCAGTGGCTGCTGGGGGAAGCATACCCATCCCTGTGGTCCATGGTACCCCCCTCATCACTAGCCCATATGGAACGTAAACTTCCTGGGGTTAGTGGTCCCCCCTCCTCTGATTGTCAGCCCCTCATTAAAAAAATGAATCACTGGTGGTAGTGGCCCCCCCTCCTCCTCCAGTCACTAGCCTCTCACTGAAAACCTGAATCCCTGGTGCTAGTGGTCCCCCTCCCTCTGATCGCCAGCCCCAAATATAAAAAAATTAATCCCTGGTGGTAGTTGCCCTCCCAACTGCAAGTCCCTTATTGAACACACAGACTCCCTGATGCTAGAGGTTCCCCCTCCCTCTGATTACAAGCCACTAATGTAAAACAAGGAATCTCTGGTTCTAGTGGTCCCCCCAACCTCTGATCACCAGCATCTCAATGAAATAAACCATCCTTGGCACTAGTGGTCCCTCCCTTCCCTTTGATTGCCAGCCCCTAATGAAAAAAGGAATCCTTGGTGCTAGTGGTCCCCCCTGCTGCTGATTGCCAGCTGGAATTACAAAAAAGCTCTCCCTGGCAACCAGTGCTCCCTCCAGCACAGATCCACAGTACTGCCATTTGAGTTCCACATTCCCTGGTATCTAGCGAACCCCCCCTTGGCACCGAGCCTCCCCATCTCTCACCTTATCAGTATCTGCAGTGCTGCAGGTGCATACTGTGACTGGCACAGCCCTCTTCACACTTCCTCAGCTGGCTGCCATATGTCCAGGCAGGGAGCATTCATCCTTTTTATAAGACAGCACCCTGTCCTGTAAATAAGAAGCATGCTTCTTGCCTGGACAAATGGTGACCAGCTGAAGAGGTTTTAGGAGGGCTGTGCCAGTCACCATATGCACTTGAGGCACTGTGGATACTGATAATGTGAGTTGGGAGAGGCTAGGTACTGCAGCGGGAACCAGCACCAGAGAGTGTGGAACTCGAGCATTGATACCATGTATCTGTGTCTGGGGGGGAGCCACTGGATAGCAGGGAGATTTTTATTTGTAATTCCAGGGCTGGCAGTTGGAAGTAGGGGGGACCACTAGCACCAGGGATTCCTTTTTACAGTTGCAGTGGACAGAGCCTGCAGTCATCTTGCTGTAGCTCTGAAAATGGGATACCAAGGTGCGTGGTCAATTGGCAAACAAGATGGCAACATAATTCTCCGGGGCTGCATATCCACAGCCTAGAACCCGACAAAAACCTGCTTATTGTTGAGCCCCAAATGGAAATTTCATTACAACTGGCAATCAGAAATTTATACCTTTTACCAGGGTGACATAGAGGGGAACCTGATTCAGGACTATTAAGATACCATCTCCTTCACTCTTGGAGATCCTCACACAGAAGGTTGCATGGTGCACTGCTCTAAAGGGGGAGTGGAGCCTTCCATTCGAGAAATGTTTGCATCTATTATAACTAGTATAGATGATTTAACCTTAGCATCCAACACTACAGCAGCTTCTGTTCAACAGCTTGACATGAGACTCGACCGGGCTGAACAAAAATCACTCTCCCACGATGATATCCTCCAAGGCCACAGTGCTACCATGTGGGAGCAGGTGACGCAGATCACTCACCCTCAGGACAAATTGGATGACCTAGTGAATAGGAGCCGCTGCAACAAGCTGCAACTCCTAGGCTTCCCAGAGGGCTGCGAAGAAGGCAAAACCCTATCTTTTTTACAGCAAGCTGTCCCAGAGCTCCTTAAGCTGCCACCTACCAGAAGAATAACCACAGAAAGAGTTCACTGCTACCTCCAGCCTAAATCCATGCATGGTGACCAACCGAGACCCATCAATGCTCGGATTTTAAATTTCACTGAGAAGGAAGCCATTCAATCAAGATTCAGGGAACTGGGTACACTACAGTAGAGGGGGCACCGAATTATGGTCTTTCAAGACTATTACAAAGACCTAGCTGCAAAATAAAGGCCTATACAGAAGTCAGCAGATGACTACACGACCTGCAGGTTCCATTGGCACTCCATTACCCTGCGACCCTAATAATATCACTGAATAGCTTCTCACATCAGTTCGCTATTCCAGACGCTACCATGGCCTATATCTCTGAAACTTGGCCTTCAGGTCCCAGTTTACACTTAACTTGACCCCTGAGTCTGTAGTTAATCACAACAGTCCACATCTAGACCGAAGGTCTACAACAAAAAGAGACATACCTAATGGTTTAAATCAAGGATCGCATCAAGCCCAGAGGAAAAAGCTGGAACCTTGTAGCTCTAAAGTTCCTAAAAGAGGCCCCCACTGCCACCTCATTCCAAACATGAACATCCCCAGGACCGAAGGTGCTCCACTGACACACACAACCAGAAGTTCAACATAGTGGACTCGAAGGAGCCAGAATGTTCAGGCCCTTACTTCTCCCAAAACAGATATTCTCTGCTTCACAATCAACCTGAAAAGGACTTCCTCGATGATATGGATACCACTTCCATAGCCCTAGAGAGAATAGACCACAACAACATAGAAGGTTCCTGGGCTATTGCCACGAATGCTGCCTTGCCGCTCCAGGACTCTGCTTCATACGCAATGGCTCCATGTACCTCACTAGGCCACAACCCTGAGACTGGCCCTCAAGAAGGAAAGAAAACCACCCAAGAAGATCATCCAGACTGATCAAAATCCTTTACAGTCAGATATGTACCTAAGGTTTTGTGTCTGGGGGAGTAAATGGGAGGGTTAACGGGGATAACTGGGAGAATAGCCGAGTGGGGAACTGTATGGTCCTTCACCTACTGCAAAAATTGCCACTGGCAGGGTCCTCTCACCTCATTCATGCTCAAAATAATAGCATATAAGATGGGCAGAGCCACTGTATGCCCCCCATAAGACACCCTACCTTGAAGGTTCCAATACTGTGTTCTGTTTTTCACCATCATGGCACATTTGTTTATCTCACATAGAGATAATAATGTTTTAACTGTTAAATGAATGAAAATAATCTTTGTGAGCTGTAATAGCAAACCCTGCCCATCTCCCCACTCTCTTCGGCCAGTTCCCAAGTTTCCCCGAGCACTCAGCATGGATATGTATATGGTGGGTGAGAGCTAACACCAAGGAGCTTGCCAAAGTTTTAATCCATAGGCTCATTCCCCCAGCTGCCACACTGACCCCATCTCCCTTCCCTGTTCCATCAAGATTAGCTGATGACCCGAACACAGACCCTCAACTTCCTAATGTCCGCAAAAGCCAACGACAGTGTATTACAGCCAACCACCCAATGGATCATCCCCCTAGTTTTAGGGGCTCACAAGAAGGATTCTACCCTATCAGCTCTGGGCACCAGCTTATAGACTACCTAATTTACTTCCCGTGACAATCCCTCCAAGACAGATTGTGCACTGTACTTTTAAATTGGTGTGAAATGGGGCATAGATCCCCTTCTCTACTGATTCACCTTCTCCATGCCTTGCAGAAATGATTGGGCATATCATTAGCTGGTGATCCAGATGGTTAAGTCATTTTGTACTTCTCACTACTGCTCTGTTTTAATCATCATGTTCTACTGGTTACAAATATAAGTGTACAGGTGTAGGCACTCCCTACTATTGTTAAAGATAATCTGCTGTACCGTTTCATGGAGCATCTATATCTGCCTGTGTTTGTGCTGATTCAAATAACTACCCCATTTATAGGTCCCCCCCCACACACAAGGTCAGTAGCACCCCATTTCTAGACTAGTACCCTGTTACTATATACCCTTACTGTTCCGGGGGGGGGGACATACTTATCTTCCACCCCGAGACCAACTCAGTGTCTGTAATTCCGCTCCCATCTCTTACACTCACCCCTAGACAAAAATGTCTGACACTGCATTCCATACCTGGAATGTCCGGGGGTTAAACTCCCCAGTGAAGTGCAAGAAAGTCCTTGCTCACCTGAAACACCTGCACTCTAAAATAGTGTTTCTGCAAGAGACAAAACTAACAAGGAAAGATCACAATCGTATGACTAAAGACTGTGTGGGTCAGCAGGTACACACTAATGCTCTCACCAGGAAACATGGAGTCCTCATTCTTCTGCAAAAATCACTTCCCTGGACCCTTATCAAAACGTTTTCAAGCTCTGACGGTAGGTGGGTAATTGTAAAATATGACACTCCATTAGGCCCAGTTATCCTTTGTAAATTGTATGCTCCCAGTGAAGACACTCCACAGTTTTTTCACAGTCTCGCAGCAGTAACAACAGAGTTCACTCCCCCTGACTGACCCCTTCTCCTGGGAGAAGACTTTAATCTTCCCCTCGTCCCCTCACTAGGTGGGAATGACACTGGTAAGCAGTCACACATTAGAAGTGGGAAGGCACTGTACCAACTGATCTCAGATCAGGGTCTCACGGATGTCTGGAGACTTTTCCACTCTAGAACAAGGGACTATACTTTCCACTCAGAACCCAATGCCTCTCATAGCAGACTAGACTTCTGGCTAGGCTCTTCAATCCTATTAACAAAAGTTATCGATGTTATAACTCTCCCAAGGGTCATCTCCGATCACGCCCCTTTCCAGCTTCTTATTCAGTGGGACCCAATAGCTCCCCTGACCCAAAACTGGAGACTAGACCCTCTCCTAATGAGAGACCCAGACTTTAACCCCTGGGGCCAAAATGAAGCCTCTCTCTTCCTAGCAAATAACCCTATTTCAGACACCTTGGCAGGTAACACCTGGGAGGCGTTTAAGGCCACAATGAGTGGGCAGTATCATGGGGTTTACAGCAGCCAAACACAGGGAAAGAGAACAACATCTGGCCACACTTGAACAAAAACTAGCTGCAACTGAAGCTATCTTTAAGGCTATGCCCTCCCATTCCCCCTACTCCCCAACAGGTAGAACCATTCTAGGCCTCAGATTTGAAATTAACCAGCTTTTAAACAGAAAAGCTGAAGTGACCATCCTTCATCTTCGACATACCTTCTGGGAAGGGGGCGATAAGGGAGGCAAAGTACTCACCTACCAACTTAGCAGACAGCAAGCCATCAGATATATCTCTGGTTTGAAGGACAAGCATGGTATGCTGGCCACTACCCCCGAGGTGATAAAGAATATCATGGCCTCCTTTTACAAAACATTATATTCCTCCATACACACAGATCCACACCAAGAAACCCAATCATTTCTTGATGGCTTCCATTTGCCTAAGTTAAATGCACACCAGATCCAGACTCTTGAACTTCCCATCTCCATAGAAGAGGTGAGATCAGCTATCCAGAGTCTAAGGCTGGGGAAATCCCCTGACAACAACGGATATACAGCAGACTTGTACCAGGCCTTAGCCCCAACTATTACTCCTCTTCTAACAGAAGTATTCCAAGAAATAGAACTTAAATGTACTGTACCCTCTGTAAGGGAGGCCACTGTTGTGGTCATCCCAAAAAAGGGCAAAGACCCTACAAACCCCGGCAGCTACCATCTGGTCTTTCTCATCAGCCTTGACAGCAAGCTATATGCCAAAATCCTGGTCTCCAGGCTAAACTGTCTACTTCCCAGACTTATACACCCCTCCCAAGAGGGTTTTATCCCTAGCCAACATAGATCTGACCATCTCAGAACCCTCATGAATCTCTTACGCATCTCCTGTCCACTCCCCACACCAGCTGCAACTATCGCAGTGGATTTCAAGAAAGCATTCAACTCTATCGAATGGGACTACCTATTCCTAGTTCTGGCACACCTTGGAATGGGTGAAAAATTTCTCTCCAGGATACAAGCCATTTATACATCACCCTCAGCCCGAGTCACCACAAATTCCATACTCTCCCCCCCATTCCCACTGGAACGAGAGACAAGACAAGGTTGCCCCCTCTCTCTTCTGTTTGTCCTGGCTGTGGAACCACTAGCGAGTGCAATATGAATCCATCCTGATATCACTGGCATAACAGTTGGAAAAACAGAATACACAACCCTTATGTATGCTGATGATCTTCTCCTCGCCCCCCCCCCAGTTAATGCCCACATCTCAATATCCCCCTTGCTACACCTTCTAGAAGCTTTGACCAAATACTCAGGTTTGAAACTGAACCAACCAAGACTGAACTACTTCCCCTGAACAGACATTGTACCCAGCAGATGGCAGAGACTGCTGGTCTTCTCTGGGCCCCTAAAGGGATTACCTACCTAGGGATTATTCTCACCCCATCCCTTGAGGCACTCTGGCAGCTAACATACAGCCTCTCCTTTCCTCTATCAAGACAGAGTTTGATAGATGAAAACTACTCAAACTTACCTTAACAGGGAAGATTGCAGCCATCAAAATGGTCTCAGCCCCCAAATTCTTTTATCTCCTGATGCATATCCCCATTCCTTTCCCTAAAAAATGGCAAATGGCCATAGATAGACTAATTCGGGATTTCCTATGAGAAGGCTCCAATCCCAAATTTAGCCACTCCAAACTTAGAGCACATTGGGACCAGGGGGGCTGGAACCTCCCCTGGATGGAGGGATACCAAAGGGCCTTCCTCCTAGCCCAAACTGTAAAATGGATGCACCCCTTCTCACTCCTTTCCCCACAATGGATCCAAATTGAGCTGGATATCACTGAAACAATACACCCCTCCTCTCTCTTTCATTCATGTAGAGACGTCAGACCCCAACCTCTTAATAGGCCTAACCTGGTCCAAATCTCACTTACAGTAGAGATGTCCAGAACAAACTGGTTCTCCACACATGCAAAACTGGAAATTAATTATCTCCCTCCTTCCCACATTCCCCTTTGGCAAAACCCCTCCTTCACCATAGGGGAGGAATGGGTATGTTGGAAACAGTGGGAAGACATGGGTATATACAAACTGGGAGACCTGATGGATCAGAATCACAGTGTTCTCCACATGATGCAATCCCTTTGGCAGAAATGGGATAGTCCCCAGACAGAATTCTGGAAATACCTGCAACTTAGAGCAGCACTCCATTTTTCCCCTGAGTCCACCCTCAACCCAACTCATCCCATCAGACCTGCACACATGGATACAACACCCCAAGGGTCTTGCAGGATGCATTTATGCCAAGCTGAGAGACACTCTCCCCTCTTAATTGGAGGAGGTGAAACACAAGTGGGAAGAAATGCTCCTGCACCATATCCCCGCCACTGCATGGGAACAGGCTTGGAAAGACACGCACACCTCTCTGCGGGATGCCATATCAAGGCTAATTCAGAACAAAATAGTTCACTCATGGTACAACACCCCCTCTATCCTCACTAAAGTCAAACTTCTGGATGCAGATAACTGTTGGAGATGCCAAAGGGTCGGGGTAGACCTACAACTAGAACAATCAAAACTGCGAAATTTCGACTATGGCACTAGGCTAAGGAAACTGAATCTTTATTCAATGCACTATAGAAGATTAAGGGGTGACCTATGCATGGTATATAGAGCAATAAATGGTGAATCAACTTTTGTAACCATTGGTTTGATTAAAAACTCATCAAAAGCAAATACTGGATCACATGACAAAAAATTAATGGGAACCAAAAATCAAACAAACAAAAGAAGTCACTGGTTTACCCGAAGAGTAATAACAGCATAGAATGACTTCCAAAAAGTGTCATTGAGAGTAAAACAACTGATGTTTTTAAAAACAGTTTGAATGTGTACATGAGTAATAAAAAATTATTTTTCCACCAATGATCTGGTGGCGAGCTTATAAAAGGCATGACTGCCTCCTTAGCTCGTAAGTACCTATGAACCTAAGTACATATACTCTGGTCCTGCACACGGATACAGTCCATCTGGCAAGACATACAGGGTTTGGCATCTACTGTGCTCTGTAAACAGATTTCCCTTAGTCCTCTTTTCTGTCTCCTGGGCATCCGAACCAACCTCCCAAAATTGTCCCCTTCTGAATGCAGGCGGCTAGCCCTTCTCACCCTTCAAACTAAGAGAACTTTGCTCTGTAAATGGAGAACTTCACTGACCCTTACACTAGTAGAGGTCCTGGCATCCCTCTCATCCCTCGCCAAACTGGATAGGATTTCTCACCTCCAAACATATCAAATCTCCAAATTTCAACTCTGTTGGGCCCCATATCTGCGTTATATTAACCCTCAGACAGGCATAGGCTGAATGTCCCATCACCCTGCTGACTGCAGTATGGTTATTATCTTGAGACTCTGAATGTGGATTTTAGTCTCTATATGGCCTACCCCAACAAATCACTGCCATTCATGGCAGATAAGGACATAGGTTGGATTTCCAGTGTCCCCTTTACTTAGCCTTACCCTATAGAATCCAGTTAACATGCTCTTTTTCATGACTCAGACCCAAGCCCTTACAATGAACCTATCTGTTGATTTCCTTGATGTATTTGCTGTTTTTACTGCATTGCATATTTTACCTAGGCCAAGACTCAGTTTTTTGGGGATATGTATGTTTATGCTCCAGATTAAAAGCCCAGATCTTGCAGAACACATACACACTACCAGTTCTTTTCCCAAAGCCTTGAAGAGGGATTTGACTAGACATAGAATTTAGGAATGGTGTGCCTATATCCAGCAACGCATTTCTGATTGAAGCCTCTTTCTGGGTGAGTAACATACTATGGCATATATCTTGCAGTACTTGTCATATTGTCTCCAGACCCCCCCCCCACTAACCTTATTGTCCCCACCTTTCTTTCCTCCCTTCCCATCTCTATCCTTTTAACTCTACTCATTACCTAGTTACCCATGTCCCTTCCCCATTCACTAGAAGACAGTAGATAAGCTTCCTCTCTGGGACCCATATCTCTCTCCTATGGCAGAATTGTATGTACTACCTTTTACTAGCATTCACTTGCACACAGTAATAAATGCAGATAGTTATTTTTCTTTAATGTTATTAATACTTCATCCTTTACTCCTTCTTGGTCGTTTCCCATCTCCCCCCTTCCCTTACCCTCCCCCCATACTTTAAGTACCTGTACATTGATTTCTACATAGGGGCTGTGGCCTCAATGCTGTATGTTCCTTTTTTTATTCTGAAAATAAAAATGTCACAACAAAAATGGGATACTAATGCACAAATTTGGAGTTGCAGAACATGCTTCCACAACTCCAGATCACTCGCTCATCCCCCCCCCACACCGAGGGCATTGCTACCATCTCTGTTCCCAACTCTTATTTCCCTGTATGCTCACCGCCGCTTTAGCCCAAGTCTCTGATACTCCCTAAGTGTCCATCCAGCCCTAGGTAACATTTTTCCTTCTAAAGAGAGGCTTGTGAAGCAGAGATGTGGAACCACCTGCAACCACACCGAGAAAGTGTGATCTGGCGTTTCACATATGCATGGTGGCTCGCATCCATTTTCTCGCCATGATAGCAGAACATCAGGAGCTCCCCTGGTACTCCAGACTCCATGGTCAGTTAGATGGTGTCTGGAGACACGAGGGCTGAGGTGGAGAAGCCGCTAAAGTATTTATTTAAAGAATGCCAATGAGCACTAATGGACTGAATTTATTTATTTCGTTTACTTATTTTTTATTTCAGTTTCGGAATTACAACCTTTGAACCAAACTGGCTCTTTTACAAAGGCTCCAAGTCAGTAGAAGAACAGACAAAACAGCACAATTTACATCATATGACAAGAACATACAATAGCCAAGTGAGAAGACTATTTCACAAGCAAGATGAATGTGGAGTATAACCTCAAATACAAATATTTTTATTACAAAATATCTCTAGTCTATAAATCTGGTTACTAAGTGCAGGTTGCTTGTAGCTGGCAGCCAAAATTGGCTTTGTCAAAGAAAAGGGGAGGAGGGACGAGGTATGGAGAGTACTGGCATGGGTACAGAGGAGGCATATTGTATAATGTTATTAGGGGATAGGAGAAGAGGGTATGTTGATGAGGGAGAACAAGCTGATAAGTGCTGTATGCAAGGGGGCAGCCTAGGAGAAGTGTAAACTGAGGGGAGGGAGTGAGAACTCATGGGACGAGAGGGGTAAGAAGGTGGGGGGTAATTGTTGGAAGTCTAGGGCAGGGAATGGAACTCCTATCGTTATGCACAACAGTTGCACTCTTGGGATTCTACCAGGAGGCGATGGAGTTCTTCTTTGAATTTATACATATTAATGAACTGCTCATGAATATTAATGAAACCTGTTTGCCTTCTAATCATTGGTGCTGTTTAAACAAATACCTTTGTGGCTTCTGCACCACAGCCCCTTATGTCTCCAGACTCCAACTAACTGAACTTGGGGTCTAGGAGCACCAGGGCAGCTCCTGATGTGCCGCTATTGCGGCGAGAAAACAGATGCATAGCACCATGCATGTGTGGACCTCCAGCACACACATTCTCAGTGCAGTTACAAGCAGTTCCATGCCTCTGTTCCTCTGTCCCCTCTTTAGAAGAAAAAAATGTTCCATGGGCTGGACAGACTCATGGAGCATCAGGGACTCAGACCAAAGCAGTGGTGAGCAAACAGTAGGAAGCGGGACCTCCACAAGGTCAGCTGCAGCCATATCAGCTCTGGTCAGAGTTTGTTTTACATTAGGGGCTGGTGATCAGAGGAAGGCTGGACAACTAGCACAATAATGTTTTTTTTCAATGAGGGGCTGGTGATCGGGGATGGACCACTACCACCAGGGATTCACTTTCTTAATGATTGCCAGCAGTCAGAGGGAGGGGACCACTACTACCAGGGAATGCTTTTTAATGAGGCAATGGAGATCAGAGGAAGGGGGGACCACCAGCACCAGAGATGTTATTTTTTTTCATTAAGAGGCTGGTGATGTGGGGGGGGGGGACCATTAGCACCAGGGATTCCTTTTTATGTTTGCTTGTGCACATGCATAAGAAACATTATATGACAGCTTAGGAGAGAAGAGGGTTAGGGAGGCACGGCAGTGTAGCAGCCAAGGGAGGCACAGCATTTTGGGGCTTGGCCATGATGCACTAATGGAGGCACAGAGTGCTGATGACACTGGCTTCCAGAAGTGCCACCAACTTGTAAGATTTTGCCGCAGCAAGCAGGGACCGCTTCATCATTGCAGCATCAGCGATTTGCTGCAGTGAGGGAATGACCCATCATTGCTGGGCGGAACGTTACTACTGTAATATTGTTTGTGAACATGGTGGCGCATTGCTGCTCTGTTCTGCAGCAATAATGTAACCCAGTGTGAGGGGTGCCTAATCCTTGGCAGCATTTGGCCCTCCCCACACAGCGTGTTTTTGCCAACGGGGGCCCCAATCCCATTGACTTGCATCCCTCGGGTACAATTTGAGTTGCCAATGAGGGAGCCCACTCCCTGTTGGTATTATGTTCTACTCCCAGGTTGATGTGCCTATGGGGGAGCCCACTTCCCGTCGGCATAAGTCCCCCCCAAAGAGTAGCAACAGTACTGCTGAGGGGGTGCCCAATCCCCCTCAGTTGTTGCGCCTCCCCCACTCTTTTGTGCCGATGGGGGTTCCCAATCCTCCGTCAGCTACAGCTGGCCCCCAACAGTCAGTTGGCATGCTGGGAGCCCACCCCAGCATGCCAATTCTGTAAAAAAACTGTCACGCAATGTCTTTTTTTTCACCTGTAAACAAAGGAAGCGATCCCTTGAGGTCTCCCTGCCGCCCCCACAACCCCGCACCCACCACTGTGTATCTGCCCCCACCCCCTTACCCCATACTTACCTCCTCGAGTCCAGTGCAACGATCTTCTGTGACCGGGAACATGTCTGCACTTTTCATGACCAATCGTGAACTGAGGAAATGCCGGTAAGTTGTATAAGGGAATAAATAGGGTTTGTTCAACTTTGATGCATATCTTGGGCATTTTTTGGAATTTTGGCACCGAATTTTCAACATGGGGTTTTTGGGACCCCTCTTCATGAATTCTGTTACTGTCATGGCGTTAACTGGCCTCAAAACATGATTTCGCTGCATTGCGTGGAATCACCTTTCAGGAGCGATTAATGAAATGACAGTGCCGGTGTTCATGAGGTGGGCTGTCAAAAATCCTATTTTGCAAATCTGGTGGGAAAAATCCCCAAAATTACTGTTTTGTGAGCATGTGTTGCGCAGTTGCTACACATGCTCGTAACTTCGCAAATTTGCAATTTTTTCATGCCAGATTTTCAACATTGGCATTTTTTCACACCTCCTTGTGAACACTACAGCTGTCATTTTTCACACCCTGGCCGAAATGTGTTTTCACACTTCTGGCGCAGAATAGCACGGTTGCTATGGGAAATCTGTGTTCGGGACACATTAGGAAAATGAAAGTGGCACTGTTCATTAGCAGAGGTTGTAAAATGCCTATGTTGAAAATTTGGTTCCAAAAGTCTGTAAAATGACTGTGTTACGAGGGTGTGTTGCGCCATTTCCATGCACGCTCGTAACTTCGCACATTTGCAATATTTTCACTCCAGATTTTCAACATTGACATTTTTTTGCACCTCCTTATGAACAGAACAGCTGTCATTTTTCACATCCTGGCCAAAATGTATTTTCACACTTCCGGCCCAGAATAGCGCAGTTGCTGTGGGAAATCCATGTTTGGGACACACTATGAAAATGACAGTGACACTGTTTATTAGCAGAGGTGCTAAAATGCCTATGTTGAAAATTTGGTGACAGAAGTCCATAAAATGACTGTGTTACGAGTGTGCTTTGTGCAGTTTCCATGCACACTCGTAACTTTTCACATTTGCAATATTTTCACTCCAGATTTTCAACATTGCTATTTTTTTGCACCTCCTGTTGAATGGAACAGCTGTCATTTTTTCACATCCTGGCCGAAATGTGTTTTTGCACTTCCGCCTCAGATTAGCGTGGTCGCTGCGGGAAATCCATGTTCGGGACACATTACAAAAATGACAGTGACACTGTTCATTAGCAGATGTGCTAAAATGCCTATGTTGAAAATTTGGTAACAAAAGTCCATAAAATGACTGTGTTACGAGCGTGTGTTATGCAGTTTCCATGCACACTCGTAACTTTGCACATTTGCAATATTTTCACTCCACATTTTCGACATTGCCATTATTTCACACCTCCTTATGACCAGAACAGCTGTCATTTTTCACATCCTGGCTGAAATGTGTTTTCACACTTCCAGTGCACAATGGTGCCGTCGCTGTGGGAAATCACTGTTTGGGACACATTACAAAAATTACAGTGACACTGTTCAATAGCAGAGGTCCTAAAATGCCTATGTTGAAAATCTGGTGATGAAACTCCACAAAATGACTGTGTTATGAGTGTGCATTGCACAGTTTGCACGTACGCTCATAATTTCATACATTTGTAATATTTTCACTCCAGATTTTCAACATTGCTATTTTTCCACACCTCCTTATGAACAGTACAGCTGTCATTTATCACATCCTAGCCGAAATGTGTTTTTGCACTTCCGGTGCAGAATATCATGGTTGCTGTGGGAAATCAGTGTTCAGGACACATTAACACAGTAACAGTGACACTCGTCATGAGCACAGGTCGTAAAATGCCTATGTTGAAAATCTGGTGATGATAGTCCATAAAATGACTGTGTCATGTGCTTGCGTTGTGTATTTTCCACGTGTGCTAGGAAGTGCGCACATTTTTAATATTCCCACTACAGATTTTCAACATTGCCATCCCTTCACACCTCCCTATGGATGGCACAGCTGCCATTCTTCACATTCTGCCCAATCTGTGTTTTCATACATGTGGCACAGAATGGCACTGTCGCTGTTGGAAGTCAATGTTTGGGACACATTGACAAACTCACACTGCCACTCTTCATGAGAAGAGGTCCCAAATGCTTTCATGAGGTGGGGTCACAAAAAGGCCATGTTGAACATTTGTACTGTAAATAATAACAAATGCCTGAGGCGTTAGGGTTTCTAACCATCACGTCCTACCCTGTATAGATGGACAGGCATCAGGCTGTGCCTTTGGATTGTCGACTCTACTACTTATGCCATCCCACCCGAACCCCCCAGCCACTGACAGCCATCAAGGTGTACCTTGGACTCTTAGGCCACACATTTCACCCCATTCTCCTATGCTGCACCCATTTCAGCATATGTCCGTGTGGAATGGGGTCACTATAAAGCCAAACACAATAAGGCACACCTCAACATGTGTCACTGTCTGCAGAATAAGGTGAGGTGACATGGCATGACCGTCATGGGCGATGACCCACACACTTACCCCAATGCCTCTCCATCTCTACAAGATGGAGGTGGGGTTGGAGTGAACTTCCATACTTCACTGCCATTCCTATTCTGCATCAGTCTAACTCCTGCATTTCAAATGCTAATACCAGCAAGCAAACATTCGGCATTGACACATGCTTATTTTAATGAGGGGCTGGTGATCAGAGGGAGGGGGCTACATATATGTCATGGACAGGAGGGTGGCAGTGCACCACCTGCCTCCACTACCCATGAAAATGGGCCCATAATTGACATGCAAATGGCCCCTTAGTGCCTTCCATGCCCAATGGTTGTGGGGCAGCAATGCGGATGAATATACTGTGGAGGCTGGGAGGGTGCCCAATATGCCACAGGCTAAGGAGGGCTCGAGGAAGATGTTCAGTGGCTTGGCAGGGAGCTGGAGAGGTTGAGGGATGAGGGGAGGATTGCGTTGGTAGGAGGGATGACATCTGAGCGTATTGTGGAGGCACCACAGAGAAGGAACAGTAGGCCAAGGGATGGGGGAGAGGGCAAACTAGACAGCAACCCAGCTGATGAAGGGTGGACTCCAGTAGGACCTAAAAAAAGAGGAGCAGCAGTAGGCAAGAGGGAGTATAAAGCACTTAGTAAGGCAAAGGGGATAGGGAACATGTTTACTTTACTAGCAACACATGGGAAAGAGGATGTAGGAGGTGACTACACAAGGGTTAGCACTCTCAAAGAAGAGGGAGTGAGGGTATAACTAGTGGAGAGATTGAGCATGGTGTGGCAGGGGGAAGGATAATACTTGGACAGGTGAGGAGGAAGGGGTTGGCAGTCAAACAGGAGGAGGAGGAGGAGGAGGGGGGGTCTTAATTGGGAGGGATAGGGGCACATGATGAAAACACAGTCTTGAGTGGCTCCAAAAATGAGAACCTGGGTGTGGGGGTGGGGACGGGCACAGTGAAAGAGGAGGGGTTGTACTGGTGTTGGGGACTCCATACTTAAGGGGATAAGATGGGGCAGCAACGGGGAGAGGCACAGTTGGATATGGGTGGAGTCCATACCAGGATTAAAGGCAGACATGGCAGGACAGGCAATCCTAAGGTGCGTAAAGAGGGGTAGGAGGAAACCACATATTGTGGTACATGTGGGGACAAATGACCTTGCGGGGGAAATTATGGAGGTAACAAGGGAGAGGATTGAGGAAGTGGGAAGGTTGTGTGAGGAGAATGGGGAGTCTGTGGCCTTCTCCAAAGTGCTCCCAGTACCCTTCGTAAGCACAGTGAGAAAGGAGAGGATTAAAGAGTTGAACACATGGCTGGTAGAATGGTGTTAAAGTAAGGGTATGGGGTTGTGGGCAGCTGGGGAAGTACTTGAGATAATAATCTGTTTAGAAGAGATAGGCTGCACCTGAGTGGGGAGGGGAAGGAGGTATTAAAGCAAGGAATGGAGAGGCATATTGCAACAAGGGTGCATTTAAACTAGATGGGGTTGTGAAAAGTCGACTGCAGGTAGGCAGGGATCCGATAGAGAGGAGTCAGAGCCTACCCTCCAAGCTAGCAGGGAAGGACTCATGGTGGCCAAAAAAGGAGGGAATAGAAGTGAAGAGATGGAGGCTAGGGAAGAGGGCATTATGAAGGGTGGTCTCATTGAATGCAAGAAGCCTAGAAAACAAATCCGCTGAGATACAGGCATTCTTAGCAGTGGGAGGGTGGATATTGCAGCTGTCACAGAAATGTGAGCAACTGAGCACCAGGACTGGGATCTGGCAATCCCAGGATACAAATTATACAGGAAGGACCATAAGGAGAGGTGGGGGGCGGGGTGGCAGTCTATGTGAGGGATGGGATCGAATGCACAAGGGATGAGGGAGAAGAAAGGAGAACAGATGCAATCTGACTGCAGCTCCTAGACTCGAGGGGTAGGAAATTGAGGTTTGGGGTGGTATACAGGCCACCCTCCCAGTCTGAGGAGCTTGACAGGGAGTTAGCGGGACAAATCAAAAAGGTATGTAGAAAAGGGAAGGTGGTCACTGTGGGGGATTTCAACTTGCCGGGGGTTGACTGGAGCATTCTGGTCACCTCCAGTGTTAGGGAGCAAGTGCTCCTGGACACGATCCATGAGGGTCCCCTGACACAGTTGATTACTGTACCTACTAGGCTAAAGAACACTTTAGATCTGGTATTGTCGAATGGCAAGGTAGTGTGGAAATAAAGGTAGAGGACCCACTAGCCGACATTGATCACCAAATGGTGTGGTTTAATATTACGATGTGAGGGGAGCCAGAGAAATCAGTTACTCGGGCGGTAAACTTCAGAGGGGCAGACTTTGGGAGGATGCAGGAAGTACTGAAAGGGAAACTGGAGGGCATAAGGCAGGAGATGGATGTGGAGCAGAAATGGAATATTATTAAATGGGGACTTACAGAGGCAACAGAAGCCTGCACCAAGGCACAGAGTAAGAGGAGCAAAGCAAGAAAACCATGCTGGTTGAACAATGAGGTTGTGGAGGTGGTGAGGGCAAAATGAGTGGCGTGCCAGAGGAAGGAAGGGGACAGGGAAGAATATGCAAGATGGTCCAGGAAGGTGACCAGAAAAGTAAGAGAAGCCAAGGCCCAGAGGGAGCTGAGATTAGCACAGGGAATTAATGGGGGGAGGGGAGACATTTTCAGATACATCAGGGAGAAAAGGAAGTGTAAGGAGACAATCGTGAGGATAAAAAGGGGTGGGGAGTGGACGGAAAAGGGGAGGAGCAGGCAGAAGCACTGAATGAATACTTTGCTCAGTGTTCAAGGAAGAAAGGGGGACCTCTACCATCATGGGCTGGGAGGGGTGGGGACAGGGGGAGAGGAGGTGACAGATGGAAGAATTGAGGCAAGTAGAGTTCTAGAGGGACTGAGAGCATTGAAGGTAGACAAGGCACCAGGGCTGGATGGTATCTACCCCAGGGCGCTGAAGAAGATGGCAGAGGTGTTGGCAGAGCCGCTGGCAGATCTGTACAGCACCTTACTGGAGCTGGGATGTGTACCACTGGACTGGAGGATGGCACATGTAGTACCATTACACAAGAGTGGGCCAAGGCATGAACTGGGTAATTACCATCCGGTAAGTCTCACCTCCATAGTGTGCAAACTCTTGGAAACGATACTAAAGGAAAGACTGGTGTCATACCTGGAGGACGATGGCCTCCAAGATGTGAGGCAGCATGGGTTTGTTTTAGGGAAGTCTTGTCAAACCAACCTCACACAATATTATGACTGGGTGACAGGTGAGCTGGATAAGGGTCACGCGGTGGATGTTCTTTACTTGGACTTCAGCAAGGCCTTCGATTCAATGCCTCATGGGCAGCTTGGGTAGAAGCTAACTGATGTAAGGGTAGGGGCAAAAATTATGAACTGGATTACAAGCTGGTTGAGTGGCAGGCTGCAAGGGGTGGTGGTGAGAGGGGAGCTCTCAACTCCAAGGCCGGTGAAGAGTGGGATGCCACAGGGCTCGGTGTTGGAGCCAGTATTGTTTGGGATCTTCTTATCAGACATTGCCCACAGGGTGGTGAGCAAGGTAAGTCTGTTCACTGATGACACCAAAATCAGAGAAGTGGTGGATGGAGAGGAAGGATAGAAGCAGCTGCAGGGGGACTTATGCAAGCTAGAGGAGTGGTCAGAGAGGTAGCAGCTGAGGTTTAATGCAAAGAAGTGTAAGGTTATGCACTTTGGGGTGAAGAACCCCAGCAGAGAATACTGGCTGGGGGGTTGTTATGCTGGGGATCGCTGAGGAGGAGGAGAAGGTCCTAGGGGTAATGAAAACAGGGACCACGAACAACACTGCCCAGTGCAGGAGAGCAGCTGCAAAAGCGAACAAAATTCTGGGGTGCATAGTGAGGGGGTTTTCATCCAGGTGAAGAGATGTGATCTTACCCCTCTACAGGTCACTGGTAAGGCCACACTTAGAGTATTGTGTGCAGTTTTGGAGGCCATACCTAAAGCGTGATATTAGGCTACTGGAGGGGGTGCAGAGGAGGACAACAAAGATGATACGTGGAATGGAGGAAAGCGACTATGACAGCATGCTGGGAGACTTGAATATGACACCCTGGAGGATAGAAGGGACGGGGGGACATGATAGAGACATTCAAGTATCTGAGGGGAATCAATAAGGATGGTGCAGATGGGGTCTTTAAGTTAAAGAGGGGGAGGGTCACCAGGGGGCACGGGCTAAGAATAGAGTGGGAAGATTTAGGAAGGAAATGAGGATACACTATTTCACAGAGAGGGTGGTAGCAAAATAGAATGCCCTACCAGAATGGGTGGTATCGTGTAAATCTGTGAACAGCTTCAAAAGGGCATGGGACAGGGAACAGGGGAGAATGAGGGTAGGGGAGGTGTGCGGTGGCAGTGGGCTGATGGGGGGGGGCAGCTGCAAACTAGGGTGTTGGCTGCACACTCAAGCAGACTTAGATAGACCACTGGGTGGTCTGTTTCTGCTGGCACATTCATATGTTCATAATGGGCTCATTTGCATGGGTACCTTAGAAAACTTTAGATTGCACTTTGGCGCTATCAACTCTTGAAGCCCACTTTTGGAGCGATGTTGGGGTGATGCTACCTTACTTAGTGTTGTGCCTACATGGCCCTATATTCAGTCGAATAGCGCCTGACTGAATATACTGTCCTGGGACCCCTGGGTACTTGCAAAGCACAGTGCAAACTTTTGTGCTAAGCTTTGCCCCTTACTGAATATTGGGCCCCAGGTCATAAAAATGGTAGTGAAACATGTCACTGCCAGCTCCACCCAGATAGGCGGCAGGCTGAGTTTAAATATCTGGCTCAGAGTTCAGCCAAGGAAAGCTGGACTCACCACCTGGAGAGAGCTCAATACAGAAGGAATCAAGTAATGAAATATATTTGTGAACTGCTTCCAGGAAAACTCTTATTTTTTCAATCAATATTTCTGATTCATCTCACCTTGGATATCAAAAATTGATCCTAATGTAAGCCATATCAGTGTCCTGGAATATGTTTTATTTCATGTTTGCCATGACTTTCTCTGTGTCTATTCTGATATATTTCTCCAGACATCTTAGATAATGATGATCAAACACACATTCATCTGCTCTTGCTGTTGAGGCTCTGATGCACAGGAAGACAGGGTCCTGCTGAGGGCAGCTATCAATCCAATGATGTACATCAGCCCAGATGGACAAAGAGAATCAAAAATGAGAAGAATAAATAGCATAACCTTAACATCAAAGTGTCACCTTTAGAAGTCACTGCTTTGTCATGATGCCTCTTAAATTACTTTTACAGGAGGAATTGTGGTTATACTGTATGTGTCACATTAGTTTTGATTTTTAAAGGATTGATATGCTCAAATTGGCTTGAAGATTGGCAGGTAGATCCCATTCATGTTCTTCAGGTATTATAATTGTGCTCAGTAGCCCACCCCAGTTGCTGTTTAATTTTTTATCACCGGAGAATGAGAAAGGCTCATTTACGAGGAAGTCCTGGATAGGACAAATAAATGATACAGAAATAAATTGAGTGAGACACACACTTCTGGCCAGGGGATATGGGTTGTCCTGGTGTGTCTCTGAAGAAATGTGGGATGGGATAGAAACATGAAGGGGCAGAAATTGCACTTATGCAGCATCTTTCATGTAAGCCGTAGCCCTTCCCAAAGTGTTTTACAGTCCAGAAGAGGGAAGTGTGAGTGCTGCTGTCATATGCACAGGGAGATTCAAACAGCACAGATATTTCTGGGGAGAGGTTAAAAAGTAATTAGACATAAAACATACAGCAGGTTGTGTTATTCTTAGTGGCTCCGTGTACAAACTGTTTAAGCAAAACACTTATTTCTTCTCAGACATTATAGGGTTGTCCATATGTGCATTTTTCACTGCTGCTCCTTTCCTGAGCTCTCAGCCCCACAGTACTTTGATGATATCAACAACCTGAACCACAGCATGTTTCCAGCCATTCCACACATACAGAGAGCGGGAAAAGCTACAGACTGCTTCTGTGTGCAGGATGCACACTGGTGGGGCACTCCATGGCATCCATGAAGCAAGATGTAGACCCATTCTGCACCAGATTCCAGTCTCTGTGTGTGGCTATTCAGGTGGGATGGGTATGGGCCAGGGGGTTGATGTAAACATGCAACACATCCCTGATCTCCACAGTGCAGGGCCAGCACAGGGGGCAAATGCTATGCAATCTTAGGGGCTGTATCAGTGGCTACTTGTCCCCCTCTGCATGGCTGAAATATGATCCATGTGTCCCACTGGCCCACTTCCATCAGTCCTTAGTCTTGAGAGCTGTCATGGTGGGCTGGGGGCAGTACCAGCACTGGCCAGCATGGTATCAAAATCTGTGACATTTGCTTAACATTCCAAAGGCAGTATACAATTCTTGTAGGACTGCCATGTTCTGTCAACCCCTGCACCATGCATGGGCAGGGATTCACAGTTAGCCCAACACAGGAATGGATGCCTGTAGTCTGAGACAGCAGCCCCCACCCCTACTGCTCCCTGTCCCAATGTGCTGCTCTGCACCAGCAGAGCACAGCGGGTGGGGGCTGTCGATGTCACCTGGTGTGGACCAGCATCGGGCTGTAGAGAGCCATGACCAGGATATACTCAGTCTGGGTCTATCCCAGCTACCTTTTTGAATCAGTCCTAGTCTGTAATGAATTCTACCCGATTACTTCAGGAAATGTTTTTCCTAAACAAGTAATGATGTACAGTTCTGAAGATGTGATTCATTTTTATGTACCAAGATGTGCAGAGACTTAAATGACATAATGCTTTTTACCTGTGAAAGCTCGGGGAGGGAGGCAGCAGTGACAAAAGCATAGTTTAATGGTATACTTCTGTATTTCTTTTTTTTAAAATAAGGGGTATCTTGTGATTAATACACCTTGACAGTGACATTAACACAAAGTACATTTTACTTTTGCAATGATCTTCATGAACAGGGAGATTAAGTGACTTGCTCAGGGACGTAAACCACTCCTTTGCCTCCAGTACAAAAGTCATGGAATGATTCTTTTTACCCTCCTCTGGGTGTAAACCTTACTGCCATCATGCCAGAGGTGTAACATAGGTAGCATCAAGTGTGAGCTTCTATCCCTACACCCTCTGCACTGCTCCTTACCTTGCACTTAAAACTTTGTTATGCCTAAGTAATACATGGTCTCCATTTTATCTCCATTAGGAAAAGGTAACTATACAAACTTGTAATATCATTGTATTAACATCATGGATTCATAATACTATCACAAAGGCTATGCCTGCAGTTCAGTGGGTGGGAGCTACCAGCCACGCCCCCTTCTTGTGCTATGCAAGCCAGCTTTCTCCAGCGTCATTTGGAAGCACTGTTTCTGTACTGCGGAGACTGTTGGAACTCTGCCCCCACCCCCTTTTTTTCTCCCCATGTTTGTCTGCCACTTTCCTTTTGTGCATTTGGTCTTTCTTTTCGGTTTGTGCCTTCAACGACTTTGTAGTTCATTTTTTCGTTTTTTTCTCCACCTTTTAGACCCTGGAGTCAGTTGAAAAACCAATTATGACTGACTTACTACACATTATGATTGATTTTTTTCAACTAGTTTAAAATGTATGACTTTGACTCACTGAAGTAAATCCAACCAATTTTTTCAGTTTCCACCCTTCAGCCTGTCCTGCCCATTGCTTTACTAACCAGGTGGTGGTGAGTTGGGCATGGTACATGGTAACTTCAATGTCTTTTAAATTAATGATATGGCTCTGGCTTGTCAGGAAACGCCTTGCAGGACAACATCATATCAACAGAGACACTCTTCACTCCTCTCAGAAAGCAAAAGCTCACATTAAAATGACACCCACAGACTACGCTACCATTCCAGATTGGTAGTTCAAATGGGCAACTCTTTATCTAATAAAGGCAAGGTCACAATATTTCTGAAAAATGTATTCCAGACAATGCAGATATACATCATCAGGCCAGGCCACTGAAGGTCAGCTCCCCCCCCCCAACTATACATTTCTTGTTGCATTGATACTATTACTGTACTTATAAAAAACAGTTCAATACACTGTAACATGCATATTGACTTTTACAAACATTTGTTTGTGAGGACTTCTGCAGTTCCTGGGTCAGACATTATGGTGGGCACATGCCGCACAGTTTTCAGAGGGTTTAGCCTCTGCCCCCCACACCCCTCCCTCCGCAGTGACTATATATAACAAATCAGGAGAAGCAGAACTTAGAGTAGACAGAGGAGATGACTGCAACATTGGACAATGCCATCACCCCGCAGGGTGATTGAAATCAAACCTTTTAGGACTAGCTCATCCATGACTGTAGCTGAATTTTCACATGCCTCTACTCATTTCAATGACATTAGCCCTCTATCTGTACTTGCCCTTCGAGGAAATTTACTTGCACCACATTGGGGGGGTAATGTTATTTCTACACCCCTGTTACCACCTCAACAATTCTAGGACCTTTATAGTCTTATACTGACAACTACCCTAATTTCTGCACACCCATTTCATGGGTATCCCCAACAGTAGCTCCACAATAAAATGCAACCTGTCCAGTCCCTGTTGCATACGCATACATGCTCGTTTACAATATACATGCACTTTCACTGGAACAATGAACAAAGGCACCTAAATCTGCAGTATTCTTACTGGTTTCACTAGTCAGTCTATGCAAAATACAAGCTTTAACAAACACTGAGGAAATGGGAATTAGGAAACCAGAATAAATCAATAAGATTGAGCAGAGGGCAGCCAGTTATGCATAGTAACAAGAGCAGCTGTCTACTGAGGCTAGACTAGGCTGTGACAAAGCAACATGGAAATAAATATGCACAAAGGGAGGAAAGCAAGGTCTTACTAGCAAATGTTGAAATATTTTAACTTTAGCAGTCAATTATGACTCCCCTCCCCACTCCCCAGACTTTTAGCTATCATTTTGGCAGCTAAAATTGGATGAAACAAGCTGCTAGTGTGTCATCAGCATCATCATTTTCAACATAATTACTAGGTTTAACATTATGACTGAGAATTAGATTATGGGAGGTGAGGGGTGTGTAAGGGTTGAGGGTTACCCCCTGGCAATCAGTGACAGTTCGACTACCCACTACTACTTGTCTAGACTCATGTACCAAATCCTTCTCATTTTATACCACCAGAAGGGTCCCTGACCTAGGAGGGAACAGATTACAGAAACAGTGGGGTACTGATTCATAGAGAACTGGCTCTGATTGAGATGGAGAACAGCAACAACTCACCAGTACATTCAGTGTAACTGTGTTGGCTGACGACTGATGGCAGTGTCTCTCTCTTCTCATTTCTCTCTCTTCTCTCTCTCTTCTCTCTCTTTTCTCTCTTCTCTCTTCTCTCTTCTCTCTTCTCTCTTCTCTCTTCTCTCTTCTCTCTCGGCTTCACTTTATTCAGCGGTGGTCCAGAAGATCCAAACTCCAGAGTCCAGATTACTCCCCTCCCTCAGTAGACCTTCAGGCTCCTCGTCAACTTGGCTGCTCCTTGTCTCTGCAGATGAGTCCTTCTGTCCCGCCTACCTCCTCAGTCTGTGCTGCTGCTGCTCCCACTGTGCTGCAGAACCCCGACAGTCCTCCACTCTGGTTGGTGCTACTCTGTTCAGGCTGCCTCAACTGCCTCCAGTCCACCCACTCACTCACTGACTCACTCTGCAGGTTGCTGGCCTGATGCTGACCCCCACATGTGGTTTGCACAACTGTGTGAGAGTTTTACTCCCAACCCCCCCTTGCCTCATTCATGGTGCCTTTCTTCCTTTTTTCCTCCTCCTGAATCAAGTCAGCCAGCAGGCACCAGCACTACTATTAGTTTTTATTTTTATCCCAGGGCCCACTTCACTGATTAAGGCCTGGTCGTCACGTGGCTGGTATTGTGACAGGATGGTCAGTCGACAAGTCTACGAATCGACTCAAGCACTTTTTCCCTCCCTTCTGTTCAGCCCAGTCAGAGCACTACTGTCTACTGCCATACTGCTTAGTCTCTGCACACCACACAGACTACTTTCACCAATTTCTTTTCCTCCTTGACTCACCAGCCACCAGTGCCCTGTGTGTCCCAGCCCCCCCAGGCAGTCCTCTGGTTGCTCCACTCTTTGAGCCTCAAGCCTGTTCTGGCCTGCCTGCCCTGTGGCCCTACGGCCTTTTCTCCTCGGGCAACTCGCTTGCTCTTCTTGCTCCTTTCCTATAGCTGTGCCCTCTCCTTTGAGTCTGACTGACTCCTTTATCTCTCCCTCCCCTGACCCGTCACTAGTCAATTTTTTTTTTTAACAAAATAAAGCACCACTACTTCACACTTTCGCCTCAATGCCAGAAATCTCGACCACACAAATGATAAAGACAGCACTAGATGAATTCCTCAAGGTGCACAATCCTGGTCTGACTCCTCCTCCTCCTCCTCCCTCTCTTACTCATTGGATGAGTTTTCACACCGAGGAGCCAGGGACACATTTGGTTGGTGGCTGAGTTTCTCAGCCAGAATTTGAAATGGCAAGATGCAAATATAATTAATTTATATAAAAAATAAGTGCTGCTGTGGAGTCTCCGAGATGACTTTGGGTGTGAGGCAGGTCACTGTCAGGCAAGCAAGCCAGCAGCCTAGCAGGAGACTGATTAGTCGACTTTTGATAAATACAACTCCACATAATTATAGCTGCAATTCCAGGCAATTGCAACTAATTGCAATTGACTTGAATTGCGGTCCATGATTCCTATGGCCGACGGCTGCTCCGGGATCTACCACCCTTCCTGGCAGTAGTTTCTACCTTTCCTGGCTGCAGTTTGGGCTTCCTTCTCTCAGCTCTCTCTGCATTCCTGTCCTCATGTAACCTTTGTGCTTCCTTTTCTCATTCTCTCTCAGTCAGCTACTCTTGCTGCGTTTCTGTCCTCATGTATCTTCTGTTTTTTTCTGTTTCAGTTCTTGGTATGCCTTCTACATTCCACAATGTGTCTTGTCTTGCCTAAGTCATTCTGCTGTTTTGGTTTGTGCTAGTTCAGGCTTCCCATTTTTGTCACTTACAATCTATCAATTCAACTCATCCCTCAGCTGCTTTCACCTGGTTTCCTAGTAAGGCAGTTGCTCTCCTTTTCAATTCTTTATTTTAATTAGTTTACTCACTCTGCTTTAACATTTACCATCCTTGCCAGGACCCGTACTGCTGCCCGACATGTAACTTGCCGACAAACTATTTCCCGACATCAGATTCCCAACTGGGTTAGTTTGCCGACAAATTCTATCCCGTATGAACAATTGCCCATCAGACAACACCTCGCACTATGAACTCTCACTCCCTGACTGTACACGCCGGTCAGATCTCCATTCAGGTACACACCGATCGCAGTGTGGCTTCTCTGCTCACTGCCACCTGCCCTCCACTCTGCAGGGTGAATTGTGTATCAAATGTTTTGGATATCAGGCCCCAGGATTTCCTGAATCTCCTCCCTTCTTTGTAGGTTGAAAGCCATTGAGGAGACAGGCCATGGCCACTCACTGCCACCCACCCTCCTGGAATCCTCCACTCTGCTGGGAGTCACTTGAAGTGAGACAGAATCTACTCCCCGGCTCCTGCCCCTGACCAGGTGCTCCCTCTGACAGGTGGCATGGCTTCACTCACTGCTGCCCACCCTCCAGGAATACTCCACTCTGCTAGGAGCCCCTTGAAGTGCAGCTGAAGCTACTCCCCAGATCCTGCCTCTGCCAGCTCCATGACTAGATACAGTACAGGCTCCTGCCTCTACCAGTTCCACGACCAGATTGCCGCTGACAAGGTGCTCCCTCCGACAGGCAGCGCAGCTTCTTCACTCACTGCTGCCCACCCTTCAGGAATACTCCACTCTGCTAGGAGCCCCTTGAAGTGCAATTGAAACTACTCCCCAGCTCCTGCCTCTGCCAGCTCCATGACCAGGTATGGTAGCTTGATTTCCTTTCTCTGAAGCCGCCTATTTGCTAAGCCTCAAAGCTTTTGCAAAACATTGTTTTTCTTTGCATTTTACTACTTTGTAAAGTGTTATTACAGCCATTTTTGGATAATGTTTTATGCCTGTTAGACATACACTGTGTAAGCCTGCGTAATCTGCCTAGAGCTTTCTGTCCCCTTTCACTCCATTTCACTTAATACTGGTCTTGCAAATGATTCTGTTGGCAAAATATTCCAAACGGCCACTCAGTTTTTGGGAACTTACAGTCGGGAGGTTACTTGTCGGGAGGGACAACTGTCGGGCAGTCATACCACACCCGCCTCGTCTTAGTGTGTTTACAGCTTACAGCATTGTTTAGCACCTTTCGGTCATTGTGTTTTCCATCAATATCAGTCATTTCATTAAGCAGTCATTATTCAGTTAGAATGTTACCCTCAGGGTTCTCCCTCGTGGTAGACAGCTCTTGCTCCCCTTGAAGTCAGCATCTTGTGGGTCAATACCTCATGGCAGGTGGGGTTCCTTCTCTTTATCCACTTGACTTCTGCAGTGCCTCCCATCAGTTCCACTGGATGCTAAGGTCCAATGCTCCTTGGGGAAACTTTAGCTGTGTAGACCTTTGGTTGGTGGCACCCCAAGGTGTAGCATTCAAGATGTCTGCTGCCAGAAGGAGGGGCCCTAAGCCCACCAGGGTTTGTTTAGCTGTGCAGACCACATTGTCAGTACCACTAAAAGCTATTCTATGTTTGTATTAGTCCACTTGTAGTGTCTGACATTTTGGATTGTACATTGAGTGACAATTGTTCTTGTATGTCAATCCATATCTTTAATAAAGCTTATTTAATTGCTAAAAAGCCATTTCATCCACCTAGTTTCATTCAGTATCCCCTTCCCTTAGTTTCTATTCAAGGACAGGCCTCCTCATGGTCTCGAGGCTGGGTGACAGCCTTTCAGCAGTTGCTACTCTCCTCATTTCATGCTTTGATGGGTGGGTCTCCTTCACAGTGAGCTTCCTTTAGCTGCAGAGATTGACTTGTGGCACCCCACAGTGATATCCTGTTAGAGGAATAGAGAAAGAGTTGTCCCTCCAAAAATGTCTCCTGAATTTTGAATTCCAAATTAACATTTTAACACATTGTAATAATAAGTTCCCAAGCCATGAGAGATGGCAGCGGAGGCCATGGATCTTGAGATTTCCTCTGCAGATTTTTTCCCCATCCTGAGTGCCAAAAGCCATAATGTTGTATATGTATTTAAGTACAGCATTTGCCCTAGTAGCTTTCTGCTTTCAGATGGGGCTAGATAGTGGCTCTCTTATCCTTCAATCCTACCATTTCCTCTCTCCTTATGGAAGTCGTGCCTCTGTTTGCTACCATTTACTGTCAGTCATTGCTCAGATCAGTCTCTTTCTGTCATCAATCACCACTACCTCTCAGTCAATACTCTACTCAGTCTCTATGATTATCACCTGCTGCGTAGTACTTTTGAGCTCTTTCCAAAGATACCATTAGCCTAAAGGAAATATGTTCTGTAGCACCTCTAGGGGTGCAATCTGCCTTAAAAGGGTTCCCTTGCCTTCACGGTACCCCATCAGGGTGGTAGTTCCCCATGGGACAGAGTGCAAACAGCCACAGTATCCACATATAACAGTCAAACAACACATTCATTCAACTACCTTCAGACTGTCGACAATGTTGCACAAGCATAACTCCTCACTACATTGTGTACACCCTTTGAACACAAAGGCTATGCCTACAGCCACTGACAGCCCTGCTCATGAGCAATTTAAATCAGCTTCCTCTAGCCTTAATTGGAAGCACTGTTTCTTTGCCCAGGCATTCTCCCCTCCTCCTTCAGTGGAGTGCCTCTTTCCTTGGGGCTCCTTCCTAAGGTACCTTTAACCTAAAGGAATTACATTCCCATGGTACCTCTAGGGGTGGAATCATCCTCAATAAGGTTCCTTTGCCTTCACGGTGCTCTGACAGGGTAGTAGTCCCCCATGGGCAGAGAGTGTGAAAGGCCACAGTATCCACATATAACACTCAAACAACACATTCATTCAGCTACCTTCAGACTATCAACAATGTTGCACAAGTATAACACCTCTAAGTTGCATATGCCCATTAAATGATCTGACATCAAAACAATGGCATTACAGAGCAGAGCCATCAATTTGCCTTGTACTCCTATCATGTCTTCAAACGTGCTTTTAAACTGTGAAAGATGATGTGCTAACAACATGGCCCAGTGCAGTACTGCCACGCTGGGGACTAAGATGCCACCTCCGTTCTACCAGGCAATAGTAGTTTATAGTAAAGAATCTATTTTTGATAGAACCAGTGACTGCTAGGGCTGTGCATGGGCTGAATAGTATTTTCCAAATACCACGAATAGTAGGCTTCCCGAATATTATGATGTGTTTCCCGAATAGTTCACTATTCAATCATTATTCGGGAACTACTATTCGGTGAGATTTCCAAGTCTCGCAGAGTTTTGTTGGCCAATCAAAAGCCATTTCTGGAGCTCAAAGACAAGCACACCATATGACACCTTTACTCTGAGCTGGTACAAGACAGGAGACAGTGGTGTCTGACAATGCTCTGCAGTACTTCTGAGACCTTTAACTTGCTAAGAAATAGATTTTTGCTTCACAGGCTTTTTGAGGGTCAATATAATTTGTTTGATCAGTGTCAGAAAAGCTATGTTTGGCTTTCTGACAGGTATTTTTGTCCTTATTGCTGTACTCAGTTACAGGGACTAGGAGGGCTGTCTGCTAACACCCCTTCTCTGCTGCTCTCTGACATAGCTTCAGTGTGATTTTTTTGGGTGAAGCACATTTTATTTTGTTTTTGTGTTTTTTCTTTTTTTGCTGTTGTCTGGTTCCAGGTTTGGTTCCCTGCACAACTGATGAGGATATCTACTAACTCCCCCTCCTGCAGGTCACTGTTCATGATTTGTTATGTACGTGCATAATATTTGATTTTGTGAGGCTTTGCCCGGCATGCTAAACATATTTTTTCATGAGGCTGGACCCCACTTGTGCACAGCTGTGTGCACACAGATTTTGGAATAAACTTCTTCAGTTCTAAGTCAGTCAGGCTTGACTAACTGAATTATTATTGTTAGTCCTCTGGTTCCAGACATGGATCCCTGTACACGAGGAGCGTGTTTGCTGACTCCCCCCCACCAGCTTCCACAGCCCACTGCACACAATCAACCTGTGCATGTGAAATACCCCCCCATTCCGTACCTTGTGTGTGCACAGCTGTGCACATGCATTTTTTTTGGTTGTTTGTTGTTGTTTTGTTAATTAAACCATTGCACTTAGTGGGGCAGGCTTGTCTCACTGAGTTGACTGTATGTCATCTGTCAGTTCCTTGCTCGGTCCCATGCTTGACTAAAAAGGTTGCCCTTTTCTTCCCCCATCTTAGTTGCAGTGTTTTTTATTTGCTGCTTTTTATTGTGGTGCAGTATAACTGGTAAGGTCAGCGTATTACTGTAGTTCCACAAGCACTAAGTAAAGCTTCACACACACAGGTACTATGTAATAATAGTTTGTGTTTTACACAGTAACTGCTAGTGACCTGATCCATCATGTCTTTAGCAACCTTGCAAACATGCTTGGTCCAGCCCCAGCACAGCATTTGCACCACTAGCCCCAAGTGGTAAGGCACAGGATGATAGGCCCACAAGCATACAGCACGTCCAGGTGATTACTGCCAGTGTTGTCCCTGGCATGCCAAACCCCTAAACAATCTGTGCAGAACAAAGGAAGCACTTGTGGGGGGGGATGCAGTAACAAAATACAGTTAAAATCAGTGGAGCATAAAGTTGCCAATACATTTATTTGTGCTAAGGCTGGAGAATGCCAGTAGAACCCTGGTGCTTTGACCAGAACCTGATCTTTGTTAGGGTGCATGTCGGGGACATGCAAACACACTATGAATATACAACCCTTAAAGAAACACACTATAAACAATTGAAGTTATAATAAATGAGACTGAGATGCCCTTGTAACAAAACAATCCAAAACTAACTTGCCCTAGGATGAAACACTGCATCAAGATTATAAAATATAGTTCATACAGTGGAGATGGACAGTATGCAATGCAGTAGCTTGCAAAATTACTGCAAAATGCTGCAGTATGCTGCAAGGAGCAGTGTAATTCAATTGCAATTAAATCCTCTAGTCTTCCAATATTTTGTGACATGTCATTTACTTCAAAGTATTGAATTGCATCTTGTCTTGCTCCACTGTAATTTAATGATACATAATAAATTTCCAGAGAAGGTGGTGAGATAGACTACATAGACAATGACAGACAGGTGTCTCTTTATTCGGCGGGCTCAAATATTTTTCTCCCCAAACAAGTCTTTTAGTTCTTGTAGCACTGGAAATAGTACTACTACTACTAATACCACCAGCAGTACTACTACTACTACTACTAGTGTCACCACCTGTTCCATCTGTATTTTCACTGTCACATCCTTTTGTGCAGTAGTAGGAGGGCATTAGAGCATACATGCTTTGTGCTGGAAGCAGCCGACACCACCACCCATGTTCCCACTGCTATCACTATGGCTGCTACATCCGCAGCCAGTGTGCTTCCCACCACCACTAGTGCCATTCTTGCAGCAGTCACCTTTTCAGCTGTCACCACTATGGCAGCCACTGTTACCACTATTCCTATGCCCATGGCCAAAGCACCTCCTACCCCGTGTCTGTGACCATGAACACCATCCACTGCTGACCCAATGCAATGCTTGATATCATTTTTGGAATGCTATGTGCACAGTGTGGTGGATCAAGTGTGCCACATGTAGCTTGTGTTGCATTAGTGAGAACTCTTTGTTGGTGGTTGAAGTGTCATTGAGGTGTATATGGTACACCAGGTTTAATTAATGATTAATGGTGTTGTTGAAATGCTGTTTTTTTACGTTTCCGTAAAAAAAAACATATTTTCTGGCCAAATACCGAATACCTGGGACCTGAATACCAAATATTCAGATGAATATTTGGGAAAAGGTATTCATACAGCCCTAGTGACTGTCTGCTCATTTAGAAAGGTAGTTTTGTTATTTCTGCTGCACTCTGTTTGCAGTCCGTCTATGAAGGGCACTCTATCAACAGTTATTTTGTTGACTTTCCTGACCTTGAGCAGAAGGCCAAAAGGCAGGTTTCCTGTTTTCTGCTAAAAATTAGGTGGTGGCAGAGAAGTAGATGTCCCAGACCAAAACTGCCCTGTAAGCTGGGATGGCCCAAGGGGCAGTTTTCATCACAGTAGAGTTCTGCTCAAGTATTTTCAAACACATTTTCAACTGTGCTGCCAAATGTTCTGATATGTCTGGTTTAGGCAATATTGCTTGTAATAAATGATTACATCTGCCCTAAAAGAGGGTTATTTTCTCTAATATGTGAAGCAATCCCCTCCAATTTGCCACAAACACAGTCACATTATTACATGCAAACTGATCACACTCTAACACACCCTCCTGGAACCATTACTACATGGTAGGTTGGTTTGGCTGAACTTGTTAGATTTTGCTTGAGAAGTATATTGGTGTGGGGCAGTGCTTCTGAGGTAATGGTGCAACTGTAACAGGTGCTTGATGGATGGAGTTATCATTAATGAGTAAGCTGTCAATGGGCTAGAATCTGTCTGCTGTGGAAAAAAGGCCCTGAAAAAAAATGGCTGCACTCCTGGGAGTTAAGCCTCAGGAGATTAAGGGGAGACATGTTGCTCCTGTTTAAGGTTTTGGAAGACCCAGTTTTAAGTGCAGGTCTGGAACTGGGATATAAGGACATTAAAAATGATCTCAGAGGCCATAAGTGGCAACTAGTGGAATCCTGTCCAAAATCTGAATTTAAGAAAAATGCATTTATTCCAAGGGCTATTAGACTTTGGAACCGGCTCCCTGGGCATCCAGTGAAAGTATCAAATCTGGCAAAATTCAAACAAGGATTGGAAGCCTTTATACAGGAGGACAAGTTAGGTAACTTCCACTGAGCAGTGGGAGGCAGCATCCATGGGCCTCAGCCTTCTGTTGCCCCATTGCTTAAGTAAGTATATATTAACCGAAGTATATACATCACTGAGTATTTTAAAGATAAATCTGGCACATGGAGGATGCCACTTTCAGGCATCAAGGAGAACACTTCTATAAGAGATCAAAACTTGTACCTGAAAGGACAACTTCAGGCAGATAATGAAATGCTTTACTTGGCTCCCCTGGACCAAGGTACATTACAAACTGCTTTTTTTAAGGGTATATTACTAAACACAGGGAAAGACGCTAACGACTGCAAACCTGCTTGTAAAAACTCAGAGCAAAGGGAGTTTAACTCAAAATAGCATCTCACAGGTGAGATTGCCCCTAATAAAAATTCTTGTCTCATAATAGGACAATGCAGAGCAGATTCTAAATTGCTGAATCCCCTGCCCTTAACCATTCTAAGTTCACCTTCCTGCACTTTTGATATTATTAAATTTACACTTAGAGACCAAGGTGAGGCCTCAGCTGTAGACAAAGGTGAGAGCATATTGTTGTCAACTAAAATGGGGGGGAACCATAGATAAAACAAATAAAGGCGGAAAAACAGAAAAAAATGGAGGTAAATCAAAACTGGAGAGTAAACCAGACTCACTGCTTAAAGATGGAACAACCCCAAATACGAGTGAACCCTCTAACTTAGATAAAACTGAAGAAATACGTCAAACTATATGAAAAGAAATTAAACAAGGCTTTGATACCCTAAACTTAGCAATGGCTTCTTTAACTCAAAGGCTTACTGAGGTTACTGAAAAATCTGAATCCCTGTCTTTATGTATGAATGAGTGTTAAAAAGAATAAACTCTGTAGAGGACACCATGCCTAAAATCACATAGAGTTTGGAAAACTACAACAAAGAACTAAAGATACTTAAATTAAAAGTGGAAGACAGAGTCCAGATCAAGGAGGGGTAACTTGTAAATAGGAATCTCCCTGAATGGATTAAAGGGCTGGATGCAGTCAAATTTTGTGAAGAAATGCTCTCCACTATTCTAGGATTGCAATATCCTAAACAGAGAGTGGAGCTTGATCTAGCCCATAGGGTCTTTGGAAACCAGTTTAATAGGGATAGGCCCAGATTTATGTTTGTTTGTCACCTATGCTACCAGGACAGGGAAAACATTCTTTTGAATGCCTGGACTGAAAAATGCCTTTCATTTAGGGGCTTCAAACTTCAGATATTTCCTGACATACCTCCCACAGTACTTACAAGGAGAAATGCATTTGACCAGATTAGAGATAAATTAACAAAGGAGGGAATCTCCTTTATGCTGCTGCATCCTGAAAAGCTTCAAATTAACCTAGATGGAAATATTTTGTTCTTCTACAGTCCACATGAAGTGGAGGAAGTTTTAAAAAAAGATCACAGTATATTTCTGAGACCTCAGCTTCAAGCTCCAAAGCCACTGCAATCTCAAACATTAAAGAGATCTACCAAGTAAAGTTAGTATTGCTTTATAACTGGTTGATCAGTGCCATATCCCATGGAAATGATCCTGCTGCTGCAATGTCCAAAAGTACTCCAACCATTTTGAAGTAATGTCACTCGTAAAATTATCTCCACCGGGTTTCTCATACTTTCTGAGTTTTCTTAGCTGCCCACACTCCACCCCCACTCTCAGCAAAGTTATGACATGACGCCAGGGAGAGTAGGTGGAAGAGCTCCATTTTAATCTATGGGAGGGTACCTTTCAAGTCATTTTTCTATAATGTAACAGACAGTTGATGATGAAACATTGGCACCGGTCATCTAACAAGACCCATGTTAGTCGACCGGTGCCCATGTTTCATTACCAACTGCCTGTTACAATGTAGAAAAATGACTTGAAAGGTACCCACCATAGATTAAAATGGAGCTTGTTCCCCTGCTCTCCCTGGCCTCATGTCATAACTTTGCTGAGCGCGGGGCTGGAGCCTGGGCTGCTAAACAAATTGAGAAGTACGAGAGACCCGGTGGGGATAATTTTATGAGTGCTATTACTTCAAAATGGCTGGAGTACTTTTGGACATTGCAGCAGCAGGATAATTTCCAATGAGTAAGGCACTGATCAGTCAGGTGTAAAGCTGGGACTGGTAAGTCTCTTTCATGACTCTACTGATTCTCCTATTAGTCAGATGCCATTATAAAAGTTTTAATATCTTAGATTTCAGACAAAGCATTGTGCTATCGGGGGGAGAAAAAAAAGTGTGACTAGACATACATTAATATATAAAAGAAGGGAGAGATGTTTTTGAGGCAGTTCAGTTTAGGTTTTCACCTTTTGATTCTTTTTGATGGTGGATGGCTATAAAGCAGAATCTAACATTAAGCAGAGCTAATATTTCTCTTGCACATCATCTTCTCACATAGCTGAGGGATGATCATTTTTAAAGACGGGGGGCGGTTTCCCCAAAATGCTTGGGGGACTTGAACAGGAGGGAACTGGAAAGTTAGAGGGGGGGGAGAGATTAGTTAGCGTTAGAATGGTTTGAGGAATTGGTAAATCCTTTATGAAGTCTAAAAAGCATAAAGAACAGGGAAAACTAAAAAGAGGTTGGGGAGGAAGAGACAGGATTAGATTAAAAAGAAAAAAACACAATGGATTTCACAAAACATGGGTGCTTAACTGTGAAAAATAAAACAAATAAATACAATACACACTGTTGCAGCAAATCATTTCTTCTATTTACTTTTTGAAAGCAACTACATTTGCCTTCTGACAGATCTACCCATAACACATGTCAAATATAAGAAATGTCTAGCTGGGCATTTCTGTGTAAACATCATGGGGAAAAAAGGGCGTTGAAACATTAGATAATGAATAACAGAAAGGTCAAGATGGATCTGAATGGTTGTAGAGATTATAAATGTAGCTAACAATAAGAAAGCAAACTGCGTCTTTCTGCAGGAAACTCATTTAGAGCAAAATATGCTAATTACTTTGCAAATCTATTTTAAGCTACAGGTTTCTCCACACTATTCCAGCAAGGCTAGAGGAGTTGCAGTTCATATCAAAAAATATCTGAATCCAAAAATATTGAACTATTATATGGACCCGAATGGCTGATTCATAATAATTAGAATCTCAGTGTATCACACACAGCTTACATTAATAAGTTTATATGGGCCAAATCAGGAAGATACATTTCTTTTTTTTTACCAACTTTTTTTTTAAATTTAACCTCCTTTGATTCACCCTACACAATTGGAGAAGACTTCAATTTCACTTTCAATACCATTCACAGAGCATTAGCAGCACCAGAACAGAAGAGGAGAATAGTAAATTTGATACAGAGCTATGTAGAGGATGTTAACCTTATGGAACAATTCTGATTCCATTGTCTACATTTGAAAAAACTGTTCCTGTTATTCAGGTGTTTATAATTCATATTTGTGAACTGATTTTGATTGTAGTTTCTCAATCTCTATTATATAAGATTAATAAGATTTCTTATGAGGCAACTGCAATCTCCGACCATGCCCCCTGCCATATGAATCAATTAATAGATACATTGACTGCAGTTAATACTAAATTGTGGCTGTTTGACAATTCATTATGGCAGGAAAAAAAATTTAAAGAAAAGTTGCACGAGGAGATTCAGCTTTTCCTCTCTTGGAATAGACCCGAAGGCCTATCTGTACAATCTATTTGGGAAGTGCTTAAACTCTACTTAAGAGGATGGTTTATGGCTCAGACTGGTATCAGGAAGAAGAAGAAGTTCAAATTAGACCTCTTCATATTGAAGAGTCAATTAAGAGCAGCTGAATCTGAACATACAACCTCCGGGTCTGAACAATCTCTGCCCAAAGTTCTCAGCCTGAAGCATAAAAATGAAAAAGAAATCATGCAA
This sequence comes from Neoceratodus forsteri, assembly GCA_016271365.2. NCBI lineage: Eukaryota > Metazoa > Chordata > Ceratodontiformes > Ceratodontidae > Neoceratodus > Neoceratodus forsteri. The sequence goes on from CM028136.1 coordinate 215,114,510, forward strand.
CAACATGTAGAAAAGGCCATGTATAGAGACAGAGCAAAATACTACTTTTTCAAATTAGCCTGATAAACTTTTGGCATACCAGCTGCAATGTGAACAAAATTCAAATAAAATTGATAAGATTACACAGGACAATGTAACTCTAATTACTAAACCAGATGAAATTTATGAGACTTTTAAGAGATACTGTTCTAAATTATATACACCGGAATCAAACCCAGACATATATAAAATTCAAAATTATTAAAAAGATTTAAAGTTACCTTAAATCTCTGGATTAGATTTAGAGTCTTTACACAAAGATATAACTCTAGATGAAATACATACAGTTCTAGATAACCTACCAGGAGGAAAATGTCCAAGCCCCAATGACTTTTCATTTGAATTCTACAAAAACTTAAAACACACTGTTGCACCCTATTAAAAGAACACTTTCAGGGCAGTCATTCAACTGGTAAGATTACTCCTCCTTTAACAAAGCTAACAGTTCCTTAATACTTAAAAAATATAAATCACCTGAATTGTATAGGTCTTATAGGCTCATATCACTGTTGAACAGTGATAATAAAATATATGCATAATTCTTTCAAACAGACTACCAAAATACTTCCTAAACTGATCCATTCAGATCAAGCAGGATTTACTGAAGTAAGGAGATTACACAATAATACAAGTAAGGCATATAACATAATACAAGCTCAGTTAGGAACAGACAGAGTAGTGATATCACTTGATGCAGAAAAGGCCTTTGATATGGTCTACCAGTCTTTTTCCATGGAAACTATAAAGGCCTTTAGGATAACAGGTGATTTTCTAGATTGGATTAGACAAATCTCTACAGAACTTCGAGCTACAATAAAAACAAAATATCAAATATCTGAGTATTTCTCTTTGTTCAGGGGCACAAGATAGGGATGCCCATTACTCCCTTTGCTTTTCACCCTATTTTTAGATCCTTTAGCAATAAAGAATCAGAATACAAAAGGAGGTCCTTGGAGTTGAAATAGAAGAATTTAGACATGTCATTATGCTATGTGCTGTTGATATTTTACTATTTCTTTCTAATCATAATATTTCCTACCCTATGGTCACTAAAATAGTGGCCAACTTTACTCAGCATTTGGGTACAAGATAAATTGGGAAAAAAGTGAAGCCCTTTATTTAGGGAAAAATCAAGAACTTTTAACTAACCCTTTACTACAAACTATTAAAAAAGACCACATTAAATATTTAGCTGTACAGCTTTCAGTAGACAAGAATAACACTGAACAGCTAAACTTTAACCCTCTCTTGGAGAAGTCAGATCTGGACAAATGGCAACATCTCCCACTGGTATTGATTGGCAGTGTAAACATCCTTAAAGGAAAACTCTGATAAGGCTGCACAGTGCAGCAACTGGTGCAGAAATGCCTGATTTGGGAACAAAAAGAAAATTTTCTCTTACCTGCTGCTTTCCTGTTTTAATCAAAAAGACCCTGTCCATGCTTAATGGTGGCAGACCTGTGGATGACCATTTTGTGCACCATGGGTGGCTTCAGGCATGCAGGGTATGCTAATGAGGGCTGCTAACTAATGGCAGAGTTATTAGCCCTCATTAGCATACCATACACACTAAAAGCCACCTGCAGTGCACATAATGGTCATCTGTGGCTCTGCTACCATTAAGCATGGAGTGGGTCTTTTTGATTAAAACAGAAATGCAGCAGGTAAAAGAAAACTTTCTTTTTATGCCAAAAGCCCTAATTGGGTGTTTCTGCACCAATTGCTGCACTTTGCAGCATTATCGGAGTTTACCTTTAAAATGAATTTGCTCCCCAGACTGCTTTTCTTGTTTGAAGCAATCCATGTAGTGTTGGAAAAATGTTTTTTTACAGAACTAGAAAAAATGGTGAGAAAATTTGTATGGAAAGACCAACAGCCCAGAACAGTTTTAAAGAAGCTTTATCAGCCCAGAGACAAAGGTGGACTGAGATATCCACATTACTGCTGGTGCTATTTGACAGCTTAGCTCGAATGTACAATTTTTGGGGTTTTGCAACCCACTGGATAAAGAGATAGCTGATTTCCAAAAAACAGAGAAAAGCAAATTGTCAGGATTTACATTAAAGAATTCCTTAAAGGTTAATATTTCAGGAGCCTCATATTACAAGTCACCTCCTTCAACAACCAAGCCCACCTATAGTTCTTGGCAGATAGCACAAAAAATCATGGGTGAATCTAATCACCTTTAAAAGTTCACCCTAATAATCAACAACACTTATTTTCATTTATTCATTCACTTCATTTTATCGTAAGGCAAGTTGAGAGTAAAACTCTCTTTCACAATTGCATCCAGGTAAAAATAAACAAGAAACAGTTTCATAGTCAGCACCAGTACAATATAGTACAATAACAATATAAAATACATTAAGTTCCAGAATTACACAAAATAGTAAAGTCAGTTATTCTGGATTTGTTCAGTATTTGAATAATTCAATCAAAACCATCACAAGAGTTATGAATCACTCTAGCAATAGATGCCTTAAACCAGATAAAAGGAATTAACATATTTAAATTGCATCGTTTCTTAATTCCCATATTCGTGGAACAGAAGCAGCCAGCATAAAAGACCCAAATTTAGTTTGTTGTCTATGGGTAATACAACTTACCAATTTAGTTGATCTAAGACTAAAATTAGATTGCTTTCTTTAGTATAAAGAGTTACCGACCATTAATGACTTACTGAGTTTTTATGAGAAGGTATAAAATAAAAGAGATATGTCAACTGGAGAACCTATTTGAAGAGGAAGGATTTATTACATTAGAAAGACAAAAGAAAACACAATCTCAGGATTCTGAAATGTTCCAATACATACAAGTCAAAAACTGTTTCCAAAAAGAAACAACGTTTAGAAACTTTACCATATTCAAAACTACAGGAGAAGATATTAAATCTATACTGTAGTAAACACATTATTACTAGAATATATGCATCACTTAGAGACTGCATCAATACCACCTTAGTAGAAGCTAAACAGTCTTGGGAGAGAGATATAAAATGGAAAACTCTAATGGATGACTGGAATGAAATAATAAACTTAGCTTGGAAATAAAAAAAAAATAGACTGATGCAGATGCACATCTGCATGGTACATAGAACCTATTTAACCCCAGCTAGGCTGAACAAATTTGACTCAGCCACTTCAGAGATTAGTTGGTGATGCAAAGCAGGAAGAGGAATGTTGAAGCACATGATAGCCAGCTGCAAAAATATTAGTGAATTTTGGGGGAAGATTTTTTTCTATGCTAGAAAACACTGTTGGTTATGACTTCCTGTTTGACCTAGGACTCATGATTTTTGGAATGAGGAAGGGGACAGCTATACAAAGAAATCATCTGACACTGATAAATGTTGAAATTTTAGTAGCAAGAAATTATTTCAACATTCATAAGATGAGAACCCCCCAGACTTTATGCAATGGCTAGGATTAATGTTAGACAGCAAAATTGAAAGAGTGTATATATATATATATATATATATATATATATATGTATGTGTGTGTACTCAATGATATATACAGCAGATATCATGTCAGTAATTAGCAATTAGAAGATAAAACAATGATCAATAGATTGCTTTTGCAATGATGATGGGATGATGGGCAATGGCTTCAGGAGTACAAACAATGACTGAGGCACTCACACTCTGAGCTAAGCAAAAAAAAAAGAAAGAAAAATAGGAGAGCAGTATGATGGGGAGGGGCTATTGAAATGTAAATTTACTCTGTGTTGTGTGTGTGTCAGAGAGATAGAAAGAGACAGGGACAGAGACCTAGTAACCAGGATGCATGTTTGCCTCATTGGCCAGTTGCCTTTTGCCCTGTCCAATTCTGTGAATTCCTTGAGCAAGACTCTAGAAGCCTGGTGATAACAGACTTCGTAGTAACCAGAATGCACTTTTGTGAGCTGGCCCAGTAGCGCTGAGGGTTGAGGCGCTGAACGCCACACTGGAGACCTGGGTTTGGGAATAAGCTAGAGTCGCTGGAGGTCAGCCGGGAAGGAGAAGGTTTGAGTGTCCTAGCCCCCGGGAAGGGAGGCAGGGGACCCTGGAGGAGAGGGAAGCTTCTCCTAGTCGGGGGCTCTATTGTCCAGAGAGTGGAGTTAGGGACACCTAGCAGAGGCAAGAGGGAGGTCAGGTGCATCCCAGGAAGCTCTGCATGGAGGGATGGGAAGCGGATCCATAGGATCACTACGGCAATAGCTAGGATGGAGCAGCTGAATGTCATTGTACACCTGGAGACCAATGAACAAGCCAGGAGAAGGGTGGGGTTAACTAGAGTCCAGGAGAATTTCAGGAAGCTGGAGGGAAACCTGAAACAGCAGGCTCTGTCTCATTTTCGAAGGTGCTACCTGTCCACGCACAGGGGAAGCTAGGGCACTCCACATCCATACCTTCAACTCCTAATTGAAGGATTGGTGTAGAAGGAGGGTTTTAGCTTCATAGGGGACTGGGGCCTGGCCTGGGCAGATGCGTACGTATATAAGAAGGATGACCTGCATCTGTCAGAGAAGGGGACCTTGGTCCTTTGTGAGAAGTTTGAATGCTTCAGCTGTGAGCATTTAAACTGGCCAAGTGGGGAGATCCAGGAGGGTCAGGAGGCTTAGGAGCACCCCCCCATAGGAACATGCAGAAACATAAGTTGACTATAGGAACAGCTAAAGCAGGCAGGAAGGCCCAGGCAGGCAAAGAATGTATAATGAGTGATATGGGGGGAAGGGTGAGAGCACATAGGAAATGAAACCAGGGTGGGGGGATGATGCTAGTTAGGGAGAACAAGAGCAGAGGGAGAGCAGACTGTAAAACATGGAAGGTCATGCTAACAAATGCCCACAGCCTAGGAAATAAGGTTCCAGACCTGGAGGTCTTGTTGGCAGATGTGGACCTTGACATAGCAGCAATAACAGAGACATGGTACTCTGCTAATCATGGGTGGGAAGTCAGCATACCAGGCTATACACTGTTCAGGATAGACAGGAAGGGTAAAAAGGGTGGGCGAGTGGCCCTGTACATCAGAGATGGTATTAAAAACTACAGAAGTTCAGGGAAGACAGGGGAAGGCTGAGGTAATGTGAGTCGCCCTGGAGCCAGGGAATGTAACAGCAATATGCACAGGGATGATCTACAGACCTCCAGCACAGAGGGAGGAAGTAACAGGGAATTAGTGGAGAACATACACGACATGGCAGCTACAGGTGAAATCCTGCTACTGGGGGATTTTAATATGCCAGACATGGATTGGGTCACCCAGGTGGCTGCTTCAGCCAGAAGCACAGCCATCCTAGAATCCCTGCAGGCGGTTGGGCTCAGGCAGCTGGTACATGAGCCAACAAGGGACAAGTCAATTCTGGACCTGGTATGGACCAATGGGAAAAGAGTCAAAGAAATACAGATGGAAGGGCATCTGCGGACCAGTGACCACCACGTGGTATGGTTCAGCATGAAGACATGGACTCAATTAAGCCAATTAAGCCACACAATAGCAAGAGCACTAGATTTCAGGAGGGTGGACTTCACTGAAATGGGTAGACGTATACATGCTATCCTGGGGAAGAGAGGGATAACGGGGGGGGGGGAGTAATCACAATGGGAGAAAATGAAAGGAGCCATAGTATTAGGATAGTGACCAAAGGGAAAAGAAGGAAACCACTATGGTTCTCCAAAGTGGTGGGATAAAGTCAGGGCTAAAAGGTTGAGTTTTAGGAAATATAAGGGGAGCCAAAGGGAAGGGGACAGGGAGGTGGTGAAGGTGCAGACAGAAGAGGGTTTAGCATGGTCTGTAAATAAAGGGGATAAGGCATTTTATATGTACATCAGTGAAAGAAGAAAAATGGGGGGATTGTGAGGCTCAAGAGGAGAAGGGAGAGTGTAAGGAAGGGGATCTGAACAAGGCAGAAATACTGAACAAATACTTGTGCTCAGTATTCACTAAGGAGGGGTAGGGTCAAGGATAACAGCTGGGTTGCAGAGGCAATGAGGGGGTGGAGTGGACACCAGTCCATTCACAGTGGAGAGAGTTCTGGAAGAACTCACAAAGCTGAAGGTGGATAAGGCCATGGGGCCAGATGGCATCCACCCAAGGATACTAAAGGAGCTGCAAAGGGAACTAGTGGTGCCTCTGGCAGCTCTGTTAACAGAGTCACTCAACAGGGGTGTTGTTCCAGAGGACTGGAGGAGGGCATATGTAGTCCCACTGCACAAAAGCAGCTGTAGGGAGGAGGTGGTAAACTACAGGCCAGTCAGCCTCACCTCAGTGGTGGGAAAGATCATGGAGACACTGCTTAAAGAAAGGACAGTGGCACATATGGAATCCAGAGTTGTTCAGGATCTGAGGCAACACAGATTCACAGCAAGAAGGTCATGTCAAATGAATCTAATAAATTTTTTTGATTGGGTGACTAGGGAAATAAATCAGGGAGGGGCGGTAGATGTTGCCTACCTAGATTTCAGTAAAGCCTTTGACACCATCCCACATAGAAGGCTGATTAACAAGATGAGTAGTCTGGGCATGGAAGACAAGGTGGTGAACTGGGTTAGGAACTGATTAATGGACAGGAGACAGAGGGTGGTGATAAATGGGGTAGAATCTGGGGAGAGTGGGGTGACTAGTGGGGTACTACAGGATCAGTACTAGAACCAGTTCTGTTCAATGTCTTCATTAGTGACATTGCAGAGGGGCAGGAATGAAAGAGCTGCCTGTTTGCAGATGACACCAAGATCTGTACCAGAGTGGATACTCCAGAAGAGGTGCAGAAAATAAAGAGGGAACTGGAGAAGCTTGAAAGATGGTAAGAGATGTGGCAACTGAGGTTCAATGCAAGGAAGTGCATAATAATACACCTGGGCAGAGGAAATTCTGGGGAGAGCTACAGGTTGAGGGGGGGAGGAGCTGACTGTCACCAAAGAGGAAAGGGACCTAAGGATTATCATCTCTGATGACCTCAAGGTATCAAAGTAGTGCACAAAAGCAGCAGGGAGAGCCAGTGGCATGCTGGGGTGCATAGGCAGGGGTATCACTAGCAGGATCAGGAGCTGATGATGCCATTGTACTGTATAAAACATTGATAAGGCCTCAGGTGGAGTACTGCACACAGTTCTGGAGGCCATACTTGCGCAACAACATAGATAAGGTGGAGACTTTCTAAAGAAGGGCAACAAAGATGGTGCAGGGCTTGCACCACAAAACATATGAGGAGAGACTAAGGGACTTTCAATGTGTACTCACTGGAAGAGAGGAGAGAGCAGGGGGACATGATTGAAACTTTCAGGCACCTCAAAGGCATAAACAAGGTGCAGGTTGGGGACCTTTTCCAATGTAGGAAAAGTACTAGAACAATGGGGCACAATATGACATTGGGAGGGGGTAGATTAAGAGGTAATGTGAGGAAAGTTTTTCTACACAGAAAGGGTAGTCAACACTTGGAACAGTCTGCCACAGGAGGTAGTGGGGGCAAGCACAGTGGAGAGGTTTAAGCATGCCTGGGACAGGCACAAAGGAAGCTTGAGAGGGGAAGGAGTGATAAAAAGCCATTGATCACATAGGTCAGTGGCCACATACAATGTATAGGGTCTACAGGCAGACTGAATGGGCCTAGCGGTCCTTATCTGCTGACAGTTTCTATGTTTCTATATTACCACAGGTCACCAATGCTATAATTAGTGAAGACTAGCTGCTTCCATGCAGAAAGCCCACTCTATTATTCCTCAGATTTTTGCCATTAGTAAATTTAGCCCTCAGTACAGCTTCATGGACCAGAAGAGTTATTTAAAGTCAGAGCTCTACTGCTGTTAACTTGACCAAAAAACCAACAGCTTTAGTTGGATGAATAGTCCTGGACACACCACTTTTATATGGGACAGGAGACATTGTAGGAAAGAGAAGAGACATAAAAAATGCAAATATGGAGCTTCTCATGGTCCATAAAAATAGCAGGCAAATTAAAAAAAAAAAAATTAAAGCAAACAAAGTGAAGGACACACTAGGACTACACCCACAAATCAAAGCACTCTGCACAGCATTTGTTTTGTAAATTTTGACTTTAGCTCCCTTTTAAAACTTTGTTCGCAGTTTTCTCAGTGGCTGCATGGAACTGAGATGCTGACAACATGCTGAGACTAGAGACGTGCGAGGTTGAGAAACTCTGCTCCATGGATTAATTCACAGATTTTCCTCATTTTGTATAGTTAATCTGCAGCACAAAGCCCAAATCATCCTCACAAAAAGCTCAGCAAAATGCAAAGTTTGAACCCTGCCAGCAGAGTTTGGTAACTCTACTGGTGGGGTTCAAATTTTGCATTTTGCAGAATTTTTTTCTAGTGTCTAGTGGTCCCTTCCCCTGCTGATCACCGCTCCATGTAAAATAAAATTCCCTGGTGTCTAGTGATCCCCCCCCCGCCAACTGTCATCCCGAACTCCTGATATCAAATTCAGTTCTCTGGTGTCTAGTAGTCCCCCACGAATCACCATCCTGAACTCCCAATGTCAAATTCAGTTCCCTGGTGTCTAATGGTCCCTGCAACTGATCACCAGCCCACTATAAAATTAAATTCCTTTGTGTTTATTGGTCCCCTTCCACCAATCACTGGCCCGATGTTGAATAAAATATTTCCCTGGTGTCTAGTGAACCTCCATCCCTATCTCCAATCCCCAAATGTTGTCCATTCCCTGGAGTTTAGCGGATCCCCCACCCCAGCAGATAGTGCCCATCACTCCACTCCCCCTCACCCCAACTCCAAGCAGGGGACCAGCACAGCCCTACACTCTCCACCACTGCTGGCCTCCTGACTAAGCTGGAATGAATAAGTGCATATTTGTGCAAGCACACACTCATTCATTAATAGCTCAGTCGGGTGGCTGGCCATGGTGGTGAGTGGAGACCTGTACTGGTTGCTTGCTCAGGGTTGGAGCCGGGATGGTAGGGCACTACCGGGGGGGGCATCTGCTAGACTCCAGGAAATGGACATTTGGAGACAGGATAGGGAGGGGGGGTCCACTAGATACCAAGAAAATATAATTTTATTCAACATCAGGCCAGTGATTTCTGGGGGGACTACTAGACACCAGGTAATCTAATTTTACATCAGACCAGCGATCAGCAGGGGGACCGCTAGACACCAGGGAATTGAATTTGACATTGGGAGTTCAGGACGGCGACCAGCTGGGGTGGACCACTAGACACTAGGGAATTTTATTTTACAATGGGTGTCCAGGATGGTGATTGGTGGGGGGTGGGGGGCGCTAGTCACCAGGTAATTTATTTTTACATTGGGACAGTGATTGGTGGAGAGGGGGCTGCTATACACGAGGGAATTTGCAATTGAGTGGAAGGAGGGTTCGCCATTTGTAACTTTTTCTTGTGTTCGGTTTATTTTTAAGTACAATTTACACAAAAAATAAAACAAAAGCTAGGCAAAGTGACAAATGACGAATGTTTAATTAAACAGGACAACTTTGTGAAATGAACCATGGAGGTGGATTTGGCGACTTCACTGTAAATATGCTGAGGGATTAAAACTTCATTGCCTCTCTACCTGAGAATGTATAGGAACTTTTTTTTTTTGCATGCACTTGAGTTAACATTGCTTCATGTGGAAGACATTTGTTAATAGCTGTTCATAAAAACAGGTACACCACTTTGCCCTTTCTTACTTATTGCTCTCAGAAACTACATTTTTAATTCAGTGGGATGTTTGTGCATTTAAAGTCTTCATTGCAAGTTTTATTTGTTATTTTAGCTTCTTGAATATTCATGCTGGTATCACAAAGTTTCTTTGATAGTATCTGTTTTGCTCTAAAATGACAATTACTAGTATAAGCTCTGGAAAAAGAGCAGTTATGTAAGAACTTACCATAACAGTATATCTTCAAGGAATCTTTTTCATCAGGGCACACCTTTGGAAATATAGCCACGTCAGCACTAGGACCACATGGGAACTTTTGCAAGCCAGGGGCCACCCATGATGACATCATGTTGCTAGCCTTGCTTGTAGAGCAGAAAGCAGCTAACTAAAAGAAGCTACATTTTCTTATTAATTTAAAACTTATATCTCAGCAGGAGTCAGCATCTGTTGAGATTAAGTAGACAGATACTTTATTAGAAGTAGAAGGGGTCTTATTTAGGGTTAAAAAAAAGAAAGAAAAAAAAGAAAGTTAGTGTGTGTTCTGTGCTGGGAAGGGTACTGTATCAGCTGACTTTGCTAAACCAGTAGGAGGAAAGAGAGCTTAATTGGGATGTGGCTTAGACACTATAAAAGCAGGTGACTCAAATTACAACTTCCTGTTGCTAGCCTTTTTTCTTAAAAAGGACTGGTCCCAGTACTGAACCCTGCGGTACCCCGCTAGTAACCCTCCTTTCTTCACTGTGTACTCCATTTACTACTACCCTTTGCGTCCTGTTGTCTAGCCAATTTTTTTATCCAGGCTACCACCTTGGGACCCACTCCAAGGCTGGCTAACTTGTGTATTAATCTTTTGTGTGGGACTGTATCAAAATGCCTTGCTAAAATCTAGGTAGGCCATGTCCACAGCCCCTTCCTGGTCTACTACTTTGGTCACCCAGTCAAAGAAATCTATTAGATTCGTCTGACATGACCTTCTCATCGTGAATCCATGCTGCCTTTGGTCCTGTGCCCCACTGGCCTCTAGGTACTCAACAATTCTTTCCTTCAGAAGTGATTCCATCATTTTCCCTACCACTGAGATCAAACTAACTGGTCTGTAGTTTCCTGCTTCTGTTCTGTTCCCACTTTTATGAAGAGGAATCACATCTGCCCTCCTCCAGTCCTCGGGTTCCACCCCATCCTCCCATGATTTGTTAAAGAGAGTAGTCAGCGGTGTCACTAGTTCTACCCGTAGTTCTTTTTAGAATTCTTGGTTGAATCCCATCAGGCCCCATTGCTTTGTCCACCTTCAATTTTATTAGTTCTTTCAGAACCCTTTCTTCTGTAAATGGACTGGTATCGACCCCCCGTCTTCAGAGTGTTTCTCTTGTTTGGTTTAGGTACCTCCCCCTCCTCTTCCTTTGTGAATACTGAGCAGAAATATTTGTTCAGTATCCCTGCTTTTTCACTGTCACCCTCTACCCACATTCCCTCCCCTTTATTAAGCCTCAGTATCCCTCCTTTAGTCTTTCTTCGCTCCCTAATGTACTTATAAAAGGTCTTATCCCCCTTCTTAACAGAATTGTCTATCCTTTCCTCAATTTGGGCCTTTGCTATTCTGACTGCCTTCCCAGCCTCTTTCTGCTTTAACTGATAAAGTTCTCTGTCCTGCTCCTTCTGTGTTTCCTTATATTTCCTGAATGCTATCCTTTTCTCCTTAACCTTCCCTGCCACCTCTTTTGAGAACCATAGCGGTTGTTTCCTTTGTTGTGTTTTATTGATTTGCTTTACACAAAGGCTTGTTGCCTCTGTGATGGCTGTTTTGATTACTCCCCATTGTTCCTCCACCCCTCCTCCTTGCCTGTTTGCTAGTGCTTTTCTGAGTCACTCTCTCATTTTCCCAAAGTCAGCCCTCCTGAAGTCCAACACTCTTGCTTTTGTATGGCTTGATTGTATGGCTGTATTTATCATGAACCACACTGTTTGGTGGTCGCTTGTTCCCAGATGGCTACCCACTTCTAAATCTGATATTCTTTCTCTGTCCCCATTTGAGAGTACCAGGTCTAAGATTGCTCCCTCCTGAGTGGGTTCCAATACTAGCTGTCTGAGGCATGCCCCCTGTAGAGCATCAAGAATGACCCTGCTCTTGGATGTACCTGCACCAGAAGACATACGAAGAAAGTCTAAAGGAGCTTAATATGTATACCCTTGAGGAAAGAAGGGAGAGAGGGGACATAATAGAAACTTTCAAGTACCTGAAGGGAATCAACAAAGTCCAAGAGGGTAGCATCTTTCAGAAAAAGAGATGTGCAAGTAACTGTTCTATCTTCTTCAAGGATATCTCTTTCATCATTCCACACCTTTGGAATGAGTCCCAAACAGTACCAATAGCTAAAAGCCTGGGTGGCTGCAGCCTATAGGCTCATGACAATAGGTCTTGTAGTACTGGTAGGCCAAACCCAGCTTGTCTACAAGACACAATGTCCATACTGCAATGCTTAGTGAAGGTAATGGACAATACTCCACATGGAAGCTGCACAAATATCTGCAGTAGAAACATTCTGAAAACAAGCTACAATGGTGGCCATGCCACTAGTGGAATGAGCACGAACTACACCAGGAAGTTCCTTACCGTACTTCATGTAACAGAACACAATACAGTGTGCTAGCCATTTGGACAAACACTGTTTAGAAACTGGGGTATTCTCTCAGGGGCAAATGAAACAAAAAGCTTTGAAGACTTTCTGAAGTCCTTTGTACTGTGTGTATAGTACCTAGGTATTCTATGCACATGTAAGTATGGAGCAATGCTTCCCCTGGATTAGCATGTTCTGGATAACACTGTGGTAAGTGCATGGTTTGAATTAAAGTAAACTCAAACACCGCTATTGATAGAAACATATGATTAGTAAGCAAAGACACCCTGTCTTTGTGGAAAATAAAATAAGGAGGCTCACACATTCGGTCCTTTAGCTCCAAAATCCTTCCAGCAGAAGTTATCGCAACTAAAAACAAACTGTGGTCAAAGCCAACATGGCTGCAATTGCACTTTAAGTGTGTGCAAGAGGATGGTAAAAAAGGAGTTCATGGTGGAAAAGTCCGCCATGTACAAGATGGCCACCAGATCTCTGTGCACATGAGTGACTTTGCCGCAACTGCTGAAGTGAAGTCATACATGTGCACCAAGCTATGGCAGCTATCATGAGCAAAGCAGATGTTTCAATGAAGTCACACATGTGAACTGAGCTATGGTGGCCATCTTGCACATGGGGTAAGTTTCTGCCCTGAGCTCTGTGAACATGTGCATCAGGGAACTCCAGAAGTATGGGCAGCAATACAACAGTGTGCCCATGGAGGGGGGTGGCTAATGCAGCTGTGGAAGGGAACTGCAAATGTGGAAGGGAGGGGCAGGGGAAACACCATACACCACCAATGAGCAGAGCAGCGTGGACAACGATGACTGCACTGTAAAAGAAAACTAAATGGGAAGGAATCTGGTCATCATCCCTTCTCTTCTACAGTGATAGCAAAATGTATACAGGACTCTGCCCATGCAGCTGTAATAATACTTTCCAAGACAGAACTAGAGGCTTGCTCAAAAGGAGCCAAAGTCGGTGTTTCCAAAATAAAATTCAGATCCCGAGACGGGACTGGATTTCATATGGGAGGCTTTATGTGCAAAATACCTCTCAAAAAACATACAGGCTACCCCCAGCTCAGCATCTGTATGGCCATCCACAGGCATGTGTAAGGCTGATATAGCAGTCAATACACTTTGATGGAGGAGTACTGCGGGTCTGAATCTGATGAGAACAACAAGTATTCTAGAACCTGATTGACCAGACAGTAATGGCATCCAGGCTACGTGAAGCAGTCCACAAAGCCAACCACTTCCATTTCACAGAATAAGTCTGTCAGGTAGATGGTTTTCTTGCAACCACCAGAACATCAGCCACTTTTTGTAATACCCAGAAGTGAGCTATGGCTATGTCTTCAAGAGCCATGCATGCAGTTGTAGGGACTTCAGGTCTGCGTGGACAAGGGTTCCCTGTTCCTGTGACATTAGACCTTTGCACAATGGCAGAGGTACTAGGTGTTCCACTGCCAGCTGTTGTAACAAGGGCTGCAATATCTGCTGAGGCCATAGGGGAGTAATAAGTATGAAAGTGGCCCCCTCTATCTTCAGTTTAAGTCATACTCTGAATTAACAGAAAGGGAGGGAAGGCATACAGAAACTTACCTTTCCAGGAGAGGGACAACTTGTCTCACCAGAAAATTCCAGGCACTGGAGCAAGTGAGTAAAATCGTAGTAGTTTTGCATTGTGTGAGGATGCAAAAAGGTCAAACTCTGGATGACCCCGTCTTGCAAAGAGATCATTTACCACCGATGTCAGCAGTTACCACTTGTGCACCCTGGACTGTAACCTGCTTGGCTTGTCTCCCAATATGTTTTGGAAGCCTGGAACATGTGCTGCTGATAGTTATAGACTGTGTTCCAGAGCCCAATACCATCTCTCATTGCCTCCCTGCACAGTATGTAAGAATGGGTCTCCCCTTATTTGTTGACGTAATGCACACACCAAGGTTGTCCATCTGTATTAACAGAGGACCTGGAAACAAGTGATCCTTAAATACTTGGAGTGTGTACGGGACTGCTCTGTTTTTCAGAATATTGATATACAAAGTGCACTCCACCTGGTTCCACTTACCTTGAGTCTGAAGAGGCCCCAGGTGACCTCCCCACTCAGATCCAGAGGCATCCTTAGTAAGGATCCGATGTTGGATAGGAATCAGGGATGGGATGCCCTTGAGCAGGTTGCTGCGTTTCATCCACCATTTTAGTGCTTCGTGCAAGGGAAATGTTACTAGAACCATTTGTTCTAGATCGTCTGTTAGTTGGTCCCACTGGACACTCAGAATTCACTGTAGGATCCACATGTGCAGCCTGGTGAGTGGCATTGTGACAATGGCTCCCCCCATATGTCCCAGAAGACAAAAACATGTCCTTACTGAGACAACACATCTGTCATGTATCAACTGTGCTTGTGCAATCAGTCTCTCTTCTCTGTCCAGTGACAGAAATGCAGAACACTAGGCCATATCAAAGACTGCCCCAGTGTGCTGAAGACATTGGCAGCGTGTCAGTACTGACTTTGGTATGTTGACTGTCACCCCTAGAGCATCGAACATCTATCTGGTTCAAGCTACAGTCAGCAGTAATTGATCCCTGGTGTGGGCTTCTAATAAGCAGTTGTCTAGGTAAGGAAGGACATGCAGGCCTTCCCTGCAAAGGGTTGCTGCCATTACTGCCAAGAACTTGATAAAGAACCATGGTGCAGAAGACAAGCCAAAGGGTAACACTCTGAACTGGTAATGCTCCCCTTGGAACAGGAGCCTCAGATACTTGTGAGGTTTCCTGGTTTGATATGAAGATAGGCATCCTTCATATCCAGGGAGCACATCC
Organism: Neoceratodus forsteri; assembly: GCA_016271365.2. Lineage (NCBI taxonomy): Eukaryota > Metazoa > Chordata > Ceratodontiformes > Ceratodontidae > Neoceratodus > Neoceratodus forsteri. The sequence goes on from CM028136.1 coordinate 215,129,608, forward strand.
AATCCCCTGTTTGCAGCAGGGGGGAGGAGACCCTGTGGAAAGACCATCAGAAACATCTTGTATTCTATGAAGAAGTTGAGGTCCCTGAGATCTAGAAGAGGTCTTACATCTCCTGTCCACTTTGGGACTAGACAGTGTCTGAAATAAAACCTTTTGTGCTACTGTCTGGAAGGCACAGGTTCTATGGCCCATTTTTGAAGTAGGGGCTGCACTTCCTCTTGTGGCAGGGATATGTGCCATGGTGGGCATGTTGTCACAGCTGGTGGATGGTATGGCAGGCTATCCAGAAGCTCAAGAACATGACTCTTCTCTATAATCTCCAGAACTCCTTTGCCTGTGGTAACTGCCCTCCATTGGTCTAGATGAAGGGACAGGTGAGCCCCTATAATCACCCCTGGAAGTAATGGTGGTTGGGGGTGTATAAGGAGTCATGCTGAGTGGGGGAGGGGTAAAGCCACTAGTACCACCACCTCTAGTTGCTTTTGAGTGGGCACCTGGGATGGTGAGGGTGCTGGCAAGGCCCATACACCTCTACCTCTACCATGCTGTCTGTAGGCCTGATTGTTGTCTATTACAGCAGACTGACAAAAGTTTCCTCTGCCCCACCCCTTCCTTGGGTATGGTACAGGGACTTTACTGACTTCAGAATCTTGTCAGATGACTGAAGGTTTTTCAAAGTTTCTTCAGCATCATGGCCAAAAATTTCCTGTCCCCTAAATGGGGCACTGAGAGCTATTTGTTGCATATCAGTAGCAAAACCTGCAATCCTGAGCCAGGAGTAATGCCTGAGACAGATGCCAGATGATGCAGCCCTTGCAGAAGCATCAGAGACATTATATGCTATGTGGATCAGGTGTTTACTGACATCAGCTCCAGCAGCAAGAGTTTTGTTTAACTCTTGTTTGGCAGAACCCTCAAGCAAGGCCTGTGCAATAGCCTTAGTCTTCCTTTGTAGGGTATTCTGGTATTTTATCATATGGGCCTGGTAACTGACAATACATAAGCACAGAGAAGCAGAGGCATAGGTACATTTGCCCAGTACATCCAACTTCCTGGATTCCTTATCAGAAGGGATTGAACTCAGGTGTCAAGGTGCCCTGGATTTATCACAGGCAGCTGTTATCACCACTGAATCAGTCTAAGGCTGGTTAGCATAATAAGGCTTTTCCAGAAGTGGCAGAATACATTTTTGTCAACCTTTCTGGGAACAGCTGGTATGTTGTTTCACCTATATCAGGCTGCATAAGTAGCATCCTCCAGTGCTGGAAACAGGGAAGGGACATTAGCAGAGGGAGATTCTGGCATGTCCAGAAACTCCAGCAGGTTATTTTTAGTAGATTCCTACTCCTCCTAGGTAAAGCCCATGGCAGATTGCATTTGCTGCATCATGGCAAAAAATGAGGGATCCTCTGGAGGTGACCTGGGTGTATTCAGTACAGAGTCCTCACTGCAGGAAGAGACTGTTGAGGCAGTACCACGTGTATGCTGGCTATCCTCAGCATAGTCTTCCTCCTCCTCCACCATGAGGTCAGGATTGTATTTACATTCCTTGTCATATATCTCATCAACAGGAATGGATGACCATTCTAGCAAGGTCGGCAGTGGTTGAGGAGGTCTACTCCACAATATGTTAGGCTGTAGCACCAGTGGTTTAGTTGTGGTAGTAGTCCCTGTTGATGGGCCTACTGCAGAAGGTAGGTCTGGCAGTAGATGCTGTATCCTAAGAATGATAGAAGTACTGCTTGTGCATCAACACCACAGGTGGAAAGCACTTTACTTTAAAGGAGCCAATAAGACAATACACTCTATTTAAGAGTAACCACTGTAAGCATTTCATAGTTAAGACCAAACTGTGGGGTTCCACCTTGGCATCTGGTGGTTTGGCTTGTTCACATTGGAATTCCAATCTAATAACTAAGAGAACCCCTTGTTCATGGAACTAAAAGCAAAAAAATAGCTAATTTAGGCAGTAAAAATGTTTACTTTTCAGATTTACCGTGTGTGTGTGTGTGTGTTTGTGTGTGCATGTGGGGTTGTCCACTGGAGTTCATCTGTCTGTCAGTTTTTACATACCATAAAACCAGTAGCATCACTCAACAGAAAAGTGATTTTGACTTTGTGAATGTTGCAAATGTTAGAGTGCGCTAGTCTTGGAATGTGTTTAGAGTTTGGGAGCTTGTGGTACTCCTTTTATCATGCTCCCTTTGATCACCTGTGAATTGCTTAGGTGGAAAGCACTTTACTTTAACTCATTGCCTCCACAGGAGCTCTCTAAAGGTGCAACTCTTGTCTCCTGTATACTGTTAACAGTGAATCTTGTGCCTTTCTAAGCAAAATTAAGCCATAGTCAGCATGCTGCACAAATGCTAATAGCTCAAGAACCGTACGTGCTAGACACAAAGTACGAGTGGCCAAGTTGTTCAGCTCAAAATTACCTTTCCAATGGTGGTATGCAAGTAATAATAAGTAATTTAGTTTTTTTTTTCTATGCTGGTCGAAACAGCAAAAAAAATATTTTTTTCACTAAAAAAGGCAACACAAGTCTTTTATTTTTTTGGGGGGGGATATGTAACATCAACACCAAATTAAGCATCCAGATATTAGATGTAATTTTAATATTATGTTTGTAAAAATAGGTATCTTTGTATTATGAAATACAATTTTTCCCTATTTTAGTCAAGGTGCTTTGGTGAGGTTTAAGGGACGAATCTCAGCCATACACACCATACCATAAACAAATGTGTATAACTCATAAAGTCTACATGACAAACACAAGGTATTAGTGGCAAAGTTGTTCAGCACAAAAATACCTTTCCAATGGTGCTATGCAATCAATTGTAATCCATTTGGTTTTTGTTTTATACTGGCTGAGATACCCTAAAATTGTGTTTTATTTAAGGTGCTTAGATGAGTCACGATGGACAAAATTTCAGTAATACACACCATGCCATTAACAAATGTGAATAACTCCTTAAGTATGTATGATAGACACAAAATAGCAGCAAAGTTGTTCAGCACGAAATTACCATTCCAACGGTGCTATGTAATCAAATATATATTGTATTGTAATATATATTAAAATATATAAGTGACATCTCCAGACATTGCCAGGGCACACAGGAAGTCAGTAGCTGACTTCTGTAGTCATCCTCAGATACACCAGTGCATTTGACTGCCAACTACAGGGGTTTGCTAGGAGACAATGAGTTAAAGGAGTCGATTAGGCAATCAACTATATTTAAGAGTAGTCAATGTAGGCATTTCATAACTTTGTGAATATTGCAAAGGTTAGAGTCTGCTAGTCTTGGAATGTGTCCAGAGCATATTACACTGCAGCTTCAACAGGGTAATTGTGGTAGTAGTCTCCATTGACAGGCCCACTGTGGAAGGTAGGCCTGGCAGTCGATGCTGTATTATGTCTGAGAATGATAGATGTACTGCCTGCGTGTTGATGCCACTTGGAGTAGTGATTTGTGATTGCACTAGTTAATGGGTGAGGTTGATTCTTAAGTGGTAATGGCAACATACTGGCTATGTTAGGCCCAGTAGTACCTACACCATGACATGACATTGTTGTCTGATTGATGGTAGGGGGGCCATTGTCGCCACCACTGGAGCAAACAAAATTGTAGTTTGGAATGTACAGTACCTGCAGTCTGCAGTGGTGACCTGGACTTCAGTGGGGAACACCTTTCATTATTCCAGTGTTTGTGGCCCCCTGAGGAGGATTTGTCTTTAGACTTCAATAGCTGCAATTTGGTTGATGGGGCAGGTGATGCAGACATGCCCTGTAGCTGCTGTTCCATTATTGCTAAGGTCTTTTTAAGGATGAATTTCTCCAATGCTCCCTCCCTGTATCACGTGGTAGAGGAGTTGAATCACTGGCAGATCTCACAGCCTTTCACACTGTGAGAGAGGCCTATGCCACAGACACACACTTCATGGGCATCATCCTTGTAGATTTTCTCTCTGCAGCTGCAATATAGAAAACGTTTCAATGGTTCTTTTGGCTGCATACAGGTCACCAAAAATCACTATAAAAGTGATTGCTATTCATATGTAGAAAAAAATAAAGAAAAATGGCAGCTTTTTGAAGCAGCATTTACAATGCTGGGTTCAACAAGTCTGATCAACAGTGGGAAAAGAACTTAGGAGAGGAGGAGCCACCGACATTTATGTAGATGCTGGTGCATGACATCATTGTGGGTGGCCCCAGCTTACAAACCTTCCATGTGGTCCTAGCGCTGACACAGATATAGTTCCAAAGGTGTGGCCTGATGAAAGAGATATCCTCAAAGAAAATTATCCAGAATATGCCATGACAGACATATTTAAACTATACATTGTTTATATAATACCTATCAATATAAAATAATTGTTTTAATTTCTAAATAAAAAGTCAAGAAATAAGACTAATGAATATTCATCATGAATGGCTCCCATATTCCAAGATTTATTTAGTGAATATGTTACAACTGTCAGATAAGTGCCTGTCTCTCCTAAGGATAAACAAAGCTGCATTGAATACTGTATTTTAATATGCAACTAATTTAATTTTACAATAATATTTGTATTTTGGCATATGAAATCTTGAAAACTAAGTTTTCAAGATATAAACTTCATGGGCTGGATTCTAGAAGGGTGGCGCAAGTCATATCCAAATGCAACTTGCACCACCCACAACTGCAACATTGACCTTGCACCCTATTCTAGAAGGGGCAGGGTCTCCACAGCTAAGTCCTGCGACTTGCGACATGTGGCCAGGTACGTTGAACTCTGGACGCACCTGGTGAGCATGTCATAAGCTGCAAAGCATGAGTCACAAGGGCACCCCCTGCCCAGCAAGCCACAATAGCCAGCCCTCAGGGCTGCCACACCCCAGCCCCGATGCCTCCAGTAACTGCCACACAGTGCTGGCCCACAACTGCCCCCTGAATCCACACTAGATGTATGCCTCACAGGGCGGGCGCAGTTAACCCCACCCATGCCCCGACCCTGGGTTACCGCTGCAAATCACGGCTGACACTCAGACATGCCCTGATAATCTAGTGGCCCCACCCAGCCATGCCAGTCCACCCAGCACCCCCACCCATCCCCAGCTGGTGACTGGCACAGCCAACCTCTCCCTCCATGGCCAGCCACTGACTGAATTTTGTAGTAGTGCTATAGCAAGATGCACTCAGAAATTAATTTCTGAGTGCATCTGTAAGTCAGCCATGCTACGGAACTTAGTTGGTGGCTGGCCGTGGAGGTGAGAGTTGGCTGTGCCAGTCACCGGCTGGGGACGGTGGGGGTGCTGGGTGACTGGCACAGCTGGGTGGGGAGCAACTAGACTACCAGGGCATGTCTGGGTGATGCCCATTTGCAGCGGTGACTGGGGTCAGGGTACAGGTGGGGGTTGGACTGTATAGCCCTGTGGGCATATCTAGGGTGGATTAGGGGCATTTGGTGGCCAGCCTTGGCATAAAGAATGGTAGGATTCAGGGGCAGGTGGTGGGTACTGGCGGGGTGCCTTGCCAGGGGTATGCTGGGCATGGGGGAGAGGGAAACTGTGCAATGACAGTTGGACATCTGATGGGTCTACAGGATCCCCAGGGGGCGTCCGTAAGTTATACCAGCTAAAAGCTGGTATAACTTATGTTGCCGGTTCTCCTCCGGGATTCTTGTAGAATCCTGACATTGGGGACTTCATTGCTGCCCTTCTGGAATGGGGTGCAACTGCTGCCATAAACCCCGTAGTGCCATGTCGCAAAGGGTTTATGGTGCAACTGCGGGCGGAACAGCTGTTTACCGCAAGTGGCCTGCGCCATGTCTCAGGCCTCTTTGTAGAATCGCGCATGTTGCAACTGCTGGCCTAAGTTGCTAAATGCACCATTCTACATGGCACAAGTGCTGTTATGCCAGGCATAACCGTACTAGAATCGGGTCCCATGAACTTGATCATTCAAGAGGTATAACCAATGTTGCATTCCAATACATTGCCATCTAACAGGCAGTCCATGACTATTTATATAGAAAAACAAAGGCAGCACTCAAACAAGTGAAAAATACAGAAATAAACTTACAAATTCACATCATCCAGTGAAGAAGGTAGATGATGATCCAAAGTACTGACCCCAGTGCTTCAACTCATATGCATGAGGTTTCATCAAGGGGCCCCACCTCATGAATACAAGGCAGAATGCTGGGGTTAGTGCTATGGATCATCTTCTACCTTCTTCACTGGATGGTGTGAATTTTTGTGTTTCTTTCTATATTTTCTACTTGTTTGAATGCTGCCTTTCCTTTTCTTTGTATTAGACTGCTTGGTTCAGCACCAACTGGTTAAATTAGCATGGGTTCACTTGCGCACCCTCATGAATATTTATAGGCGTCAGGTTTTTTTCCATTTTGTGAGAAAAAAATGATATGTGTTCCTTTCTACAACAAGTACAAAAATGTTTTCATTGAAATATTATGATTCTTTATTATAATACTCTTACTGGACCTCACTGGAAATAGGACACATCTCAGTGGATTACATCCTGTATCCATGTTTTATGGATAAATGAATGCATAAACAAACACATGCGTACATTTATAAAAACATTCACATGCGTAATGATGTTATAAATACTTGGTCAGAGTAATACAGTAGTTGTGTTGAAACACCAGCAGGACTACCATACAGTATGTGTAATATCCCAACCAACACATTTACTGTACAAAACCTTTACTACTGCAGTTCTGTTACAGCACGTCTAGAAACAGCTACTAATATAAACTGATGCAGGATAACTAGGAGCATAACCTTTTTTCTGTGTGCTTACACAAAAGATAGCATAATCAAACACTCTTAAAATGTCTGAGATACTAAATCAAGGAAGTCTGGTTAACTTTTAAAATGGATATCATCAAATCAGTACAAGTTTTGTATTATTTAAGCATGACTAAATTTTACTGTCTTGCTGTCTTGCTTTCTTTTTAATCCCTAGAAGCTATCCTTTAATTAGCTAAAACATAATAAAGGAATATAATTAATGTTTCCATTTCAGCTACATAAAACATACACCATTGTTTTAAATTCGAATGTAGATAAAAGTAAACTCAGTTTTGACTAGGGGCAAAATCCACTGATGATGTTTTGGCAGACAAAGTGTTATTTAAGCAGCATCTGTGATATTTGTTAGACTCAGTCCTCAATGAATTCTCAGGAACCATGCATTGTTGCACTATAGTGAATGTGACTGCAAATGGGATTTACTGCCACTTAAATACTGCATGGGCTATTGCTGTTCTATCACGATTAATCTAATATCAGCAAGGTTGGTCAAACGAGTGTTCATTCAACTAGTAGGAGAAATTAAGTCCTACGAATTAGTTCTAAGGGCAAATAAAATATAACAAGTACCATGGCAGAATTTGGAGAATATGATCGGGCCAGGATCCCATGTTATTTGTTATTAACTAGGCTAAAAATTTTGAAAGGTTTAGTAGCCAGCCACTCCCCACAAAACTACCTATTTTTTAAACCAGCTTTGCTTCTTGTTATATACTGTATTATTGTCCAAATTTGTTTACAACTCCCCCCACACAAGTGGCTCCTAGGGTGGTATAACTTAGGGATTAGCAACAGTTTAGAAACTGTTTTCTCTACAGAATAGACCTCTCTATATTGTGTAGGAGGGGACCCACTCTCCACCAACAGAATAAGCTCTTTTTCTCTGTTGCTCCTGAAATATACAAGTGGTTCTGGGCGGAGTTTAACCAGGACTCTCTTTTCTCTAAAATATTGTTGTTTCCATTTTATAGAAAAACATATATAAAAGCTGCACTTTGTTATTACTATAACCCTTTTCAATAGCTTTACTTAATTGGTATATTCACACCATAAATGGCTCTTGATACTGTTTTACTTGATAGCATCCTACTGTATAATGGTAAAACGTTTTCCCCCAAATCTTTCTAAATGGTGATCTTTAATATTTCTATATGAGTGTTGTTTTGTCTATATATGTAATTTTTGCAAAAAAAGCTTCCAAGTAACCTGTCTCATCTGACAATTGATTCAATGCAGAAGATATTTACCAAGTGAAATGTTGTAAAACCATGCAATACTTAAGACAGCTATTTGTTGTAGCATGAGAGATGCATCTTATAGCACATACTAAGGCTAGTAAAAATGTATATTTCATCTGGTTGATCCTACCCTGATTGACTTGCCAGTTTACTTCCGTCTGTATCTCTGTATTCCCCATGCAGAATTTTATCAGTGACTAGAGCCACAGAGGACTTTACTGACAGCTGGCCATGTGAGCATCGATCTAAATGCTGCTGTATCCCAAAATACAAAATGTATTGTTCGGTGACCCCTTCCTTCTGTACTGTATTTAATTTTATAGAGGCAGACTTCATCGCAGCTCACTTGCCCAAGCAAGCTTCTCTGTCCTGCCTGCATGCCGAGTTCACAAATTTTACTAAGGCAGTCAAATCGTTGAACTTCAGAGCAGTGATACCAGATTTTTGCTGCAGAAAATTAAACTAAAGTAAATTTGTCCCTGATCTGTTATATGCTACATTATGCCTGTAGCCATTAATTGTCTCTGACCTGTTAGATGCTACAATAGTCAGGCCAAGTAACTTCAGCACCACCTTCCAAGCCAAACAGAGTAGCCAACCACCTAATAGTTTAAATAGGTTCAAAGGTCTGGTTTCAGGGTCCTGCTGGTATCCCTGGTAAGAGACCCTTCACACATGTTTTAGCCAGCTATAAATTAAATGCAGAACCAATTTTAAACCATTAAGTGGTTGACTGTTCTGTTCAGGCTGGTGGGTGGTACTAGAATTATTTGGTTTGAATGTTGCACTTTTCCTTAACACATCCAGCTGCCGGGTGGCTTTGCCTGTTTTCTAGATGCTCTGGTATGCCTGTAGTCATTACTGTGCTTTTCATGATGGTAAGTATAAACAGGATTACCTGTGTGTAACCACTGAGTGGCTATTAATACTGATCACTGTGGGGGAGGCTAACTCTCTACATTATAAGCCTTTGCTGATTACTGTGGAGGATGTGAGTGATCCACAAGACCACCTTGAACAGGGATGGGAGTCTAGCTTGAGCCTTGGGCTGAGATTACTAATAGGCAGTTGGGATCTCTGGTCCTGCTACCAGATGTTGGGTCCCCCTGCCCAGTCTGTTACATGGTCCTGCCTAACATTACAATTCTCAAATGTTTCGGCATGAGGGTCTCTGATGGACTCTGGGTTCAGTGTCTTTTGGCGCTACCCAGAATCTTCCATTTAAATTTTTAAAATACAAATGTAACTGTTCACATTTCAATAATTCTTTACTTTGTGAATATGTTCTTTAAGCCAGCCTTAACCTCCCCCCCCCCCGCATGCTGGCCACTATTGGTATGTCTCCAGCTCCAAAAAGTATCCATAAATGCCATACCTTTTCATAAAAGTCTATTGCAAAGCTTTTATCCACAAAGTAAAAATGCATTGAAATGTGAGAAGTTGCATTTTATTATTACTTTGTTACTTTTAGCTTCTGCACTACTAATGCCCAACAACTGTTCAGCAAATACAAGCAAGCAAACAAACATTTGGAATTGACAAATGCTTGTTTATTTTTGTGTGTTTGCGAGACAATTCTTCTTTTGTGCTTCTCTGTCTTTGCAGGCATATGCTGATTATGCTGCATATGCGTCCATGATGAGTTATATATTTTATTTAACTTTTTTTTTCTTTTCTCCATGGTAGAGGCCTAACGTCTAATTTCATGTTTTGGGATTTTGTAGTATAGTCTGGTGGATGGATGGATTAGTGTGGGTGTGGGTGGGAATAATTAGTTTTGTGTATGTTTGTAAAACAATTCTTTTTTGTGTTGTTTCTCTCTGTTTGCAGGCATATCACTATTGACAAGGTCACTGATTTTCATTTTTTTTTACCAGAAAATCAGGTAAAATTCTAGAATTTGATCTTTCTATACATCGGTAAAAACAAAGCATGTCACAGAATTTGCAGTGTTTTTTTACCAGATCAATGACTTTTCAAAAATTGTATTCTTCTATAAATTCTTTCATGTACTATTTTTATTTTGCTTTATTTAATATGACGTACACTTAGCCTTCTTTTCTTCTGAATATTTATACCCATACCAAAAGGGTACAAGGATAGAACACCAGTATAAACACATATTGGCATTGCAGACACTGGTGACAATACAATTTTTTCCCATCTGCAAAAGGAAATTTGCCCTTTATCAGTCACGGTAAACCAGTGTCCCTGTATGCAACTGCTGATGTAGCCATGATGTTCTCCAGAAAGCCTTATTTATGGCATGGCCATCACAAGTGTGAAGGTAAGTATCCAGTTTAATACAATGTTGTTGTTTTTTTCACTGTTTTTTTTCTCCACACTAGGAGTTTTTGTTGTCCATGTTTGCATCTTGCATTGTAATAAAGCCTGGTTGATGGAAGGGGCAGGGTAGGTGTGCATGGATGCATTTAGTTGTGTGTGTGTGTTTGTAAACTAGTCCTTTTTTGTGCTCTCATGTTTGTAAACTAATCCCTTTTTGTGCTCTCACTTTGCAGGCATGTCACTACTGATGATGATGATGCTATTGCTATGATGTTATTGTTCCCCAAAGAAAACAAAACTGCTAGCCACAATGCTGCTACTGCTGCTTCATCCTCCTGTACCTCTGCTGCAACTGGTGTTGCTGCTGTAGCAAAGAACCATCTGAGAAAAACAAGAAGACCCCTACAAAATAAATGATTGACATTTTTGCATGTCCTGGATCAGTTATGACCTCTGCTGTGCTTCTGTATTTGTCACTAATCAGTACTTGCTTTCTAACCCCACTTGACCCCTTCTACTCACCCAGAAAAAAAACAATTGTCAAATGTTGTTGCATGCCCTGTATTTGCTATGTCACTTTCTGTTCTTTTCTACTGGCCACAAATCAGCACTTGCTGTCAACATATACCCAGTTGCCTCCTCCCACCCAAGAAATTTGGAAGACATTGTTGCATCCTATATCTGCTATGCCCCTTTCTGCTCTTATTTGCCACAAATAAACATCTGCTGTCTAACCCCATTTAGACTTTTCTGCCTCTCCCTCCCCCCCAAAATAGTGCAAATGTTTGCTTGTCTTATCGGATCTCCCTTTCTGCTTTTCTCTAACCAATCTGCTGCTGCTGTTGATCTGTCCTGTTCTGACTCCTCCTCAATAAGGTGTTACTTTGTTTCCCACAAGAACAAAATCAGAACTTCTAGCTGCTGCTGCTGCTTGTCTCTCCTCCTGCACCTCCTCATCAGTGGAATATTGCTGCCCCAAAGAACAAAACAATAATAAACTACTAGCCACTCTCCTGCTGCTGTCCCATGCTCCTGTGGCTTCTCTTCCATGTGGTACATCTCCCCAAATAACCAAATCAGATACTGTATAGTATGTCTGTTTCACACATGACATTGCACTACTGTTTAAAACAGTTCTGTTTTTCTGGTTGACTTTCTAATTAAGATACCGCATATACCATCATTTGGCCACTGCCTGCCACCACCCCATTGCAATCAGCTGATGCTAGGTGATAGGTTTAAATGCTTCATTAGCAAGCATTTAAACTAGCCAAGGGGGGAGGCACTGGAAAGGAGCAGGGAAATCCTAGCCCCTCCAAAAAAATCACAGTAGTAAGTGCGGTAAACACCAACATAGAGGTGTCGATAGGGAGAAGGGCAGGGTAAATGGAGAAAGTGACAAAGGCAAGAAGGACAGGATGGGCAAAAGGAGTAAGGCCATCAGGAAATGGAGGGTAATGAGTTCCAATGCCCATAGTCTGGGCAACAAGCTCCCTGAGCTGGTGGCCTTGATGGAAGAGGGATGCCTGGATATCGAAGAGTCACAGAAACATGGTACACAGAGAACCATGACTGGGATGTTAACATACCAGGGTACATAACCCATAGGAGAGACAGGTGGGGGGAGAAGAGGGTGAGGAGTAGCTCTAATGTAAAGGAAGGGATAAAAGCAACTGAACAAAGAGTAAACAGGAGGAGAGGAGACACTGGGTCACCTTGAGACTGGAAAGGGCACCACAATCCGCACAGGGGTTGTGTACAGACCCCCATGTCAGGGGGATGGAATGGACAAGGATATGATAGAAGGCATTCTTAGAATGGCAGAGAAAGGGGAGATACTGTTGATGGGAGACCTGAATATGCCAGATGTTAACTGGAGCACATTTGCTGCTGCCACATCCAAGAGCAGGGCCATTCTTGATGCTCTACAGGTTGCAGGCCTCAGACAGCTGGTTTCAGAACCCACTCATGAGGGAGCAATCTTAGACCTTGTACTCTCAAACTGGGGCAGTGAGAGGATCTCAGATCTAGAAGTGGGTTGCCATCTGGGAACAAGTGACCATCAAACAGTGTGGTTCACGTTAAACTCAGCTACAGAGTCCAGCCATACAAAAGTGAGGGTACTGGACTTCAGGAGGGCTGACTTTGGCAAGATGGGAGAGTGCCTCAGAAAAGCACTAGCAAACAGGCTAGAAGGTAGTGTGGAGCAACAATGGGGAATCATCAAAACTGCCATCACAGAGGCAACAAGCCTTTGTGTGAAGCAAATAAACAAATCAAAATGAAAGAAAAAGCCACTATGGTTCTCAAAAGAGGTGGCTGTGAAAGTCAGGAAGAAAAAGACAGCATTCTGGAAGTATAAGGAAACACAGAAAGAGCAGGACAGAGAGCTGTACCAGTTACAGCAGAAGGAAGCAGGAGGGAAGTCAGAATAGCAAAGGCCCAAACTGAGGAAAAGATAGCCAACTCAGTTAAGAAGGGATAAAACCTTTTATAGATACATCAGCAGCGAGAAAGACAAAGGGAGGATAGTGAGCGTAATAGAATGAACGGTGGGTGGGCAGAGGGGGGACAGTGAAAAAGCAGAGATACTGAATGAATATTTCTGCTCAATATTCACAAAAGAGGAGGGGGAAGTGCCTAATCCAATTAACAGAAGCACTCTTGATAGGGCGGTTGATCCCAGTCCTTTCACAGAAGAAAGGTTTCTGCAAGAACTCCTAAAACTGAAGGTGGACAAAGCAATGGGGCCTGATGGAATTCACCCCAGAATTCTAAAAGAATTAAGGGGGGAACTAGTGAAACCACTGGCAACTCTTTTTAATAAATCATGGGAGGATGGTGTGGTACCCAAGGACTGGAGGAAGGCAGATGTGATACCCCTTCACAAAAGTCGGACCAAGACAGAGGCAGGAAACTACAGACCTGTCAGTCTCACCTCTGTGTAGGGAAAGTAATGGAGTCACTTCTGAAGGAAAGAATAGTTGAGTAACTAGAGGCCAGTGGGGCACAGGACCCAAGGCAGCATGGGCTCACAGCAGGAAGGTCATGTCAGGTGAATCTAATAGATTTCTTTAACTGGGTGACCAAAGTAGTAGACCAGGAAGGGGCTGTGGACATGGCCTACCTAGACTTTAGCAAGGCATTTGACACAGTCCCACACAAAAGATTAATAGTCAAATTAACCAGCCTGGGAGTGGGTCCCAGGGTGGTAGCCTGGGTAAAACATTGGCTGGACAACAGGACAGGGAAGATAATTGTAAATGGAGTCCAGTCTGAAGAAAGAGGGGTTACTAGTGGGGTACCGCAAGGTTCAGTATTGGGTCCAGTCCTTTTTAAAGTCTTCATAAGTGACATTGCAGAGGGACTGGAAGGAAAAGTATGCCTCTTTGCAGATGACACAAAGATCTGCAACAGGGTTGATACACAAGAAGGCATGGAAAGGATGAGAAGGGACTTGGCAAGGTTGGAGGAATGGTGAAGATGGCAGCTAGGATTCAATGCAAAGAAGTGCAAAATAATGCACCTGGGAAACAAGAACCCAGGGAAGAATACACAATGGGGGAAGTAATCAACAACAAAAGGAAAGGGACAGAGGGTAATATCAGATGACCTTAGGTTAGCAAGCAATGTGAGAAGGCAGTAGGGAGGCTGGGTTTATACCAGGATGCATAAGGAGAAGCATCAGCAGCAGAAAACAGGAAGTTGTTATCCCTCTGTACAGACAGTTGGTGAGACCCCATCTGGAGTACTGTGTCCAGTTCTGGAGACCCCATCTCCGCAAGGGCATAGACAGGATAGAGGCAGTCCAGAGGAGGGCAACTAAAATGGTGCAGGGTCTGCAAGAGAAGCCAGATGAGGAGAGACTAAAGGAGCTTAATATGTATACCCTTGAGGAAAGAAGGGAGAGAGGGGACATGATAGAAACTTTAAGTACCTCAGTGGAATCAACAAAGTCCAAGAGGGTAGCATCTTTCAGAAAAGAGATGTGCAAGAACAAGGGGACACAATTTAAAGATGGGGGCGGTCAGGGGCAATGTGAGGAAGTATTATTTCACAGAGAGGGTAGTGGATGCATGGAACAGCCTTCCTGAGGAGGTTGTGGGGTCTAAAACTGTGGGAGAATTCAAGAATGCATGGGACAGACATAAGGCAATTCTTGTGGGGGGTAGGAAGAAATAGGCTGTTGGTTAACTAGGATCTGCGGCCTATCCTGTAGGTAGGGAAATGGGCAGACTAGATGGGCCAAGCGGTCCTTATCTGCCATCAAAGTCTATGTTTCTAAGTTTCTAGCTATGTTGGGAATATTTTTCATATCCAAACTTCCATTTCCTACTAAGAATCCAATATGATGCCAGTTAATGAATCAGATATGGAATTTGAAGTTCTAATTCTGCATATGACTAAGAGTGCATATGTAACAGTAAAGCACCATCTTATCCAGTAAACACTAAACCAAACAAAATAGGCCATTAGTGTGACAGTAAAATCCACTCCCCCCATCTACACTCTTATCAGTGTTACACCTGCTGCTAGAGTACCCTCCTGTCTCCTATGCTGAGAACACAGGCTATTTAGTGTTTGACTATCTGTGTTCATCGCTTCAATTTCCTTCTTGAATGCCTCTACTAAACCCCAACCACTCAGCCAAAACATGAGCCCATCCATTCCACACCAACCATTTTCCATTCATATTCAAAGTGCATACACCATTTATCCAGGTCCTTTGGCTCCCAATCTGACTCATCCCAGTGCAATCCATCACTGTACTTGGCAGTTGAAAGGGGCATTCTTGCCTCCCTGCTACATTTCATCTTCTTCCACATACCCATGTCAGAGTACCCTGCTTATTGCTGAGTGCCATGATGTGGCCAACCCTGGAAGGATTTGAGATGGACTTTGAAGATGCATGACTGGTTAGTTGGAAACTATGTTGATCTTTTGCCAGTCTTCATAAAAATAAGAAAACATTTTTTAAGATGAAAGGTTTAATAGTAAAAGTGTGTATTAGATGAAAAAGAATATCAGAAAAAAAAACAAGTGCAACCCAAATAATAGAACTATTTACAAAAAAATCAAAACTATGTAACTATGTAAATCCAAACAAGAGTGACACATTCAGGCAAATTTTCTTCAAACAAGGCACTAACACCACCTCTCATTGAGCTGGGCTGGCTGAGTTTGCCTGGAAACAATTAATGTGGCCCTCTGTGCTACCACACATCTGTCCAACTTGGAGGAGATACTCTGCATTCTTCCCTCCATACAGACTTCTCCATCCTCAAGGTCCTGCAGTTCCCTCTTTATCTCTTTCAGTTCTGAAGCTGCTGCCACTTATCCTACTGGTGGTGGTGGCGCTTGAGTGGTTATAGGCTGAAGTGTTGCAACCTTCATCTGTGCCTCCCTTTGGGCATCATGCCCTTTGGTGTGGACCAACCATGCCAGATCTCCCTGTAATCTGGACATTCTATTTTTGGAACTATTGTTCAGCACCTTCTTCAAAGGGGCTAATGATGGGTCTCAGCTGGAGTGGAATGTTCTATGCAAGGAAAGAAAAAAGTTGTATTAACATCAGACTTTGCTCAGATGGGGGGCTGTATCAAGTAAGCCCTGGTGAGGTAGGGGGAAGGAGGGGGAGTTGAGGAGCAGTGAGAATACCAGAAAGGAGCCACACAGGAGGTAACAAACAAATGCATCCAGTTGATAAACAAAGGCAAGAGAAGGAAGAAACCACAATGGCTTTCAAAAGAGGTGACAGACAAAGCAAGGGCCAAGAGGGCAGGTTTCAGGAAATATAAGGCTACTCAAAAGGGTGAAGGACAGGGAGGTGTACCTAGAACATCTAAGGGAAGCAAGAAAGGCTGTAAGGAGTGCAAAGGCATGGACTGAGGAAAGATTAGTGCAAATGGTAAAAAAAAGGAGACAAGACAGTCTACAGGTACATCAATGAGAGAAGGAAAACCAAGGGGGGGATTGAAAGGCTCAAAGGGGTTGGAGGGGAGTGTAAGGATGGAGACATTGAAAAGGCAGAAAACTGAATAAATACTTCTGTTCAGTATTCACTGAAGAGGGGGAGGGTCTGTGGCCAGAACTAGGCAAAAAATATGAAGGGGGAGAGAGCAGAACACTAGTCCATTCACAGAGGAGAGAGTTCTGGAGGAACTCACAAAACTCAAGGTGGACAAAGCAATGGGACCAGAAGGCATACACCTGAGGATATTAAGGTAGCTGAGGATTGAGCTAGCAGTACCTCTGGCAGCCATGTTCACTGAGTCTCTAAACACAGGGGTAGTTTTGGAGGACCAGAGGAAGGTACATGTAGTCCCTCTGCACAAAAGTGGTAGCAGGGAGGAGGCAGGGAATTATAGGTTAGTCAGCCTCGTCTCAGTAGCAGGGAAAATCATGGAGGCACTACTTAACGAAAGAAAGAATAGTGGGACACCTGGAATCCAATGGTGCCCAGGATCTGAGGAAACATGGATTCACAAAAGGGAGGTCATGTCAAATAAATCTGATTGATTTTTTTGACTGGGTGATGAAGGAGAGAAATCGGGGGGAGCGGTGGATGTTGCCTTCAGCAAAGACTTCAACAATGTCCCACATTAAAGGCTGGTTAACAACATGGAAAGTCTGGGCAGGAACCACAAGGTAGTAAATTGGGTGAGGAACTGGTTAACAGAAAGGAGGCAGAGGGTGGTGGTAAATGGTATTCAATATGGGGAAAGTGGGGGTGACCAGTGGAGTACCTCAGGGATCAGTCCTTTGGCCAGTCCTGTTCAATGTCTTCATTAGTGACATTACAGATCAGCTGAAGGGAAAGGTCTGCCTGCTTGCAGATGACATGAAGATCTGCAACAGGACAGATACTCTAGATGGGGTGGAGAAAATGAGGAGGGACCTGAGAAAGCTTGAAAGATGGTCCAATGTGTGGCAGCTGGGGTTCAACTCAAAGAAGTGTAAAATAATGCACCTGGATCCCCTCGAACCCTGGAGAGAGCTAGAGAATGGGGAAGTGGTGGAGTTGCTGATGATCACCAAGGAAGAACGAAATTTGGGGGTTTATCATTTCAGATGACCTAAAGATGTCTAAGAAAAGTACAAAGGCAGCTGGGAGAGCTAGTAGCATGCTGGGTGCATAGGTAGAGGTATCACTAGTAGAAAGAGGGAGCTGACGATGCCTTTATATAAAACACTAATGAGACCTCACCTAGATTACTGTGTACAATTCTGGAGGCCGCATCTTCATAAGGACATTGACAGGGTGGAGGCGATACAGAGAAGGGTGACAAAAATGGTACAGAGCTTGCCCCAGAAAACATGGGTAGAGACTGAGAGACCTCAGTTGTACTCACTGAAGGAGAGGAGGGATTGGGGTGAGATGAAAGAAACATTCAAGTACCTTAAGGGTATAAACAAGGTGTGGGGAGGTGACATCTTCCAATCTAGGAGGAGCACCAGAACAAGGGGGCATGACATGAAACTGGAAGGAGGCAGGTTAAGGGGCAATGTGAGAAAGTTTTTCTTCACAGAAAGGGTGGTGCATGCATGGAATAGACTGCCACAGGAGGTGGTAGGAGCAAGCACAGTGCAGGGATTTAAACATGCAAGGGACAGACATAAGTGAATCCTAGAAGCAGGAAGGAGAGGAGAGAGTCATTGACCTTGTAGGGGCAAAGGCCACAAATAAGAGGAGGGCTTATGGGCAGCAGACTAGATGGGCCTGGTGGCATTATCTGCCAACAGTTTCTATGTTTGTATCAGGGTCTTGACTAAAGTCAGGTAAAACCTGTGCTATTTGTAACATATCTTCAAAGAGCACCTCAGATATCAGTAGTGTCCGCTTGTGTAAAACAATAAATAGAATGCCATTGTACTGGCAGTACAATTTACAAGTTGGAGTAACAAGCTGTGAATTAACTTGGTACATTCAGCAGACTGGGGTTTGATTTTCACAACCTCCACTTGCATACTGTGTGACCCTGAGCAAGTCACTTAACCTTCCCAGTGCTCCTGAGTCACCCCTGAAAACAGGCACTTGTGCCTAGAGGGTTTTATCTGGCTACTGAAGAATTTTAAAAAAAGGCATACCGGCACTGTCCATGCCACTGGTGCTTTTTCTCAAGCAAATCCATGCGCGATAGTGATAACTCTCTACATTATAGTTTCTTTTAATTTTTGTTATTTTTCTCTACATTGTCTGAGTGGCCACCATCCACTGGCACCCCAGCCCCATCTCCTCATCATCCCTGCATGCTTGAAGTCCCAAAATGCCTTCCCCAACTGTCTGCTTGTGGCCAGGTGTATGCCATGCTCCACAACCCATCACCCCTGGGGAGGAAAGCAGTCAAACGAATGCTTGATCCTTCTCTTCCAGTCTAACCCAGTGATGCCTGACTTCACTCCTAAACTTGGGTCGTTGTTGCTGCCAGAAGTAGCATTGTGTGGGTGATGATGTGCGATATGGCTGCCACCATACATTCAGTCACTTCACTACCAGTCTAGCATTGCTTGTAAAGCACTTTGGGATACACTGTGTATGAAAAGTGCTATACAAATGCTGATTCTTCTTCTTATGCTCTGCTGGTAGGTTGGCTCTTACATGACATTTTTTTAATAGTCATAAATACAAGTGCCCTAGAATGATAACAGTAAATGAGAACATTTTTATGTTTGCTTGCGCGTATGCGCAAGAAACATGTGGCAGCTTTGGAGAGAAGAGGGTTGTGCAGGCGTGGCACTGTGGCAGATAACGGAGGCATTGCATCTGGGGCTTGGCAGTGGTGAACCAATGGAGGCACAGTGTGCTGATGACACTGGCTTCCAAAAGTGCCACCAACTTGTAAGGTTTTTGCCGCAGCAATCAGGGGCCGCCTCATCGTTGCAGCGTCAGGCATGCCGCTGCAATGAGGGAGTGACCTGTCATTGCAGGGTGATACATTGCCTAGTGTAATATTGTCTGTGAATGTGGCGGCAAGCCACCGCCATACTTACAAACAATATTACCAGCTCCCAGTTCCGTGGCGTGCCCAATCCCCCCAGCATCATGCGCCCCCAAAATATCTCTTTGTTTGCCGACGGGGCCCTCAACTCCTGTCCAGCTTCAGTCCTCCCTTCCCAGTTTAATTTGACAATGGGGAGCCCACTCCCCATCGGCATTATGTCCCCACCAAAAACCTTTGTTTTGTTCTGAGGGGGGTGCCCAATACCCCTCGGCTCTTGCACCCACCATCGGTATGTGCTGACGGGGGTGCCCAATCCCCTGTCGGCTACTGCCGCCCCAAAGAAATACACTAGGGTGGCATGCTGGGAGCCCATCCCAGTGTGCCAAATGTCCCTGTTAAAAAAAAAAAGTCCTGTGATTTTTTTTGTTTGTTTAACCTGTAAAACAGAAAACGGTCCCTCTTCGAGTCTGGTGGCCCCTCCCCAACCTGAGCCCACCTCTGCGCACCCCATCTCCTCACCCCCCACCCCATACTTACCTCCTGAGCCTGGTGCGATGATCTTTGATGGACTGGGAACACGTCTGCACTCTACAAAGCCGACCGCGAACTGAAGAAATGCCGGTAAGCTGTATAATGGCATAGATAGGGTTTTTTCAACTTTGGTGCATATCTCAGGCATTTTTGGGAATTTTGGCACCAAATTTTCAACATGGGGTTATTGGGACCCATCCTCATAATTCAGCCACTGTCATGGCATTAGTCAGTTCTGAAAGGTGATTTTGTGGTCAGTGCACAGAATCACCTTTAGAGACCAATTAATGAAATGACAGTGCCAGTGTTCTTGAGGTGGGCTCTCAAGGTCTATGTTGCAAATTTGGTGGAAAAATCCAAATAATTACTGTTTTATGAGCGTGCATTGCGCAGTTGCTACGCACACTCGGAACTTCATGAATTTGCAGTATTTTCACTACAGATTTTCAACCTTGCCATTTTTCCACACCTCCTTATGAACAGTACAGCTGTCATTTTTCACATCCTGGCCGAAATATGTTTTCACACTTCCGTCGCAAAATAGTGTGCTCGCTGTGGGAAATCCGTGTTCGGGACGCAGTAAGAAAATCACAGTGACACTGTTCATGAGCAGAGGTCCTAAAATGCCTGTGTTGAAAATTTTGTGATGAAAGTCCATAAAATGAGTGTGTTATGAGCGTGTGTTGCGCATTTTCTATGCACGCTCATAACTTCATGAATTTGCCATATTTTCACTCCAGATTTTCAACATTGCCATTTTTATGCACCTCGTTATGAAGAGTACAGCTGTCATATTTCATATCCTGGCTGAAATGTGTTTTTGCACTTCCCAAGCAGAATAGCGCGGTCGCTGGGGGAAATCAGTGTTCGGGACACAGTAAAAAAATTACAGTGACACTGTTCATGAGCAGAGGTCCTAAAATGCCTATGTTGAAAATCTGGTGATGAAAGTTCATAAAACGACTGTGTTATGCGCAAGCGTTGCACAGTTTCTACGTATGCTCGGAAGTGCAAGCATTTTTAATATTCCCACTACAGATTTTTAACATTGCCATCTCTTCACACCTCCCTATGGATGGTACAGCTGTCATTCTTCACATCCTGCCCAATCCGTGTTTTTGTAGATGTGGCGCAGAATGGCACGGTCGCTGTTGGAACTCAAAGTTCGGGACACATTAACAAAATACACTGCCACTCTTCATGAGAAGAGGTCCCAAATGCTTTCATGAGGTGGGGTCACAAAAAGGACATGTTGAAAATTTGTAGTGCAAATACCAACAAACGCCTGAGGTGTTAGGGTTTCTAACCATAACGTCCCGCCATGTACAGACTGACAGGCATCAGGGTGTGACTTTGTATTGCCGACTGAACTGCTCATGCCATCCCACCCCCACCCCCCAGCCAGTGACAGGCATCGAGGTGTACCTTGGACTCTTTGGCCCCAGAGTTCACCCTATTCTCCTATGCTGCATCCATTTCAGCGTATGTCCTTATGGAATGGGGTGACTGTAAAGCCAAACACCCCAAGGCACACCTCAACACATCGGTGTCTGCAGAATAGGGTGAGGTGACATAGCATGAATGTCATGGGCAACAAACCAAACACCCCAATGCCTGTCCATCTCTACAGGATGGAGGTGGGGTTGGTGTGAAGTCCAGTACTTCACTGCAATTCCTATTCTGCATCTGTCTAACTCCTGCATTTCCAATGCTAATACCTGCAAGCAAACATTTAGTATTGAAAAATGCTTGTTACAACATGAGGTGATTATACTCATTTGTACTGCTGCCACCCATGGTGCCCATGATCTGCCTTTTCCAGGAGTCACATTCAGGTATTGCTTCAACATTTACAGCACTTCAGGCTTCCTTCACTGGAGGCCATCTCATTTGTGCTTGATCTGCTTGATACTCCATGAGATACTACCTTCCAAAGCATGAAGCTTTCCCTTAATGTTTCCCCATGGTTCCTCCCTTTGGTGATAGAGGAGCAGACAGACTGCACAGTTTTACTTCACCGGTGAAGTTCTGGTGAAGTTGTGAAATTTGCCTTCATAAATATCTTTGAGAATTTCCCACTTTGCCACTTCACTACTAAGCATTGTGATTTTCTGGGAAAATGCCACTTTTTCAGGCAAAGTCATCGTGAAGCTGTACCTTCGCCAGGCATGGCTTCATCTGAAAAAGTGCCACTTCTCCCACCAAAAACTTTGCAAAGTCAGCACTTTGCACTTTGCAAATTTGAAAACTTTGCAAATTAATTAATGAAGGAAAATTTGCCAACTTAGCACATCTCTATAGAGAAGTCTATGGCACTAAAAAGGGAGTCCACATGGGCTGTGACCTCTTTCTTTAACAGGGTAATATCTCTGCTCCTGAAAGGGGGTGACAACATCCTGGAGCACCTGGCCTGCACCTGAACCTGCCATTGTGGTTACCATAGCTCATGCTGCTCTTACAGCATTTACTGGCCTTCCAGACCCTGTTGCAGACATCCTTTAAACTCCTAACACATTGTTGGTTAAGAATAATATTGCTCTCTCTGCTCTCACTTGGTCTTGTCACCTCAAACATAACCTCTTTCAAACTGCAGCTTCGATGTGGAGAAATGGCAAAATTATGTTTTACGATTCATTGATAGTTCCACAATTAATGCCGCTTGCTTGTTCACAAACAGCAGGATTATACTTCGGTGGAGGAAATTTACTATGGCATCAGTCTGTAAATTGTGAAATGCATTTTCACGGTTTGCTGTGAATTTTGTGGTTTACATAGAGTTCTGCAAGTAAACTGTAAAATTCTATTCCAGTGCAGTAAAATAGTCTGGTATCAGGCAACAGAGCCTGGGAAATAACAAGTCCCAGTCTCTGCTGCCTGTTTACTGCACAGATCATTGAGCTGCAATAGAATTCTCAGTTTTAAACTCCACCATTGTTTTTATTGCTTGCCAAGAGAGTGAGCAAGTGAGTAAACTGATGTTCCCTGCCTCCTCAGTTGGTGACAGCTGTTGAAAAAAAATGTTAACTTTACGTAAACAATTTTTGTGTTAAATGAATAAATATATTAATACCATTCAGAACATTTGGCACTAATTGTCGGCACCACTTGATCAATCCTGCTCTGTTCCTGATGGCTTTCTGGCACATACAACCCTCGCTGCCAACCAACCACCAAACCATGTTGTAGTAAAGTATCTTCATCCATTTTCCCAAAGCAATGCTGGGCATAGGTGGGTGTTTAGTGGAACTCAGTCTGCTCCAGTTGATAATACATTCAGCTGAGAGACAGAGAGAGAGAGAGAGAGAGAGAGAGGGAGAAAGAGAAAGCAAAGGCAAAAGTGAAATGCAGGTTGCAGCGTGAAGAGAGAGTGGCTGAGGCAGAGCAATGTCTAAAGTAAAATGTGGGCTACGGCGTGAAGAGAGATAGCAGTGGAGGCAGAGTGAAAGCTTAAAGTGAAATGTGAGAACTGGGTTATACTACAAGACTCTCCTAAAGCTACTAGCTGATGTCTGACTGAAACATGACTGTAAAATTTAAATCCTGAACAAACAGCAACATGGGGCACTGGTGAGAGTGCATGTGTGTGTGCCCTCAGCGAGTCTGAATACTATCTTTTTGTCTTCTTTTTGTCTTTTTTGCTAGTATTGCAATAGTAATTTCATGATAGTTTTGGGTAGTATTATTCAATAGTAGTAAAGCAGTCTGCCCATGAGCCGAAAAATGTAAATGAGCTATCTATTTGATGACTAACTTAGTAATAATTAAGTATTCGGTTAGTAGTTAGGTAGTCATATATGCAAAATTATGCAGATTAAGGCAATGTTGTGAAGATTAGATGATCACTTAAATGATTACTTCTGAATTGTATAACAATATCAATTAAGTCTCATAAAGACTAGTTGAATACTTATCAATAGTGGTAAAGTAGTAGTACTCAATTAGTATTTATATAGTGCCATATATGTAATTTGTGCAGCATAGGCCACACACTGTCTCCAGCTGTGCTTGCAGTTTGCCCAGCTTTAGATGCAGCTCACGAGGATGGGTTTTGAGTAAGGAACAGCATGTATATGGCCTGTATACAGTGCCAGTAGATAGGGGCAGGCTAGCTAGCTAGCTAGCTTGAGGGTGTCCCACTCTTATTATCCCCACCACTTCACTAGTGTAAAATAAACAACTTTAAAGTGTGCATCTGTGAACAATGCAGGTGTGACTATACTCTATCCCTCTGTGGCATGTAGTCTGTATGCAGCTTTTGTAATCTTCATGTGGCCAGGGTTTCATGTTGAGTGACAGCTTTGGGCAGTACCAATACCCAAGTGTTGCTCAAAATGCACCCATGAGCACATTGGCAGTGTAAAGCAATACAGAAATGCTGTTGCCTACACCCTCATTTTTCTGATGTATCTACCTCTGTCAATATGTATTGGCACTTTAACATGTTTTACTGTAAAATGTACTGGCACTTTTATACACATCTCCTTAGTGTAATGGTACACCAGTACCCAAAATCCCATGCTGTGCATGGTTCAGGAGATCCAGTCTGCTGGCAAAATTGGAATCCAACTGGATTCCCGCTGGCATATTCCACTCCACTTGCATCTGGCTCCGTATCCCCATTATACGTCTATGTGCAGAAGTGGGGAGGGGCAAGATAGGCAATATTTTATGGCACATAAAAAAAGTTTGTCCAGTTTCTTTAACTCCCCCCAAAAAAGTCTTTATCAATAAAAATAAACTTATCTTTGCTGACATTCGACCAGTTTGAAAAAGATTACACCAAATGGAGGGTCCAGATCTTTTGCTGTGCAGAACCACATAAAGCAAAATAATAATTATTGAAGCTACATAGGCATGTTAGTTTAAGATCAAAATGAGTGATGAATAAACTTGAACATTAAAACACAGTTGTATACTACATTGTTTATGTTCATTAGAAGAAAACTGCAATAAATATATACCTTTTCTAAATCCAATCAAAATCATGCTTATAGGCCTAACAATATTTGAGTACATTTAATGATTCAAGTCTGCACTTACACCTTAAAGCCGACAATTATGATGCTCTCCACCCACTACAGTTACAGATCAGTAAGCAAGTTATTCCTGGATACACACAGATACAAAGATGTCAGCAGAGAAGGGTCTTGAGGCCCATCCAGTCTGCCCTAAAAGGCCCCCCTTCACCCTAGCTTGATAATTCCCATGTGTCTATCACACACATTCTTGAATCCCTGCACCGTGGCCACTCCCACCACTTCCTGTGGGAGACTGTTTCATCTCTCCATCACCCTGTCAGTGAAGTAGAATTTCCTTAAGTTCCCTCTAGGTTTTCCCTCTTTAGTCTTATGTTGTAACTCCTTGTTCTGCTATTTCCCTTTATGTGAAAGATGTTCCTCTCTGGTATCCTGTTGATCCCCTTCAGATATTTGAAAGTCTCTATCATGCCCACCTCTCCTTTTCTCCAGGAGGTACATACTTAGAGCTCAGTCTCTCCTCATATGACTTATGCTGCATCGCCAACACCATTTTTGTTGCCCTTCTCCACACAGTCTCCATCCTGTCTGCCTTTTTAGAGATGGGGCCTCCAGAACTGAATACAGTACTCCAGATGAGGCCATTTTAGGGAGTAGTACAATGGTACCACTACTTCCCTCCTTCTACCTGTTATACCCATCTCTTTACACCCTAGCATTCTGTCATGCTTTTGAACTGCTTTGTCACAGTGTTTAGCCACTTTGATGTTGTCTTCTATGACTACCCCTAGATCCCTTTCCTCTGTGGTGGCCTCCACTGTCACTCTGTCTAGTTCATACTCAGCCCTAGAATTCCCCCTCCATAAGTGCATAATCTTGCACTTTTTTGCATTGAAACCCAACTGCCATTCCTTGGACCAGTTTTCTAGCCTTTTCAGATCCATCTTCATTTTTTCTATACCTTCCTGTGAATCTAACCTGTTACATAGATGTGTATCATCCCCAAACAGGTTAACCCTCCCTTCTAGACCCTCTACAACATCACTTATGAAGACATTGAAGAGCACTGGTCCCAGCCTTGATCCCTGGGGTGCACTACTTGTTACTGGTCCCTCCTGTGAACTAACCCCATTTACCATCACTCTTTGTGTTATGTTACTCAACCAGTTTCTAATCCACGTGATCACCTCTGTCCCCACCTCCAGATTTGCCAGCTTGTAGATTAGTCTCCTGTATGGAAATGTGTCGAAGGCCTTCCTGAAGTCTAGATAGGTCACATCTACCACTCTGCCCTGGTCTGTTTCCTTTGTCACCCACTCAAAGAAATCAAGTTGGTCTGGCATGACCTCCCTGCCTTGGGTCCAGCAGCCCCCTTGTCTCTAGGTAGTCCACCAATCTTTTCTTAGGTAGGAATTCTATTATTTTATCTATTATCAAAGTCAAACTGACCAGGCAGTAATTTCCTGTCTCCTCCTTACTACCACTTTTTTACAGGGTTACCAACTGTGCTCTCCTCCAGAACCATGCCTGTCCAGAACCACGACTGTTTCTAGTAATCAACTGAACAGCTTTGCCAGAGGTTTAGCCAGTTCCCCCCCAGAGCACCTTTAGGATCCTCGGGAGTATCCCATTGGGCCCCATAGCTTTATCCACCCTAAGCTGTTCTGGTGCTTTTTTTACTCTGTCCTCTGAAAAAAGTCTAATGTCCACCCCCTACCCATTTTCCTTTCTCAATTAATGGGGGACCATCCCCATTGTCGTTTTCTGTGAATATGGAGCAGTATTTGTTGGACAGTCACATTATAGGAACATACGAGTGTGCTAGCAGAAACAGACCACCTGGTCTATATATGTCTGCTCGAGTATGCAGCTAGCACTTCTAGTTTGCAGCTGCCCCACTCCCTCCCGTTTGTCATCCCACAGCCACTGCTCACCTCCCCCACCCTCACTGTCCCCTGTTCCTTGTCCTATGCCCTTTTAAAGCTGTTCACATATTTACACAATACCACTCATTCTGGTAGTATGTTCCATTTTACTATCACCCTCTCCGTGAAATAGTGTCTCCTCATGTCCCACCTAAATCTTCCCCCCTCTATTCTTAGCCCATGACCCCAGGTGTTCCTCCTTAGCTTAAAGACCCCATCTGCCCCATCCTTATTGATTCCCCTGAGATACTAGAATTTTTCTATCATGTCCCCCCTTTCCCTTCTATCCTTCAGGGTGTACATATTCAGGTCTCCCAACCTGCTCCCATAGTCTTTCCCCTCCATTCTACATATCTTCGTTGTCCTCCTCTGCACCCCCCTCCAGTAGCCTTATATCATGCTTTGGGTATGGCCTTTTATACTACACACAATACTCCAAGTGCGGCCTTACCAGCAACTCATAGATGGGCAAGATCAACTCTCTTTGCCTGGACGAAAACACCCTGGCTATACACCTCAGCATTTTGTTCACTTCTGCAGCCACTTTCCTGCACTGGGAAGTGTTGTTCATTGTCTCTGTTAAGATTACCTCTAAGTCCTGCTACACCTCAGTGATCCCCAGTTTAACCCCTCTAAGCCAGTATTGTCTCTTTGGGTTCTACACCCTGAAGTGCATAATCTTACACTTCTTTGCATTGAATTGCAGCTGCCATTTCTCTGACCACTCCTCTAGCTTGCTTAGGTCCCCTTCCAGCTACTTCCATCTTTCCTCTCCATCCTCCACTGCTCCCATTTTGGTGTCATCTGCGAACAGACTTACCTTGCTCACCACCAAATGCACAATGTCTGATATGAAGAGCCCAAATAATACTGGTCCCAACCCAGAGCCCTGCGGCACCGCGCTCATCACCGGTTTTGGAGTTGAGAGCTCCCCTCCCATCACCATCAGTTGCAGCTTCCCACTCAGCCAGCTTGTAATCCAGTTCGTAATTTTTGCCCCTACCCCTACAGAAGTCAGCTTCCCCTCAAGCCACCCATAAGGCACTGAATCAAGCCTTGCTGATGTCCAAGTAAAGAACATCCACCTCATGACCCTTATCCAGCTCACCTGTCACCTAGTCATAATATTGTATCAGGTTGGTTTGACAAGATTTCAGTGAAACAGACCCATGCTGCCTCATATTCTAGAAGCCGTTGTCCTCCAGGTACGACACCAGTCTTTCCTTTTGTGTCATTTCCATGAGATTGCACACTACGGAGGTGAGACTTACTGGGTGATAATCACCAGGTTCATCCCTTGGTCTGCTCTTGTGTAATGGCACTACATGTGCCCTCCTCCAGTCTAGTGACACACATCCCAACTCCAGTGAGGTCCTATACAGATCTGCCAGCAGCTATGCCAACTCCTCCACCATCACTCAGCACCCTGGAGTGGATACCATCTGGCCCTGGTGACTTGTCTACCCTCAGTCCCTCTAGGACTCGACCTTCTTCAATTCTTCCATCCGTCACCTACTCTCCCCATCCCCCACCCTCCCAGATCATGGTGGTAAAGCTCCCCTTTTCTTCCATGAACACTGAGCAAATATATTCATTCAGCAATTCTGCATGTTCCTCACCTTTTCTGTCCACTCCCACCCTTTTTATCCTCACTATTGTCTCCTTGCACTCCTTTCTCCTGACATATCTGAAAAGTCTTCCCCCACCCATTAATTCCTGCACTAATCTCAGCTCCCTCTGGGCCTTAGTGTCTCTCACTTTTCTGCTCATCTCCCTGGACCATCTTGCATACTCCTCCCTCTCTCCTTCCTTCCCCACGCTCCTATACCTCTGGTGTGCCCCTCATTTGCCCTCACTGTCTCCACTACCTTGCTGTTCAACCAGCATGGTTTGCTTGCTCTGCTCCTCTTACTCTGTGTCTTGGGGCGCAGACTTCCATTGTCTCTGTAATCCCCCATTTAATAATATCCTATTCCTGCTTCATGTCCATCTCCTGCCTTATGCCTTCCAGTTTCCCTTTCAGTACTATCTGCATCCTCACAAAGTCCACTCCCCTGAAGTTTACCACCGGGGTTACTGATTTCTCTAGCTCTACACACATTGTGATATTAAACCACACCGTTTGGTGATCACTGTCAGCTAGTAGGTCCTCCACCCTTATTTTCCTTACTACCTCCCCATTAGTCAATACCAGATCTAAAGTGTTCTTTAGCCTAATAGGTACACTGACCAACTGCATCAGCAGTCCCTCCTGGGCCACATCCAGGAGCACTTGTTCCCTTGCACTGTAGGTGACTGGAATGCTCTAGTCAACCCCCAGCAAGTTGAAATCCTCCACGATGACCACCTTCCTTTTTCTACATACCTTTCTGATTTGTCCCACTAATTCCTGGTCAAGCACTTCAGACTGGGACAGCGGCTTGTATACCACCCCAATCCTTAGTTTCCTACCCCTTGAGTCTAGGAGCTGCAGCCACATTGCCTCTGCCTCTGTTCTCCTTTCTTCCCCCTCATCCCTTGTGCATTCGATCCTGTCCCTCACATAGACTGCCACCCCAACCCACTCCCCTCCTTATGGTCCTTCCTATATAATTTGTATACTAGGATTGCCAGATCCCAGTCCCGGTGCTCACTTACCCACATTTCTGTGACAGCTGCAATATCCACCCTCCACACTGCCAAGAGTGCCTGTAGCTCAGCTGATTTGTTTCCTTAGCTTCTTGCATTCAGCGAGACCACCCTCCACTGTGCCCCTTTCCTTTCATTGTCCTCCATCTCTTCCCTTCTACTCCATCCCTTTTCAGCTACCCCAAGTCCTTTCCTGCTAGCTTGATGGGGCAGGCTGTGACTCCACTCTATCGGATCCCTGCCTACCTGCTGTCCACTTGCCACCCCCCCAGTTTAAATCTACCGTTATCACAATATACCTCTCCAGTCTGTGTTTTAATACCTCCTTCCCCTCCTCACTCAGGTGTAGCCTATCTCTCACAAACAGATTGTTATTATCCCAGGTACTACCAGAGCAACCCATGACCCCATACTCCTTAGTTCAACACCATTCCACCAACCATACATTTAACTCCCTAATCCTCTCCTCTCTCACTGTGCTTGTGCAGGGTACTGGGAGCACCTCTGAGAAGGCCACAGACTCCCCAGTCTCCTCACACAACCTTCCCACTTCCTCAAACCACTCCCTTGTTACCTCAACTGTGTCCCCCGCTAGGTCATTTGTCCCCACATGTAATACAATGCAGTTTTCTCCTACTCCTCCTTGTGCACCTAAGGATTGCCTGTTTTGCCTTGTTTGTCTTTAATCCCGGCATGGACTCCACCCATATCTGACTGTGCCTCTCCCCTCCTTGTTGCCCCATCTGATCACCTTGAGTATGGAGCCCCCAACACCAGTACATCCCACTTTCTTTCCTGTGCCTGTCGCCACCCCCCCACCCAGGTTCTCATTCCCGGGGCCACTCAAGATGGTGCTTTTACCATTTACCCCAATGTTTTCCCCTCCCTCCCAATTGAGACCCCTTCCCCTCCTCCTGTTTGACTGCCAACCTCCCTCTCCCTTCTCTCCTGTCTGAGTATTATCCCTCTCCCTGCCACACCATGCTCAATCTCTCCACTAGTTATGCCCCTCACTCCCTCTTCTTTGTGAGTGCTATCCCTTGTGCCGTCACCTCTTGCATCCTCTTCCCCATGTGTTGGTAGTACAGCAAACATGTTCCCTACTCTCTTTGCCTTACTATGTGTTTTCTCCTCCATCCTGCCTACTGCTGCTCCTCTTTTGCTAGGCTCTGCTAGAGTCCACCCTTCATCAACTGGCTTCCTGCCCCCTCCCTTAACCCACTGTTCCTTCTCTGTGGTGCCCCTCGATAATCTCAGATGTCAGTCCTGTTACCAATGCAACCGTCCCCTCACCCCTCAACCTCCCCAGCTCCCTGCCAAGCCACTGAACCTCTTCCTTGAGCCTCTTTAGCCTGTGGCATATTGGACACCCTCCCATCCTCCACAGTATGTTCATCCACATTGCTGCCCACAACCACTGCACCCCACAATCCTACCCATGGTTCACACTACCTATACAGGACAGTGGAATGCAGTCTCTCTACACTGACTGCAGTTGTTTACAAACCCAATTACAAACCCACCAATAGTGTTCCCAAGTCTCACCAACACATACAGTCCACTGTGTGTCCAGTCCAGCTAACAGTGTGTGTATGCAGACATGACTTACCATATGATGTCACATGCTACCAGTATAAAGGATGTAATGCACTAGGGGTGGGTGGGGGAGGTTGAGTCCCTCCTTAGTTCAAGATACAGACAATCAGCTACCCCAGCAGACACTCACTGAGACAGCTGCACCAGCAAAATCCCCTAAAAAGGTACCTTTCCAACTTAAGTCACAATGCCCCCTCGTACCACACTGTCAATGTCTTTCTCCACTACCTTGCCTCCCTCTGCCCCAAGTTTCACAATCCCTCCCCGTCTTCCTTCTCTCACTAATTATAACCAAAGAATGCTTTCCCTCCTTCCTTCACCAATTTAACTAGCTTTTTTCAGTTTCAGCCTTCACTGTCCTTACTGCCTTGTTCTCTTCCTTTCATTTTTCCAAGTATTCTTGCCTGTCTTCCTTGCTTTGTGTTGCCTTGTACCTCAGAAATGTCATATTTTTTCCTCTTACAAGCTCTGCTACTCTCCTCAAGAACCACGGTGGTTTCTTCTTTCTTTTGCTCTTGCTGCAGGGCTTGGCACAATGGTTTGCTACCAGGTGCAGGGCTTCCCTTATCTTATCCCACTGTTCCACAACTCACCTTATGTCATCATATCCCTGCATAGCCTTCCTGAATTAGTCCTTCATCTTAATGAAGTCTGTCCTGCTGAAATCCAGGAGACAGAGACAGCTATATTTGAATTTTGTTTGCTCAAAGTAGACTTTACAACAAGGAAACATGACCAATGTGTGTCTAAATTTCACAGAAACTAGAAAGTATGGAAGAAGACTAGGTGGTACTATATATGAAATCTGCCAGCAGAAACAGGCCTTATGGTCTATTAAGTTAATCTGCTCAAATGCGCAGCTAGCACCTTTATACTGCAGCTGCCTCACCCTCCTCTTCCCCCCTACTACTGTTTAAAGAATCCATAAATATATATATATATATATATTTGTTTTTAATTTAGTCTTTGGTAACCGGGTAAGGCCCACTAGGCACAAGTGCCTGTTTTCAGGGGCGACCTGGGAGCACTGGGCGGTTAAGTGACTTGCTCAGAGTCACACAGTATGCAAGTGGAGGTTGTGAGAATCAAACTCAGGTCTGGTCTACTGGATGTACCAAGCTCGTTCACACCTTGTTCCTCTAACCTCTAGGCTATACTGCCAGCCCACAATCATTACGTGGGTGGATAGTGGCCCCCACCTCCAATCCCCGCCAAAGGTATCAGCTCCCCCTGCTACAGGCAACCCAGGCCAACCTGCCTCACCTCCAGCTCCCAAAGCCCTGCCCCAGGACAACACAAACATCCCCCTGCCTTAGCACCAGGCTACCCTGGCCACCTTGGTGCTCTGCATTCCATCGACCTTCATGTGGACCACACCAGCTCCCCTTGTCTCAGTCTAGCATGGCCCTGCCCCATTCCAGCACCAGCCTCTCCTGGCCCATGCTGTCCTATTAGTTTACCCCAGTTTCCTTGGTCCTGCCTGTGGACCACCCCAGCTCTTTTGCTATGCCCGAGCCACCTCCCTTCCTTCCTCAGCCCTAGCCCACCCATTGGCCCCAACCTATCCTAGCTCCACCCTGCACCACCCCTAGGATGTCTTGTTTGGCCCCCAGTTCCCATGGCCCTGCTTCTAGACCACTACATTACACCTTACACTAGCCACCATCTGCCCTGGTTCTATCCGTAGTCCACCCCTGTTCCCTCTGCCCCCAACTTCCCTTGTCTACTTTGCTCCTTAGCTTCCATGGCCCTGCCCCAGGACAACCCCAGGTCTGGGCTGCTCTGGCCCATCTCAGTTCTGTTCCCCATGCCCATACCCCTTAACTACTCCAGACCTCCCTGCCTTGGATTAATGTGGCTTACTAGCTCCCATGGCTTTGCCTCTATTCCACTGCAGCTTCCCCTCTCCCATCCCAAGCAAGGCTCTGCAATCCCTCCACTGGAGGAGAGCAATCGTTTGGATGTTCAAGCCTCCTCAACCCCCAATGACCCTCCAACAGAGTTTGTCAGTGCCAGAATGCTACCACTGTAATGGGAGAGGGGCAGTATGTAAGTAATAATACCCAATAAGATGAGCATTATTGTGATATAACGTACCACCCATGGGTGTAATGAGGCCCGGCACCATAGGAAGAGGGCCTTATAGCCCCTGGAAGGTCTGTTATATCCCATAACGCCTACCCTGGAGGGTATTATTACACTTAGAAAATGGACATATGTGCAAATTTTAAGTAATCAAATATTAGAGGAACAACCACTGAAAACTCAAAAAGTGTGACCATTTTTTTTCGTAAAGCAGTCACTGTGTTCGTGTGCTGTTACATTTACTGTTACTCCCCCCTGTAACTGAGTCGTTCTGTCTAGTGTCCACTTCCAGCAGTAAAGCAAGAGCATGAGTGTTGTATCATGAGCTGTGTGTTAATCTGTTTGTACTAAGTCCCAAAGAAGAAAAAAAAAATAAAAAACGAGTCAATTTACTTCTGTGGTGATCCTGCATGGCTTCTTTTTGGGTGGAACTGGACAGGCACGCGAGTGTGCGCAACTTAAAAGGGCGGTCGGGAACATTACTTGGATGAAGATCAAGGGAGCAGGCAGCACTACAGGAAAGTAAACTGTAAAGAGAAACCGTGTGTTTTTTCCATTGAGGGGTGCACAAAGTTAATTTATTGTAGCGCTGTGCTGGCGATAAAAATTGTAATGTGAGTGGGACTGGAAGGGGGGGGTCAGGTGCTTTCACTTTCAAGGAGGTCGAGCAAGCCGACGTTAGGGAAAAAAAGTAAGTGTGCAAATTAAGATGTATTTCTTTTTTTCTGTGAGGAGTCATGGATGAACAGAAGCAGCATCGCACTGGGAGTTAATGACTTTTTTGTAGAGTGGTGTCATGATGGGGGGCTGGTGAGTCAGCGAGTGAGGCAAAACAATGGCAACTGCTCGGTTTGACAATTTGGGGTGCCCAATAATATCATAAATAATGGGGCACCCTGAACTGGGATTTGTTTTTTTTATTGGGTGTTGTTAAAAAATAACAACACCTGTGGCAAGGGGCCTTAGCCAATCAGCGTGCAGCTTTTATGAGACCCATTTTCTAAATGTCATTCATGAAATGAAGAAATTAATCTTTCCTAACATTATCAATGAGACTTGTCACTCAAGGCACTCCCTCTCACTCAGTGCTTTCCTGTTGTATTTTACAGCTGACAGATCGAGCAGGTGGCCATGCTCTCGGTTGTGAGTTGTGGGGGGTTGCAATTGGGCCATCCTGCACATCAGCTCAAAGCCAGCTTCTGCAGTGGTTTCTAAACCCAGTAATCCACCTTTTAGAATGCTCAGAGAAATCATTCACCATTTAGAACATGAATTACATAGAAACATAGACTTTGACGGCGGATAAGGACCGCTTGGCCCATCTAGTCTGCCCATTTCCCTACCTACAGGATAGGCCACAGATCCTAGTTAACCAACAGCCTATTTCTTCCTACCCCCCACAAGAATTGCCTTATGTCTATCCCATGCATTCTTGAATTGTCCCACAGTTTTAGACCATACAACCTCCTCAGGAAGGCTGTTCCATGCATCCACTACCCTCTCTGTGAAATAATACTTCCTCACATTGCCCCTGAACCACCCCCCATCTTTAAATTGTGTCCCCTTGTTCTTGCATGTCTCTTTTTCTGAAAGATGCTACCCTCTTGGACTTTGTTGATTCCACTGAGGTACTTAAAAGTTTCTATCATGTCCCCCCTCTCCCTTCTTTCCTCAAGGGTAAACATATTAAGCTCCTTTAGTCTCTCCTCATCTGCGGCTTCTCTTGCAGACCCTGCACCATTTTAGCCCTCCTCTGGACTGCCTCTATCCTGTCTATGTCCTTGCGGAGATGGGGACTCCAGAACTGGATGCAGTACTCCAGATGGGGTCTCACCAACTGTCTGTACAGAGGGATAACAACTTCCTGTTTTCTGCTGCTGATGCCTCTCCCTATGCATCCCAGTATACCCCCAGATTTATTATTTCTCTGAATAGCTGCGCAATCACGTTCACGCTCCAGCAAACCAGACAGAGGGCCTGGAGCACAATCTGATTAGGACAGGAGACCCCCTTCACAAGCACCAATTTCAAAATAGTGCCCAGTAAAAAAACAGTACCAGGTGCTGTTTTAAACTCAGAATTTATGAGGGGGTTTGCCTGTCACTTGCATGTTTTGGAAACTCCCTGCTCATATCATTATATATAATGAACCCACCTCATTGCAGAATGCTCTGGTAACCTCACAGTCTGTGAGATTAGCAACATCCTGAGGGCACTTGAGCTTTGCCCTCATGCCCATTATGTCACTAACCTCAGTCAATGTGGCTTGTTCTGCATGGTATGGGGTTCATTATTATCTGTATGTGCCTGTAGCCTTCTATCAAATCTCATAAGCAAAGTCAGGTCTGGTCAGGAGACCGCCAACAAATGCCAGGTAGGTTCGAGTATGAAAATATCTCTCATTACCAGGCCAAAATAAATAAATATCCCCCATGTCCTTTAGCTGTTGCTCAGGCTAAACAGTTCCTCATAGTTCACCTTGTGTATTCCTTTCAAGGGATTCCCTAGTGAGGGGCACAGTGAGGGAAGTGGGTCCAACATCACATGACCAAGAGGTGGTACGTTGCAACCCAGGAGTGGAGGCTTTTAAGCTGGGTCTGAAAACTTTATTCACCCATGCTTTTGGTGTTTAATCATCCCCAGAGTGTTATGTATACAACATGAGCCCCCTCCCTCCAAAGCATCTGAAACTATGCCACCTGCCTTCACAGTATCCAATACTAGCCTCCTCCCTCCATGGCTCCAGACGCTAGCCCCCTTCTATCTACAGCATCTGACACTAGCACACCTGACTCCTCAGTACCGGACACCAGCTCACCTTGATCAACAGCACCCAACACCAGTCACCACTGTCCACAGCACCCAACACCTGCCACCTCCCTCCACAGTCACCACGATACTAGTCCCCTCCCTCAACAGCGACTGACACTAGTATGTTTTCCTTATAGCCCTCCATGACCGTACACCTAACACAGCCCCAACACTACCCTGGCTCCCTCCATCGCCCCAGACACCAACCCCCTGCCTCTACTTCCCGACTCAACCCCTGCACACCACCCCTCCTTCTCTTTCACCACAGTCTCTTTGAACACCCTTCCCTCTCTAGGCATCCCACTTTTCTAAACCCATGGATATCACCTCTCTCCCTCCTGGGACCCCTTGACTCCCAGAAACCACACCCCTTCCTCCTCACCCATTTGGGAATCATATATACACTTGTTATCCACCTGCTCTGCAATGTCCTCTGGGGACACCACCTCCTCAGACACCTGAGGCACACATACACCCTCCTTTACACTCTCCCACTGCTCTGAAACTAGCTCCCTCCTTCCTTCCACAACTCCTGACCCTAGCTGACCCATCTTCTAAAGCCCAAGACACTAGCATCCCACTTCTTCAGACACTAGCCCCCTCAGCCCCCAACAATAGCCCCACTTCTTTCCTTGGCACATGACACTAGCCCTACCTCCTTCACTGGCATCAAAATTATCACTGTCCCACTAGCTAAATGTAGAAGATTTTGTATTTAGCTGGTAAGATTTTCCTTTAGCTAGCCCTGTGAACTTGTACTGGAGAAGGTAACACTTCAGTAAGTACACCAGCAGGGCCAGTGGAGAAGTCTGTGGGGATTTTTACCTGGTTACCAAACAAGAAAAACAGTTTTCCCAGTCACTAGCCCTGTTGACTAGTGGCTGCAAAACCAAATTGTGATCCCTAAATTTATATGACTTACCTGCTCTGTTCAAATCACAGTGACCAGGGTTGGATTGGCTTGGGTTTGGGGTATTCTGGTAGCATCTAAAAGGAAAGCACAGAGAAAGATGTGGAGACAAAAGTGTCAGAGGTTCTAGAGAAATGATTAGGGGTTAGAATTAAACAAGATAAGATACTTATCTGAAAGGTAGACAGTCAACATCTGGCCAGATCTGTTAAAATAAAGGTAAAAATGAGAAATGTATAGTAGCTTGAACAGACAGAGCAGCAGAGGGATACGAACGGTAATACAATATAGGAGTAAAGAAAGCAGAGTTCTAGTGGAAAAGACAGAGTTAAAGAGAAACTACTGTAAGTGTTAAAAAACACTAGATTTTCACCAATTGTATTTTAACTTTATTGTCTCTAGTTATTTTTTTTTTTTTTTACTTTCCCATGCTGTTGATCTACTAAATATTGCAGGTAATGCAACACTTATTTCACGAAGTCTTTTAAAACCTAGAGTTCCTTCCAACCTTAAATTAGTGTCATTAGTGTAATTATATACCCACATAACCCATTACACCCAAATTAAACTGTACTTATCTAATAGGTAAGGCATTATGGACCCCATATTCAAAGCCAGCCAGCTGCGCGTGCACACGTGGGTGCCACATGAAAAAATGGGGACAACTGGCTCCGGCACCATATTCAAATGAATAGCACAATCTGAACTGACTGCACTATTCATTTGAATATCAGCCATGGTAGCATGGCATCCAGATAGTGTTTACTATGCTTTGTGCTGCGCTACAAGGGTATGGGCTAAAGACCAACCGTAGGGGTAATGCGCAGCACACACTGGTTAGTTCTGCACCCCTATGGGCAATTATTCAAACAAAGATGCAGATGAACCCACTGCACTACAAGGTCATTTGTATGCCCATCATGTACTCCATTACATGCTACCACATTGGCTTGAGTGTGTTGGAACATGTCCCCCTCCCATGCAGATTCCCATCCTTCTTTAAAAACAATACACTCCCTGGTGGTCCAGCGGTCTCTCACCAGCCCTGATCCCCATCCTTGTTTGGAAAATGAAAGAATTCCCTGGTGGTCCAGTGGTTCCCCCTCCCTAACCCCTACCTGCCATAGCAGATAAACCCTGTCCCTGGAGGTCTGGTGGACCCCCACTCTGGCAGGTAGTGCCCGATCACCCCACTCACACCCTCAACCCAGCACCAAGAGCCAGCAACTGGCATAGTCTTCTGAACACCTTCACATCTGGTCTTAGACCTAGTTCTCCTGGCACCCGTATTGTACAGTGCGCCCTACAAATGCAATACAAAGCCCCCCCCCTTTGCTGCAGAAATTTACTTTGGAAAAAATGTAGTGGACAGGTAGAGTCATGGCATTCATGATTTTCCCATCCCCCATATTATTTCCATCCGCTGTGATACCTGGGTCACAAACTGTAGTCACTCCAAGAAAACTATAAAATTCACAGTATATAAAAACATAAAATCTATGTCAGATATTAGTGACGTAGTCTAGTTTTCTTTCATAAAATACTGTGCCACAACAATTTCTTCAGCTAATATTAAATATTTTGTTAAGCCAGCTGTTCCTGATTTTTTTACCCCTTATTCCAATAAAAAAAATAAACTATTTCTTCAGCTTAAATTGCACAGGGTTAAGAAGTAAATTGCCTAGTAACATTCCCTTGCTTGCAACATACTACACTATATAAACACAGCAGCATTACAAATACTACATTTGAATTCAAAGCCTGGAAGTGAAAGCCTTCTCTTACCACACACAAAAACATATACATTCAAAAAACTGCAAATGCACACATTTCTTAGTCTAAAAGTCCAGTTTCTTTATGACAAAACTTTAAAAATGCAGTAAAAACAAAGAAAGCACTAACTAAACATATGCAGCAAGTCAAGATTTCAATTGCAATCTGATCCACCAAAGCATTTGGAAACTTTGAACAACTGCACTGTATTTAAGCTAAGAGACTCTCTAGAACTATACTAGATTAAAAAAACACCTTTCTGAGTTAAACTTTTTACTAAACTGTAGTAAGCAAATACCCGAAAAGACTCTGCATATCTTTTCACAATAGTCTCACAGAGAAGCTATACTGCCAGGACTGTTAGGTAACTAGGACATGCTTCTCTCTGGCAGTATCACATCCTGCCAAATATCAAAAGAATCATGGGAAATGAAGTCTTTGCTAAGTAGATTTTTAAAGCAACATGCAAGTGCAAGCTGTCAGTTTTGCAAGATGTTCCAAATTATGTATACAAAAAATGAGAGTCATCAGAACAATTTCACGAGGTTGTATCTTAGAGGACTGGCTTTATTTAACATTTACTTACCTAGGGTTGTCAGAAATGAAGGATCTCTTTTTCAGTGAAGTCCTGCTTGTCTGCACAAGTCTTTGTAATTGAACAGAGTCTTGGGAGATCAAATATGGTCATAGCTGATTCTGAACAAGAAGCTACTGTAGCAGGCTTGAAATATTTAAGCAATAAGGAATGACCAGGGGTTGCATTAACCATACTTAAATCACATCCTTGTGAGATAATGTGGCATAAGGCAAATCTGAGTGCCATGCCCCAATGGTGTGATTAAATTATTTGCAATCCCTATGAGTACCTTCTTTTTTTTTCAGCTATGTGAATAAAAAAAAACTCTTCAAACTAGCTGTTTGCATTTTTTTTATTAATTCTACCTGATTTTATATTCAAACAGTCCTTCCACCATCTGGTCATCAGTCCATCCACAGTCTGTTTAAGTTTCAGTTCAGCTTGCACATGTTCAAAGACATATATGCTTCTGCAGAGCTGTAGAGCACATCAAGAACATCTGTGCAGCTGCAAAACAGTATGTCAGATTCTGACATCATGCTGATGTCAGCATTGGCTAGCCAGCAACTTTATCTGATGAGGAAAATGAAAAAGGAAACATGCCAGTTTAATGTAAATGTGTGAGGTTAATGGCTTAGATGCCAATCCTGAGCTGTAAAAACAAAAAAACAAATCATACTGTTACCATGGCAACACTGACTGACTAAACATGTCATCACAGAGGGGAGATTTGGGTCAAGAGCATAGTACAAGAGCAATGACAACATTGTTTCCATGATGGTTGCCATGGCAACAATCAATGGGGTTTAGTGGGTTATTTTGCACTCTGCATGCTCTACATAGAAACATAGAATTTGATGGCAGATAAGGACCGCTTGGCCCACCATTCTGCCCATTTCTCTACCTGATGGATAAGCTGCAGATTCTAGTTAACCAACAACTTACTTCCTCCTACCCCCCCCACTAGAATTGCTTTGTGTCTGTCCCATGCATTCTTGCATTCTCAAACTGTTCTTGACTTCACAACTGCTCAGGAAGTCTGTTCCATGCATCCACAACCCTCTCCATGAAAAAATACTTTCTAACATTACTTCTGAGCTGACTCCCCTCAATCTTCAAATTGTGCTCCCTTGTTCTTGCACATCTCTTTTTCTGAAAGATGCTACCTTTTTGACTTTGTTAATGACCTTGAGGTACTTGAAAGTTTCTATAATATCCCCCTTCTCCCTCCTTTCTTTGAGGATGTAAATATTAAACTGCTTTAATCTCTCTTCTTATATCTTCTGGTGCAGACCCTGCACCGTTTTGTTTGCCCTCCTCTGAACAGCCTCCACTCTGTCTATGTCTTTTTGGAGATGGGGTCTCCAGAACTGCATGCAGTACTCCAGATTGAGTCTCACCAACTGTCTGTACAGAGGGATAACAACTTCCTGTTGATGTCTCTCACTATGTATCCCAGTATCCCCCCATCCCTCCTTACTGCCTTCTCACATTGCTTGCCAACCTTAAGGTCATCTGATATAATTACTCCCAGGTCCCTTTTGATTTTTGTTGTTTCTACTTCCCCACAAACACTACCCTCCCTGTCTTAGCCAACTATCATCACCTGGAGTAGCATCCTAACCACCGTCTCTGTAGATGGAGCAACACCCTACACCTCAACCACCCTCCACCCCTCAAAACTCCCTGCAACTAGACCTGCCTCAAGTTCACCATCCCCCAGCTGACCACTCTCTGTAACTGGAACCTTTCCTCTGGCTGACTACACTCCACATCACTGCATTCCACTTCCAGATCCCTGACCGGACTCCCCACTCAAACTTCTCTCAGTCAGTATCACTGGTGGCAAATTGCGGGCTGGTGGTAGAGGGGTGGGAGACTGTGGAGACAGCAAATGTGTTGGGGACCTATGGGGTGATGGGTCCTGGAAGAAGGAGGTGGTAAAGGGACTCAGAGTTGGGTGGTGGATGGAATGGTTACTGTGGAGGGAGCTGTGGGGGATGTGGAGGGAGGGCAGGCAGAGTTGGGGGCCATGGAAGGAGGTAAGTCTAGTATCTGGGGCTGTGTAAGAAGACTTAGCTAGTATCAGGCAACAAAGGGAAGGGGGCTAGTGTCTGGGGCTGTGCAAACCTGTGGAGGAAAAGTTGGCAGTCTGTAAGGGGTGGGGGTGTTTCATGGGTCTGGGAGGCGTCAGTGGGGGGCATGCAGGGAGGCAATAAGTCAAGTATATGAGTGGGTCTCAACTGACCAGAGAGGGACAGGAATGTTAAGGTTTCTGCATCTGACAGGTGTTACTGGTTAGAAAAGGGACTGGGGGGAGTACTCGGGGGCTGTGAAAGGAGTGCAAAGGGCATGAGAGAGGATTCAGTAATCTGTAAAGCAAGGGGACATCACGCATTGGGGATAATTGGCCAGTCTACCCCCATTGCTGGAACTC
The DNA here is from genome assembly GCA_016271365.2 of Neoceratodus forsteri. NCBI lineage: Eukaryota > Metazoa > Chordata > Ceratodontiformes > Ceratodontidae > Neoceratodus > Neoceratodus forsteri. The sequence goes on from CM028136.1 coordinate 215,171,143, forward strand.
CTTCACACAGACCAGCCAGCCCCAGAAGCTGGACCCACTGAAGAACATACCGGCTGTGTGCCTCCATCCCACATCTTGACCCCCCCCTTTCACAGAGGTGGTTGGTGGGGTGTAAAGGGAGTTTATGTCAAGGGTTAGGGGGCAGTGGACTAGCAGTCCCTAACATCCATTGGGTAACAACTCTCTCTCCACTCATTCCATGTAAATTAAGTCATTGGCATCCAGTGGCACCTCTTCACTCTCCCCTTCCCATATTAAACAAGCATTTGCCAATGCCAAATGTTTGCTTACTGGCATTGGCATTGGTGGGGTGTGCCTTTGGGTCATCAGGCACTGTGGCCATGCCATTCACCACCCTACCCCTGCAGACACCCGACAAAGTATTCACGGTGTGCCTTAGGGGACTTTGGCCCTTATGCTCAGCCCATTCCATCAGGAAATATGGTGAGATGGGTGCAGTATAGGAGAATGTGGTGAACTTTGGGGTGAAGAGTCCACGGCACACCTTGATGCCTCTCACTGGCTGCAGGGTGTGGGTGGTGGTAGAATGGTATGAGCATTACAGGTGACAATCCCAAGTCACACACATGATGCCTGTCAGTCTTTACAGGGTGGGACGTTATGGTCGGAAACCCTAACACCTCAGGCGTTCGTTGGTATTTTCACTCCAAATTTTCAACATGGGTTTTTTTTGAACCACCTTGTGCACAGTGGTAATATCAGTTTGTTAGCTGAAAGCTGATTCTGCACAGTGAGTACGGCATGTGGCACCACAGGTGCGAAAACACATTTCTAACAGGATGTAAAAAATGACAGCTGTACTGTTCATGGGGAGGTGTAAAAAATGGCAATGTTGAAAATCTGCAGTGAAATTAGCAAAAAAACTGGTGAAGTAATGAACGTGTATAGAAACTGCTCAATGCACACCCTTAATGTAATTATTTTGGGGATTTCTTATAGCAGATTGTCAACACAGGCATTTTGGGGCCTCCACTCATGAATAGTGTCACTGTCATTTTCTTAATCTGTTCTGAACAGTGATTTCCCACAGCAACCACGCTTTTCTGCGAAGAAAGTGTGAAAACACATTTCGGCCATGTTGTGAAAAATTACAGCTGTACTGTTCATAAAGAAGTGTGGAAAAAGTCCAGTTGTGAAAATCTGGACTGAAAATATTACAAATTCATGAACTTATGAGGGTGAGTGGAAACAGCACAATGCTTGCTCATAATACAGTCATTTTATGGACTTTTGTCACCGGATTTTCAACATAGCCATTTTAAGACCTCTGCTCATGAACAGTGTCACTGTGATTTTCGTAATCTGTCCCAAACATTGATTTCGCACACCAGCTGCGACACTGTGCACTACATGCGCGGAAACACATTTTGGAGGAGATGTGGAAAATGACAGCTGAACTGCTCATAAAGAGGTGTGGTAAAATGGCAATGTTGAAAATCTGGAGTGCAAATACTGAAAATCAAACTTACGGGCCTGCGTAGGAACTGCACAACACATGCTCGTAAAACAGTCATTTTGGGGAATTTTTTCACCAAATTTTCAACATAGCCATTTTAAGACCTCTGCTCAAGAGTGGTGTCACTGTGATTTTCTTAATGTGTCCCAAACATTGATTTCACACACCAACTGCACCATTGTGCGCTACATGCGCGGAAACACATTTTGGGCGAGATCTGAAGAATGACAGCTGTACTGCTCATAAGGAGGTGTGGTAAAATGGCAATGTTGAAAATCTGGAGTGCAAATATTAAAAATTCACGAACTTATGAGAGTGCATAGGAACTGCACAACACACGCTCATAAAACAGCCATTTTTGGGAATTTTTTCCCCAAATTTTCAACATAGGGTTTTTGGGGGCCTACCTCATGAACTGTGACATTGTTGTTTCATGCATCAGTCCCGAATGGTGGTTTCATGCAGTGAACGTGAAATCACCTTTTGGGACTGAATAACAAAATGACAGTGCAAGAATTCATGCGGTGGGGTCCCAAAAACCCAATGTTGAAAATTTGGTAAAAAAAATTCCAAAAATGCCTGAGATATGCATCAAAGTTGAAAAAACCCTATTTATTCCATTACACAGCTTATCGACATTTCCTTAGCTCGCGGTTGGCTTTGATGAGTGCAGACATGTTCCTGGTCCACCGAAGATCGTCGCGCCATACTCTGGCGGTAAGTATGGAGTGAAGGGGGTGTGGGTAGGCAGGGTGTGCAGAGGGTGGGTGTGGGTGAGGGAAAGGTGTAGACAGTCAGCAAGGGAACATTTTTTCCTTTTAGTTTTTTTTTCCCTTTTAGAAAGACGACGCAGGACGTTTGCCATGCTGGGGTGGGCTACCAGTGTGGCAACTGGAAGTTTTTTTGGGGGGGCAGTGGAGCTGACAGAGGATTGGGCACCTCCATAGGCCATAGAGAGGTTTGCCATGCTGGGGTGGGCTCCCAGCGTGGCACCTGGAAGTGTGTTGGGGGGCCAGCAGACGGACGTTTGCCACGCTGGGGTGGGCTCCCAACATGGCACCTGAAAGGCTGTTTGGGGGGCCAGTGGAGCTGATGGGGGATTGGGCACCCCATCAGCCTTACAGATTGTTGCCACTCTGGAGTGGGCTCATAGCGTGGCACCTAATACTCTTTTGGGGGGGCACAGCACAGCTGCCAAGGGTTATGCACCCCGTTATCCATACTGTGTGTGTGTGTGGGGGCACGTGAGCATGCTGGGGTGGGCTCCCAGTGTGTTACTTGTTTGGGGAGAGGAGCTGTCTGTCAATGACAGCTCTTGCACTGCAGTGCTGACGTGTAGGCACTTTACATACTGCCGACGTTAGTATTCAAATTGCCTACACGCTGCAGTGCTTTCCTTTCAACTGTACGCCACTGCATTTGCAAACGCTGTTATAGACAGATCTTACATTCATTGGCACGGTGGGGTCGCACCTGCAAAATGCAGCAGGCATTGGAAGTAAGGAGGCACACCTACGAATTCTTGTATGGTGGCACTATGTTTCTTGCACATGCATGCAAGCAAACATGCAAAGCAGTCTTTGCTGTCCGGGTGTTCCTCATACCCCTGCTCTGTCACTCTACCAAAGGCAACTAGTAAAGCTCTCCAACCCACATCTTCAGCTGGATGCTGTTTAATGTGGGCCTTTAACTAACACTGATTACTGTTATTACAGAAATACTGTACATGCAGCACAATCAAATTTTTCACACAGTGAGCTGAGTGTTATGTATTTATGTAATTGCCATGTATGACAGTGACCCATGGTAGTGGACCATACTTCTCAACATTTTGCCACTGGAATGAGGGACACAGACACTCTGAATTCTAGCTCTTTCTTCCTCCCCCTATGACTTGCACATACCCCAGATGGGAGAGGGGTATTTCCAAGGACATTGCTCAGCTGGGGAGGCTGGTCGTGGGGCTGATAGTGGCCCTGGTTCATGAACAATGGTCATGTCGGGGGAGGTAGATTGGGGGATGCAGATTCAATGGTTGCTGAGATGCCATCCTTCAGATGAGATGTTAAACCAAGGTCCCTTTGCTCATCTCTGGTCTCCAGCCAGGTGGAAGTAAAAGTTCATATGGCTAATTTAAAAAAACAGCCATAGGGTTCCCAGTGCCATGGCTAACAAAGATATCAGTATAGGAAAAATAATCTTTTAACAAAGACCCTATAAGAAAGCTTATATTCACAGAAATGCACAAAACAAGAACTTGGTCATTTTAAGATGAAACACACATTGGGTGCATGTGACAAGATGAAAATAAGTATAGTATAAGTGAGACTAAAACACCCAATCCAGGAGATGTAGGGTCACCCCCCTGAGCCTGGAGAAGTGGGGGCATCCTCTGAGCCAGAAGAAGTAGGGCCATTTCTGCCCCTCCTTGCCAGAAGAAGCAGGGCCATCCCTACTTTAGCCAGGAGAAGCAGGGCCACCCTCCTAAGCCAGATGAAGCAGGGCCATCCCACCATGAGCCAGCAGACATAGAGTCATCCCATCCCTTTCCAGCAGCTGTCAGCCTCCTAAATTGGTCCCAATAGATTGCTCACCCACAGTGGCAGGGCCAGGAAATAGAGGCCTATGCACTGTCTTCCTTGAGTCCCTCCATACCCTACAGTACAGGTACATTTTCAAAGAAACACAGACATGTACTCCAACAAAAAAGGCATAAGAAGCCAGGACCCTGTCTCTCTAGTTTTGCAGGCAACTTCTCACTTGCTTGCTGCTGTTGTTGTCTGGAATTTTACTTGAGGAATGGACTCTGTGCTGCAGCAACTGGATGGGCAGGGTGGCTAGCTGCTGCTACTCTATTCTGTTACTGGCCGGGCTGTGCTCTAGTTCTTTGAAACAAAAGTACAACAGAGTCAGCCTTTAGCTCTTTTAAGGTTGGCTTTACTGCTGGGTCATGGGGAGGTCTATTCTAGCTATTCTGCACTACAAACTTATCGGACAGTAACTGGCTAGAAATGGCTGAAGGGGCCCTTTGGACTGGTCATAAGTACTAGAAAGATACACGGGAAGGGCTTGGTGCAAAAAGGGCCTACTGGGTTGCGTGTGAGTGCAGATGAGGACACACTGTGCTGGCTTGGGTGCATGAGAGGACTCAATGGGCTGGGCATGTGTGCTGGTGAGGAACCCAGCAGAGCTGGGCTGGGGTGCAATTGGAATTTAGTGGGCTGTGATGGGAGAAAGATAAGGATTCTCCACCAACACCAACAATGAGCTACGGACGAGAGAGTTTTACTGGGACTGTGGCAAAACAGATAAAAACAGTTAAGCACCTCTTTTGTTATCAAGAAATAATTGTTTATTGTGAATTTTTCTAATGTAGCTGCTGCATGCATGTCAGGCATGCTGTATGTGAAACCTGATAAGCTCTATCAGGTTACGCTTAGAATTCACTTGGTGTGTTGTGATCCACCTGTAGTCACTGAACAATTTTGCTTGTGGCATACATTCTGTACGCATGCTTCACACTTGTATTTCTTTTCATTTAGTATGCTTTATTGATTTTCTGAAAACAACAATTGTAACATAGATCCACGTAAAACAGAGAGAGAGAGAGAGAGAGAGAATAACAATTGAGTTCAAAAATAAACTTCACTAGTAATCAAGAACATACCTTTTATATTAGAAAGCATTAAAGAAATAAGGTTGCTTGCTTTTCCTATTCACCCATCCTCCTCCCCTTCCTTCCCGCCCCAGTCTGCCATTAGTTAATATATGTAATAGTTGCCTTAAGAAAAAGGAGAAAAAAGAAATGAAAAACTAGGTAGAACTTTACTGAAAAACAGGAAACAAAAATGAAAAAATAAAGGGGGAGGGTTTCTGGGGTTCTCTCTAGTGAGCGAACTGCAATAATTTTAGAACTTATAGGGCCTAATTCTAGCTAATTGAAATAAAGGTATAGAGTGGTTCCCATCTTTGTTTGTATTTACCCATACCTTTTGAAAGTCTTGCGATGGTAAGCTCAGTTTGTAGAGCAAACATGATTTCTTTGAACCATTCCACATAGTTGGGAGAGGTCAAGTCTAACCAATGTCTCAAGATTACTTTCTTAGTACATGCTGAAATTAAAGCCATATGGGCCCTCTGATTACTCCTTAGTAGTGTTTTATAGTCACCTAGAATGAAGATTTCCTGGTTAAAGCTATCTGTCAGCATAAGCAATGGATCCAACCTAGTTTGAATGCTATGCCAGAAGGGGACAATTTTTTCACATGACCATAACATATGTATTAAATCTGCAGGGGCTTGGTGACATTTAGAACACTGATTGGAAGATAGAATACCCATGTGATGTAGTTTAACAGGGGTATAAAATAGATTATGATTAATGCAAAACTGCATATATCTATATCTATCCCATTTAATATAGTTATATAGGCGAGTCCAGATAGAAGACCAATCTCTAGTAGTAGCAGACAGTGGTAGGATACTATCCCACCGATAAAATCTCTGACCCTTTAAAGTGGCCACCGATGATAGAAGAAATTTATATGCATAAGATGTCAAATGGGATGTAGGAATGGATTTAAAATATGTTAGCAGGGTGGTAGTAAAAGAACTGGTCCATAAACCGGATCCAAAATGTTGTGTCAACATATGTGATAACTGAAGATATTTAAAGATAAAGGCAGTCTGCCAGTTAAAAAGAGAGCGGCCTTCTGTAAAGGGAAGCAATTTTTGTTCCTGAACTATCTGGTCCACACATTCTATGCCTATCTGTGACCAAAAGATGTGGCTTTGATTATTTTACCCAAAATTAGTAAATTGGGGTTTTAAACAGAGGCTGTACTATATCTCTGTAAACATCTGTTTTGAGAAGAGCAGTTAGTTGATGTTGTACTTGAGATTAAGGAATTTAAGGTAGTGTCATGCAAAGGCTTAGGAAGATTTCTTTTTAAAATAAAGGGAAGAGCCATGGGATCCATTTGATATGCTGCACAGAGATCTTGTTCAATCTTAACCCAAGGAGGAGAATAATCAACATTCTGAGTATTGTATACGGGTTGTAACCAATGACGGATTTCAGTCAAATGAATTGCTAAGTAATATATATCTAGAAATCTGGGGCTTGAAGACCATCATCTGCTTTCAGTCTGGTAAGCTAAAGATAGTCCTGTCTTACTTTTTTACCCTGCCATATAAAATTACTCAGGATACCATGGACTTGTGAGAACCATGAAAGCGGAAGTGCCCAGTTGAACATCTGTAAGGGGTATAGTATACGCGGTAGCACATTCATTTTGATTATACTCATACGGCCCAACAGAGTTAGTGGTAACTTCAACCATCACTTAAAATCTTCTGATAAAGTGTTAACGAGAGTATCTAAATTAAGTTTTTTCATGATTTGTGGTGAGGGATGAAGATAAACCCCAAGATATTTCAATTTGTCAGAGTGCCATTGTATCCACAAATGAGCCACATTGGCCTTCATAGTATATTTATTAAGGAAAAAATTCTGTTTGACAGATTTAGTTTGTAATTTGAAAATTATTCAGATTCGGAGATTAGTTGAAGTACAGCAGGAAGGATTGAGTAGGGTTAGAAATATGCAGGAGTAAGTCATCTGCATACGCAAAAATGTTATATTCCAGTTACCTATTGATATGCCCTATATAGTGAGGAGGATTTAATTTTCCTGATAAGAGGTTCTAAATAAAGATTAAAAGATAAGGGAAAGGGGCAACCTGCGGTTCCTTGAGCTAAGGAAAAGAAGTAGAGAACACCATTGCATTGAATTTGAGCTGCTGGAGAAGCATAAAGAATTTTAACCCATTGAATAAATTCCAGAGGAATACGGTATTTGGGTAGTAGCATAAAGGATAATCCATGAAAACCTATAAAAGCTTTTCTGCATCCAGGAAAACCAAGCTGCTGGTATATCAGAATCTTGGATGCAGAAAAGATAGGCTTTTCTAAGATGGTCTGAGGAGAGTCTATTCTTAATAAACCTGACTTGTTCCATACTAATAAGATGTTCCCAAACCTGGCTTAATATAGAAGAGAGAATTTTAGCAAGAATTTTGAGATCCCCATTTATAAGAGAAACAGATCTGTAGTTACTGAGCTGTAGGGGATCTCTTGTTGGGTTTAGTAAGTACCACAATGGTGGCAAAGGTCAATGAAGTATCTAATATTCCCTTATTGAATATGTAGTGGCAGGTATCCAGGAGAATGGGTGCTAAAGTATCTTTAAATGTTTTGTAGAAATTGGTTGTAAATCCTTCGGGTCCGGGTGATTTATCTACCGCTAATGAATCTATGGCTTCACAGACTTCTGTTAAAGTGATAGATGCTTTTAATCTATCTATTTGAATATCAGATAACACTGGGAGACTAATATCTTGAATAAACAAATCCAGTCGCTGAGAGATGTAGGGATGTAGAGGCTGAGTATAATTGTTGATAATAGTCAAAAGTTTCACAATGTCTGGGGGAAGTGAAGAGCTCACCCGAGGTGAATAAATAGAAAACTATTCTGTTGTGCATCTAAGTATGAAGTCATAGAGCCAGAACTTCCCAGTCCTCTCCCTTGATCAAAGTAAGATATTTTGGAATGAAGCATAAAATTCTGCTTTTTCAGCTATTAAATGGTTGTATTAGACGCGGAGGATTCAACCCTTTCCCACTCCTCCTCCAGTAGAAGAAGAGAGTGGTGTCTCTCTAAATCTGTTATCTGAGCCAATATAGAGGAGAGAGAGCTGCAGTCCCTCTAACATCTTACCTAGTCACTAAAACAAATTAATTCCCCTTAATGCAGATTTCAATGAGCCCCATAGAAAATCTCTTTTAGCATGGATGGGACATTGAATTCCATATAATTATTAATAAAATTTAGCAGTTGGACATGCTCTTGAATACAAAATTTGATTATTAAGTTTCCAAATTCTGTCTCTGTGTATATTTGGTATGAGATCCAACTGGAGATCGAATACAGTGATCTGAGATAACCTAGATGAATAATTTATAAAGAAACCACTGAGAAGATGACCGATAGTCAGTAGAAAAAAATCTATGTGAGAGAAAGTATGGTGTGGGAGGGAGATGAAATGAATATTCTCCATTGTTAAGATACTTAAAGCCTCAGAGGATCAGTGAGGCCAAGAGATTGCATTAACTCATGAAAGAGCTTTTTGTCCAGGTGAGAGAGTTCGTCTACTCTGACCAGATCTATCTAATTTATTAGAAAGGACCTGGTTCCAATCTCCACCCAGGAGTATTGGAAGCTTAACCAGGGAGCAGGAAGTGTGACCATAAGGAAGCAAAAATTCTGGGTCATCATTTTGGGACATAAATGGAGCCCAATATAACTTCAGAATAACCTAAGGCCCCTCACAATGATAAATCCATCCTCCAGGGTCTGCAACTTCTTGTATAAGCTGAAATGGAATTTCTGGGATATTAGAGATAACCCCTCTTTTCCTTGTGTTATACCCAGACCCAAATACCTAACCTACCCAGATTCTATGGAAATAGTGGATATGAGTAGCCAAGAGATGCGTCTCTTTGTAGAAAACTCATCCATTTGTAGAATTTTAAGATGGAGCAGGACTTTAGTCCTTTTAGCTGATTTGAGCCCCTTTTATATACCATAGCAGCATCTAATCCCTGTCATATGAAATATTAAAAGTGAAAAAGCATGCAAATTTACAATTAAATAACTAATACCAATTACTAGGGATTAACTTTAACCCATCCCTTCTTAGTGGCAGACTTCTCCAAGTGTTTCAACCATCCCCCTCCCCTCCCCTAATACCTCTAATTCCTTACAACGAATCTCACAACTCCTGTTCCTAAACCCCTTGCAAGACATAATAACCCTCAAAGTATGAATATGTATACAATATCGACCCACCTCAGCACCTTCCCCAATCCACATCTTATATCCCTTCCCTTTAACCACAGTGTAAAGAAAAAGTCCACTTGAACCAACATGGGCAGATTAACTAGATTATGCACGCAATTGGGTCTTAACATACAGACTGAAAGTATCGAAAGATATATAAGCAAACAACTCAGAAACCTCCCACCTCCTTGTAAAACACATAACACCCTGTTACCCTGCCCACTACCACCAACACGTCCCCATCCTTGAACAAGCAGCTTTAACATACTTAATTGAGAAAAAAAAAAACATGAAAGAGAACTAAGTCTTCTCTCCACTATATCAATTGAAAGGACATTTAACAACCACAATGCAGGACGTAATTTCTATATTATTGCCAAAAAAAAATAAAGGAAAACATTTTATTAAAATGGTTGGGAGTCTGACAAATGGTCAGAGGAGTAAATGAAAGGAAAAGCATTCCATAGCTTAATATCATTAGAAACAGGTCCAGCAACCCATTTGGGATAAAAAAAAGTACTTACAAACAACTTCTAATAAATGGAAGTGAATAGAATATTCTTGGATCTTAGTTGCCCTCCCGTAGGCACAACTGCATACAGCCGACATCCATGAATCAACCTTCACACATTCGTGCAGACCGTTTTGTCAAGGAGCACCGGTGTAGTAAAAGCTCTTCAATGAGAGAAAAGCATCAGGAAGCAGAGATTACAATCCAGGAGGCTTGCTCGCCGATTCATAATATGCCATGAGCCCCAGACTAGGACCGCAAAACGAGAGGATACTCGGGCTCTATATTTTATTCCCAACGCAATCAGTTTCATCACTAAGGGATGGTATTCAGCACAACCGCTGCCTGATGGTAGAGGAAGATCCTGGGCAAACCCAAGCTGCTGTTCTTCCCAAAGAACTTGTTGTGTCTCCCTGAACTGGCTCAAAACGTGAGTCTTGTCAAATAATTCAAACTTTATAATGAGGAAGCAAAGTGGTTTGCAGACTCCATTTGGTCTTAATGGCATGGGCCCTCTCAATAACATATGCAGCATTATTGGTGAAGTCATATCTTAGTGAGCATTATTTGGAAAACTGATTGGCAGCTGCTTCTGGAAGGCGAATATTAAAAGATTATTCCTTCTACGACCTTCAGATCTTAAGTTTCGTTCAGTCTTGGCAGACTGTTGCCTTGATTATTAAGTATCGTAGTATATTTCCAGCCTCTAAAAGTGACATGGACTGCAGTATCAGAATAGCTCTGTTAATATCCATAAGGTCTACGGAGGATTTGAGCTCTACAGTTAATTCTTGTAAAGCAAGCATAAACAGATGAGGCTCTTCAGAAATTTTTCTCTGGGAGGTATGTTAGCGTACATTTGCTGAGTTATGGTTTGGCAGTCCCGGACACCCTTTTGGTCTCTTGGGCCTCTTTTCTGGTGTTCACGAGGGTGTGAGCAGGGAGCTCCTGGGCGCAACTCAGCCTCCACATGCCTAGGCCCAGATTGTGTTCCACCAGATTTCTGCTCGTCTCCTGTAGCTTCACCTCTGATATCTCGAATACTATTTGAGCCTATATAGACATTACTGGAGAAGGTGAGAATATGAGCATTTTATGGGCTGGTGTTCAAGTCAGGGCAAGTATATGATGCTGCTAGTGCTACGTGCCATCAAGTGATCCAGACACTTGTATCTCTGTAAGGGACTGGAGAAATCAGAGCCACCTAACATGGCTATGGGCCTAAGATGCCTGAGGCTGGGATGGGACTTGACTTTCTGGGGCTAGGAAAGGGTGGAAATAGCCCACTACAGCCTTGGGATAGGAGTGGAAGAAATTCAAAATGGAAGCTGGGCCTATTATAATTCTTTACCTTGTATGAATACCACTTTTATTTCCCATAATAATTATTTTAGTTTGGCAAACAAAATTTGTATACAATTACTGAACAATAGTCTGATGTATCAGGATTGCTCTTTACCAATATTGTATTATTTGGTCTGCCATTATACAGTGACTAACTGATATACATAAATATTTTTCAGCTATATTTGTTGCATTTTTTCTACTTTTTTAGTGGGTCAGATATTTGATTTGAATAAGTGCATATTTTCACATTAAAGCCCTGACAATATGGTTTGATATGATTTCCCATTGAAACACAATTTATTTTTATTTTCATTTGTGAAATCCAGAATATATAGCAACGCACTCCAGACCATTCTTTCCTAAACACTATAGCAAAGTTGTTAACTGCTTCCAAAAAATAACATTGTAACTTTCATGTCCTGTATTCTGGACACATAAGTGACAGTTTCTAGGTGCCACTTTATGTATGTCAGGTGGAACCCCAGGCATACACACTGTGCTAAGGCATGTGCTTCTGAGTGTGATGGTATCATCTGTGATGTCATTCACTCTACATGTGAGTTCTTGGCCACTTCAGGACCTCTGGTCTTATATATGGCTGTTGACACTAGAGAGGAGGCTTCTGTTAAGAACAGGCATCAGGAATCAAGTTGACTTCCACTAGACTGTGGTAAATTCCCCACAGTCATTATTATTTTTGTATTAGGTCCCAATAAGTAGAATAAGATACTGAAGTGATGTTGTAAAACTGAATTTTTCAGGTCTGACTAGCAAACACCATTACAAACAAGGAGCCAGTGGTGGAATTATTTAATCCAGGCACTTAAAATCTGATCTGTTTTTGCATGTACTAGTTTGCCCAATGACAGATGTCAATAGAGAGTATAATTTATGAATACACTTGGAAGTGATGCTGTTGTAATATAATGTACAGGGCAAAGAAAAGGTTTTTAAATTCACTGATAGAAAATCGATGCTCAGCCAGCAATGCTATGCACATAGTGGCTAGTAAATGCTGCTTTCTGTGAGGTGCATTTTTTTCATTAGCTATCTTAAGCACTTCTACTGTTTAGTGAACTAGACACCATAGTAGCATAATATCTTTAGTGGACGGAAGATATAAGTACAGAATTAACTGAAATGGTTAAATGTATTGTATAACAGCAGTCCTGCCACAGGGACCGTCGCTGGGTTTTTTAAAACTAAGTACAGCTACTACAGTACTAGCAATGATTAAGGGAAAATCAAATATAATAATTATGTGTAATATATGACAGAATTTCTGATAAACATCTTAGGGCAATATGACCAAATTCCTTTAAAATTTTATTTATATTTTAGAGAGGATTCCTACCATCTGTGAGACTACTGAATAGATATATAAAGATCAGTTGATGAAATGTGAGTGAAATATTAATTAGTTGCAGCCTCTATATTTATTTTTCAGTTTAAATGTTTAATAGAATACAACAAGAACAACAGATTGTACATATGTGTACTTTGTATATTTTCAGAAATTACCTGTGTACCCTGAAGAAAGGATCACAGAGCACTCCCAAAACAATAGTAGGCTTATGAGCCTGGCACATATTTTATTAATGTTATTATAAGATGTTTCCAGGTTCTTACTCTGTGTTCATGGCCTATATTGGAACTGACTACTCCTGATAGGTTTAATTCTTTCCATATGATATAGGCAGGTTGGGCCAGAGTTCCAGACAGACCACAAACTTAAGCTGCAAGGGGGTAGGATAAGGGCAAATGTCTGAAAATACTGAGGCTAAGCATAATGACATATTTGTAGCTTGTTTTTGCAAAATGCTCACAGTATGAGCAATTAGTTTAGGGTCAACAATTTATATAAAAATTGCCATCTTCTCAAAATCCTAGCATTTGCACAAAATCATAGTTTTTTACACTAGAACCAATGATTTTTTAAAAACAGTGACTGTGCTTATAAACTGATAATTTTCAAGTACATAAAGATAGATAGTCAAACCCTATTATTTGTAACTCTATAGCATAGTTAGGTTTCATGTGTATCCTGAATTGGGAAACATTTTCCAGCCTAGAAAACTTTTTATCACTGAAAGCATGGTTGTGACTACCCACAGAAAGGGCTGCTAGAGAAGGATGTACAGTAGAAGCAGGGAGTGTGGATACTTTCAAAAGATAACTTAGATTCTGTTGGAGCTGAATATCACTGAATATAAGATTTAAACAAAAAGTTCAGGGAACAGTTCTCAGATGGCTTCAGTAATAGCATTGATACTAAACTTGCAACTTCTACAAGATCAGGGTAGGGACAGATGGATTATTTTTGTCTCACAGATCCAATGTTCTTGTTTCTATATCTTTTATTGGAGCCAGTGTTACAGGACACCACAATTCCAATGTTCTCTAAAAAGCTGCCACAGCAGTCTGATATGTAAGAACTATATTTCCTTCCTCAGTGCTGTCTTCCAGGGTACTACTGCATGGGTCATGCCTTAGTCAAAACTGCTCAGATGAATGTAACTAGAAATTTACAAAATGACTAGGAGAGAAATGAGCCACCCTGAACGTTGATGGCTTGGTAGGAGTTACTGTATCCCAAGCTGTACTTTGCCAGTTTGGCTAAAAAAAGGCATTTTTTGGGGTTTAGTTTTAATTCATGCCCTAACTGCAAGCTCCCAAACACTGAATCATATTGCAGCTTACAGCTCCCAGTACCACCCACCGAATCCCCTTCTATCAACCTTCTTCTCGCCTCCAACCTACCTACTTCTCCTGCCTCCTCTGACACCATCACAGAATATAACAGCAATATCTGACTTCCTGCCAGTCCTCCTACCCAACAGATACTGTCTTTATGAATATAGTTCCTGTCCAGCTCTCTTCCCCAGACCTCCAACCTTTAATGGGCAAGTGTCACCTCTGAAAGGTATTACCCCCCACCGACTCTCAATGATTTTCTACAGGATGGTAGGTAAAGAAGGCATTAAGGGTGTGCATAGCCTAAATATTTAAATCCCCAAAAACACAAATAATGGGTACAAAAAAACTTTACCTTTCCCCAGGTGGCCACAGCTAGTGCCTGGGTGAATTCTTCACAACTCCTTACTTTTGACCTATGTCCCCATCACCATACACACAAAGGTATTAAAACAACTGCTGGTTCCTTGCACTGTGTTTTCTGAGGAGTAAACTGAGGTTCTGTCCTTCCTAATCTGGGACAGTTGAGAGGTAAAAATAAAGGGGTAATAAGTCTTAAAGGGAGAGACTGTCTTGTAGAGTACCTCTCAACTGCCCTGGCCACAGTAGGAATGCTATGCCGTATTTTACTCTTCAGAACCACTTTGTTCATACTGCACAGCTGTCCCTCAAGTACCCCTAAACTGAGGAACAGTATCCAACAGAAAAGCTGGTCTACAGTACATTTCTGTGGCCATGTGTAACCTAACTACTTAAATTTCGATCCATTACTGGACAAAATTCAGCGGATCTCGATCAGTGGCAAAATCTTCCTTAACCTTAATAGGAAGAGTGAATATTGTTAAAATGAAAATTCTACCTAAGTTCAAATTTTTATTTCAGTCTTTACCTATAATTATTCCTCAAATCTATTTTACTAAAATAAAAAGAAAATAATAGTTAAATTAGTCTGGAACAAAAGAGCACCTCGTATTGCATATTTCACTCTTATAAAACCTAAACATATTGGAGGTCTCACATTACCAGACTTTTATAGACATTATTTAGCTGCCCAGATCACTACTATCTGGGACTGGATTCATAAGAAGGATATACATTTGGATCTTCAAATTTAGAAAACAGTTTACACCTTATCTCTCATTAATGCAGCTATACTCTGCATATTGGAAAAAGCTAAAATATAAACTTAAGTATTACAACAACCTCAACAATAATGGCCTGGGAAAGGGCCCATTTATTACTAAAAGAAGAATGCATTACCTCAGTCTATTTGCCTATATATTAAATTATGACTTTACCCCTGCTGTACTTAATAATAGGTTTCAGCTTTGGGTACATCATGATATTAAATTGTTAAAAGATATTCTAGATGAAGATAAGTTAAAAATGTTTCAAACTATCTGTCAGAAATTTAATTTGCCTCATACACATTACTTTCAATATCTTCAACTTAAAGGCTTTGCTCAGCAAACATATAAGAAACAAAAAGAAGACATGGGCCCAGATAATCAAACTGCACCAGGCTGTGGCACAAGCCTGGGTGCAGCTCAACATGGTTGCGCAGGGGTGTGGCCTGGGCGATATTCCACGGAGCTGCGCTGTGGCTCAGCAGCTTTGAATATCACACCCTGGCCACCCCCCCCGGCACTGCACCAGTGCAAGTGGCGAGAGTGGAGCATGGAGATGCGCTAGCGCAAGTGCCATTGCTCCATTCACAGCACCTGCGATATTCAAAAGGGGACATGCAAATGGGGCCATAATTTATGCAAGGTGCACATGGAGCCATTGCATGTCATTATGGCCCCATTTGCATTCCATTAGCATGCAGGTGCACCGATCCCCGACGATTTCGCCTGGCGCCTGCCAGGCAGCAGCCGTCAGGGACCGACACCCCCTGCAGCCCGATCATGGGCATTTGTCTAAAAAAAATCCTCATCTAATATCCCTGGTGGTCCAGTGGACCACTATGTGCCCGATCACGGGCATCTGTTTAAATCCCCCCTGCCAATATCCCTGGTGGTCGAGTGGACCACACTCTGCCCAATCACGGGCATCTGTAAAACATAAAAAACTACCTATTACCCTGGTGGTCTAGTATACCCCTCCACCCACCCACTGGAGCCCTACCCATGCTCCTCACCGGTCAGCCAGTGGGTGGCAGCACCACCTGCCTGTCGCCCGCCAACTGACAGCTCAGTAGGGCTGCACGCTCATTGGTTCACAGCATGAGCCAATGGGCATGCAGCCCATACCATACTACATTCCAGATATATGACTCACATATCTGGAATGTGCAATCGCATATGGGCTGCATGCCCGTGGCTCACGCTGCGAACAATGAAGCGTGCAACCCGGCATCGGTCAGCAGCGTCGAAATAACGAGCAGGTGGGGTGCTGCCTACCGCCGGCTGACGAGAAGAAATGATGAGGCTCAGTGGAAGGAGAAAGGGGCAGGAGCCACCGAAGCAATAATCTTTATGTTTTGCAGATACTGTAATCAGCAGAGTGCGGTCCACCTGGACCTCCAAGGATATTAGATAAGGATTTTTATTTAGAAAATGCTTGCGATCGGAACATAGCAGTCCACTGGACCACCAAGGATATAGGACGGGGGTTATTTAACCAGATGCCCGTGATCGGCAGCACTCAGTCCACTTGACCACCAGGGATATTGGAGGGGGGTTTATTTACACAGATGCCCACTATGGGGCATGGGTGGGCACTGCCAGGTGCAGCAGGAATTCGGGTGGCCACCCACAGGTGGCAGCTGCCATGTTGCACCCTGCAATGCGGCAGCTCACCTGTGGGTGGCCATCATTTGTTCCTTTTTTTTGGCTTAACTTGGTGCAGGTGCAAGTAGGGGTTGCACATGCATGGCTCTGCACATCCCAGGCTGAATATCGGGCTGTGCAGGTTATGCATGGGCATGCCTCCCCTACCTGTGCCTGCATACATTACTGATGCGCCCTGTGCACGGGCGGGATTTGTCTGACTTTTCCCTTTTGAATATCGCGTCAGGGTGATCAGGGTGTGCATGGATGCAAACCTGTTCGCCATGCACAAACCTCTTTGAATATCTGGGCCATGGTATTCAACATTACTATAGGCATTAATAAATAAAAAGATAAAGTTAAACTAATTTCAGTAATATATAATACACTGGGGAAAATAAATAAAGACAGTCAAACTTGTCTTATTAAGAAATGGAAAAAAGAACTGGGCTTGAAAATAACAGATGTGGCATGGATGGAAATAGTAAAGACCTTCACTAATAATGTAAAAGCAAGTAAATTGCAACAGATACAACTAAATACAATGTACAGTATCTACTAGACTCCACCAAGCTGCATTCTTTTAACAACAATATCTCAGAAAAATGTACAAGATGTGCTGTGTCTTCAGGTATGCTTATAATATGATTCACTCTTGTCCCTGTCTTTCACATTTCTGGCCCAGAACAATACCAATATTACAGAGGTCACTACATATTCATATTCCTGCACACCAAATCTAACTACTCTAATTATTCCAACAAATAATATGAAAATAGCACAGAAAAGTTTATAACCATGACTTTTGTACTAGCAGGAAAATGTATTCTTGTGAAATGGAAGGAATCACCCCGTAGTTCAAACTTGGTTAAACTATATGGTGGATATGATGAATTTGGAAAATACATTATATCAGAGAAGATAATGTTCAACAATTTTATAACATATGGGCCCCTTTCCAGGTTTTGATTCAATCAAATAGTTTTCAGGACCTTCTAATAAATTAAATAAATCCAATAAAAGTTTTTAGAAAGTGGCCTGGTCCTCCATTCCAGCTATGATGGTGAATTTGCAGCCATAGATCTGAGATCATCCTTTATCAGATGACAATTGAGCTGGTAAATATCTGAGCTGGAAAAAAAGATTAAAAAAAATGTATAACACAACTACTTACCAGTTATCCACAAAGTAACTAGTCTACACATAAATGGAAAACAAACAAACACACAGATAAACAAGGGACTCCCTTTAAGAGTCAGTCACATCCCCAATTGTTTAATTACTCATTTATCACAAAAATATTGGGCATTTTGGGGGTTTATGGGCTTACATACATACATTTAATAATAATGTGTTTACCAACCTGCTGAGTGAGCATGCCTTGCTAATCTAAATTGATTTTACTTGGAAGTTGAAATCATCCTTAAGTCCAAATCTGGAAGCCATTCCAACTTCCTGGATTTCAAAATCATCCCAAGTTCCAAATTTTGGGAGGTAATTTTCTGAGACAGACACATGATATAGACATAATATACCAATAATATTTCTAGTAAAATGCCCTTTCATTCCTGAAAAATAAATGACTTTTGATTTTCAGAGTAAGATTTTTAAAGCCCTGACATCAATGCAGTATATGGAGTAGTTTTCAAAGGGTCAACATTAGCCCCTTTTCCTGGGCACAGATAGATGTAGGAACCTGATACAAAGTTTGTGCATTCATCCATGAATGTGAGTGGCCTGGGACACTGTCAGCAAGGCAAGTTTTCTTTTTTTCATCTAGGCTTACCATATAGTGCTGGGTAGAAACTGCAAATTCCAAACTTGAGGAAATTACATGAAATGATACAAATTTTGGAAAATGTTCTGACATTCTGTTTTTGTGAAATTCGAATCCTCATAATATGTTTTCCACAGTTTCATCCCATTCTACTAAGTTGTCTGACTGAACTGCAGAATTATACACATGAACTGTGGAATGACAGGTCTGTGAAATTCCATTCCTTAATTCAATATATCAAGCCACAAAATGTACAATCATTCCACAGTTCAGTGATCAGTTCTGTGGAACCTCTTTCCATAGTATAATACATTAATCTACAATTCATGCACTCCTTCCACTGTTCGAAGTTGAAATTTAATGAAAGTTGCCAAAGTGCATTCCAAAATTTCACGCACGTGAAAATCCAACTTTTGCGATCATTCTTCTGGCAGAATTGTATTTTCACACAGCACCACTACCTTAGTCTCTGTCACAGAAGCATCCACTGTTGGATGCCTGCTTCGGAAACCACATCCAGTTGTTGCAAATTAGATGTGGTTTTGTGAATAGTACCCACTGCATCCAACAGGGTGATGAGAGAGCTGATGGATGCAGCATCACCTGCATTTACACATTCACAAACCCATCTATATCGGCTGTAACTGTGCACTACTTTATGAAGGGCTGATCATGACAAGCCAACCTGCTCACATTTTTCAGTGGGTTGACCAGGGAGGTGGACACAAGCAAAACTATGGACATAGTCTTCCTGGACTGCAATAAAGACCTTTGTTACCATGTCACATGAAAAGATTCTGGGCTCAGTAAACCAGTGCAGTATACTGGCAATATGCTGTGTGGGACAACAGGTGGTGATGATGAACACTACTCTGAGTGGAGAGCTATACACAGCACCACCCTTCTTAGTGCTGGGGTCACTACTCTTTAACAGCTTCATCAACAATCTGGGAGCTGTGGTCTACAGGGTAGTACTACGCAACCCAGACCAGCGGAATCCCTTAAGCATGTGGACAAAAGTTCAAACCAAAAAAGGAATAAGTGATGCACATAAGTAGAAAAAACCCTAAAACAGACTACTGGATAAGGGTAACCTGTGATATAAGCAAGTCAAATTGAGAGGCACAATTTGACTGACTCAGTTTGACAGCCTGTAACATGAGCGACTGGAAATGGTTTGTTAGGCGCAGTGACAGTTACCGTTTTAGCAGCAGAACCGCAACTGCAGAAAACAGCAACTGCTAGGGGAGCTGTAGGGAATTAGTACATGAGAAGTTGTTTGGCCAGGCAGTTCCCAGCTGGCTGTCTGATCTTGTGGTTGGAGTCCATGACTTCAGTGTGAAAGGTACTGGGTTCAGGACTGGCTATGGGTGGGTAGAGAATTTTGATTTTAGCACTTTTGGAACTTAGAATTTTTTTTTCCGTTTCCCATTTTCCCAATTCATGATCTATGGTCCCCCACATTTCTGAGTGTGGTCTCCCCAATAGCTCCCTCACGAGTTGTCTCCTGCAACCCAGTGTCAGGGTCCCCAGAGTTGATTATAATAATTAGGGAGATGTGGGTGCATAGCCCCCTCATAAAAACTATAGTTGCATTGCAGCTGGAGTGTGGTTTGGACCCTCACTTATGTTTGTGTATGTTATAGTGTATGGTTGTTTTTATGTTTTTGTCAATGTGTATTCGCCAATTAGTACGTCACAAATTTTTCTAAGCTCTTATCACATGTTATCCTAGATAAGGGAGTAAGACAACTGAGGAGAAATGCCTGGGGCTCATTATTAATGACAGCCTCAAGGCCACTGTTCAGAACAAGATGCTGGGATACATAGGAAGGAATTTGGTAGCTGGATGAAGAAGGTGAATCTACACCAATACAGTCCACAGGTAAACACACCTAGAGTGCTGTGCACAGTTCTGGAGCAGCAACTACACAATTTAAAAAGACAGTGATCACATAGAGATCATAGAAATCCTTAAAAATGATGTTTAACTACTGAAGGGAGTGCAGTAAAGGGCAACGAAGATGATCCTAGGACTGGGAAACCCTATAAGGAAAGATTGAAGGAGCTCAACATGTATTCCCTGGAAGCTAGAAGGAGATCAGGGATATGATAGAGACCTTCAAATGCTTAAAAAATATAATAAATTGTAGAGAAATATTCACCTGTGAAAACATCACAAAACATAATCTAAAACACAGAAGAAAAATTCAGAAAATACTTTAGAAACAATATTACAAAAAGTAGTGAAAGTAGAAACAAATTACCAAAAGAAATATCATACACAAAAAACTATATAAACAAAATATTAAAAAGTAAAATAAAGAATACAACTAATGAAATAACTATAAAAACTACACACCAAAAAAAACACATTTTATTTTAATATTTACCAAAATACAAACAACAAAAGCATATCTCCCAATGCTACCTAAAATGGTACTAACAAAGAATAATTTACAAAATTTGGCCACACAACATAAAAACAGCCAAATTACATTCAAACAATACAAACTATACAGAAATAACAAAACAACGGAAATACTAACAATTTTAAGTAAATAAACCACACATCTTTTTGAAACCCCAAAAATACCCCAACACTTCAAAAACAACATTTAACATACACTAAACAACATATAACTAGTAGCAGAAAAACTTCCAAACAACACAATTTCCAATCTAAAAGCTCAGCAAAAACACACAAACAGAAACAACAGTGTGTTACTGTTTGGGGAGAGGGAGGCTGTCTATGACAGCTCTTGCCTACAGTGTGGCGTGTAGGCACTTTACATACTGCCCGGCGTTAGTATTCAAATTGCCTACACGCTGCAGTGCTTTCCTTTCAACTGTCGCCACTGCATTTACCAGCGCTATTATAGACAGATCTTACATTCATTGGCACGGTGGGGTCGCACCTGCAAAATGCAGCAGGCATTGGAAGTAAGGAGGCACACCTACGAATTCTTGTATGGTGGCACTATGTTTCTTGCACATGCATGCAAGCAAACATGCAAAGCAGTCTTTGCTGTCCGGGTGTTCCTCATACCCCTGCTCTGTCACTCTACCAAAGGCAACTAGTAAAGCTCTCCAACCCACATCTTCAGCTGGATGCTGTTTAATGTGGGCCTTTAACCAACACTGATTACTGTTAGTACAGAAATACTGTACATGCAGCACAATCAAATTTTTCACACAGTGAGCTGAGTGTTATGTATTTATGTAATTGCCATGTATGACAGTGACCCATGGTAGTGGACCATACTTCTCAACATTTTGCCACTGGAATGAGGGACACAGACACTCTGAATTCTAGCTCTTTCTTCCTCCCCCTATGACTTGCACATACCCCAGATGGGAGAGGGGTATTTCCAAGGACATTGCTCAGCTGGGGAGGCTGGTCGTGGGGCTGATAGTGGCCCTGGTTCATGAACAATGGTCATGTGGGGGGAGGTAGATTGGGGGATGCAGATTCAATGGTTGCTGAGATGCCATCCTTCAGATGAGATGTTAAACCAAGGTCCCTTTTGCTCATCTCTGGTCTCCAGCCAGGTGGAAGTAAAAGTTCATATGGCTAATTTAAAAAAAAAACAGCCATAGAGGTTCCCAGTGCCATGGCTAACAAAGATATCAGTATAGGAAAAATAATCTTTTAACAAAGACCCTGCTTAAGAAAGCTTATATTCACAGAAATGCACAAAACAAGAACTTGGTCATTTTAAGATGGCTTACACATTGGGTGCATGTGACAAGATGAAAATAAGTATAGTATAAGTGAGACTAAAACACCCAATCCAGGAGATGTAGGGTCACCCCCCTGAGCCTGGAGAAGTGGGGGCATCCTCTGATCCAGAAGAAGTAGGGCCATTTCTGCCCCTCCTTGCCAGAAGAAGCAGGGCCATCCCTACTTTAGCCAGGAGAAGCAGGGCCACCCTCCTAAGCCAGATGAAGCAGGGCCATCCCACCATGAGCCAGCAGACATAGAGTCATCCCATCCCTTTCCAGCAGCTGTCAGCCTCCTAAATTGGTCCCAATAGATTGCTCACCCACAGTGGCAGGGCCAGGAAATAGAGGCCTATGCACTGTCTTCCTTGAGTCCCTCCATACCCTACAGTACAGGTACATTTCAAAAGAAACACAGACATGTACTCCAACAAAAAAGGCATAAAGCCAGGACCCTGTCTCTCTAGTTTTGCAGGCAACTTCTCACTTGCTGCTGCTGTTGTTGTCTGGAATTTTACTTGAGGAATGGACTCTGTGCTGCAGCAACTGGATGGGCAGGGTGGCTAGCTGCTGCTACTCTATTCTGTTACTGGCCGGGCTGTGCTCTAGTTCTTTGAAACAAAAGTACAACAGAGTCAGCCTTTAGCTCTTTTAAGGTTGGCTTTACTGCTGGGTCATGGGGGGGAGGTCTATTCTAGCTATTCTGCAACACAAACTTATCGGACAGTAACTGGCTAGAAATGGCTGAAGGGGGGCCCTTTGGACTGGTCATAAGTACTAGAAAGATACACCGGGAAGGGCTTGGGTGCAAAAGAGGGCCTACTGGGTTGCGTGTGAGTGCAGATGAGGACACACTGTGCTGGCTTGGGTGCATGAGAGGGACTCAATGGGCTGGGCATGTGTGCTGGTGAGGAACCCAGCAGGCTGGGCTGGGGTGCAATTGGAATTTAGTGGGCTGTGATAGGAGAAAGATAAGGATTCTCCACCAACACCAACAATGAGCTACGAGGTACAGAGAGTTTTACTGGGACTGTGGCAAAACAGATAAAAACAGTTAAGCACCTCTTTTGTTATCAAGAAATAATTGTTTATTGTGAATTTTTCTAATGTAGCTGCTGCATGCATGTCAGGCATGCTGTATGTGAACCTGATAAGCTCTATCAGGTTCGCTTAGGTTCACTTGGTGTGTGTGATCCACCTGTAGTCACTGAACAATTTTGCTTGTGGCATACATTCTGTACGCATGCTTCACACTTGTATTTCTTTTCATTTAGTATGCTTTATTGATTTTCTGCAAACAACAATTGTAACATAGATCCACGTAAAACAGAGAGAGAGAGAGAGAGAGAGAATAACAATTGAGTTCAAAAATAAACTTCACTTATAATCAAGAACATACCTTTTATATTAGAAAGCATTAAAGAAATAAGGTTGCTTGCTTTTCCTATTCACCCATCCTCCTCCTTCCTTCCGCCCAGTCTGCCATTAGTTAATATATGTAATAGTTGCCTTAAGAAAAAGGAGAAAAAAGAAATGAAAAACTAGGTAGAACTTTACTGAAAAACAGGAAACAAAAATGAAAAAATAAAGGGGGAGGGTTTCTGGGGTTCTCTCTAGTGAGCGAACTGCAATAATTTTAGAACTTATAGGGCCTAATTCTAGCTAATTGAAATAAAGGTATAGAGTGGTTCCCATCTTTGTTTGTATTTACCCATACCTTTTGAAAGTCTTGCGATGGTAAGCTCAGTTTGTAGAGCAAACATGATTTCTTTGAACCATTCCACATAGTTGGGAGAGGTCAAGTCTAACCAATGTCTCAAGATTACTTTCTTAGTACATGCTGAAATTAAAGCCATATGGGCCCTCTGATTACTCCTTAGTAGTGTTTTATAGTCACCTAGAATGAAGATTTCCTGGTTAAAACTATCTGTCAGCATAAGCAATGGATCCAACCTAGTTTGAATGCTATGCCAGAGGGGACAATTTTTTCACATGACCATAACATATGTATTAAATCTGCAGGGGCTTGTGACATTTAGAACACTGATTGGAAGATAGAATACCCATGTGATGTAGTTTAACAGGGGTATAAAATAGATTATGATTAATGCAAAACTGCATATATCTATATCTATCCATTTAATATAGTTAT
Organism: Neoceratodus forsteri; assembly: GCA_016271365.2. Taxonomy (NCBI): domain Eukaryota; kingdom Metazoa; phylum Chordata; order Ceratodontiformes; family Ceratodontidae; genus Neoceratodus; species Neoceratodus forsteri. Next base: position 215,195,495 of record CM028136.1, read on the forward strand.
ATAGGCGAGTCAGATAGAAGACCAATCTCTAGTAGTAGCAGACGAGTGGTAGGATACTATCCCACGATAAAATCTCTGACCTTTTAAAGTGGCCACCGATGATAGAAAGAAATTTATATGCATAAGATGTCAAATGGGATGTAGGAATGGATTAAAATATGTTAGCAAAGGTGGTAGTAAAGAACTGGTCCATAAACCGGATCCAAAATGTTGTGTCAACATATGTGATAACTGAAGATATTTAAAGATAAAGGCAGTCTGCCAGTTAAAAAGAGAGCGGCCTTCTGTAAAGGGAAGCAATTTTTGTTCCTGAACTATCTGGTCCACACATTCTATGCCTATCTGTGACCAAAAGAGATGGGCTTTGATTATTTTACCCAAAATTAGTAAATTGGGGTTTTGAAACAGAGGCTGTACTATATCTCTGTAAACATCTGTTTTGAGAAGAGCAGTTAGTTGATGTTGTACTTGAATTAAGGAATTTAAGGTAGTGTCATGCAAAGGCTTAGGAAGATTTCTTTTTAAAATAAAGGGAAGAGCCATGGGATCCATTTGATATGCTGCACAGAGATCTTGTTCAATCTTAACCCAAGGAGGAGAATAATCAACATTCTGAGTATTGTATACGGGTTGTAACCAATGACGGATTTCAGTCAAATGAATTGCTAAGTAATATATATATAGAAATCTGGGGCTTGAAGACCATCATCTGCTTTCAGTCTGGTAAGCTAAAGATAGTCCTGTCTTACTTTTTTACCTTGCCATATAAAATTACTCAGGATACCATGGACTTGTGAGAACCATGAAAGCGGAAGTGCCCAGTTGAACATCTGTAAGGGGTATAGTAAACGCGGTAGCACATTCATTTTGATTATACTCATACGGCCCAACAGAGTTAGTGGTAACTTCAACCATCACTTAAAATCTTCTGATAAAGTGTTAACGAGAGTATCTAAATTAAGTTTTTTCATGATTTGTGGTGAGGGATGAAGATAAACCCCAAGATATTTCAATTTGTCAGAGTGCCATTGTATCCACAAATGAGCCACATTGGCCTTCATAGTATATTTATTAAGGGGAAAAAATTCTGTTTTTGACAGATTTAGTTTGTAATTTGAAAATTATTCAGATTCGGAGATTAGTTGAAGTACAGCAGGAAGGGATTGAGTAGGGTTAGAAATATGCAGGAGTAAGTCATCTGCATACGTAGAAATGTTATATTCCGAGTTACCTATTGATATGCCCCGTATAAGTGAGGAGGATTTAATTTTCCTGATAAGAGGTTCTAAATAAAGATTAAAAGATAAGGGGAAAGGGGGCAACCTTGACGGGTTCCTTGAGCTAAGGAAAAGGAAGTAGAGAGAACACCATTGCATTGAATTTGAGCTGCTGGAGAAGCATAAAGAATTTTAACCCATTGAATAAATTCCAGAGGAATACGGTATTTGGGTAGTAGCATAAAAGGATAATCCCATGAAAACCTATCAAAAGCTTTTTCTGCATCCAGGAAAACCAAAGCTGCTGGTATATCAGAATCCTTGGATGCAGAGAAAAGATAGGCTATTTTCCTAAGATGGTCTGAGGAGAGTCTATTCTTAATAAACCCGACTTGTTCCATACTAATAAGATGTTCCCAAACCTGGCTTAATATAGAAGAGAGAATTTTAGCAAGAATTTTGAGATCCCCATTTATAAGAGAAACAGATCTGTAGTTACTGAGCTGTAGGGGATCTCTGTTGGGTTTAGTAAGTACCACAATGGTGGCAAAGGTCAATGAAGTATCTAATATTCCTTATTGAATATGTAGTAGAGGTATCCAGGAGAATGGGTGCTAAAGTATCTTTAAATGTTTTGTAGAAATTGGTTGTAAATCCTTCGGGTCCGGGTGATTTATCTACCGCCAATGAATCTATGGCTTCACAGACTTCTGTTAAAGTGATAGATGCTTTTAATCTATCTATTTGAATATCAGATAACACTGGGAGACTAATATCTTGAATAAACAAATCCAGTCGCTGAGAGAGTTGTGGGGATGTAGAGGCTGAGTATAATTGTTGATAATAGTCACAAAAAGTTTTCACAATGTCTGGGGGAGAAGTGAAGAGCTCACCCGAAGGTGAATAAATAGAGAAAACTATTCTGTTGGCCATCTAAGTATGAAGTCATAGAGCCAGAAGTTTCCCAGTCCTCTCCCCTTGATCAAAGTAAGATATTTTGGAATGAAGCATAAGAAATTCTGCTTTTTCAGCTATTAAATGGTTGTATTGGGCACGGAGAGATTCAACCCTTTCCCACTCCTCCGTAGAAGAAGAAGGAGAGTGGTGTCTCTCTAAATCTGTTATCTGAGCCAATATAGAGGAGAGAGCTGCAGTCCTCTGCCTCTTACACCTAGTCACTAAACAAATTAATTCCCCCCTTAATGCAGATTTCAGTGAGCCCCATAGAAAATCTCTTTTTGGCATGGATGGGACATTGAATTCCATATAATTATTAATAAAATTTCGCAGAAGTTGGACATGCTCTTCGGAATACAAAATTTGATTATTAAGTTTCCAAATTCTGTCTCTGTGTATATTTGGTATGAGATCCAACTGGAGATGCGCAATACAGTGATCTGAGATAACCTTAGATGAATAATTTACTAAAGAAACCCTGAGAAGATGACCGATAGTCAGTAGAAAAAAATCTATGTGAGAGAAAGTATGGTGTGGGAGGGAATGAAATGAATATTCTCCATTGTTAGGGTACTTAAGCCTCCAGGGATCAGTGAGGCCAAGAGATTGCATTAACTCATGAAGAGCTTTTTGTCCAGGTGAGAGAGTTTGTCTACTCTGACCAGATCTATCTAATTTATTAGAAAGGACCTGGTTCCAATCTCCACCCAGGAGTATTGGAAGCTTAGTCCAGGGAGCAAGTGTGACCATAAGGGAAGCAAAAAATTCTGGGTCATCATTTTTAGGTCCATAAATGGAGCCCAATATAACTTCAGAATAACCTAAAAGGCCCCTCACAATGATAAATCTATCCTCAGGGTCTGCAACTTCTTGTATAAGCTGAAATGGAATTTTACGGGATATTAGAATGACAACCCCTCTTTTCCTTGTATTTATACCAGACCCAAATACCTAACCTACCCAGATTCTATGGAAATAGTGGATATGAGTAGCCAAGAGATGCGTCTCTTGTAGAAAAGCTACATCCATTTGTAAATTTTTAAGATGGAGCAGGACTTTAGTCCTTTTAGCTGGGATTTGAGCCCCTTTTATGTGCCATGAGCAGCATCTAATCCCTGTCATATGAAATATTAAAGTAAGAAAAAGCATCTTAAAATTTACAATTAGGCAACCAATACCAATTACTGGGATTAACTTTAACCCATCCCTTCTTAGTGGCAGACTTCTCCAATGTTTCAACCATCCCCCTCCCCCCCCCTAATACCTCTAATTCCATACAACCGAATCTCACAACTCCTATTCCTAAACCCCATAGGCAAGACATAATAACCCTCAAAGTATGAATATATATACAATATCGACCCACCTGTACCTTCCCCCAATCCCATCTTATATCCCTTCCCCTTTAACCACAGTGTAAAGAAAAAAGTCCACTTTGAACCAACATGGAACGTGATTAACTAAGATTATGCACCAATTGGGTCTTAACATGCAGACTGAAAGTATCGAAAGATATATAAAGCAAACAACTGAGGAAACCTCCCACCTCCTTGTAAAACACATAACGCCCTGTTACCCTGCCCACTACCACCAACCCGTCCCCATCCTTGAACAAGCAGCTTTAACATACTTAATTGAGAAAAAAAAAAAACATGAAAGAGAACTAAGTCTTCTCTCCACTATATCAATTGAAAGGACATTTAACTACAATGCAGGACCTGATAATTTCTATATTATTGCCAAAAAATAAAAAAGGAAAACATTTTAATTAAAATGATTTAGGAGTCTGACAAATGGTCAGAGGAGTAAATAAGGAAAAGGAAGCATTCCCATAGCTTAATATCATTAGAAACAGGTCCAGCAACCCCATTTGGGATAAAAAAAAGTACTTGCAAAACAACTTCTAGTAAATGGAAGTGAATAGATATTCTTGGATCTTTGTTGCCCTCCTGTGGGCACAACTCGCAACAGCCGACATCCATGGAATCAACCTTCACACATTCGTGCAGACGTTTTGTCAAGGGAGCACCTGGTGTAGTAAAAGCTCTTCAATGAGAAGAAAACAGCTCAGGAAGCAGAGATTACAATACCAGGAGAGCTTGCTGCGCCGATTCATAATTATGCCATGAGCCCGAGACTAGGACCGCAAAACGAGAGGGATACTGGGCTCTATATTTTATTCCTGCTGCAATCAGTTTCATCACTAAGGGATGGTATTCAGCACACCGTTGCCTGATGGTAGAGGGAAGATCCTGGGCAAACCGAAGCTGCTGTTCTTCCCAAAGAACTTGTTGTGTCTCCCTGAACTGGCTCAAAACGTGAGTCTTGTCTAAGTAATTCAGAAACTTTATAATGAGAGGGCGAGGTGGTTTGCCAGACTCCGGTTTTGGTCTTAATGAGCAGTGGGCCCTCTCAATAACATATGCAGCATTATTGGTAGAGGGTCTCGCTATCTTGGTGAGCATTATTTGGAGAAAACTGATTGGCATTGCTTCTTCTGGAAGGCCGAATATTAAGATATTATTCCTTCTACTACGGCCTTCCAGATCTTCAAGTTTAGATTCCGTCTTGTGCAGCCTTTGTTGTAGCTTGGTTATTTCGGTGTCCGTAGTATGTTTCCAGCCCTCTAAAGATGTGACATGGACTGTAGTATCAGAGATAGCTCTGTTAATGTCCGCAAGGTCTCCACGGAGGGATTTGAGCTCTGCAGTTAATTCTTGTAAAGCAAGCATAAACAGATGAGGCTCTTCCAGAAATTTTTTCTCTGAGAGAGGTATGTTGGCTTGTGCATTTGCTGAAGTTGTTGTGGTTTTGGCGGAGGTCCCGGACTGCCCTTTTGGTCTCTTGGGCCTCTTTTCTGGTGTTTGCGGGGGAGTGTGAGCCGGGAGCTCCTGGCGCATTTCAGCCTCCATTATGCCTAGGCCCCAGATTGTGTTCCAGCAAGATTTCTGCTCGCTCTCCTGTAGCTTCACCTCTGATGTCTCCGGAATGCTATTTGAAGCCTATATAGACATTACTGGAGAGAAGATTGCAGAATATGAAGCATTTTATAGGGAGAAGCTGGTGTTCAAGTCAGGAGCTGGTATATGATGCTGCTAGTGCTACAGTGCCATCACGTGATCCCGCACACTTGTATCTCTGTAAGGGACTGGAGAAATCAGGAGCCTGCTAACATGGCCATGTGGGCTAAGATGCCTGAGGCTGGGGATGGGACTTGAAAGCTTTCTGCCAGGGCTAGGAAAGGGTGGAAAATAGAGCATGCCACCATGGGGGCTGTGTGGTTTGTTTGTGGCAAATGCAGGTATTGGTAGCAGTGCATACCTGGAGTCAATTTACCATAAACAAGTTATATGTATGAAGCTAAGATGATAGTAACATTAACTGTGAGATGGTGAAAAGATAAAAAAACTAACAAAAAATAGTTAAAATTGAACTAATCTAAAGAAATCTGTATGAGGGAAATTACCTCACAAACTCTGTTAGTGAAACCAGAACAGCAAAAGCAATGTGAACATTTACAAGGCGTTTCCATTATGTTACCAATAAGTATTAACTAAAATGTGGGGAAAAAGTGTGTGAGAATTATCTAAACATTTGCACTACAGTAAGTGTGCACAGTGTTAGTAGTGCGCATCTAAAAATATCAAAAGTCATGCAGTGATTAAGGAGTGTAACAGAAAGGCAATGCATTGTTATACAGTGCAGTTAATAACAGCAGTGATACGTGTTAACCCTGAATTGGGACCCTAGATTGTAGTGTGCACTCAGCTTCCCTCTGGGTTATCTCTTTAGTTTTATGCTTCCCCCATATATAATGGCAAAATGCCTTATACACTTGCTTCAGCCCGTCAGCTCTTCTTAGTCCCACCCTGGATTTGTTTTCGCCCAACCATTGATTTTACTTAATATTAATTGAGAAAAAGCAGTTAACTGAAGCAACCACAATAAAAAAAAGAAAACACATGTAATGGTTAAAATAATTTAACTGCTACAAGATGGGTCATTTCAAGGGTATTTAAATGGTTACTGGGTGCAGTTTTGACAATGAAAGACAAAAAATGGAAAATAAATGGTTTATAATAAACTGCTCAAAAATATGGGTTATCTGAAGGGCATTTGAAGGAATATCAGGAGCAAAAAATGAAGGGTAAAGATAAAAAATGGAAAATGAATGGTTGAATGGTACAAATACTGAATAATGAAGGGACTTTGAGAATAAAAAACTGTAAATTCACCCTTCTTTTTCTGTATGGGCTATTTCTTTCCAGAGGTAATCCCTCTGGCAATGTACCCCAGCATCCTGTTTGCCCTTGCTGCAGCCCCCCTACATTGTGCTGATACCTTCATGTCCCCTGTGACTATTACCCCCAGATCCTTTCTGTAATTGCTATCTGCATTTCCCCCAGTCAGCATCTGATTCTTGGATTTCTGGCTCTGAGGTACATTGCCTTACACTTTGTGTTAAACCCCATCTGCCACTCCTTAGACCAGTGTTCAAGCTTAGCTAGATACTCCCTGCATGCCTGCCTCCCTTTTTCACTTTCCACTTTTGCACAAATCTTAGTGTCATCAGCGAACAGGCTGATCTTATTTTTCAGTGAAGACATTGAACAAAACAGGACTCTGCACTGAACCCTGTGGCATCTCACTAGCTACTGGCCTTGGTTGAATGACCACCCCATACAACCACCCTCTGTTGTCTATCCTGTAACCAGCTATCAACCAACTCCACTAGTTTTTGCCATGCACCCAGGTCCCTCAGCTTGCTTAGTAACCTCCCATGTGGCACCACGTCAAAGGCCTTGCTGAAATCCATATACAGGACATCTACAGCTTGGCCTTTGTCAGTCACCCTAAGGACCCAGTCAAAGAAGTCAATTAAGTTAGTTTGGCATGATCTTCCCAAGACAAACCCATTCCTTCTCTCATCCTGTAGTCCATTACTAACAAGAAAAGTTGTCAACATCTCCTTCAGAATGGTCTCCATTAACTTCCCCACTACAGAGGTCTAGCTCACCGGTCTGTAATTGCCTGGTTCATCCTTGGGTCCACTCTTGTGGAGATGCAACACATGACCCATTCTCCAGTAACTGGGTACATTCTCTATCTCCAAAGAGGTGTTAAACAGGTCTGTCAGAGGGCCTGCCAACCCCTCTGCCAGTTCCTTCAGGACACTTCGGTGTACACCATACAGTCCTTGTGCTTTGTCCACCGCAAGGTTTTAAGGCCCTTCAGGATGCTATCCTCCTGAACTAACCCATGTGTTATCTCTGTGCCCCCTCCACCCCTGCCCTCTCTACCATGTAGTAATGGACTATCCCTTTCTTTCGTGAACACTGAGCAGAAGTACTCATTGAGTTCCTCTGCCTAGTCTTCCCCACTTTCTGCCCATTCACCCTCCCTTTTGATTCTAACAATGTCATTATCTGACACAACCATTATAAAAATGGGGCCCATACTCCATTAACATAACTGATTGTGTACCTGACACAGTAAAGGGACATGTTTTATAATTTTCTGCTTAAGATTCTTTTCAACCATGGGAGATACTCTTGTCACTCCTACTGAAGGAATGACCCCTGAATAGCTAAATTATCTGAGAAGTTAAAAGCACATAAAGGGCTCAAAAAGTAACTATGTAAAACTCTTCAACTGAAATTGTATGTATGAATGTGTGTATATATGTATTTCACAGAGCAGTATTAATGTATTTCTTAGCATTCTTGATAGAGCAAATCTTATTGTAAAAGAAGTGATCAGAATGAAAATTAACAAGCTTGCATATAACACGTACAGAGGTATTGAAAAGGCTTCATTTATCTTCCGAAAGTATTCAAAAATGTGTACTTTTAAAATATGTGTATAATATTTATTTAGTAATAATTTACTCTTAAAAAACAATCACAGTGGAATACTTCTTAGAATTAGTATTCCTACAGGCAGTATTCTTCTGATGATGATCACAGAAGATTAAAGATTACTAAACTTAGTCTTAAAAGTCGAATTAATTACTGCTTTAAGACTAAATTTAGTATTCTACTTCAGTGAGGGTGTGTGTGTGTATTCATGCATGTGCGTAGAGGTGAATCACTTTCAACAAGTGAGGGAGGTGTGCAGGGGTTAAAGACACAGTTGTAAAACACCTCTGAGATACTGCATAACCATCTACTGACAGGCATGCTGGTAGAAGGACTACTTTACCAAAAATATGTACTTTCAATTAATTTGCCCTAGTTTTTTACATTTATTTTGAATTATAATAACAATTCCTAACAAGCATTTGTCAATGCCAAATGTTTGCTTGCTGGTATTAGCATTGGAAATGCAGGAGTTAGACAGATGCAGAATAGGAATGGCAGTGAAGTATTGAAGTTCATGCCAACCCCACCTCCATCCTGTAGAGACGGACAGGCATTGGGATAAGTGTTTGGGTCATCAGCCATGACAGCATGTCATGTCACCCTATTCTACGGACAGCGACACATGTTGAAGTGTGCCTTAGGGTGTTTGGCTTTATAGTCACTGCATTCCATAAGGACACGCGCTGAAATGGGTGCAGCATAGGAGAATGGGGTGAAGTCTCTGGGGCTGAAGAGTCCACGGTACACCTCAATGCCTGTCAGTGGCTGGAGGTGGGGGTGGGATGGCATGAGCAGTACAGTCTGCAATGCAAAGGCACACCCTGATGCCTGTCAGTCTGTATAGGGTAGGACATTATAGTTAGAACCCCGAATGCCTCAAGCGTTTGTGGGTATTTATATTACACATTTTCAACATGCCGTTTTTGTGACCCTACCTATGAAGAGTGGCAGTGTGATTATGTCTATTTGTCCCGAACATTGATTTCCAACAGGGACAGTACCATTCTGCACCACATGAACAAAAACACGGATCAGACAGGATGTGAAGAATGACAGCTGTACCATCCACAGGGTGGTGTAAAGAGATGGCAATGCTGAACAGTTGTACTGGGAATATAAAAATTGCTCACACGTCCGAGCATACAGTATGTGGAAACTGCGCAATACACAGTCGTTTTATGGAAAGTTCATCACCAAATTTTCAACATAGGCATTGTAGGACCTCTGCTCATGAACAGTGTCACTGTGATTTTCTTGATGTGTCCTGAACACTGATTTCCCACAGCAACCATGCTATTCTGTGCCAGAAGTGCAAAAACACATTTCGGCCAGGATGTGAAGAATGACAGCTGTACTGTTCATAAGGAGGTGCAGAAAAATGGCAATGTTGAAAAGCTGGAGTGAAAATATTACAAATGTGTGACGTTATGAGCATGACTGGAAACTGTACAATGCACGCTTATAACACAATCATTTTGTGGAGTTTCATCACCAAATTTTCAACATGGGCATTTTATGGCCTCTGCTAATGAACAGTGTCACTGTGATTTTCTTAAAGATCATGTGCAATGGTTTTTGCATATTTTTAATGAAAGCTTTAAAAGCTGAAATTCAAGTCCTTGTGGCATGATTAGTGTTTCCTGAAAATGTCATGCTGTTTGGTTTTGTGGTTTTCTTTAAATCAGCATTTGTTAACTTGCTCTACAGTGGCTGAAAACAGTGGAGTTATTTCTGTCCTCTCAGTCAAACTTAGAGTGTGATGACATCATTTTGGAGTAGCTTACGGTTTCAGATTCCCAATCAGAGCAGCACTCTGTAGAGTTTATGATTTGCTGAGCTCTCCAGATTGCTTACAAACCCAGTCTCCGGTTTGTGTTTAGGGAGATCAGCTTAAAATATATCATTCTCTTCCTTTACAAAGCTGATCATTTCAGTTCCAATGCTGAGATGAAGTAGTGGAAATCTTTTTCTGTGAGAAATCAACTTGTCTGTATCACAGCTCTGTTCTTTCTAATCAAACCTCAATTTTTTTTCTAACTATATAACACAGGGCTATTTAATGAATATAAAATAAATCTAAATTTTATTCATTCACATAAACAGTTTGTCTTTGATTTAGCCTTCATAAATACAATCATGTAAGAACATTTTTTTTATGTCAGATTGACAAACAGGTGCTTATAGCACTCCACTACAGTATTTCAAGCACATGTACTGTCAGAACTCACAAATTTAAGCTCCTTGGTGGTTTCTGTGTGAAAATACATCATGTACGTGTACAACTAGAACCACTATGTGGCATCCTGATGCACTGTGTCTCTGCCCCACAGTTGAGGCAGCTGCAGTCTACTGTCACCAGTCCCCTGCCCCACAAGCACCCTGCCTTCTGTTCCAGATTTGAAGCTGCTACACCCTGCTGCCCACTGTCTCTCCCATACAGTCATGAACTGTGCACCCTGCTGCCTCCATCCCCTGCCTAAAGAATCAGGACTGCTGCTCCCTGCCCAAACAATTGGGGTTGCTGCACCCTGCTGCCCTATGTCCCATGCCCTCACAGCTAGGGAAGCTGCACCTGTTGCCCCCTGTTCCTGTCTCCACAGTCAAGGTTGCTGTGCTGCGCTAGGCCCTAAAGTGCCATGTTCCCCTGCCTCCATGGGCAGGGCTGCTGCATCACGTGTACCCCATCTCACAGTCAGGACTGCTGTACCCTAATGACCCATGTGTCCTGCCCACAGTCGAGGCTTCTGCACCATGCTGTTTTCTGTCACCTATCACCACAGACAGGGCTGCTGCACCCTGCTCCTTTCTGCACAGTTGTGGTTGCTGTGGCCTGCTGTGCCCTAGAGCCCCATGCCTCTGCATTTAGGGTTACTGCACCATGCTACCATTTTCCACAAGATTCAGGGCATTTGCTTCACCCTGTTGCATGCCTCCACAGTTGAGGCAGTTGCACCCTGCTGTCCCCCTGCCACCAGAGTCAGATCCTTTGCTACACTATGCTGAGACAGGAACAGGGGGCAACATGTGCAGTGTCTCTGACTGTGAGGGTGAGAGAGAGAGAGGGAAGGTAGCAGGGTGCAGCAACCACAACTGTTTGGGAAGGGTGCAGCACAAGAGTAAGGGCAATTGCTGCACCCTGTCCCCTGCCTGTGGAGTCAAGGGGCTGTGTGGTGCAGCAGGACACAACAGTGGCAGGGGACAAAGGACAGCATGGTGCAGAAGCCTTGACTCTGGGGCAGGACACAGGTTGGCATCAGGATACAGCAGCCCTGACAGTGGTACAGGGAGTACATTGTGCAGCAGCCCAGCCCTTTTGGGGCAATGGAAGTGTGTAGCAGGGCTCAGCAGCCCCAAATGTGGAATCGGGCAGCATGAGACTCTAGGGTGTAGCACAGTACAGCACAGCAGCCCTGACTGTGGAGACAGGAACAGGGGGCAACAGGGTGCCGTGGCCCTGACTGTGAGCATGGGGACAGAAGGCAGCATGGTGTAGCAGCCCTGAATGTTCAGGCAGGAGATAGGGGTAGCATCAGGATACAGCAGCCCAAACTGTGGGACAGGGTGCAGCAGCAATGCCTGTCTGGGACAAGGGATGTGGGCAGCAAGGTATAGCAAAAGATCTGACTCTGGTGGCAGGGGACTGCAGGGTGCAACTACCTCAACTGTAGAGGCATGCAACAGGGCACAGCAAATGCCCTGCATCTTGTGGTAAGTGGCAGCATGGTGCAGCAATCCAAACTGCAGCGGCATGGGGAACTAGAGCACAGAAGGCCATGGCAACCCCAACTGCGTAGAAAGAAACAAGGTGCAACAGCCCTGTCTCTGTGACAAGGGATAGAGTACAGCATGATGCAGAAGTCTCGACTGTGGTGCAGAACACAGGGGGCATCAGGGTACAGCAGCCCTGACTATGAGATGGGGTACAGATGGTGCAGAAGCCCTGCCCATTTGGGGCAATGGAAGTGGGTAGCAGGGTGTAGCAAAAACCCCACCTCTAGTGGCTAGGGCAGCATGGTACAGCAGCATCAGCTGTGGAGGCAGGGGACCTAGCACACTAGGGCTTAGCACGGCACAGCAGCCCTGACTGTGGAGACAGGAACAGGGGTCAACAGGTGCAGCTTCCCTAACTGTGAGGATGAGGAGAGAGGCAGCAGGGTGCGCCATCCCCAACTGTATGGGCATGGGGTGGCAGGTGCAGCAGCCCTGATTCTTTAGGCAGGGATGGAGGCAGCAGGTGCACAATCCCTGACTGTGTGGGAGAAGACAGAGGGCAGCAGGATGCAGCAGTCTCACATGTGGAGCAGAAGGCAGGGGGCTTGTGGGGCAGGGACAGGTGGCAGTATACTGCAGCTGCCTCAACTGTGATATATGATATATTTTCACACAGAAACCACCAAAGAACTGAAATTTGTGAGTTCAGAGAGGGGCCTGTCACACTCTGCTACAGTATTTCAAGCACATGTACTGTTTGTCAATCTGACATTAAAAAAATGTTCTTACATGAACATATTTATGAAGGCTACATAAAAGACAAACTTTAGATTTATTTTATATACATTAAACAGCCCTGTGATATATAGTTAGAAAAAGAATCAGATTTTTGATTAGAAAGTACTGAAAGCTGTGATACAGACAAGCTGATTTCTCACAGAGAAAGATTTCCACTACTTCAGCTCAGCATTGAAACTGAAATGATCAGCTTTTTATTAGAAGATAATGATATCTTTTAAGCTGATCTATCTAAACACAAACTATGAACTGGGTTTGTAAGAAACTAGGAGAGTTCAGCAAACCATTAACTCTACAAAGTACTGCTCTGTTGGGAATCTAAAACAGTAAGCTACTCCAAAATGACGTCATCGCACTCTAAGATTGATTGAGAGGACATAAATAACTCCACTGTTTTCAGCCACTGTAGAGCAGATTAACAAATGCTGATTTAAAGAAAACCACAAAATCAAACAGCATGAAATTTTCAGGAAACAATAATCATGACACAGGGACTTGAATGTCAGCTTTTCAAGCTTTTATAAAAAATATGTAAAAACCGTTGCACATGATCTTTAATGCGCCCCCAACACTGATTTCCCACAGCAACCATGCTGCTCTGCGCTGCAAATGCAAAAATACATTTCAGTCAGGACGTGAAAAATGACAGTTGTACTGTTCATAAGGAGGGCTGGAAAATGGCAATGTTGAAAATCTGGAGTGAACATATTACAAATGTGCGAAGTTATGAGTATGCATGGAAACTGTGCAACGCACGCTCATAACACAGTCATTTTATGGACTTTCATCATCAAATTTTCAACATAGGCATTTTAGGGCCTCTGCTAATGAACAGTGTCACTGTGAGTTTCGTAATGTGTCCTAAACACTGATTTCCCACAGTGACCGTGCTATTCTGCACCGGAAGTGCAAACACACATTTCGGCCAGGATGTGAAAAATGACAGCTGTACTGTTCATAAGGAGGTGCGGAAAAATGGCAAGGTTGAAAATCTGGAGTGAAAATATTGTAAATGTGTGAAATTACAAGTGTACATGGACACTGAGCAACGCACACTCGTAACATACTCATTTTATAGACTTTTATCACCAAATTTTCAACATAGGCATTTTAGGACCTCTGATAATGAACAGCGTCACTGCCATTTTCGTAATGTGTCCCAAACACAGATTTTCCACAGCGACGGCACTCTTCTGCGTCGCAGGTGCGAAAACACATTTCACCCAGGATGTGAAAAATGGCAGTTGAACAGTTCATTAGGAGGTGTGGAAAAATGACAATTTTGAAAATCTGGACTGAAAATATTGCAAATTAGCAATGTTACGAGCATGCGTAGCAACTGCGTAATGAACGTTCGTAAAACAGTGATTTTTTGGGATTTTTTCCACCAGATTTGCAACATACACTTTTTGAGAGCCCACCTCATGAACACTGGCACTGTTGTTTTGTTAATCGGTCCTGAAAGGTGATTCCGCGCGGTAGCCACATAATCACCTTTTGGGACCGGGCACGCCGCGGACAGTGACTGAATTCATGAGGAGGGTCCCAAAACCCCATGTTGAAAATTTGGTGCCAAAATCCAAAAATGCCCAGCTATACAAAAGCTGAAAAACCCTAGTTATGCCATTCACAGCTTACGCATTGCCTCAGTTCGCGGTCTGCTGTGAAGAGCGGAACATGTTCCCAGTCCACGAAGATCATCACACTGGACTCCAGAGGGAGGTATGAGGTGAGGGGGTGCGGGGAGGCAGGGTGCGCAGTGGGTGGGAGAGGGTTGTGGGGGCCAGGGACTGCAAAGGGACCGTTTTTGTTTCACAGGTTTTTAAAAAAAAAAAACTTTGTGGGGCGGTTTTCCTTTGCAGTGGCATTGGGCATGTTGGGGTGGACTCTCAGGACACCTGATTATTTTTTTTTGGGGGTGTAGCTGATGGGGATTGGGCAAAAGCAGGGGTGCAAGAGCCGGGGATTGGGCAGCCCCTCGGACTCTCCCGTTACTCTTTGGGGGGGCTGATGCCGATGGGAAGTGAGCTTCCCCGTCGGCACATCAAACACGGAGGGGGAACATACTGTCGACAGGGAGTGGGCTCCCCCTTCGGCAAGTTAGATAGCATGGGGATGGATGCCAATGGGGATTGTGGCCCCCGTCTGCAAAAATACACTTCTGTGGGGAAGGGCACATGCTGCTGAGGGGGATTGGGAACCCCCTCAGCACTAGGGGTTGGTTTGATATTGTTTGTGAACACGGCGGCAAGGCACCGCCATGTTCACAAACAATATTACACTAGCAATGTTCCGCAGAGCAATGACGGGTCGCTCCCTCATAGCAGCGAATCACTGATGCTGCAATGACGAGGTGGCCCGTGATTGCTGCGGCGAAAATGTTACAAGTTGGTGCAACTTCTGGAAGCCAGTGTCATCAGCACACTGTGCCTTAATTGGTGCACAGGGCCAAGCCTCCAAATGCAATGCTTCTGTTGGCTGCCACACTGCCATGTTTCCTGAACCCGCTTCTCTCCTAAGCTGTCACATAATGTTTCTTGCACATGTGAGCAAACATAACATAAAAATGACACATGTAATCTATTTTCTAAGCACACTAATACCCTACAGGGTGGGAGGTATGGGTCCTATGCATCTTCCAGAGGCTATATGTGACATTGGGCATAATTACCCCCATATGTGGTGTGGTATAGCCCAATACTGCCCACCCTGTCGGATACTATTGCTTACTTAGTACAGCTGCAATACCTCATTTTCAATGGGGTCCAGCTTTTACACATTTTTTCCACTGTATTTACCCAAACGAGCACAGCTAAGATGCAATATCTTGTTTTGAGTGGGGTCCTGCTTTTTTTTGTTCCACAAAGCTGTTCCTTGTTCTTGGGTCATCTGGTGGCACATCCGCAACCCTGTCATTGACCTTCTCACGGACTTACAAGTTATCCACCATTACCTAGACCACTTTTGCTTGGAGGTGCCAGTTAGGATGGCTTACATTTTCTTCCTGTCACCTGATGTTCTCCCCTGGTGTAAAGGCATGCAGTGAGGTGGTTGTGCATACATGGGGTGGCATGCACGCATGACAAGTGTTCAGCAGCAACTCCTCCTCTCCTGTTGTTCCTAACTGTACTGCTAACTGGTCTCTACCAGTTAGAAGTCATGCAATGGGAACAGCCTTCTGCCCTTCCTGAGAAAAAAGAGCAGTCCCAGGGACACTCGATCATTCCTCTCCTGTCCAGCACCTGGTGGGTCACACTCATGCCCAAAATGCATGTTGGTGGCATAACAAGTGGTAGCACTACCACTGTGTTACTGGGAAGGATTGGGACCCTGCTTTTACCAATTTTTATAATGCATTTTCCCAAAATAGATAAGCTGAGACTGAATATTTCATTTTGAACAGGTCCTGCTTATACCAGTTTTTACACTGTATTTACCCAGGATAGCACAGCAGAGATATGATATCTAGTTTTCAGTGGGGACCCAGCTTTTGTTTATTTTTACAATGCCTATTTGTCCAATGTATTTACCGGGATAGGCCAGCTGAGATGCAGTATCTCATTTTCAGCTGGGTCCTGCTTGTACCCATTTTTACACTTTATTTTCCCAGGACAGCATAGTGAAGATGCAATATTTTGTTTTCAGTGGGGGACCCAGCTTTTACCCACTTTTACAATTTATTTACCCAGGATTAGCCATCTGAGAGACAATATCTCATTGTCAGTGGGCTCCAACATTTTGATCCCAAATTTCCAACAGTTTTTTATTACCTCACGTTATAATCAGGATATACCATATGAAAGATGATTTTAGGAGCGACTGCAAAAACATGTTTTCAAAAGAATTTGAACAAGCATTTGTCAATGCCGAATGTTTGCTTGCTGGTTCTACAGCAAAACACTGTGGGCATAGTGAGAGACAAGCTTCTCCAACACTGGATACCGTGTGTGTGTGTGTGTGTGTGTATGGTGGGGGGGAGAAATATTTGATGTGTGGCACAGTATCGATGCTGTTCACTTTGCTCCTGTGTACTCTGGTTTCACTTTGGGCTTAGGCCACAGACGTCCATGGCACGGGTGAGTGGGTGAGTAGAGACAAACCTAAGGGAAAAAGTACGAGATCCAGGGGCGGGTGGCTGTGACATCTCTCTCTCTCTCTCTCTCTCTTGCTCACTTTATAAGGAACAGGTGACAGTATAGGCAAAAGTAGGAGATTTGCAGGGCGGATGGGTGGAACATCATGTAGCATTTGGGGACACTCATTTCTAACTTATAACATGTGTTGCTGAAAACATGCGGTAGCATAAACACTACTGCACACTTCTCGCTTGCCGCACTTAGCAGAGAAATTAAATGGCTGACACTGACTGTTGCTCTGGATGGCCCATAAACAAGTGTGGGTTGTGAGCAGGGATCATGCCACCAGGACTACTCACATCAACTGCGCTGATATTGTGGATTAATGCATGGCCATGCATACCGAGTGGAGCAATGGGGTTCCACATTTTCAGAAACCCATGTCATAAGTAAGCAATAACCCATGACAGGGTGTGCGGTTATTGGGGATTAACGCACACCCAGGTGTGTTGTGAGGCATGAGGCAGCAGGCCAAGTGTCCTCATAGCACCTGGGTATGCGTTAATCCCCAGTAACTGCACACCCTGTCATGGGTTAATGCTTCCTTATAACAAGGGGCAAAGTGAAGTAATTCTACAGTTTGTAAATAAGACAAAATACATAACAATTTGATGGCAATATTGGAACTTTATTATGAATCCCGCCACCAGCAGATCTGAGGAACAAGAAGTAGGGCAACAAAACATGTAGCACAATGCTCACTGTCAGAACTAGAACAGTGGAAGGGCTAGGACACAGAACTCAGAAAAAAAGACTAGAATTGCAACTCCCCCTTTTAAAGCATGTAAAGTGCATCACTATCTTTTGGAGGACAAAAACGAGCTGCCTCTGGGGGTTGCCACTGGGTTGCACGTGGTTTCGGCTTAGCGTTTGTAATGCTGTTTTGCCCCAAAATTAAATGCAGCCCATTTCTAAGCTCCCTTGGCCCAACTCGAAATGCGAATCTGGACTAGGAAGCATTTGTACTGCCACAGCAGCAGTTCTGTGCTGCTGAAAACCACAAGTAAATTCCGGTCCCCTGTCCTGTCCAGCTGTCCCAAGCTAGGGATTAGGGGCTGGGGAGCGCACTGGTAGACTCTTGTACAGTCCTCCAGCTTTTGGGTGGTGGGGGCAACCAGTTGCAGTTGAGTGGGACCATACCTCTATAGTGTCTCACCTTTCACTGGGCCCAAGGACATAAGAAGGTGCAGTGAACTCAGGCATAAAGCAGAAATGTAAAACCACTGGGGAGGGGGTCTGAACCAGATGACCAGCTCCAGGAAAGGTTAAGAGGGGGATGGGGGGCTATTCTGTTGCTGGGAATGGTATTAGAGGGTCCAACTGCAGAGAGAATGGGGGCTGAGTGGTCTGGGGAGGGTGCTCAGCTTGGGGAAAGCTAGTCCTGGTGCTGGAAATGTGGGCAAGCTACAGGGAGATTTGTTAGAGAAATGGGGTTTTGGGTGGGTCCATTTCCAAGGAGGTTGATCATCTGGCATGAGAGGCTGGTCTGTGATCAGGAAAAGTGAGCGCTAAAATCATAGCGTTAAACAAAATTCATCAGAGAGGGATGTTTGAATGTAAATCAATATGAACAACATCTGAACAGCCATGACTATCAACAGAGAACTCCTAAGCCGGGCTCTTAAGTCTGGCAAATAATTGGGGCAGCTGACTGAAAGCAGACCAACCCTGTGTAAATTGAGAGATTTGGTTCCTTTATGTTGCTGTTGGGGAGGGGTGGTCAGCAAGCTCTAGGCATCACTGAAGCAACTGCTCTCTGTTACTGTATATCTTCCACTCCCTGGCCCTCTCCTGAACGGGGGTGGGTGGGAATGTCAGCTGCAGACAGTTGCTGGTCTGTGAAAGGAGGGATTCATGTTGTGCCAATCTGTCTGGGGAGTCAGCTGCCAGGGGGAGTATGGGATGGGTCTTTCTGCTGTGTGAAGGGAACACATGCTAGTATGTTGGGAGGGGTTTTGCTGAAGGGGTGGTTGGTTTGTGGGAAGTGGGGTTCCAGACAGGAGATGGGGATGGGGCTTGGGGGTGTCAGCTGCAGGAGGGTCTTGGTCTGTGAGGAAGAGGAGGTCCATCTGTGGGGTGGTGGCCAGTCTTTCAAACAAGGGGTTTCAGCTGTGTGTGGGAGGCCAACTGCCAGTCTGTTCTGGTGTGGTAGATGGACGGATGGGAGAGTGTGGTATGGGGCTTTCTGCTGTGAGGGGGACACACAGCTAGTATGTTTGGGGGGGGTGACTAGTCTGTGGGAAGGGTGGCTCCACTGTTGGTGGCTCATTGCACTACCAGCAATGCATGTGGCACTGCACGATCAACAGTGAACAGTGTGTTTCTCAATGCAGATGGCAGCACTCATGGCACAGCACAGTGCTAGCAATATCCATGGCGCAGCAGTGTGTCAGCATCATATATGGCAGTGCCGTATCCATAGCGGGGGGGACCTTGGGTATCTGTTGCCAGGGCTAGGGGGGTCTGGAGCCTGCATTCAAAATCTAACACCTTTGCACTGCACAGTTGGTAGTGCTTCTGCCACTGGGCTAGAAGGTTGTGCATACTGGTCCCACAGCTGGGTCTGGGTTTATACTATAAATGCTGGCACTCTAGTGCAATACCTCTGCTATCATTCCACTGTGCCATTTGTACAGCTGTCAGCAGGATTTTGATAAACATGTTTTTTTTTTTAGGGGTTTGCATGATACTATTGAGACCTCGCAATGATGGCATTACATTACTTCTGGTGGTGGGGGGGGTGTTGTGCTTGGGTTATGCAATCCTTTGGATGAAACGTTAAACCGAAGTAACATCTACCCATCTCTTCTGCTGTCTGGTGAGTCTCCAGGTGGAAGTAAAAGATCACGGTGCCCTTTTTTTTTACTTAATGTTTTTTTGGCCCTCTCTTATCACACCCACCTCACTCTTCAGGGTCCCAATGCACCAGAGCTGGCTCCCATGGGTGCCCTGCTCCCCCTTCTGAATCAGAAGCCACCGGTTTACTCCCCGATTTTGGGGTAGGGGAGTCCCCTGTCTCCCCCATGCTTCAGGAGGGGAGCGTGTACCTGGAGCTGCTGTGCAGGGGCCTGTCTACCAATGTGACCATGGGGCTTTTTTCCTTGTTCTCCTCACCCTCCTGTAGATGTCAGCACACACAAGGAGGACCAAGGAGCTGGAAGCATGCAGAGACATACCTCCATTCTGGTCCTCGGCCACCGTCTACCCCTCCCTTGATTTCAGCCTGTTCTGTTGCACTGGCACCACCCATGGTCACCCAGGTGGTGGCCGTAGTACGACAAAGAGAGCTGCCCACCCCTTCCCTCGGCCAGCCCTCAGATGACCCAGGCTCGCTACCAAAACCAAGTTGCTTGCGCTGCAAGTGGTAGTGCTATCGCCGCACGGGCAGGCCTACTAGAACAGTGCCCTTTTCTCAGGAGATGGGGATTTTTCATCAGTGTTCTGACCAGCATTCCCCTTCCTATAAAATGGGTTCAGACAATTGCCCAAGGCTGTGTTTTGTTATTGATATGCAAAATTTACTGCAGCTACATGTTTACAGTTACTTTACTACCAGTTTCTCATTGTTTGTATAACAATTATTACTGTTATTTTGGAATACTGTGTGTATAACTATTTGCACTAAATCTGCTATGCTTTTTTTGCACATCTAAAAAATACCTTGAAAGTGGTTTACACGTGTACGGACAACATAAACTGCCTTGAATTGATGTTCAGTATCTGAAGAAAATATGTGTGTGTGCAATATATAACACTGATTGATTTAAACTGTGCAAAAGGTAATGAAACACAGAAGTATGAAGCAAGCCTGTTGGCGCAGCGCACTACTGCTCATGATACCAGCATCCTGGGTTTCAAGCCGAGGTAAGTCCTGGGGATAGCAGGTGGGGGGGGGGCTGTCAGCAAAGTGAGTGCCAACCAGTGTGCAGAAAGAAAAAGGAAGTAAAACAAGCATTTGTCAATGCCGAATGTTTGCTTGCTGGCATTGGCAGTGGTAGTGTAGAAGTTACAGATCTGCGTAATAGGAATGGCATTGAAGTATTGAACTGAAGCCAACCCCACCACCACACTGCAGAGAGTGACAGACATTGGGGTGTGCCTTCTGGTCGTCAGGCATAACGGTCACGCCATTTCACCACACCCCACCCTGCAGACACTAACAAGTGTCACGGTGTTCCTTGGGGTCTTTGGCCCTTATGCGCACCCCATTCCATTAGGAAATATGGTTAGATGGGTGCGATATAGGAGAATGGGGTGAACTTTGGGGCTGAAGAGTCCAAGGCATACCTCGATGCCTCCCACTGGCTGCAGGGTGTGGAATGGTATGAGCATTACAGGCAAGAATCTCAAGTCACACCCCTGATGCCTGTCATTCTCTACAGGGTTGGGCGTTATGGTTGGAAACCCTAATACCTCAGGCATTCGTTGGTATTTTCACTCCAAATTTTCAACATGTTTTTTGTGACCCCACCTCATGGACAGTGGCAATATCAGTTTGTTAGCCGATAGCTGCTTATGCACAGCGACTACGGCATTTAGCACCACAGGTGCAAAAACATTCTGAACAGGATGTAAAAAATGACAGCTGTACTGTTCATGGGGAGGTGTAACAAATGGCAATGTTGCAAATCTGCAGTAAAAAGTATTAAAAAAAACTGGTGAAGTCACGAGCTTACATAGAAACTGTGCAACGCACACCCGTAATAAAATTAGGTTGGGGATTTTTTACTGCAGATTGTCAACTCAGGCATTTTGGTGCCTCCAATCATGAACAGTGTTACTGCGATTTTCTTTATCTGTCCCGAACAATGATTTCCCACAGAGACCACGCACCTCTGCGCTGAAAGTGTGAAAACACACTTCGGCCATGTTGTGAAAAATGACAGCTGTACTGTTCATAAGGAACTGTGGAAAAATGCCGCTGGTGAAAATCTGGACTGAAAATATTACAAAGTCATAAACTTACGAGGGTGCGTGGAAACTGCACAATGCTCACTCATAGCACAGTCATTTTATGGACTTTTGTCACCAAATTTTCAACATAGCCATTTTAAGACCTCTGCTCATGAACAGTGTAACTGTGATTTTCGTAATCTGTCCCAAACATTGCTTTCGCATACCAACAGCACCATTGTGCGCTACATGTGCGAAAACACATTTTGGGCGACATATGAAAAATGGCAGCTTCAGAAGGAAGTGTAAAAAATGGCAATGTTGAAAATCTGCAGTGAAAATATTAAATTCGCTAACTTACAAGCATGCATAGGAACTGTGCAACGCATGCTCGAAAAACAGTCATTTTTAGGAATTTTTTCACCAAATTTTCAAAATAGCCATTTTAAGACCTCTGCTCATGAACAGTGTCACTGTGATTTTCTTAATGTATCCCACACATTGATTTCGCACATCAACTGCGCCATTGTGCGCTACATGGGCGGAAACACATATTGGGCAAGATGTGAAAAATGACAGCTGTACTGCTCATAAGGAGGTGTGGTAAAATGGCAATGTTGAAAATCTGGAGTGAAAATATTGAAAATTCGCGAACTTACGAGCGTGCGTAGGAACTGCGCAATGCAGACTCGTAAAACAGTCATTTTTATGAATTTTTCCACCAGATTTTCAAAATAGGCTTCTTGAGAGCCCACCTTATGAACACTGGCAGTGTTGTTTGGTTAATCAGTCCCAGAAGGTGATTTTGCGCAGTGACTGCGAAATCACCCTTCGGGCCCGAATAACACCATGACAGTGACTGCATTCCTAAGAACCCCATGTTGAAAATTTGGTGCAAAAATTCCAAAAAATGCCTGAGATATGCAACAAAGTTGAAAAAACCCTATCTATCCCATTATACAGCTTACCGCATTTCCTCAGTTCGTGATCGGCTTTGAAGAGTGCAGACATGTTCCCGGTCCACTGATGATCGTCGCGCCGAGCTCCACAGGTAAGTATGGGGTGGGGTGTGGGGAGGCAGGGTGCGCAGTGGGTGGGTGCGGGTTGTGGGGGTCAGGAGACTGTGTGGGACTGTTTTTCTTACAGGTTTTTTTTTATTACACTGACGTGGGACATTTGCCATGCTGGGGTGGGCTCCCAGCAAGGTACAAGGAGCGGCTGGAGGCATGGAGCCAGCGGGGATTGGACACCCCGTCGGCCATAGTATCTATTGCCACGCTGGGGTGGGCTCCCCAGCGTGGTACTCTGTACTCTGGGGGGGGTGAGGACAGTGGAGCTGACTGGGGATTGGGTACCCCCCTCGGCTATACCATGAGTTGCCATGCTGGGTTGGGCACCCAGCGTGGCATGTGGAAGGCTTTGGGGGGGAGCGCAGCACAGCTGACGGGGGATTGGGCACCCCCGTTGGCTATACAGTGTGTGTGTGGGGGGGCAGCATGCAGTATGCGTGCGTGCGTGTGTATATGTGTGTGTGTGTAGGGGGAGCTGCGCATGAGCAGGCGATATCTTATCGCTGCTCACTGAAGCATAGCTCCCCCTTTCAACTGTACACCACTGCATTTTGGAGCTGTCATAGACAGCTCCAGCATGTATTGGAGGATCAATGCGCCTGCCAACACACTGACTGAATGGAAGAGGATGACACACCTCCGAAAACTCGGATGATGGCACTATGCTTCTTGCACATGCGTGCAAGCAAACATAAAAACAAACAGATTAAACAGAATTTTGGGCTATATGTCAGGGTGGGGGACTTGGTTGCTAGAGATCAGTGATGGGTGGTGGACTCAGGCAGTGGAACTGCAGCACCTAAGTGGAGTCACAGAGCATTGTATGGTAGGCACAGGTGCTCAGGAAGAAAGTGGTATCAAAGGGGAGGTGGATGTGGGGGGCTCAAGGAGGAAGGGGTGTCCAGTGGCCAGGAGTGAAATGTCGGGGGCCAGAATAAGGGGTTTCTGAGGAGGAAGAGACATCCAGTGGACTGGGGAGGAGGACGTATCTGGTAAGCTGGAGTAGGAAGTGTCGGGGGGTGTGGGAGGGAGGGATGTCCAGTGGGCTGGAGAGAGAGAGAGAGAGAGGTGTGTCTGGTGGCCCAGGGATAAGTGTTGGCCAGAGGGCCAGGAGGGAAGTCAAGGGAGGTAGGGGTCTGAAGGGCAATGGAAGGAGCCAGAGCAGAGCTGATGAGGGACTGTAGAGAGAGCAAGGGTGTTGGAGGGGACTATGGAGTGTGCAAGAATCTAGGGGGACTATGTGGTGAGGGGACATGGATGAAGAAGGTGGTGATTAGAAGTTAGTGTTGGGTCATTGAAGGAGGAGTTAATGTCACAGCTGGAAACCCTCATTCCACAGACCAGGCAGCATTTCATAGCTGAATCCCCCTTTCCCACAGACCAGCAACCCCCTGCAGCTGACCCCTCCAGCACCCCCCCATGCTCCATCCCCTAGTTGATTGCTAGATCACCATAATCTGTGTTGTTCGATGTGCAGTTTGGTCTTCAGTTTCTAGACAATGACATTCAACTATAAGCTGAATTTGGTTGTTGAGTCATATGTTTTGCAGTACTGTTATATAGTACTTAAGTAAGCAATAAGGCTGGGCCAGTGTGGGTGGAGTAAGCAGCTAGTCTGTGGGTGAGAAGGGTGGTGGGGAGATGGGCAGATTCAGGAAGGGTGACTAACAAAAGGACCATACTACTTAGCTGTCTGTGTATGGCTGTCAGTGCATTGGCACCGTAGGTACTGCTGTCACTGTGCAACATCTACTGCTCCCACTGTAACACATGTGCTGCTTTCATTGCACTGTGCCATGTGTACCCCTGTCATTGCAGTGTGCCACATGTTCTGCAGTCATTGGATTGTGCCATGTGGATTCTCGTTACTGTGCAGCATGCACTGCTATCACTGTCAGCTGCTTCGTTGCTGCCAACCAGGGGGTGGGATATTGGGATAACGGCAGGCAGTTCCACTAAGAAAAATGTTTCAAAAGTTCCCTGGTGTGGGGTTCTGCAGCAGTGGAGGTTGTAGCAGTAGGTAGTGGTGCATGGGCTATGCTGGGGACATGCTGGTGAGTGTGGACTGGTGCAGGGCTTCTATCATAGGTGTCAGCGTGGTTCAGTTGGTAGCACATCTGCCTCTGGACCAGAAGGTCTTGGGTTCTCGTCTCACACTGGGATTGGACTTGCACCTAAAAATCTTTGGCATCCGAGTGCAGTATTGGGGGGTGCTGTACTGCTGGGGTGCGCCGTCCTTCAGATGAGATGTTAAACCGAGGTCCCTTCTGCCCGTCCTGGTGTTGTCCTGGTGGGTGTCCAGGTGGAAGTAAAAGAACCCAGGGCACTCTTCGCAAAGAGTAGGGAATATTCCTGGTGTCCTGGCCAACATTCCCCCCTTCCTATAAACCGGTTCATGCAATTATCCAGGCTGTGTGTGGGTGATGATGTGTGATATAGCCGCCACCACACATTCAGTCACTTCACTACCAGTCTAGCATTGCTTGTAAAGTGCTTTGGATGTATGAAAAGTGCTATATAAATGCGGATTCTTCTTCTATCATGGTGAACTGACTACATGGATATCTATACTACAGAGATTTACCTATTGACCATGCTGCAGAGGACTTCTGAAGTAGCCAGAGTGCCCAAAATAAGCATGTTTTTCACCCAAACACTGTTCCCTGAGGCTCGTGTTGGGACCAATTGGGTCCCAAGATTATGTTCATTAAATGAGTATTCATTCAGCATATCACAGGGATAGAATGGCAGCATTTTAAATATATGCTGAAAAAAACTGATTAACAGTTTAACATGTGAAAAGTGCTAAATAGTTTTGAAACTGCATAGCACTTGGCACAGACTAATTAGCAACATTCTTAAAAATTATATAGTTTTATTAATACAGTATTGCATACTGTGTCTTGGACTTACTCAAAAATGGTTAGCAGTTTTCTGCAGAGAATTTCTGAAAATGGTTAACATTACCCCTTGTTTTGCTTTTTTTTTTCCCCCAAATTCTTTTTATTCTCCATCATCCTGAGTTATCTTTCAGAGGTACCTTCTCAGTTCATCCCCCTGCTACTTCCCACCAAGACCCCCACTGGTGAGCCCCTTCTATGGAGACTTCCCAGCCCCCCCCGGATCACCCCCCTTGGGGAGGGCCCACCACTCCTACCTTGCGGTGTCTTTCTGTGATTAGAGGGTCCATCTTCAGTGGGTGGTGCCTGGGGATCACCGTGGTGCAGCAGTTCGGTGCTGGGATGCTGGGGATGTTCAGAGATGGCTTCCAAAGCCCTCATCACCTCCTTAGTCCTCCGGGGATTTTCTGGTGTGGGTGCCCCACCCCCTCTCCCTCCCCTGAGCTCGGACGTGCAACGATGTTCCCTGATGTCTGCTGATGCTCTGTCCCGCTACTTTAGCCCTTAAGCTGTGCAGATACCTTCGGCTTCCACTGGTGGCCACTGCTGTGCCAAGCATACCCTGGATCTCTCCCCTGAGAGAGGAGAGCAGTCATCGGAGACTCAGTCCTCTCTGTCTCCCCTGCCCATCCCCAATGGCCCGGGCTCATTCCCAAACCCGGGTCACTGGCATGGCATCCAGTGCCTCAACCCTCAGAGCCACTGGGCCGGTTTGCTTAGTGTTTTGCTATGGTATACCAGCTATGTAACACCCTGGAATTGGTGTGCTGCAAACTGTTAGGGGACTGTTAAAAAAACCAAAAATAAGCTCTATTATTGTACCTAGAGTGGTGGTCCACAGTGATGGCAGTGCACATGGTACAGCACCATGTCAGCAGTGCATATGACACAGTATCATGTCGGTAATGCATGTGACACAGTGTTGGCCTGGCATAGCACACTGTCAGCATCGTTCATGGTACACCACTGTGTTGACATTACATGTGGCACAGCAGTGTCAGGATTGCAGTTGACACAGTTCATTGTTGGGATTGCACGTAGTACAGTGTCAGCAGGGCACATGGCACAGTGCAGTGTCGGCAATGCAGGTGAAATGGCATGGTGCCAGCATCATGCATGGCACAACAGTGTCAGCTTGCACTAGTTATGTGCAATGGCGGAACTGATGTCACTGACCTGTTCCACATGTACTACAGACACTGCACTGTGCCATGTGCACTGCTGAGACCACACTGTGCCTTGTGCTAGCTGACATTGTGCTGTGCTATGCATGATACTGGCACAGCATCACTCCTTCTGCACTGCTAACACTGCACTGTGCCACATGTAGTCCCAACACAGCTGTACCGCATGCGGTATTAACACTGTGCTGTACCACATGGGATGCTGACTGTGCTGTGCCATGCCAACACTGCACCATATGCAATGCTGACACTATACTGTGCCATGTGAACTGCCAGCATGACACAATGCCACGTGCACTGCCATCACTGTGCTGTGACATGTCCAATCCCAACACTGTACTGCAAGACTGGAGCATCACATGAGATGCTGACACTGTGCTGTGCCACATGCAGTGCTGTCAGTGTGCTGTGACATGCAAATGCTGCTTCACATGAAATGCACCACTATATTTTGCCATGTGCACTGCTGACACGTCGCTGTGCCACATGCATTTCCAACAACAAATGCCATGTGCGGTACTGACACTGTGTGCCATTTGCAATGCCAACACAGCACTAAGTCATGTGCACTGCTGAGACAGCACAGTGCCACATGCAGTGACAACACTGTGCTGTGCCACATGCAATGCACTGATGTCCCTCTCTCCAACACTGCACTGAATCACATGTACTGACAACACTGACCGCACTGTGCCATGTGCACTCCCTACATTGCACTGTCATGTGTACTGCCAACACTGCTGTGCCATGTCATACCAACAGTGCAATGTGTGCCACACATACACTAACAGGCTGGGGGGAGCAAGCCAGAAGTCAAGGCTGGGTGGGGAACTCTGGGATCTAACAACCAATTATGAGGGTGATTTGGAATCCAACTACAAGTGCTGGGAGAAGGGGACACTATGAAGCTTGCCACTGCTGGGAGAAGGAATGCTATGAAGCTTGCCACCACTGTGGCAGGGGGTCAGGGAGCATGCTGCCTAGGCAGTATGGGCCTCAGGAGCCTGTAGTCAGTCATGGGGGGAGGGGCTAGAGGTCAGTGATATTGGTGAACTCATGAGGTGAACTTGCAGCAACTCTCTGAATGGGGACATAAAGTGCTGTACGGTGGGTGTCCCGTGGGTCAAGAGAGAGGAGGCACCCAGGGGACTCAAGGAATGTAGCTGGTGTCCAGGGCATGCAGAAAGGAAGAGCGTGTCAAATTGCTAGGGAGTGAGAAGTCTTGGGGCCCAGGAGGGAGGGGCATCCAGGTGGCTGGGGAGTGAGGTCCAGTAGGCCAGGGTGGGAGGTGTCCGTGGGGGGTCTGGAAGGCAGGGATGTCTACTAAGGAACTCCATTGCTGTGGACATACTGCATCTCATGTCATCTCTCCATTTCCTAAGTGCACATCAAAAAACAGAACAGCAACAAAAGTGGAACAGAGGCATATACTTTAACACAATCACTAAAGCAGCTATAAATACAGTGGCACACACACACACATAAGCATTATGAGCATTCGGCATTTAGCCACGGGATGACAGAAATTCTGGGACTGCCATGCTGTGTTAAGAAACTGATGAGAAAACAGTCGAGAGACGCACGTAATTGCCCTGCTCTTCTGACAGTGTGGCTCCGAGACCACACTGTTCCGGTTCCTAAGCAATGAGCACCGGGTGAGGAGGTGACCAACCTTTTGGGGCCACCTAATACCAGCATCTCAGCACTCCGAGTCCGGGACCATCATGGAGACAGCTGCATGCACAGGCACATTTAGCCACTCGTTGTCATTAACTACAGGCACCATTCCCGCAGGTCATGATGGGGGGGCTCATAAATTGTGCTGATAGTACCTTGCTGGTAATTAACAGCAACGGCAGCATGGGGCTGTACAGAGACATATTTAAAGAGGACAGGAAATGAGTTCTAATATGCAGCTGTTTATAATGTTACCACTTACAGAAATAATATCCATCAGCCTGAAAGATCCATATGTAACGGTACCTCAGTAAAAAGTTATTTGAAAAACAGTATTTTGCATTGTTTTAATTTTATGGGCAGCATTCTGTTACAGTTTTCTTTATGGAAACAGTGATCTAGAGTTTTAACTATGTCACAGTTTGAGCAAAGAATTCTAAGTATGGTTCTGATAGGACAATAGCTCACATTTAGCATTCTGTACTCAAACCGTGACATAGTAAACACTCCAGATTACTGGTTCCATGAAGAGAACTGTACAGAATGGTGTCCATAAAAAGAAAACAATTGAAAATACAGTTTTTTGCATCAGTGTTTATTAAGGCACAGTTAAATATGGCTCATTTAGAGGCAAGTTTATCACTTCTCTTACAAGGAACATACTAACTGCTACCAATTAGCACACATTTCCTGTCCCCTTTAAATGCATGCTAGTGGAATGACTGTGTGTGCGGGTGAATTGAGTTCCATGGAGAAGGTGGGTGGGTAGAACCAGTGAGATCACACTGAACAAACAAATCCCAGTACTTGTCTATCAGGGGTGTAGCCAGGAATTTCAGATCTGCACACCAAGTGGACTCACTGCTACCCCCATTGTTTGAGCCAGCTACCCTTTCCCCCCAGCTGTCCGTGCCCTGTTCATGCCCTTTCACCCAACACAAGCGTCATTTTCCCTGTGGTGTATACCACGCCATGACTAGCCACACTGTCACCAACGGTTGTCAAACTAACAGACTGACTTTTAGTTACAATATTGCATTGTGACAAGTCTCTGGACCACATCAGGGTAGCCAGTAGCACAGAGGTCCATTCACACACACTAGCCATACCACCACACCACTAACCACACTATCACCAACAGTTGTCAGACTAACAGACTAGCTTTTAGTTACAATATTGCATTGTGACAAGCCTCTGTACCACATCAAGGTAGCCAGTCGCAGAGTTCCATTCACACACCACTAGCCATACCACCACAACACTAGTCACACTATCACCAACAGTTGTCAGACTAACAGACTAGCTTTTAGTTACAATATTGCATTGTGACAAGCCTCTGTACGACAACAATGCAGCCAGTTCCAGAGGTCCATTCACACACCACTAGCCATACCACCACATGACTAGCCACATTTTCACCAACAGTTGTCAGAGTAACAGACTGGCTTTTAGTTACAATATTGCATTGTGATAAGCCTCTGTACCACATCAAGGTAGCCAGTCCCTCAGAGGTCCATTCACACACCACTAGCCATACCACCACACCACTAGCCATACTATCAGTTGTCAGACTAAGACTGGCTTTTAGTTACAGCAACACCCCAGAGTCCCCCAGCAGAACAGCAGAACCTTCATATCACACAAGATAGTCATAGCAGGCTTAGCAACCCCAATAAGCGCTGAACAGCACTTCCTGACCTTAATTGCGTCCATGGTTAATTTCTACACATAGCTACCTTATTGTTTGCTTTTCCCAGCTGGCATGTCAACTAAAACCTAAATCTACACACAGGGGCATAGGCAGGATTTTTTTGGGGGGGTATTTGCACATGATATTTGTGAATTAGGACAAATAAAAGTGGGGGGAAGGGGCTCTGGGGCGCTCGGCCCCCAGAAGCTCTGGGGTTTCTACATGCTCTGTGGTGAGTTTTAGGGTTATTTTGGAAGGGAAAAAAAACAACACTTTTATTACATCTTCTCTACCCCTAATTTCAGGGGAATTTTTTTCCATGGAATCAGGAGTGTGGGGGACTGACTGGCATTGGAGTTTGCAGGTCCAGTGGTTGTGGCAACTGGTTGTCGAACATTTTTATCAACCAACTACCCTATATGCAGTTTTTGTATTATGTTGTGAAAGATTTCTACAGAAAAGTTGGGAGTTTGGGGGCCAATAGGCCCCTAGAAGCTCTGGTGTTTGTACATGCTCTGTGGTCTGTTTTAGGGTTTTTCTTGAAGGAAAAAAAACACACTTGTTACATCTTCCCTACCCCTAATTTCAGTGGAATGTATTTTTTCCATGGAATCAAGGTTGTGGAAGAATGACTTTCATTGGAGTCTGCAGGTCCAGTGGTTGTGGACAACTGGTTGGAACACTGCCTTCAACCACACACCCTATATGCAGTTTTTGTAATATGTCATGAAAGATTTCTTCAAGAAAAGTGGAGGGGGGGTGATCTGAAGATCCGGAGTTTGTACATTCTCTGTGGTTTGTGTTTTAGTGTTAGATGTCAGTTGTATGAGATGGCGGCCAGCAGTGTAGGTGAAGAGAGGCTGTGAGTAGTGGCCGCCAATCTCTAGTCCAGATGGGCAAGTGAGGATGGCACCAGGAGGGGGTGGGCAACCAAACTACCAGGTAGTTTTTTAATGCCAAACCTAGAACTGGTGTGAGTGAGAGCAAGGGAGAAAGTACCACTGGTACCAGGGATAATCTTTTATTGTAACTTGTACTGGGACCAGAAGTGAGGGGGGCCACTTGCAGTTGCACCTTGTTGTCAGAATGCCCAACTTTGTTTTGCTTTAGATCACTGAAAACAGCAGCGACTATACAGGAAAATAAACAGGTAGCAGTGCTCCCCCCTCCCTCACCCCCAGTCCCAGCACAACTTAAAATAAAAGAATATTTCCCTAGTTCCAGTGGTACTTCATCACCACCCCTGGTCCTAACACAAGTTAAAAGATTTCCTGGTACCAATGTTCCCCTTCTCCCACACCAGATCCCCGGTTTGGCATAAAACCTCCCCTTGGTAGTCTAGTGGCCAGTTCTCTTCTGGCACCATCCTCTGCTGCCCCACTGCCAGACTTCAGCATGCAGCCAGAACGCACCCTCTGCTCACCTGTGGCACTGACTGCCATCTCATTCATGCAAGTACAGTCTATACAAGTCGCATTACCCATATTGTACGTCACTTATGTGAGATGGTGCCCAGCAGCGGAGGAGAACAGAGGATGAGTAGTGGCCACCGTATCAAGCCCACGTGGGCAATTGAGGAGGAGGCCAGGAGGGGGTGGGCAGCTAGACTACCAGATATTTTTTTTTAATGCCAAACCTGGGACTGGTTTTGGTGAGGGAGGAGATAAAGTACCACTGGTACCAGGGGGTAATCTTTTATTGTAACTGGTTGTATTTGGCCCAAGAGTGAAGAGGAGCACTAAGCATGTGTGGAGGCCTGAGGGGACAATGTCATTTACGTGCTGCTTAATCCCCCATTCATACTAGGTAAATGCAATGCATCACACAATGATAGAAGCATAGAATTTGTTGAATGTCATAACTGAGAACTAAAATGCTTTTTATCACTACACTGAAAAAGGACTGCAGTGCTCTTAAATCACCCAGTCTACCCAGTGCCAAGTCAAGTGTAATATTGCTTGCCTCCCTTTAAGCTGTGTATTGCCCAGATTCCCAAAATGAAGTGACTGACTTGAGGGAGGTTGGCTGCTGCCTGCTGGCATTCAAGACAGAATGCCTGGCTGAGGTGGGAGATGACCATCGGTGAACATCTGAGGCTCAAGGGGGCTGACAGGCTGGTATGGGGAAAAAAAGTTTTACTCCAACCTCCTCTGACTCACTCCACCACCACACTCACTGAACCCGGCCAACAACCACTATTGGTACTTACTATTCTCTCTCTCTCTCTCTCATGGCTCCTCCGATCTGGCCAGGCTCACCCACGATAAGCAACTCACGGCTGCACAGCTCAAGAACATGGTCGGCCGACCGGGTCTAGTGAAGTCTACTCCAGACCAACAAAATAAGCTGATGATTCCTCACTGTCCGTGACCTGTCTCCTCCTCACTCTCTAACTCATTGTGTAGCCAGGCATTGCATTTGTGGCAGTGCGTGTGGCAAGCCAGTGCACCAAGCCATCAACTGCAAGCCACGCCACTTAACTGGCTGCTGAGAGAGGAGGAGGAGGAGTACATCAGATTTCAGCCAGGAAACTCTGTCCCTCAACCGACGGTGGACTGGGCTGTCAGAATGTGTGTCCAGCAGTCAGAGATGAACCAGAGAACTATCCCCTCAAAAGAGATTTGAGGAGTTCCTAGGGCTGTCTGGTTTTCTGCCACTGATCTCAATGCTCTGGCCAGTGTTACAGCAGAAATGGGATGGGATCATCATTTTCTGGCCTGATCTATAGGATGCCATAATTATCTTGGCTTGAGCACAGCATAGAACAATGCAGGCCCTTCCTTGTCAGTTTAGCACTGCTTCCAGCAAACTGTGAAAGAAACCTAAAGGAGGAAATATGTAATTAATAAGTTCAGCTAGAGAGCTTCAGAAAGTTTTCTTTTTGAAATAAAATAACCTGCTTAGATAATGTTGCGGCTATTTCACTGCACTCTTATATGGTGAGATACTTGCATTACACAAATGTGGGAGAGTACAAACACAGCACCAGATTTATTAATAGTAAATAGCCCTGCTGTGCAGCTTCTGATCATCTTTGCTAATAGGAGTGACGTTGCCTGTTGGAAAAATGCAACCTTGTAATAGCTGGGAGCTGACAGTCCTGTTAATAAAGGATCTACCACCAGGAGCCTCTAAATGTTCTGTGTAGTACATAAAGGTGATTTGTATTTCCTTTCAATTGCCCAGCCGATATTAAAGAGCAGGTGCACACTGTAATTTTCCCAGCCCTGCCCAAACATATATGGTAGCTGACCTACTCCGGTGTTAAGAGGTATTAAAAATACCATGTGCTTCAGTCCAGTAAAAAAGTTACCGAACCCCTAATGTGTACCCCAGGAAAAACAGAACCTGTTGACACACCCACAGGCAGGCACCTTCAGCCCCCTTTTGTGATGTCAGAAAATGAGGGCTGTTTGTGTGCTCCATTGACCTGTATGAGCACAATTTTGCTATAGCTTTTAGTAATATTTAGAGGTGCGATTTAGAAAAATCAAAGCGGCCGCTTGAGTTACAGTAACTTCTGCTACTCCAGTGGTCACTTTGGTTTGTTTATATTACATCTCTAAATATTACTAAAAGCTATAGAAAAGTCTGGCTCATACAAGTCAATGGAGCAAACACACACACAGCCCTCATTTTCTGATATCACAAAAGGGGCTGCAGGGGCCTGGCTGGGGGTGTGTCAGCAGGTTCAGGTATCAGCTCTGTTTTTCCTGGGGTACATATTAGGGGTCCTGCAATTTTTTTACTGGACTGAACCGCATGGAATTTTAATACCCCTTAACACTGGAGCAGGTCAGCTAGCATATATTTATTTATTTATTTATTTATTGAATTTTGTTGACCGGGTAAGCCCACTGAGACTAGAAGTCACTTTTTCACAGGCAACCCGTGGGTGGGGATACAGATGGTAACCAACTGAAATTGAACCAGATTAAGCTGTTGGTGGTATTTCTAGTGAATGGAGGAAATTTGGCCAGGACACTGGGGAAATTCCCCTACTGAGCTGTAGGGGGCCTCACTGCTTGGCAACTTGCCAAGATGGCAGACAGCAGCCCAGGAGAGAGGATGGAGGCTGCAGAGCCAAGGGAAAACACCTTGCCATCTCAAAATGTGATTTTGGGACAAGTTGAGAACGGAAATCAATCTATGGATCTTAATGTTGAAATTCTAAATGATGAAGGAATTCAGGAGATGGAACAAAGCAACCAGAGACCTGTGAAAACTCTGAGCCAGAGTGACAACGATAATTCTGAAGAAGAACCTGAGCATGCTATTACAGACCAGGTAGAAAATAATCCAGAAGCTCTATAGTTGCAACGTGAATTGGAGTTAGAAGAACATCGATTTTTATTTCGGAAGATGTTCCTGCATCAGAAGATTCGGCATCTGCAAAATGACAGTGCAGATGATGCTGTCAAAACCTTACAGCTGAAGAAACAGTTACCAGAAATGCCATCTGCCAGAGGACCAACTGAGAAACCTGCCGCTCAGACTCAAGGCAATCTAACAGTGAGTACTCATGGAAAACAGCTCAATGTAGAACTTGCACAAAGCTCAGAAACTGTTCCAAACAAGAAAAATGTTTCTAGTCAACCCTGGTCTGTTGAAGCCACACTACAAGGGGCCGTCTGGGAGAGACAAGCCAACTCACAGTGTTGGACTTCGGGCTCATATCCGATTCGAATGCCCGACATAACTGAATTCCCCAAGCTAATTGAAAAAAGAAAGCAGGCATTCCAGTTCCTGCAGCTTCCACTTCTTCTGATCCTTTAGTTCAACCTACAGAGTTGGCTCTCACTCAACACCCAGTCCTCCAAATTAGGCCTTCTACGACTGGAGTACAACACGGAACAATCATGGAGATGTCTTTACAGGCTACAGCCCCACTAAATAAAAAGCCTGAAAACCAGAAAAAAAAATTTTTTCTCCTTATTTTGTCCACCAGTTTTGCCTGCACAATGGCACAATGTAGTTTGACTATCCTACATAAGAAGAATGTCTGAACCTCCAGACCAGCTGTTTGTTGTACGCAATCTTTTGAAGGACTCGATGAAATTCTTCTCCCATGAGATTTATGTATTAATACATATCTCAGGAGAAACCAGTTTTGACATAAGTTTCAAAACCACTCAGGGCTTGGAACATTTCTGGACTAAATATCATTCACTGAAACGAACCGCTCTGTGGATTCCCTTTCTTGTCATACCCCTGACGAAACCTGCATACAAAAACATTACCATTCTGTTTAGCAATGAAAGTGTTGACATTTCTGATATATTTTACTGGTTAAAATTGTGTTGTACAATTCTAGGGGACCCAGAAACCATCCTGGACTTAGAGAACAAATGGACGGAGGGATGGAAAATCAAAATGTTGTTAAAAACTACAGATACTGGGGTGATGCACTTACCAAATTCCTTTCTTATTGGGAGAGATAGAGGTGTGCTTTTCTACCCTGGTCAATCAAAGGCCTGCTATAGATGTGGAGATCCTTCACATCTGAGCAGTGCCTGTGACAAAATAAAATGCAACCTATATGGCGAAATCGGATATCAAAGCTTAGATTGTCTCAACGAGTGTAGATGCAATCTGTGTGAGGAGGTAGGCCACACTTTTCAAAATTGTACATGGGTAGCACATAATCAAGAACACCATGGTGCAAGTGCTGACCAACACTATATTGTTTCACAGGCACAAAAAGCAAAAATCAGGAATAGATCAGGGCCTGAGCAGCCCCCACCTAGTAGTCCCCTCTACCTCTACTGCCTCCCCACCTCCTCAAGACCCAACCCCCAACTGCACAGGATAATTCAAAGATTCTTCCAACATCTGATGTTCCAAACTACCTTGGAAGACTCTTCAGAACAGTTAAATATGGTGCCAGATATGCCTCCTGCTAAAGAACCAGTACTGCTACCTTGCAGGCAGTCAACCAGAACAAGAAGGAAAGCAACTCCCCCCCCCCACAAAGCCTCCAAGACCTTTCATATCATTTTGTCAAACCAATATGAGATCTTATAGGACAATTCAGCAGAATCTGAGGAGGATTTAGATTCCTTCTCTTTTACTTCCTCCCATGCAGAAGGTACTTCTGATACAAAGATTCATACAAAAGGAAAAAGATCTCAAAAGATGAAAGCAAGATATAAAATGAAAGGACCAACTGGGGGAAACAGGAAAAACACAGTAATGGGAACACTGTCTTACTGGGGAAAACATCTCCTTTTTTCCATCCTGCTACTAGATAATTTCCATTTCTGCACTGTTAATGTGAATAGTGTCCGGAGAATAAGCAAAAGGCACATGTTTTTTTTTCTTTCGGGCCTCTCTACCCCAAAGGGATAGTATTTTTACAAGGCACTCACTTCCACACCACCCATGAAATTAGACAAGCCCAAAAAGAGTAGTTGGTAGGCACTTCTTTTTGGGCAATAGGCCAAGAAACCTGCTCTGGAGTAGGAATATTGGTAAACTTTTCTGCCTTTAAACTTTTGAAACTTTTTGACCTGGTTCCAGGCAGAATTATTATACTAGATGCCTTAATACAAAAAAAACCCTTTCATCTTATTACTTATGCCCCACAAACAAAATCTCAAAGAATAGAACTCTTATCCTTATATACAGCCTTATTTGCACACTTCAGAACATATTATATTTGCAGGGAATTTTAACTGTGGCCTTAGTCTACAAGATAAAAGTCAGCAAGCAAAAACAAAGAAAATCTTCTGTGATTCCAAAACATTACAAACAATGCTTAATACTGCACATTTACATGGTGCTTACTTAAAACCAACAAAAAGACATACCCCTACTTTCCAGAAGGGGGCACTGACCATTAGGATTGATTTTATTTTTACTTCATGGGCTGTATCCATTACTGCAGCACAAACCACCATTGTAACCTTTTCTGACCACAGAATGGTGTCCATTTCTCTGGGCACAGACCCTTCTTTCTCTAAGGGCCCTGGATCATAAAAATTTAATACTGTTCTTCTCTCTGACTTAGACTTTAAAACTAAATTAGCTCACTTTCTTTTAGCTCGTAAATCTGTCCTGTTTTTTTACTACTCCCCCACTGTTTGGTGGGAAGACACCAAGTCAGATTGAAGCCAGTTTTTAAAGCAATATAGTAAAACTAAAAGTAATGTTACATATTTAAAATACCTCCAACAAAGAAACCATTTACAAAACTTATTTTCCATATCTGAATCCACAGGGCAAAATCTTGGTGCACAACTTGCAAAAAGCAGGACAATTATATCACCAACAGAAGTTTGGTACTCAGGGTATGGCACAAGTGATTTGCCCGTTTGAATATAATTTGGGCCGGGTACAGAAAAAAATGATATCTAGTTTAACAGATTCCTTGGAAGTACAACATACATCTAAAGCTGGAATCCTGAGAGTAATTACTGATTATGCATCCTCTCTTTTTTCCCCTGTTGGAACAGATGAGAGTGAATTCCTGAATTAACTCCAAGACATTCAAATAACTGAAATCCCACCTCACATTCTGACTCAAATTATTCAACCCATTACTCTAGAAGAGGTAGTAGAATGTATACATCTGTTAAAAACATAATACTACACCTGGGCCTGATGGCCTACCGAATGGAATATACAAAATACTGGGTGAACATATAGCACCAGAACTTGCCCTTGTGTATAATGAAATGTTAGATTTCGGGAACATTCCACTGAATTTTAATAAGGGGATATTAATATTTCTTCATAAAAAAGGTGATAAAACAAACATAAATCACTGGAGGCCAATTTGCATGCTTAATACTGATTGTAAACTGTTAATTAAAATATTAACTAAACAACTGCTTCCACTAGCAGCGATTGTTATTTCACCAGAGCAAACCTGCTCCATTCCAAACAGAACAATCCAGGATCAGTTAATTCTGATCTGGGAAATATTAACACTATGTTCTACAATAGCTACTCCAGTATACTGTATATCATTTCTATTGACCAACAAAAGGCATTTGACTCTATTAGTCACAATTTTTTATGGACAGTATTACATCATTATGGAGTACCCCTTACTAGGGTGGATCAAATTGCTCTACAAGACAGCTACTGTGGTCCCGGTAGTGAATGGCTGGTTGGGGTCCATGATACCAATCCATAGGGGTGTATGACAGGGTTGCCCCCTGAGCCCTCTTTTATATGTGTTTTTATAGATCCCTTATTGTGGAAAATAAATAGATTACTGACCAGTCAGCCAATATGCATCTCCCCTCTTTTAATATCTCCAAAGGTTATGGTTTATGCAGATGACTTGTGCCTTATAGTAGCAGATCAACATTCAGTCAGATAATCCATTGAATGCTCTAACACTTTTTGATCCTTATTGGGTGTTGCATTCAGTCTGGATAAATACATGGGGTTTGCCTTAGGGAACCCAACCAAATCCAGAAGTAATATTGGCCCCATCTGCCTTACAGATGAACCAGTTAGGATTCTGAGCATAACATTTTGCCCCCAAGACAGAGGGAAACTAAACTGGGATGAGAGACTGGAAATTGGGAAAATGAAAGTGGTCCAATGGAACAAGAGCACTATAAGGAAAATGAAAAGGGTTTTCTTAATTAAAAATGTCTTAATTCCTATATTTTTATTCTTTAGTTATATTTTTCCAATACCTAAACAATT
Source organism: Neoceratodus forsteri (assembly GCA_016271365.2). Classification (NCBI taxonomy): domain Eukaryota; kingdom Metazoa; phylum Chordata; order Ceratodontiformes; family Ceratodontidae; genus Neoceratodus; species Neoceratodus forsteri. The sequence goes on from CM028136.1 coordinate 215,234,253, forward strand.
GGAAACAACAGTTCTAAGTCTTTTCTTTCAAGTGGTCTGGGGTAGCTGCCTTAACGGAATTAAAAGGAGCATAATATACTTGCCAATTAAAAAAGGAGGCCTGGGAATGATAAACCCTATCTTATTTTTTAATAGTATATTTTTTTTAACAGATGTGAAGCCTATTCTCATTAACAAACAAAGAGGTTGGGAAAATTGTTTTTTTGAAAATTGCAAAGTTTTGTTTCAGCAGTGGGAGAGGAACACATTAAGATCAGTTAGAACTTCTGCCACAGTTCCCTTATATTTAAAAGAAACTTTCCAAAGAATAAAGCAATGGCAGATTACACCCCAATGACTAATCTCTGTCCCTACGTACAAAGTTTTATATAAAACTCTTTTGGACACTCTATGTAACATTTCACAGCCCTTTGAGAATGTCCTATTTCTCACATATCATCTCTTCAGACACTTTTACAATCACATAGGATACCAGTACACATGTAAGATTTTCACTGGCTGTCTTGTCATGAGAAATTTAACATTAAGAGTAATCATAAACACAAGCAGCTTCAAGACAGGATCTGTAGTAGACCCCAATGCATAAATACACTAGAAACCATTGAACATTTGTTTTTTGAATTGTCATTAATAGTAGGTTTTTAGGCCTACATAGCAAAGCAATGGAAAGAACCTTTATATGCAACTGTCATCTATATAATTCTGATGTATGGAGCAGTTTCACCTCCTTGGAGGAAATGGAATTTAAGCACATTACATCTGGCTTTTACTGTGATAAAATGGAACAACTGGATGGCTATATGCCTTTGTGCAAAAAGAATGCATGTATGTAGAATTAACTAACAAAATAAGACAAGACTTGTTTAAAATTTATACATCTGAATATAAAACACTGTCTACTGCAGAATCTTTCGAATTATGGACAGGCTTCCCCTGGATAACAGATTCAGATGTTGCAATTACATGAAGTACTATTAAATTGAGATTTAGACCTTGTAGAGGAAAAACGACATAAATAGTTGGATTCCTGTTATTCTATTCGGATATGTAACTATTTAAGAGTAAACTTATGATCAGGATGATTTTCCTTTTGTCATCTTATTGTTTAGATGTATACTGATTTTCTTTCAATGAAACTTTCCCCATCTTTTTTCGAGATGTGCCATGGGATCTTTAACATCCACCTGAACAACCACCAGGATAGGTAGACGGGACCTCGGTTTAACTTCTCATCTGAAAGATGACACCTCAGGACTGCAGCACCCCCTTCATGTTGCACTGCAGTGTCAGTATTATGATATTAACCCAAGTGCCTGGTGTGGGGGATAGAACCCACAGCCTTCTGATCTCCTGGCCTCAGAGGCAAGTATGCTACCTGCTGAGCCACTGACAACATATATTTGGGGGGGGTTGGAAGAATTACAGTGCACACCTGCTTTTTAATCTAATTTTTGATGGTGTTCCACTTCTGTTCCATTCTACGCTATTAGGCTGGTTGGGGGGAGACTAAGGGAGGAGACAAGGAGACATTATTTCACTAAGAGGGTGGTGGATCCCTCGAATGCACTGTCCATGGAACTGGTGGCAGTAGAAACTGTAGAAGGTTTCATGAAAGGATTGGACAGGTATATGGGGAGGCTTCTTCTCAGTACCCTTCCAGGGGATGGGAGCGAGGGGCCTTGTGGGATGGGAAGGGAGGGCAATGGCAGTGTCTTGTATGGGCACTGATCACTGAGTAGACTCAATAGACCAGAGGGCCTATTCTGCTGACTTCTTAGTATGTTAGTACAATAGGGTGGGAAGAAGAAAGCACAGCAGGTCCAGAGTGGCTTATGTGACATGGTAAGTGGGGTTGGTGGGAACTGAACATGTGATTGATCTCCTGTTTCATAGTTATATGCCCCAGCCATTGAAAGACCACTGTCTTCCCTGTTCTTAGGTGGTTTGCATTTTACATGTCAATGCAATGTGTGCTTTGTAATGCAGAGTGTTGTCCAGTGCCTTAGCCCAGTATGGTGCATATCACAGGAAAGTGTATGTTACAGCAGAGTGATTACTTGGTGTAGTACAGTGTGAAATTTTTTCGAATTAAATAACTTTTACAGTACTAAAAAACAACGTTTTTTAATTTAATCTTGGCATGTTTTTCCTTTCACCACCAGCTGCTGTAATTTCATACATCTCAACTGCTATACATTCTGCATAGCTCTATGCATTTTATGCTAAAATCTACCCATGCTCCATGAAACTAATTTTCCTTATAATGTTAGAGCTATGTTTGGACACAGATTATTAAAAAGTTAAACTCATTTGGTAGAAATGTTCCTTAATGCTGAGCATATGGGGCTCACTAATCTTAGACTCACTATTCTTTTAAAGTAAGAAAGTGCTACACATTCTGACAATTTACTCCACATTTTGAAGGCTGGTGCTGTGCATTTTAATGTGGGCAGCTTGTGTATTTGGTATGGCTATATTAGATTTCATCATACGCAGCAACTAGACATGAAGAGTGGTCTTACACACTGGAAGCTTTTCCAAAGGTTAAATTAAAATATCAGCTCACACAAGGAGTGTACATATTATGCCAACTCATTTACATAAACATTACATAAATGACATCTCATACAGTATAACATATATGATATCACTGTATAATTCTGCTATCCTTGCTTGTACATAATTATATCATATATGTTATACTGTATGACATGTCATTTACTTAAAGGGCAAGGTACTGTAGGTATGCAGATCCCTCAATGTTTGAAAAACCCCAAAAAGCACTTTCAAATGAGGTACTGGACCAATAGCTTCCAGCAGGTCAGAGCTATGATGGATATTCCATAGGATTTCCAGGAATAAACCTTTTATTCACTTTGGAGTTTTGCCAACAGTGCTGCATAGGAACAAGTGGTGGAGGGAAGCATAGCAATGAGTAGTAGGGCAGCAGGGTTGACAACATGACTGAGTGAATAAAAAGTTTATTTCTGGATGTTGTATGGAATGATCTGTTGATCCTGTGTGCCACTGCTTAAAATGATATAGCAGGAGAACCAACATGATTGACAGGTAAAAGAAAAATAACTGCGCTAAGTAACACTTTTTTTTCAGCACTCCATGGTATAAATCCATCTCTGCCATAACTCATACATTCATTATTACAATTACCTGCACGCAAGGTCCTAGTTCTGTGGCATGTAGCTAAAACTCCAGTAAATGAAAAATGAATGATACCAGACGAGAGACAGGAGTCAGGACTAAACAACTGCGCAAAAGTCTCACACATCACACTGACCATGTCAGTCTCACAGTTAAAATGCATCTTTTTGCTTGTACATTGTACAATAAAGAAAAAATCTGATTCTCCACTGTGCCCTCTGCAACTGAACCATTCAGTTTCAGGATGGCTGCTATATTTGGTAAGGCTTTGCCTGGAGTTCAGTAGCCAAGCAGCCAGGCACTCCCACTTCCGGAGCTATATAAGTAGTTCCTCTCAGCCTCACCGTGAAGCATTTTTTCTTTGCCACACCATCCTCCCCTCCTCCTCCAGTGGCAGCACTCTCTCCTTAAGGGGATTCCTAAGGTACCTTTAGCAATGGGAATCATCCCGTGGCACCTCTAGGGGTGGAACCCTCTCAGACAGTTCCCCACCTTCGTACCCCTACAGGGTGGTAATTCCTCTGGAATAGAGTGCGAATGGCCAAAACCAAACTAACACAGTTGCACAAGCATAACACTATACTGGCTGCGTAGGTCAGTGAACATATACTGAAACTGTGAATGGGTTATGGTTGTTGCAGATTGGGGAGTGGAGATCATGATTTTTTTTCTGTACTGTGTACAACAGCAAAAAGACGCATTTTAACTGTGAGATTGAGAAGATGGTCAGTGTGTGATACTTATACAAATTTGTTAAGTTTAGTTTATTGTTCTCAGAATTAATACCTTTGAGCCAAGGCTCTTTTACAAAGGTTCCACGTCATTAAGTACAAAAAAACATAATAGACAGTGTTACAATCGGTAAGCCGTTTAACAAGGTCACAACTTAAACAGTAACATATATGTATGGAAAGAAAAAAAAGAAAAAAAAAAGGAAACCCAGAGGCAGTGTCAAGGGCAAGGAATAAGGATTTGGTGAGCTTGAGGGGGAATAGAGGGAGAAATATGAACTTAGAAGCAGACAGAACCAGGTTAGCGGTACTCAGTTTGTCTTTGTCAATAAGGAGACCATGGTGGATGGGTGAAACAAAAAGTAAGTGCACTAAGAGGGAATGAGACTTTAGTCAAAGCAGTCACAGGAGCTGGAGGCTGTGAGATGAGTGTATAGTATGGATTTGAAAGCTCCTAAAGACGTGGAGGATAGAGAGGGCAGGTTAAGGGCATTGTACCAGGTAGGGGCACGGTATGCAAAAGATCTTTGTCCCTGAGCAGTCCGGCATCTAGGGACAAGGAAAGGTTGGTGGTCCAAACTTCTGGTGGAACGAGAGCCATTGTTCAGGCAGAGCAGGTCCCGGATACATAGAGGAGTGAGTCCCAGGATTGATTTTTTTGCCATCACACAGGTGAGATACATGAGGCGATTGGAGAGATGTAACCAACCGGTTGTCATGTAGAGGTCATAAGTGTGGGTCTGTCTGTGTGCTGCAGTGAGGAGTCGACAGGTTTTGTTTAGTGCAGTTGAGATGCGCTTTAGTGCAGTGGTAGTTGCTGAGCCATAGACAATTAGACCATAGTCTATGATTGAGATGATGGAGCTTTGAACAGCAATCCTCAAGGCAGCTTGGTTGAAAAATTGATGGTTCTGATATAAAATTCCCATGCATTGGTGCACTGTTTTAGCAGTGTTATCGATATGGGCTGCAAAAGTAAGACATTCGTCAAAAGTGATACCAAGGTATTTGAAGGTGTTCACTTGTTCTAGAGTATTTCCTAGAGAAGTTTTTATGACGAGAGGGGTATGCCTACTTCTGTTTTGATGACTGGTGAAAAGCATGACTTGTTTTTTTTTTATATTTAGGACCAGCTTGTGCTCAAGGAACCACTTTTCAATACAGGAGAAAGCAAGCTGCAAGCTCTGTCGTAATGGATTTGGGTCCTTATGAGAGGAGAGAATTACAGCGTCATCAGTATAGAGTATTAATTTTTCAGGGCAGGATTTGGGAAGCATGTTTAGAAATAGGCTGAAGAGGAGGGGACCTAGAATTGAGCCCTGGGGGACACCAGAGAGGACCGGTTTGGAGTCAGATAGAACCTCAGAGATTTTTACTGTTTGAGAATGTTGTGACAAGTAACTTTTTACCCAGGCTCCTGGTCCCTCAGCTAGTCCTATGTTGAGCAGAAGAGAGATTAGAAGGCTGTGGTGAACAGTGTCAAAGGCCTTTGTGAGGTCTATGAAGACAGCTCCGGTTAAATGACCCTTATCCAAGGCTTTGTGAGTTTCACTTGAGAAGTCTAGCAGGGCTGTTGACGTACTGTGTCCTTTCCTAAAACCGTGCTGCTGAATGCAGAGTAGATCGTATTTTTGTAGGTAGTCTGATAGTTGATCAGCCACGATCCATTCAAGAGCTTTGGAGAGGGGTGGAAGTATAGATATGGGCCGGTAGTTCCCAGGTGTGGATTTGTCGCCCCCTTTATGCACTGGCGTGACTATAGCAGCCTTCCATGTGTTGGGGAATTTACTTTGGCACAGGGAGAGGTTGAGAATTTTGGTGAGGGGGTGGATCACTTCTTCCAAGGTGAGGGACAGAAGTTTTAGATCAATGGTGTCACTGCTATTTCTGGATTTAGAGCAGGCCTTTTTTATGTATCTGTAGGCTTCATGTGTCTTAACTATTTTAAAATGAAATTTTGGTTTGTCTGGTGAGGTGGTTTGGGATACGAGTTTTGGAATTGACAAGTCATGGAAGAAATCCAGTGAGAGGACACCACTGAGGTCTGTGAAGGTTTTATTTAGGGCATCGGCCATAACCTTAGGGTCACGGTAGTGGTACCATCAATGTTCATTGCCGTGGAGAGGATTTGGACTGTTTGCCCGTGATATTATGTATATTATCCCAGAAGGATCTACCATCACCCCATGTGGTTTCAAGAGCATTCTTGAAGTAGGAGCTCTTCATTTGCCTGATTTGTGAAGTACATAGGTTGCGTGCTTGTTTATAGTTGAGTGAGTCTGCTATGGAGCCTGTTGCCCTGGCTATAGCCCAAAGATGGTCCCTTGCTTTGAGCTGTGCCAGTAGTTTGGCTGTTAGCCAGGGATTAGAAAGGACTTTGATTTTGCGTTTTTTGAAAAGCGCGTAGGTGTCACAGGCAGTGTTGAAAGTTTTAATGAAGAAGTCTAGAGCAGCGTCAACATCCAGCGTAATGTAGATAGGGGACCAGTCTTGTTGTAGGAGGCAGGTCTTTAGCTTAGTAAGGTTTCCGTGGGGTAGCATTCGACTTTGGATGGTTTTTGGAGGTGGTTTGTGGAATTTATTTGTCCAGGTACAGATCACAGGGGAGTGGTCACCGAGGGAGTCAGAGAGAACGGTGGTGTTTTTTATCCGGTCCGGGCGATTAGTAAGTATCCAATCAATGAGAATGCTGGTTCCAGTCTTGTAGTTTTTTCTAGTAGGAGAGTTGACCATCTGTGTTAGGTTGGTTGCTTGGATAGTATCCCTGCTGGGTCCGGTGTCTGAGGCAAGCAAGTTTATATTGAAATCACCGAGAATGAGGAGCTCAGAGTCAGGAGGCTGCAATCTTGCAAATTCAAGGATAGACTGGAGCCTGGCTTGTGAGTCTTTAGGGGGGATATAGACTGCAGCCACATTAAGCACTTTATTTTGGGCACCAAGTAGAAGCTTGACAGGGAGAAGTTGTACTCGGGTGTTTTCTGGGGAAAAACTGGCCATGTGGCACAAAAGGTAGTCCTTAATATAGATAACACATCCGCCCCCCCCTTTCTTTTTATCCTGCAAGTCTGAAAAGGTTGTAGCCTTGTAGCGAGATTGCATGATCTAGAGTGCTAGGTGTTAGCCAGGTCTCAACAATTACAACTATATCAGGATTATGTTGCCCAATAAAGGCTTGAAGAGATGCCAGCTTAGGAAGGAGGCTGCAGATATTTAGGGTAACAATGGATAGACCGTTATCAGTTTTTGCAGGCTTTATCTTACTGCTCGAGCCAGGGCCAGGGTTTGGGTGGATCCCACTGGACATGAGAAGTAGGAGAAGCAGCAGTTTGAGGGATATCTCCTGTAGTTCATACCATATGACTTTTTTCCTCTGCATGCTGTAGGTTTGGATACAGTGCAGTCTCCCCTCTCCTGCATAATTTACATATTGACACTGTCACTGAGTCTGTCATTACGAGTAAGAGTGACAAGTCAACAACAAGGTATTTTTTGTCAGCTGCTGCACTGAGAACACAGACAGGGCTGCTTGCGCTTGAGTAGTTAATTTTTCTGGAATGCGGCCAACCTGCCTTCGGTCCTCACTGTTTAGAGAATGGGTGTGGAGGATTTAATACAAATTAATATAAAAACATAGATACATTACATACATCACCAGGACAGGTTCCTGGTTCAGGGGAGTAAAGGATCCATGAACTCGGGGGTTAAATTAACTCTTGAGTCCCTGGTAGGGTTGCTGACATTGGATTTCAAAAATAAGGGACAGACCCCCCAGCCCCTTGCCCTGCCCCTGACACACACACACACTTGATGTCCTAACTGCCGGTTCCCTGAAGGCCCTGTGGGCAAACACCCCACATATGGTTCCCTAAACCCTGTCATACAGTGGAATCCCTTCCTACCCTATTGTGCTGAACACTTGCCATCATCAACACGCCCCTCAGCCTCACATCAGATTCAGTTCCAACAGACATGTGCACAGCAGTAGAAGCCTGGTGCTGGGAAGGGGTTGCTAGCCCCTGCTACATCTAAAATGGTCTCAAAGAGCCCCAGCACTAGTCAGCCCACAGAGGCTTCATATGGCTATATAGCCAGTGTTGGAGTGGTGTCTGTATTGTGATTTTCTCTTCATGAAACTGAATAATAGATGCTATAAGACCATATGAAGCCCCTAAGTGTTTTCACCTGAGTTGTGGCTGACGAGTACTGGGTCTCTTTGGGACAGTGGTTCATTCTTCCACCTGCTGCATCTGGTCTCTGCACTGTGCTCTCTGCTTTTACAGTCTGGGTAACACACGAAACTGACTATGAAATGGCATGTGATATGATGGCCACAATGCCTTTGCAGGTGGCCTTTTAGGTCATTTGGCTGCCCTGGCATCTTTCCGAAACAGCCACAGCACCTGTTGTTTTGTGTCCAAGACCATGCAAAAATGTTTGCACAGCTTGGGGGGTGGGGTTAAAAAGGCTGTCCATGGAACTAATTGCACTGACCATTTAATGCAGTGTGTCGAACAGTATTCTAGCTCCCAGTCCAGCTCCACCCCACCCTTGGCCCGAGCTGTTGCCTTTCATCCTGATTTCTGCCAACCAGCAGTGCCTACTAGTGCAGTTGGAGCCTTGGAGGGTTGACAGAGAAATGAGAAAGGCCACCCCACCCACTGAAAGACACCCAGCCTAGGCAGCCATGATCTCAATTGAGTGCACTAACACTTGTCGTGCACTTACTTTTTGCTCAGTCCATCCAGTCCTCACTTGGTCCAGTAGTCGGTCCTCCTGAAGACTCTGTGGCAGTGCAGCAGCTCTCCAAACAACTCACAAACAGACTAACTCATCCTTGCAGCAGCAGCAGCAGGCCAAAAAAGTGACCCCGAGGCCCCTACCTGTACCATTCCCACCCCACATCAAACAAAATAACAACCCACGCGCAGCCTGCCTGAGGTCAGAGTGATGACTTTCAGCCACTACACTGGTACCACAAATTCTATTCATGGTCACTCTGATCCTGTTGCAGCAGCTCACTATTCTTTCAGTTGCAGAGCAGACCGGTGGATAGATGCAACTTGGAGTTGCAACAGTGCACAGGCACAGCAACTGTACTGCATGCAGTAGGCTTCTCCCACTCTCTCTGAGGATGACATCCTCAACCGTGACTGTCCCTTGTACATGCCCACACTAAGCTCCACAGCCACTAGAGTCACTAAGACAGACTGACCATCTGCACTATGCAGCAGGAGCCAGGAGCCAATGGCACTTACTGTAGCAGCTGCACAACCTCTCTCTCTCTATCTCAGGTTGCCGGGTTGGATTGGGAAATTATACATCCCTATGGGTGAGCTGAGTGGTGATTGGCTTCTTTGGCTTCTCCTACCTTCCCGTTGTGTGTTCAAAGTCATCAGGTCGGACAGCAGGAGGACAGGATCATCCCAGGGATCAACAGAGAACTGGAGGGTGGGCATCCATGAAACTCCCAAATGGAATGAATGAGGAATGAAAGAACAAACAAAACAGCAACCAACCAAGCAAGCCACAGTCAAGACCTTGGGACAAGGTACGTCTCCTGAGTGTCTTCAGTAAACAGAGTCACTGAGCGAAGGCATGATAGGGGCAATGGGCTGCTGCCAGACAGTGCCACTAAAGGTGTTAACATGTGTACTCTCCACATCTCCACTGGCAAATTCACACTTTAGTTGACCTAACATGGTGTCAATGGTGTGCTCACGTGACAGAAATTAACTGTCTACTACCTCACCAGCACCCTGCAGGAAACAACAAAGAAAGTGCAATACAACACTTGCCACTCACTTTACTTTTAATTAGGTTGCTTCCTTGCTCATTTCAAAGCATTATAGCGCACCCATTTTAATGGCAGCAATAACCATTTGCTGCAATAAACAGGGACCGCTCCAGCATCGCAGCATGAGCTTCTCATCTGCGTGCAAACTATTCAGAAGGGAGCAAGAGACTGACACTGCAATGATGAAGTGGTCCCTGATTGTGGCGGCCAAATCATTTCAAGTTGGTGGCACACTTGCAAACTAGTGTCACCACCAGCATGCGCTTGCATTGGTGACACACAGCCAAGCCCACAAAAGCAGTGGCGGCATTGGCTGCAACAGTGCCGCACCTCCACAACCCGCTTCTCTCCTAAGCTGCCACAACATGTTTCTTGAGCATGCAAACATAAAAATGACACCTGTCATGTTCATGAGGGTGGGTGGGGGTTAACACAAGGGGATATGTTGAAATTTGGGGGCCAAACTTGCAGCATCAAAGTTATGAGTAAATGTTGGAAAATTCAGAGTTTCTTACCAACTTAGTTTTTTTTTTTTACGTCAGATTTTCAGCATAGTCTTTTCATGATTCCATGTTATGATCAAAACAGTGGGCATTTTTAAATCCCATCCAAATGGTGATTTGGTATAGCAACTAAGAAAATATGTGCCACAGGAGATGTGAAAATTATACCTGTCATGTTTATGAGGTGGGGTAGCACAATGGCTATATTCAAAATTTATGGTCAAAATGCGTAAATATAATAAAGTACTTAGTAAATGTTAGAAAAGGCCAACATTTCTTTTTAACTTGTTTTTTTTTTGTTGTTGTTGTTGTTTATATTTTGAACCCACATTTTCAACATAGTCTCTTCTGACAATACATGATCAAGACAGGTGGAATTTTTTTTAAGTCCCATTCAAAGGTGATTTCACAGAACATCTGCAAAAACATGTTTTGGAGGGATTTCATAAAATTACCCCAGTCATGTTCATCAGGTGGGGTAACCAAAGAGCCATGGTGACAATCTGGGTCCAAAATCTGAATGAAATCCTAAAGATATGATTAAACATTGAAAAAATTCAATGTCTCCTCATAACTTCATTGTTTTTTGACAATTTGATCCCTAGGGGCTAAATCCAAGAGGAATGTCGCAACTTGAAGGCATCTGCAAGTTGTGACATTCGCCACTATTTCGGGAACCCTGCGCCGTATTCTAAGAGTGGCAGGGTCCTGGCATATACAGCCTGCTACTTGCGGCAGGCATAGGCTAATGCCATGGGCTCGGTGTAACAGTCCAGCCTGCCGCAAGTCACAGCCCACTACACACTGCCCCCTGGAGCCCCCCCAGAACACCATGGTGGGCACCAGGGGGCATGGGGGAGCTGGATAGGTGGCACAGGTGTCCAGGAGGCACATACAAAACCAGATCCAGGGGGTCCCTGACAGTTGGGGGAGTTGGGGGCATGGCTGTGATACGGGTAGCATGGGGAACACAGCGGGACCATTGCCACGGCACTGCAGCGTGGGCATCCATCATTTGACACTGACATATGCCACTTACACCACCTCTTGGTGGTGTAACTCCACTGCACCAAAGCAGCTCTTGCAATTGTGTATGTGAGTTACAGTAGCCACCCTCTTGGAATAGGGCACTGGAGCTGCTGTAACCCACCCTTGCACCATGGCATTGTGGGTTGTGGTGTAGTCGGTGTCATAACCCACATCTGGTGCAATCCACAGTTGCCATGGTGCAAGGCACCTTTCAGAATCACACCTGGCATAGTGCCTGGTACAGGTTGTGAGTTATGCCATGGGGCTTGGTGTACCTCAGCTTGCGCTAGGCATAAGCCCCTTTGAATTGGGCCCCAAATGATCAATATTGTCTTTTTATGATACCACCTTATGGTCAACATTGGTGGGATTTTGTAAATCCCACCCAACAGATGATTTTGCAGAGCAACTGAAAACATGATTTGGAGGTGATTTAAAATATGACACCTGTCATGTTCATGAGGTTGAGAAACAAAAAGGTAATGCTGAAAATGTTGGTCCAAAAATCTGAAAAAATCACTAAGTTATAAGTAAATGTTGAAACAATTGATTGTGTCTTCATAGCTTCTTTGTCTGCTGAGAGTAAAAATTCAAAATGAATTAAAAAGCCATTAACCAGACTTGATTTCCTCCTTCCTGTTCGGTGCTTGAAGCAGCAGTACATGCCAGTTATCTCAGCGGCAGACCAGATAGGTAAGTGAGGGGTGCTGCGGGGAGTGGGAGGAGGGTGTTGAGAGGGGATCAGCATGGGTGTTCAGATGGTCAGGTGGAGCACACAGATGAGGGACAAAATGATGAGATAATATTTTCTTCTTCTCAAGTTGGCAGCACCAAGGGTGGGCATCCTAGTGTTACATTCTGTTTGGGGGGCAGGGAGGGACGAGAATGGGGGGCAGAACAGCAGCAGAGAGACAGAGAGTTAACTTTTAAAGAGGGACAGTGTACCAGAGCCATGTAAGGGACATGGGTGGGAATCAGTGACAGTAGCAGGTGGGGATGTTTGCTGTTATTTTGGGACAGAGTACCAGGGGCACAATTGGAAAGTGGGTGGTATTGAATTGCAGCATTAGATGGGATTCTTTGTCAGGATGGGGCACAAAGGGCAGAATCAGGAGGTGTGTGGGAATCAGTAGCAGTAGAGGGATGGCTTGTTTGTTGTTTCTGGGGTGGTATACAGGGAACACAATTGTGTGATTGGCAGGAATTAATGGCATCAGTGGGCAAGATTGTTTTTGGGTCTGGACAAACTGGAACACAATCAGGAGGTGGGTAGTAATCATTGGCAGCAGTGGATCAGATTGTTTACTTCTAAAGATGCGGAACAATAGTGACAGATGAGTGGCAGCTCCTTCCCATTGCTGTAAGGGAAGATGGGGGGCATGCTGCTGTGCTGCCTCATGGGCAGCACAATGAAAGGATAAAACCACACTGTGAAATGTTTGTCTTCATCCTTTCATATTTGGGGGGTTTACACGCATCAGAGAGCATCAGCAACCTCTGCAGCAGCTTTGTCAGGACTGAGTATGCACAAGTTACACCTTCTGCAAGCTCAGCTGCATGGGCTGGTGAAAGGACACAACCTCCCAGGCTCTTCTCTGCCTATAGTGCTGCCAATACATTTGCTTTGCCCATGTGTATAAGCAAACATAAAAATACTTAATGAGAAGAGGGTTCACCAAAGAGATAAGGAATAATGGATGTCTTGATTTTTCTATTGTATATAAATTATTGTACAGATATTTTTTTCTTTCTTGTTCTCTGTATATGTAAATTTTGAAAAGTGACATTTCCTAACTTAGTGCATTCCATTGAGAAAGTATATGAACACTACATAGGTTATACAGTTACTATTTTTGTTTATTATTAATCGATTGATTTTGGATTTCCTATTCTATCCATTGTGTGTTATGGTGCAGCGCATAAACTTTGGGTATAAGGTCATAATAATATTTCAGTTGGCTTAATATATTGCATAAATTGGTACTTACCAAAAAATGTGGACATTGTGTATGTTTATATGTTTAAAAAAAGATAAATCCTATGTCATTGCCATAAAACCTGCTTTAGATATTGAACTGAGTTGCAAATATGCAGTAGCAAAATAACAGACATGTATGGATTCCATGCTGTTTGCAGATGTAGTATCTGTTTTAACAGTGGCAGATTCAGAGCTGGCCAATTCAGGGAAATGTAACTAAAAAAGGCTGATAAATAAATTGTGCCCAAAAGTCATTCAGACAAAAAATACATACATAATGGAAAAATAGTTTATACATAGATACATAGATACATAGACAGTGTCGGCAGATAAAGGTCCACCCAGTCTGCCCATTTGAGCTTGTAAGTTCAGTTTGTTTTCCTAGAAGTCTGTTGCCCCTTACCCCTGACCTCCAGAATTCCTTTATGTCTATCCCATGCATTCTTAAATCCCATGATTGTTTCAGCCCACACCACTTCTTCTGGCAGGGTGTTCAACTTGTCCACCACCCGTTCTGTGAAGAAATTCTTTCTCATGTTTCCTCTGAATCGTCCTCCCTCCAACTTCATCCCATGGCCTCTAGTCCTGGAACATCTTTTTCGCAAAAATAGTGTTTTCCTGCACCCTGTTCCTCCTGTAAGATACTTGTATGTCTCTATCATATCCCTCTCCCTCCTCTCCTCCAGGGAGTACATGTTCAGTTCCTTCAACCTGTCTTCATAGGACTTGTGAAGCAATCCATGCACCATCTTTGTTGCCCTCCTCTGAACCTTCTCTACCCTGTCTATTTCCTTACTCCGGGTATGGTCTCCAGAACTGCACACTGTACTCCAGGTGGGGCCTCACTAGTGTCTTGTATAGCGAATTATGACCTCCCTTTTCCTGCTGGTGATGCCCTGCCTATACCTCAGCATCCTATTTGCTTTACCTGCTGCCTTGTCACACTGTTTCCCTCTTTGAGGTCATCAGAGATGACAACCCAAGATCCCTTCCTGCTTGGTGCATGCATATCCTCACCCCCCAACTGATATATTGTGCCAGGGTTTTGTGCCCCATATGCATTATTATCTTGCACTTCTTTGCATTGAATTTCAACTACAAAACCCTGACCATTCTTTTCAAGTTTCTGCAGGTCGCTTCTCATTCTGTCTACAACCTCTGGTGTGTCTACTCTGTTACAGAGCTTGTGTCATCAGCGAACAGTGAAATTCTGCCTTCTAGGTCCCTGCATGTCACTGATGAAGATGTTGAATAGGACCGGTCCCAGCACTGATCCCTGTGGTACCCACTGGTCACTCTTCCCTCTGTGGAGTGACAGCCATTTACCACCACCCTCTGTGTCCTGCCACCCAGCCAGTTACCTACCCACCACACTATTGTCCCGCACACCATATTCCCCAGTTTGTGTAATAGTCTTCTATGTGGCACAGTGTCAAAGGCCTTGCTGAAGTCCAGATAGGCCATGTCCACTGCCTCCCTGATCCACCTCCCAAGTCACCCAGTCAAAAATTCAATGAGGTTGGTCTGACATGACCTCCCCTGGTGAAACCATGCTGCCTTGGGTCCCGTAGTCCATTGACATCCAGATGTTCCACCAATCTCTCCTTCAGTAGTGCTTCCATGATCTTCCCACTACCGAGGTGAGGCTGACTGGTCTGTAGTTCCCTGCTTCCTCTTTGTTCCACTTTTGTATAAGGGGACTACATCTGCTGTCCTCCAGTCTTTGGGTACCTCCCTGTTTCCGTGATCAGCTAAACAGGATAGCCAGAGGTTCAGCCACCACCTCTCTTAGTTCTTTAACCTTGGGTGCACCCCATCTGGCCCCATTGTTTACCAATTTTATTACTTCCAGTTCCTTCAGGACCCTTTTCTCGTGTAAAGGGACCTGTGTCCATTTCTGCACCATTCTCACCCCTTGTAATTCCCTTCAGACCCATTACCTTCCTCTTCCTCAGTAAAGACTGAGCAGAAATACTTGTTCAATATGTCAGCTTTTACTGTTGTCATCCTCCACGAGGCCCCATCCTCCCCTTCAGTCTCACTATCCCTCCCTTTGTCTTTCTTTTTCACTTATGTACCTGTAAAGGTTTTGTCCCTCTACCCACTGATTTTGCAATGTGTTCTTCTGTCTGAGCTTTGGCTTCCCTTACTGACCTCCCTGCCTCCCTTTGCTTCTCCTGGTACTTCTCCTATCCCTCTCTGCCTGTGTCTTTTGTGTTGCCTGAATGCAATCTTTTTGGCTTTCACTTTCTTTGCTACCTCTTTGGAAAACCATAATGGTCTCCTCTTCCTTTTCCTCTTGCTAACCTGCTTAATACATAATTCTGTTGTTCTTGTAATCCCATTTTAAATACTGCCCACTGTTCCTCAACCCCTGATTCCTGACCCATGCCCCTTAATGCCTCTTTCAAGTATCTCCCCATTTTCCCAAAGTCTACCCCCCTAAAATCCAGGATACGTGTTTTTGTGTGGTTTGGTTCTGCTCTTTCTGTGATTTCAAACCACAATGACTGGTGGTCACTGTTTCCCAGGTGCTCCCCCACTGTTACCCCCATCACACTGTCCCTGTTTGTGAGCACAAGGTCCGGTATTGCCTTCTGCCGAGTTGATTCCATGACTAGTTGCTTGAGGTTTAATAATAAAAGAAACAAAGCAATGTAGAAGAGACAAATATGTACATACAGCATCTTGAAAGATGTGAATGGCTACAATTCTGTGAACATATTTCCTCACTGTCAACTCATCCTATTTAGATCCTTAGCTGTACATAACAAAGTTGGGTAAATCAGTAATCTAATAACAGTTTCATAAATGTATGAATGCATTTATACCTGTAAACAGCCTTGAAAATGTTTTCCAGTGAATCAGCAGACTGTGAATATGAAGCACCGGGGAATATCACTAAAGTTGTTCTGTCACTTTATACAGCAGTTTCCATTTATTTTCACACACCAGCCACACAATCCTTTTCCTTTTTGTGTATTTATTTGTACTTTTTGTAACCACTTGAACCCTGATCTTACCCATCATTTTACCCAGCTGGGCTTCTTCAGGGGCTTATGATCTATATTAACTATTTTGTTTGTTTGTTTGTTTATTTTTATACTGTATAACCAGTGAGCATAATATGCCCATTTTCACTGATGCCCAGTCACAACATAATAACACACAATATATAATACAAAACATACAAAATCATACAAAACATATCAATTAAAACAACAACATTTTGCTTCCCTTGACATAAATTTCCTAGGGCACTCTTAAATAATGAAATTGTAACAGACTTTACAATATTACAAGGCACGTTATTATATAATCTAACTGCATAATATTGTAATGAATTTTGAGCCATTGTACTTTTATAAAAGGGAATCTGAAATTTAAAGTTAACCTGTGACCTTGTCCTAACAGAATTTAACAATCTTGGAAACATCTTACAAATAACACTTGGTAAAAATCCTAAATGTATTTTCTGAAGAAATACTACAGCACGCATTCTAAATCTATCAACCAAAGACAAACACCCTAAGGTACTATAAAGTAAATAATGATGAGTTCTTTTCTTCTGACCTGTAACAAATCAAATGATATTATGATAAGTTGATGTAAGCTTAATTTGCATTCTATCTGAAGAAAAAAAAATAAACTAATAACCCATAATCAATAACTGAAAACAACAAACTATGTGCCAAAATGGACCTGATCTCATATGTTAAATATTTTTTTAACCGATACAGCATTCCTAATCTTTGATGCAACTTACTAATTAATTTCTGTATATGTAATTCAAAGGATAAGTTACAATCAATAGTTAAACCCAAAAACACATTTCAGAAACCCTTTCTATTTTATTATCATAATTATCATTCAAGGTCAGCTCAAAAAAGTTACTTTAGATCTTGAGTTTTTTAAATACCATACATTTTGTTTAACATGATTCCAACACTAAAGTGCCTAATAAACCAATTATGGAATAGAGTAAAATCCTCTTGTAACTGCTGTTGTACAAATTGACATGAATCTCAATACATAATAAAACTGCATCATCTGCAAATAAAATAAGTTCAGAATTAGTACATACATTATGCAAAGAATTTAAAAAGAGAGAAACAACAAAGGGCCTGTACGGACCTTTAGAACACTACATATCAAATTACTCCTCATCTGACATTACACCATTAATAAAGGTTTTCGTACTTTTTCAGATAAATAATTATCAATCCAATATATCCTTCATTGGAAAATTTACCTCAAGTAAGCTCAACAATAATTTCATGGTCTCAAGGTCTAATGCCTTTGTGAGGTCCATAAAGCCAGCAGCCACTATTTTACCCTCATCTAAGGCTTTATATACCTGGCCTGTGAACCTCACCAAGGCAGTCTCGGTACTGTATCCATGTCGAAAACCATGCTGAGATGGGGACCAAAGATGATATTTATTCAAATGCCCCTTAATCTGATCTGAAACAACCCTCTCTAGCAATTTAGATAAAGGAGCTAATAATGTTATGGGTCTATAATTATTCACATTAAACAAACTGCCAGATTTAAATATGGGCCTAACAACACCACATTTCCATTTTGTAGGAAAAACATTATTACTTAGGGAAAAATTAAAAATTTTAGTCAACATTGGGGCAATTAATGTACCAGCTTTTTTCAGGATCCTATAATCTATTCCATCTAACCCTAAATAAGGTTTAGGATCTGTCTTTAATATATATGTCAAAATATCCTCTTCTGTCAATATCCGAAAATAGAATCTTGGAACTACAATCTTTTCCCTATTATCCACTTTTTCAGCCAATAACTCTTTTAATTCAGAATTTGTTACCATCCCCGTATATTAAACCTCTCTCAAATTAGTAAAATGAGAGTTGAACCCATTCACCACTTTTAATTGGATCTTTAACAATTGCCCATCAAGTATTATAGAAATATTCTCTGAGTTCTTACTCTTACCCATTAAACCATTCAATATTTTCCAAAGGCTTTAGTATCACCAAATCTAGTATTCTACTTTTTCTAAGATAATCTGCTTTAGCTTTCCTTACCTTAGTTTTACACAAATTACGCAATCACTTATATTCTTGTTGAAGACCAATAGTCTTATTTTTCCTAAACCTATTCCAAGCCCTATTTCTATCCCTTGCAATCTTCCTCAATTCATGATCAAACCATATTTTTTCCTTAATCTTTATTTTAACAACCTTAATCGGAAATAACTTATCACAAGTATCAATAAAGTGACCACAAAATTTATGAAAAACTTCATCAATATCCTTAATAACATCTAGGAATGACGAATCAATTAAATGAACTTCACTCAGAAAAGGACTGCAGATGAAAATCAGAAATTTTATGATACTGAATAATTCTTTGAGGTTCTCTAATACATTTCACTGTCCACCCACAATAAACAGCACAATGGTCATATAAAGACAGTCAGATTTAACTCCTGTAGTCACATGCTCCAGGACAATTGGTAATGATCCAATCAATCAATGACTCATATCCAGTTCGATAATTATATCTAGTAGTATTAGTTACTAACTGAAACATTCCTAATGCTGAAACTAAATTCCTAACATCAATTGCTTGTTTAGAGGCCAGTCTAATGGAAATCACCTACAATTAACAATTTCTCTGAAGAAGGAAAGGATAAATCATAAAAAGGCATCAATCCCCATTTTAATATCATAAAGGAGGTACATACACATATTTCAATTAAAGTTAACAACCTGTTACCTCCCAAACTAAGTCAATTACAATGACTCATAATATTTACTATTAGGACTTCCCTGGTTTATACTTGCTGATAAATGATTCTTAATATAAAATAAACAACCACTTCCCCTTTTCCCTTTTCTATCCTTCCTAAAAACAGAATCACCATCAATCCCCACTTCATCATCAGTCACTAAATATATTGTCATGTAAATATATTACATGTAATTAGTAATTCCATTCTTGTATATACATTTATTTTAAATAAACTTCTTTTTATGGCAACCAATCTTTCTATCGTTGGATTACTCATTTAGTTGTGTTATAGTATCAGTTATATTATCAGACTATCAATTTATATACACAGTTTTAAATATACAAAGCAAACAGTCCATGAAAGATCAGTGCATCACACATCCTGTTTTTCGTTTTTGTAACATTATCTGTTCTGTATAATTTATCATACAATTTCTCTTTCATTATATCACATTTTATACTGTATTTACCTCTGGTTCTGTGTTATGTATAGTCTTTAGGTATAACTTCACTGTCAGAAGTTGTTTCTTTCTTTTTACTTCATATGATGTTTGTTTTAGTTTCTATGACATATATATAAAAATAAAAAAAATATTCAAAACTTTCGTTTAGCTATATTGCAACATCACTTTCTTCATCATGCCTGTTTTTAAAGCTTAATTCATGCTATAGTTGTTCCTGCTTGCTTAGCCAGCGAAGTGTTATTTGTCTTCACCTATGTTTGCAGTTTGACTTATATACTTGCCCTCTGCTGTTAAGTTCACAGCATATCCATCTATCCTTAGTGTATCATACTGTATATAACCATTACATTTCATTCACACTTTTACTTGCTTTACCCATTTTTGAGTTCATTAAAATTGCCCTTTCCTCATTTCATGTTCATTTCACAGTAGCTTTCTTACTTTTATACAAATATCTCAATGTTTTCTATTTATAATGTGTGTTTTTAACCACAGGTTCATTCTGTGAAGCATACCTAATTTCAGTCAGTTTTGTTGTGAAAAGTATCAATGGTGGCTGAGTGCTTCAGTCAGAACCCACTGGAGCTGTGAATTACAAATGTTTATTAGTACCAGCTTTTTTTGTAGTACCTTATATTGCTCACTATGTTACTATCACTGTTTTTACCTTGCTTTATACATTCTTGCCTACAAGAGGGTTCTTGTAGCTCATGCACCTTAAGTTATTAGTTTTGTATTGTTGCAAGTGCTCTTGCTGCAAAAGTAAAGCACAAGATATTAAAGCCTCTGTTGCTAGCTCACTTTAACACTGCAGTGTGCATACACTTTTCTTGGACTGCTTAACTTTGGTTATTTAATATTGCTTACCTTCATGTGCTTTCTCATTTCACCTCTGGGCTTTCAGAACATACTACGCTTAATGCTGATTATTTCCTGGTTTTATTTATTTTATTTATTTATTGTATAATCCGATTTACAACCTTTGAGCCAGCGGCTCGTTTACAAAGGTACCTCATCACAGGAAGGACACACATAGTTAACATAGTTTACAGAGCACAGTCAAGACAGAGTAACACATTTTGCATGTTTACAGAATACAGACATACAGAGTCAACATAGTATCACATAGGCTGCAAGAACAGAGATACATAGTATTACATACAATTGCTTGAACACATATGTAGATAAATAAACATTTCAAGTAGTACCAGCAGGTACTGGCAGAGGAGAGAGGGCCCATAGGGGGGATTGGAGGGTGGGGTGGGTGAGTGGGTGTTCAGCTCAGTGGGCCATGTCAATAGTGCCAGAAGAAACAGCAGAGTATCTTTTAGTGACAGGTGTAGCAGCGGGTGTTGAACAGCAGGTCTCGTAAGGCAGCTTTGAAGGGGACAATTTTGGCGGTGTTGGAAATGGCTGCGGGGAATGAGTTTTAAAGCCAAAGATAGAGGGCTGACCTAATGGACAACTGATTACTGTCTGCCAAATCTTTGACTGACAGCTGCTTCCTTGGCAACCCATTAGTGGCTGCTAACAGCCAGAGACACATTGTATGATGAATTAGTGGAGGCTACTATAGGTCATCATGTCCTGTGTGTCTCATACTCTCTATCTTTGGCCAGTGTATTTGGGTGTGTGAGTTTCCAGATTGAAGGGAACATAGCTAGACAGTATGCAGCTGGGCTTCATTTTTATGTTTGATTGCACGCATGTGCAAGAAACATAGTGCCACCATACAAGAAGTTGTAGGTGTGCCTCCCTACTTCCAATGTCCTGCTGCCTCTTGCAGGCACAGCCCCACCTTGTCAATGAACGTAAGAGCTGTCTATGACAGCGTTTGCAAATACAGCAGTGTACAGTTGAAAGAAAAGCACTGCAGCATGTAGGCAATTTGTGTACTGACGCTGGCAGTATGCAAAGTGCCTACACATCAGCACTGCAGTGAAAGAGCTGTCATAGACAGCTTTTCTTCCCCCCAAAACAAATAACATGCTGGGAACCCAAGCCAGGCGTGCTCACGCCTCCCCCACACACAGTATATGGCTGACAGGGGTGCCCAAATCCCCCATTGGCTGTGCTCCCCAACAGAGTTTTAGGTGCCACGCTAGGAGCCCACCCAGCATGGCAACAATCTGTAAGGCCAATGGGGGTGTCCAATTCCCCATCGGATCCACTAGTCCCCCCAAACAGCCTTCCAGGTGCCACACTGGGAGCCCACTCCAGCATGGCAAATCTCTCTATGGCCGATAGGGGTGCCCAATCCCCTGTCGACTCCACTGTCCCCTCAAAAAAACTTCCAGCTGCATCGCTGGGAACCCACCCCAGCGTGGCAAACATCCCGCATCATCTTCCTAGAAAGAAAAAACGTTCCCTCACTGACTGTCTTGACCCCCTTCCCCACCCATGCTCACCCTCTGTGCACCCTGCCTCCCCACACCCCCCACCCCATACTTACCTCTGGAGTCTGGTGCGATGATCTTCGGTGGACTGGGAACACATCTGCATTCTTCAAGGCCGACAGGGAACTAAGGAAATGCCGGTAAACTGTATAATGGAATAAATAGGGTTTTTTTCAACTTTGATGCATATCTCAGGAATTTTGGGGAATTTCTTCACCAAATTTTTAACATTGGGTTTTTGGGACCCCACCTCACGAATTTTTGCTCTGTCACTTTGTTATTCGGTCCCGAAAGGTGATTTTGCAGTCACTGCATGAAACCACCTTTCAGGACCAATGTACGAAATGACAGTGTCACAGTTCATGAGGTAGGCCCCCAAAAACCCTACGTTGAAAATTTGGGGAAAAAATTCCAAAATATGACTGTTTGTTGAGCATGAGTTGTGCAGTTCCTACGCACGCTCATAAGTTAGCGAATTTTTAGTATTTGCACTCTAGATTTTCAACATTGCCATTTTACCACACCTCCTTATGAACAGTACAGCTGTCATTTTTCACATCTCTCCCAAAATGTGTTTCCGGGCATGTAGCGCACAATGGTGCAGTCAGTGTGCGAATTCAATGTTTGGGACACATTAAGAAAATCACAGTGACACTGTTCAAGAGCAGAGGTCTTAAGATGGCTATGTTGAAAATTTGGTGAAACAATTCCCCAAAATGACTGTTTTACGAACGTGCGTTGTGCTGTTTCCACGCAGCCTCGTAAGTTCATGAATTTGTAATATTTTCAGTCCAGATTTTCACCACTGGCATTTTTCCACACTTCCTTATGAACAGTACAGCTGTAATTTTTCACAACATGGCCGAAATGTGTTTTCACACTTTCTGCGCAGAAATACACGGTCGCTGTGGGAAATCACTGTTCAGAACAGATTAAGAAAATGATTGACACTATTCATGAGTGGAGGTCCCAAAATGCCTGTGTTGACAATCTGCTGTAAAAAATCCCCAAAGTAATTACATTAAGGGTGTGCGTTGTGCAGTTTCTATGCACACTTGTGACTTCACCAGTTTTTTTACTATTTTCACTGCAGATTTTCAACATTGCCATTTTTTACACCTCCCCATGAACTGTACAGATGTCATTTTTCACATCCTGTTCGAAATGTGTTTTTGCACCTGTGGTGCCAAATGCCGTAGCCACTGTGCAAAATCAGCTTTTGGCTAACAAACTGATATTACCACTGTTCATAAGGTGGGGGGGTCACAAAAAACCCATGTTAAAAATTTGGAGTGAAAATACCAACAAACACCTGAGGCGTTAGGGATTCTGACCATAATACCTCACCCTGTAGAGACTGACAGGCATCATGGGTGTGACTTGGGATTGTCACCTGTGATGCTCATACCATTCCACCCACATCCACACCCTGCAGCCAGTGGGAGGCATTGAGGTGTGCCTTGGACTCTTCAGCCCCAAAGTTCATCCCATTCTCCCATACTGCACCCATCTCACTGTATTTCCTGCTGGAATGGGGTGAGCATAAGGGCCAAAGACCCCAAGGTACACCGTAACACTTGTCAGTGTCTGCAGGGTAGGGTGTGGTGAAATGGCATGGCCATTATGCCTGATGACCCAAAGGCACACCCCACCAATGCCAATGCCAGCAAGCAAACATTCGGCATTGACAAATGCTTGTTGTTTCTTAACATACTAACATACTATTTGCCAGCAGATTAGGCGTTATGGTCTATCGAGTCTGCTCGAACCTCAGATCCCTAGTTGGGTGCCGAGGCCCCCCCCTTGTGTTCCAGAAACCCCTATCATCCATTCCCACCCCCCTGGACCAGGCCATCATCTGATACATCCACTTTCTGTGCCTGTCCCACCCTCTCTTGAAGCCCTCCACTGTGGATCTCTGAACCAGCTCACGAGGCAGTGCATTCCAAGGGTCCACCACCCTCTCAGTGAAAAACCTCATCCTCTTTTCCCCCTTCACCCTTTCACCTCCTAACTTCAAACCATGGCCTCTGGTGATACCTCCCTGCTTTAGTCTAAAGATCCCCTCCATGTTTACCCTATTTATTCCCTTGAGGTACTTGAAGACCTCAATCATGTCCCCCCTGTCTCTCCTCTCCTCCAATGAAAACAGGCAGAGCTCCTCAAGTCTGTCCTCATCGTCAAATCTCCTAACTCTCGTGATCATCTTAGTTGCCCTCCTCTGTACTCTCTCCAGGAGCTGTATGTCCCTCTTCAAGTGTGGTCTCCAGTACTGTACACAGTACTCAAGGTGTGGTCTAACCAGTCCATTGTACAGCGGCAGAATCACTTCCTTGCTCCTAGAGGTGATCCCCCTTACGATGCATCCAACATCCTGTTTGCCTTGCTAGCTGCTCCCCTGCACTGCTCAGAGTTATTCATGCATGCATCCACCATGACCCCTAGGTCTTTTTCCTCTATTGAGGCCTCCAGAGCCTCCCCTCCCAGGGTGTATCTGTGTTTAGGGTTTCCCCGCCCAAGATGCAACACCTTGCACTTGGTGATATTGAAATTTAATTTCCATGTGTGAGCCCAGCTTTCCAGGGTGTCCAGGTCCCCTTGCAGGGCCAACCTCCCCTCTTCTCCCTCAACTACTGCCCCCATCTTGGAGTCATCAGCGAAGAGACTCATTTCACACCCTATACCCTCCCTGATGTCCGATATGTATGCATTAAACAGGATCGGACCCAGGACCAAGCCCTGCGGTACCCCACTACCAACCTCTCTAGTGTTTGAGAGCTCCCCACAGACCACTACTCTCTGGGTGTATCCAGCTAGCCAGTTTTCAATCCATCTGACCATCAAAGGGCCTACTCCTAACACCATCAGATTCTCCACCAGACCATTGTGGGCGACAGAGTCAAAAGCCTTGCTGAAGTCCAAGAATAATACATCCACAGGTTTTCCCCTGTCCAGTTCTGATGTACCCGATACCGTGAAATCCACAAGATTGGTTTGACATGATCTACCTGGCACAAACCCATGTTGCCGACTATCCATACCTCCCACCTCCTCCAAGTACACCCCAATCGTTCCTTTAGTATACCCTCCATTAATTTTCCCTGCTAGAGGTCAAACTGATGGGTCTATAATTTAGGTACTTCCTCGACCCTCCTTCATGGATTGGCACCACATGGCCTCTCGCCAGTCCCTAAGGTACCCTCCCTGTCTCAAGTGACCTGTTGAAGAGCTCTGCCAGGAGTGCAGCCAGTATGTCCGTCAATTCCCATAGTACTCTCGGATGAATGCCATCCGGCCCAGGAGATTTGTCTTTCTTTAGGGCCTTGAGGGCTAACCACACCCTTTTGGCAGAGATAGCATCATCCATCCCCTCCACCTTACTGGCCTTTTTATACTTATCCAGATGTGACACCCCTGGGGTACCTCTCCCTCCCTCTTGCTCCATTTCTGTTGCTCCCCTGATCCCACTCACTGCTGCTTCTATCCCCACCGTGCCTTGCTTTGTAGATATCCCATCCCCCTCCCTAGTGAACACAGAGGCAAAGTACTCGTTAAATACCTCTGTCTGGTCCCTCACCTCTTCCACCCACCCTCCTTCTGATCTCAATCTGCTGAGATGGCCCTTAGTTTTTCTCTGCTCCCAAATGTACCGGAAGAACCCCTTTTTCCCTCCATTGTATCCCTGTGCCAGTCGTTGCTCTTTACTGGACTTTGTTCCCTCACCATCGGGTGACTTTTCTAGATGCAGATGGCACTTCCTTATCCCTATCCCTCTTGTTGTTTTATATTTTTTGTAGGCCGCCTTCTTTTCTCTGACCACTACCTGTACCTCACTGGACCACCAGCATGGTTTATGTGACCTTGCTCCCTTTCGTTTCAACTTAGCGCAGATCCTGACTGCCTCATGAAGTCCCCGTTTTATGACCTCCCATCTCCTTTCCACACTTGTCATTGATGTAATCCCCTTCAAGTGATCCTTGAGAATATTTCCCATGCCCACAAAGTCTGCCCCCCTGAAGTCCACTGCCAGTGTCCTAGATCTCACCCCCCCATGCTTATTTGAAACCAGACAGTATTGTGGTAGCTTCCAGTCAGGGGGTCCTCTACAATTAGGTCCCTTCCAGATCCCCATCTGCCAGAATCACATCCAGGACATGCTCCTCCCTTGTGGGCTCCATTACATGCTGTGTTAAGAACACATCCTGGGAACAGTCCAGCAGCCTCTGCTCCTTGGCCACCTTAGAGGACATGGTTCCCCAGTTTGTACCTGGCATATTAGGGTCCCCCATCAACACCACTCCTTCCCTTTTGGTCCACACTGGGCAATGATGTTGTCCAGCAAACCATCCTCTAGAACATCCTCATCCGGGGATCTATACTACACCCAGCTTGACCTTATCTCCTGCTGGGGATGGTAAGGTGACCCATAAGGCCTCCACATTTCCCTCTGCCTCTTCTACCCTAGCAATTTCTATGTCATCTCTAATGGACATAGCCACTCCACCCTCTGCCCTCCTTTCTATCCTTCCTAAGCATAGTGTGCCCTGCACGTTTAGGTCCCAGTCATGGTTTTGTTCCTACGTCTCCGTGACGCTGCCACATCCACCTCCCCTCAACAGCATGGCCTGGAACTCTGGCAACTTGTTTCCCAAGCTCCTGGCGTTTACTAACTACCAACCCTACCCCTTATCCTGATTCCCTTTGTAGAACCCACCCAGGTTCTTATGCTTCCATCCTCCTCTGCTCCTCGAAGCCTCCACCCCAGTCTGTTTCCCCTTCCCCTTGGGTTTGAGGCTACTCCCTCATCTGGAGGAGAGGGCTTCTGGGCAGCCCCTCCCTTATCCCTCCCCCCTCACAAGTTTAAACCCCACCTGTCTTGAATGTAGTCAGCCATCCCTGTTTGGACTTCCTTCCCTAATGGGGCAAGATGAAGCCTGTCCTTGGCATACAGTCCTTATCCTCCAAACTCCTTTCCAGTTCCTAACACCCCAACCCACTCTCTTCACCCCACTTCCTGAGCCAGTCATTAACCTCTGTGATCTTCATTTTTTTCTCCACTGAGGCCTTTGGTACTGGCAATATCTCAGAAAAGGAAATGTTGCATCCATTATCCCGACAGACTCTGGCAAGTTCTTGGAACCTTGCTTGGATTTCCAAAATGCTATTTCCCTCTAGATCGTTAGTTTCCAAATGCACCAGGAAATCCGGTTTCCCTCCACAATCCGTAACCAGTTCATACACCATGAACTTTGCTCTGTGCACTGTCAGCCCAGAGATACTCACTACCTTCACCTGGCTGTGGCATCACCCCCCTGTCCCTCCCACTGGATACCCTTAATCATCGAGTCTCCCAATAACAGAACCTTAACACCGCCATCATCCTCATGGTTACCTCCACTATGCCCTCTCAGACCCCCATCCCCCCCTTTATTCATGATCTCAATTCCATGGGAGTCTTCCTGCCTTATTAGAGACCCCCTTGTCACCCTTCCCTCCCCTTTCTGCCTCACTCGTTATTTTGCCCACTTAACTCAGACCTCCTCTGAATAGGTGTCCCTTTAACCCTCTCTTATCTGAACCATTTATCCTGGCCTGATGGTTCCCCTTCCCCCACACTGCCATCCTCCCACCTTGTAATAGTAGCCCTGCCTCCAGAGGCTCTTTGTAGGTCCCTTAGCTAGGGCCCCATCCATGGTACCCAGCTCCCTGCTGAAGGGGCTCCTCTCCCACCTCATTGTCTCCCAGTTTCTCTCAGTCATGCTCTCCTCCTCATGTCTGCAATATGTTCATCTCCCCATCTGCTTAACATTTATTTCCCTTCTCCCTCTGGGACTACTTCTATCCTTCCCATTGCCGGTCTGTGTGCCCTATGGGTATCTGACTCCCTCCTCCTGGCCTCTGTATCAGTTTCCTCATTTCACCAACCCTTCCTCCCCCAGGTTTGTAGTAGCTCAAATTTGTTGTGACACTCTATGTCAGCCTCCATCAAGTAACTCAGTTTCCCCTGACTGCACCTCTAAACTGCCCTCTTCTTCCCTCTTGCTCTGTTCTCTTAGGACTCCCTTCCCACAGTCTGCTGTTTTAGGCTTCCCCAACAGCCTCTCCTGTCTCTTCCCCTCCTCTCTTTGTATTCAGAATGTTCACCTGTACTCTTTCCCCTTAGTGTCAACATCCCTATCTAAGGGTCCTCTGTCCCTAATATCCCCCCCTCCTGCTTGCTGTAACATAACGTCCTGTAATTTCAGAGTGTTGCCCCAGCCTCCCCTCAGCCGCACCCTTCTGCTGCCCATATTCACACCTCTTATCCTTGGATAGCCCCCCCCAGCTTATTCCTTAACCAATATACCTCCCTTCTGATATAAGATAGCTGTCTACAGAGTGGGCAGCATCCTTCTCTCCAGGCCCAATTGAGAATTATTGCCATCCCACAGCCTGTGCAGCCTACAACCCTTCTGAAGATGCCTGCCATGGTGGAATATGGCCATCCTGTTTGTCCCCCTCTGTTTATAATGGCACACCCCCTTTTCTCTGTCCCTTCCTCCTGGAATACAGTTTCTCTCTATACTGACTGCAGTTATTTACAAACCCAATTTCAACCCCACCAATAAAGTTCCCAAGTCTCACAAACACATACAGACCAGTGTGTGTCCAGTCCCACTAATGGTGTGTGTGTGTATGCAGACATCAGGTACTGTATGATGTCACAGGTCCACCAGTTCCTGTTGCTTCGAATTTCAGTCCCAAACAGAAATACGCGGTCATTCAATCCCAACCTCCAGTGGCTTTTCAGTATTTAAAGAGCCTACAAAACAGGGTGGGTGGGAGGCTCTTACCAACACAGGCAAACATCACTTTTAAATTTCACTCTAATTATGACTGCCAAACAAGAGTTCCCAAGCCTCAAAAGTTACAATATCACAGCCCAAGCAACAGTTCTAACTCAAAGTAGTAATTTTTAACACACAGAACTAATTTCATGTACAAAACTATTCAAATATTTCAGTTAAAACAGAATATAACCCCAGACCTCTGTCCTTACCAGCCACTTGCTTATGTTCCCAAGTGAACAATGAAAGACAAGGTGATTTCTGTTAATTTCCCCTTCCCCTAACACCAGGCAAACATCACATTTAAATTTCACTCTAATTATCACTGCCAAACAAGTGTTCTCAAGCCTCAAAAGTTACAATATCACAGCCCAAGTAACAGTTCTAACTCAAAGTAGTAATTTTTAACACACAGAACTAATTTAATGTACAAAACTATTCAAATATTTCAGTTAAAACAGAATATAACCCCAGACCTCTGTCCTTACCAGCCTCCTGCTTATGTTCCCAAGTGAACAATCCCTTGTCACTACTGTTACAATCATTGTATACCTTGTCCTCTCAGGGATTTTTTCTCTAATGCTTGTCAAAGCCCTTGATCTCCATACTGCTACCCTCATTTTGCTAGAGCTTTTTTGTTGTTTTACAAGATTTTACATGTTGGGGGGAGGTGGGCAGATGGCCAGACGTGCAAGAGGGAGGTGTTGGGGAAACGGGCACATTGTATTTTTTTCTGAGTTATTGTGGCTGTTTCCAACTATATTCATGTGTATCCTATATTTTAACTGTTCCTGACCATTCCGTACTTTTCCTAATTTTGCTTATCACATACTTTGTTACCCATCTCTCTAATGACTGTACCTGTTTTTGTTTATTTTTCACTGACTCACTATTCTGATGTCATCTACTGTTTTTTTCTGGTTGCTTACCAGCAAGCTGTCCAATTTTCTTCTGCATTGATGCCCAGCCAGTCATCTGTTGCATCAAATGTGAAGATCCAAAACTTCTCCTTCCTCTCTACCTGTTTGTTCCAGTTCCCTCCTCTTACTGATGCATCTATCTTTTCAGATCCCCAAAATTTTAGGGATGCTGCAGTGTGTCTTTCTTTTGCAAAATTTACTGCCACTGGGCTTGTTTCTGATTTAGTCCTTTTTTTGCTTTTATATTTGCTGATTCAGTATTTCAATGGTCTTGTTTTCCCAACATAGTATTTCGAACATGGACAAATAAGGACATAGACCACATGGTCAGTGTTACATGTTATATGTGAGTTAATTTTATCTTTGGTATTGCCATTTGGATGAATTATTTCATATTTCTTTGAAGTATTATTGCAGTGGGCACACTGCCCGCATGGATGCATACCATTTTCTAAAGGTCCCAGTAATAACTGTTGGTCTCTTGGTGGTGTCTGAGCTTTAAGTTCAGAGTGTATTAACCTGTCTTTTAAGGTTTTAGCCCTTTTTGAAGCTAATATAGGCCTGTTTGTAAGAAATGGAATGGCAGTTGGTTGTAAAGTATTCCAATGTTTGTGAATTATTTCTACTATTCTTGTGAGTGTAAAAAAACCTAGCTATAAGACCATTCTGTCTACATCTGTTTGTTCTGCTTCCTTTTGCCTTTCATACCTTTGTTTTGCTTTGGTCTTAGCCTCTTGTACTGTATTTTGTCTGTAACCTATTTTTATTGATCTTTCTGCCATGTTTTCATATTCTCTTTCTCTCACATCCCCCTGGCTGCAATTTTGTTTCACTCTTAACATTTATGAGAATGGAATGCATTCAATCAGGGCATTTGGATGGAAACTGCTGACATGAAGTAATATGTTTCTATCTCTTTTGTGTAAATTGTGGTGTTTAGTCGTCCATTCTGTTTGTATATTAATAAATCTAAGAATAAAATTTGTTCTAAGCTTGCTTCCATGGTGAATTTTAGATTGTTTGTAAGTGTGTTTAGGTACTCATAAAATTCATCAAGCTGTCACTGTGTCCCAGTCAAAAAAATTAGATTATCCTCAATAAAATGTTTACATTCTTTTAAGTATTTGTAATATGGATTGTACATTGGATTAAGAATAAATTGCTTTTTGAACTGATCCATATATAAATTAGCATATGTGGGGGTGATAATGCTCCCCATTGCTGTACCTCTTTTCTGTCTATACAAGACAATACAAGACATACAAGACTAATCTTGCTAACTCCAGTAAGGTACTGATTGATGGCATTTCTTTCACTTTACTCCTTTTTAGGCCTTCTCCTAGGCTTCTAATCCCTCTTCATGAGGGATAGATGTGTATAGGTCTTTCACATCAAGATTACATAAAATGAGCCAGCCCCCTGGTGTAGCTGTTGGATTTTCACTTGCGATGCCGGCGATCTGGGTTCAGGAATGGACCTGGGTCATTGAAGGTTTGGCTGGGGACAGAAGGATTGAGCATCCCTAAAACTGCTCTCCTTCTCTGGGAGAAAGGGGGGTTGAGTGTCTGGTGCACAGCAACACCCAGCGGAGTCTGGTTCACTGAACTACACCAGTGCCAGCATGTCTTCAGGGGCAGGGTTGACACTGGTTGTCATTGCACATCCCTGCCCATGCTTACAGGGGGACAAAACTCTGCACCAGGTTATCTCCATGGTGCCCTATCTCCTGTGACCTCAATCAGCCTCCTGTACTGGTTCTCCTGACCAGTACCAATAGTGTGGCACTGGAAGGGGAGCTGTGTCACAACCCCACCATCTGGGGACAATTCAGGGGTGACTGGGAGAGAGCGGTAATAGCCGGAGGTGGAGGTACAAGGGGGCCTTGACCAAGGACAGAAAATACCAACAATCCTGGAACAAGCAAAAAAGTATAGTACATAAAAAAAAGACTAAATAAAATGAAATTACAGTCACTGTTTACTTCATTCACTTCCTGTATCAACCTGAGTACTTCTCCTGTGTCTTTAATGTAACTACTCATAGTTGCCACCACTGGTTGAGCAAATACATTTTTGAAACCAGATAGTGGTTCCAGGATAGATTAATTCCCTGAAACAATTGATCTTCCAGGTGGGTTGTTTATGTCCTTATGAATTTTAGGAGTGGCATAAAAATAGGAATTATTGGTAATTCTTTCTCTAGTAGATCCCGATGCCATTTCTTAAGGTGTTTCAGTTCCATAGCTTCATCCAGTAGTTCTCTGATACTGGATGTTAATGTTGGTGTTGGGTCTCCTTTTAAGGGGTTCATAGTTATCTGTCACTTGTAAGAGTGCATTACACATATTAACATATTCTTGCTTTGCCATAATGACAACTCCACACCCTTCGTCAGTTTCTTATATGATTATTGTATCATCTTTCTCTAAATTCTAAAGTGCTAGTGACTCTTCCCAGGTTAAGTTGTACTCTGGTATAACCACGTTATTTTTTAAAAAGTGTCTAAATGTCCATATTGACAGAGGAAATGAATGCCTCAACACTGTGGTTCCTGCCTTTTGGGGGATTATATTTTGACTTGTATTTCACTGCTGTTCTAGTTTCTAAGACTTTAAGATCTTGTGGGACTTTTTGATGGGATTATTCTTTTAAACTTATGCTGCAAAAGATCATTTTAGTATCAGCCATTAACTCAGATTTGTTGGAATGTTGATAAGGGGCAAAGGATATACCCTTGCTCAATACTGCCATTTCTATTGTTGTAAGTTGTCTTTCTCTTAAATATAGATAAGTCCTCCTGCCTTGTTGCTAGCCCCCCTCCACCTCCCCTGCCCCAGCCTGCTCGTCTCCCTCTGCCTCTTCCTCCTCTTCCTCCTCCTTTCCTTCCTCCCCTGGGTGTTGGATAACTGGGTCCCGGGCCTTATGCTCTCAAGTAATATTTTAGTTGTGGTTCTGTTTGTGGTATGGTCGGAGGGCCTTCCTCTACCATTTCTCTTTCTAAAAAAACGTTTTCTAACATGGACCTACTGGGTTGGTATCTATCTGTACTTTTACCATAGCTCCCTGAGCTGTCTGAATCATCTTCCTTTCTCTGTCCTCTGTGTGGTGGTGTAATTTTCCATGTATATGCTCTATTTAACCTATACTGATTTGTATCCCCTTCAAACTTTTGAATTTTTGTTTTTCTGAACCCTTCTTCAAATACTTGTAGCTTTTTCTTTATGTCTTGTAAGGTTTTTTTGAATTGCTCTTCTGATTTCAACTTAAGTTGGTCTTGTACTTTATTAATCTCTTCCATTAAATTACTTCTGCTTTCTTTGGATGCTTCTATTAAGGCATAAAATCTACCAGACAATGATTTCTAAATCCTTCCCATCTTTCATCTAATATTTTTGATTCAGTCACCAAATTTAGGTCTATCAATACTCTAAGTCTCTTTGCTATGCATTAAAAATGGAGGCATTCCCTTATACAGCAGGCCACCTAGTAGCAACTTGAGTTAGAAGATAGAAGGTAGCATGGATGGTCAACATTGAAGAGGCACTTGGGGCACACCTCTTAAAGGAGATCTGCCCTGAATCTGTAAGTCATTTCTCCCTATAGAAACTGATTTTTAAATACTGGTTTAAATATTCTATTACTCTGCTTTACAAGCTCTACATGCTTTTTTGTAATGAGAATGGGTGTTTCTGATTTACACACAGATAGTAAGTACCATTTTAGAACTCTGTAATGTAACTTATGTCCCTTGCGCTACTCTTCCATTGTTGACACAATGCATCCATGTTTTACTATGGAATGCTGTGGTTGGCAGAGACATAAACTACATCATACAGTTCTAAAACAGCACTTGATATCAGAGTGTTTATCAGAAACAACCACTGAGTTAGTGGGCCCATACAGATGGTACAATAACAAAATTGGAACCAACATTTAAAAAGCTGCTTCAACAGTGAAACTTGATTTTGAGGTTCAGTATAGTTCTTCTTTAACTGTTATTGATTTTCAGTGAAGTCTCTGGTTTTGCATGATAAATTTCATCTGTCCCTCCTAAATGTAACATTTTTGCTACTTAAGGGTAGAGATTTGAATCATCAGATGAAATGAGAGGGCCTAGTTCTCAGACCAGGCATGGGTGTTATAATAAGTCCTGCAAGGTGATGCCAGCGTTATCAGCTCTCAGCAGATGACTGAAGAAAAATAACAGAACAGTCAGCTAGATGCTTCAGCCCATGCTTCAGCCCAGCACAAGGCACAGTAACCTCTGCTGCAGAGCTGCACTTCTTCGCTCAAGCCACCCACCCTTCCAAGACTTGTAACTAACAGATATGCTAGACAATGGTCCAAAGGGCTAAAGCAGCCTGAAAGCTGAGATTCCCATTGGATGTTTGTGCTGCAGCATGCTGCTTATTGGCTGCTGCAGTGCCTTCCACTTTTTATGAACTTTGGTGCTCCTGCTTAATGCGTGGTGCTTGCTTCCCCACCTGTTTTTGGCTGGGGACACCTAATTTTGACTTCTGCTTTTGATTTCATGAATTTAGTACGTTGCTTGAGTTCATAGATAAGTGCAGGATTGTTAACCTGAACAAATTAGCCGAGTTAGTATATTTGACACAGCTGTGGTAGGTGAAGCCTGCAGACGTTTTGCATGTACAAAAGGAGTGATGTCATGTTTTCTGTCCATGGAACTGACTGAAGGTGTAAATAGTCTCCTCCACCTTACCCTCCTCCAAGAAATGTTTTCCACCTTTAAAAAAATATGCTTTCATGTTAGTCAATGGTTGCAAGGTACTATTTTCTTTCTTAAATAGGCGGTACAAGAACTGGAACCTGAGTAGTGGGAGGCACCATTAGTTTTTTGGGGGTAGTGAGGTCCATCCCCACCTCCACCTCCATCTGGGAAGCACCTAAAGATCCACTCCTACCTATTTTTATTCATGTGGGAGGGGTATGAGGTGGATCTATCATGTTGGAACAAGACACACTAGTTTGGGAGCTGGACCAAGCAACAGAACACATCTGTGGAGTGATCGAGTTGTGGAGCCCCTGCATTTTATTAAGGACTAGGAGAACAGAAGGTACTTAATGCCTCCAAACTTCCTTAAAAATCATTGAATGAAATGATTATCAGAGCCACCTGGGGCCTCAGAAGGAAAGAGTAATTAAGGAGTGAAACTACAGCTCCCAAGGAAAACAATAGACATAGCGTTCTGATTCAAGTTGAAAGAATCACAGGTTTTTCTTAAACATTTATATACTAAAAACATAAAGTTCAGCTTTTGGGATTAACAATATTTGTTTACCATATTCAATATATATATATATATATATATATATATATATATAGTTTGTCTTTTTAGTAGTTTCAAAAGTTTGATAGCATTGGTGTTAGTAATGCATTTAGAAATAAATTTTTAATTGTCTTTACAGCTAAACATGCAGTTTCATGTAAGGGCACATTTTTTGGGGGAGGGGGTTCAAATTATTTTAATCATGGGCACAGAACTTGGTAAACACAGACATTTGATGATAAAGTGTATTTTTTCTTTTAAGTTTAAGAGGTAATGTGTCACAAACCCACTCAGCAGGTCAGGCTCTCTACTCCCAAAGTGCCAACCTCCAAGCATAGTCTTATGAACAGTTTAACAGAACAAGGTAACCCTCTTGTCTGTTTTGTGAGTTCAGATCAACCTTTGGTCTCCAGTCTTGGAGGGATTCAAACTGTGAACCTCTTGTTAGCATACCAATGCACAGGCTCAGATAGTTCTGCCTTCAGGGGGCCAGATATCTTTGCCTATGAGCACCTAACCAGGTGTACAGAAATGAACCCTTAAAAACTTTAATAAAGACCTCAGATTTAAAACACTTCTCTTTCCAGTTTGGTATCACCATTCAAGCTTATGCCCATTGTCAGCTATAAGCATATATACTCCACTTTTAAAAGGAAAGAAATCAAGGACAGACCAAGTAAGTTCTAAAAAGAGTTTTACTAAAATAGATAAAAATATGTAAAACATAAAATACAGAACTATTATATCACGAGACATACAAATCTTTTAAAAGACCAAGGTTTTAAACAGTGCAATTCCTACTACAGTAATTAGATTTATCTCTCTTTCTAAATACCTGCTTAAAGTGCTCCAAAGATGTTTCTTTGTCATAATCTAGATAAAAGTGTCTCTGAAGAAAAACAGAATAATCTTTAAAAAGCTGATTTTCCGCACCTATTTTGCATGAGGTCACCTAGCTCCTCCCTGTCAGAATATATAAAAAATATATCTATAAAAAAAACAGGATGTCTTTTCCAAGTAATTAAATTCTGCAAACCTCAGCATGATTCATGTCCTTAAAATGACATTTCTTTGATCTTATTGATAAAGCTTCCCTCTCACACAGACACCAAAGCATTTATGATTTTGCACCAGTGTACAAAACCTGGTTTCTTCCTCTGAAAATGTCATAAAATGGATATGCTCAACTCAAGCCTCTGCCAGTCTGTAATTAACTTAGATAAAACAGGAGATCCTTGATCAAGTCCTGCTCTACTCTTTAATTAGCTTCTAGCCTTCCGCATAACACCTGGTGTCTAAAACCTGAGTGTGTGTGTGATCTCACATGCTGTTTTAGCATTTCTCATGGGAGACAGTTCATACACTTTTTTAATATTACAAAAAAAAATCATACAGCACTCAGAACTGGCTGTCCATGTCACAATCCTCCCCACCTAGACTGAATTTGGGGCTTCTATCCCCTGCATGGGATGAGCTTCCCAAATCAGTTCACTCCTCATAGACCCTTGACAGCCCATCTGAGTTCTGGTTCTTGGCTCCAGCCCTATGTAATATTGTCAGATCATATCCTTGCAAAGCAAGACTCCATCTTAGCAATCTACGTTCATCTTTCCCAAGTGAGTCAGCCAAACTAGGGGGTTGTGGTCAGTCTGCACCATAGAATGCTGCTCATATAAGTATGGCTCTAATTTCTTTAGGGCCCATACTATGACAAGACATTCTTTTTCCACTGTGGAGTATGCCTGCTCCCTGGGAAGTAACTTTTTACTCAGGTAGGCAATTGGATGATCCCTCTCTTGGCTGGATGTCTGACCCAGTACTGCCCCAATACCCACATCTGAGGCATCAGTCTGAACTATAAAGGTTTTTCTATAGTCAGAACTTGTCAAAATAGGAGCACTGCACAGTACCTCCTTTAGTTTGGTAAAGGTTTCCTCCCAGGCTGGGCCCCAGGTTATTTTCTTTGGCATCCTTTTCTTTGTCAGGTCAGATAGGGGAGTAGCCAGGGCACTGTAATTGGGTACAAATTTTCTGTAGTACCCTGCTGTCCCTAGAAACCTCCTGACCTGCTTCTGGGTTTCTGGCCTGGGCCACGCCTGGATCACCTCTATCTTTATTTGGTTAGGACTGAGCTGTCCCTGGCGTACCACATGCCTGAGGTATGCCACTTCTCCCATGGCCACCTGGCACTTCTCGGCTTTGTCAGTGAGCCCGGCCCTCTGTAACCTGCCCAGCACTTCCCTAAGGTGGGATAGGTGTTCCTCCCAGCTGGTACTAAAGATGGCAATGTCATCCAGGTACACCACAGTGTACTCCTCAGCCCCATTTAACACCTGGTTCACCAACCTTTGGAAAGTGGCCGGGGTGTTCTTCATTCTGAAATGTATTACTTTAAACTCAAATAAGCCTATTGGAGTGATGAAGGCAGACCTCTCCCTAGCTCTGTCTGTCAGCTCAATGGTCGTAGGGTAGGTCGCCCCTCCCAACTTGTCCAGGAGTTCATCCTTCTGGGCATCGGGTGGGCATCTGACTTCATGACTGCATTCAGTTCATGATAGTCCACACAGAAATGAGTAGAGCCATCTGGCTTAGGCACAAGGACTATGGGTGAAGCCCAGGGGTTGTGGGATCTCTGGATTACCCCTAAATCCAGTATTTCCTCCACTTCCTTCCTAATGTCCTTTAGGACAGCCTCTGACACCCGATATGCTGTCCGCCATATGGGCGTCTGTGTCCCTGTCTCCACATTGTGCGTTGCTAAGGGGAAAAGTCTGCTAAAAGCTCCCTTACTTTCTGGATCTGGCCCAGGGCCAGATGGGTAGACAATTTTACTGCCTCCACAGAGGACTTCTGCTAACTTTCTACCAGCAAATCCAGAAGGGGTCTCCTTCATCCATCCCCTTCCCATGACTACACACTGCAATCACCATGTCAGCCCTATTTGCATATGGCTTCATCATGTTGACATGGTACATCCTTTCTGTCTGTCTTCTGTCAGGTAACTCCACAATGTAGTTCACGTCATTTACCTTCCTAACCACTTTGTACAGTCCTGCCCTCAGCTTGCAGCTTATCTTTCCGGACGGAATAAGGACCATGACTTCCTGACCCACCATGTATGCAGCGAGGCTCTGGTTCCTGCGGTCGTACCACACTTTTGTTTCTGTTGGGCAGCAGCCAGGTTGCTCTGGGCTGTCCCCATAAGCTCCTTCAGCCTTTCCCTAAACCTTAGGATGTAATCCACAATGGGAGTTCCCTGGGTGGTGTGCTTGCCTTCCCAGTCCTCCCAGATCAAGTCTAGGGGCCCACATACCTGGCATCTACATAAGAGTTTGAAGGGGGAAAATCCTGTCAACTCTTGGGGCACCTCCCTGTATGCAAACAACAGGTGGGGAAGGTATTTCTTCTGGTCCCTCCCATGCTGTTCAGCAAACACCCAGAGCATTGACTTTAGGGTACCATTGAATCTTTCCACAAGTTCATTGGCTTGTGGGTGATATGGTGTTGTGCATCTCTGCACCACCCCACACTTCTCCCATAAACATTTCATCAGGTCTGACATGAAGGAACCCCTCGATCGGTGATAACCTCCTGCAGAAATGCAACACGGGAGAAAATCCCAAGTAAGGTATCTGCCACTTTGTCTGTCCTCAGTGAGGATAGGGTGACTGCCTCTGGGAACCGGGTGGCATAATCCACCACAGTCAGGATATATCTCTTCCCTGAGGATCTGGGAGTATTTAAAGGCCTCACAATATCCTTTCCCACCCTCTGGAATGGCTCCTGTACTATGTAATGGAATCAGGGTGACTTGGGTTTTCTTGCCCGCCTTCCCTATTTCTTGGCACCAGTGACAAGACCTGCAATACTCCTTCACCTGTTGGGTGAAGTTAGGCCAGTAGAAATGCTGGGCCAACCGCTAAATTGTGCACATGATTCCCAGATGACCAGACATGGGAATATCGTGTGCAATCTTGAGTAACCACGCACGATACCCCTGGGGAATGACAAGCTGCCTGCCTAGCATCCCTCCCTCTGTCTGTACTGCCTGAGTATATATAAGTCTATTTTCCCAAAAAACCTTATGTTTGCCATCACCTCCCTGTGCACCATCCGAGTCTGTCCAAGCCCTCAGCTTCTCTAAATGAGGGTCACGCCTCTGAGCAGCTGCAAACCCCTCACACAGTCCCAAGGCATGGGACAGGTCCCCTTCAGTTGCTAAACTAGGGTCCCTAGCACTAGCATCAGGGCACTCAGGATCACTGTCAATCCCACCCGTCTGACAATGGGTCACCCCTCCCTCTTCAGAGTAACCCTCTGTAGCTGTGTGGTTACTTGCTACTGGGGAAATTTCTATCCCCTTTTCATTAATCTCCATATCAGGAGACACAGGCTGGGGAAACAGCCTCTCAGTGGTTTCCACAATGGCTTCTGTGGGTTCAGAGAACTACAATTTTTCCTTGTCGCTTGGCTATGGGTAACTGCACATACCATCCCCTGTTTTAGATTGTTGCCCAGGACCACATCCATTTCTAATGTTTTAGCTACAGCCACCTGTTGCACAGTTCCCCCTGTTTCACCCCAGTCCAGGAGAACACTAGTGAGGGGCAATCTTTTCTCCCTGCCCACAAAGATCTGTACAGTGATGTATTTATTGGGTATAACCTGACCAGGCTGTATACCAGATCCCCCTTTACCTAGGTCAAGGATGCCCTGTGTCCCTTAACCCTTGCATCTGTACACCATTCACCATGACTGGGTACATGTGTTCCCTCATGTTCACTGGTATGCTTCCAGGGACACACAAACAACCTACTTCTTTTCTAGCACCCTGTTGTGTATTATTGCTCACCTTTTTGGGACACTGTCTGGCAATATGCTCAGTTTCTTTATACAACCAACATTCATTTCTTCTCTCAGAGAAATCTTTTCTCTGAAACCTGGGGCTAACTGGTTTCGGTGGAGGCAGTGACAGTTTTAGCTGCCCTGAAGGCACACTTTTCCCTTTCTACACTGCCACACCCACCCCATTTTCTCACAGAGCAGGTCTGCTCTTGGCATAGCAGTCCGAGAGTTCAGCAGCCTCTTGCACTGTTTTGGGATCTCGGTCCTTTAGCCAGGTTTTGAGCTCTGCTGAGCATGCCCAATAAAACTGTTCTAATAAAATCACATTTTCAATTTTATCAACAGAGTTTGCCTCAATTCTTTCCCACCAATGTTTTAAAAATGGACGTTGTTTCATGGCTAACTCATCATAGCTCATATCAGGGCTTCTCCTGAGCTTACAGAATTTACAGTAGCTCTGTATGATTCAGAAGTTAATTCAATCTTTTTTACAGTGCAGCTTTTAGTTTGCTGTAATTATTACTGTCCTCATTGTCCATTTGAACCAATGCATCCTGAGCTTTCCCGGTAAGTAGCAGGGATAGCTGGAAGCTCCAGGACTCTCTAGGAATTTTAGCCTGAATACAAACTTTTTCAAAAGAATTTAAAAAGGCATACATATCCTCCCCCTCTTTAAATTTGGCTATTAATTTGGAATTCAATTTGTAACCCAGTCCTGCAGTCCCAGTTAAACCCAAGTCACTTACCTGCTCTGGTGCTGCTGGTCAGAGTCATAGCTTCACCAGTTCGTGTTGCCTCTGGTGCTCCTGCTCCTCAGGGTCTGCATCTCTGTGTTCTTGCTCTGCCTCATGGTCCACCTCTCATTTCTCTCATTCTCTCTCTTCTCCTGGAACTCCAGCTCCATCCTGCGCAACTCAATTTGCAGCCTAAGTACCTCTGGATTCAGCATACTGGTGACCTTCCCCTGCTGCTGTAGCCCTTCACTGACAGTGGCCCTGTTGCCCTCCTCATCAGATCTGGATACTGCACTGGCAGCTAGCCCTGCCACACTTGAGGTTTGGTCCTTTCCAGTCACAGTCCGTGACTTGCTGCTCTGGGTATCTGCTACCACCAGACCATCTATGAGATTCTGCTTTTTAGCTGTCACCTCGATGGGACTCCTCTGCCCCTACACAACTGCTTCAAGTAATCTACAGTGTGCCTGCTGTAGCTGGAAGCCATCTTCTTCCCTGACTACAGCTACTCTGACTTGCACTTTAGGAAAAAAAAATAAAACAGGTAGGAACTTGACTGTAGGCCAAGTGATATAGTTCTGTTTCCTTTTTAAAATAAATTCTTCCTTTTTCTTTCTTTGCAAGTGAGCTTACGGTCTCTAGCTGACACAGAACAATGAAAGCTTATGATACCAAAATTATGCCAATGCTACCAATCTGTCACAAACCCACTCAGCAGGTCAGGCCCTCTACTCCTAAAGTGCCAACCTCCGAGTGTAGTCTTGTGAACAGTTTAACAGAACAAGGTAACCCTCTTGTCTGTTTTGTGAGTTCAGATCAACCTTTGGTCTCCAGTCTTGGAGGGATTCAAACTGTGAACCTCTTGTTAGCATACCAATGCACAGGCTTAGATAATTCTTTCTTCAGGGGACCAGATATCTTTGCCTATGAGCACCTAACCAGGTGTACAGAAATGAACCCTTAAAAACTTTAATAAAGACCTCAGATTTAAAACACTTCTCTTTCCAGTTTGGTATCATCATTCAAGCTTATGTCTAGTGTCAGCTATAACCATATATACCCCACTTACAAAAGGAAAAAAATCAAGGACAGACCAAGTAAGTTCTAAAAAGAGTTTTACTAAAATAGATAAAAATATGTAAAACATAAAATACAGAACTATTATATCACAAGACATTCAAATCTTTTAAAAGAACAAGGTTTTAAACAGTGCAATTCCTACTACAGTAATCAGGTTTATCTATCTTTCTAAATACCTGCTTAAAGTGCTCAAAGATGTTTCTTTGTCAGAATCTAGATAAAAGTCTATCTGAAGGAAAACAGAATAATCTTTAAAAAGCTGGTTTTCCCCAACTACTTTGCATGAGGTCACCTAGCTCCTCCCTATCAGAATATATAAAAAATATATCTATAAAAAAACAGGATGTATTTTCCAAGTATTTAAATTCTGCAATCATCAGCATCACTCATGTCCTTCAAATGACATTTCTTTGATCTTATTGATCAAGCTTCCCTCTCACACAGACACCAAAGCATTTACAGTTTTGCACCAGTGTACTAAACCTGGTTTCTTCCTCTTGAAATATCATACAATGGATATGCTCAACTCAAGCATCTGCCAGCCTGTAATTAACTTAGATAAAACAGAAGATCCTTGATCAAGGCCTGCTCTACTCTATAATTAGCTTCTGGCCTTCCATGTAACACCTGGTATCTAAAACCTATGTGTGTGTGTGTGTGTGTGTGTGTGTGTGTGTGATCTCACATGCTGTTTCAGCATTTCTCATGGGAGACAGTTCATACATATTTTTTTAATATTACAAAAAAAAATCATACAGCTCTCAGAACTGGCTGCCCACATCACAGAATGTATTATGTATGTGTGACAGTGTTGTAAATGGGACGGGGAATGAATAATGGTTAAACACCTAGAATTTGTTTTGTAATATAATTGAGTTTATATGCGGCAGGTAGGTAGGTAGGGGATACTGTTTTGAATGTGGCAGTAGGACAGGTTTGTTAGGATACATATATGCTGTCTTGCAAATAAGAAAAAAATTGAAGGGATACATTTTTGCAAAACAGTGATATATATACCATTGGGTTTTCTTTTATGTATTTGTTAGTACAAAAAGAGCCATAGCTATTTCTTCCATCAGTAAAAGGAGAGGAGAGAACATTGAACAAGAAAACAATTGGTGATTTTAAAAGCTATTCTGATCAGAGCTGACATTAAAAAAAATCTCAACTGTATTTTTATTTTATTTTATCAGGGACACTAGAAACAGGATGTTAACACATCAGTGAGCACTGGTGCCATTTGTCTGTGTTAGGGAAGTTGTGTGTGGAGTTGCCTTGCACATGGTAATTGCAGCTGGTGTATTTTAACAACTACTTGTAGAAGCAAAAGGCTGGGTGTTTTTTTCCCTACTTTCTTTTCTCTGATATTATAAACTGAGCCAGGAAAAAGTAAGACTGAACAGATCGGAGTTGACATTAAAAAATGTGATGTTCCTAAGGTCTGTTGCATGCACTCTGCTTTCATTTTCATGAGAGGGACATGAGACGGATCTATCATGTTGGAACAACTGACTATCAGAGCTGCCATTCACCTAGACATGCCATTTATCACTCTTTTAAAATAACACAAATGTAGTTTCACATTTTTACTATGAGGGAAGCAAGAAGATGAACCAGCATGGGTAATAAATCCATTGACTGACACCTGTGAATGAGTGGGGAGGGGGAGTTTTTTCTAACATTCCTGGTGGATTTATACTCCCTAGAACATGCTATTCAGGTTTTTGTTTAGTGTATCTTCTCCCAGAAAATCTTCCCAGAGTACAATTTGCTCTATTGTTTAATAGCTACGGGTGGAGGCTAATGTCTTGTTACATTGTCTTTTGTTTCAAATTAACCACAGACATCATGGCAGCCAAAGGAGACACACTTTGAGTCTTAGGGTATGTACAGCATAATTAATAAGTTTTCATATGCATAATCTTTCCATTCATGTTATTGCTAGACATACTGTATAGTAGTCAGCTTGGCTTGAGGAAGGGTGAACATGCTCAGGATCTGTTAGCAATTGAGATGCATATGCAGCAAATAAGTCCAGATGCGCTAACTTACCCTACAACAGTTAAGTGTCACAGTCTGCATTTTCTTCTTGAAATGATTGCTTTTGCATTTATGTTTATTTTAAAATATTTAATATTCTGACCATGTGGTTATGTCCTGGACCATAACTAAACTCCAGCCTTAACCACCACCCATATGCCCCAACTTGCATAGAAGATTGTGCTTGTAGAAAAATCTAATCATTTTGCCTCTGTGTTCTGGTGTGCGTGTGTGTGTGTGCGCGCTTTTGATTCAATTGCTTGTGTCTTGCATGGAAAACAGTGATTGCGGACAATCTAATCATTCTGCAGATGTGTTCTACCCTTCGTGTGTGTGTGTTCCTCTAAGGCTGCTCTTGCAACCTAGGAAAGGTAGAAATGATGACATATCCCCTCCCTATTCCTGGATACAAGTTCCCTCCACCCTGGAAACACCTGCCTGCTGAATAAGGA
Organism: Neoceratodus forsteri; assembly: GCA_016271365.2. Classification (NCBI taxonomy): domain Eukaryota; kingdom Metazoa; phylum Chordata; order Ceratodontiformes; family Ceratodontidae; genus Neoceratodus; species Neoceratodus forsteri. Next base: position 215,278,261 of record CM028136.1, read on the forward strand.
AGGGTTGCAGGAACCCAGGGAATGATTACGGGGGGGGGGGGCTGATGGTCATAAAAATGGAAAGGGAGTTTGGGTAAATCATATTAGATGACCTAGAGGTGGCTAAACAATGTACCAAAGCTGTGAGGAGAGCTAGTGGAATGCTGTTGTGCATAAGGAGAGATATAACCAGCAGAAGGAAGGATGTGGTGATGCCACAGTGTAGAGCATGACAGGGAACTGTATCAATTAAAGCAGAAAGAAGTGGGGAAGGCAGTCAGAAAAGCAAAGGCCCAAACCGAGGAAAAGATAGCCAACTCAGTTAAGAAGGGGGATAAAACCTTTTATAGGTACATTAGGGAGCATAGAAAGGTTAAGGGAGGGATAGTGAAGATTAATAAATGAGAGGGGAGGTGGGCAGAGGGAGACAGTGAAAAGGCAGAGATACTGAATGAATACTTTTACTCAGTATTCACAAAAGAAGAAGAGGAGGAGTTACCTAAATCAAACAGTAGAAGCACTCTGGATAGTGGGGTTGACACCAGTCCATTTACAAAAGAAAGAGTACTGCAAGAACTCCTAAAACTCAAGGTGGACAAAGCAATGGGGCCTGACGGAATTCATCCTAGAATCCTAAAAGAGCTAAGGGAGGACCTAGTGACTCCACTAACCACACTTTTTAACAAATCATGGAAAGATGAGGTGGTACCTGAGGACTGGAGGAGGGCAGATGTGATTCCCCTTCACAAAAGTGGGAGCAAGGCAGAAGTAAGAAAGTACAGACCTGTTAGTTTGACCTCAGTGGTGGGGAAAATGATGGAATCACTTCTGAAAGAAAGAATTGTTGAGTATCTAGAGGCCAGCGGGCTGGGACCCAAAGCAGCATGGATTCACAGCAGGAAGGTCATGTCAGATGAATCTAATCAATTTCTTTGACTGGGTGACAAAGTAAAAGACCAGGGAGGGCTGTGGATATGGCCTACCTAGACTTTAGCAAGGCATTTGATACAGTCCCGCACAAAGATTAATAATCAAGTTAGCCAGCCTGGGAGTGGGTCCCAGGGTGGTAGCCTGAGTAACAAACTGGCTGCACAACAGGACACAGAAGGTAATAGTGAGTGGAACACATTCTGAAGAAAGGGGTTACTAATTGGAGTACCTCAGGGCTCAGTACTGGGTCAGTCCTCTTTAACGTCTTTATAGGTGACATGCGGAGGTCTGGAAGGAAAGGTATGCCTCTTGCGGATGACACAAGATCTGTAACAGAGTTGATACACAAGAGGGGGTAGAAAGGATGAGCAGGGACTTGGCAAGGTTGGAGGAATGGTCAGACATTATAGCAACTAAGATTCAATGCAAGAAGTGCAAAGTAATGCACCTGGGAAATAAAAATCCAGGAGAAGAGTACACAATAGCAGGGGAGGTACTATGACAACAATAATGGAAAGGGATCTGGGTGTAGTCATATCAGATGACCTAAAGGTTGGTAAGCAATGTGAGAAGTCAGTAAGGAGAGCCAGGGGGATACTGGGATGCATATGGAGGGGCATCACAAGTAGAAAAAGGGAAGTAGTTATCCCTCTATACAGACAGTTGGTGAGACCCCATCTGGAGTACTGCGTGCAGTTTTGGAGACCTCATCTACGCAAGGACATAGACAGGATGGAAGCAGTCCAGAGGAGGGCAACTAAAATGGTGCAAGGTCTGCATCAGAAACCAAATGAAGATAGACTGAGAGAGCTTAATATGTATACCCTTGATGAAAGGAGGGACAGGGGGGACATGATAGAAACTTTTAAGTACCTTAAGGGAATCAACAAAGTCCAGGAGGGTAGCATCTTTTAGAAAAAGAGATGTGTAAGAACAAGGGGGCACAATTTAAAGTTAGAGGGGGGACAGCTCAGGGGTAACGTGAGGAAATTCTTTTTCACGGAGAGAGTGGTGGATGCATGGAACCGCTTTCCTGGAGAGGTTGTGGGGTCTAAAACAGTGGGGGAATTCAAACATGCATGGGACAGACATAAGGTAATTATAGTGGGGGGTTGCAGGAAGTAGGCTGTTGGTTAACTAGAATCTGCAGCTTATCCAATAGGTAGGGAAATGGGCAGACTGGGTGGGCCAAGTGGTCCTTATCTGCCGTCAAAGTCTATGTTTCAAAGTCTATCACTGGTGAGGCCTCATTGGAATATGGTGTCCAGTTCTGGAAGCCACATTTCCATCATGCAACTTTAAATCTCAAATGGGATAAATGGTTCTATTTTAGATTTCTGTCCCTTTCCCCTACTTCCCCCACTGGTTAGCCTTATGGAACACAACCAGAACATATCTTGGCTAGCATGATGAATTCACCTACACAAGCTGTTTCTCAGTCTACAGCACTGTCTTTTTAAAATGTTAACTTCTTGTTGAAATTATGGCATAATCTTTGTTATTGCTAGACATACTACAGCTAGCTTGGCTTGAGGAAGGGTGAACATGGTCAGGACCCCTTAACAATTGAGATGCATACGCAGCAAATAAGTCCAGATGCGCTAACTTACCCTACAACTGTTAAGTGTCACAGTCTGCATTTTCTTCTTAAAATGGTTACTTTTGCAATTATGTTTATTTTAAAATATTTAATATTCTGACCATGTGGTTATGTCCTGGACCATAACTGATTTAAGATCACTATAGCTGAGGTTTAAGCTTGCAAAAAGAAAGGCAGAACTGGGGACAGCTCAGATAAAGGAAAACTACATGATATATGTGTGTGTGTGTGTGTGTGTATATGTTGATTCAATTGCTTGTGTCTTGAATTTCAACATTTTACTGGAAACTTTACACTCTGATTTTCTCATTCTGAATTTTTTGTAGTACATTGTCTGCATTTATATTTATTCTGTTGGCATTCCTGGTAATGTACAGGGGTAGGGGACTGATGTGTGACTGGGTTTAAATAAGGAAGGGTTGCAGGAACCCAAGAAATGATTACGGGGGGGAGGCTTGATGGTCATCAAAATAGAAAGGGATTTGGGGGTAATCATATTGCATGACCTAAAGGTGGTTAAACAATGTACCAAAGCTGTGAGGAGAGCCAGTGGAATGCTGTGGTACATAAAGAGAAGTATTACCAGCAGAAGGAAGTAGGTGGTGATGCCACTGTGTAGATCACTGGTGAGGCCTACTTTGGAATATGGTGTCCAGTTCTGGAAGCTGCTTTTCTGTCATGCAACTTTAAGTCACAAATGGGTTAAATGGTTCTATTTTAGATTTCTAGCCCTTTCCCCTACTTCTCCCACTGGTTAGCCTTATGGAACGCAACCAGAACATATCTTGGCTAGCATGACGAATGCACCTACACAAGCTGCTTCTCAGTCTACAGCACAGTCTTTTTAAAATGTAACTTCTTGTTGAAAATATGGCATAATTTTTCCATCCATGTTATTGCTAGACATACTGTAGCTAGCTTGGCTTGAGGAAGGGTGAACATGGTCAGGACCCCTTAGCAATTGAGATGCATATGCAGCAAATATGTCCAGATGTGCTAACTTACCTTATAACTGTTGACTGTCACAGTTTGCATTTTCTTCTTGAAATGGTTACTTTTGCATTTATGTTTATTTTAAAATATTTAATATTCTGACCATGTGGTCATGTCATGGACCATAACTGATTTCCAGCCTTAACCCCCCGGCCATGCTCCAACTTGCATAGAAGATAGTGCTTGTTGACAAATCTAATCATTTTGCCACTGTGTTCTGTTGTGTTCTGGTGTGTGTGTGTGTGTGTGTGTGTGTGTGTGTGTGTGTATTTGTGTTTGCCTTTGATTCAATTGCTTGTGTCTTGCATGGAAAACAGTGCTTGTAGACAATCTAATCATTTCGCAGCTGTGTTCTGTGTGTGTATGTGTGTTCCTCTGAGGCTGTTTTTGAAACCTAGGAAAGGTACTTCAACAGACATAGCAGCAGTACATTGCATAGCAGATATAAAATGTCAATAAGCAGGTCATGTAACAAATGTGCTGAGCAGTTACTGAAGCAAGAAATGTACAGCTGTCATTTTTTGCATCCTGTTCAAAATGTGTTTTTGCACCTGAGGTGCAGTCACTGTGCAAAATCTCCTTTCAGCTAATTAACTGATAGTATCACTGTTCATGCGGTGGGGTCACAAAAAGCCCATGCTGAAAACCTGGAGTTAAAATGCCAACAAACACTCAGGGCATTAGGGTTTCTGACCATAACACCCTACACTGTAGGGATTGACACGCATCAGAGTGTGACTTGGGATTGTGAACAGAAATGCTCATGCCATTCCACCCCCATCCCCACCCTGCAACCAGTGACATGTATCAAGGTGTGTCTTTGACTCTTCAACCCCAAAGTTCACTCCATTCTCTTATACTGTACCCATTTCAGCATATTTTCTTAGGGAATGGGGTGAGTGTAAAGTTTGAAAACCCCAAGGCACACATCAACTCTTGTCTGTGTCTGCAGGGTAGGGTGAGGTGAAATGGCTTGAGTGTTATGGGCAATGACCCAAAGGCACACCCCAATGCCTGTCCATGTCTGTGGGGTCGGGGTGGAGTTGGCGTCACTTCAACACTTCACTGCCATTCCTATTCTGCCTGTCTGTCTGTGTGTGTGTGTGTGTGTGTGTCTCTCTCTCTCTCTATCTAGCCTTTAACAACTTTTTTACAAGTTGTGCAGCTTCTCTCCTTTCTGCACTCCCCCAATCCCACCCTTACCCACCCACACCTAACTCACCCTCCTCCATGTCCTTCACCTTTCACCTGGTCACCCCGACTGAAGTACTAAAACAGCTGCGGGCACTAAACCCCACCAAAGGTAAATGCCCCTCGGGTCTGGACTCCAAAATGCTTTACTTGTCCACTCCAGCCATCGCCACCCATCTGGATGCACTCTACAATCTCTCATTCACACTTGCCACAGTCCCAGCTGATTGGAAGCATGCCACAGTCATTCCTCTACTGAAAGGGGGAGATCCCTCCTCACCGGGAAACTGCTACCCTATTTCACTACTCCCCATTCTAGCCAAAATTCAGGAGTGCCTTGTGCTATCCCAACTCTCCCTCTTCCTCAACTCCTCCTTTTATCTCACACCTTACCAATCTGGCTTTAGGAAGTCGCACTCCACCATCACCCCTCTGATACTATTCACAGACACCGTCCTCAAGGGAATGAATCACGGGCACATCATCTCAGCTATCTTTATCGACCTTGCCAAGGCATTCAATACTGTCTCCTACATCCTCTTAATATCCAAACCCGAGCAAGCAGGCCTCTCTGCACCCAGCTCCAATTTGTTCCAATCCTACCTAGCTGGTAGGTCACAAGCTGTAAAAGTTGGTCAACATAATTCTCCCCCTCTCCCTGTTATCACAGCCATTCCCCAAGGCTCCATCCTCAGCCCGATCCTGTTCTCCATATTCTTAAATGACCTGCCCTTGGTATGCAAACATGCATCCATACACATGTATGCAGATGACATGGCACTGTATGTATCAGGTCCCTCCCACACTGAAGTTGCCTCCAGACTTCAGGATGAATTTGCTGCTGTCCAGCTCTTCCTAAATCCCCCAAAAAACATCTCCCTAACCTTCAGAACCTGGCAGAGACTTGCCCACCTCCCCACCACCCCCTCCTTCCACACCTTGGATGGGACACCATTGGAGGCCTGCTCCTCCTTTCGGTACCTTGGGGTCTGGTTCAACCAGCACCTCGACTTCTCAGGACACATCAACTCAATCCACAAGAAACTGTACCCCAAGCTTGGTGCCTTATACCGATACAGGGGCTGCATCCCTTTGGAAACATGCTAGGCGATCCTCCAGAAAATGATCTTACCGATACTGGACTTTGGTGTCGTAGTATACAGCGCCACCCCCAAATCCACCCTATCTAGACTCGACCCACTTTTCCACTCCTTCTGCCAGTTCACCCTAGACTGCCCTCCCACTATGCACCACTGTGACCTCTACAAGGATCTAGATCTGCCTTCACTCCTAGATCAGGGACAGCTCCATGGCATGAGGCTAACTGCGAAATTCTGGGCACAGTCCGTCCCCCCTACCTTGAGTCCGCTCTCCATGCTCAACTCCCCTCAGTCTACTCCCTCAGGAACACTGACTCTTGGCTCCTACATGTCTAATACATGGCTACAGCCAAAGGTCAAGCTGCCTTCAGTTATCACATGCCTAAACTATGGAACTCCCTACCGGCGAGCATTAGGCATACAGACAACTCAAAGCACCACAACATGCTCCTCAAGGCACTTCCCCCCCATCTGCTCCTGCACACAACCCCACTGCTATACCACATATCCCACTTCTCACACTTGAAGCACTAACTGCCTTCCAAGGCCCAGTGTACCCCTGGTATAGTAGGCCTACACTCGCCTCAGTGCAATTAAAATTCTTCCTGTTTCTAGAACTGTGACTGTCAAGTTCATATAGGCACTTATACAACATTGCTGCATTTCTGAATTCTAGACTTGCTAACTAGTTAACATACCACTGCCCTCTGGGTACAAACTGCTCCACGTCACCGATGTTACTGTACTTGTGCATAATCTTATTCCTCTACAATTCCTCTGTTAGTTGTTGTAATGTATGGCTGTTACTATGCACCATTTGTTACTGTATAAATCCCCTTCCCCTCCACCCCAGGACAAATCTGGAATCGAGCAGTACTGTGCTCAGCATGCCCTCCTGGTGAAACACTTAAATAAATAAATAAATCTATATGTCTATGTAATATCTGTCTTTTTATTAATTGCATTTATCGCTATTTTTACCTATTTCTAAAATGAACCTGCATATCACATTTGCCTGCACTCTGAGAACATACTAATGAAACTGTGAATATTTGTACACCACTTCTGCATAGACCTCATAATTTCCTAATATTCCCATTATCACAAGCATAACTACCTTGCCCTTATCAAAAGCGACCCCTCTCTGAAAGTTAATATAACATTTTCTCCAACAGTCCATCACCATTATACCTGACTTCCTGACATCAACACATTGCTTAAATATAAATTACTTCACCTCATGGACAAAAACTCTGTTTCTCTTAAAAACACACAAACAAAAAAAAAAAACTGTGTAAATAATCCCAAGGCTGAACATATGCCAGTCATTACTTTTTCATGTACTGCCACCTTATGTACCATCACGGGTATTTGCATGTTTCCCTTCATGCTTTGCATTATTGGAATATGTGCAATTGTGTTTTCTTTAAAATTTGCCTGTCTGGCCGATATCATCCAGGATAACACATGCATCAGTAGCATTTGCTCTGGGGTTCTTTTGTAAGCTTCCTATTCCTTCCATTAAATGTACACCTCCATATATTTTCCTAATAATGTGTATGCCTTTCTTAGAACAGAAACTAAAACAAATCTTAATACTTACAAATCATTGTGTTGTTTCTCCATACCTTCTTAACAATTCCACACAACTTCAATAACTTCAATTTGCAGCCGTGATGGATCTGACCAGATTTTGTTTAAGCCTGCTGTAATTTGTTACTGAAATCTATTGTCTGTGTCTTAGATTCGTAGACAAGTACAGAATATTGTATTTGCACAAATCAGTCAAATTAGTATGCCAGAATCAACCTGTTAGCTGGTTGCTAGTATCACAGAAATCCATTGTCTATGCCCTCCAACTGAGTTGGTGTCTTAGATCCAGCCCTTAAACTTGCTACAATTTGATATCTGCTAGTTGTTGTGTCCTTCTCTCTCACTTCTCTCTTTCTCTTGCTTCCGTCTCCCCCTTGATAATTTCTGTTTCTGGCTACCTACAGCCCACTCCAACCTCGGCTGCTTCCAGACCCTTTTGTTGAACAAATTGAGCAGCTGACACCTCAGTCTAAGCCATCGCTACCCCTTCCTTAGCAAAATCTGTAATTGCCCTCTTAGCACCTCTTTTTAGCACAACTATCTATCTCTTTTGTCTCTTCTTTCTGCCAACCCCCATTCTCCTGCCTCCTTTGTCCTTCCACTGTATTAATTTATTTTCTCTCCTCCTTGCCTTCCAGTGTGTTTCCCTGAGCAGGTGTTTTGGTGGCGGCAGCAGACCCTAGACCTTCTCCCACCTGACCACATCTGCAACAAGGATCTGCCTGCCCTTCAATCCCTAAGCCAGCTGAAAATCTTCACTTCAGCCCAGCACAGGGTGCAATAACCTTCGCTGCAGAGTTGTACTTCTCTGCTCAAGCCACCCGCCCTCCCAAGACTTTAACTAACAGGTACTCTAGATGGAGATCTGCAGGGCTAAAGTGGCTTGAAAGCTGAGCTTCCCATTGGGCATTTTATGCTGCAGCATGCTGCTTATTGGCTGCTGCAGTGCCTTTCATTTTTTATGAACTTTGACGCTGCTGCATAATGCATGGTGCTTGCCTTCCTGCCTGTTTTTCTGCCCATGTTTCCTCCCCTTCCCCAGCCTTTATTAAATGCTCAGCCTTAACTTGGTATCTCCTCACCTTGCTTACTGTTGGTGAGACTGGACAACCTTCCCCACTCTTATTAAAGGGGTACTCTGTCTCTGTTCACCATGAAGCTAGACCTCTATTATGCCTCCCTCTGGTGCTCTGCTTTTGAGAGGTGTACTTATAATTATCCTCCTTAGCTATAAATATCACACAGGTGACAATTCTCTGCCAGAAGCTGGTCCATCCCTGTATGGAACATCCTATAATTCATACAGCACTGTAACATTGTTGTTTACTCTAAACCTCCTCCACTCCCCCTTGGGAGCTATGACATGGCTGTACCCTATGGCTCTCTATCCTGAGATTCTTAAAGTACTTGAAGGATATTCCTCCCCCTGCAGGCAGAGTAGACAGTGGCGAAACAGCAACAAACTCCTTATAGAGTATCTTTGCCATATCGCCCTACTACTTTTGCTTCTATCCGGGAATATCCATCCCAACCCAGGCTCCCAAACATCCCCAGCAGTGAAGCGCGGTAATGTTGGACAACTTACAATTGGTTCAATTAATATCTGCAGCCTCCTCCCTAAAATGGATAGCATGAATGCATGGATACTACAACACAACCCTGACATACTATCAGTGATTGAGACCTGGTTCTCCCCAGGCACTGGGGATGCAGCAATCGCACTCCTGGGCTACACTTTGTTCAGGGCCAATCAACAAACCAAACAAGGGGAGGATGTGCAATCTACCTCAGGGATAACCTGCAGGCCTACCTCCTCCCTCTACCTGACACTGGGACCAGCATGCAAGCCCCAACAGTAAAAATATTACTTGGGACTCACAAAAAATCCCTCACCTTTCTTTTAGTGTGCATTCCACCTGGCCAGAAGACCCCTGGACTTGATTCACTTACGAAGTGCCTCAGCACCCTGAACCTAAATGCTGAAACTTTGCTGCTAGGTGATTTTAATGCCAATTGGATCTCCCCTGCTGCTACTTCCTACAGGGATGCAGTCTCTGCATTGCACCTGTCCCAGCTAGTCAAGACACCCACCAAGATAAACTACAAGACTGGCACATGTACATTACTGGACTGGGTCCTGTCAAATCACCTGGAACACATCTACCACACCACTGTACTCCCCAATGCATATAGTCACTACTCGCCAGTCCTGTTTCACTGGTCTTGTTCCTACTCCAAACCCCAAGCAAGGACAATCATAAATAGGATCCTCAAACAAGGTCACCTTGAGCTGCTGAAGGCTGACCTGTGCCAGTAGGACTGGTCCCGTCTATTACTCCAGTACAGTTGATGTAGCACTAGAGTAATTCATCCAGTTGTTTATTAAAGTGTGTGACCGGCATGCCCTACTAAAAAAGTGAAAAATCAAAGGGCATAGCAATCCCTGGCTCTCGTCTCAGCTTCCTGAACAAACAAAAGCCAGACACCACCTAGGACACAGAACTCAGGCATCTGGTACTCAGGCTGACATTCAAATCTACAAAAAGGCTCATAATGAGGATACAGTATTGTTTACCTCTGGCAATACTGTTGCTGATGTTACTACCAGGCTCCAGTCCAACTTCACTAAAGTCCAACTCTGGTTTAGTTCTCATCAAATCTTTCTAAATACCAAGAAGACAGTCTTCATGACTTTTGGCACAAGGCAGAGACTCGCTACGCTAAGTCACCTCCTCACCTTTCACATCTTTGATGGGACTGCTCTCAAGGACTCCTTCTCTTTCAGGTATCACGGCATCTGGCTGGACACTTTCTTACCACTTGCCAAAAATGTGGAATGCACTCCCTCCACAAATCTGCCACTCCTCCTCCTTACATTCCCTTACCTCTGTTCTACACAATTACCTTCCACCTACATGCACCTGCTTCTGACTCCCTCCTTGCATACCTGTCTCCCTCTCACTTTTTTCTCTTCATCTCACTCTCCACTTTCTCATGCGCCCACTAACCCACCTGTGCTTATACTACCCCATAGACTAGCTCTTAATAAGGGTGGTTGAATCCTATGTGTTCACCCTCCAGCATCTACCTCTCTAGTGAACAGCCATACTGTATGCATTTGTCAACCTTGCATCCTATGCTTCGTCCCTGTACCAATTCTAATTGTATGTGCTCCTATGAACTGCCAGTACAGTAGCTGTTGCATCAGCCTATTATGTACTCAGTTGCCCTCTATCAGCTTTGTAACTGTAATTGCCTTGTACCTGTTTTGTAACTGTATGTTGTATTTCACCATCAGTATGTTCAAATGTACTCTCACTCTGTGCATCCCTCTCCCCATTCCCCCATGACATACCGTGAGATGAGCCTTAAGTTGTTCAATGTATCTTTCCTGGTGAAATAATTCAATAAATAAATAAATTACTGCACAAGGTCAATAAGGGCAGCTAAAAATCAGCACTACAAGGAAGCCCTTACACGTTCATGGAATGACAGTAGGAAATTCTAGACAAACCTTAAAGAAGTCACTGGAAAAGATAGCAAATCACCACCCACAATGCTCAACACTGGTGGTTTACCCTCCCCTGACCCCACTACAATTGCAAACTCCTTTAACAAAGGGTTCACAGATCTTAGTGAAATTCTACCCTCAAGACTTCTTCCTCCATACAAACCCTGATGACACAACTAAGGCCACTGATCTGCCACCTTCACATCCTCCACTTCATTTCAGAACCATTTCCATCGTAGAAGCCAGGAAATACTTTCAAAAGGTCCTGGAGAAGTCCCGACATAGTGGCAATTCCCTTTGACCTAAAGTATGTAGCCCTTACACTGGAAGATATCCTGTTACTTTTAACACATATTATCAACACCTCTCTCAGACTCTCACAGCTCTCTCAACTGTGAACATCAGCTTTAGTGACACCAGTATTCAAGAGTGGTGATCATTTTCTACAGGGAAACTACTGACTCATCTCGATTCTCCCTCCTATATCAAAGGCCCTAGAAAAGGTAGTTGCAGATCAATTGGTAGAATATATTTTGAAGTATAACCTACAATACCAACAGCATCACAGTTTTCACAAAGGCCACTGCACCACTACTGCCCTGCTTGAGTTTACAGGTTATATTCACAATTCCATTGATCAAGGCAAGTTAGTGGGTGCAATATTTATTGACCTGTCTTAAGCATTTGACATGATCAGGCATGATCTACTAGTCAAGCATCTAGCAGCCCTGGGTCTATCTAAGGACACTGCCTGTTGGTTCAAGAGCTACCTCTCATCCCGTTCTCAACAAGTCAGGATTGATAGTGTCTTATCAGACAGCAGACCAGTTCGATCAGGGGTGCCCCGTGGCTCCATACTGGGTACACTCCTGTTTAGCATATTTCCAAACCAGCTCCCTCTTGCCTGTTACTGTCAAATACTGCTATATGCAGATGATGCAGTACTGTTTGCAAGTGGCACAGACCCCATGGCGCTGGAAAGTACACTGCAGGACAGTTTCAATGGAGTTAAAAAATGGTTCAGTGACCATAAACTCATGAATTATTAAAAAAACAAGATCTTGATGTTCTCTAGTTCACAAAACAGGTACCGCACACACACCCTCACCATAACAAATGTGTCTGGTACTCCACTTGAATTAGTCCACCAATTTAAATACCTGGGTGTCACAGTCGACAGCACCATGTCTTACACCTATTATATTGACAATATTGCTAAGGCCATCAATACCTGAATTGGTCTACTTAATAGGCATAAGTGTAGTCTCATCCTTGAGGCTCTCAAGCTTACCATCAGTAGCTCAGTGGTCTCACTGGTTGATTATGGAAAAGTAATCTATGGTTCTGCAGTGGACACAGCCCTTCAAAGAAGCACAATTGCCTTAAATAAAGCATGTTGTCTATCCACTGGGTCTGAACGATGCACACATGCGATCTATATGCCCAGGCAAACTGGCTCCAGTTCATGGGCCGGCTTATGTTTCACACCTGCTTACTGGCAAAAAAGTGAGTCTGGGCCTGGTGCCAGCAGGTGTTCAGAACCTCCTCACCCCCTACTGAAATAACCGCCTCACCAGAACTCCACAGAGCAATGCCTTCAAGATCCCAAAATGTCATACCTCTCTCAGACAAAGGGCATTTGCCTACCAGGCGCCCAAATAGTTTAACAATCTGCCTCCTAACAGCTCCTCTGTGACAACAATAGGTACCTTTAAACAAGAACTCCAAAAACATCTTGTTACTAATGCCAGCTGTGATTGCTTCCCTTAGCTCCCCCGGACAACCTTAGACATGCCTGGCAAGCACCCCTGCCTGGCCTCTTATCCTCTTTACCTCTATTTTTTCCATACCTCTTTTCTTAATACTAACTATTACTCCTGACTATCTTTTCTTCTTTCTTTTCCAACCGCTCTCCCTCCTTTCTGCATCCTTAGTTCTTTCGGCCCACACTACATTGCCGCCTGATCATGTACCTGCAACCTAGCTCTTGTCTTGCTCCCCTCGCAATCTGACAAGGCCTACTAGGCTGCTGTTTTTGTTACCCATAGATGCTGCCAACCACTCTTGATGAGGCCGTAATTTGAGCTGACATATTCTCCACCCTAGGTACTTCCACCATTGTATTTTAAATTGTCCTATCTTTCTACTTCCCTCCACAGTCTGCCCATTTCCTTTCACCTATTTTTACCCTACCCTTCCTCCTTTTCTCTCATGGTATTAACTGGCACACAATTTATATAGGGGCCATCCTAGATCTAGTACTGACTAACAGGGAAAGGATCACAGATCTCCAGGTAGAAGGTTGCCTGGGTGCCAGGGACCATTACATGGTATGGTTAAATTTGGCCACTAGAACAAAATCATCCCATTACAAGGCAAAAATATGGGACTTCAGAGGAGCTGACTTTGATAAGATGGCCAACAGAGTTATGCTAGCCCTGGCAAAAAGAAACACAGGTGAGGGGGTACAGGCAAAGTGGGCAAGCATTAAAGATGCAATACATGAAGCAACATCCCATTGTGTTAGTGAGAACAGGAAATGCAAAAGAAGAAGGAAACCACTTTGGTTCTCAAACACCGTAGCAGAAAAGGGTCAGAGCCAAAAGGCTGGCCTTCAGGAAATATAAGGGAATATAGCAGGATGAAGATAAGGAGGCATACCAAACTTCCCTAAGGGAAGCAGGGAAGGCAGTAAGGCAGGCAAAGGCCCAAGCCGAGGAAACACTAACACGAACAGTAAAAGAAGGTGACAAGGCTTTCTATACATACATTAGTGAAAGGAGAAAGACTAGAGGGGGTATTGCTAAGATCAAAGGCGATAAGGGGGCGTGTGAGGAGGAGGAGGACCATGTAAAAGCATCTATCCTAAATAGATACTTCTGCTCTTACTGAAGAGAAGGCAGAGCAGGGCCCACAGCTCAGCACCGTGGACACAGGGGGAAGGAGGTGTGCACTAGTCCCTTCACAAAAGAAAGGGCCCTGCAAGAGCTCGATAAGCTCAGGGTGGACAAGACAATAGGACCTGATGGCATACATCCCAGGGTACTAAAGGAGCTAAGGGTGGAACTAGCAGAGCCATTATCAGAACTGTTTAGTGAGTCTCTGAGCACAAGAGAGGTCCCAGAAGACTGGAGAAGGGCTCATGTGATCCCGCTCCACAAGAGTGGTAGCAGGGAGGAGGCAGGGAACTACAGACCAGTCAGTCTTACCTCAGTAGTGGGCAAGATTATGGAGACACTCCTTAAGCAAAGGATAGTGCAACACCTAGAATCCATAGGAGCACAGGATTCAAGACAGCATGGGTTTACAAAAGGAAGGTCCTGTCAAACTAATCTCATAGATTTTTTTGACTGGGTAACCAAAGTGGTGGACCAAGGGGATGCAATTGATGTTGCCTACCTTGACTTCAGCAAAGCTTTCGATACTGTTCCACATAGAAGATTGATTAATAGGCTGGGTAGGCTCAAGATGGGTCAGAAGTTGGTCAACTGGGTGGCAAACTGGTTGATGGGCAGAAAACAGAGAGTGGTGGTAAATGGTATACAGTCAGAAGAGATGCAAGTCACAAGTGGAGTACCTCAGGGATCAGTCCTGGGGCCAGTCCTCTTCAATATCTTCATCAGTGACATTGCAGATGGATTGGAGGGTAAAGTTTGTCTGTTTTCAGATGACACCAAGATCTGCAACAGAGTAGATGATCCAGATGGGGTGGGCAGAATGACAAGAGATCTGGATAAATTAGCAAAATGGTCGGAAGAGTGGCAACTGGGGTTTAACGCAAAGAAGTGCAAGATCATGCACTTAGGGAAGAGAATCCCTGAAGCCACCTATTGGCTGGGAGGGGAGCTGCTGGCAGTCACAAGGGAAGAAAGAAACGTGGGCATCATCATTATCATCGATGACCTAAAATCATCCAAGCAGACCGCTAAAGCAGTAGTTAAGGCTAGGGGGATGTTGGAGTGTATTAGTAGGGGTATCACAAGTCAGAAGAGGGAGGTAGTAATCCCAGTTTACAAGACACAGGTTATGCCCCAACTGGAGTACTGCATGCAGTACTGGAGGCCACACCTTCACAAGGACGTTAACCAAATTGAGGCAGTCTAGAGAAGGGCAAACAAAATGGTGCAGGGACTACACCAGAAAACATATGAGGACAGATTAACTGAGCTCAATATTTACCCTAGAGTAAAAGAGGGAGAGCGGTGATATGATTAAAACATTCAAACACCTTAAGGGCATTGACAAGGTGAAAGAGTCTAACATGTTTCAACATAAGAAGAATAGCAGAACAAGAGGACACAGCATGAGATTAGAGGGGGGCTGATTAAGGGGTAATGTGAGGAAGTTCTTTTTCACAGAAAGGGCGGTGGATGCATGGAATGGCCGACCTCAGGAAGTGGTGGATATGAATACAGTGCAGTGCTTCAAACAGGCATGGGGTAGGCATAAGGGAGCAATACAAATGAGTATGAATAGATAGGCCATTGACATAATGTAGAAAAAGAAATGGGCAGACTGTAAGGGCCTTGCGGTCCTTATCTGCCATCAACTTCTATGGTTCTATGTTTCTATTATGCCAGTTCTATTTCTGTTCATAATTAGACCAATATATGCCCTTCTTTTAATGTCTGTCTACTGTAATTTGTCTCTCATCTCACCTTATCACTGCCTAGCCATAATTTGTTTTTCTCACTGTTTGTATTACTCTGGCATGGAACCTATGAAATGAGCTTGTTCTCAAAGGTGTTAATCCTAGACCTAAATAAATAAATAAATGTGATAAGGTGCATCCTGGAGAATCATTAGCAGCAGGGGATTCTCTGTAGGCTTGAAGGAATCACCAGAGTCTCCAACTGTGCCATACCTTCAATATAGGAAAATAGAGAGTCCCATATGGCATTTCTGCTGCTAGTACACTAACTGAAGCAATGAAGTAGATGGTAATCTAGCGGTATCATTTGAATGTATCTGCTCCCCCCAAAAAATAATAACAAGCTGTCCTTTCACAAACTTAAGCTTTTATCAAGTAGGATGACCAGAGTAAAAAGAACATAAATGCAGGGACAAACAGAGGAGCCACATGTTGGACAGGTTATCAGTCTGAGAACAGACAATTGCCGTATCACGTGGATGCCTTAGTGCAACTAGACTGGAAAGCAGACAGCTGGAGTGGATCAATTACAATAGTTGTAACAGCTCACCCTTTCTTCCCGAACAGGTCAGGGAAAAACTGAGGTAGTTCTGCGATCGCTATCTTAGCTGTGTCAAAGTGCTCTGCCCCACAGAAGTGTTCACTTCCAGTTGAGTGGTATAGATCAGTAAGTGTTTGATGTGGGCAGTCAAGAGCTTAGACAGAAGAGGTTGGTATTCCAACCTTTAATAAACTTTATAAATGAGGTCCTGGATCATTCTTAGTTTTTTACTCTCCTATTGAATCATGTCCAATTGTGGGCTTCACAGAGGATATGATCTCTACTTAGGTAGTTTAATAATTTGAAAACAACCTGGTACGGAGGGTCTCCAGGACTAGGTTTCAGGCGTAGAGCCCTATGTGCCCTTTCAATAACATATGTTGGACCATTGGGTGAGGGGCTCGCTATTTTAGTGCAAAATGTTGGGAGGAACTCAATGGTGTTAGGGCCTTCCTCTCCCTTCAGCAGTCCCAACAACACAAGGTTATTCCTTCTATTCTGACCCTCAAGATCGTCCACTTTGTCCTCCATTTTCTGCACGTTGCATCACAAGGTAACAATTTCAGGTTCCAGTCGTGTTTTCTGGTACTCCACAGAAGAGATATGTACCTCAGCATCGGAGACCCACTGGGTAATTCTTGTACAGTGGGCTTAAGATCTTTGAAGTCTGAGATCAAGGAGAGTACAGCTTTTTATTGAAGTTAATTCCACAAAATGTTGTTCAGTAGTAATAGTCTTTGAGGATCCTTTGATCAGAGAAGGAGGCGAGGTGCTCCATCAAGGCCTTTTAGGCTCCAGGGTTAAAGCCTGAATGGTATCTGCATTATCACCTGGATGTTTGATGATTTTCTTTGGAAGGTAGGTGTTCCATCAAATCTGACTCCATTGCCAACAAGTGCTAGGAAAGTACTGATAGAATATCCAAAAGGCATCAGCTTTAGGGAATCAATCAGTCAATCAATCAATCAATCAATCAAAATCTTTATTTAATCAGGCGAACATCATTGAGCAAAGCTCATTTGTGAGATGGACCTGGACAGGATACAAGAAAAATACACAGCACACTGAACACAACAAAATCACACATTATTTAAATAACTAACATAGTCAGGGCTAAATATAATACACAGGGTAATGACAGTGGTAGTGCATAAGTGCTATATACACACATGAGCAGCTAAATACAGATTATAGTCAAGACTGGACATTATGGTGTGGTAAAGGCAAAAGAACAAACATGAGTGAGAGGGGTAACAAGGGAAGTTAGGAAGCTGATAGGAAAAGGAAGGGAGTTGTGAAGGTTAAAGAGGGAGGGGGAGGGTAGGCAGGGGAACCTGTAAGTGTCATAGCAGCAAATAGTAATACTAGGGCCATGAGTAAGGACAGACTCCAGATAAGGGGAGTGAGGAGAAGCAGGAGGTAAGGTGAGTGCCCCAAGGTCAGGGAGGTAGAGGACATGTGAACAAGAGGTATTTTTATTTATTTTTTATTTAGTTTTTGTTGCCCTGGTAAGTGCACTACACAAATCCTGCCTATTTTCAGGCACGACCCAGGGGAGTGGGATACAGATGAAATGCCAAGTGATCTTGAACTGGATGAAGCTGTTGGTGGTATTTTTTGTGAATGGAGGAAATTTGGCCTTTGCACTGGGGAAATTCCCCTGCTCTTTTCGAGAAGTGCCATGGGATCTCTAACATCCACCTGAACTACCACCAGAACAGGCAGATGGGACCTAAGTTTAATGTCTCATCTGAAAGATGGCACCTCAGGAGTTCAGCACCCCCCTCATGCTGCACTACAGTGTCAGTATTGGGATATTAACCCAAGTGCCTGGTGTGAGGATAGAACACATAGCCAACTATGGTACTTTAAGACAACTGAAACCTACACAAGGGAGCAGGCTACACAAGGAAAAGCAAAAAAAGGATGCTATGAAAAGGTTAAAGAGGGAGGGGAAAGGGTCAATGAGATGGGGTAGTAAATATACTGTAATATTTCATCAGACAGATGACCAGCAAGTCCCTGAGGCAGGGAGGGGGAGATAAGGAGAAGCAGGAGTTAAGGTACATGGGCTTTTTAAAAAAAAAAAAATCTAGCAGGGTTTGGTTTGGAGCTCCTTACTTCTGCTGTTTCCCCTAGCTCCGAATCACATGATCATCAGAGACTTGAATCATAAAATCATGCCAGACAACTGTTTTATAGTCTAATTTTCCTGAGAAAATGTGTTTATCTCTTAAACACTTATTGCAACAGCCTTATGAGCTGGAATTTCCCTTTTTTAAGATATGTCCCTGATTTTGGTCACATGTCCCTGATTTTGTCCCTGATTTTTCAGGCAGTGGGTTGAGATGTATGACTTGGGGTTATGAATGACTTTTTATTGAAACTGTTACACAGCACTTGCCAGCAGCCAGCAAGGCCAGCAGAATGGTAGGTTCTATTAAAAGAGGGATGAATAGTAGAGAAAAGGATGTCATAAAAGTGCCACTACACAAGGCTCTGGCTAGACACCATCTCGAATATTACATGCAGTGCAAGGCATCTCATTATGAAGAATGTAAAAAAGCTCACAAACATGTAACAAAGCTTCAAAATGATTTGCAATCTAGGAAACATGACAAACCAGGAGAGGCTGTAGCACCTAAGACTATTCTTCCTAGAAAAAGGGAGACTGGGGTGAAATGCTTCTGAAGTATTAAAAACCATGAAAGGTTACACAAAACAAAATCAAATTGTTTAGCAGAAACCAGGACTGCAGAGCAAGGTGCAAAAGTACATTAACGGGTAATGATGGTCCAGAGGGATGTAAGGAAGCATGTTTTCCCTTGGATTACACTTGAAGAACAGATTACCAGAGGAGGTGATAAGTGCAGACGGTGTATTGAATTTGAAAATTAAGCTTGATAGATAATGGAATTGTGACAGATTGTTTACAAAATCAAAACTGGTAGTGGGATTGGAAACAAGGGTCCTACTAAATGAAATCCTATTAGCATAGAAACAAATGATCATGTTCAAATCCCACAGATCACCTTACATGCTATGTGGCCCTGATCAAGACATTTAACCATTCAGTGCTTCAATCTGCTATTCTGCAATGATGAGTAAACACATAACTCCACTGCAAATGAAACATTGCAGTTTAGCTTGGCCATCCTTTGGCTATCCTTGAAAAATAAATAAAAAAAAATGTATATATTTTATACTGTACATATTGAAATGTTTACATAGAAACATAGACAATGTATTCTGCCCCACCCATTCTTGAAGCCCTCTACAGTTTTGGCACCCACCATTTCAGCAGGCAGGTTGTTCCATGGTTCCACAAACCTTTTGGTAAAATAATATTTCTTCAAGTTCCTCATGGGGCTCCCCCCTGTCAGTTTCCAGTCATGCCGTCATGTGACTGAGCTGGCATTCCTGCTAAATAACTGTACAGTTTACTTCATTAATTCCTTTCAGAAATTTGAAACCCTCTATCATATGTCTCCTCTCTCTTCTGGCCTCTACTGGGTACATGTTGAATGCCCTCAGATGTTTCTCATATCATTTCCCCTGTAGACCCTAAATAATCTTTGTCACCCTATGCTGTACTAAAGGACTCTAGATGTGGCCTCACTAAGGATCTATAAAGGGGATGTATTGCTTCCTTTCTTCTACTTTCTGTATCACTCCCTATACACCCCTGCATTCTGTTTCCCTTGCTGCAGGCTTTACTGCACTTGTTTGACTGCTTTGGGGTGTCACTGATAATGGCCCCCAGGTCATGCTCCTCTGTTGTTGTGCTATGTTTAATCCCATTCAGCCAGTACTCTGTCTTAGGGTTCTTTCTCCCCAGGTGCATTATATTGCACATTTTGGCATTGAACTTTAGTTGCCACACATTTGACCATCTCTCCAGCCTTTGGAGGTCATTTTTTAATTCCCTAACTCCCTCAATACTGTCTACTCTTCCACACAGTTTAGTGTCATCTACAAAGAGGCCAGTCTTACTTTGGATTCTTTCACCAATGTCATTAATGAACATATTAAAAAGACTGGGCCTAGGAACAATCCCTGTGGTTTCCCACTTGGGACCACCCTCTCTGCTGATTTAACCCCATTGACAACAACCTTCTGCTGCCTACCCTTCAGCCACTTTTCCACCCATCTGACAATATCCTTTGCTGCACCCAGATCCTTCATTTTCCTCAGCAAGCGTCCAGGAGGCACTGAGTCAAAAGTGTTGCTAAAGTCCAAAGTACAGTAAATCCACTGAGCACTGCATCATAATGTTGTACGCTTAATAGCATACAGCATTATGGCGAAACCTGGACATGTGCGCTCTCCGAGTTGGACCCCCCCGGAGTTGGAATCTTTACTGGGGTGGTTTGGGGGGCACAGCCCCCCGTAATGGGGGTGTGAGGAGGGCAAAGCTCCCCACAGAACAATAGATAACTGGAAATCACGCAACGCAATTGTTCTGCACGGCATTCTGCTGTGTGACATTATGATCCTGTGCCAATCCACTGCATGATCCCTATCCAGCTCCATCACTACCCAGTCAAAGAAGATAATTAGTTTGGTCTGACAGGACCTCCCTGCCATGAATCTATGCTGCTTGCTATCCTGGAGACCATTTTTCTCCAGGTAGTCAACATGATCCTGCCTGATCAGAGATTCCATCAATTTCCCCTACAAAAATTAACATTCAGCACATATTATCCACACATAACTATACTTCCAAAATATACATTTTTTAAATTACTCATTGCTGCTGCTGTTCCTCTTTCTAATGGACTTTTTAATGGACTCTCCTAATTCATCCCTCCTGAAGCTCCTCCTACCAGCTTCCAAACATGTCCCCATTTTTTTGACTTGTTATTCCTGCTTAAAGCGACACTGTCAACCCCCTCAGGCCTCAGTGTGCTCTTAGTTTAAAAAAACACATTTTATGATTGTTCACATTCTGAAGAGACTGCTGATGTAGCTGGTAGTTTGAGTCTGATTATTTTTCTTTTAAAAAGTGAAAAACAGACTGCCCACCATACTGATATTATCACACAAAAACATATTTATTTACATTCCTTGATCAACTCCCACTGCATATATCCTTGATTTAGGGACACTCATAACACAGTCTAGCTACTCATAATGCAGTGGGAGTAAAGAAGACTATTGCATAATGAGTGGATGCACTGTTTTGTGGTGTTTCTAATGTTGAGGAAAGTATGCAGTAAGAGTAGAGCAAGAATTTGAAGCAACAGAAGATTGGGTATAACTATAGATTAACATGCATTTCAGTTCTGCAAAGCAAGGAGGCAGATAAAACCACCAGCAACATCAGTGAATTTTAAGGAAGGTAAGCAATCATAAAATGTGGGGTTTTAATCCTTGCTGTGCATCTGACTGTTATATCAGTCCTGAACAATTACTCACCTTAGTAATTTATGTATGTTTCTTCTAATGGAATCTTGCTGTATTCTGACTGTTGCAGTTAACCCAAGCACTCAAACTGCCCTGGAGAGAAGAGGGTTAATTTTCTATGCAGAACATAGAACGTTGAGCTCGAGCCCAGTTCAAACCTCCATCTCCTGCACTCTGAAGCACAACCGTCTGAGACTTATGAGCTAATACTAACTACTACAGTATGTGGAAATTGTACAATTTTTACTAGCCAAATGGCAACCAAATATTTTGGATCCCTGGAAGACTCAAGTCAAGAAATCCAAAATCAAAAACCAGGTAGTGAATAACTTAAGACTGTTAAATGAATAATATAACCCACTCCCACTCCCACTCTCTAAAAGGAGGGAGTGCCCAAATGCCCCCCTGGGGTGCAACACTGCACCTGCCAGCCCACTTCCCCAAAACAGGTTCTGAGAAGGGAGGGAGGTCAGAATACAGCAAGACTCCATTAGAAGAAACATAATTACTAAGGTGAGTAATTTTTCCTTCAAACCACATGAAGTCTTGCTGTATTCTATCTATTGCAGACTACCAAGCAGTACCTCCATGGAGGAGGGCATCGAACCTACCTTGGGAATAGGCTCTGTAGTACTGCTGTACCAAACTGAGCATCACTCCTAGCCTGGATGTCCAGGGAGTAATGTTTGGTTAATGTATGGACTGTTTTCCATGTGGCTGTTTTACATATCTCTAGCAAAGGAATATCCCTAGCCTCAATCAGGGAAGCAGCTGTACCTCTAGTCAAATGATCCCTCAGACCTGAGGGAGGTATTTTGCCTAGCTTCTCATAGCAGAATTGAATACAAGAGACAATCCACCTGGCAATAGTTCTCTTAGTGGCAGGTTTGCTCTTCCCCACTTCCCCATAAGTGAGAAACAACTGGAGGGAGTCAAACCTGTGAGCCTTAGTACACTCAATGTAGTAACTAAAGGCTCTTTTAACACCCAAACTGTATAAACTTCTTTCTCCTGAAGAAGAATGATCAGTGAAGAACACAGGGAGAGACATAGATTGGTTCAGATGAAAATCTGAAACCACTTTAGGTAACAACCTCCTTTTAGTTCTAAGGACCACCTTATCTCTATGGAATGAGATAAAATCAGGCTCCACTGACAGAGCTTGCAATTCACTGATATGCCTGGGAGAGTTAATAGCTACCAGGAACACAGTTTTCCAAGTCAAGTATGACTCTGCTGAACAAAAGGCTCAAGGGAGTTGCATAAGCTGAGCAATGCAAACATTAAGATCCAAAGCAGGGGTAGGATCCCTAAAGGGGAACTGGTATGAAGCAATCCCTTGAAAAATTTACAGAATACAGGGTGAGATGACAGTGAGGAAGGCTTTCCCACTGACAGAAAAGCAGAAACAGCTGACAAATGTACTTTGAGAGTAGCTGGTGTGCAGCCTAGGCCATTAAGATGAACCATATATTCCAGAACTGTAGACAATTCAGCAGTGTCTGGGGATATATGCTTCTTGGAACACCAAATGCTGAATCTTTTCCATTTGGAGTTTTATGTTTTTCTGGTGGCAGGCTTTCGAGAGGCTTTGAGAATATCCAGAACCCCTTGGGACAGATGCAAATCTGCATACTCTAACTCTTCAAGAGTCATGCCTTGAGATTGAGAGACCAAAGATTGGGGTACCAAATCCTCCCCTGAGAGGAAGTTAACAGGTTGTAATTCCTGGGAAGAGACAGGGGAAGATGGACTGCTAGGGACAGCAACAGGGGGTACCAAGGCTGCCTGGTCCAGTCTGGCGCAATCAGAATCACTTTGCAGGGTTGTGATCTGATCTTGACCAGAACCTTGAACAGTAGAGGAAAGGGAGGGAAGGCATATAGAAATTTCCCCTCCCAGTTCAAAATCAGAGCATCCAGAGGGACTGAGCCCAAGACTGGGGGTCGGCAACAAAACAGAGGAAGTTGGTGATTGTCTGAGGCTGCAAAGAGATCTATCTCTGGAGTGCCCCACCTTGAAAAAAAATCACTTTCAACACCGGAGGGTCCACGGACCATTCATGATGGCCCTAGGAGATTCTGTTCAATGCATCTGCTAGCACATTGTCCTTCCCTGGAAGGTGGACTGCTATAAGAGAGGTCTGCAGAGAATAAGCTGGGGACCACAATTTCATGGCTTCCGTGCACAAGGCCATGGACTGAGTGCCTCCCTGCTTGTTGATATACCACATGGTGGTTGTGTTATCTGTCCTGACCTGAACCACCTTGTTCTACACTGACTGAGAGAAAGCTTGCAGGGCCAGAAAGACCGCCCTGAGTTCCAAGAGATTGCTTATGAAGAAGGGATTCCTGAGGGGCCCACAGTCCCTGGGCTGTGAGAGCCCCCAGATGGGCTCCCCACCCCAATAGAGAAGCATCCATGGTTAGGACCACAGAGTGAAACTGAGTGATGAATGGGACTCCTTGTCTGAGGTTGCCCTGATCCTGCCACCATTGGAGAGCCTGGATCAGAGTCTGAGTCACTGGAACTAGTTTGGTAAGAGAATCTTTCCTCTGAGACCAAAAGGCCTTCAGGTGAAACTGAATGTCCCTCATCTGAAATCTGGCCTCTTTTTTTTTTTTTATTTAGTTGTTTAACCAGGTATAGCACACTAAGCTGAAAGCTTTTTTACAGGAGCAACCTGGGAGCACAAGGAGGTTAAGTGACTTGCTTAGGGTCACACAGTATGCAAGTGGAAGCTGTGGGATTCAAACCCAGGTCTGGTCTGCTGGATGTCACCAGATTTGCAGCTCAGAGCCTTAGACCACTGTGCTATACTGTCTCTTGGACCACTGCTGTAGAAGCTGCCATGTGGCCGAGAAACTGAAGGAAGTGTCTTGCTGGCTGAGAGACCAGAAGATGGAATGAAGAAGCCAGCTCTACAATAGCCCTTGCCCTTTCCAGGGGAAGAAAAGTTCTTGCTTTGACTGTATCCAGCTCTGCACCTATGAAGGTGAGGAGCTGTACAGGCTCGAGAACTGACTTGGGAAGATTGAGAAGGAATCCTAGGGAAGTAAGCACTTGCTGAGTCACTTGCAGGTCTGACTTGACTTGGTCTGGGGACTGACCCACAATGAGCCAGTCATCCAGGTATGGAAATATGGAAATATTCTTCTTTCTTAAAAAGGCCACTACTACTGCTAGGCATTTTGTGAATACCCTTGGAGCTGATGTCAGGCCGAAGGGCATAGTTTTGAACTGATAATGGCCTGAAGGCAATTCGAACCTGAGGTACTTTCTGTGGGAGCACCTGATGGGAATGTGAAAGTAGGCATCTTTTAAGTCCAAGGAGGCTAGCCAGTCCCCTGGCCCTAGAGAGCGAAGGATTATTCCCAGAGTCACCATTTTGAATTTTGGTTTTAAGAGCTGTTTGTTCAGGTATCTTAATTCTAAGACGGGTCACCACTCCCCTGTCTTTTTTGGGGTAAGGAAGTACCTGGAGTACCTTTGACCCTGTGCAATGTAGGAACTCTCTCTATAGCCTTTAGTGCCAGTGGAGATTAAACTTCTGCCTCTAGGGCAATGGTTTCAGAGATGCTTGCAGGTTGAAAAGATCTGGCCCACAGCTTTGGAAATTTCTTGAAGCTGAGAACCAGCCCCTAGCTTACCACCTCCAGGACCCACTTGTCTGAGGTAACAAACATCCAGTCCTGGACGAAGTAAGCCAGCCTGCCTCCTGCAGGAATGGGGGAGTCGACCTGGGCTGACACATCAGGGTGTCTGCTTGGCAGGAGCCCTAGGTTGAGGGTGGATGCAGCCCTGCTCATCCCCTTCTGCTTCTCCTTTGAAGATCCCCTCTGAGGAAAGAAAGGGCCTGTGCTTGGTAGAAGGCCTATGGAAAGGCCTGCCCCTGCCCCTAGCTTGCTGCCTTTGAGGAGTTGCCTGCCTTTCCTTGGCCTGTGCGCTCCTATAGGTGGTCCTATACTCATCCATCTTTTTCATGTAATTCTCTGTCTGCTCCCCAAACAGAGAATTACCCAACACAGGGAAATCCATGGCCTTAGCCTGGGTGTCCTGTGAGAGGCTAGTACATCTGAGCCAAGCCATTCTCCGAAGAGCCCCAGATGTAGCCATGACTCTAGATGACACATCATTGGAGTCCATGGCAGCATGGAACTGTACCTTAGATGCCTCAATCCCATCAGCAGCCACCCCCTCCAACTCTGAGGCTAGCTGGGGGAGGTCTGCTTAGCCAGTGCCAGTACAGTGTCCCACCTGGACTTCTGGTACCTGGCTGCATAGGCCATATAATTAGCCTGCCTGAGTCCCAAGGTGGATACCATGTACTGTTTCTTTGCCATGGCATCCAGCTTCCTAGAGTCTTTATCTAGGGTGTGTGAAGCCAAGGGTATATTAGACTTATCACAGGCTGCAGCCTGCACAACTCCAACATGGCTGCATTGTTGATACAAGTACTCTGTACCTGAACCTGATAAGGTGTACCTTTTGTCCATCCTTCTGTTGACAGGAGGTACAGAATTTGGAGTTTTTAAAATCTTTTGTGTTTGTTTCCCAAAAGACTTATGAAGGGGAATAGACAGTCTCTTGGACTCTGGGATGTCCATCATCTCCACATAATCAGGTTCCTCTTGTTCCTCTATGGCTTCTTCCACAGGGAGCTGGAGGGTTTCTGCCACCTTCCTGTAAAACATGTAGTGGGAAGGGGACTCAGAAAGCCTAAGAGAGGAAACACCAGAAGGCCTGTCTGGGGAGATGTCCGGTTCAATGGGCTCATCCAGACCTTCTACACCATCGTCATCATCATTAACATCATCATAATCTTCACCACTCTCCAAATCCAGTTCATAAAAATCTTCAGAGGTATAACCTTGAACCAGAGGAACCAACTAAGCCAAACGCCTGCCAGAAGGCACCGGATCAGACGGAACCTGGCGAAGCAATTCTACAATCCTTATCACTTTGGCAATCTCTTCGATGGTCGGAAAATGGGTCTCTGGATCTGAACTGGCCGATTTTTCTTTTCTTTGTCTTTTTGTAGGAACCGATCCCTCAGGATCTGCTCTTCTCTTGCCCAAAGAAGTATCGCCCTGGTCAGAGGGCATTCCCTTAGGTTCAGTCGGAACCCAACCGGGCTAGCCATCCAGGTCAGCGGACTTCTCGGCCCCCTTATCCCTAAGCCTACATAATCTTTTTTCCATGGTAGACTTACGGAAGTTTTTACAGATTTGGCAGTCTGAATCAAGGTGGTCAAACCCCAGACAATAAACATAGGTGGTGTGGGGATCAGCCTTAGCAAAGGCCTCCTCACACACACACTGCAGTGTTGAAACCCAGTGGGCCCAGTTTTTCTTTTGGGTTTCTCAGACATAGCCATCCTAACCACAAACTTACCCTTTTTATGGCAAATGACCAGGCAAGACACCCTTCTACCCGTGTCATGGGTATTGGAAAAAAACACAAGAAAATGCTTTTTTTTTTAAACCGATAAGAACCAGTAACCACACTCTAAGTTTAAAAACAAAGACAGAATACATAATTCACTAAACGGCCAGTTCAGCCAAACCAGTTGAAAAATAAATGTTTACAATTTCCACAGGTTTATTGTGTCTAGTTCACTATCTAGTACTTACTGTACCACAGACAGGGATCTGAACCGAAACTTGTGAAAAATAATTAGTAAAACCGAGGACTTTAACCGACTTTCGAACCGTGAGCAAAGGAGACATCTCCAGAGTGACCGTTCAGTTAGGCGGAGTAAAGAATCTGATGGTTGTTCTTCAGAATGCAGCAGACGGATGTTTGAACCGAGCTCAAGCTCAACTTGCTATACTCTGCATAGAAAATTAACCCTCTTCTCTCCGGGGCAGTTTGAGTGCTGGGGCTAACTGCAATAGTCAGAATACAGCAAGACTTCATGTGGTATGAATTCGTATACATTCTAATTCTATTAGCCACCTAAGGGTTAATTAAAAACAATATGATGCA
Organism: Neoceratodus forsteri; assembly: GCA_016271365.2. NCBI lineage: Eukaryota > Metazoa > Chordata > Ceratodontiformes > Ceratodontidae > Neoceratodus > Neoceratodus forsteri. Next base: position 215,305,744 of record CM028136.1, read on the forward strand.
AACAAGGTTGACATTGTCCCTTTAACAGTTCCTCATGCCTTTTGAATTATGTTGACGTGGGATGGACTGTGCATTGTTAAAAAGAAAAACAAAACAAGTTCAGACTTATCATTGCTTTTTTCTGTTGCCCCTTTCTTGCTCTGCCAGATGCACACTGTTTGGGTGATGTATTGTTAGTCACTGCTCTAATTATTTCTTGTCCTAGCCATTTAGAAAACGTTTTTTGTTTTTTTTTTTTAAATAAAATGAAAGACAAAGTGAGTCACACTTTCAGGGGCAGTCAACCTATTCACATTTCTTTACTGTGAGGGTCTGCCTCATTTTGGGAGCAACAGCAGTAGGAGTGTTGTGTATAAGCTAAAATAACTACTTGCTGCTCCTGCTATATTCTGTGAATGATGTACTGTGACTCAGAGAGCTCAGGAAGTGAGAGCAGTAATTATAGATTGAAGGACTGCTCTTGATCAATCAGAGCACTCCTTTGCTCTGCACATGAGACACTCTTATTGAGCCACTCTTATTCTGTGAAGAGTATCTCCCATGCAGCTGCCCTGGAAACAGACACATTCAGACTGTTTATTTTTACAATTTTAATATATTAGGGATGGATCTTGATACATAATATATCAATATAGCTGCCAAGACCAGTATTGTGGTGTGAGAGTGGTCTCAGTTATATGCTTAGGATATCAGAATGGCTCTTAACAGAAAATGCAGTTCACACGAAATCAGAGGTATTGCCTGGCCTATTAATAGTTCAGGGGTGCAGATAATTTGAAATATGAACTTTACTGCTCAAATACACTTCTCATCCAGTGGCTATTGTCTCTTGGCTGGACACTGGAGATGGAATATGAACATTATAGGTTGACAAGAGACAATAAGGAAAACATTTCTTCTTAACAAGGAGACCAAACTTTTGCCAACTATTTTCTCTCTGATAAATATGAAAGCAACAAGATGCAGTGATGAGGCAATGGTACTGAATATGGTTGAAGACAGATTCAGACTACAGATACTTGTGACTTTTTTTCTTTAAGCTCTTCTTATTATTATTCTTTACCCTTAGGAATAGTGAGTGACTCTCTCATCTGTACTCATTCTGGAGGGAAAGAGTACCAGTGGTTTATTGAGGTGCAAGCCAGATACCTTGCATCTTCCAGTCCCATTGCTGAATTATTAGAAATTGTGTTCAGACTGTCCACTGTGCTATTTTGTTTAGCATGAGGCATTCTATTACTGACCGTACACTTTGTTTGCCTTATGAGTACTGAATCATATGTATTTACAGTTATATGTATTTGTATCTATGCTGTGTGTCCATTGTGTCCTTCAGGACCTCCTAAATGAGCATGCTTAATGGAGTATTTCCTTTCAATAAACATGAACTTGAACTCTCCCTCCCATCAGCTCAGTGGAGATGCAAGACGTTGTCATCCCTTTTTCTTCATAGCAATATACTTGTTGAGCATAAGCTTGAAGATTGTTACTCGTGCTATGGTGAATTGAGCCTGACGTACAATAGGCCTTTTAAACTGAGAAAATTTACAGAAAATGTTGATATTCACGAGCTGATGTTAAGTTTCACAAAAAGTGCATTTTCTGCAGTTTATGCAATTTTTTCTGCAGTACATCTCCATGATTTAACAAACAAAAATGTGTTTCACATAAAAAACCTGCTGTTTAATTAAAAAAAATTCACTTCACTTTATAGAATTCCCCTGAATGCACCACAAAATTCCATTAAGTTTTTTGGGAAACAGAATTATAATTCCACAAGAATTCTGCAAGTGGAATTCTAAGTTCTGCCTGCACAGCTCTAGTTGTTACTGCATGAGCTACCATGTGCTCTGGAACTTAATTCCAAGAGTATGCCAAATATTCTGTGAAATAGTTCTTCTGGACCTTTACGTTGAATCTTCTTCCATTCAATGATATCATGTGTGTCAATTTGTCCTTCCATCATCATGCATCCTGAAAAGCTGCATTTTGTCAGATGGTGTTATTCCAGTCAGACATTTAAAAACTCTGATCATTTCCACTCATTATTCATGTTTTTTTCAAATGAAAACAGACACAGAGCTGGATTTTCAAAATGTTGGGGGACAAAGTCCCACTCTGAAAATCCAGTTGAGGACCAAAATCTCCACAACTGCAGAGACTGGTATTCTCATTCACCTCAGCTGTGAAAGATGTTATGCCTGTCCCATCAGCCATAACATTTGTCCATATATGAGGGGAGAAACAACCCACAAGCTGCCATAAATCATGGAACCGGTTGTAAACTGGCTCCACTTTTTATTTATTTATTTAGTTTTTGTTTACCGGGTAGGGTGCACTAGCCATGGCAATGACTATTATCAGGCACAACCCAGGAGATTACAGAACAATGAAGATGAATACAGAGCATCAGTAGTAACATAACTACATACCAAGACATTACATTAAATGAACAAAGTTACATGGATTGGAATACATTGCAAGCAGGAGATGAAGTAACAAGCAAGGTATAAATACAATGTAGAGTAAAATTCAATTATCTAAGAGGGAAAAAATGATTCATTTGCCATGTCATATAATCAGGATATAAGTCAAATTAAGTTAGGAGAATGCAGGGAGATACTGCTTTTGAGAATACCATTGCTGCAGGAGAAACTGTGGTTCCACAAGTGGCAACCCACTTGAGCCTAGTTTTTCCCATAGCTGTTGCATTTTCAAGGGCTTTGAGAATACGGCCCCCAGTTCCTTCAGCTGAGTCTCACAGTCAACAGGTATGTTTACAAACCGTATATGTTTGTGGATAGGTTTGCCTTTTGGGTAACAGGGAGGTGAACATCTTGGGCTGCATCCTCTTATTGTGCCTCAGTACCTCAATGCAGCAATGAATGTACATCATTCAGTAATATTTGAAAAGATGGCATCAACTAAAATGAAATTTGGAGCTGTTATGTTTACTACAATGAAATGTTTAACATTAATGTTTTTGAAATTTTCCCATTATTGGCCTTCTAAATATTTCCCCAGTGCTGCTCCTGTTGCATATTACTCCCCCAGAGGTTGTCCCTCTGCAATGGAGCAGGGCTTCCCTGTGGGTAAATAGTCCTCTCTGTCTGGAAGGTTCATTGTGGGGCAATTCATTTCACAGGGAGAATAACTCCCCAACTGAGACTTTTAGACTGCAGCTGGGGCTCACAACAGAAGTAAGCTATGGACTTGTGTGATTTGGGGTTGTGGGTCTTTCATGAAGAGAACTCCTCAGTTTCTGTTTTCTGTGAGTGAGTGAGTGAGTGAGTGAATGGTGTTCCTCATTTGAAGTAAGAACCCTCTTATAGTGTATACAGTAGAGGGCCCTTGTTCTATATGGATTTCCATCTAAGTTGAAATGTTGCTGTACCACAGTTCAAAGATCATGTAATGTCATAGTGCTATTCTGTTGTATAGCATCATTCTAGCTGATCAGAAATCTTCATGAAACCTGTTGTTTTACACTGTATTGCTGTGCGCACAGCAAGTAGTTCACATTATGAATTGCAACTGACAGTGCATTTACTGCTGCCACAGAACACTGAGAAACCACTTTCATTAACAACAAAAATGAAAAAAACAAAACTTAACAATACACTATATAAAATATTGGATGGGCAACCTTATACCCAACCAACCAATGGTGCCCCTTAGTGTTCTGATTATATCAGAACTCTTCTGTGGCAGCACAGGCTGGTTGTGCTTGGTTGTCTCTCCAGTTTTTCCTGTATCTCATACTGTAATTGGTTCTTAGCTTTCAGAGCTGTCCCTGTTTTGAGCTCTGAATTTCTGAATTACAGGAAATGTCAAAAGTACTGTGCTGTTTAATTGCCACCAGTGATTCTATGTATTGATAGGAGTAGAAAGTGCTTCTGTTTTGGTATCGGGAGTTAAGCTCCCTGGTGGCTGCTTCAGTAAGATACTGGTGCTCTCCAGTGGCGGCTATCTATAATTTTAACTATTGGTGGTCTTATCACTAGATGTCAATTTTCTGCTTGGAAGTAAATCTACCCATCTACAATGTTTCCCGCTGTGAGCTGGGCTCCCCTGTTGCAGTTGTCTCTTAAGAAAAAAAGTATGGTATTCTTGTTCTTGCATTCCTGGGGTAGTCAAATGCCACAAATGCACAGTCAGGTTCCCTCTAAAGATGAGGAGTAACGTGGTATTCATGGGTTAGTGAGATGCCTGGAGTGTTGATCCATGCTGCCAACAGGCCACTTCTAAGAGAGTTCAAAATCATTATTTTGTCCTAGCCCTGTCGCAATCTCTCAAGTCTGTATCTAGGGGCATCTGCCTTTGTATGGGTACGAGGTGCCCTAGGAGGCATTATGGAGACAGTAGGCATGATAGAAGTTATGTGGCACCCAGTAGTGGTGCCCTTTGCAGAGTCCTACAGCTTATAATATGGGACTGCTTTGTGGAGGGTTGCCAGGGCTGAACAGTGACATGGCCCTAGGTGGACAAAGCCCTGACAGCTGCCTTATAGGTGTACAAAGGCAGAACCTTATAAAAGGGGAGCAGCCTGCCACATCATGGAAGGGTGGGCACTATGAAGCTGTGGTGGTGCCCAGAAAATGGTCGCATCCACCGCAGGCAGCCCTCAACCTGCAGCTCCATCTTCCTGTTTACAGGGTTCTGCCTTTGTGCACCTATGGGGCAGCTGACAGGATTGTGTCCACCTGGGGCCATGTCACTGTTTAGCCCTGGTAATCCCCCACAAAGCAGTCCCATCTGATCAGATTAGGCCTCAGCAAAGGGCACTCCCATTGGGTGCCTCATCACTCCCCATCATAGCCACTATCTCCAAGATGCCCTCAGGGAACTCACATGCCTCTTCTGCCCTGGCCCTCCACTTTTACTTCCCTCACATTTGCCACAGTATGTGGCACTGGTGCAAGTCCCTTAGATCATCTCCTGGCTGATTTAAGGTGAATTCCTTGTTGAATTTATGATGGGGCTTCCAAAATTGTAAAAAAGGGGATGTTGCAGCTCCACTATGGCAAAGACCCTCTTATGGCCTGGTGAATGGGTGCATATGATGCAAGTGTGGCACAGGGAGGCTTGGGCACAAGGCATCCTGATTTCGACACAACCTGCATTCAAAAATTGGGATTGCCACAAAGTTTGATTCAAAGTAGCACTTGCATCATACAACTTTGAGGCAGACACCTTGTGTCAAAGGAACCTTTTGAAAATAGGACCAATAGTGTTTTTATGACCCTTTCTTTTGAACATGACAAGTGTCATTTTTAAAATACTGACCAAAACATCATTTTACACAAGTGTGAAGACATGTTTTAGGCAGGATTTGAAAAATGGTACCTGTCAAGCTGATGAAGTGGTGTGAAAAAATGGCTATTTTGAAGATGTGTGGTTAAAACAGTAAAAATTACTGTGCAAGAGTAAGACGAAAATTGTGGTGGGGCTTGTAAACCCTGCTGGTGGACCAGGGAGGTTCTGGAGGTGGTGAGGGGAAAGAAGGCAGCTTATAGGCATTTCAAGTGCTCAAGGAGTGAAAGGGATCAAGGGGAGTATGAGCTGATGGCCAGAAAGGCCACCAGGGTGGTGAGGGTGGCTAAGGCAAGGAAGGAGCAGAACCTGGCCAGGGAAATTAGGAGAGGAAACAAGGAGTTCTTTAGATACATTGGGGAAAAATGAAGGGTTAAATGGCAGATTAGCAGGATTAAAACAGGGGAGGTATGAGCACAAGACCATGGGAAGCAGGCTGAGGTCCTAAATGAGTACTTCACCTCAGTTTTCAGCAAGGAAAATGGGGGGACTGCATCATACATGGGAGGAGATGGCGAAACTGAGGAGGGGGGGACACTTACCGATTGGCGGGTCTGGGAGGGGGCCATCACTTTCAGGAGGGGGGAAGGCAAAGCAGGGGGATGAAGTAGCAGAGGTGGAAATCATGGCAGAGAGGGAGGGAAGCCCTCAGGTCCCTTAAGACAGAGAAAGCACCACGGCTGGATAAATTACATCCCAGAGTGCTGAAGGAACTGGCGGTTGTCCTGATGAAACCCCTGGTGGAGCTTTTCAGCATCTCTCTGAGGACAGAGTGGGTGCCCCAGGACTGGAAGGTGGTGCATATAGTGCCTGTCCACAAGGGGGGATAAAGGGAGGTGGCAGGGAACTACAGGCCCATCAGCCTGACATCGGTGCTGAGCAAGGTGATGGAGGGGATTGTCAAGGAGAGGCTGGGGGGACCTGGAAAAGTTGAGGTGCCTGGATGATAGACAGCATGAATTCATCCCAGGAAAATTGAGTAAGACAAACCTTGTGGAGTTCTATGACTGGGTGATGAGTGCCTTGGACCTGGGTAGACCAGTGGACATCCTCTTTCTTGACTTCTGCAAGGTGTTTGACTCTGTTCCTCATGGAAGCCTGTTGGATAAGCTGGGAGAAATGGGGGTGGGGAACCAGATGATCAGATGGTTAGAAAATTGGCTCCATGAGTGGACCCAGAGGGTTGTGGTTGGTAGGATAATCTCATCCCCTAGGAGGGTTATTAGTGGGGTCCCTCAGGGATTGGTCCTTGGGCCCCTCCTGTTCAACACCTACATCTCTGACATAAGGAAGGGTATCATGAGTGAGATAAGTCTCTTTGCAGATGACTCAAAACTGGAGGTGGTGGTGGATGGGGAGGAGGGGAGGGTGACCCTACAGGGGGATCTGGAGGCTCTGGAAAGGTGGTCTATAGAGTGGAAGCTGAGGTGCAATGCAGGGAAATGCAAGGTACAGCATCAGGGAGCCAGAAATCCAAGCCAAGTGCACACCCTGGAGGGGAATGCTACAAGTCTCGATGGCTGAGAGGAACCTGGGGTGGTGGTGGATGCCAAGATGAACAACTCTGAGACTTGTAGGAGGGCAATGGCAGAGGCCAACAGGATGCTGGGATGCATCACTAGGGGGATCATCTCCAGAAGGAGGGAGTGATAGTCCCTCTGTATAACTGCTTAAGAGGCCACACCTCAAGTACTGTGTGCAGTTTTTTAGGCCACACTTAAAGAGGGACATTGAACTCCTGGACAGGGTCCAGAGGAGGGCAATCAAAATGATCTGGGGCTTGGGGGACAGGACCTACAGAGAGAGGCTCAATGAGCTAAATATGTACACATTAGAAGAGAGAAGGGACCCAGGGGACATGATACAGGTCTTCAGGTACATGAAGGGGGTAAATAGGGGAGGAGCAGTCAGGGTGCTCTGAAGGAAGGAGGTAGGCAACTAGAGGGCATGGGTGGAAGCTGGAGGGGGGAGATTCAGGGAAGAAAGGAGGATGTTCTACTTCACTGAGAGGGTGGTTGAGCCATGGAATGCACTGCCCAGGGGGGTGGTGGAGGAAGATAGGGTGGATGGATTCAAGGGGGCATGGGAGAGGTACAGGGTAAGAGTTCTGGAAGCAAAGTACTGTGCGGTGATAATATCCAGGACTGGGAAGGGAGAAGCCAGAGAGGGTGAGGGGGGAAGCAAGGTCAGCTCCCAGGGTGGGGGCTGACCAAAAGAGCAGACATGAAAGACCATTAGGCCTATTCTGTTGGCATTTTAGTATGTTAGTAAAGTTGGAAAATGTCAACATATCTTTATAGCATTGGTATTTTTAAAGACTTTTACCCCAAGTTTTCAGTTAGTCTTTTTATGACCCCACCTCAAGAACCTGGCAAGTTAAATTTTCTGAATCCTGCCCAAAAGATGATTTCCTGAAATGGCTGTGAAATTGTCTTTTAAACCACATTTGAAAAAAAAAAAATAATAACTATCGTGCTCATGAGGTTTTATCCCAAAAAAAGCCATGTTGAAAGTTTGGTGGAAAAATATTGAAAAAATAGTCAAGTTATGAATGAACTCTAAAATAATTCAATGTCCACTCATAACATTATCATTTTACCATATTTTGTTCAACAAATGATCAGCATAGTCTTCTTATATGCCCAATTCATGAACTTGGTAGGTCAACATTTTTAAAAGCACCCAAAAGGGGATTTCTGGAATGACTCCAAAATCACCTTCTGAGCTGAATTTGAAAACATTTACCTATCTTGTTTATGAGGTAGGGTCCAAAAAGTCTGTGTTGAAAATTTGGTGAACAAATATTGAGAAATGACACAGTTATCAGCAGAAGTTACAAAATACATTGAAAATACATTTACCATACTTACCTTGTTTCTTCAGTTCCTAGGTGGCATAGAAGGTTAAAGAGGTGTTTTGAAGCAGAGCTGCAGTGGACCATTTTGAGGTGAATGAGGGTGTGGTGGTTGGGTGGTGGGTGCTAAGTGGAGAGTCAGGGTTGGTGGGCAGCAAGCTGGGGGGGTTCAGGGTCAGATGCAGAAGACATTGATGGATGTTTTTCTGCTTTTCAGAGTAAAATAAAAAAGGACTATGAGGGAATGTTTTTAACACTGGGGACTGGACTCCCCAGTGTCACAGATGTTTGGTGGCACTGGGGATGGTCACCCCAGTGTCTACACATTGTAAGGGGTTGAGGCACACTACATTGGTAGGGGGTGTTAGATGAAAGATAGGGAGAGGGAAGGAAGAGTAGGAGTTTGTGCTGTAGTCTCACTCATGGATTGGACTTGGATTCAGTGGAGCACATTTTGGGGGAGGCACAGACTGAGCATGATGCCCCTCAGCTGCTTGCTGGGCAGCTTCATTCAGATGAAAGCACTGAGATGCTCTCTGACAGGAAGTGGCTTGCTCCTTTCAGCTACAAACTGTTTCTGACCTATGTGAACAGAACTGTGTCATGACTAGCCCTACAGATGGTTGGGCTGTCACTGTCAAGCCCACTACAGTCTGAACTGCATTGGACCTGACAATGACATGTCTCTGAAACCCTGTTCTTGTAACAAAATGTTTAGTGAGTATACACAAGCAAACATAATGACATTTAATATTCCATGATATTTACATACATTACAGAATCATACACACTTAAGACTATAGAGAACAGTGTTTCTACAGAGATAAAAATAAATGCATTTGAGCAGATAGAGATCATGTAGAAAACATCTAATTCAAATCCAGATTCTAAGTAGAGTAGAGGAAGCATACCCCCACTGGGAACGTGATGAGTAATGACAGACTCAAATCTGTGATGTTGCTAGTTCAAAGTCTCAAAATATAACTGAAGCTGTGTCAGTGGTTCAGTAGGTAGCACACTCGCCTCTGAGGCCGGGAGATCAGAGCGCTGTGGGTTCAGTTCCCACATCTGGCACTTGGGTTAATATCCCAATACTGACACTGTAGTGCAGCATGAGAGGGGTGCTGCACTTCTGAGGTGCCGTCTTTTGGATGAGATGTTAAACCGAGGTACCATCTGCCTGGATTGGTGGTAGTTCAGGTGGATGTTAAAGATCCCATGGCACTTATCGAAAAGAGTAGGGGAATTTCCCCGGTGTCCTGGCCAAATTTCCCTCATTCACTAAAAATACCACCAACAGCTTAATCTGGTTCAAATTCAATTGCCTACCATCTGTACCCCCCCAGTCGCCCCTGAAAAAGGGACTTCTAGGCCCAGTGGGCTTACTGGGTCAACAAAATTCAACAAACAAACAAACAAGCTCTTAGAACAAATAAACACAGAGGTGTCTTTGGCTGGCCAGCCCACTACACCTGCATCATCATACATGTCCCTCTGACATTACATACTGGACTTGATCTCCATAGATCACCCTTTTTGAGAATGGATTCAGACTGGATGTGTTATTTAGATCTTGGCCTTTTTGATCTTCCAGATGGCTACCCAGCAGGAAATTATCTTCACTTCTTTGACACTGTTTACACTTAAAACATGTATTTTTGTTATAAATAAATTAAGTCTTTTTGAGTTTAACCAGAACAAAAGCTTTTTAGATAAAAAGGGGATCTCAGCCCTTGATGTTTAAGGAAAACAAAAGAGCCTTTACAAGATAGAACTGTTACTGTCCACGCTCAACCTCAGTGAGAACCCAGGAATGCTCACACAAATAAAATATTTTACAGGTACCATAACTAGTAAGAAAAAAAGAAAAAAGAAAACATTTTCTGGGTCTTAGATCTATGACATCTCTATCCACTGGAAAAATAAAAAATAAATCCTTTAGTAAGCCTAAAGAATAGCCATTTGTCATGTTAGCAGGTTTGTTCTACATACTATGCCCTCAGTTTTCTTTCTGTTTTAACAATTTGTTAATTCATGAAAGCACCTCCCTTTTTACTGGGCCATTGGTTATTGCCTAGGCAAACCATATGCATTACCATGCTGTGATCCAGTGCAGTACCTGACATCCATGTTAGTGGACTGCAGCACCTGGCTCCATCTTAACTATTTGGGGTTTTGCCCACTGGTCCTATGAAGCCATGTCAGAGGGTTGTGCTAAGTGACCAGGTTGAACTCCCTTCCATACAAATATGGTTGCAGCTCCTACAGAGCCCACTTGATACCCAGACATGCTTTCCCAATTGTGGTGTAGGCCTTCTCTTTGGGTGGCAGCTTTCTGATCAGGTACACGACTGGGTGTTCCTTCCCCATGTGTGTGACATGACTCAGAACTGCCCATTGCCCATGATCAGATGCATCCATGTACATAATGAACTTCAGAGAATAGTCAGGGTGCACAAGCACAGGTGCCTGAAATAATTCCTTCTTCAATCGGTTGAATGCTGTTTCGCAGTGATGCATCCACTGCTGGAACTCCAAGGAGGTTGTGAGGTGCACGAAGTGCAGCTCTCCCACCATGGATCGCTTCGCCGGGCCCCTCCCCAACATAACTGGAGCAACGGAGGTTGTGAGGGCTGAGACCCTCCCCAAATGAATCGTACTTTTTTCCCCACGCAAGGACGGAGCCTCGCTGATCCCTGCCACTTGGCTAAAGGTACCTTTAAAACAAGTACCAGGCTCTTGTGCCTAGGTGGACTGCATCTCATGCCTGCTCTCTGTTACTGTGGTGAGAACAATGGACCGAGACTTATTTGGTGCCTTTTTTAAAAATCGGTGTAGTAGTGGAGATAGTCTCTAGTTCTCCACTTTTCCTGCCTAAAGCCTACCATTACGCTCCACCAAGACTGTTGCCTTAATTTCTCCCAGCATAACCCCTGTTTTCAGCTAATATCTGACTGTTACCTTAAGAAAAAAAAATCAGAACCTAGAGATTGCCTTTTAAATTGTCTGCCCTTGGTTTTTTCTCTTGTCGAATGTATAAAGCTGTGCAGTGGTCACTGGTGAGCAGATAGAATACTAATCTCAGTCTGTCTTGCATTAAAAAAAAAAAGACTGCAACTGGGGATGTGTGAGTCTGGTGGCATTGTCAAATCGTACCTGCTGCAACCTAGCTGAATCTTTATTCTGGTCCATCGGAGAACACTCAGCCTGTTGCCAGGAGCACTAGCGAGTGGTCAGTCCTACTGACCCCTGCCTGCCTTGCAGAGTAAACAGTTCAAGGTTTCAGGTTTCAATGTTTTTATTGTTCAGCAATCAAGCCTTTACAACATGCTAAGCACATAAAATTATATACAAAAAAAGAGAAGAAAAAAAATATTAAATCTAATATTACATTTAAAATTTTAACACATAAAAATCCATGAACAAATTAATTGTCATAGGCAGAGAGACATTTTTCTTTGTGTTTCAACACCTGATAAAAAAAACTTGAAACCATCTTAGCCTCCTCCAATGTCTGAGGGTGAAGAAGTATGAATAAAATATCATATTTTGCATTCACATATTTAATAAGAAAATCATTTAACAGATTAAACTGCGGGATTTTATATAAAGGGCACAGTACCGTAATATGATAAAGATCTTCTTGAAAACCCTTATTACATCTGCAAAACTCCAAACCTGAATTGGGTGGAGTCGTCTTATTAAAAAAAAAAGCATATTTAGAACAAATGATTCCCAGTCTTGCCCAAGTAACCATTTTTCTTTCTAACAGGGTCAGCCCAAGAGTGAGATATTTTCTCTATAAATACATCAATTTTATTTTGAGCTAACCATCTGGCCTGACGTTGAGCTCTGAGGAGCTCCATTTGCTTATCATAGGCAAGCCTACATATTTTCTTTTTGACATACTCCTTAAACACATAAGATATTGATATTGATTTCTCCAAATCTGTCCAAAGATGAAGCATATTAACACTGCCCAAAATACGTTGAATATTTTTGACCCAAGGAGACCTAAAATTCTGTTTGTGCCAAGATAATTTTTCTCTAAGGCATAGTAGAGGCATAATATTAGTCTGTTGATTAATAATTTTGATCCAGTAACTCATGAGACGTATATCAATTATTGTAACAATAGGTACTCTACCCAATTCAGCCCTAGCTACAACATTAGAAGTGGCAAGTGGAACCTGCAATAAAGATTTATAGTAGCGAGAAAGTGGGATCTCCAATCATGAAGGGACATTGTTGTTTCAGACCTCTGCGCCGTACAAAAGAATAGGATTAATTTTGGCCTCATGACTATCAATGCCAGCGGACCAAATATCCTACATATTTCCTATCAAAACGTAAGAGAGCACTAACAATCAGTTTTGCCCTTATCACTTGTCCTCTCCAATCCTCTATCCAATTTCCATTCAAAGCAAACTTCACCCCCAAATATATATAAGAGGATACCACTTCAATAAGTTTGTTATTTAAATAAATCCTTGGTTTAATTTGATGTCCCTGTAAGGGTGCAAAAATCAGCAGTTTAGTTTTTTCATATTTATTAATAAGTCCAAATGTTTACATTTTGAGCAAAATTGATTTATTTTATTTTGTAAACCTCGAGCAGATAAAGCAAAAATAATCAGATCATCTGCATAGGCCAGACAATGTACTGGGATATTCTTAATTTTTGGGGAATCAAGAATATCTATATCTTTATAAGTCAGAAGGGCATCAATATACAAATTAAAAAGAAGGGGGGCCAAAGGACATCCCTGTTTAACTCCCAAAGTTGTACTGAAATAGTCAGAAATGTTGCCCTTATTATCATATCTAATATCCGATGTTGTATGAGAATATAACCTAATAATGGGGGCTAATAAATTTAATGGTACGCGTCTATTTAATAATATCTCCCATAACTTGACTCTATTAACTGAGTCAAATGCTGCAGAAAAGTCTACAAACACAGCATGCAGCTTCATTTTATGAAATGATCTGTATTTTTCTATCAGATGGGCTAAAATGTAAATATTATCTATCGTAGAACAATCCTTACGAAAACCTGCTTGAAACATTGATAAAGGGGAGTTTGCAGTTATCCAATCTTGTAATTTATGTAATATTATTTTAACAAAGATTTTTCCACTAATGTCAATAAGACTGATTGGGCGATAATTAGATGGCAAATGAAGTTGGCCCTTTTTATGGATTGGAACTATTATATTTCTTGTCCAAGATAATGGGATAAATCTCTCTTTTAAACAGATATTGAAAAAATTAGTAAAAAAAACTACCCAATAATTTAAGTGCCCCTTGTAAATTTCTCCAGGTATCAAATCAGGTCCAGGTGCGTTATTATTTGATAAATTCACAATGGCTTCTTCCACCTCTCCAAATGAAAACATAACGATGTGTATTCCCCCTCAATGTTAAAATTTTCTGTCACATCATCTTCATTGCTAGAATGTCTATTAAATAGTAGACTATAATAAGATATCCAAGTTTCCTTGGGGATATATATGGGAGGTCTAGAATTCTGATCAGCTGTCCCCTTGGACACCAAAGCCCAAAAAAGCTTAATATAACCCTCCTTAATAACTCGGTACATAACACCTCATTGTTTTTCAGTAAATTCTCTTTTTTTCTGATGGAGAAATTCCTTGTACTCCCTTCGCATTTTATTTAAATTTATAATCGCCATCTTACTCGGATTTTTTTTTGTCTGCCTGATGGCCCTCATCAAATTTCTTTTCTCTCTCTTACAATACCCATCAAACCAGGATGCTAACTGGGGCTTAACTCTATTAGCTGAGTAAATCAGTGTCTTAATCTGTTGATACCCTATGTTTAATAATTCACTGATCCTTTCACCTTTGGAGCCATTATGTACCTGCTGAAATAACTCGACAAAAATAGAAGAGTATAAAAGATTCCAAACTCCTTGCATCGACTCATTATTCAATCTTAACCTTTTTTTCCCACTAATCTCAATATCCACCAAGGGCTTATTGGGGGGAGGAATGACACTATCAGAAATCCTAAAATCCAGCAAAATGGCTGCATGATCGCTTTCTGTTCTCATAGCCACATATAATCTCCTACAGAAATGATAACTAAAAGGAGAGCATAATGTAAAATCAATTACGCTCTTACCAACTGGGGAGAAAAAAGTGCTATCACCCCGACGATCCCCTTCTAATCTCCCATTAAAAATCAAGAAATTATTCTCTGTGATAAAAGTACTAAAACATCTCCCTGCCTCATTTACAATCATGTCAGTTGTATTTCTTTTTTCCAAATCTGCCATATATAATAGTTCTTGTAACAATGATAAATTATTGAACTTGGCTATCCTAGCGTTAAAATCCCCAGCTAAAAAGACAGTATCTATCCAATTTGACTGTATCATTAAATCTATTTCCACCGATAGTTTGGACCAAAAATCATATGTAGAGTAAGTGTAAAAACATGGTGGAATATAAATGTTAACAATCAGAATCATACAAAGGTCCCAGTTAACCACTACCATAAGGATCTCAGGAGTTGGAGAGTAACTTTTGATTACCCTTAATCCTTCCCTAATTTTGATCATTGTAACCAGACCTCCTTTGTTCCTCCCATGTTTTTTCCCTTTAATTGCTGGCACAAAACTAGTTTCATATCCATTCAGGAAAGGAGATGTTAAAACCCATGTCTCCTGGAAAATAATCACTTCATGTCGCAAAATAAAAGCAACCCACTGTGGATCCACAAACTTATTATGGAGTCCTGCTATATTCCAATTAAGGACATTATAACCAGGGTTACTTTCGAACCCCCCTTCCTGCTCTAATGAGGACTCATTACTTTGTATTTCCAAAAAACTTAGTCAAGGTTGCATGGCTCTAGATTGATCTGATGTCTCCCACTCATTCAATTCCACCATATAAATACCCACCTTATCCAACACATGTCTATTTTCAAAAAGTAATACTAACAATTGTACAGAACCAATAATACAGTTAATCTGAATACCCTCTTTATCATTCCAAACTCTATTCACCTCCACAAATTCTTCTGGAAGTATATGGGTTTTGATAATAGTTGATAAAATCATCCACAATAATGATGGTAAATTAGTAGCAGTTTCTCCCTCCAATATATCCAGCCCAAAAATAGAGATCATTGAGGTTTCACGGGAAACTCCAAACTCCAAATTCAGTGTTACAAGAGTAGTTTTGAATATATCATATGTTAACATTTTTCCTATTTTTGCCCTATTATAAACATTTTTCCAAATTGTTGACCAGGTCACTGGTGTTGATAACAGTAATCCCAAAGAGTCTACCAGGCCTTGCTTAGCCCAAACCAATTTTGCCATATCCATGTTAGGGAGCATAAAGTAAACTGAATTAGTAGGGTTGGAAGTATCCCTAGTCACCATAATAAGAGCATCTGTGGACTGTTGGTAACCCTAATTCTGCTCTCAACATATGGGCTATCAGGCTGGTTAGGGTTGCAGTAGATTCATAATGTTAAAAATACAGCTTATCTAATTTAAAAACTACTTCTTTCCCTGTACAAATTAAATTATATGCTTCCAGGTCATACCCCTTGGGGTTACTATCCTCCTTGGCCAACATAAGATTTGGTCAAAGATCTTTATTAGACTGATCTACCTTAATTAAATTCTCCTTAGAATGTGTTTTTTGTTTCACAGTGTAATCACCCTCCCCCTTTTCTTGATCTTTTATAAGTGTCCCATCCACAAGTATAGATTTGTTTTTTTGGTCAGGATTCTTCCTTGTATCTCTCTGTACCTCTCCTATCCTAATGGTACCTGTAACCCCAATTTTATTAGTCTTTTCATCCTTAATGTTTAATTCATCTTTCTGTTTTCCTAAGTTAGGAGTCTGAGTGGTCCCACAGGCCCAAGCTTTTTCTTCCCCCCTTTTTTCTTACTTACTCCACCCATCTTTTTGCCCTTTTTGCCTTTTGAGGGCTCTTGAACATTTAGGCGAGAAAATTACAAATTATGCCTAGATCTGTGAACTTTCTTTTCCCCCAATAATTGTGAAATTTGTTGTTCTAAAGCAGCAAACTTCACAGCACAAAAACTAGAAAGAGTTTCCAAAGCTGTCTTAATACCATTATATGCCTCCAATAAAACAACATTAGACATTACTGGATGTGCAAGAGCCTTAATGGTATATTTCGATATAGTATCCGGACACTGAACCAAAAAATCTTTATCTAAATGGATGTCCTGGACCTCTTTGTCCATTTTTTGAAAAAACTCTTCAGGTGCATCATTAAGGGATGAATACGCCATTTCTTTAGAGTCGATATTGCAGACCCCTACCTCACTGGAGATCTCTAATGGACTAAATAACTTTATTCCTGAGGGAAAGCATGAAATACCATCATCTTTATCTATATAATCTCCTTGCCCAGCCATGCATTGCTGACTTGCTTCTACCTCTCCCATCCACTCATCTTGTCTAAAAACCTGGGAATGATCTGCTATATTTGTTTTTTCCCCAAAAGTGGTACAATCGTAACCTCCTATATTGGAAACCATATGTGTGCTGTTCATTTCTGGAACGTCCTGAAAAATATTATTAGGGGCTTTAGGAAGGGTTTTTTTTTTTTTAAAGCAATCAGTGATTTTCCCTTGGGATGGAATTTTAACACCAGTCTAAAGTTACTAATTACTTCCAAGTCCAGAGTTATATTCTTATTGTCAAAAGAGGATAATTGTTTAAATTCCTCAAATTCCCTGTTAGTCCCATTGCTACCACTAAATTGGTTCTTCAATGAATTAATCAAAGTCTCTTGATTTGCATTATTTGGACTGTTCTTATCCCAGCTCTTAGCCATCGGAATTTGATTTCTTCCATTAAATTCTGAATTATCTCCAGCTAAATCTGATCTGCATTCCTCATTCATAAACTCCTTAAAGGAGTGAGGTAAGTAGGATACTACGGGACTTTCTACCAAATCCTTAGGGGTCGAAGCCGTGATGACCAATTCCTGCGTAAAAACACAGCAATTGCCTTTTTTATTCTTTTTTGGATTTATCCTTTGCTTCCCTTTAGTTGCCCCTTTAACAGTTTTGTTTACCATCTTACCACTTCGAGTATACATACTGTATAAGGAAAGAAGAGAAAAGAAAAAAGGAAAAAAAAAATCAAATCCTAACTCAAAAAAAAAGGGACTGAAAAGGAGTCAGGTGACAGCTTATCTAAACAGCTAAATCTTCCACGAGCATCACTCCTTAAATTTGTAGAAAGCCTTCCCACCCAAAAACAACCAGACTCACCAGTTAAAACCAAAAAATACAAAACCAGATAAACAATAAAACCTATTTAAAATGAGGTCCCTCTCTTTTATGGGTACATATTCCTATGCAAAATCTACTCTGAGTGGCGCTTGCGCCACTCACGCTCGCGCTATGCATGAGCGCGATGTTTAAATGCTGCAGCAAACCCTCCCACAGAGGCAAACCTGCTCTATTGCTGGCTCACCCCTAAGCTGAAATTACATGCAAATAAATGGCCTCTTGCACACACCTGGGTAATCCCCTCAGTTCAGCAGAGCAGCAAGATGAAACAAATCAGAGCAGTTTCAGTTACAAAGTCACACATATGCTGCACTCACAGTCATTTTCAAGCTGCCAAACTGTTCCAAAAACACAAATCTCTTGGATAGCTGCTGCTCAAAGTATATTGCACAATTGTCCCAGTGAAAATAAAAGGCTGGTGATCTTGCAGGGAAGGATGTTTAAATGCTGCTGCAAACCCTCCCACAGAGGCAAACCTGCTCCAGAGTAAACAGTAATTTGGGATCGAGGCAGCTTATAGCCAATATAGATTCCTGGACCTAGCCCACCTAACACTGACTCCTTTACCCATCCCCCTGTCCTTTTCATATTCGACCCAAGCTCACTACTGGTCGCTGTACTAAACGCCAATGTACATAGGTGTGTAGTCTGATAATTTAAATGTACTCTGCCCTGTACTGCTCCTAGGATTTTCTAGGTAATCTCCCCGATTGGTAGGGCTACTCTAACACCAGCACCATGCTGCCAATCCCTATGCAACGGACAGATCTATCTTGCAACCTGAGATTGTAAAACAGCTTAAACTTCCATTCCTTGTGCCCTATTTAAACTCACCCTCTCTCCTCTACTTCTTTAGGCACTGCTGGAACTCCAAGGAGGTTGTGAGGCGCATGAAGCACAGCTCTCCCACCGCGGATCACTTCACCGGGCCCCTCCCCCACATAACCGGAGCAACGGAGGTCGTGAGGGCTGAGACCTTCCCCCAATGAATCATACTTTTTTCCCCATGCAAGGACGGAGCCTCGTTGATCCCTGCCACTCGGCTAAAGGTACCTTTAAAACAAGCGCCAGGCTCTTGTGCCTGGGTGGACTGCATCTCATGCCTGCTCTCTGTTACTGTGGTGAGGCCCCGCCGGCACTGCACGCCGGTTCCCCACCACCCCCACCACCACCCTTGGTGAGCATCTGCATTTATAGGAGAAGTCACGTGAGCTGTAGAACCTATCAGCTCACTTTTCCATATGCAGATTATCACCTATACCCACTAGAGGCCACTCTCATTATCCTATTCCCTCTGTCCTGCTTCTGAAAATGTAAACCAACACTACTGCATGCTGTTAGCTGAAGCAACCTCAACTCCCATCCTCCTCAATCCCCTGTGCTCTGCAACTCTGCAAAATCTCTATAAAACATCCCTCTGACTCTCAGGATACACTGCTGCCTGTAATAATACTTTCAGAAAGGCCAAGCCTCAAAAGGGCTAAGACGCTCCTCCCAATAATGCTGTTGGCCCACCCTCAAGCCCTCACCTGCCAGAATTCCCCCCCCAGCCTCGAGGGCCCTCTGCCCAGCACTCTACTGCTACGTGGGGGGGGATATTGAATCCAACACTGGTCCTTTCTCTCCAAACCGCATGCTCAGTGACCCTACCAACCCCTCCTGGGCAAACTCCGGGGGGCTCAGACTGGTGCACATGAACATCGGGGGCCTGAGACACAAGGTGGCCAACCTCGAGGCTTGGACCCTACTCTACAAGCTAGACATCTTAGCTGTGACTGAGATGTGGTTGAAGCCCAACATCCTCCCTCATGAAGTCGAACTAACAGGATATCAAGCCATACAAAAAGACAGACTTGTAAAAAAGGGGGGGAGTCCTAATCTATCTGAAGTCCCCCTTGAATGCCACCCTGATTGACCTCCAAGCATTGGACAGAACTCAGGCTGAGGTATTATTTCTCAAACTTATCCTCGGATGTACTAAGCCTCTCTATATAGGTTGAGCCTATCTCCCACCTCAATCCGCCACCCCTTCCCTTGTATCTCTTGCTAATGCCATCCTCCAACTCCCCCAAGGGAGAAAATCCTCCTAGAGGACTTCAACCTCAACTGGCTTGCC
Organism: Neoceratodus forsteri; assembly: GCA_016271365.2. Lineage (NCBI taxonomy): Eukaryota > Metazoa > Chordata > Ceratodontiformes > Ceratodontidae > Neoceratodus > Neoceratodus forsteri. Next base: position 215,325,343 of record CM028136.1, read on the forward strand.
CCAACTCCTCCCAAGCCAAGAATCTGATACTAGATGCATCCCTCACCCAAGTGATTGACATGCCAACCAGGCACAACGCTAAAACCGTCAACCATTCACTTCTTGACTGGGAACTTACCTCTAACCCTGCTCATATACTGACAGCTGGGATCATGTCAGCCTCCTTGAGTGACCACTGCCCTATCTACTGCATCTGGTCCAATAAACCCCCTAGGCCGGCTGCCAGACTGATCGTTGCAAGAAATTACAGCAGATTCGAACCGGCAGGCCTCTGCGCTGACCTCTTAAAGGTGGAATGGGGTGCTATTGTCTCCCTTCCCACTATAGACGCAGCCCTTGAATATTTTACCCAGATGTTCCTGGGCATAGTGAACCGATATGTCCCCTGGAAAAAACTGAGGGTTCAGGGGAAAGTGCCATAAATGGCTATACCCTGAGCTAAAACACACCATGCGGCTCCGAGACAAGGCATGGGGGCTCTACAAATCCTCTGGCACCAGTTCTGACTGGGAGAAGTACCAGTGCCTGTGGAACAAGTGTAAACAAGCCACAAAACAGGCCAAATCAAAATACCTCAGGGACCTCCAAACGTGCAACCTAAGAGACCCAAAAAGTTCTGGGGCCCTATAAACTCCCTCCTGAAGGGTCGCATGCAGGAACAATGTGTTACGGTCATAGCTGGGAACTCACTTACCGCTGACCCCTCTAAGGTGGCAGAAGCTTTCAGCACATCCTTTACACACCCCTCAGGCTGCTCCCCTACCGTGCCTGGACCTCCTCCTCTCACCCACCCTGACACAGTGCTCTCTCCACCATCATTCCACCTGAAACTAGTGGACCCCTGCATGGTACTACCACTACTCTGCAAAATTAACCCTGACTCATCTACTGGGAATGACCAGCTAGAGCCACGCCTACTGAGGGCTGCGGCACCAGCCATTGCCTACCCCGTTGCCCTACTCATTAACCGATCCCTCCTAGAAGGGATGGTTCCCAGTAAATGGAAAGTTGCCACCTTAGTTCCAATCCATAGAAAAGGAACCCGGGACAGGGTGGAGAACTACAGGCCCATCTCCCTGCTCTGCCCTCTGGGAAAAATCTAGGAAAGATTAGTCTACGATCAGCTACAAGACTATCTGGAACAACACCTACTCCTCACCAAAGTCCAGCATGGCTTTCAGAAAGGCCATGGCATGGACACTGCCCTAATCAGACTGACATCTGACATACTCAATGCCATGGACCAAGGCACCACAATGGGGGCACTATTCATCGACCTCTCCAAGGCCTTTGACATGGTCAGTCATAAACTGCTCCTTACTAAGCTTCAAAGGCTTGGCATGGATCATCTCTCTCTATCCTGGACCACAAGCTACCTGACAAACAGAACTCAAACAGTTCGCTGGCAGGGTGTCCAATCAACCCCTAAGCCTGTGATCTCTGGGGTACCCCAGGACTCCATCCTAGGTCCCCTGCTATTCTCTCTGTTTGTGAATGACATAGAAGAGGTGTGTGCACCCTGCAACCTGATACTCTATGCAGATGACACTGTAATCTACCACAGTGACCCCCAATCCTCTGTCATTGCAACTGAACTTCAAGCTTGCCTGGCAAAACTTGAAACATGGTTCACTGCCAACCACCTAAAGTTAAATGAGGAAAAAACAAAAGCAGTCCTTTTTGGGACCCGGCAACTGGGTAAAGACCGTAGCAGTCTTCTCCGGATAAAGTCAGCTCGAGGAATGTGTGTTGAGGTCGCTGACCAGTTCAAGTATCTTGGGGTTACCCTTGACCAGGAGCTAACCTTCAAACCCCACATAGATGTCTTAACAAAATCTATCCACCAGAAACTGGGCCTGCTATACCGCCTTGGAAACTCCCTCTCTAGAGAAGCATGTAGATCCATTGCCAACTGCAACCTCCTCCCCTCTTTACTGTACGGCTCTCCACTACTACAGTCCCTCAGAGAGACTGAGCTAACCAAGCTCTTCACCCTCTACTACCGCATTGCTCACTTTGCAACCCACTCCTCCCCTAGGAGGCATCACCACGAGGCTCTTATGGACCTTCATTGACTAACACTCAGGCATAAACTATCCTTTTCCCCTGCCTGCCTTACCTACAAACTCCTCTCCATTCACTACCCACCTCACCTTAGCGACCTGCTTACCCCCAAAGTCTCCCTCTGTAACCTCCGGTCTACTTCCAGTCGGCTCCTGAACATACCCCGCATCCATACCAATCAAGGAAAACTCTCCTTCCAGTTCACTGCCCCTCATTTCTGGAACTCACTCCCCTCTTCCCTGATTGACAAACCCTCCCTCTCCTTGTTTAAGGCTGGTCTTAAAGTCTACCTCCTTGAACTGAGCCACTGCTGCTGCAACCGCTATATAATACACCCTACCTCTCCTTACCGTAATTTGGCTACCGACAAACCCTTTGCTCCCTGTGTACTAGCTAACCTCTATTGACTGTTACCTCTGTAGGCTCACATGCCCCACTGGCAAGGTACGTACTATGCCCTGGTGTCTTTACGGAACTTGCTCCTACACCGACTTACCGTTCCCCTGCCTCCTGTACAAACTGAGTTTGTAATTTGAAGACTTGTGGACTAATGTACCCCACTGACAATGCCTGTTCTCTGACTCTGTTACTTGCTGTATGCTCTCTGTCTCTGTCTTACTGTTACCAAATCTCCTGTACAAACTGTATATGTATTTTGAAGCTGTATACTGTACCTAATGTAAAGTAGTTGGTGTACTCACCCCGGGTCACCCCTGAAAAAGGGACCTCTAGTCTCAGTGGGTTTACCTGGTTAACAAAATCTAAATAAATAAATAAATAAATTTTCAGGCATTTTCTTCCTTGTGAAATCAGACAGGGGTTCAGCCATGCAACTGAAGTTTGGTACAAACTTTCTGTATTAGTCTGCCATCCTTTGGAAGGCCTGTGTTTTTGTCTTAGTTGTGGGCATTCCCATTCTTGTATGCTCTCAGTATTTACTAGATCAGGTCTGATGTACCCACTCCCTACCCTGTGCCCAAGGCATGACACCACTGCCACTCTTATTTGGCACATCTCCACCTTGGCTGTCAGCCCTGTAGCTTTCAGTGGGTGGAGCACTTCAGTCACATGCCTGATGTGATTCTCCCATGTCTGGCTGTAGCTGATGATGGTGCCCATGTACACCAAAGAGAAGTCTCCTGACCTGGCCAGAATGTGGTCCACAAGCCATTGGAAGATGGCTGGTGCATTCTTAGTCCCAAATGGCATAACTCAAACTTGAATATGCTGAACAGAGTAATAAAGGCTGCCCTCTCTCTGACTACAGGGTCAGAGGTATCTGCCAACAGCCCTTTGTCAGGTCTATGGTGGTAAAGTACTGAAGACTCCCCCTAACCACTCTAGGACTTCTTCTGTCCTATGCAAGGGGTATTCATCTGACTCCATACAGCTGTTGAGCTTGCTGTAGTTGATGCAGAACCTTGTGATTCCATCCTTCTTGGTAATCAATACCATTGGGGAGGCCCAAACACTACTGGACTCCTGGATTACCCTAAAAGACAGCATTTCCTTGCTCTCCCCCTTAATTGCATGATTTAATCCCTTGGGAACTCTGTAGGGTGTCTGCCTCATCAGGACCTGGGACCCAGTATCCATGTGATGTTCCACTTGTGTGGTATACTCCAGTTTCCCTAAATGTGTGCAGCACCCCACATATTTCATCAGCTTGGGTCAGTGTCAGACACTCTGAGAGGATGATGGTGTCCACAGAGAATTATCTCTTATTCTCTCCCAGGAGATCCACCAGTGGGTCTGCTTTTGCCTCCTCTTCCTCCTCCTCCTCTGGATAGCTGCACACAGCTGGGACCATCTTGCCCCCATCATGGTAGGGCTTCATCATGTAAACATGATTGATTCACTGCTTGCAGCTCCTGCTGGGTAGCTCCACCATGTAATTTTCATTATTTACCATCCTGACCACCAAGTAAGGACCCTCCCAAGCCTCTTGTGATTTATTCTGTCAGACAGGGATGAGTATCATCACCTCTTGCCAAACTTTCTACTCCTGGGCTCTGGTCCAAGTTCGACCACATCTTCTATCTCTGTTGTCTGGTGGCTAGGTGCTCCTGGGATAACTGCATGAGCTCTTTGAGCCATGATCTGAAATTCAGGATGTTTTCTGCAACAGATTCCCCTTGCTGAGCATGCTTAACCTCCCAGTCATCCTATACTAAATCAAGGGGACCCCTTATTCTATGGCCAAATAGGAGTTTGTATGGTGAGAATCATGTGGATTCCTGGGGGACTTCCTTATATGTAAACAAGAGATGGGATAAATATTTGTATCACCCTCTTGTATGTTGGGCAGTGAAAACTCTTAATATAGTCTAAAGTGATGCATTAAATCACTCAACAAGACTGTTAGTTTGTGGGTAGTATGGGGAGACCCTGAGCTGCCTCACCCTAAATTGCTCCTAGGACTAGCCATTACAGCAGATATGATACTGGTATCCCAGTGCAACAGAATCTCCTAGGGAAAACCCACCCACCTAAATATTGTTAGCAGTTTGTCAGTCACCTTTTCCTCCTCAAAGGAGGACAAGTGCATGGACTCTGGGCACCTTGTGGCATAATACACAACAACCGCAATGTACCTCTTGACTGTGGAACTTGGGGTACTGAGTGGTCCCACTATGTCCACAGCAACTTTTGAAATGGTATTTCAATTATAGGCAATACAATCAAAGTTGCCTTAGCTTTGTCCCAAATGTTTCCCACCCTCTGGTACTATAGATAAGTCTGGCAGTAGTTTGCCATGTCCTTAAAGATACTGGGCCTGTAAAAATTGTTACAGTAGTCAGACACATTTTTGTACAGCTGACTCCTAAGTGTCTGAAAAATAGTATATAATGAGCTAAGCTGAGAAGCTGCTTTGTATACTCCTTTTGAACTACTATCCACCAGAGTACTCCTTCTTCTGGTCCTCCCTTTGGAGCCTACTCATGATATACTATCCCATTCTCCCAGAATACTTCCTTTTTCTCTGAACCCTGAGACTCATCTTCTACCCCGATGGCTAGCTCCTTTTATTTCTGCAGTGATGTGTCAACTTGCTGAGCTCTTCCCAACTCTGCATGCCTGACCTTTCCTAAAACACACTCTCTTGTGGGAGAGCAACCCATGGCTGGGCTTTCCCCCACTCTGTAGCTGTGGTTCTGCTCCCAGCCAGTTATTCAGCTACAACTTCTCCTGCTAATGAAGAAGTAGTTGCTTCCAGCAGCACAGCCCCCTTTGTGTCCTCAGAAGCCAGTTTCCTAGCTGTACTATGAGTAATGACATTTACCCATAACAACATCAATGGGCAGGTCTGGTACAACACCAACCTCCCCTATGTCATGGCCACCTTCCCAACTCAGAAAGACCCATGGCATTGGCACTGAAATCACAGGACCTATCAGTCCTAAATTTTGAAAAACTGGCCTTTCAAAATCTGCTCTTTGTAAATCAAATCTTGTTTTTCTTCCATTACAATGGAGACCCCAGTGTCTCTCAATTCCTGGATAACCATCTCACTTACCAACATAGGGTGCATGTGTGCAGTGAATTTAGTGGGAAATGCACTCTGGTACAGACCACTAGCTGCTGAGAATGTCTAGCTCTATCCCCTCCAGCTGCCCTCACCCCTTTTACTATATTCTTCTGACAGTCATACAAGTGCCTCAGTTTTTGGTAGATTTAACACCTATATTCCCCTGACTCCTTCCTTTTTTATTTATTTATTTCATTCTCAGATTACAAAACTTTTTAACCAGAGGGTCTTTTACCAAGGTTCCACATCAGATCAAAGACAAAACAGTTAACATATTACAAAGGTTCAACATCAGGTCAAATATAAAAACAGCACATAAATTAGTCATTACAAAAGAGGGGTGCACAGACCTTAAAAACAGCTGAGATACAGACTAAAACGCATACTTGGAAGGGCTACAGCAGCCAGTGAATGGCATTGTCAGCAATAGAAGTGTGAGGGTGAATAAGGGGGGGAGAAACTGATGAGGGGTGGTGAGGCACAGCAAGGAATTGAAGGGCAAGGGGTAGGAAGAGAAAGGTGGTATAGAAAAAAACAGGGACACATTGAAGTGATGGGTGGGGGTTAAGGAGAAATGAGAGGAAGATAAGATAGGAATTAGAGGGGTACCAGAATGGAAAAGATTTATGTAAGTGCAGATATGTTGTGAGTATAAGGAAAAAGGCATACTGGCAATGGATGGTGGGTGGAGTACTTAAGGTAACAGTGGGAAGGCAGGGTCTCAATAGGGGGAGAGAATTTTAGAGAAGACAGTCACAACTGCCGTGATCAGTAAGGTGCTGGCTGGTGGCAGAGACTAGGCTTAAAGGGACTGATTTTTGATTGTTCTTAGATTAAAACAGTTCTGCTTCCCTTTGTGTTCAGGCACAGACTGGCTTCCTTTAGGTTGCCCTCCTGGGATTCCCTTAAAACCCACCTGATGTCCTTCCCCATTATTTTTGTGCTGAAAATATGATGGGTTGAATACAAACTGATCAGACCTCTTGGCTGCCTTCTTCATGGAGCTCAGAGTCCTATCCAGCAGCCATATTCTCAATATTTTTACCTTACCGCAGTGACAGCGGTTATGGAGACATCCCCGACAGCGACAGCAGCATTGACGAGTGTCAGCAATGCAGTGTCGGGATGCCTCTGTGTTTCCATCAGGGGGCTGCACTCCCCAACCCACCCATGTGGGGGTTCTGCCCCCATACACCCCAGTCTCTAGGATTCCAACTCCGAGTCAGAGTTGGACCGGGGGTGGGGACACCCTGTGAGACAATCCCTGACCGGGAAGAGACCATCACAGTGAGATGCGGATTTTGGCCAAATCCTGTCACTGTGAAGGTCTTTGCCATTGGAGAGTTGCTGCGGTGATGGTATACCATTCTCAGCTCCTCTGGTACAGTCTTTAAGAACTGTTCCATAGAGGTTAAACCCTGTAGATAAAAATAAATGTGATATTTTTGGTCAGCCCATTACATATGTCATGTACACCATAACAGTGCCTCTCTGGCAAGATCAGTTATTTTAATGAAGTGTTTACTCTTTCTGTTTGATTTATCTGCTGACACTGTCTATGTATCTATGTATCTATGTATTTCACTGCTCTATTTTTTAGTGCAACAGAAGCCATTGTGCTGTCATCAGGCATAGTGCAAGCTGTTCTCCAGGTGGTTAAATGCTTCTATGTGACCAGACTAAAGTGGAAATAAACTGGAAAGAGTACTCTAATTGGTTGGGTCCTCACCATGCACCCAGAAAGACTAAAAATGTTTAAAGTACTCTCTGAGTGACCACTTCCTAGTTCTATGTGATTGGTCAGCAAAGCTCCACAATACCCCCCCAAACAAATGAACAGTAGAGTCCTCTCGAAAAGCTCTCTAGATGCCCTCAAGCTGCATCTAGCATAGGTTGACTGCTGATTTCTGGACTATATCCCAGATACAGACTTTGCACTGGATGTTTTCATGAATGAATTTAACATGGCAGCGACCATATATGCTCACTTCAAAAAATCAATGATTTGTGGAAATATCACTAAGTGGCTAACCCCCGCCCCCCAGGGCACAAATGAAACTAAGAGACCAGCTATGATACAAAGAAAAGTCCACTGGTACCAGCGCAGGACTAAAAGAACTATAAGGCAGCCAGAAATAAATGCACAAGAGAAACAAAGTCTGCCAAAGCTGCCTACTTCTAAATGAAATCCAAAGAGAATGAACTCGAGAAGAGAAATAATTCACAAGTCAGCAAAGTTCAAGCAAATGCAACGTTTCATTCAGGCTACAGGTACAAAGCCCCTAGCACCTCAGCAAGCTACCTTCCACAAAAGAGAACATACCAGAGCACTTAAATAACCACACCTAAGTGAGTCAAGATAAGCATGTGACTAGCAACAACAAAAAGTAGTGCAACAATGTACAAATACAAAACCTTTTCATGTGTACACACATAGGAACTTATGAACTACTGAATCTATTAATTCCTTTGCATTTCAATTTCCTTTTGTAGTGCAGAGTATTTAGTAGTATTAGATAAATAACTAAAAAGGGGGTGAGACCCCTAAACACATAGGTTTCTAATTACCAATAAATGATAGTGCCACTGCTAAAAAAGGTGGTGGAGGAAAGGAGTGGGGTGTCTTTTGAAAGCAGCTGTAAGTGTGATATAACTTAATGCTGAATACTAAAATAATTATTAACTTCAGCTGCTGAAAGGCACTGACTGGATAAGTTCAGGGAGGCCAAGAGAGGAAATAGTGTGACGACCCAAAATTATCATTATCACATCCCAAATGGGAATCTACACTACAATGTGTATGAAGTAAAGAGGAAAGTCCTCAAGATGGATTGCACACAAAAGAATATTGTGAGTACAATGCACCTATGAAAGGAAGTTATCTCTTTTACAAGAATGGTTTGAGATCCAATTGGTCATTAAGGCCATCTGGTTTCACACTCTTTAATCTATGTATTCATTCACTGTCTTTCATCAAAAATGCATTGACTCTATCACTCCCAACGGGGAGTGATGAGAATCATTCCAGCCCCATAAATCTGAAATCCTTTGGATCCGAAGCATGAAATCTAGCAAAGTGCAGGCCCACTGGAGCTTGGCATTAACAATATTTCTTATGTGTTCCTGTATGCGCTGTTTAAGTGGTCTTGTTGTTTTCCCAATGTAATGGGTTTTATAGGAGCACCACAAAGCATAAATGACAAATGAAGTATAACATTTTATAAATTCCTTAATCTGGAATACTTTTTCATTACTTGGATAAGTAAATTGTTTGCCTGTTTTGCAGTACATACAAATATTACATCTTTGACATTTAGATGATCCACACAGTTTCTTACTAAGTCAATGTTCATTGATTTTCTCTCCAGTGAACCTAGAGTACACCAACTTATCTTTAATATTTGGGGCTCTTGAAAATATAACTCTGGATCTATCTCCCACTATCTCAGCCAGCTTATGGTCAGCATGAAATAATGGCCAAAATCTATAAAAAATTGCCAATTTGGCCAGCCCAGTTATTGTATTCAGTTATAAACATGATAGGGGTTGTGGTATCCTTTGTTCTTTCTGATTCACCATATAGAAGACTTCCTCTATCCTTAGAAAAAAGCCTTAGTAAAAGCATTAGTTAGACATTGTTTACTGTAGCCTTGCTTAGAAATCTTGCTTTCAATGCCTTAGCTTGTTCACAAAAGATTTGATCACTAGAGCAGTTTCTGCATAAGCGTAGAAACTGCCCATAAGGAATAGATTCCTTGAGCCTGGCCAGATGGGCACTATTTGCCTTAAGCAAAGAATTTGTAGCAGTATGCTTACGACAACATTTAGTTTGGATATTACTTTCTTCCCTCAATGGTTTTGAAACAACCACATCCAAAAAAATCTATTTCATCAGTGCTGTACCTGTATGTAAAGTGTAAATTAAGGGTGTTTTCATTAAGCCACTTCACAGGTTCCTTAATTTCTGAGGGGTCACCCATCCAAATGCAGAGAATATCGTCAATAAAATGGGTCCAACATTTTATTTTAGGTAGATATTTATTGTTATTTTCATTAAATACTATCTGTTCTTCTAATTTACTCAAGAATAAGTTGACATATGAAGGTGCCAATGCAGCGCCCATGGCAGTGCCACATATCTGTTTGTAAAATTCTGCACCGAATTTGAAGATGTTATGGTTTAGAATAAAGTCCAAAGCTTTCAAAATAAAGCAAACATGCACTTGATCCCCATCTGACAATTTCTCCAAATAATACCTACACGCATCAACACCATTTGAGTGGCGTATTCATGTATACAGGGACTCAGCATCATTTGTAACCCAAATGATATCTTTCTCCAATGAAGCCCTAAACAATTTTTTAAGAACATCTGTAGTATATTTGGTATACGATGTTAGCTTAACCACACATTTTTGAAGAAAGAAGTCAATAAATTTAACCAGCCTCTCTGTCAATGTATTATCAGTGGTCTGATGGTTTTTTATGTATTTAACATTAATTCCCTCACTCTGAAGGTTATTAATTCCTTTGCATTTCAATTTCCTTTTGTAGTCCGGAGTATTTAGTAGTCTTAGATAAATAATTAGAAAGGGTGAGGAAAGAGGGGTCCCTAGAACAAATACTGAAAGAAGCAAATGACACTAACCTTCAGAGTGAGGACATTAATGTTATGCTTGAGAGAAGATGGTTATTCAGATTACATTCTACATTTATTCTAAATGTAAATAATGCTGCAATCAATGTTTTTGAGAGTATGGTAATAAAGGAAGTAAATAACATCTTAGAAAAAGCAACACGTCCAAAGAATAAAAACTTAACCACACAGGAATTTAAAGCACTGACAGACTTACAGAAATACCCTGATATTATAATGAAGCCAGCAGATAATTTATTTATTTATGACTTTGATAACTGGGTGAGTGCACTGATCCCAGGGACCATTTTCAAGCACGACCCGGGCCATAACACATGGCTCAGGGTGACAGTGTAGTACAAGGTGACAGTAATACACATGAAACAGATTTGATACAAGCAGCAATAGTAAGCACAATATACAGGATTGATGCATAGGTCCATTTGAGAACAGTGAATACAAGGTTTCAATATCGGACATGAGGAGATTTGGTACAAAACAAACTAATCATAGGCACAGTGTACAATGTGTGACTACATCGTCCAGTGAGCAAGTAATACACAGAATACTCAGTAAAAAAAAGGGGACAACGTAGTAGTAATGAGGCAAGAGCAATAGGACGTAATGGTAATTAAATTGTTAAATGACCAGGACAGTTATGTTAAGATGCTGAATAACCCCATTAATAATTATAAGATCGAATTTTGCCAACTATTACAATCAGTTGTCTCTGAGGGTTATTTTACTGAAAAGGAATTGGAACACATATGGAATGAGTAATCTGTGATTCTGGGTTATTATGCCCTTCCTGAAATACATAAAAACCCATCAGACCCCACTGGATGGCTTATAATATCAGGGATTAATTAATTGACAGAGAGGCTGGGTAAATTTATTGACTTTGTTCTTCAAAAATGTGTGGTTAAGCTAAAATCATATACCAAAGATACTACACATGTTCTTAAAAAATTGTCTAGAGTTTCATGTGAAAAAGATATGGTTTGGGTCACAGTTGATGCTGAGTCCCTGTATCCATGGATACGTCACTCAGATGGTGTTGATGCTTGTAAGTATTATTTGGAGAAATTGTCAGATGGGGATCAAGTGCCCGTTTGCTTTATTTTGGAAGCTTTGGACTTTATTCTAAAGCATGACTTCTTTGAATTTGGTGGAGAATTTTATAAACAAATATGTGGCACTGCCATGGGCGCTGCCATGGCACCTTCATATGCCAACTTATTCTTGGGCAAATGGAAAGAACAGATAGTATTTAATGAGAATAACAGTAAATATCTATGTAAAATAACATTTTGGACAAGTCCCCCCCCCAAGTATTTTCCCTCCTGTCACCACTAGCTGGGGCCCCATCAGTCAACCTGCCTGTTTCCCTCCTACCTAAGATCCTCCCATCTGTGTCTCAATTTTCCTTCACCCATGACACAGCCATGGAGCAGCACCCAGAATCAACCCCTCCAGAGTGGGGCAACCTTCTGCTCCTTGGTGCTTTCTTCCAGTGCTCCTTGGGTGGGGGTGATTGGTGAGATGAGGTCTCCAGTGGGCAGGGTCCAGAGTTGGAGGTGGGAGCAGGCAATGTCTTTCTCCCAGCCAATAGGAGTTTTCCTGTGTTCTTGAAAATCCTCACTTAGTAGCCAAGACATGAAATTATGTCCAGTGTGACTGGGAATGCTCCTGCACTCTTCCCGCGGATGTCTGCTGAGGCTCCTCCCCAGTACAAGTGTGATCCCCTGACTGTTGTGCTCTCAGCCTCCACTGGGAGTCGCTTGTGCCAGGGAGCCAACCACTCACCTACACCAGGAGAAGAGAGGAAAGCAGTCTTCTGGATGCTCCATACTCTCCTCCCCCACTGACCCCTGATTACCTGAGCTCGTTCCCGAACCCGGGTCACCAGCGTGGTGTAAGGTGTGGTGTCCAGCGCCTAAACCCTCAGTACCACCCAGCCATTTGGACACATTTTATTGATGGTATTCTTTACATTTGGATGGGTGACCTCTCAGAAATTAAGGAATTTGTGGAGTGACTTAATGAAAACACCCTTAATTTATGATTTACCTACAGGTGCAGCACTGATGAAATAGATTTTTTGGACCTGGCCTTTTCAAAACCATTGCGGGAAGAAAGTAATGTTCAGACTAAATGTAATTGTAAGCATAATGCTACAAATTCTTTGCTTAGGGCAGATAGTGCCCATCTGGCCATGCTCAAGGAATCTGTTCCTTATGGGCAGTTTCTACGCTTATGCAGAAACTGCTCTAGTGATCAAATCTTTTGTGAACAAGCTAAGGAGTTGAAAGCAAGATTTCTTAGCAGATGCTACGTAAACAATGTCTAACCAATGCTTTTACCAAGACTTTTTCTAAGGACAGAGGAAGTCTTCTATATGGTGACTCAGAAAGAACAAAGGATATCACTACCCCATCACATTTATAGCTGAATACAATGACTGGGCTGGCCAAATTGGCAATGTTATTTATAGATTTTGGCCATTATTGCATTCTGACCATAAGCTGGCTGAGATAGTGGGAGATAGACCCAGAGTTACATTTTCAAGAGCACCAAATATTAGAGATAAGTTGGTGCATTCTAACATACTAACATACTAAAATGCCAGCAGAATAGGCCTAACGGTCTTTCATGTCTGCTCTTTTGGTCAGCCCTCACCCTGGGATCTGACCTTGCTGCCCCCCTCTCCCTCTTTGGCTTCTCCCTTCCCAGTCCTGGATATTTTCGCTGCACTGGTTTTTCCTTCCACAACCCTTCCCCTGTACCTGTCCCACCCCCTCTTGAACCACTCCACTGTGTCTGCCTCCACCAGCCCCCTGGGCAGCACATTCCATGGCTCCACCACCCTGTCATTGAAGTAGCACCTCCTCCTCCTTCTCCTTTCTCCCCTGAATCTCCCCCTCCAGCTTCCACCTATGCCCTCTAGTTGCACCCCTTCCTTCAGAGCACCCTGACTGCCCCTCGCCTATTTAACCCCTTCAGGTACCTGAAGACCTCTATCATGTCCCCCCATTCCCTTCTCTCTTCCAATGTGTATGTATTTAGCTCTTTGAGCCTCTCCCCATAGGTCCTATCCCCCAAGCCCCAAATCATTTTGGTTGGCCTCCTCTGGACCCTCTCCAGGAGTTCAGTGTCCCTCTTTAAATGTTGCCTCCAAAACTGCATGCAGTACTCATGGTGCAGCCTCACCAAGCAGTTATACAGTGGGAGTATCACTTCCCTCCTTCTGGAGGTGAGCCCCCTAGCGATGCATCTGAGCATCCTATTGGCCTTTGCCACTGCCCTCCTACAAGTCTCCGAGTTGTTCATCTTGACATCCACCACCACCCCCAGGTCCCTCTCAGCCATCGAGACTTGTAGCATCCCCCCCCCAGGGTGTACACGTGGCCTGGGTTTCTTGCTCCCAGGTGCAGTACCTTGCATTTACCTGCATTGAACCTCAGCTTCTGCTCTCTAGACCACCTTTCCAGAGCTTTCAGGTCCCCCTGTAGGTCCACCCTCCCCTCCTCCCCATTCACCACTGACCCCAGTTTTGAGTCATCCAGAAAGAGACTCATCTCACTCCTGATACCCTTCCTTATGTCAGAGACATAGGCATTGAGCAGGAGGGGGCCCAAGGACCGATTCCTGAGGGACTCCACTAATGACCCTCCTTGTGGATGAGACTATCCTGCCAACTATAACTCTCTGGGTCCGATTCTGGAGCCAACTGCCTATCCATCTGATTATCTGGTTCCCCACCCCCATTTCTCCCAGCTTATCCAACAGGACCCCATGAGGCACAGAGTCAAATGCCTTGCTGAAGTCAAGACAGAGGATGCCCACTGGTCTACCCAGGTCCAAGGCACTCGTCATCCAGTCATAGAACTCCACAAGGTTTGTCTGACATGATTTCTCTGGGACAAATCCATGCTGTCTATTGTCCAGGCACCCCAACTTATCCTGGTCCCCCTCCAGTCTCTCCTTGACCATGCCCTCCATCACCTTGCCCACCACCAATGTCAGGCTGATGGGCCTGTAGTTCTCTGCCACCTCCCTTGATCCCCCCTTGTGGATAGGCACTATATGCGCCACCTTCCAGTCCTGGGGCACCCACCCTGTCCTCAGAGAGATGATGAAGAGCTCCACCAGGGGTTTCGACAGGACATCCACCAGTTCCTTCAGCACTCTGGGATGTAATTTATCTGTTCCTGGTGCTTTCTCTGTCTTAAGAGACCTGATGACTTCCCTCACTCTCTCTGCCATGATTTCCACCTCCACTACCTTGTCCCCCTGCTTTGCTTCCCCCCACCTGCCAGTGATGCCCCCCTCCCCAGACCTGCCAATTGGTAAGGGTCCCCCCTCCTCAGTTTTTCCATCTCCTCCCATGTATGATGCAGCCCCCCCATTTTCCTTGGTTAAAACTGAGAGGAAGTACTCATTTAATACCTCAGCCTGCTCCCTCGGGTCTTGTGCCCATCCCTTCCCTATTTTAATCCTGCTAATCTGCCCCTTCACCCTTCATTTTTCTCCAATGTATCTAAAGAACCCCTTGATCCCTCTCCTTATATCCCTTGCCAGGTTCTGCTCCTTCCTTGCCTTAGCCACCCTCACCATCCTAGTGGCCCTTCTAGCCATCAGTTCATACTCCCCTCAGTCCCTTTCACTCCTTGAGCACTTGAATTGCCTATAGACTGCCTTTTTTCCCCTCACCACCTCCTGAACCTCCCTGTTCCACCAGCAGAGTTTTCAGGCCCTACCGCATTTTTGTCTTACTCTTGCGCAGGTGATGGTAGCATCCTGCACCCCCCTCCTGATGATTCCCACCTACTGTCAGCATCCATGTCTGGCCCAATCCCATCCAAGTGTTCCTTAAGGATCCTTCCCATTTCCTTGAAATACGCCCCCCTGAAGTCAGTTACATCCATCTTTGTGCAGTCTTCTACCCCTTCTAGGTTCAGGCAGAACCAGACGGTGGCATGCTTGCTCCCCACCAACGGGTCCCTTACTTCCAGGCCCCAGTCTGGTCACTTTCTGCCAGGACCACATCCAGTATCCGCTCTTCCCTGGTCGGTTACCCCACCTGCTGAGTTAGGAACGTGTCCTGAAAGACATCCAACAACCTCTGTTCCCTGGCCATCGAGGATGTCATAGTCTCCTAGTCTGTTCCTGGCATGTTTAAGTCCCCCAACACCACCACCCTTCCCCTTTCCAATCTGCAGTGTCTCCCAACATCTGCCTCCAGACTCTCCTCCAGCTCCTCCACCAGCGCAGGGGGTCTATACACCACTCCTATTTTTACTGTCTTGCCCTTCCTTGTTATCAAGGTGACCCAAATCACCTCCAAAGTTCCCTCCATCTCCTCCACTAGAGTCTAGGATCACTGGAGAGAAAAACCAATGAACATTGGCTTAGTACTAAACCATGTGGATCATTTAAATGTTGAAGCCGTAATATTTGTATGTACTGCAAAACAGGCAAATAATTTGCTCATCCAAGTAATGAAAAATATTCCAGATTAAGGAATTTATAACATGTGATACTTTGTTTGTTATTTATATTTTGTGGTGCTCCTATAAAACCCTATATATTTGGAGAACAACAAGACCACTTAAACAGTGCATGTGGTGAACATGTGAGAAATATTGCTAATGCCAAGCTAGACACTCCAGTGGGCTTGCACTTCACTAGATTTCATGCTTCGGATACGGAGGATTTCAGATTTATGGGGCTTTAATGGGTCCCACAATTCCCCATTGAGGGTGATAGAGTCAATGCACTTTTGATGAAAGACAGTGAATGGATATATAGATTAAAGAATGTGAAACCAGATGATCTTAAAGACCAATAGGATCTCAAACCATTCGTGAAAAAGAGATAACTTTATTTCATAGGTGCCTTGTACTCATAATATTCTTTGGTGTGCAATCCATCTTAAGGACTTTCCTCTTTACTTCATACACGTTATAGTGTAGATCCCCATTTGGGATGTGATAATGGTAATTTTGGGTGATCATGCTATTTCCTCTCTTGGCCTCCCTGAACTTAGCCAGTCAGTGTCTTTCAGCAGCTGAAGTTAATAATTATTTTAGTATTCAACGTTAAGTTATATCAAACTTACAGCTGCTTTCAAAAGACACCCCATTCCCTTCCCCCCTTTATTTGCAGTGGCACTGTAATTTGTTTGTAATTAGAAACTTATGATTTTAGGGGAACCCCTCCTTCCTCCCCCCCCTTTTATTTATTTATCTAATACTACTAAATACTCTACACTACAAAAGGAAATTGAAATGCAAAGGAATTAATAGATTTAGTAGTTCATAAGTTCCTCTGTGTGTACATATGAAATGTTTTTGTATTTGTACATTGTTGCATTACTATTCGTTGTTGCTAGTCACATGTTCATCTTGACTCACTTAGGTGTGGCTATTTAAGTGCACTGGTATGTTCTCTTTCACGTCCCCTTGGAAGGAAGTTTGCCAAGGTGCTAGAAGCTTTGTACCTATTGCTTGAATGAAACATTGCATTTGCTGGAACTTTGTTGACTTGCGAATTATTTCTCTACCCGAGTGCATTCTCTTTGGATTTCATTGTGCTGGGTTGGTTATCATTACGTATGCACTGGTTTCCTAGTTGTAGCGCAGTGGCATTTCTTTTGGAACTCATGGACATTTCTGTACTTCTAAATGAAGCAGACGAAACTCTAGGGTAACAGCAGAAAATTCTGGGACTCCCTAAAGGATCACCTAAGTAAAAAGGATAAGGTCTACCCCAACTTAATCTCCCAAAATAACACCAAGGTCACAGATCCCAGTGAAATTACAAGTATCTTTAATTCTACATTCACCAATCTCAGCTATATGCTGACCACCCTGGACTCTATTAACACACCTCCCAAACCACACACAGCTTCGTCCAAGGTGGCCCCTGCCTCTCCACCATGGTCAGCTTTCTACTTCTAATTGGTTTCCACATTGGACACCTTCCAGCATGTCAGAAAGGTCCTCAGGAAAACAAGGATGGGCAGCAACACAATAGACAAGAAGCTTCTTGCTTCTACCCTGGATGTCCTAATTTTGCCTATTACAAAACACTTTAAACACTCAGTTTGGTTTGTTCAGTTCCTGAGTATCTGAAAGACAGCCCTGGTAACCCCTGTACTTAAAGGGGTGATAAAAATGTCATCTCAAACTATTTCCCCATCTCTATTCTATCTCCGCTTTCCAAAGCATTAGAGAAGATAGTTGCGGAACAACTGTCAACCCACCTAAGTCAACATGGCATACAATGCCAGCAACAGCGTGGCTTTATAAAATGAGCACAGCACCGTAATGGTGCTACAAGAATACAACAATTTCACACACTGTGTGCCCTTGACAACAGCAATTTGGTAGGTTTCATCTTCATAGATTTAACAAAAGCCTTCAACCTTGTTAACCACACCCTTCTGCTTAATAAACTCACCAACTTAGGGCTTTCCCAAGACTCGGTATCCTGTTTCAAAGACTATCTGACAGGCCATACCCAGAAAGTAAGAATCAGTGAGACAGTAAATAACATGTGTCATGTCTCAGTAGGGGTACCACAAGGCCCAGTCCCTGGACCCTTGTTGGCACAGGCTATCACTATAATCCTATTCTTAGCAGCGTATGATATATATATATATATATATATATATATATATATATATATATATATATATATGTAAAACTGTATGACCTACAGTCCCTTACATGGATTATTGTGATGTCATTAGTTAGCCATTGTTGTATTGTGATGTCATTAGTTAGTGTTAGTGAGAACGTACTGTATGTCTAGTTATGTTAGTTAGGATATACTGTATTATGTATTTCTTCTTTTTGCCTTATTATTGTAACCACCCTACAAATGGGGGTTCCCAAAAAGTCTTCCTTGAGCTTGCCTAAATGCTCACTGTCAGGCTGGTATCCTGCGTTTTAGCAGTTTAAGTGTGATTACCAGAGCCTGTATAGTCTCTGTGTACTGTCTCTTTAAGAGCTACCTGATTGCAGCATAAGTAATCTGAAAGGGAGCTCTGTCGAAAGATGTAGCTATTTGTTTGAAAATCATTTAGAGTGATAATGATAATGTAGTTTGTCTAACCTGCCTTCTTTGTAGCAAGGACTTTTTTGTTTGTCTCCACTATTTTTGTCTTGGACTGCAAATTGGACCAAACAGTACTGGTGGGACCTAAAATGTAGATGGACTACAGGAGCTGTCTGAAGTCAAAATCTGTAGAAATTGTAGTTTTGGCCTTTTTGCACCTATTTTGCAACTGAAGGAGGAGCTCTTGCTTTGACTGACAGCCGAATCAGCCAACCAAACCTTTTGGATCTGAGGGAATTCCCCAAGCTGCCTGCTGTTTAGGGCAGATCTAAGCTGGAAGCTGAAGAATAAAGAGCTGAAGTGATATTGAGCAGCAATCCTAAGTGGATTCGAATGGGAGAACTGTGAAAAGGCTGAGTTTTTGGCCTGCATGTTTGCCTGCTGCTCCTGAGAGGGAGAGAAGAAGAATTATTTTGGACTAAATCCAAGTTTGTGTGACTAAAGTAAGCTATTGAAGTGGGCCAAGCTAAACCTGAAGAAGACCAAAGATTTTTCTGAATGTGATCAGCCTGTCAGGAGTTCCAGCTACCCCTAAGCTCCTGGTGTATGCCGAGACTTTGTGATTGTGACCGGGGAGCACTTTGCCTGATACAGTAGAATTCCCTTACATGTAAATGTGCTATGAGCTGCTAGTGGGTCGTGAGTTAGTTCCCCACTATGTGAACTGTGTTTACTTGCTGGAAGCTGTATCCAGCCCAAAATGGACTTCATCTGAATTTGTCTCCATGCATTCTGGGCCTTGCCAGACTGGCCCAGCCAGACTACCCACTGCACAGAGAAGCCATCGACGAGAGACCTGCCTGGGGATCAGTCCCCTGCTCCACACTTGAACAGGAACAACCCCTCTGTGACTCATGTGGGCCCTGCTTCTCCTGACATTTCAGATCAACCACCTGCAGTCTCAATTTTTGTCCAGCCTGTGTCCAGTCTTGGGTATCGTGAGTAAATACCAGGGTAGCTCCCTGCAAAAACAGCTTAATCTGAGTGTGTCATCTGATTGTCTTGTTGTTTTGTTTCCTTTATGAACTGAGCCCTCTGGCTCTGGATTACAAATATTGTGTACTGTGCATGTTGTGTTTTCCATCACAGAGCCCCAACCAGCTACAATGCCGGCCAACCCCTGGCAACAGTCCTGGCTAGCCCATCTCTTCCCCACCTGGGTACCCAGAGGTGTGACTGTGTGGGGGGACTCAAAGTGCATGCATAACTGCTCGATTGATATAACCTTTAAGGTAATTAACCTGATTTTGCCCCTCCCTTGTTCAAGTCCCCTGAATAAATCAGATCTAATTTTTTCTGCGTGTAATCTGACTGTGGTTCCAGTTTGTGCTCAAAGTACTGTACTGTTGCTATTTGCTGTGCATAACCTTGTTTTACAGGGGGGCCCCAGGGTCGAGCCAGAGGAACCAGCCCTGGTGGTAAGTGCAAACAGTGTGGGTACTTGTGTGGTGTACCAGGAATATTGTGAAAGTAATTATTGTACAGTGTTCAGGCCACTAAAGGGGAAAAAGGGGGTTTACAGTGTCCTTGAGGGCTCTGCCCAGGTTAGCTTGACCACTACCAACCCTGACCTCCAGGTGGAGGCACCCATTTCAGAACTCAGGCCCCTTAACCTGCTACTAGCCAAGCAGGCAGGGGTAGTAGTCCTTGGGATAGATCCACCTAGGGGTTACATTATCTAATATGATTATGCTAAGAAATGTAATATCCTAAGTGAGACCATTCAGTCAAGGTAATTATTGTCTGTCTAGCAGAACCAAGAGAAAATAACTAATCATGTTTTATGCACTGTATTTGTGGCCTACAGCACCACCTGCTGCTGTAAGAATATTTCCATAATTATTAGTAGATGTTTGCTTAGAGCTATTATGCTATATAATAAGTAAATAAGTTGCATTGACAAAGCTTCGTTAGTGACGTGAAACACATGTCTGTGTGAGCACGAAGGGTGCTGCTGTTTGTAACTGTAGCAGTTTTTTCATTGTGGAATAAATGCTTTTTTATATGACCTAGCTTATAGGTTCTTATTTCACACCCGCTATACTGGGTAGCGCTACTTTTTTTTCTTCGTATACTATATAATACTTGTAATATATTTGTAATCCTAGCATGCCCTCAACTAACCAAGTCCACCCTGTTTGATTCAGCACTTTAAAGTGATGCTATATTTGTGACTGTACCATTGTTCTACTATGATACATGTATACTGCAACACAGAAATGTTGCAGCTGAAAGGGAAAATTAGATAAAAGCTAGCTTCCCACCAAATTTGCCAATCAGGATAATGTAGGACACATACTTTGTACATACATGAGCCCATTGCTATGGTTGGGACTTGATCTTATCAGGCTGTAAGTAAGATTGTTTACTGTAAGCTCACTGAGAATGCAAATTTCCTGTACATGCAGCAGTGTAGAGAGTTTTGTGCTTCCAGTATGTATTTTTTGTATGTGCTGTCTTCTTAGACTTATTTCTAATAAACCAGTCATTTGCTACGCTGTTTTATATCTCCAATTACTCTCTGATTAGAACTTGCTGGATACCTTTCAGAATCCTACACCCTTCTCTTCAGTTTATTCATCAACAGTTTCCCTCTGGTCTGCCTAGACACTCACATACTTCTCTACAAGATGACGCTGTTGTCTCCTCTAGTAGCAGAAGCCAGCAAGAACTCACACATAAGCTACAGAAAATCTTCATGAACTTGGAGCACTGGTTCCTTCAAAACAAGTTAATCTTAAACTGCAAGAAAACTAAGTCAATGTTGATATCCTGCCCTCAAAAAAAGAAGGTGCTCCAACCCCTTACTATCTTTAATCAGGTGGGATCTGTCTTGGAGCAGGTTAGTACCTTCAAATATCTAGGTGTATATGTAGATGACAACCTCTCCTTTGCACATCATGTTGAACAAATATTGAAATTAATAAATAAATAAAACAGGTACCCTATACCATCACAAATCACTTATGACAGAAGAGGCTAGGCTAGGCATCTGGCGGTCGCATCCTCAATACTCCCGATAACTAAATATAGGCTATTGGTCTATGCAGCCATTGCTGATTCAATCCCAAATAGAGTAAGGATAACACTGAAAAATGCATTTCACCTTATCCTAGGAGTTGACAGAATGACACACACCTGCAACCTCTATATCAATTTGGGATGGCTTCTTCAGAATCTATGCATCAAATACCAAACATGCCTGCTGGGAATAAAGGCTTTCCAAGGCAACTCTTCCCTCAACCTTAGTTCCTTCTTTTCACCTGCCCAAAGCAGGTACACCATACATAGCACCCTCAGGACCCCCCTTCATGTCCCCTTCCAAAGGACAAATCTGGCTAAGTGCTTCTTCTCCAATAGATCCCTGTCATGGCTAAATGAGCTCCCTTCCTCTATCCTGGGATTAACCAGCCACACCCAAATCAAAATGGCCCTGAAAAGCTATTTCACCAAAAAATCCATCTGCACCGGCCCTTTACTACTAACACCTCTGTATAAGACACCTATTTTTCTTCTTTCCACTCCCATCTACTACCTACAGTCTAATTCTCTACCTCCCTTCCTCTCCCCTCCTCCTCCTCCCCTACACATTGGACAATGTTTCCATGAAGTGGCCATTCTGACAAACAGGGATGTACAATTTGCTGTTGTAACTCAATGAACTATGTACAGTATGAATCACATTAAACGGTTCCCTCAACTCACTGGTGTAGCATTGTTCAATGAGTTTCCTAATCTGTGCAGTGTTTAATTCAATGAATTAGTGAAAGGTTAGTATTGGTTTGCATCTAGCTGCTGTGTACTATAAGCTTTATTTTCAGCTGAGTGCTTATGAGTTTCAATTCAGAAGGCAGACTAAACAACTCTTAAGTAATGCTGTGATATTTATAAACAATGCTCTTAAGGAATGCTGTGATTTTATAAACAATGCCATTAAAATGCAGCTACTGCCATTTCACTAAACAGTTACAAGTGAGTTGAATAGGCAGTGAAGGATGGTTGGAAAATAGTTGAAAGATTCAACAGTTTGAGTTGCCACTGCAGTAGCATCACAAAAAAAAAATGCTACACCAGTGAGTTGATGGAACAGTTAAATGTGACTTGTACTGTATTTTGTCCTAATACTACTTTTGTAGCTGTGTACAATGTGACATGGAACTTTTGTAAATTAGCTCCGCTCAAAGGTGTTTCCGAATATTCAATGAATAAATAAAATACATTAAAAATTAATGCTGAGGATCCAGCTAAGATTGAAATGAATGATTTATCTCTGTGAGGTGCTTATTTCCCCTTCAGGCCTATCACACTTGAAAAAAAAATGCATTTATTTGCCAACTTTTATTCACACAGTCAGTGTATGAATTGATATAAGATATTTTTACTGCTATCATATATTGATATGCAAAACATAAAGTGGTTCACTAAATTTTTAATGTCATATTGTTTCTAACAATGTATTACATCAACATGTATAGACAAGCAGTGACACATAAGAACTGTATCATTTGGTTCTATTCATAGCAAGAAATGAATGAATGAATGAATGAATGAATGAATAAAAATAAATATTCAACTCCAGCTTTCATTTGTAAAAAAAAAAAAAAAAACTTAGGTTTCTATGCCAAACAGTTCAAATGTTTATTTTTGGAAAGTACTAGTGGTTGTTCTGGCTAAGAATAAGCAAATTTTTTTCTTGGTTTTCTAAGTTCACTGTGTGAGGGGGTGGTGGCAAGGAGGAACAGTTTTCTTCACATTCACAGTGATGGCTGGGCTGGGTTAGATTACATTTTCTACTGAACTCTGAGTAGAATGGTCACAGGAGTCCCTCTCAGTTGATTGCAAATAAACGGTTTGGTTTGGTTGCTCCAGGTGGGACAGGGATGGGGTAGTGGGCCAGTGACTGGCTTGTTGGGGGCAGTTGACAGTAGGTGTATATTCAGTGCTCGGCAGATTGCTGGAGAGGAGGTCTCATTACAGTCAGAAAATGATGAACTTGGACTTAGGTTCTTTGAATGCTGGAGCTGGGCCCTCCAGTACCTCCACCATTGCCAGTAGCACCAAACCAGCAGCACCGAGTTCATCAAGTTCTTCTGATCCTGATGGCACAGAAACCTTCTACCACATACTTCCTGCAGCAGCCCAAGGTAGGGCGTTGGTCACGAGATACAAGGGTGGGAAGGGGATGTCTTTCGGTTACAGGGTTCATTTTGTGCTGCATACAGGGTGAGGGGATGTTTTGAAATTTACTCAGATGTGGAGTCAGCAATTCTGATGTTGATTCTGATTCCTGTTTCATAACTGGTATTATAATGGAATCAAATTCAGAATTGAAATTTCCAGCAATCCCTTGGATGCCAGCAGAAAGGAATCAGCCAATTCCAATAATCCCTAAATCTCCCATTTGTAGTTTTTTAATGCAACATAACAGATCTATTCTGCAGTTCAGACTTAAGGCAGGAAGTTATTTTCTATTTTTGTCTCATTAAATGCTATGGTCAGTCTGGTACCCAATATATCCAAATTGTGTTTCTGTTTTTGCATATCTCTAAACCCCACATATACACTCTAAAGCCTTAAACCCAGTGTAAGACATCATGGGCATGTGAACTCTTGTGTGGGGGCATGGGAACCAGGTCCAAACAGAACAAAAATTGCTCTTTAAACCGGCTTGTACAGTGGCTTCAGACAAGACTGAGAATGACAAACTACAGAAACCCGTTTCATCCCTTTGAGACTTCATAGCATCATACAGCTACCGATTTCAATGAAAAACCAGGTCAGCACCAGAAAAAAATAAGGCATTTAGTATAATCTCAGGTAATGAACCAGAGGAGCAGTTTGGGAGAAGAAGAATATACGGGATCTGAAATGAATGCATGGGGATAAAATTATTTGGTGTCTGAAAGTGTCCTCAAACCACATACATACATACATTCTAAAGCCTCGAATACCTGTGCAAGGTATTATAGGTATTGAATATGTGCAGGTAAGTCAGACAAGGCTCAGAGTAGCAGTATTGTGAAAATAAGGCCTCATTCATGAAAGCTTTAGAATGCTGCAAGCCCTGGATGTGTCGAACGCATGGCACATGGGGCTTGCGACATTCCCTCACTGGCAATTGGGATTCTTTATCACATGTGCTACTTGCCCCAAGTTAGACCAGCTTTTTCTGGTATAACTTGACTGACCTTTTTTATGGAGTTTGCACCAAATATCTGGTGCAAGCTGCCATAAAAAGGGTAAAGAGTTGTAAATGCACGTGACCTTTAAGAATCGGGAACAAGGTGTGCCAATGTGTATTGCATAATGTAAGATTTGATGCAGGGCTATCCCAGTAGACAGAATTTTCAATAAAGTCGACCTACCATAGCCAAGAAGAAAGCCTTAGCTATCTTGGGGTCATGTGTAAACCTCCTTGCTGGGGCCCCATATCAGTAGTTGGGAAGCCCCCTAAGGAACATCTTCATCCCTAGCATAGCCTCCTTTTATCTTCATTCTCTGGAAGTTTCATGTCCGTTCCACGTCATAATAGTGACTGCAAAATAGCAATCACTATTATGGCGAGTGTATATCACTGAAAAGCTAATCGGCGACATACACTTTAAGGTGACCCGACATCCGGATGTACAAACAATGCTTTTGTGGGGGGCTTTGTCTCTCATGTCCCCCTTGCAAGGGGTAGTTCCCCCCACATCTCCCTGAATCAGAATTCTCAACACATAAGGGGTACATGTCAGGGAAGGGGCAAAATACGGGATGTCAGCAAAAATCAAAGTGCCGCAGCTCGTAGCTGTGGAAAAATGTGACCCAGTCCCAGTTCCAAACCCAGTACCTGCTATGCCACAGCTAGCTAGCCACCCACACCACCATGGCACATGGCATGCTCTGCGGCAGCAGGTACTCCAGTCCCTCTCAACTCCTTCCCTGTCCTGCCCCTTCCACTTGCTATTGCCCCCTTCCAGTCACCCATCCCCATATTCACCATACCATATCCTTGCTATTCTGCAGGGTAGCCAACAATAATAGCACCCAAAATGAGTCACTATTTTTGTAGTTGCTCATTTTGGGTCACTACTACTATGTGATACTATCATGTCATTTTTACACTTTCTTTGAATTAGAACATGGGGCCACATTCTAGAAGTGTTACACCTGGCGTAACAGCAGTTGCTCCAAGTAGAATGGCACATCTAGCAACTTATTCCAGCAGTTGTGACATGAGTGATCCTACAAAGCAGCCTGTGACATGTCACAGGCCACTTGCGTCAAACAGCAGTTATGCCACATAAACCCCCTGCGACATGGCACTAAGGGGTTTACGGCAGCAGTTGCACCCCATTCTAGAAGGGCAGCCACAAAGTCCTCACCATTGGGATTCAACAAGAACCCCCAGAGGAGAACTGGAAACGTAAGTCACACCAGCATTTAGATGGTGTAACATACGGCCACCCCCGGGGGTCCTGTAGACACGCTTGCAGACATGCCACCTTGTCCACCCTCCATGCCTGCATACCCTAGTGGGGCTCCGCAGGTCTACTCATCCCCCATCCCACTGAAACACCCATTGGCACAAGCCCCACAGGGCGGCACTGCCATCCCCTACCCGTGACCTGAACTGCGAGTCGCCGGCCACAATTATTCCAATTACCCCTCCCTGGTAGTCTAGTGGCCCCCCCAACCATTATTAAATATGTAACAATCTCCAAATCCCAGGTAGTCTAATGGCTCCCCCCAATCAGTATACCTTAAATATATATCACCAATTCCCTGGTAGTCTAGTGCCCCCCGATCAATGTAATAAAAATAAAGAACTCCAAGTCCCTGGTAGTCTAGTACCCCCCAATCAGTGAAATACATTTAAATAACCACAATTCCCTGGTAGTCTAGTGGCCCCCCACACCCCCTCCAAGCCATGCCAGCCCACCTAGCACCCCCCACCTGTCCCCAGTTGGTGACTGGCACAGCCCACCTCTCACCACCATGGTCAGCCACCGACATGGGGTTTCGGAGGCCAGTCCTGCGGGGTTCATGATAGAGGTGTCGGGGGCCAGATGTTGTGGCCAGTCCTGTGGGGAACATACAGGTGGCTTGGGGAGGCAGGGGGTGTGGGCCGCCCTGCGGGTTGGCTATTGCAGTGTGCTGAGCAGGGAGGTGCACTTGTGACCTGCGGCAGTGGTTTGCGATATGCTGGCCAGGTACATCCTCTGTGCAATGTATCTAGCCACATATCACAAGTCACAGGTCTTTGCTGAGGAGACCCTTCCCCTTCTAGAATAGGGTGCAGGGTCATTGTCACAGTTGCAGGTGGCGCAAGTTGTGTTCAGCGGCAACTTGCACCACCCTTCTAGAATCAGGGCAATAATCTCTAAGCAATGAAGAGATGCATACTAACATGCCAAAATGCCAGCAGAATAGGCCTAACGGTCTTTCACGTCTGCTCGTTTGGTCAGCCACCACCCTGGAAGCCGACCTTGCTGCCCCCTCACCCTCTCTGGCTTCTCCCTTCCCAATTCTGGATATTCCTGCTGCACAGGACTTTGCTTTCAGAACCCTTCCCTTGTACCTGTCCCACCCCATCTTGAACCCATCCACCATCTCTGCCTCCACCAGCCCCCCTGGGCAGCGCATTCCATGGCTCACCACCCTCTCAGTGAAGTAGCACCTCCTCCTTTCTCTCCTGAATCTCCCCCCTCCAGCTTCCACTAATGCCCTCTAGTTGCCCCCCCTCCATCCTTCAGAGAACCCTGACTGCTTCTCCCCTATTTACTGTAACCCCTTCATGTACTGGAAGACCTCTATCATGTCCCTCCAGTCCCTTCTCTCTTCCAATGTGTACATATTTAGCTCTTCAAGCCCCTCCCCATAGGTCCTGTCCCCCAAGCCCCAGAACAATTTGGTTGCCCTCCTCTGGACCCTCTCCAGGAGTTCAATGTCCCTCTTTAAAATGTGGCCTCCAAAACTGCATGCAGTACTCGAGGTGCAGCCTCGCAAAGCAGTTATACAGGGGAGAGTATCACTTCCCTCCTTCTGGAGGTGATCCTCCTAGCGATGCATCCCAGCATCCTGTTGGCCTTGGCCGTTGCCCTCCTACAAGTCTCAGAGTTGTTCATCATGACATCATCACCACCCCCAGATCCCTCTCAGCCATTGAGATTTGTAGCATTCCACCCCCAGGGTGTACTCTTGGCCCGGGTTTCTGGCTCCCAGATGCAGTATCTTGTATTTCCCTGCATTGAACCTCAGCTTCCACTTCCTAGACCACCTTTCCAGAGCCTTCAGATCCCCCTGTAGGGCCATTGTCCCCTCCCCCTCCTCCATACATCATCATTAAAATCTGGAGAAATTCAGACAGAGACATAAAGAACCAGGAAGAAAGGAGGCCAACTGGACAGCTGAGGTTTTTTAGGAGGCCCCTCCGTTCTTGGGGCCATGTGATAATGCACATTTCATACCATGCTAAGGCTGGCTCTGCAAGGAGGGGGCAGCTGAAGGAAGAACCTCCCTTAGACTGAGTTATATGCATGGAAACATTTTAGCAAGTTTCAACACTCTGTGTTTATTTACTGGGTAGTTCACTAATTAAGGTAAATGGCTCTGTACTTTAAACTCTCCATCAGGACTGGCCATAGGACATTGCAAAATAGGCAGCTGCCAAGTAGTGCAACTTTTGAGGGGTTGCCATAGCAGCTGCCCTACCATCATCTTGGTCAAAGTGGCAGTTGCTCCTCCCCCTGCATCAAGCAGTAATCAAGACAGCTGACACCCAGTTAAACAAGGCCTAGGCTTACCAACAACTATAGTGGTGCACATAGTCTTCCTCTGCAACCTAAATCCTTTTGAGACTCCATCCCTGGAAGAGGGGTGACCAATTGTGACACAAATGAGATGCATCCAAGCAGTCTGTGTTGCAGTGGGCTGGGATGTGGTGGCACATGTAATTGGGCAGCCCACTCTGCTGCATTCCACCCCACAACCCAGGAACTACTACTACTACTGCACCTCTTCCACTCAAGTCAGGAATTTTTATGGTCAGCACTGATTACCACAACAAATCAGGCAGCAGCAAAAGACAGTTATTAAGCCTGTTTGTTCAATGAGCTAGCCTGGGCTTTGTGCAGCTTGGTGGGGTATTTTTAGGGTTTAGTGCCCATTGTGATGGAGAAAAAGGGGAAATTTGGGGGGATCAGTAATAAATGTTATGTGTGGGCAGAGAAGCAAGTTTGCTGAGGGATGCCATAGGACTAAAGTTAGCCCTGTCCTCATTCACCTTGTGCCAAATAGAGTCAAGTCATTTTGGAGATTTATCCACATTCAATTGCAGTACATGTCCTCAAAATAATGTATTGCATTACCAGTAAAACGTATTTTGCCAATTTTCATCCATTACTGTAAATGCAAGTTTAATGGCAGGAATGGCACCTGGTACAGAAAGCATCCTTATAAAACAGCTGCATCAAACTCCATCCCTGTGCCCCTGTACACTTCATGGATTTATTCAGGCCATTCAGCACATGTGGGAAAACAGCCTTGGCTGACATCACCCCCCCCCCCAACACACACACACACACACACACACACACAAACATTTACACAAAATTATCACATTAAAGAAAGCTATTCCCATAATATTTATTTGCTCTTCTCAGTCAAACTAAGAGTGTGTTGAAATGTAATAGTTGTCTTAATGATGGCAATTCTGCCTGGTAATTTAAGATCCCATTTTGTGAACTGATTAAGTTGAATTCAGATAAAAGAAGAGCCATTACAATTGTGTAAATTAGAGAGGAGAGATAGACAAATCACAACATCCATTTATTACACACAGTACTGGAGAATAGTAAGGTTTTGCACAGCAGCAGAATCAGAATAGTTGGATGTTCCCTTTTTTAAAACTTTATTTTTTAAAGTTATATTTAATACAGAAATACATACAGTAAATACCCAAATGTCTAATGCTAAAACAATAAAGAGAAACAAAGAAAACATATATCGACATTATCTAGTCACATTTACTAAAGTAAAAGACCCTAAAGAAATGAGATAGTGTTCCAAATACTTAAGAAATAGAAACTAATATATGTGTGGGGGCAATATGAATTTAAAACTGCATTGTTTCTAATGAAAGCACACAAGTCAGTCACCTCTCTATAACAGATTAAATGAAAGTGTTAGTGCATGATAATGAGAAGAGCATAACAGTGACTTACTAAATATGAATACCTACTTGACTTAAAACAAATTAGTAGTTACTTCCACATAATGCATCTCCTAGAGCCTTCCTAATGCATAGAGATAGCATTATTCTTTAAACCTTCTAGAATCAGACATCAATACAAAATGTTTTTCTTCTTAAACATAATACACAGTACCAAAAATATTAAATTATAGGGACTATATTACAAAACAATTATTTCAGTTACCTATATTGTATCAAAAATATGGACGCTAATACTGCTGACAATAATATTTCCCTTGATGAATTTAAACTCAGTTTTAAATCAAAAACAAAAACATACTTATTTCAGTGCAACAATATTCTAAGAAAATGGCAAACTTAGCATTCCAGTTAACAAATGAGTCTAAATCAAAAGAATATCCTCACAGTTCTTGTTATTTCGGATAAATGTAGAGTTGTTTAGTTATATATTTGTTAAACAAATTCATGACAGTTCACCATAGTGCTTTTAATATCAAAACCCTAGTATACTGTATGTCAGACCTTGTTATGTACAAAAACTAAACAAGCAGTTACGAACTAATCAATAAGAAAACAGAATGTCTAATAAATCTGATTCTAGGAAAAGAGAAAGTGAGAGACAGAAAATAAATGTTACCACTATACACAGTTAATAAACTCAAAAGATAAATATCTGTCTAAAGGTATACAGGTAATTGGAAGTCTATGCAATGGCATAGGCTTGTACACTAGAACTGTTAGATATAGAGTTGTGTGAAAAAAACGCCTGCCAGCAGAGTTCGCATGAAAGTCAGACATCCACTTCTGTGAATGTTCAGAAATCATTTTGGCAACTTTCACAGAAATTCTGACTTAGAATGGTAGAATAAATGTATTAATGGTGGATTAATTTATTCAACTGTGGAAAAAAATTCTGCAGAACTGATCACTGACAGAGGTCAGTTCTGTGGAATTTCTTTCGGCAGTTTAAATAATACATTATTCTGCAATTCATACATTCATTCCACAGTTCAGTGAGTCACTGAAGTGCAGAATGAAAGTATGAACTATGTATCGCTGGCCACATTATTTAGATTGCACACTCCCTGTCATTACATTCAGTACAGCAACCAGCCAAGGTGATGAGAGGAGGGCTGTGCTGGTCACTATGTGGGTTCAACATGTGTGTTACCTGTTATTACATACAGTGGCTGGCTGAGGTGGTGAGAGGAGGGTTGTGCCAGTTACAGAATTGTCTCCTTATGGCACTGACCCACCTCACGACCAATAACTATTGAAGGGTGAGTGGCAGGTTGGTGTACCCAAACCGGTGTGGGCAGTGTGGGGAACCAATAGACACCAGGGACTTAAATGGGTTACAGCAGGACTTGAATGTCAGCAAGCAATCTGAGTGTGGAGCGTGCCAATAGCAGCAGGGAGACATAAATACAGTATTGGGCAAGCAACTGGAGGGTGAAGGGTGTCACAATACAACAGGGAAACATAAATATGGGTTGACAAGCCAGTGATTGGAGGGTAGGGGTGCCAGTAGACACCAGATATGCGATTGGGGGGGTGCAGGTGGACAGCGGGTACATTTCTTTTTCTATGGGATGGCAAAAAACTCATCACTGAACTGAGGAGTAATCACATGAACTGTGGATTAATGTATTTGTTCTGCAGTTCATGTGTTTTACTCTGCATTTTAGTGAGAAAATTCCACTGAACAGGATGAAAATTCACCAAATTCTTATGGAAGATTTCCAATTTTGACAAAAGCAGAAGTTTGTAAAATTCCACAAAAGCTGCGAGGTCTTGTGAAAGTTCCATTAAAGCAGAATTCACAGTGCTGTCTGAAGTGGGTCACAACTCTATAAGTACACTTTTCAGAGTACAATGAAGTCCCAGAATGAAATGATGTTAAGCTTCTATTGTAAAAGATCAGCACTGAGAATAGTTACTTGTCATCCATGCAGGCTGAGAATATCATGATATTATTACTCTAGGGTCATAAAAATCAAAAATACCAGTTTTGGTTTGGTAGTTCATCTTCTCACATACAGTAAATATACTGTAGTTATTCAGTGTAGGTGAAAGTCAAACCATAGAGATAAAATTATTAATGTTAGCAACTCAAGCATTCTGAAATATATATATATATATATATATATATATATATATATATATATATATGTGTGTGTTTATATATGTGTGTATATATGTATATATATATATATATATATATATATAGGAGACAAAGAACCTCTGTGCATAAACACTGAGGCAAGGGTTACCCCAAAGGGCATTTGGCTGGGAAGCCAAGTTTCAAGAAAATACAAATCACATACCCCACAATGCAAAGCATCATGGGCTGCATATGCAAATCACCACAGAATGTTATGCTGGTCCAACTTTAAGCAGAATTGCATGGTGCGAAGGCCTCTCACACAGTTTGCAAAGGGTGCTAACAGAAGACATGAGACCGTGTTTCGTCCTACCAGGACTCATCAGTATGCCTCGTCTGTTTAACACCCCAGTGGAATGGACCAGCTACCCCTAAGGCAGTGTGCCTGGGATATATTGTGGTGAACCCATTAAAAAAAAAAACATTTAAAGACAAAGAACCTCTGTGCATAAACACTGAGGCAAGGGTTACCCCAAGGGCATTTGGCTGGGAAGCCAAGTTTCAAGAAAATACAAAATCACACATACCCCACAATGCAAAGCATCATGGGCTGCATATGCAAATCACCACAGAATGTTATGCTGGTCCAACTTTAAGCAGAATTGCATGGTGCCGGAAGGCCTCACACACAGTTTGCAAAGGGTGCTAACAGAAGACATAGACACGTGCTTCGTCCTACCAGGACTCATCAGTATGCCTCGTCTGTTTAACACCTTGTGGGGGTATGTGTGATTTTGTATTTTCTTGAAACTTGGCTTCCCAGCCAAATGCCCTTTGGGGTAACCCTTGCCTCAGTGTTTATGCACAGAGGTTCTTTGTCTTTTAAATGTTTTTTTTATTTTAATGGGTTCACCACAATATATCCCAGGCACACTGCCTTAGGGGTAGCTGGTCCATTCCACTGGGGTGTTAAACAGACGAAGCATACTGATGAGTCCTGGTGGGACTAAAACACGTGTCTATGTCTTCTGTTAGCACCCTTTGCAAACTGTGTGAGAGGGCCTCGGCACCATGCACCCCTGCTTTCAAAGTTGGACCAGCATAACATTCTGTGGTGATTTGCATATGCAGCCCATGATGCTTTGCATTGTGGGGTATGTGTGATTTTGTATTTTATATATATATATATGTACAGTACATATATATATATATATATATATATATATATATATATATATAGTATGGTAGAAGCTGTTGAGCATGGAAATCCATGCTCCCAACAGCATTGTTGGGCATGCCTCAGTGCATCACTATCTTGTTGTGCTGCACCGGGTACATCACCGGCGCAGCACAACAAGATCGAACGCATTCGCGCATGTGCAATTGAGCGGCTCATGGTGATGCAGAAGTCAGCACGCTGCTACACATCCCGAAGTGAGCCTTATTTTAAGAGGTAGACTTGTTTGGGGGATCATGGAGAGCTGATTATGCTTGCCCATACACTATAAAATATTGTGTATGAGCAAGCATACACAAACAAAGCAGTTGTAGGATCTCGAGGTTTCCGTGGTAACGGACCTCTCGCGCTACATTCTCAAGGTCTCTGGTTATGATGGAAACCTCTCAATCACAACTGCCTTGTTGTGTATGCTTGCTCATACACAATCCTCTCTTTCTCTCTCTCTCTCTCTCTCTCTCTATATATATATATATATATATATGTGTATATAAAACACTCCTGTGAGTATATCAAAGGGCAAATATGAAAGTCATTCTGGCTTCCTAAGGACATAGAGAGAGAATATCAAAATATTCTCACTCTAGGTCCAGATATACCTATAGTAGGTTCGAATACAGTATACCTATAGTGGGTTCAGTAGCAGTACTAACAGTATTCAAATGCAAATACCTTTAAAATGAAAAATGATAGCATAGTACTGTGAGCACAAAAGTTGTTCAGCACAAAAATACAGTAGCAGTTATAGAAAAGTTTCCCAGTACCATTATATTTTATGTCAACCATGGAAGAAAATACCACAGATTTACCACTACCACAGAAAAATAAAAACAGTGAATAACGTTGATTTTTTTAACATGGTATTGTTTTCCAAGGTTGATGAAAAATGCAGTGATACTAGGAAACTTTTCTATAATTACCACTGTATCAACAAAATGAGTGATGTTTCATTCATAGCTACCTTTTATTTTTTTTTTTATAATTAGCAAAAAAAAAACAGAAGAAAATGCAATTTTTTTCACTTTCTCAACAAACAAGTGCTAATAACTTTAAAATGAAAAATGATAGCATGGTACTGACAGCACAAAATTTGTTCAGCACAAACATATCTACAAAGTGAGTGGTGTTTCATTTACAGATACTGTACCTTTTCATTTTTTTATAAATAGCAAGAAAATAGCAGAAGTTAAATTTTTTCACTTTTTCAAGAAACAAATTTGAATAACTTTAAAATGAAAAATAATAGCACAGTACTATGAGTATGAAATATGTTTAGCACAAAAATATCTACAAAATGAGTGGTGTTTCATTTATTATTTTAATTTTTTAGTTTTTTTATAATTGACAAAAACAGCAGAAATGTTATTTTTTCACTTTTTGCAACAAATAAATGCAAATAACTGTAAAACGAAAAATGATACCAAATGTACTTTGAGCACAAAAGTTGATCAGGATAAAAATATCTACAAAATGAGTAGTGTTTCATTTACAGATACCTTTTAAATTTTTACAATCAGCAAAAAAATGGCAAGAAATTCAATTTATTTTTTCACTTTTTAGGGCTGCAGGTAGGTGGAACCTGTAGCCCTATTGTATCAGCTCTGAAAACAAGCTACCAGATTCAGACCTGGAACACTTCCTTTGGAGTTTTCAAATGATCCTTCCACATCTTTGCAGCCTTTCTATTTAACCTTTGCAGTATTGCAGACTGAACATATATCCAGAGCTCAATCAAATAAATTAATTCTAATTCTTTCTGCAGCATAGGGAATAAGAAACAAATGCTCTGAAGAATCACTTCTCTTCGCCAACCTTGTAGTTCTTCAGTGAGAACAAGAAATACATGTTTTCTTTTGAATCAAACTTGGTAAACAATATTTTTAGAGTTAATGCAAGAGGGCTGCATACAGCCATCTTGCTGTCTGTAGCTGGAAAAATGGAGTACCATGGCACACATTTTGGAAGTTTTCAGTGTATCTTTCTCCAACTTGCCAATTACAGTAAATAAAATACACTTGTCTTTTGAGTAGACCGGTTTCAACACTATTTTCTCCACTTTCTTTTTATTGCAATGTGATCTGCTATCTTTGGAGACTAATAATTTACTGACATGACTTTCAACAGATAACAGCATCTAACTGCAGAGTAGTGTCAAATTACACTATTAGTCAACTCTCCCAGTGTGTGTGTGTGTGTGTGTGTGTGTGTGTGTAGCAATGATTTAAAAGTATTTCCTTTGAAGACTTGATTTATGTTAACTCTTTCTGGACCTAACTAGTGGCATTGGAAGGCTCATGGTTTTATACTTGTAGGAAGAGTAAATAAATGCTAGGCAGCTAATATTTTAGGGATTTCCTAAAGGTTGCAGGGGGCATCCTAAGGAATTACAAAGAATGATAACAATTTCAACTGCAGTGTTCCCAGACTGAACAAAGCATTTCCCTGTATGACACCCTCATTTTCCCTGCATTTTCCATGTAAAACTAGAACAAAACTCCTGTACATTTTCCTGTATGCTCAAATTAATACTGACTTCATTATGCCTGTCAGTAAAATCACCATACCAAATGTGAAGGCTGTTTTTATTTATTCAAAATGGTAAAACTCATCATCTAACATACCAGAGAGCCTCTGTAAAAATGTTGGAATCTCTCAGGCTTTGCTGTCTATGTTCCCAATTCTTCAGAACCTCTTGATGGTATTATAGCATTGTTACAATGTACTGACACAGCCTGGCTAAGATGCAGTATGTCATATTCAGTGGGGTCATACATTTATCCATTTTGGCAATGTACTGACACAGGATAGCTTTGAGATGCAGGATGTCATTTTTAGAGGGGTTCTAATTTTACCCACATCTACAATGTACTGTTGCAGGTTAGCCTGGCTAAGATGCAGTATCTCATTGTCAGTGGGGTCTTGCTTTTACTGTTGCTGACTTAAACTATGCATATGTGAGTATGGTGCATATGTAGTCATGTCAGTCTTGCCATGCTATGGCTGATTATGAGGCAGACGGTGTATGTGTGAGTATCACACTTGCACAGTTCTATAAGAGTAGCAGTATCAGTTACATCTAACTCTGGTGCAGGAGAGCACCACATTTTCTTTTCAGCACTCTTGCCTCTCCTAAAAACTCCCCACAGCCGTATCAGCTCAGTGCTGGCAAAAGCTAAGGGATGGGCAACACTGGGGACTGCTCTACTGTCTTCATATCCACAGTCTCTGTTGGCAGGTCATTTTAGAAGACCATCACCTAGGACAAACTATGTTTCCTAATGTTATCACTAAACTTGCCATCTGTGATGTTCAGAGCATGTCCCTGTGTCCTGCTGGAGAACATATCAATATGTTCAATCCTGTCAATACCTCTGAGAATGGGAAGACTGAGCTCATGTCCCATTTCAGCCTGCTGTTCTACAGGGACAAGCGAAAGGATGAGGAGCACCCATATATGCAGAAAGCACCAGGCCCCAAAAAATATTATTCAAAGTCCTTTATATAACTAAAGTGCATAGTGTACCCACACATAGTAAGCATACAAAAGTGGCATCTGAGCCTTTCTGCAACTAACATTTCTCCTGACCCCTGCCAGGCATCATCACAGTGATTCACTCTGATGATGCCTAGCAGGGGCCAGGAGAAGTATAACTTTCAGAGTGCCTTAGCTGTCACTTTTTTATGCTCACTATGTCACTATGTGTGGATGCACTATGCACGTTAGTTAAATAATGGACTTTGAATGGTATTGCTACAGTCCTGGTGCTTTCTGCATGTGTGGGTGCTCCTCATCCTTTTCCTGTTCAGTTTTTTCATTGCTGAGCACCATATTACTTGTCCAGCCACTCCAAATCCATTTTGCGTTGTTCCACAGGAAGAAGATGGTAACAACTACTAGTAAACATAAATGTAGATGTTATCTGTTAGATCCTTCCAGGTATTCCTGTTTTGAAAATGCAGCTTCCCCTTAATAGTGGTATCTAAACAGAAAGCCCACCAGCAAATGTATTTTTATTTTTAGTACTAAACACATTGGGCTGGATTTTCAAAGGCCCAACACAAGCTGCGACAATGGCAGCTTCCACTAAGTGCAGTTTCTTCCGGGACCTTGCACCCGAATTTCAATCCCACAGGATTCTGGGGCCAAAGTCCAGCAACATTCGGCAAAGGTGGTGCTATGCCAAATGGATGGTGCACCCACCTGGAATGCCACAACGGCAGCAGGGTGTCTGCGGCACCCACTGATGGGGGCATGACAATGGAGAGAGCCCCCCCTCATCACCATGCCTCCCCTGTCCCCCCTGATAGGCAACTGGATCAGCCTCCTCACTCCACTATGGCGGCTGCTGAATGCACTGTCAGTGCACATGCTACTGTATGCAGTCACA
The DNA here is from genome assembly GCA_016271365.2 of Neoceratodus forsteri. NCBI lineage: Eukaryota > Metazoa > Chordata > Ceratodontiformes > Ceratodontidae > Neoceratodus > Neoceratodus forsteri. The sequence goes on from CM028136.1 coordinate 215,362,622, forward strand.
GCACTGACAGTTCATTTGGTGGCGGCCTTGGTAATGTGAGGAGGATGTCTAATCCCCGAAGCTGGGGTATGGAGGGGGGGTGCAGGGCTGTGGGTGCTATGTGCTGAGTGGGGGGCCCGGGGATGATGTCCAGCACATGGACAGTCAGGGTGGGGGGGTCACTGGATCACCACGGAGCACACATCATGGATGGATTGTGCAGTCCACACAGTGGCATATATCGGATGATCCTACCAAGAGCTAAGTACTGTTACACCTGCCCTTTGCTGGTGTAAGGGTACTTGGCACTAAGTTCCTGGGGAGGTCTTTGAAATTCCGGATCTGAGGGCTGCGGCAGTCTGGGTCTGCTGCAAGCCCCCTTGTGCCATGCCACAGCCACTTTCATGTTGCAAGGCAGATGCTGGCACACAATGGCACAGGCAGCCTGCTGGGTGACACAGGCTGCCTTTGAAAATGGCACTTGGCACAGCCCTTGGTGCAAGGTGCCTTTGCATCAGACCAGTTCGACACAAGCACCTTGCGTCAGTCTAAGGCCTTTGAAATTCCAGCCCATTCTCTTTACTGCTGCAGTAAATGTAAACAGTGGTGGAAATATGAAGAAACTGATAGAGGGAAACTTACAAGGGATGTCAGTTGGCATTTTATGCAACTGTACAAATATGCAAAGCTAAATGCTACATAAATTCACTACGACTCAGCAGGTGGCAGATGGGGGATATCATATATATATATATATATATATATATATATTAAATGATGGGCAGGAGTAGGATATGGAAAATATTCTCAATCCTGCAGTGTGCTCTGGATACTCACAAGTGCTGAAGGCATGAGTGTGAGTATCTAGAGCACACTCTGCAGGAGTGAAAATATTTTCCATGGAACATGATCTGCACATCACGTGTGCTATTTATACAGTGGTGATAGGAGCTTCAGAAGTATTGTTGTGATTTCCTGTATTCTTTTCCTGTTTCTGTGCACTGTATGCTCTTTGTGTGTGTGGTCTGAGTGTGTGTGAGCTTTTCAAATGGGCTGGGACTCTCAGAAACACTATGGGAAAAATCTAAGAGGCCTTTGCAACACTAATTGAGTTAGTTGCAGGTAGCAGTGAGAAACAAACTGTTTTGTGAAGCAGTGTCATTTAGAATGCAAGCTGTAGTGAAGTTGAGAGTAGCTTAGTAATGGGCTGGGAGTCACAGTAACACTATAAGAAACGGTAGTGATTTTTGCAATGCTAATTGAGTTAGTTGTAGATAGCAGTGAAAAACAAACTGTTTTGTGAAGGAGTGTCATTTAGAATGCAGGTTGTAGTGAAGCTGAAAGTAGCATAATAATGTATTGGGCATCTCAGAAACACTATGGGAAAAAGCTGAGCGTCCTTTGCAATCCTAATTGAGTTAGTTGCAGGTAGCAGTGAGAAACACACTGTTTTGTGAAGCAGTGTCATTTAAAATACAGGCTGTAGTGAAGCTGACATTAACATAGTAAGGGACTGGGAGTTTCAGAAACACTATGGGACACAGGTGAGTATATTTTGCAATGATAATTGAGTTAGTTGCAGGTAGCAGTGAGAAACAGATTTGTGAAGCAGTTCCATTTAGAATGCAGGCTGTAGTAAGTGAGTGATGACATCAGCAGAGTATGTATATTTGTCAGATATTTTAACTCCGGTGATGTCATCATCAGATAGCTCACTCAAGTGGAAATAACTGAGGTTATCACACTGATATTGCTCTCACCCCCATTGTATAAATATATATATATATATATATATATATACTGTATATTTCATTCCACTGGGGTCTCAAACAGATGAGGCATACTGATGGGAGTCCTTGTAGGACGAAACACATGTCTATGTCTTCTGTTGGCACCCTTTGCAAACTGTGTGAGATGCCATTTCTGCTTAAAGTAGAACCAGCATAATATTCTGCGGTGATTTGCATATGCAGCCCATGATGATTTGCATTGTGGGCGCATGTGTAATTTTGTGTGTGTGTGTGTATGAACATACAAACATACGAAATTTGCCAGTAGATAAAGGCCTAGAGGTCTATCAATTCTGCTTGAATGTGCAGTTAGCACCCCTTATTCTGCAGCTGCCCCTCCCTTCCACCCTTCCCTTTCATTGACCCTCCCCCTTGTCCTGTCCCATCCCTTTGAAGCAGTCCACTGTTCTACTGGATACCACTTCTGCAGGTAACACATTCCACCCAGCCACCACCCACTCTGTAAAAAACTGTCTCCTCATCTCCCTCCTGAACCTTCCTCCCTCCAGTCTCATATCATGGCCTCTGGTGTCCCTTCCCTCCCTTACTTTGAACAGCCCCTCTATACCTGTCTTGTTTATTCCTTTCATGTACTTAAAGGTTTCAATCATGTCCCCCCCATCCCTTCTCTCCTCCAGTGAGTACATGTTCAACTCCCTCAGCCTCCTCTCGTATGATAAGTCCCCCAGCCCCTTGATCATCTTTGTCATCCTGCACTGCACCCCCTCTAGTAACTTAATGTCCCTTTACAGATACAGGCATCAGTACTGCATGCAGTACTCCAGGTGTGGTCTAACTAATGACCTATACAGTGGCAGAATCACCTCCTCCCTCCTCGAGGATATACCCCTTGCAGTACAACCCAGCATTTTGTTGGCCTTTGCAGTTGCCTTCCTACATTGTGCTGAGTTGTTCATTGACCCTGTAATGAGCACCCCTAGATCCTTCTCCTCCTCTGTCTCGGCTAGCTGCACTCCCCCCCCAGCTGGTAACTCCTCCTTGGGTTCTTCATTCCAAAATGCAACACCTTGCACTTTTTGGTATTAAACCCCAGTTGCCAGGTGTCTGACCAGGTTTAAAGCTTTGCCAGATCATCCTGCAAACCCTGCCATCCCCCTAGGTCATCCACCACTGCTCCCTACCTTGGTATCATCAGCAAACAGACTGATCTTGCTCTTGATGTCCAATGATATGTCTGCAATGAATATCCCAAACAACACTGGTCCCAACACCGAGCCCTGTGAGACACCACTCATCACTACCCTTGGGTGTGAGAGCTCCCCACCCACCACCACCCTCTGTTGCCTTCCCTGAAGCCAGCTCCCTACCCATCTCACCAGCTTTGCACCCGCCCCTGTGCTTACTAACTTACTTCCCAGCCTTCCATGCAGCACTGAGTCGAATGCCTTACTGAAGTCCAGATACAGGACATCCACTGCATAGTCCCTGTCCAGTTGCCTAGTTACCCAGTCATAGAACTCCACCAGGTTGGTTTGGCAGGCTCTGCCCCATATGAAGCCATGCTGTCTGCTGTCCTATAGTCCTTTGGCCTCTAGGAGGGCCACCAGCCTTTCCTTCAGGATTGTCCATTAGCTTACCCACGATGGATGTGAGGCTCACTGGTCTGTAGTTTCCCGGTTCATCCTTGGGGCCACTCTTGTGGAGGGGCACCACATGAGCCATCCTCCAGTCCTGAGGTACACAACCAATTGTAGTGAGGCATTAAATAGGTCTGCCAAAGGTCCTGCAAGGACTTCTGCCAGCTCCTTCAGTACCCTGGAGTGGATGCCATCTGGGCCTGGCACCTTATCCACTCTCAGTGCCTTCAAACCCTCCCAAACTCTGCCCTCCATGATTTCCCCATCTGTCACCCCCTTCCCCCATTTCTGCCATTTCTCCCCCCTTGGGTGTCACCCCCCCTTCTCTTTAGTAAATAGTGAGCAGAAGTACTCATTTAGTGTTTCTGCCTTATCTCACCCTGCTTCCACCCAACCCCCCCTCCTTCCTAATCCTTACTATGTGGTCTTTACTGCTCCTTTTCTCTCTGATGTACCTAAAGAAGTCCTTCTCCCCCTTCTTAATGCCTTGTGCCAGCCTGAGTTCCGTAGATGCCTTGGCTCCCCTTACTGCCCTTGTCACCTCCTTTGATTCCATCAAGTACTCCTCCCTGTCCTCCGCTCTCCCTGTTTTCTTGTACTTCCTAAAGGCAGCTCTTTTCCTCCTTACCTTTTCCATGATCTCCTTGCACAACCAGCTCAGTTTCTTAGCCCTAGTCTTCTTGCTCTGGGCTTTGCAGCAGGTTTTGGTTGCCTCCACTATCCCCAGCTTTATGAGATCCCACCTCTGGTTAGTGTCCATACTAGACTGAATTCTGGCCAGGTACCCTTTTACCACTTCCCCCATCCTCCCAAAGTCAGCCTTTCTGAAGTCCAGCACTCTTGTACCAGATTCCACTCCTTCCTTGCCCATATCCAATGTGAGCCATACTGAATGGTGGTCCTCCCTGAAAGCAGTTCCTTCACTGTAAGTTCTCTCACAAAGTCCCCATTTGCCAGCACAAGGTCAAGGATATTCTCTAACCTGGTTGGTTCACTGACCATTTGCAGCAGGATGCTGTCCTGGAAGGCATCCAGCAGTACCTTCTCCCTTCTGTTGCTGGTTGATGGGGTACTCCAGTCCACTCCTGGCATGTTGAAATCCCCCACAATCACCACACTACCCTTCTCGCAGGTCCTCCTGATCTGTCCCGCTAGTTCCCTGCCTAACTTCTCCGTCTGATATGGCGGCCTCTACACCATTCCCATTCTAAGAATTCTATTTTTGGAATCCTGGATTTGCATCCGAATTGACTCTGTAGTACCCTCCTCCCTTTCCTCCCTTACACACTTCAGTCCTTCCTTCACATATAGTGCCACACGCACTCCTTTCCCAATCATCCTGTCCCTACGAAATAGCCTGTACCCTGGTACAGACAGGTCCTAGTCATTGTATTGGGTGGCCCATGTTTCTGTGATGGCTGCAATGTCCACCTCTTCCTCTGCCATGAGCACCTGTAACTCTGCAGTTTTCCTCCCAAGGCTCCTAGCATTAAGGGTAACCACCTTCCACCCTTTTCCCCACCTCCCATCATGCCCTCCTTTACTAGCATCACCAATAGTACTTGCCATTTGTCCTTTGTCACTGTAATGGTGGGTAAGCTCATATGGTTTCCCAACCTGTGGTCTCTGCATGTCTCTTGCCCAATTGCCACCCCCCGCTCCTAGTTTAAATTTCCTAATTCCTGTATATACTCCTCCATCCTCTGTTTCAACACTTTCTTTCCCTCCTCACTCAAGTGTAGTTTGTCCTTGGCATAGAGACTACTGTCCTCCCAGGTCCCTCCCCACTCCCCCAACAGCCCATACCCTTTAGCACTACACCAGGTTCTTAGCCATCCATTAAATTCCTCTATTCTCAGCTTTCTTGTTGTGCTTGCCTTGGGCACTGGATGTATCTCCAAAAAAGTTACTGATCTTCCTGCCCCCTCACATAATTCTCCTAGTTCCTCAAATCTCCTTTGGACTATATCTACTGTCTTGTCAGCCAGGTCGTTCGTCCCAAGATGTATAATTAAATGAGACTTGTCCCTACCCCTTCTAGCATATTTCAGAACAGATTGTCCCACCCTTTCTGCTGTCATTCCTGGCATGGCCTCCACCCAAATGCAACTATGCCTCTCCCCCTTGCTACCCCACCTGACTCCTCTTAGTATTGAGTCCCCTAGCACTAAGATTCCACCACTCTTACTCCCTGCTTGCTTCCATTCATTTCCCTCTCTCTATTCCGGCTCCTCTTCTTCCTCCTCCTGCACATTATTTCCCTCTTTTGTCCCTGTTGCAATTCTCCCAGCAGAACTTCCCCCCAGTCTGGTCTGGTCCAGGCATTTATCAATTATTCCTCTAATTTCATCATTTCCCTCCTCCACCTTCTTCCTCTCTAGCAGTGCAAAACTATTTTCTGAAGACCCTTCACAAATGCCCACTCCCTCTCTCTCGTCATAGTAACCTGTTCTCTCCTTTCCACTCCATGACTTTTGCCACTTCTGTGCCTCCCCTCATAAGTCCCTATCTCCTCCTTCCATTTGTCTTTTGTCTCCTGACCTGGTTTCCCCAGCAATCATTCTTCCTGGCCTGGGCCCCCTTGTCCCTACTTCCCTTCTTCTGACCCTCTCCTCACCACTGTTGGCTTAAATCTCCTTCCCTCATCTCCCATTCTTCCTTCCTCCAGTATTGGTCTAAACCGACCCCCCATCTGCCTTGTCTATCTTAGTTTCTCCTGCAGACCCTCAATCTCCTTTCTGAGTTTCTCTATGTGGTTGCACACTAAACATCCTCCCAAACTGCAAGCAATTTTTAGAAAGATTGGTGCACCACAGTTGTTGCAACCTACCACCCTATCCATTGCTGTCATTGCCCACCAGTGACACCCCACCCTTCCAGATGCACGATACCAAACACTCCACCAAGTCTCCCCTCTCCCACCTCTAGCAGTGCAAAACATTCTTTTCTTAATTTCCCTTACCCCCTTTGTTGTACATGTTTAGATAGATTGAGCAACTGCTTTTTATATTCCAAACCTTCCTATCCAAACTCAAAAAGAGACTTTAAGTAGCTATTGCACAACCTTCTTCAAACTCCTACTCCTCCTTTCCACAGTGCAATAGCAATGCAAAGAAGTAACAATGAAAGCTCCTAGATTTGCAGTTACTTCCCTTCCACTGAGATAGCAGTCACCTCTTCACTCACTGCTGTTCCTTTTCTGGATGTCTGCTTCTGCTATGACAGGTGCGTATTCTTTGCCTGTTTGAGGAAGTGATGTCAGAACCCTGGTATAAAGGAAATCATGGACCGGGAGGTGGGTGGGGTGAGGGGTTGGGGGTGGGACTAACCCAAGTCTTCTAGAAACAATCAGGTAGCTGAGGCCCCATGTCAGACCATTAGCACCCTTCCCCCACTATGCACTAACCTTTGCAGCTAATGAAGCCAGCAAAAATGAATCACAATTCTATTCAAAGCCCCCAAAATAGGTTTGCTATGAAAAGAAACAGGTCTCCAATTCAAACAGCTTCACCAACAACACATCAAAATAGGCTTGAAATTAGAAGATGGGGTGTACCCATATATATATATATATTTATAAAATGGATAGGGAAATTGTTCTTGCTCCATTGGATCCTGAGCATCACATGACCGTGCGTATATCAGAGCGCGACCGCACACCTGCACTTTTACCCCAAAACAATTTTGACATTTTATAAGATAGATATACACTCTGAGGTGTGCGGTCACGCTCTGATATACGCACGCCTTTGGACGGTTGATGGCAGCACACCAAGGCGAAGCGATATCAGAGCACAAATCACACACTCAGAGTGGTATATCATCACATATATATATATACTATATATATATATATATATATTTATTCATGGCCAAAAACTCCATTTAATGCATCAGTTAGGGTTGTTCGACAGTGACAAAAGTGAGGAATATTCAATGTTAGGGTTCCCACCCCCTTGCACCCCACACCATCCTGCCCCCACCAACAGGCATCGGGGTGTGCATTGGGGTCTTCAGTCCTAACTCTCACCCCACCCCATGTGCAAACAAGCTGAGGTGGTGCAGAATAGGAGAATGGGGTGAGAGTTTGGACTGATGACCCCAAGGCACACCCTGATGCCTGTTGGTGGGGGTGGGGTGCAAGGGGGGTGGGAACCCTAACATCGAATTTGCCATAAATGTCCCTTCTTTTTGAGAATGTGCACTATAAATAGTTAAGTAACGGCAACACAAATGCAAGCACAAATGCTAACGTACATGGTAACGCAAATGTAAATGATAACGCAAATGGTAATACAAACACAAGCACAAACGTTAATGAAAACAGAAATGCAAATGCAAGTGTGTATGGAAATGCAAACTGTAATGCACTTGGGCATGGTAACATAATTGGAAATGCAGACACTTATGGTAACAGCAATGATGACACCAAAGGAAACACAAACAGAAACGCAAACAGAAGTGCATATGCAAATGCAAATGGAAATGTATACGGTGATGCAAAACGAAACACAAACAAAAGCAGTAATGGAAACACAGATATTAACAGTAACGCAAACACAAGCACAAATGAAAACACAAAGGTAAGCACATGGTGCCATAGATGAGAATGGTAATGCAAAAAGAAATGGAAACACAAGCACGCATGGAAATGCAACTGGTAATGTGCATGGCCACGGTACTACAATAGGAAATGAAAATGCTAACAGTAACAGCAACAATGATGCCAAAGGAAATGCAAACACAAATGGAAGCGCGTATGCAAATGCAAATGGTAATGCACATGGATGACTCAAAATGAAACACAAACAAAAACAGTAATGGGAATGCAAATGTTAACAGTAACACAAACGCAAGCGCAAAGGGTAATGCACACAGTGGCGTACAAGGGAACAGTAATGCAAATGGAAATGCAAACACAAGCACATACGGAAATGCAAATGGTAATGCGCACAGTCACGGTACTGCAATAGGAAATGCAAATGCTAATGGTAACAGCAACGATGATGCCAAAGGAAATGCAAATGGAAGCGAGTATGCAAATGCAAATGGTAATGCACGAGGTGATGCAAAACAAAACACAAACAGAAACAGTAATGGAAATGCAAAGGTAACAGTAATGCAAATGCAAGTGCAAATGAAAACGCAAAGGGTAACGCACATGGTGGCATAGACGGGAACGCTAACGAAAATGGTTACAGAAATGAAAGTGGGAATGCTAACTCTGACAGTAACAAATGCGCACCCCTTTTTTTCACCAAAAGCTGCATAGAAGAACACAGTGAATACAAAGAATGTATGCATAATAATGGGCTTCGGAGCAGAAAATGAGCTCTTGGAATACTAAATTGCTTATATCTCCAGAACCGTACAACATAGAAAAAAAAATAAAACTTTCATATAAATTATGACTTTCCTGGCTAGTATTTTGTTTCATGAAATCTTTGAAAGGCACATCAGGGACTCCAGCCTCATGTTACCTGAAGTTTTCAGACCAGTCACGCAAACCGTGCGACCTGTAGGTGCGAGCAAAGAATGTGCAAAAAAGCGTAAATGTACTACAGAATGTTGCTTTATAACTCCACAACTGTATATCTGACCATTACAAAACTTGGAAGATCCCGAGATCTGTGATACCACTTCAAGCTTGCTAAACATGAGGCAAATTCGTCAGATGGTGGCAAACTTATTAAGCTGCAAACTTTCACACTTTAACCTTAAATGGAGTACTCAACCCTAACTATAGTGGTACGTAGTGCCACTATAGTTAGGGTCGAGGAGCCATTTACATGTTAAACCCAAAATTTTGCACCTTAATAACTTTGCAACCAGTTGACAGATTTGCCTGAAATTTGGAATACACAATTAAGACCCATACACCTTGGGATCTGCCAAGTTTCATACCAGTCGGATACACGGCTGTGGAGTTATTAAGCATGATCTACGCATGCATTTACGCTTTTTCTGGAATTCTACGGTCACGCCTACAGGTCGCCCAGTTTGCGCGACCAGCTCAAAATCTTCAGGGAACGTGCGGCCGGGGTCCCTGATGTGCCTTTTGAAGATTTCTATGAAAAATATTAAACGGTTCAAAAGTTATTCAAAAAACAATTTCCCATTATAAGTCAATGGGAAAAGTTAACAAAAAGTTCAACAGTGTCGCAAATGCATTTTTTACTGTCGCAAATGGCCCTTTTACTGTCGCAAATCTGCCATTTTGTTTTCAGTTAGTGATCAGAAAAATGCTTGGCATTTAAAATTGAGACCCTCTAGCAACCTAATTCTTTTTTATTCACCTAGTCGGGCCCTGTGGATGCTAGCCATGTCTTTATTTTGGGGTAAAACATCCCAGAAATATGTTTTTCACATTTCTGGGAAAAGTACTTTCGCAAAGTAGTGTTGCACTCATGAAAGTGTCGCAAATTTTTGCGAAAGCTTTCGCAAATCACGACACTACTTTGCGACACTATGCCCAAAATAACAGTAATTCTTTGGCACCCCGCTGCAAAAGAACGGTTTGGAGTTTGGGGCTGAAATTTGGAGGGAACATAGCCAGCATCTCACAGATGTGCCTTTCAGTGTTTTGTTGAAAAAATATTACATGGCGGCAAAGTTACAGTACTCCGAAGTTGACACTTTTCCCCATAGGATAACATTACGGCGTATGACGCATTGCAGCAATCGTTTGGTGCCCTGCTGCAAAATAACGGTTTGGTCTTTTGGGCTGAAATTTGCAGAGAACACAGCCAACAGCCAACAGATGTGCCTTTCAGTGGTTTGGTGAAAAAATATTACAGGGAGACAAAGTTATGGCAGTCCGAACTTCTGTTTTTTTCCCTTAGGATAACATTACGGCGTCCGCCACGCCTTTCAGGGCCCGTATCTAGAAAACGGTGCGAGATATGGACTTTTTGTCAAAAAAATTCTTAGCCCCCTAATGGGAGCTAAGTACAAAACTAGTCAGGAAAGTGATAATTCATATGACTTTTAAATTTTTTCTATGTAAATCGTTACTTAGATATAAGCAATTTACTATTCCAAGTCCTCATTTTTGTGTTCCGAGAGTCATTATTTTGCATACATTCTTTGTACTCACTGTCTTTCTCTATACAGCTTTTGGGGAAAACCAACCTGTGCACTTACATTACTGTTACCATTACCGTTTCTGCTTACGGTTCCGTACCGTTCACTTACTGTTCACGCGTTTACGCCACCATGTGTTACCCTTTGCATTTTCATTTGGTTGCATTTGCGTTGTTTTTAACATTTATGTCTACAGTACTGTTTCTCTTTCTGTTCGCTTTGTGTCCATCACGCATTACAATTTGGCGCTATGGGCACAATGTTACTATGTGACAAGACATCACGAGCGTGGAGCTTCCCCGCCGCATTACATTCACTATTTCTCATAATCATTCTCAAAAGAAGGAAATTAGAGGCAAAAACTCCATTTAATGCATCAGTTAGGTTGTTCCACAGCAACAAAAGTGAGGAAATTCGGCGTTAGGGTTAAAACCCGCTGTACTCTCCAGCCCACCCCAGCTGGAATTGGGTGCGCATTGGGGTCATCGGTCCTAACTGTCACCCCATTCTCCTATTCCTCAGCTTCTTTCCACATGTGATGGGGTGACAGTTGGTCCGACGATTCCCAATGTGCACCTCGATTCCAGTTGGGGGTGGGCTGAGGGGTCAAAGGGGTTTCAACCTAAAGTCAAATTTCTCATTTTTGTCATCATGAACAACCCTAACTGATGCATTAAATGGATTTTTTTTGCCTCTAATATATATATATATATATATATGTATATATATATATATATATATATATATACACACAATGGATTTGCCTGAAGGCACACATGGAGCAGTACCATAGATCTTTGGATCTGCCAAGTTTCATAATGGTCGGATATACGGTTGCAGAGTTATAAAGCACAATAGAAAGTTGCATTTACATTTTTTTTTTGCATTCTTTGCTAGCACCTACAGGTTGCACAATTTGTGTGACCAGTCTGAAGCCTACAGGGAACATGCTGCCAGGGTCCCCAATGTGCCTTTCAAAGATTTTGTGAAAAAATATTAAATGGTTCAAAAATTATTCAAAAAACAAATTTCCCATTATAGTTAATGGGAACAATTAACAAAAAGTTTGACAATGTAGCAAATGCAGTTTCTAGTGTCACAAATGACCCCTATAGTGTCATGAGTCAGCCATTTATTTTCAGTTACTGGTCACAGAAATGCTTGGCATTTAAATTTGAGACCCTCTAGGGACACAATTATTTTTGTATTCACCTAGTTGAGCCCTGAGGATGCTAGCCATATCTTTTTTGGGGGTTAAACACCCCAGAAACATGCTTTTCAAATTTTTGTAAACTGTAGTGTTGCAAAGTAGTGTCGCACTTGTGACACTTTCATGATTTTTTTTTGTGAAAGTGTTATGATTTGCGACACTACTTTGTGACACTATGCACAAAACAATAGGAAATCTTTGCCACCCTGCTGCAAAAGAATGTTTTGGTCTTTGGGGCTGAAATTTGGAAAGAAAAAAGCCAAGATCACACATATGTGCCTTTTGGTGGATTGGTGACAAAATATGAGAGGGCTGCAAAGTTATGGTACTCCGAAGTTGACTATTTTCCCCATATACTAATATTATGGCGTCTGCTGTGCCTTTAAGGGCCCGTATATCGGAAACGCTTCGAGATATGGACTTTTTTTCGGAAAAATGCTTAGCCTCCTGCTAGGGCACTAAGTGCAAAACTAGCAAGGAAAGTTATAAATCATGTAAAATTTAAATTTTTTTTCTACGTCGTACGGTTCCTGAGATATAAGCAATTTACCATTCCAAGTGCTCATTTTCTGCTCCGAGGCCCATTATTATGCATACATTCTTTGCATTCACTGTATTTCTCTATGCAACTTTTTTGGGGAAAAAGGGCATGCTCTTCCGTTACTGTTACAGTTAACATTTCCACTTGCATTTCTGAAACCATTTGCGTTAGTGTTCCAATCTACACCAACGTGTGCGTTACTGTTTGCATTTTTGTTTGCGTTTATGTTTCCATTACTGTTTCTGTTTGCATTTTGTTTTGCGTCACCATGTGCATTACCATTTGCATTTGCATACGTGCTTCCATTTGCATTTGTGTTTCCTTTGGTGACATCATTGCTGTTACCATTAGCATTTGCGTTCCAATTGCGGTACCTTGACTGTGCGCGTTACCATTTGCGTTTATGTACGTGCTTGCAATTGCGTTTGCATTACTGTTCTATTTGGCGTCATCATTGCTGTTACTGTAACTGTTTGCAATTCCAGTTGCATTACCATTACTGTTTGCGTCTTCGTCACCATTTGCGTTTCTCTTGCCCCTTAGCGTTTGCATTTTCAGTTGCATTTCCATTGACGATAGCATATTTCTTTCTGCAGCCCCATTGCCTTAACCATTTGCATTTCTGTTTGCGTTTGTGTTACCGTTTGCATTTTTCTTACCGTTTGCATTTCCACTGGCATTACCGTTTATGTTACTGTTTCGTTAATGTTTGCATTTCTGTTGCCGTTAGCATTTGCGTTACCATTTGCATTACCATTTCTGTTTTCATTAATGTTTGTGCTTGCGTTTCTCTTACCGTTTGCGTTACCATTTACGTTTGCATCACCATGTGCTTACCATTTGCACTTGCATTTGCATTACCATTAGCATTACTATATGACAAAAAAATCACATTCCATTCACTATTTATAGTGCTCATTCTCAAAAAAAAGGACATTTATAGCAAAAAAAACTCTGTTTAATACATCAGTTATGGTTGTTCCACAGCAACAAAAGCACGTAAATTCAGCATTAGGGTTGCCACCCCTTGCACACCAAGCCCACCCCATCCCCACCAATAGGCATCAGAGTGTGCTTTGGGTTCACTGGTCCTAACTCTCACCCCATTCTCCTATACTGCACCACCTCAGCTTGTTTACACATGGGATGGGGTGTACCTTGCTACATTTTCAACATATGGGTGGTAAAAGGCATTGGGGTGCCACAGTGTTAGTCTATGGAAAATTGCTCAATTTCAGAACAGTGTAACTTTGTCATGCTTAAGTATTTTAGCACCAAAGCAGGAAAAGGCATATATGTGGGACCAGGGCTCACCACCCTGCAACTTTCAGCCAAAAGGACCCAACTGTTTGATTGCAGGATGATGGCAAAGATGTGCAGTCATCAGGAGCATATTTCACAAAATACTGTCGCAAACACAAAAGTGTTGAAGATGGAACACATGAAAGTGTCACACTTGTGAAAACATGCAAAATAGTGTCACAAAATACTGTCACAAACATGAAAGTGTCACACATGCATAGTACGACACTCTCACATTTGTGAAAGTGATTTTTGAAAGTATTTCGGGGAATGTGGAAAATCCTGTTTTGGGTCTTGTACACCCCAAAATACCATATGTGTAGTCTTTGTTATGTGTTGGTGGCAGTGTGTGGCCCAAGATGGCCAGTTATCCATAGTGATATGTGTAATGCGGTGCTTGGAACATCTGGGATCAGAGTTAGCAGTGACGACCCAATGCCACACCCCAATGGGAGCATGGGTGTGTGGTTTTGTGATTTAGATAGTTGTATGTTATTTCTGTTACCTGCTGCTGGTTGTGTGTGATTAGTTGTGTTGCCTTGGTCCTTCCTCTACTGGCATGTATGTGTTCATGGTGGTGGGGGAGGGGGGATGCACATTTAGGGTTTTCAACCCTAACACTGAATTTCCTCCCTTTTGTTGCTGTGGAACTACCCTAACTGATGCATTAAACAGAGTTTTTTGCAATGAATTTCCCTTCTTTTTGAGAATGTGCAATATAAATAGTGGGCCCCATGCTCCCACCATGCTGGCCATTTGTGCATAATAACACTAACAGTAACGATAACGATAACAGTAATGGGGACGCAAATGCAGATAATAATGGTAAAGGTAACGCAAATGTGAATGCAGATGCAAATGCTAAAGCTTATGGAAGTGGAAACAGAAACAGTAACAGTAATGGTGAAGCAAATGTAAACGCAAATGAAAATGCAAGCGGAAACGCAAAAGGTAACAGTAACGTAAAAAGAAATGGTAATTGCAATGTGATGGAAATGCAAATACAAATGCAAACGTTAACGCAAACACTAATGATAACGGTATGGAAATGCAAACATTGAAGGGAACAGTAATGCCCATGCAAAACTTTAGCGAAAAGTCCCGTATCTCAAACCGTTTTCAAGATACCGGACCCAAAAGGCACGGCGGATGCCGAAATGTTATCCTATGGGAAAAATTTTCAACTTCAGAGTGCCATAACTTTGCAGACCTGTTATATTTTTGCACCAAACCACCAAAAGGCACATCTCTGTGATGTTGGCTTTCTTCCTGCAAATTTCAGCCCAAAAGACCAAACTGTTGTCCTATTGTTTTGGGCATAGTGTCACAAATTACTTTAGCAAATCACGACATTTTCGCAAAAAAAGTCACGAAAATGTAGCATATGTGAAAGTACTTTGCCACACTACTTTTTATAAAAATTTATAAAACATATTTCTAGAGTGTTTTACCCCCAAAAAAAGATATGACTAGCATCCTCAGGGTTTGATTAGGTGAACACAACAAGAACTGTGTCTCTAGTGGGTCCCACATTTAAATGCCAAACATTTTTTCTGACCACCAACTGAAAAAAAAGTCTGAATCACGAAAGAAAAGGATCATTTGTGACACTAAAAACTGCATTTGTGACACTTTTGCATAGTTCGTTAACTTTTCCCATAGACTATAATGGGATTCAGTGTTTTTTGAATAACATTTGAACCATTTTATATTTTTTCACAAAGTTTTCAAAAGGCACATTGGGGACCCCAGCTACATCTTCTTTGATATTTTCACACTGATCACATAAACCATGCGGGCTGTAGGTGCGAGCAAAGAAATGTGCAAAACCCCTTAATTTATGCATTTTTTGGTGCTCTGTAGCTCCGCAACCGTACATCCTACTGTAATGAAATGTGTCAGATCTAGAGAGCTATAGTACCAAACTGTGCAATCCAAATTGCAGGCAAACACATCATACAGTGACAAAGTTATTAAGGTGCAAAATTTCATATTTAATCCTAAATGGGGTACTCCTACTTAGTGGTGGGTGAAGTGGCCAAAATTCACTCCGCAGAGTGATTCACGGAATAACACTGCATCCGTGAAGTGCTCCACAACGTGAAAGAGTACTTCATGTTATATTGGGGAAGGCGAAGTCCATTTGAAACAATGACTTTGCGTTATTCTGCCTTCCCCAAACCACTTCTCCATCACTTTTAAGGTGAAGCACATTGAAATCAGTTGGACCAGCATAACATTCTGTGGTGATTTGCATATGCAGCCCATGATGCTTTGCATTGTGTGGGCATGTGTGATTTTGTATTTTCTTGAAACTTGGCTTCCCAGCCAAATGCCCTTTGGGGTAACCCTTGCCTCAGTGTTTGTGCACAGAGGTTCTTTGTCTTTGAAATCAATGTACTTTGCCTCACTTCACCTTGTTCTTGGGCTCCAAAGGTGATGTTTGTAGTGCTTTATGGGATTGCAGGTCACATGGGCTCTAGATTGTTCTGCACAGCCTCAGTTCTGTGTAGTGTGTGTGTAGTGGAAGATGGAGACAGTTCCCTTTCAGAGCTCTGCAATTCGAATCCTCTAAAAGCTGTTAAAAAAGTATTTTTGATCTATTTTTTTTTGCTCACAGTTTACTACATTGAGTATAGAAAACTCTCCTGTGCTCATATTATTGAGTGTTTATTGTTTGTGTGTGGATTTTGAATGTTAATTTAGAATAGTCAGTCTGAGTCCTGTGAAGTATGCTTTGTGGGGGGGGGGGGCATATCTGTGGTGTAGATAGAGTAAAAGGGAGAAAAAGGCAGTCTTTCTGTTTTGGTAATATTGTTCTCCTACAACTGTGTTAATGTACGCACAGTAATATTTTCAGTAATTCTTGACTTTTTTTATGATTGTTGTGGTGCAACAGTGTATAATTGAAGTTTGTTTAAAATGTTTGATTATATTACTAAAGGTTTTCAATTTGCTACGCATTACAAGTGGTGTGTGTGAGTGTGTGTGCGATGCATGCAATTAAATTGGACACCTTTTATTGTACCACAGAGTAACTGCGGCAGTGTGAACTTACACCTGCATGAATTTTTTATACAGCTTTGTGGTATCTTTACTGGTAGTGGACTGTTACTGCTGTGCACCCCCCCACCAACTGGCAAAAGGTATTCTCTTCCAGATTTGGATTTGTCACTTATGAGCACTGGTTAGGTGTTGTTGTGCCTTTGCATCTGCATCTCTTGAGTGCATAGCGCAATCTTAATCTGTCTGTGCATTTGCAGTACACCATTAATTCTGGGAGACTTTGCATTTCTTTTTACGCTCTCATTTCACTTCATCAGCACTGGGGAATTTTCTGGACGTAAGACAGTAGCATTGTTGGGATTCACATTAATTCTGGTGACTGTGTGTGACCACTGCGCAAATGACAGAGTGCACCATTAATTCTGGGAGACTTCGCATTTCTAGTTACACACTTGTTTCACTTTGTCAGTACTGGGGAATTTTCTGGACACAAGACAGTAGTATTTTGGGGATACACATTAATTCTTGTAGCTGTGTGTGACCACTGTGCACATGACTGAGAGTGCCATTATTTCTGGGAGACTTTGTATTTCTTGTTACGCTCTCCAGGCCCTGTACTCCCACTTACCCATAACTACGGAGCCATACAGTAGCCCACTAGCCCACAAAAGGAACCCTTGTAACACTAAATTGCCAATATCTCAGTAAACGCACTGTTATCCAGAAACCAGCTCTGGGATAATAAATCAGATTATTGTATGTATACAGTGTCAGTCAAAGAAACAACCACACAAGCAGAAGTAATAAGTGATAATTTATTATATTCACACCAAGCACTTACACAGAAAATCACAAGGGAACTGGGTTCTTGCCAGTCTCAGAAGAATGTACAGTTATGAAGAGAGAGAGCTGGCTTACATAAGGTAATATATTGCAGATAACATCTTGGTAGCAGATATAATGAACCTTATGTATTGGCTCTATATTATAAACAAGGTTGTACAAGACATTCTCCACTGGATAATTATTTAGGGAACAGAATTACTGAGTATAATATGAGACAAATAATGTACTACTGTCAGCATGAAGCTTGAATAAAGGAAATGCTGACAGGCCCAAACTACACATGGCATTACTTGACTAAATGCAAGACAAAACAAAGGATTTCTCTCTCTGTCTGCATAGACAGAGAAGTGCTGACAGGCCTCTACTACATATGGTTATATGAGAAGATATGTGAAGTATATAAAAACATATACAGTAATCACTGTTGATCCATCAGAGTCATCATATCAGTAATTAGGTAGATTACATATGGAATATATTTAAAAGATAAACATAATCTAGGTAAATGCATTATAGTGTGGTATAATGAATCATGTATGATATAATCCAATAAAGATGTAAACATTAGCATATATTATCAGCAAAGCACATTCCTGGTACCCACGCTTATACGATGGGTGCCTAAATCTACAGGTTAGTGCAAAATAGCAGTTTCACAATATAATAGACCAGGAATATATTGTAAGGCATATGAGGGATAATAGAGGGCATGCACCAGGTGCAACAGTCTCTTCTTTGTTGCCCTAATTGCAAAAGTGACAACAAAACAAACATATGACAGTTAGGCATCATTTGTCTACAGGCCTGAGGCACGAGCCTGGTAGAGGAATTTTAACTGGCCATGATTGTGTTTCAGGGTTTTCCTTAAACAACGAAATGTAATTATATGGGCTAATATCAGTAGAAACTGAATCACCACAAATATTTGAAAAGTAAACTTCACAATTGGGTTTTCCTATGTCATAGCAATGCCATCACTGATCAGATCATCAAGCGCTGCCTGAGCCTTGGTAACATTGTTTCTGATATACTACTGATCAGGTGGGTATCTATTCTATTGAGAAGAGATTGGAGATTTTATAAACAGGTAAAAATTGAGACAAAGCATCCAGATACTCAGGACTAGACTCAATGGTATCTGGTTCCAGGATGGGAACAGGTTAATCACAGTACGACTTATAACAGCACACTGTTAAGGGAAAAAACAGAAGTTAGAAAAGTCAATGTTGCATAACTTTTGTCCATACCAATCGAAATTGTAAATGGTCACCACACAGTATTCTCCATCAGCCAAATAAACCACTTTAGAGGATGGCATTTTCCAGTTGGTAAGTTGAACAGGACAGGAGATATCATTGTCCGCAAGCCATAAACCACCAATTCCAGGTGTAAATCCACAGTTTCTTCCAGTGTTAGATGGAGTTTCATAGTTCAAGTTAGATCCATTAAGATTCTTCAAAGATAGATCCAAAGAGGAGTCCAAGTCCCAATTATTGGGCCAATAACCACAAATTGGCATGACTAGTTCAAAGATGTTACATCTGCATAAAAGGTGATAGCCTTTCCAGGTACAGCAATCAATATTTGGAGCCAACCAAGAGTCCACACGCGTATGGTAAACCAACAAAGGAGGTAGTTCCAACCTTTCACAATAAATGTTCCCCTCAAGATGATCAATAGAATGGATGGTTGACAGACAATGAAAGTCGGAGGTTGCTGGATTAAACTGCAGCAATGACACTGTGAGTCAAGAACATGGCGTCCTTGATTGTGCAGGAATAAGTTTTGAAACATGGAGCAATACTGGTGTGTTTTGTGATATACCCAAGGTTCCTTGCTGTTGACAAGGGAATAGTGTTAGTTTCTGATAAACATTTGTTAACACATGCAGCAGAAGAGCATTTGGGGCAGTACTGCTGACCCATATGTCTGTCATGTATGAGATCTGGGATATGTTCTAATTCCAGATCCCGGAAGAGATTACCAATGGCTGTAAAAACATTAGAGTGATAGGTGGAGCAAAGGACTTCCCTGGCTATGTGTTGCTTGTCTGCTTCCTGATTGTTAGCTGAGATTAATTCATTATCCTTGTCCTTTGTCGAATCAAATCCCCTGGCAATATCCTTCATGTTATAAACTATAAAATGCTCTTCTTGAGCGAGACCATCTACACCATGTAACAGGGGAGATATGATGCTATATTTCATACTATCATGAACCTTTGTCATTTGTGCTTGAATACTGGCTATATCAGCCCTATTCCAAATTGACATACCAGAACCAAATAGGCCAGAGGCCGTACCTGTTTCTGCTATAAGACACTTAGTTCATTTGGGTTTCTTGCTTTTGTTATTAGTACTACTAGGTTTAAGGTTTGAAAATCCTCTATGTGGGGTACTATCAGTCCCAGTATAGGGGTCATTACTATGTACCTGGTGTGCTGTCAAGGTATCCAATAACATAATCTTAAAGAAATGGGAAATGTTAGTAGTGGAACACAGGCCAGATTATTCTAAATTCCAATGGGAAGATTCAAAACCACTGGGATTTGCATGAACTGCATATTATTAACAAAGGCACCTGGCTGGGAAGTGGCAACCAGGCCACTGGGTGGGCCTGGGTTCTGTTTTGGGCACTTATTACCAGGAGTCTCAAATTCTGGGGCATCATAGGGTAAAACCTTAAGGACAATGGCCTTTGTTGCCATATAATTTTGAATACAGTATTCCTGTTGATCAGTAAGATGTAAACAAGAGTTCAGATCAATCCTAGCTGTTAGGTTGTATACACCAGAATTTGAGGGATGTACCTTTTGTATAGATAAGGTACCATCAGGGTAAATTTTGACATTAGGCCAGCACTGTAAAAGTTTGTTTGTTTTGTTTATTTGAATCTAGGATTACAAATACCTTTGAGCCAAGGCTCTTTGACAAAGGTTCCATGTCAATGGTACAGGCAATCATCAACAGGCAGGTTACAGAGTGACAGACCAAGAACATATTAATGTTAACACAGCACATGGTATAAGACAGTAATAACTAGTTGACAAAATCCAACAAAGAGATGCAATACCCAGAAACAATAGGAGGAATAGGGCATGAGGGAAAAAGGGCTGGGACTGGGGGGTGGATTTGGCACGGAGGGGCAGGGTGATGCAGCCAAGGGGCCTTGTCAGGACAGACACAGTACAAGTGCTTGAGTGGTTGTAGTGGAGAAATAAGTGCTAGAAAAATGGGCAAAAAACAGACACCCGTGGGGTCGGAAACAGAGTAGGGGACAGAGATGATTAAGTAGTGTAGACACAGGTGTTTGTGAAAGTTAGGGAGAGGTGGAGCTTTGTTTTGAATGCTCCCAGTGATCCAGTGGAGAAGGTGTCACTAAAGAGTTCGTTCAGCCAGCTCGGGCCCTGTAAGCAAATGACCATTGCCCTTGGGATGTGCGGCAGTGGGGGATTTGAAGAATATGGGGCTTAGCGCTCCTGGTGATGCAGTTATTGATTTTGAGATTTAGGAGGCGTTGACTCCTGGTGGGGTTTCTCCCATCATGATTTTATTGGCTGTTATGCAAGTTTGGCATTTGATTCAGTTGTTCAGTTGCAGCCACCCTGATTTGGAATAGAGGTCACAGGTGTGGGTGAGGCTGTGTGAACCAGTGACCAGTCGGCAGGCTTGATTAAGGGAGGTTGAAACACGCTTGAGGGAGGAGGTTGTGGCAGATCCATAGATGATGAGACCGTTGTCAATGATACTGATAGTGGAGCTCTGGACAGTGATGGACAGTGCTTCAGGGGTTAGGTGTTTCCTATGATGGAAAAGGAGGCCCATCCTGTAATTGGCAGCTTTTGCCACATTGTTGATGTGTGGGATATAGGAGAGGTTACTGTCCAGGGTGCCAAGATATTTGAAGGTATGAACTTGTTCGAGGGTGAAACCTTGCTTGGTTCAAATAGTGAGCTGATGATGTCTGAATTTGCTGTGGGAGCTGCAGAACAGTAAAGTCTTTGTTTTTTCTGGTTTAGGATAAGTCTGTGTTTTTCGAACCAGTTTTCAACTGTGGAGAAGGCCTCCAGGAGTTTGCCTTGTGGATGCACTGGATCAGGGTGTGGAGTGAGGATGACGACATCATCAGCACAGAAAAGGATCTGTGCAGGGCAGGATTCTGGTAGTGAGTTCAAGAAAAGACTGAATAGGAGGAGGCCTAGGATTGAGCCCTGTGGGACTCCGGACCTGACTGGTCTTGGATCTGAGAGCATGCCATCGAGTCTCACTCTTTGGGAGCAGTTATCTAAGTAGCTTTTGAACCAGTTCACAGAGTTTGGTGAGAGCCTTGCTAGCCAGAGCTGGGCAAGTAGGAGATGGTGGTTGATGGTATCAAAGGCTTTGGTTAAATCAATGAAGGTAGATCCAATGAGATGGCTGTTATCAAGTGAGTCATTGATTGTGCCAGTGAATTTGAGTAGCGCCATGGTGGTGCTATGGCCTTTTCTACAGCCATGTTGCTCCTTGCACAGGATGTTGTGTTTGTCTAGGAAGTCACTGAGTTGGTCAGACACAATCAATTCTAGGACTTTGGAGAGTGGAGGCAGGATGGAAATAGGATGGTAATTCTCAGCAGCTGTTTTGTCACCACTTTTATGAAGTGGGGTTACCACGGCAGATTTACATATGTCAGGGAATTGGCTGTGGCTGAGGGAGAGGTTAAAGACCTTGGTAAGAGGCTAGAGTACCTCTTCAAGAGTTAGTGATAACAGCATGAGGTCAATGAAGTCACTGCTGGATCTGGTATTGCGAATGGCTTTGGTAATGTACCTGCGGACTTGATGCATTTTTACTGCTTTAAAGTAGAAGGGAGGGTGGCTGTAGGTGGTTGGGGAGGCCGGGATGTCAACGTCATCTAAAACACCATATGGGAGAACAGCACTGAGGTCTGAGAAAGTGTCACTGAATGTGCTACCTGCTGAGCCACTGACACTGATTGTCAGCAACGAGCTTCTGGTCAAGGGTGGTTACTCCATTAATGTTGAATACTGATGGGGTCAATTTAGCTTGCTTCCCAGTGACTTCTTTGATGTTATTACAGAAGTCCCTACTGTTACCCCAAGTGGTAGTGAGTGCATTGTGGAAATGGGTGGACTTCGTATCCCAGATATATTTGGTGCAGTCATTTCATGCCTGTTTATAGTTAGCAATATCAACTTGTTTCCTGGTGATTCTGGCAATCTCCCAAAGTCTCCCAAAGGTGGTCCAGAGATTTTAGACACCGTATTAGGCCACCAGTGTGCCATGGGTTACATAGGGCTTTGGCCTTGTGCTTCTTGATGGGAGCAAATATGTTGCATGCTTGGTTGAAAATCAGGATGAAGCACTCCAGTGCAGTGTTCACATTGGTTGCAATGAGGACTGGAGACCAGTCAGACCATCAATAGTAGAAAACAGGAAGTTGTTATCCCTCTATACAGACAGTTGGTGAGACCCCATCTGGAGTACTTTGTGCAGTTCTGGAGACACCATCTCCGCAAAGACAAAGACAGAGTGGAGGCTGTCCAGAGGAGGGCAACCATAATGGTACCGTGTCTGCACCAGAAGACATACGAAGAAAGATTAAAGGAGCTTAATATGTATACCCTTGAGGAAAGAAGGGAGAGAGGGGACATGATAGAAACTTTCAAGTACCTCAAGGGAATCAACAAAGTCCAAGAGGTAGCATCTTTCAGAAAAGGATGTGCAAGAACAAGGGGGCACAATTTGAAGATAGAGGGGACGGCTCAGAGGTAATGTGAGAAGTATTTTTCACAGAGAGGTTGTGGATGCATGGAACAGCCTCCCTGAGGAGGTTGTGGAGTCAAGAACAGTGAGGGAATTCAAGAATGCATGGGACAGACATAAGGCAGTCCTAGTGGGGGGGTAGGAGGAAGTAAGCTGTTGGTTAACTAGGATCTGCAGCTTATCTGTTAGGTAGGAAAATCGGCAGACTAGGTGGGCCAAGCGGTCCTTATCTGCCATCACATTCTATGTTTCCTGCTGTCGAAGGAAGGTTTTGAGATGAGGTAGATTGCCTCTAGGTAGAACTTGGCTAGTAATGTTTTGTTTGGGGGGGGCTTAATGAATTTGTTGGACCAGGAGCAGCTAACGGCGCAGTGGTCACTAAGTGCATCTGGGAGGACAGTGGAGTTTGTGATCCTAGCAGTGTGACTTGTGAGGATCCAGTCCAGAAGGGTGCTGGTACTCATTTTATAATTTGTTCTGGTAGGAGAGCTGACCATTTGAGTGTGGTTTGCTGACGCTATCAAGTCCCTGTAGGCCCCTGCCTCTGTTGCATGCCAGTTTATATTAAAGTCACCTAGGAGGATGCTTTCTGTGTCAGGTGCAAGGGATTTGGTAAAGTCAAGGACTGCGTTAAGGCCATTTTCTTGCTCCCAAGGTGGGATGTAGATTGTGACAACTGTGATGGCTTTGTTATGTGCGCCAAGGAGGCTCTTGATAGGAAGAATCTGTGCTGTGGTGGATTTGGGTGTTAAGCTGATGAGGTGCCCCCGGATTGCATCTTTATGGTACAAGGCGCAGCCTCCACCCCTTTTGGATGTACGATCAAGCTGATAAACATTATATCCAGGGAGGGTGATAGCATGGTCAGGGATTGAAGGTGAGAGCCAGTTTTCCACAACTGCTAGTATGTCAGGAAGATGCTGGCAGGTGATGGCCTGAAGGGCATCAATTTTGTGAAGAAGACTGCATATGTTTAGTGCAATTATTGAGAGGGATCCGGGTTGGGTGGTCTGGATTGATCCTTTAGAGGAGTCTGGTCCAGGATTTAGGTGAATGTTTCCCGACAAAAGCAGGAGAAGAAGTATACGTTTGAGGGAACCAGTGTGAGATACTCATGACTGGTGCCTGTTTCTTTGGGCCAGGGAACTGCAAGATTCACCAGGGCAAGTAAACGAGTGGAGGCATGGATATAATGTGGCTGTAGTGGCAACAGATGGGGGAGTACCCAATGGCCATTTTGGGAAAAGGGCCACTCTGTAGTGATAGGCAAAGCCCAAGGTGGGTACATGAGATCAAGTGGGAGGGTACCATGGAGGGGGTTGGGGTGTGTAAGTTGGTAGATGTTAGGGACAGTGGGAAAGCAAGAACAGGGGGGATGTAGGAGAGGAAAGAGGGGAATGAGGAAGAGACAAATGGGCAACAGGGTACCAGTGAGGTACATGATTCAAGATATGAAAAAAGGGTGGCGTAGTAGGAGGGCGGGCATGGTGGGCTGGGAAGGTGGGATGGGGAGGAAATTGTGGCAGGAGGTATGCAAAAAGGTGGATGCTATGAGGTGAAGGGGAGAAAATTAGGTAAAGCAAGAGGTTCCAGGAGAAAAAGCAGGAGGCAGGGGTAGTGAGTTGTCACGGGGGGTAGCAGAAGAGGAGGGAGTGGCAGAGAGGGAGTTGAAGGGGTACAAGATGAGTGTCAGGAGACAGAGAGACAGGAGGTACCAGCTCTAGCTAGGAGCACAGGAGTGAAGGGGTGCGTAAGCGCTAGGGAAAGACAAGGGGATGGACAGATACGGGGGCCAGTAGCATAAAAGTAGAGGGGCGGGGCACTACAAGGGGCATGGTAACAGTCTATTTAATTAAGGACAGGGGTTGGGGATGGGGGCATAAAAATTCAGCCGATGCCACTAGTTTTCTATGGGCGCAGCAGCCCCAAGACCATAGAAAACAGCAGGCCAATCCACACAATGGAGAATATGGCAGGAGTCCAATCAGGGCGTGCTGCAGTGAGCAACAGCCAATGGTGGCAGCTCACAGCAGCCCTGGAGAGACAGGCAGCCTTAACCAGCTCTGTGGTTCCTTGTGCAGCTTGTTGGAGTGCAGCGAGGTGGCTGCAGGAGCCATGACACAAGCGGAAGAGACAGCCAGAGCTTGGGCCCTGGAGATCAAGGGCAGTGACCCAGCTCCTTGGTTCCTTGGGCGGCTTGGTGGAGTGTGACGAGGTAGCTGGAGGAGCCATGCCGCAAGTGGATGAGACAGTCGGAATGTGGGCCCTGGAGATCAAGGGCAGTGACCCAGCTCTGTGGTTCCTTGGGTGGCTTGGTGGAGTGCGGTGAGGTGGCTGGAGAAGCCGTGCCACAAGCAGATGAGACAGCCAGAGCATGGGCCCCTGGAGTTCAAAGTGTCTTTGAAAGGTGGCTGACTGGATTGATCTGAAGCCATGATCATAACATGGAGCAGGGCCTCACTACCTTCCTGGATGATAAGCATGTCTTCTAGGACTTCAATATGCACACCATGGGATGCCTTTAGATCCCATGTGCTTGCGAAGTATTCTGCTTCAACAAGCTGTTTAGGTTTAGGGGTCCCTGGTTTCATATCTGCATTGTGGTATACAATTTGGGCTTGTAAGAAGACCAATATTTCTAGAAAGAAAAGTAAGCAAAAAACAGACATCTTTCTCTGGAACCTAAAAGGAAAAGAGAGAAGAAAACATAGTTAGTTCAGTACTATTCTGCTCATTGGGGAAGGGAAAAGTAATTTAATCTCCTTTAAACAGTTTAATTTGATTGACATGTAGCCATTTTTCAGTTACTCTCTTATTGTGAGGCAGTCTAACTTGGTAGACTGCTGGACTGAGTTTGTTTACAATGGGATAGGGCCCCTCCCATTTGTTTACAAATGGATGTGTAGGGAATGCAAATGTGAGTACCATTATCTGGTCCCCAACGTGCCAGTCTACAGGATGTACAGTTCTGTCAAATTGGAGTTTGGCTTGTAGTTAGGCCTTGCCCATGTGTTGTGCAGCAAAAAAGTGTGTCTTTTGGATATCTTGTTTGAGTTGTTTGACTTATTTTTCTACTGACACCCTAGCAGCAGTGGGGGCACCAAGGTCCAGAAGTAAGTGTTCTGGGAGTCTCATGGACTGTCCTGTCATGACTTCAAATGGGACACACTGTGTACTTGCAGAGGATGTCCCCCTTATTGCCATAAGGAGCAACGGCAATAATGAATCCCATTCTTTGGGGTTTTCCTGAATAAATTTGGATAACATAACTTTGATCTGCCTGTTAGCCTGTTCTACTTGTCCTGATGACTGTGGGTGGTAAGGGATATGAAAATTTTGTTTTACCCCTAACAAATCCAGAGTTTCCTGCATTACTTTAACTATAAAGCCAGCTCCCATATCAGAATTTACCTTTAGGGGTTGACCCCACCTGGTAAACAGCTGGTTTATCAAATTCTTTGCAGTCACTTTTGCTGTGTTGCTCTTTGTTGGGATAGCCTTGACCCATTTGGAGACTAGGTCAGTGATTACTAGGGCACATTTATTGTTGTTCTTAGTGGTTGGTATAGGGCCAATGTAGTCAATCTGGATATTGTTCCAGCGGCCTGAGAGCCTCCGGGGTAGCAATTTAACACTCTTCCTAGCTGGTATAGGATTGTCCTGTGCACAGATCAAACAGTTAATGATGTAATGGTCTACATTATTTCTCATGTGTGGTCACCAGATGGAAGATTTCAGTCTGTTTAGGGTTCTATCGACAGTGTCCACCAGTTGTAGTATCATGTACTTGGTAGATAAAATCTACCCTTAGATGTTCAGGAACTACCCATCACTTTTCAGGAGTTTTACGTCAGTGATACCGAATAAGTAGGCCATCAGTGGACAGGTGAAAATCATTTTTCACTTTCTTATAGGGGCTTATTTCTGGAAGCTTTTCCTCATTTCCTTTATGAAGAAAGCTAAACACTGCCCTCAAGTGAGGGACTTTATTTTGTGCGAACACTAGATCCATGGGATCAAAAGAAGTTGTGTCTTTGTTAATGGCAGCAATGCATAGTGTAGCTGGAACAAAGGGAGTTTTCATTTCCCATATGTCTTCTCCTCGAGAACCATCTTTTCAGTGAATCAGCATCGTTGTTGTAAGGAGCATAAGGTTCACGTTTACAGTGCGCATT
Source organism: Neoceratodus forsteri (assembly GCA_016271365.2). NCBI lineage: Eukaryota > Metazoa > Chordata > Ceratodontiformes > Ceratodontidae > Neoceratodus > Neoceratodus forsteri. The sequence goes on from CM028136.1 coordinate 215,389,917, forward strand.
GATCTTCTGTATGTACAATTTGTATTTAAACTGTTTGGTTAGTGTTGTGATGTACACAAACAAATCTCTATATTTCACAGGGGTACCATCAGAGGATTGGAAGTTTGTTTTCTCCTAAAAGGGCAAAAATTAATTCAGGGAGGAACAGACCCAATCACAGTCTGTAAAGAAAATAATATCTGCAGTGCCTTGTTTCAGCACATTCAGAGAACAAGCTACAGCAGCTAGTTCAGCATACTGTGCAGAAATTATGGTACACCCCTTAGCCATGTACACCCTGTTATCATTAGGACCCAGGTCAGTCTTGCAAATGAGCTTCTGCTCAACGATGAACACCTGGTTAAATAAAGACTTGATTGATTGATTGATTAGGATGTACAATAAGAATTCCAAACCCTGTTATCTGACCCTATTTGGTGTGTGTGGCTGAGCCATCAGTAAAACCACGGCACCCTGTGGTGTCATTTAACATTTCCTGAGGTGATGGCAGGAGGGGTCCTGGGTCAGGTAGGTCAGGTGGTTGGAGTACACAATCATGGGTGTCACCTGTAAATAGTAGGCCATGGGCCAGTAGGGATGGAGTTTTAGCAGGAAGGACAGTGATGTCGCAAACCTGTAAAAGCAGAGACCAGTGTTTAAGTCTGGCATTTGAAGCAGAGCCATCTTTTTCTCTCTCTGACATTAGCAAATTTGTTGGCATGTAATCAGAATGTAATACAATAGGAGCATATCCAATGATTTACATAAAGTATCTCACCACCCAATAAGTGGCCAAAACATTACTTTCACAAGGGTTGTATTTTAGCTCTACTGGGGGAAGCATCTGGGATGCATTGGCAATGGGCCTAATATGTCCATTGAATTTTTGTGCTAAAATTGCTGAGATTGCTGTCTCTGATGTAGCAGTTTCCAAATGATACCCTAAAGCTGGGTTAGGATTAATCAGTACTAGTGCTGTTGCCAGTGATTGTTTCAAACTGGCTACAGCTTTGGTATGTAATGGACCCCATGTCCAAGGTATTTCTGTTTTCAGTAACTCATACAGAGGTGCGACCTTTTGTGAAAAGTCACAAATAAAGTCTCTGGAGTAGTTTACCATACCCAGAAAATGCCTCAGTGTTCCTACACTGGTTGGCAGGAGTAAATCCTGCAGTCCCTGAATCTTTTTCATACAGGGTTTCTTCCTTATTCTGTTATGTGGAGTCCTAGGAAGAGAACCGCCTTCTGGCACACTTGTGCTTTAGAAGGGTTGCACTTGAAGCCTGACTTCTGTAGAATAGTCACTAGTTCTTCTAACAGAACCAGTTGTTATTCTTTTGTGTCAGTTGTCAAGAGCAAATCATCTATGTACTGCAGTAGGCATTCAGGGGTTGAGAAGCCATGTAATGCATCTTTCATGTGTAGGTGAAAGAGGTTATGGAATCCCTGGGGGAGACATCGCATCTCCACATGCAATGTCTTCCTTCAAAAGTGAAGGCAAATTTGTACTAGCTCTCTTTAGCCAGTGGTAAGGACCAAAATCCATTGGAAATATCCAATGTAGTGAACCATTTACAGTCTGGGGTCAGCATCTTAAGGACATCAGGGGCTGATGCCACTGTAGCTGAACAGCTTGGGGTTGCCTGATTGAGCCTTCTGTAGTCATTTGTGAGTCTCCAAGCCCCATTTGGCTTTCAAACAGGCCAAATGGGTGAGTTGACAGTCAATCACATGTCCTAATTACACCTTGTAGGAGCAGGGATTCTATGGTCTGTCTTAAAGATGGCAGAGCCTCAGCAGGAAAAGGTTATTGCCTCTGCCTGCAAGGGTCTTGTCCTGTTACATCAATGGTAGTAGTCATTCTACCACAATCATGCTTATCCTTTGCAAACACATCCTTGTGTCTGACAATAATTGGCTGTATGTCTCTGTATCCGTCATGATCCTAAAAGAGGTCTATGACATCTTACTTAGTGTCATTGTGTGTTATAGCTGCAAATGTATGTGAATCCCATATATTGACTGAATGGCATTGTCCTCATATTTGGATCATGAGCCTGTTTGCCAGATCCACAACACATCCATGTTGTGCTAGAAAGTCAATTCCCAAAATACTGGGATGATGATGTAATACCATGAGGTCAAAGGGGAATTTTGTGGTGAGATTGACCACCACTGCAGGAATGTATTTGGACTGATAGGTCTGTAGGGCAGTACCATCCACCCCTTGTGCACCAGTCTCCTGTCTGGTAGACCAGTGTGAAAGTTCATGATTCTCATAGTGTAATACTGACAGGGCTGCTCCAGAATCAAGCAGCATTACTAGTTGGCAGCCCCCAACCTTGGCCTTTACACATGGCCTACTGCTTAGATCCACTATAATAGGGGATATAATGCAGACTAGGGCTCTAATTGTCATTGCCCTTTATTAGAATTCCTTTTCTCAAGTTTCTTTCCAATATCTTGCACCTTCTTATTAGAAGTGCCTGCTATGGGAGTTGTCCCATGCAGTTCCTGTCTCTTGGCTGATACTGCAGCCACAATGTGGGATGGTCATGGAGACACTGTTGGAGGTGATCTTACAGATGGTGGTGCACAAGCAGAGGGCTCTGCAAGTACCAGTGGTAGTACCTATAAATGTGGTGGTGCATGTACAGGTGGTGGTGTGTGTGCAGCTGGTGCTGCATATAAGGGTGGTATTACCTGTGCATGTAGCAGTTCCTGCATATGTGGTGGTTCATATGCAGATGGTGCTGCACATACAGGAGGTGATGCATGTGTTAAAAGTGGAGTGAAAAAGGCACATACTGCTTCAGCTATGGTTTGTGGTTCAGCAGTATGTTCTATTGAAAGGGATGCTGCTCTAGCAATTGGCAGTGAAGTAGCATATTCAATTGGAGAAGGTAATGCTCCGGCAGTTGGCACTACAGTATTATACTGAATTGGAGGGGGTGCTGCTCTGGCAGCTAGCAGTGCAGCAGTATATTCAGATGGAGGAGATGCTGCCGTAGCAGCTGGCAGTACAGCAGTATACTCGGTTGGAGGAGGTGTTGCTCTGGCAGATGGCAGTGCAGCAGTGTATACAATTGGAGGAGGTGCTGCTGTAGTAGCTGGCAGTACAGGTTCATAAATCAGACCTGAACCCCCCAGTGGCCTGTGATGATGGAATTAATGCAGCCACATGGCATTCAGGAATAGGGTTACTAGATTTCCTAGACTGCAGGGCTTCTCGGAGGTTTTTATTCTCCTCTGCAATTTTCCTGCAGGATGGCCCAGTATGTTGATACTTGCCACCCTGTCTATTCCCTTTGTTGTTATGCTTTCTTTCTTTCCAGTTTTTATTGTGGTTTGCATTGTTGAGAGCAGGAGCCTTTTTACTCTGTGCCCTCCCCCCACTATATAGTGGGTTGCCCCTCCAGAAGGCTGCTGAATAGCAGCAACCTTCTCTTTAGTTCCAGAATGAAGTATATGCATGTACACCTGAAATGCTCTTTTAACCACTTTCAACATTTTTGCAAAATGATCCTCCTCAGGAAAAATAGAACACTCAACCCTCTCATGGAGACCTGGTATCATATTACATAGGAATAAATCTTTATACTTCAAATTATCAGCTTCATATCTTTTGTTTGCTAATGCTTTGCCTGAATTATAAGCCATCCACAAATGTCCATGATAGTTTGCAATGGATTCTTTAGCCCCTTGCTTCACATTATATGCCAGTCAAGCTCCAATTATTCCTGGGTACTGTACTGCCATCAAGGCTGAACAAATACTAGTCCATTCTTTTTTTGCACCATCTCTTATGTCTTACAGAAGTTTAGACCAAAGGCTGAGATCTACAGTTAATCTCATCACTTGTACACAACCATTCGGAGGTAAATCAAGCATTCCACAATGTGCTTTAACCTTGGCAAGGTGACAACTCAAATTATCAGAGGGCTGCATGTGTCCAATGCTGTCAGCCATCTGTTGTGCTGACTGTGCAGACTTCATGGGGTTAAGTGGCAGTGGTTTTGTTTCAGGAAGAGCTAGAGTGGCACTGTTTAATGCAGTCTCTGCTACAGCATGCGTCAAACCTCTCTCAATATTTGTCTGCTTACTAGCCTCTTTTATATATTCATCCACTTCCATTCTAAGTGCCTCCCTCTGTTCATTAGTAACATCGAGTCTACCAAAAACTTTCATAATCATGACCCGAACCTCTTGCTTGTCCCTAGTAATCAAGGCAGCAATCACAACTCCCTGTGGTTATATACTCCAGCCTCCATGATGTGATGCTCGGCCATTTTGTGATGATGACCCATGGGAGTGACCATCTTGGGTTATGACAGCTTGTACCTCATCATCACTATCAACATCCTGTTGGCCATCATGGGGATGGCATGGTGAAGTGACGTGATGACGTCTGTGTTTACCATTTTGAGGCACTAACAATTCTCCATTTTATGAAACACTAGGAGGATGGACAATCATTGGGCTAATCCATGCCACAGCACTCTTGGGTTCCTCATTTTCAGACTCCTCATCACCAGAGGAAGAAAAATCAATGTGCATCTTGTCCTCACTGACCCTAATATGTCCTATAAAAACTTCCCTCTGATGGTGTAGTTTTGCTACCTTTTTCCTACATTTACAATGGTGAATGCCTAAATCTCTTCCAGACACTTCACTGATTAACTCTATCTTTAAATACCTATATGCAATAGTAACCTTGGAGTTTTCCCTGATATGACAATCTAGTTCACCACTTACCTCAGTCAGGTCTAATCTAAGATCCTCATTTTCAAAACGTAAGGTATCATTGGGGTCTGACAGGACATCTTTCATCTGCAAAACCTGTTTTCTACCCAGTTCTGCCCTTTCATAGTTATCTCTTAAAGCATGTAGTTTTTGGTCATTAGTGTGAGCTGAGTCATGTAAAAGTGATTCATTTTGCTGACTTAGGGACTGTATTTGACATTCCAGTCTCTCTACCATCCTTGTATGGTCAGCCTCTATCAGACCCATTTCCTGCCTACACGCAGACAATTCATGTAATGCAGCATCAAAACCTGTAAATATTGCAGTGAATAACCCTTTAGAATTTACTTTTCTGGTACCAATTTTTAATTCACTGTAGTGATCAAAGATAGCCCTGATAGGGTCATCTTTGTCTTTTGCCACAATGGCAAAATACTCAAACCCACCATGGGCAGCATGATATTGTGAGGCTTCCATCCTCAACTCAGTGGTGATTGATTCAGATATGGCAATATTTAAATGGGTAACCCTTAGCTAGCTGTGGATCATAAAGTACATTCCAGACCACAGATCTTGAAAGCACACAGGCAGCCCTTGGCTGATGTGGGCTCCTAAATGAGTATAACACTCTTGGATTTAAACCCAAAAATGAAAGCAGTCTATCTGTCTGTTCAAATTCCTTTACAGCTGTCCCACAGTTGGAAAAAAAACAGCTCACTACACTGGGTTAAATATCTGGAAGGTCTGTTTGTCTAAGTGCTCTGCACTTGGGGATCAAAGCAGACCGAAGATGTTTATATAGAAGATGCTCGCAGCTGCCTGTCACTAGGGATTTCTCACCCAATGTGTTAATTTTCAAAGGAAATTAAAATGTAACTTTGACTAACACTCAGAAATTTGCCACAGTGGTCATGAATGTTACCCAGAAACCAGCTCTGGTATAATAAATCAGATTTTTGTATGTCTACAATGTCAGCCAAAGAAACAACCACAAAAGCAAAAGTAATAAATGATAATTTATTATACTCACACCAAGCACATGACAGAGAAAATCACAAAGGAATTGGGTTCTTAGCAGTCTCAGAAGAATATACAGTTCTCAAGAGAGAGTGAGAGAGAGATGGCTTACACAAGGTTATATATTATAGACAGTATTTTGGTAGCAGATATAAAGAACCTTATCTATTGGCTCTATATTATAAACACGGTTGTACAAGACATTCTCCACTGGATAATTACTTAGGAGACAGAATTACTGATGAATATAATATGAGACAAAGAATATACTACTGTCAGCATGAAGCTTGGACAAATGAAATGCTGACGGGCCCAAACTACATGTGGCATTACTTGCCTAAATGCAAGACAAAACAGAGGATTTCTCTCAGCTTAGACAGAGAAGTGCTAACAGGCCACTACTATGTATGATTATATGAGAATGTATGTAAAGTACATAAAAGGGTATACATTAATCACTAATGATCCCTCACAGTCATCATATCAGTAATTAGGTAGATTATATATGGAATATATGTAAAACATAAACATAAGTAAAATGTATTATATTGAGGTATAATGAATCATGCAAGATATAATCCTATAAAGATGTAAACATTAGCAGTAAAGCACATTCCTTGCACCCATGGTTATATGATGGGTGCTTAATTCTACATGTTAGTGCAAAATAGCAGTATCACAGTATAATAGACCAGAAATATATATGGGACAATAGGGGCATAACCCAGGTGTAACAGTAAAATCTAGGAAAAAACTTCCACTGCTGGCGTAATCTATGATTTCCAAACTTGTTTTTTTGTGGCTTAGATCACCTAAAGGTGATCTAAGTCGTGACTAGCGAAACATATGTATCTCGCTTTGTTTTTGATATATGGGTGCCACAATGTTATCCTATGGGAAAAATCAAAACTTCGTGATGGCATATCTATGGAATTGATTAACCTTTCAACACCTAAATAGCATAATTCACATCTCTTGGGCATCCCCTTAATACCATGCAAACTTCGAGTCAAAAGACCAAACCATTAATCTACAATGCAGTGGGAACATTTTTAAAAGTTTAAAAATTCTTACTTTGTGAGGTAACAAAATCCCCGACTGTTAGGTCAATCCCCATTTGCCAGCTGCCAAAATCGCCATCCACAAGAAATCCTTGACTGTCAGATTTTGACCATCTGGTCAGAAAGTGAAGGTCAAGGATTTTGCTGCCTCATGAAAGGGGATTGCTGGCAGACAGGGATTTTGTCAGCTCACAAAAGGGGATTCAAAAATTCAATCCCCTTTCATGAACTGACAAAATTAGAGTCCACAAGCAATTACTTTTTGTGAAGCAGCAAAATCCTTGACCATGAGTAAATCCCCGTCCACGAGAAAGGCCATCTGGTCACAAAGTGACAGTCAAGGATTTTGCCACTTCATGAAAGAGGATTGCTCATGGACTGGGATTTTGTCAGCTTGTGGACTGGGATTTTGTCAGCTCACAAAAGAGGATTCAAGAACCCAATCCCCCTTTCGCGAGCTGACAAAATCCCAGTCGGTGAGCTGATACCACTTCCTGAGGCAGCAAAATCCTTTACTGTCAGTCAATCCTCATCGGTGAGAAGGGCCATCTGGTCACAAAGAGATGGTCAAGGATTTTGCTACCTCACAAAGCGGATCGGCTGCCGGATTGGGATTTTGTCAGCTAGTGAAAGAGGATTGAAAGTGAGTTGCCATTTTTTGGACAAAACAAAGCAAACCAAAGGTATAGGTTCATAGAGGGCATCACCCTGAACAAAACCCATGCCTTATTGCAACAAGAAGTCACCCATAGAGGAAGCTATGACATTTTGTGTGTGGGGAAAAAATGAAAACAAGATGGCGGCTTACGAACAAGGAATTTTTTCTGACAGACTAGGATTTATTAAGTCCCCTTCTGTGAGCTGACAAAATTCTTGACCATGCGCCCAATCCCCTTTTGCAAAACATACATATAAATCTTGGAGTGAACTGGGCATGCTCAGCACCCCAAAATTAAAAATTAAATAACTTTGGAATGGATTAATATTGGTTTAACAAAATAATGCTGGATTGTTCTGTGACCCAAACCCTGTCTATGTTCCAAATTTCAGAGCAAAACACCAGACAGTGTGGTCACAGCATGATGGGCACAAAATGTATCAAAAGTGGCAAAAACACGATTTTCAGCACTTTGCTGTGCAAATACTGTAATTGTGATCAAAATGCAACTTGGAAAATCAAGAGATCTATAATAAAAAACAAGCATTCCAAATTTTGTGCAAATCCATTTAACAGTTGCAAAGTTATTAATGTGCAAAATTTGTGGTTTAACATTAAAGTGCCTACTTAACCCAAACTATAGGGGTGAGACCGTGCCCCTATTTTATATATATATATATATATATATATATATAATCCACTCTAGGGTGTGTGGTCACTCTCTGATATATACATGCCTTTGTGGCCTTAACATCAACCACCCAAAGCATGCATATATCAGAGCGCGACTGCACACCCTAGAGTGGGTTATCTATCTTATAAAATGACCAAAATTGCTTTGGGGTTGGTGAATGTGCAGGTGTGCGGTCATGCTCTGATATACACATGGTCACATGGTATGTTTTAGAGATAATTTTTACTACCCATTTTATATACTGTGGCCCAGATATTCAAAAGGGTTGTGCATGGTGCAACAGTGTTGCACCATCCGCAACCCACTGATGCGCCCCAACGCAATATTCAAACGGGAAAAGTGCGCGGCACAAATCCCGATGCACCGGAGCACATCAGTAATGTATGCAGGCGCAGGTGGGGGGGTGTGCCCATGCATACTCTGCACAGACCAGGATGTGTGGAGTCATGCATGCGCAACCCCTACCTGCACCAGCACAAAGTTGATCCAAAAAAAAAAGGAAAAATGGATGGCCACCCACAGGTGAGCTGCTGCATTGCAGGGCACAACACGGCAGCTGCCACCTGTGGGTGGCCACCTGAGCTCCGAATGCACCTCCGTGGTGGCGCCCCCCCATGCCCAATTGCAGGCATCAGTATAAAAAGATATACCCAAAATCCCTGGTGGTCCAGAGGACCGCTGCCCGCCCGATCGCAGGCTACGTGAAAGAAGGAATAAGCCTAAATCCCTGGTAGTCCAGTGGACCTGTCTGCCCAATCATGGGCTGAAGTAAAAATAAAATAATACTATTATCCCTGGTGGTCCAGTGGACCTGCCCCCCCCGATAGCGGGCTGAATTAGTAAATTAAGAACATTATTATCCCTGGTGGTCCAGTGGACCTGTCCCCCCAATCGTGGGCTGAATTAGAAAAATAAGAATATTATTATCCCTGGTGGTCCAGTGGACCTGTCTTCCCAATCGTGGGCTGAATTAGAAGTGGTCCAGTGGACCTGTCCCCCGATCGTGGGCTGAATTAGAAAAATAAGAACATTATTATCCCTGGTGGTCCAGTGGACCCCCTCCCCACCACCACTGATCCCCACCACCCGCCCCCGTCAGTGGCGGGCAGCCACCACCACCCGCCTGTGACCCGCCGCCTGCTGACTGGACACCATTGGTAGGGCTGTCGCCCATTGGTCCACGGCATGAGCCAATGAGTATGCATCCCATACCATACTACACATTCCAGATTGGTGTGTAGTACGGTATGAGCTGCACCCCATTGGCTCATGCTGTGGACCAATGGACATGCTCCTACCACAGTGTCAGGGTGGGCAGCGGAGCGGCGGTGGGTGGGTGCTGCCGCCCGCCACTGACCAGGGGGTGGGGCAGTGGGGATCAGTGGGAGGTTGGGGAGGGGGGGTCCACTGGACCACCAGGGATAATTATGTTCTTATTTTTCTTATTCAGTCCGCGATCAGGGGGACAGGTCCACTGGACCACCAGGGATAATATTGTTCTTATTTTACTAATTCAGCCCACAATTGGTGGGGGCAGGTCCACTGGGCCACCAGGGATAATAGTATTATTCTATTTTTACTTCAACCCATGATCGGGCAGACAGGTCCACTGGACCACCAGGGATTTAGGCTTATTCTTTTTTTACGTAGTCCGTGATTGGGCAGGCAGTGGTCCACTGGACCACCAGGGATTGATGATTATTCTTTCTTTACTGCAGCCTGCAGTTGGGCTGTGGGGCACATTACCGCACTGCAGGGGACATCAGTCCCTGACAGCTGCTGCCTGGCAGGGCGCCAGGCACAAGTCGTCGGGGATCTGCACACCTGCATGCAAATGGGGCCATAATGACATGCAGATGGCCCCATGTGCACCTTGCATACATTATGGCCCCATTTGCATGTCAACTTTTGAATATTGCAGTTGCTGCACCTTGCGTAACGGAACTTGCGCTAGCGCATCCCCATGCTCCACTCTGGCCACTGGTGCCAGCGCAGTGCCACTGCACCATGCGCACTGCGGGTGGCCAGGGTGCGATATTCAACGATGCTGAGCCATGGCACAGTTCTGTTGAATATCGCCCAGTCAACACCCCTGCACAGCCAAGTTGCTTTGTGCCCAGGCTTGTGCCACAGCCTGGCGCAGTTTGAATATCTGGGCCTGTATATATTTATAGATAAAATTATAGGTTGAGTAGGCACTTTTACAGTTAAACCTCATATTTTGCACTTTAATAACTTTGCAACCATTTGATGTATTTAGATAAATGTTTGCATGCACAGTTTCCTGCGGTAGATCTCTTGACGTGCCAGGTTGCGTGTCAGTCAGATTTGCATATTCGAGCTGCGCATAATAAAAAAATGTGAAAATTCACCTTTTTGCAGTGTTTTTGTCATCACACTGTGACCAAACAGTTTGGAAGTTTGGTCTGCAATTTTCAGGGTAGAAAGTGCATTCCCCACAGAGCATGCCTTAATTGGTTTGGTGAGACAATATTCCAAAGTTAGTTTTGAAATTTAGGGTTCTAAGCATGCTCAGTTCAGTCTTTTCGGGACAGGAATGGAACGAAAAATGATTTTGCTCTGACAAACAAGGATACTTTTTCTTGAGAGGCTAATCCTTGTTCACCAGAAAAAAAAAATCCTTTTTTGTGAGCCGCAATCTTATTTTGAAAATTTGGCTCAAACAAGTGTGATAACTGTGCTCATAGATTTCTGTTACAGACATCAAAGTATGTTTCTTGCTCACTGGAAGTTGATGAGCTGTTCCTTGTGGTTTGCAGTGTTTGTGTGCCCCTAGAAAATATATATTTTTAGCAATTTATATCCTTTTTTGTCACTTGCTAATTTCCTTTTTAGCCATTCCTTTTTCATCATGGCGAAAAAGGAAATTGTCTGACAAACAAGAATTTCAACTTTTCAAGACCAGGTGGCCAGACCAGAAATTCTTGTTCACCATCCAATTTCATTTTTCGCCATGACAAAAGGATGATAAAAAGGAATTGCTCTGGTGAACAAGGATTCCTGAATCCTAGCCATCTAGTGTAAAAAAGTAAATCTGTATTCACCACCAATTTCTTTTCCACCATGATGAAAGGGATGGCGAAAAAATCGGCTGACAAAAAAGGATTACTTTTTTGTCCATCTGGTCCTAAAAACTGAAAATCCTTTTTTTACCAGCCGATTTCCTTTTTAGCCATGACAAATAGGGATGGCAAATAAGGAGATGGTATGGCAAAAAAGGATTTTTGCTAGGGCCATCACATCTGTAAAAGTATTTTTTGGACATTCTGGTCCAGAAAAATAGAGGACTCTTGCTCTCTTTGCCCCATAAATTGCCCTGGTGTCTAGTGGGAACTCCTATCCATAATTCCAATATACAGTATTGTCCCCATTTATTTTTTTTATATTTGTTTTATTATTATTGTGACTTTCTTCCACTATGGCTGTTTTTTTCCATATATAACCCAAGACCCTTTTTTTGTTTTTTGGAGGGGTATTGTTGTAGAGGGTAGTATTCTCCTGGTTTATCCCTGGTGTCTAGTGGTAACCCCCATTCTCCTATGCCCATTTTTTTAGGGCTGCAATAGGTGGAGCCTGCAGCCCTCTTGCATTATCTCTAAAAATGAGCTACCAGATTCAGACCGTGGAACACTTCCTTTGACGTTTTCCAATGATCCTTCCACATCTTTGTAGCCCTTCAATTTAACCCTTGCAGAGCTGCAGACTGAACATCTGTCCAGAGCTCAATCAAATGGAATACTTCCTTTGGAGTTTACCAAGTCTTTTTGCACCCCCTTTAATTTAATCCTTGCAATGCTGCAGACTGAACATCTGTCCAGAGCTCAATCAAATAGATTCATTCTAGTTCTTTTGGCAGCCTAGGGGTTAAGAAACAAATGCTTCTCCACCACCTTGTAGTGTTTCAGTGAGTAGAAGAAATGTGTTTTCTTTTGAATCCAACTTGGTAAACAGCATTTACACTTCCTCTGATGCTTTTCAGCAAATGGCAGTAAATTGCAACAGAACATTAAAGAAATCACAATAACAGATTGCTACTTATCAGCTCCATGCCATTTAAATCTGTTTTCTGTGTCACAGCTAACTTGCATTGCTGGAGAATTCCATACTATGCAAATGAATGTGTATTGCAATTTGTGCAAAATATGAGTTTTTCAATTAGATGGAGTCTATAATATAACAGAAATGATCTGTAACAACACCAACAATTGAAATGCATGGAACTCTGATGCAACAACTCTGTATTTTGAAGTTTCTCTATTGTATTGCTGACTATTTCTAAAATGCTCCATAGTTTCAGAAATAACGTGGGAGATGTGAGTGTGGAGCACAGTTTAGTTCAGTGTTTTACTTGTTAGGTAATGATCAATTTCTGCATGTCCCGAGGGCATTGCTATATGAGAACAGAGGCTGGCAATTATAAGACAGTCAGGCTTCCAATGCTGATTTGCTGCTGAAGTTTGAATGCCACAGCTCATTTGCATACCTTGAGTAGTTCACATTGACAGAACTTGTATTGTTTATGTGTGCCAATGGTACATTTTGAGAAACAAATGGAGTTTTTCTGCAGTAAGCAAATTATCATTATAAGCCTCCTTTCTAATAAACATTGCCAACTTAAGTTCGTATGGCGCTGCACACCAGACCTGCTGAACTCAATCCACAGTTGGTAATACACAACATGGTACTGTAAAACTAAACTGTGCATTTTGTATATGTATCCAGAAGCAACAGGTGTTACTAATAAGGTACTAATCTATACCTACAAGTTGGCTGTAAGCAGGCTCCCAAAAGTAAAGCTACACAATTGTGTGAAAGCCATGATAAGCTGTGCTAACCAGGTGCAAATCACCACATGGATTGAACCAGCTTGACACTGCAGCACAAGTGGAAAACAATGTTTCAATATAAAGAATGATTATTTCATGAAAATGAAACATTCAGTAGCCTGATTTTCATACATTGTCACACAAAGGACCTACACCAGTAACCCGCGCTGCATTGTAAAATAGTATGCATCTAATCAATCAAGTGAAACATGACGGAAGTATGGGGAAAACCTAAAGGGCAAGAGAAGCTGTATCTGAGGTTCAAATTGCCACATAAATATTACAAACGTCTTTTTTTTTTTACACATGCAGGCATCTGCCAGTTTTGAAGTAAAAGCAGAATCAACTGCCTCTACAAGTAATCAAGATAATGAAATTGCAACCCAAATGCAAACTGAAATTACATTTATTTCCACAGAATGGTGGTGGTGGTGGAAGGGCGTTCTGGTAAAGAGGCTTACATTTAATACTTTTGTAGCAGTGGTAATAGTAATAACCCCTTATAAAAAGGGATATTAATTCTAAAAGATATCCAAAAAAATGTTTGTAGACAGCCGTGATTCAAGACTGCTCCAGGCTACCTGCATTTTTACAGAACTCCAAGTAAATTCACAAGTCTTACTGTTTTTATATACTAACATACTAAGACGCCAACAGAGTAGGCCTAATGGTCAATCAAGTCTGTTTGAAAATCAGCACCCAGCCAGGACACTGTTGCTGCCCTTCCCACCTCCCCCAAAACCCCCGACCCCATCTTCCATTGGGGTTACACCTCCAGTTCTGACATTACTCAGTTTAACCTTCTCCTTATACCTGTCCCAGCCCCTCTTGAATCACTCTACCATATTAACAGCCACCAGTTCCTCAGGCAGTGTGTCCAAGCATCCACCACCCTCTCAAAGAAGTAGTGTCTCCTAGCCTTGCCCCTGTGTCTCCTGCTGGCACGGGGTCAATACCACACACAACACTATGCCACATGGCACAATCACGCTGCCGATACAGTGCAATTCTTGCCATGTGGCATATCTTTCTTTTATGTGGGGGGCTCTACCCCCACACCCCTGTTACAGGGGGCTGTACCCCCGAACCTTCCTCAATATAGATTTTCAAATGCGGGGTGGGGTTCAGGTCGGGGAGCACACAAATATTAAAAAAAAAATTTCTGGGACCGGGAATCAAACCCGGTCCCAGAAGCACTGCCTGGGTTTCCTGCTGCTGTGGCTCAGTCTGTTGAGCCACAGCAGTTGGTCAGTGGAACCCACTCCCAGCAGAGATCTTATCCTCTGCCAGGGAAAGTGGGAATGGTGCAATACGGTCTACAGCATTATATGCAGTATTTTACCATTCGCTCACTAGTGCAGTGCTGTACCAGGTTAGCCATAATGTCGTACGTTATTAAGTGTGCAGCATTATGACCCAGTAAGCCTCCTGCCTACCAGCCTCATTGAGTGCCCCCTAGTGGCTCCCTCCTCTCTCAGCTTGAACACCCTATTTAGGCTATCCCTATTTACTCCCTTTAGATATTTAAAGACCTCAATCATATCCTGTCTGTCCCTCCTCTCCTCCAGGAAGTACAAGTTGAGCTCCTCAAGTCTCTCCTCAGGATCTTTCCCCCAGACCCTTCATCATCCTGGTTGCCCTCTTCTGGACCCTCTGCAGAAGTTCAATGTCCCTTTTCAAGTATGGATGCCAAAACTGCATGCAGTACTCTAGGTGTAGTCAAACCAGGTAATTATATAGAGGGAGAAGCACCTCCCGTCTCCTCAAGGATATCCCCCTGTAGCAGCACCTGAGCGTTTTATTTGCTTTCACCGCTGCCCTCCTACACTGCTCTGAGTTGTTCATTTTGGCATCCACAACCACCCAAAGATCCTTTTCCCCTCCTGAAACCTGCCGAAACCTTCAGTTTCTCCCTTGGTGAAAAAAAACAAACAATCAATGTCAACCGCTCAGTGCAAAATAAAGCAAAAATGCCCGGTTCATACTAAATTTCAAGAAGCATATGACCAAGAAAAGTGTAGTCAGAGTGTTCCAACTGCAAAATGAAGTAAGCATGTGGTCTCAAAAGGGAACAGTAGCAGAAATGCAATCTGCAAATTTTGTCAGTGACCCACATGAAACTGAATGGTCATGCACAATGACAGATATATGTATCAAGCCATTCTGTTTTCCAGGATTCGTACAAAATCTCAACAACCAGAACCCCAACATGTAAAATCCTGACATACCAAAATCCCGACCTGAAAAATCCTGATATTACCACTGCCTGTATTCACATAATCCCAACATGTATAACAAACAATACATTGTAACTTAGCATCATTGACTATTGACTATTCCAGGACCTTCATGACTTGGCAGATGTCTGATTTAAATCTGTCGCTTGAGTTTATAATAAGGGATTTTGAACAGGTGGAACTAAATGCCTGCAAAATAGAGTATCCTGAAACATCTAACAAGGGATGTTTGTTTCATTTTGGACAAATAGCGTGGAGAAGGAGACAGGGGCTGGGTTTGTCACCACAGTATGGCAGTGAAAAGTATTATGTCAGACAATAGTGCTCCACTGTTGGCATGGTATGAAGAAAATTATATTTTGTGCAGAGTCAGGAAATAAGTGAGGAACAAAACTGCTATTAGAAGCCCACCTCTTTTGCCACCTGAATTCTGGTCTGTCCATGACTATGTCAACAATGGAATTCCACGCACAGAAAACAACATAGAAGCATGGCACCGCAGACTGGGCGCATTAATAGGTTCTTCACATGTGGGCACCAACCGATTCATAGCTCAGCTACAAAAGGAGGCAATGCTTGCTACATAGATACGTAGACATTGTCAGCAGATAAGGGCCTATGGTCCACCCAGTCTGTCCATTTGAGCTTGTAAGTTCCCTTTACGTTTTTCTAAAAGTCTGTTGCCCCTTATCCCTGACCTCCAGAATTCCCTTGCATTCTTAAATTCCATGATTGTTTCAGCCCCCACCACTTCCTCTAGCAGGGTGTTCCACTTGTCCACCACCCTTTCTGTGAAAAAATTCCTCATGTTTCCTCTGTATCGCCCTCCCTCCATCATCATCCCATGCCCTCTAGTTCTGGAGTATCTTTTTTGATGGAAAATAGTATATTCCTGCACCCTGTTCCTCCATATAAGGTACTTGTATATCTCTATCACATCCCCTCTCTCCCTCCTTTCCTCCAGGGAGTACATATTCAAGTCCTTCAGCTTGTCCTCATAGGACTTGTGATGCAATCCCTGTACCATCTTTGTTGCCCTCCTCTGAACCTTCTCTATCCTGTCTATGTCCTTACGTAGGTATGGTCTCCAGAACTGTACACTGTATTCCAGGTGGGGCCTCACTAGTGTCTTGTATAGTGGAATTATGACCTCTCTTTTCCTGCTGGTGATGTCTCTGCCTATGCATCCCAGCATCCTATTTGTTTTACCTGCTGCCTTGTCACACTGTTTCCCTACCTTGAGGTCATCAGAGATAATAACCCTGAGGTCCCTTTCCTGCTTGGTGCATACTATGTCCTCCCCACCCAACTGATATGTTGTTCCAGGGCTTTTGTGCCCCAAAAGCATTATCTTGCACTTCTTCACGTTGAATTCCAACTGCTAAACCCTTGACCATTCCTCAAGATTCGGCAGGTCTCTCCTGATTCTGTTTACACTCTCTGGTGTGTCCACTCTGTTACAGAGCTTCGAGTCATCAGTGAACAGGTAAATTCTGCCTTCTAGGTCCTGTGCAATGTGACTGATGAAGATGTTGAATAGGACCGGTCCCAGCACTGATCCCTGTGGTACCCTACTGGTCATGATTCCCTCTGTGGAGTAACAGCCATTTACAACCACCCTCGGTGTCCTGCTGCCCAGCCAATTACCCACCCTATGCACTACTGTCCTGCCCACCTTCATATTCCCAAGTTTGTTTAATAGCTTTCTATGTGGCACTGTGTCGAAGGCCTTGCTGAAGTCCAGATAGGCCATGTCTACTGCCCTTCCCTGATCTACATCCCTTGTCACTCAGTCAAAAAATTCAAAGAGGTTGGTCTGGCGTGACCTCCCCCTTGGTGAAACCATGCTGCCTTGGGTCCTGTAGTCCATTGATATCCAGATGTTCCAACAATCTCTCTTTCAGTAGTGCTTCCATGATATTCCCACCACCGAGGTCAGTCTGACTGGTCTGCAGTTACCTGCTTCATCTTTTTTTCCCTCTTTTGTTTAAGGGAATTACAACTGCTGTCCTCCAGTCTTTGGGTACCTCCCCTGTTTCCAGTGATCAACTAAACCAGAGTGCCAGAGGTTCAGCCACCACCTCTATTACTAACTTTAGAACCCTGTTGTGCACCCCATCTGGCCCCATCACTTTATCGACTCTTATTCCTTCCAGTTCTTTTAGGACCCTTTCCTGTGTAAAGGGACTTGTGTCCATTTCTGCGATGTTCTCTCTCCTTGTACTCCCTTCAGGCCCATTACCCTCCTCTTTCTCAGTAAAGACTGAGCAGAAATTTCTGTTCAGTTTGTCAGCTTTACTGTTATCAACCTCCACATGGCCCCCATCCTCCCCCTTCAGTCTCACTAGCCCTCCCTTTGCACTTCTTTTTTCACTTATGTATCTGTAAAAGGTTTTGTCCCCTCTACCCACTGATTTGCGATTCGTTCTTCTATCTGACATTTGGCTTCCCTTACTGATCTCCCTGCCTCCCTTTGCTTCTCCTGGTACTTCTTCCTATCTCCTTCTGCCTGTGTCTTTTTTTATTGCCTGAATGCAATCTTTGTGGCTTTTACTTTCTCACTACCTCCTTGAAAAACCATAATGTCCTCATCTTTCTTTTCCTCTTGCTAACTTGCTTAATGCATAATTCTTTTCCTCTTGTAATCCCTGTTTTAAATATTGCCCACTGTTCTTCCACCCCGATTCCCTCCCCATTCCCATTAGTGCCTCTTTCAAGCTTGTCCCCATTTTCCCAAAGTCTGCACTTCTAAAATCCAGGATACGTGTTTTTGTGCAGCATGGTTCTGTTCCTCCTGTGATTTCAAACCACAGTGACCAGTGGTCACTGTTCCCCAGGTGCTCCCACATTGTTACCCCTATCATGCTGTCCCTGTTTGTGAGCACAATGTCCAGTATTGACTTCTGCCAAGTTGGTTTCATGACCAGTTGCTTAAGGGAGGCGCCTTAAAGTGAGCCCAGGATAAATCTGCTCATGGTTGATGCTGCTGCTGGGAGACTCCAGTCCACATCTGTAATATGGAAGTCTCCAACCAGCATCACCGTCCCCTTGTCTGCCATCCTTTGGATGGCTAGCACCAACATTTCTTCCTCCTGGGCTGGTAGTCTATAGACCACCCCTATGTAGATGGCTGTCTCCATTTTCCTTTCCAGCTTAACCCACATTCTCTCGCCCCCATTTTGTTCCTCCTGAATAGCTGTGGCCTTTATGCCATCTTTCACATAAAGTGCCACCCCTCCTCCCTTCCTACCTGCCCTGTCTCTTCTGAATATGTTGTAGCCAGGTATAGCAATCTCCCAGTAGTGGTTATCATTACACCAGGTCTCTGTGATGGCCACAATGTCCCGGTCCAACTGCACCATGGCAGCCTCCAGATTCTCCATCTTGTTGCTAAGGCTCCTGCTATTGGCACACATGGCTTTCCATGATGTGAACTCCCTGGACTGTTTAGCTGTTCTACTCCAGTCCTCTCCCTGGTTGTCATTTATCCCTGGTTCTCCCTGTTGTCTGCCCTTCTGTTGAATTTTGTCCCCTTTCTCCCAGTTCCCATGGTTGCTTATCTCAATCTTTTGCTGAGACAACAATTGAGAAGATTGTATGAGGCTTGCCTAGATCACCTGCAAAGGCTTGCCTAGATCATCTCCGGGGGATTGCACGTAACTTGACACTATAAATACTTTAAATGCAGGGTTTTAACTTTTAAGTTAACTTTTAACTATTAATATAATTAAAGAGACAAATTTTAACGGTGTTGTTAATTAGATCACTGAGTTTCTGGATCAGACTGGATAACTAGATTACTGCAGAATGGAATGAACATCAAATATTGTAAATTAAATTTATTGTTTGTTATACACGTTGGGATTATGTGAATACAGGCAGTCGTAATGTCAGGATTTTTCATGTCGGAATTTTGGTATGTCAATATTTTGTGGTGTCAGGATTTTGGTGTTATAATTTTATATATCAGGATTTAGTAGCTAACCCCTGTTTTCCAGTAGGTGTGGTTCACTGCTTTCCAGGTGAAGTTTCTGAATCTTGGGGGAAGGGACAGTGCTCATTTTTCACACTGTCTGCATTTAGTCCTGGTGAAGGGTGAGGGACTGCCAGAACTGGGTACTAAAGCCTTTTGTTTATCTATAGTGACAGGTACAGTGTGTGATTGGTGAACAGTAAGGGACTGACACCACTGGAGACTGAAGCCCTCTGTAAATCCACAGGGGCAGATGCAGTGTAGAACAGACAGTCCAGGGCTTTTACACTGTGATAGATATAGTGCTGATGAAAGGTGACAGACTGACAGCACTAGAGACTGAAGCCCTCAGTTTATTCACATGGGTAGGTACAGTGTGGACAGGGACAGTGCAGGGTTCTCACACTGATGGTTTCAGTGCTGGCAAAAGCTAAGGGATGGGCAAAACTGGGGACCACTCTACTATCTTCTTGTCCACAGTCTCTATTGGCAGGTAATATTTTATTTTTTTTTGTAATTACTATTTATCCCACCTGCTGTCCCACTGGAGCCACACCATCGGGAGTCGCTAATCAAGCCAGTCTCTGCCAATGCCTTACCTGTTAACTCGGTCCCTCCATTCTACCTCGGATACCCCCCAGGCAAGGTCAGGGTAGGGGCAGACCCCTGAATCTTGCATGAGTCAGGGTCTGAGGTCACAGGCAGGCACAAGCACATCAAGACCTCGGCTCAGTGCTCCATCTTCCCGGCTCCAGTGGGGGTGTTTTGGTGTTTCTGTGGGATGCCGTGGGCCCATACATCAAGGCACGAACGCCGACATCGGCAACGTCCCTCCTCTCCTTCCATGAAGGAGTAGTCCCTGAGGCTTATTGGTTGCTGACCTACGCCCTCAACCAATCACACCCTCGGGACCCCAGCTTGCCATCACGCCCCAAGCTTCCACCAGGGGTTGCTGCTTGCTGGGTTGTGAAACCCTCCCTCCCCAGATAAGGCACACTGTCTTTGGATGCTCCAGCCTTTCTCCCCTCCAACCCCTGGCAGCCTGAGGTCACTCCTGTACCTGGGTCGCCAGCATGGTGCGAAGTGTGGTGTCCAGCGCCTCAACCCTCAGCACCACCAGGCTGGCTATTGGCAGGTAATTTTAGAAGGCCACCACCTTCTGGGACAAAATATACTTTCTAATGTTACCCCATCTTGCAATCTGTGACCTTTAGAGCATGTCCATGTGTCCTGCTGGAGAACATATCAATATGTTCAATCCTGTCATTACCCCTGAGAATGAAAAGACTGAGATCATATCCCATCTCCGACTGCTGTTCCAGAAGGATGAGCAAAAGGATTAGGAGCACCCACATATGCAGAAAGCACCAAGACTGCAAAAATATTACTTAAAGTCCTTTATTTAACTGATGTGCATAGTGCACACACACATAGTGAGCATAAAAAGTGATGACTGAGCCTCTCTGCAACTAACATTTCTCTTGACCCCTGCCAGGCATTATCAGAGTGATTTACTCTGATGATGCTTGGCAGGGACCAGGAAAAATGTTAGTTACAGAGAGGCTCAGTCACCACTTTTGTATGCTCACTATGTGTGGGTGCACTATGCACGTCAGTTAAATAAAGAACTCTGAATAATATTTTTGCAGTTCTGGTGCTTTCTGCATATGTGGGTGCTCCTCACCCTTTTGCTTGTTTTAGTTTTTTTCATTGCTGAGAGCCATATTACTTGTCCTGTCTCTCTGAATCCATTTTGCTTTGTTCCACAGGGAGAAGATGGTAACAACTACTAGTAAACATAAATGTGGATATTATCGGTTAGATCCTTCCAGGTATTCCTGTTTTGAAAATGCAGCTTCCCCTTAACAGCGGTATCTAAACAGAAAGTCCACCAGTAAATTTATTTTTATATTTAGTACTGAACAAATTCTCTTTACTGCTGCAGTAAATGTAAACACTGGAGGAAATATGAAGAAACTGATAGAGAGAGGCTTACAAAGGATGTCAGTAGGCACTGTATGCGACTGCATAAATATGCAGAACTAAAAAATGCTACATAAATACACTGCCACTAAGCAAGTGACAGATGAGGGGGGTCAACATAAAAAGGGAGCTTGGTTTGCACACAGAGAGGAGTGAGAAGGTCAGTTTTCCTGTGTGAGACAGTGATACAGAGCATGTAAAAAGTTGGAGTTATTGAAAATATGATGGGGAGCATAATTTTCTACATAACCCATTTTCTTAAAGCAGCAGTTGTGTCATCAAAGAAGAAAAAATGTGGGTTGGAATTGACAACCATCTGATATCTTTCATGATCCCCCACTCAAAAATGAATACCGACACAATTTAACTTGCTGCAGTATAAGACTGCACCAAAGATTTCAGCATCTATGTCAAGCAGGTGTTTCTCTGCTTGACATATGTGTTGCACTATTTTGGCAGTGTCTGATAGAGTTTAGTACCAAGCATTATAGCGCAGTGGGTTAAGGCTCTGAGCTGCAGATCTGGAGACCTGGGTTTGAATCCCACAGCTGCCTAGGTGCATACTGTGTGATCCGGAGCAAGTCACTTAACTTCCTTGCACTCCCAGGTCACACCTGTAAACAAGCTTTCAGCTTAGTATGTCTCTCCTGGTAAAAAAAAAAACATAAATATTCTTGACCTTATCCTCATTTCCATCTGAGTGCACCCTAACCCCCTTTCTGCCGATATCATGATATTTAGGGCTTAATTAAGTAAATCTGTATCCAAATTTCCTCCCTGTGTACCAAGTGAACCATTTTCTATGCGAAAAAAAAAAAGACTAGCAATGCATTCCCTGGCTTTCAATAAATTTATTTTGGGATGGTATTATACTTTACACATTCTTGTCATCTATGATTCTAAAATGTTCACCTATTAAGTTATGAGGCTATGCTGAATTTTGCAAATGTGGGCTCATAACTTTGGTAATATTCAATATTTTGACTACAAATTTTTAACATACCCATTTTGTTACATCGACTCATGACAGTGACAGCTGTCAGTTTTCAGCTTCTACCCAAAATGTGTGTTTGTAGCCCAAAAGTTGATTTTGCATTCCCTGAATGACATCACCTTTAGGCTAGTAGTTGAATGTTTTCTCTGCCCTTCTTTATGAGGCAGTGTCAGCACCGGTTACCCCCCTCGACAGTGACATTTCACCAGCGAGGTCCTCCACAGTGACTACAGTGCCATGCCGCTGTGGGAAACCAACTAGAACCTGTCGCTGTCTATCAGGGGTCCTACACCCCCCAATCAGCTCTGACTTGTAGTTGAGAATCCTAAAGTGAGGGGTGCGGGGGTGCAGCCCCCACATGGGGGTTCAGGGGCAAAGCCCCCCAAAGAAAACACAGACAGCCTGTAGGAACTGGCATCCATCTGCAGAATGCGGTCACCCTGCTGGTTTTGCTGACAGGGCATTTAACAAATATTTTGTCAAGCACCCATTGTAGATCCAGTCAGCACATGGCTGTGTTGAACATTTGGTGTAAAAATATTTAAAAAATTATTTTCAATATTTTTAACCAAGATTCCTCTCCTGCAGCCCCATCAGCTTTGGCTAGAGTTTGTTTGTATGGGGCCAATGCTTTTTTGTGAGGAACAAAATCCTATGGCCACCATTTTCTTTTTACTTAAAAACATTTAAAGTACATAAAAATGTCTTTAAAAAAAAAAACTAAACCTAGCTAAACAGGACCCATTTAGCTAGATTCTGGTGTTTTTTTTCTTTAAAGTTGCCAGAAGTATGTTTTCTGGCATCCAAAATCCAGTGTGCCCAGCTTAGTGAGAGAAGTCATTCACCTACATTCTCTGTATGAGAACAGTGGGACATTCTTGAGTTCTGCAGCCTCAGCTGAAGCTCAAGCTACAGGCTGCTCTCACAGCAATGAGCCACCATTTCACTGATGTCTAGTGGTGCCCTCCAAATTGCTGTCCCTTCACGTATGTAATGTAGCCTGGTGTCTAGCGGTGCACCCCAACCTCCCATTGCTATCCCATTAAGTATTTTATGTTTCCCTGGTGTCTAGCGGCACCTCCCCAATTGCTTCCCCCTATTTATATTATGTTTTCCTAGTGTCTAGTGGCACCACCCACCCTCATATCACTGGCTCCATATGTATATAATTTTTCCCAGGTGTCTAGTGGCACCCCCCACCCTCTGATCACTGTCTCCTCATTCCAGAAATGTTTCCCTGGTGTCTTGTGGTTCCCCCACCCTCTGATTGCTGTACCCTCATTCCTGTAATGTTTCTCTGGTGTGTAATGGCACCCTCCACCCTCAAAGTGTCATTCCCTTTTGTATCCCTGGTGTCTTGCGGTGCCCCCACCCTCCAATTGTTCTCCCCACATTATATTTCCTGTAATAAAGAAAGCTGTCTCTCAATGATGCTTTTTTTAATTAACCCTGTAAAAAAGAAAACTGTCCCTCACCAATCCACCCCCCCACCCCAACCTCCCACTGAGCACGCACCAGCCCGCATCTTCCCACAACCCCCATAACCCACACTTACCAAAACATGTTTCAGGGCAAAGATCCACTCTTCAATCCAAGACACGTCTTACTGCTGGAACCGCCAGCTGCAATATGTAAGGTAAATGTGGTTCAATGTATTTCAATGGGGTTTTGAACTTTAATGCATAACTTTGTTATTTTTGCATATTTTGACCCCAAATTTTCAACATAGCCTTTTTAGGGACCCCACCTCATGACACCACTCACAAGTGGAATTACGCAAATCAAAACTGAAAGGCGATTTTGTGGTTGGTTGGCAAAATCACCTTTCAGGCAGGATATGAACATTTTCACCACCCTTGTTAATGAGGAGAGGTCAGAAGAAGGCTATGTTGAAAATCTGGTGTCAAAATATGTACAAATGGCAAAGTTATGTGCATACATTGAAATTTTTCTATGCTCGCTCATAACTGTGATAATTTTAAATAGTTCACACCAAATGTTCACTTTAGCCATTTTTTTAGACCACCTCATTAACGTGACAGTTGTCATTTTTCAAACCCTGGCCACATTGTGTTTCCCACCTGTGGCATGTAATGACATTTCAATGCCATGGAATGACGTTTAGGTGGGGATTTGAAAATTGCCACTACCGGGTTCATGAGGTGAAGTAATAAGAAGGCTGTGCTGACAATTTGGTGTACAAATATGGTAAAATGCCCAAATCATGAGTGAACATTGCAGTATTTCAATGTTCACTCATAACTACTAATTTTCACTCCAAACATTCAACATAGCCATTTTTTCACACCACCTCATAAATGTGACATGTATCATTTGTTAATTCTTGAATGAGATGTGTTTTCACACTTCTGGTGTGAATGAAATGACATTTCTACCAGTATACTATAAAGGGTACATGTTGTGTATATAAGGCAAATCATAAAAACAGTATCTTCAAAATTTGAGGTCAAAATTTTACAAAATAAATAATTGTTAACAAACTTTGTGTGTAGTGCCACTCTTGGTCCCAATGGGTACACTTTGTGATCCCATGTGGGTAAACTCAGTTTGAGGCTGAGCTCAGTGACCCAGCTGGATTGGGTGAGGGTGGGGGTATGTTGCTGTTATGTAACATCCCCTTGCCAGGAAATGAAAGGTGCAGGGTTGTCCCCATGGGCCTGGACACCATATAGTGAAGACAACTGTCCTTTTGGCATAGGGCACTGGGCCTCTGCACCCCTGGGTGGCAGACAGCCCTGTGAATTGTCTGACAGATGCATTCTTTGCCCTATGTATCTGTATCTGTAGCCACATGGATGTGCAAGGTCTACTGGGCCCTGCACTTCTGCAGCCCACCAGACAGCCCCAAGAATACTTCACATCCATCACTTCACTGAACTGGCACTTCTGTAGGCAGACAGAGTCTTCCCTTGGTGCAGGGCATCAGGTCCCAAAGGGACCTGCATGAATGAAGATATGATTCCACTATCTCAAAAAGAATGAAAATTCTTTGCAAAAAATATTCCTTAATGCACTGGTTAGGGTAACTTAATGCCACAAAAGTAGCCCCCCCCAGCAGCAAAATAAAAACAACATTAGGGTTTTGGGTCTCTGGAGTATTGGTGAATTAGTGGTGGGTCTTCCTTGGGATTCTCAGACCTAATGCCCACCCCTTTCCCTGTCACACATGATCTCCTTTCTTCATGTAGGGCCTATAAGGCCCTGCATGAGGAAAGTTACAACAAATTGTGTTGCTAACATGTGGCAAGACATAGAGAACTTCTCTACATTAGAAGAGTGTATTACTATGAGGCACTGGCTTGAACCTGTACTTTGTGCTTTGGACAAAAGAATATGGTCTGGGGGGGCTGAGCACTGCAGTACACAACCCCAAGCAAGATCCCACCACTGATTTGACAAGACTCCAGAGGCCCAAAGCCCTAATGTTTTTTACTTTTGCTGCTTGGGGGCTAGGAATGAAGTGTTAGGGTTGGAATCCCTAATGCCACATGTCCCTACTTGTGTTGTATTACGTTACTCTAACTGGTGCATTAACAAAGTTTTTTGCAAATAATAAAAATATATAAATGATATGCAGTGGGGACCTCATGAGTGGCATAAACAGCATAAGAATAGATAAATCATTTATCACCCAAGGTCCCCTCTGTGTATTTCATTTATACAATAAAATAGGACCTTAAGTGGTAAATAATTCACTATAAAAAAAAAATTATGAAAGTCCGTGGGTTTATTTTTTTAAGTAGTGACACTGTGTATGCCCCCATCCAATTGGCCATAGCCCTTACCATGGATGTGGTGTCCAGATGACAAACTGATGCTGTGAAATGTCAGTTCTTTGGTGCTGCAGAACTTCAACAGAAATTGCAAACCACCACAGCAGAAGTTCCATGGCTCATGGTAATCCAGCTGCAGAACTTGGTTCAAAGTGCTACTGAAAAATTGGAGCCTTGATTGACTATTACCATTCTGTGGCCTCCTTTTCTGCTCCCCTTTATTGTTAACCCTATTTATAGATACCGTATCAGAGGTGGGTGGAGGTCACAGTCTAGGAAAACAACAACATTATGTGTCAACCTAGTCATTTTCCAATCATGAAAACTGCACTGTAATAACCTGTATTGTTAATTTGTTAAATTTACCCTGTGCACTACTTATGTCTACCAACTGCATTGCAACTACTCATTGCAGTGTCAGTGGCTCAGTAGGTAGCACACTCGCCGCTGAGAGATCAGAGGACTGTGGGTTCAGTTCCCACATCTGGTACTTGGGTTAATATCCCAGTACTGACACTGCAGTGCAGCATGAGAGGGGTACTGCACTTCTGAGGTGCCGTCTTTTGGATGAGACGCTAAACCAAGGTCCCATCTGCCTGGATTGGTGGTAATTCAGGTGGATGTTAAAGATCCCATGGCACTTATCGGAAAGAGTAGGGGAATTTCCCCGGTGTCCTGGCCAAATTTCCCTCATTCACTAAAAATACCACTAACAGCTTAATCTGGTTCAAGGTCAGTTGGCATTCATCTGTATCCCCCTCCCCCGGGTCTTGCCTGAAAATAGGCAGGATTTGTCTAGTGCACTTACCCGGTCAACAAAAACTAAATAAATAAAATAACTGCACAGCAAATACAAACTAAAAAATATTTGGCATTGACAAATTCTTGATTGTAAGCTGTGGGAGATCATTATCATAAATTAGGCACAACAGGTGTCCAAGGATTGACCCCTGTGGTATCCCTCTCTCTAAGTCACCTGTCTTTGACAAAAGTCCAACCAGAGCAACACACTGCTTCCTGTTGTTTAGATCAAGACCCCTTATTAAATGTAATACTTCTGTGTTATTTATGTAATGTTTATGTGGTGCAGCTACAGACTCAATTTGTACTCTTGTGGATTTGTTGAAGACAGAACTGAAACAATGGTTACATTTCTTAACCATATCCTTATTTCCATTAATAAGAGAACCTCCATCTCTTAGTGGGCCAAAAGTCTACCCATTTTACTTTTTTCCTTGAATGTAGAGATAGAAAGCTTTGCAGTTATTAGCAGAATTTGTTGCTTTTCCCACTTCCATCTTTGCTTTATTTCTAATTTCACTGTTACACTTTATCAGAATGTTATTGAAGGTGTGCTTTGTTTCTTCATTATTGCTCAGCTTCTTTATGATGGCTTGCTCACGCGCAAGCAACATCTTGCAGTAGTAGCACTTTCAGAAGTGTGTCAGTGTTGTAGCCAATGCAGGGAATGCTTTAGTTGGTATGTCCCTCAGCCACCAATCAGTGAAAATGCTGGTGATGACAGCAGTTTCAAAGAGAGCCACGGAGTTGAAAGAAATCTGTCATTGCAATGAGGTACAGTTTCCTCATTGGAGCGTCAGATGACAAGGCTCCTTTAAGTGACTTTCCTGGTGAAACATTCCAATTAATATGGCAGCTCCTGCCACCCACCACACAATCCCCACAAAGCCGACATCAGGCATGCCCAATCCCCGTGTCAGCATCCCCTCCCCAGTTCAATTTGTTTGCAAATGGGGGTGCCAAATCCCCATCGGCATCATGTCCCTCCTAACATACACACTTTCTTTGGGAAAGGGGAAATTGTTTAACCAGAAAAAGCACACTAAGCCAAAGCTTGTTTCCAGGTGCGACCTGGGAGCACAAGGAAGTTAAGTGACTTACTCAGGGCATACAGTATGTAAGTGGGGGCTATAAGATTCAAACCCAGGTCTCCTAGTCTGTAGCTCAGAGCCTCAAACCACTGCACTATACTGCCTCCAAAAGTCAGACGGGGGTGCCCAATCCCTGTCAGCATCATGTCCCCCTCCATACATACTTTCTTTGCTGACAGGGGTGCCTAATCCCTGTCAGCATCATGTCCCACCCAAACTCATGGCACACTGGAAGCCCACCCCAGTGCACCCAAAATAATTTTTTTTACCTGTATATAAAGAAAACCTTCCCCCAAGTCCGTTTTTTTACCTGTAAATAAAAAAAAATGGTCCCTAATCATCCTGCTGTGCCCCTCCCCCAACCCGCACCCACCCTCTGCACACCACACCTCCCCCCCATTATTACCTTTGGAGGACCGGTGCTGCGATCTTCTGTGGAGCGGGAACACATCTGAACTCTTCAAAAGCCAACTGGGAACTGAACAAAAATTTGGTAAGCTTTATAATGGCCGGCAATGGGGGTTTCAACTTAGGTGGATATCGCAGTCATTTTGGGGAATTTTGGTACCAGATTTTCAGCATGGGGTTCTTGGGACCCCACCTCATGAACTCATGCACTTTCATCTCATTACTCATCCAAAAAGGTGATTTTGTGGTCACTGTGCAGAATCACCTTTCGGGACCGATTAATGAAACAACAGTGCCACTGTTCTTGAGGTTGGGTCCCAAAAAGCCCATGTTGCAAATTTGGTAAAAAAATTCCAAAAGGTGACTGCATTACGAGCTTGCATTATGCAGTTTCCATGCACACTCATGACTTCGACAATTTTTAATATTTTCACTGCAGATTTCCAACATTGCCAATTTTTCACAACTCTTTATGAACAGTACAGCTGTCATTTTTCACATCCTGATCAAAATGTGTTTTTGCACCTGTGGTGCACAATTGCACGGTCACTTTGGGAAATCAACTTTTGAGACAGATTAACAAAATCACAATGCCACTGTTCATGAGGGGAAGTCCCAAAATGTCTGTGTTGAAAATGTGGTTAAAAAAGACCCAAACTAATTGCATTATGGGTGTACATTGCGCAGTTTCTACGCACGCTTGTGACTTCACCAATTTTTCATATTTTCACTCCAGATTTTCAACATTGCCATTTTTTTGCACCTCCTCATGAACAGCACAGTTGTCATTTTTCACATCCTGTCCAAAATGTGTTTTCGCACCTGTAATGCCAAATCGCACAGTCACTGTGCAAAATCACCTTTCAGCTAATGAACTGATAGTACCACTGTTCATGAGGTGGGGTCACAAAAAGCCCATGTTGAAAATTTGGAGTGAAAATACCAACAAACACCTGGGGCATTAGGGTTTCTAACCATAACACCCCACCATGTAGAGACTGACAGGCGTCAGGGGTGTGACCTGGGATCGTTGACTGTAATGCTCATGCCATTCCACCCCCAACCCCACCATGCAGCCAGGTGTGCCTTGGAGTCTTCAGCCCCAAAGTTCACCGCATTCTCCTATACTGCACCCGTCTCAGCATATTTCCTTGTGAAATGGGGTGACTGTAATGCCCAAAGACCCCAAGGCACACTGCAACACTTGTCAGTGTCTGCAGGGAAGGGTGAAGTGAAATGATGTGAGTGTTATGGCCAATGACCTGAAGGTACACCCCAATGTTGGTCAGTCTGTGCAGGTTGGGGGTGGGATTGGCATCAGTTCAATATTTCACTGCCATTCTTATTATGAATCTTTCTAACTCCTGCTTTACCAATGCCAGTGCCAACAAGACAACATTCGGCATTGACAAATGCTTGTTATACTTATGGTGCACTACTTACAGGGGGCTTTTCTCAGGCAGCTAGTGAAAGAAACAACTTGGGATGGGGCAGTGCTGGACTTGGTGCTTACAGACAGGGACAGAATTTCAAATGTCACAGAGGGGAGTCTCCTAGGTACCAATAATCCCCGTATAGTGTGGTTTAACATTAAGAAGAGAAAAGAGGCTGCACATGGATGAGGGCCCTGGGCCTTAGTAGGGTGGATTTTAAAGAAATGAGAGACTTCATCAGAAACTACCTCATAGGGGGGATTTTCAGGGAAGGGTAGAGGCACAGTGGAGGAAAAAGAGGGGGCATATTTAAAGTAATGAACCACTGCCTGAAGGAAGCGAATAAAACCAGAAGAAAAGAGACCATTTTGGTTCTCTAAGGAAGTGGCAAACATGGTGGAGGAAAAAAGGGGGCATTCAGGAGGTATAATGAAACACAGAGGAAGGAGGACTGGGAGTCATACTTAGTAAAGCAGAGGGCAGCAGGCAAGGTGGTAAGGGGAGCAAAAATGTAGACAGAGGATGGAATCACCAAAGGGGTCATTAAGGAGGAATAGACTTTCTTCAGATAAATAAGTGAGAAGAAGAAAGCAAGGGGAGGGATAGTGAAGATTAGAAGGGCAGAAGGGGGAGTCTGGAAGAAGACCAAGAAAAACAGACATCTTGAACAGGTATTTCTGCTCAGTCTATATAGTTGGGGGAGTGGAGATGGTCCACCAAGGAATAGCAGAATGGGGGGAAGGGAGGTGGACATGGTATACCAACATTACTGTGACATTTGTACATCACCTGACACTACAGCGACAACAGCGCCAGGTCACCATAGTGTCGGCGTGGGACCTCAGCATTGCTTTCTAGGGGTATTGCATCCCTGCCTGAAGCAACTCCAATTTGGAGTTGATTATTTTAGTAGTGGGGCGGCAGAGCCCTCTGAATGGGTGGTATGGGGGGGTGAAGCACCCCGAAGAAAATAATGTTTCCTGTATCTCCCTTTATGCCAACCTCAAATGTGGTTGACATAAAGAAGTTGCTGTAATATTGGTCAACAACTGAATTGTCAAGCAACTGTCATGGATCCGGTGGTCACAAGTCTATTTTCAGAAAACAAGAGTCTGGAAGGAACTTGCAGCTCTGAAGGTGGACAAAGCTATGAGACCAGAATGGATACATTCAGGGATTCCAAAGGAACTTGGGGATGTGCTAGCTGCACCACTTACAGCCTTGTTAAATGTTCACTGTAAACAGGCATGATTCTGGAGGACTGGGGAAGAGCTGACATGGTCCCTCTGTGTAGGAATGGCAGCAGGAAGCAGGCTAGAAATTATAGACCCGTCAGTCTTACTTCATTGGTAGGGAAATTAATGGAAATCCTGCTGAAAGAAAAGATTGGTAGAATACTTTAAATCAAATGGGTTGCAATACCACAAGCAGCATGGATTTGCATAGACTGCTACTTGCTATTTGCTACTTACTTTTTGCCATTTGCTGCTTGCTTTTGCCATCTGTTTGCTGCTTACAGAGTAAATTTCCCACAGCTGACAAGGGGATTTGGTGGCACGCCAGTGGTTGTGTGGCGGAGCACTGGGACGGGGCACTGTTAAATCTTAAAAGACTGTGCCACCCTACCTGCAGAAAACCAGCACATATTAGCAATAACAGCTGTGTTGAAAGATGGTGAAGCATGGAAGATCACCTGCCTGGCTGCTGCTGTTTAAATCCCTGTTTTGCTGCTGCTGCTCTTACTGAAGAAGTTCTGGTAACCCCAGATCATATCTCTCAATAGACTGTAACATTTAACTGACCAATATTTGCATAGACTGCTACTTGCCATTTGCTGCTTGCTTTTGCCATCTGTTTGCTGCTTATAGAGTTAATTCCCCACAGCTGACAAGGGGGCTCGGCAGAGTGAGGGAGCGGGCACTGTTATATTAAAAAAGTCTGTGCTGCCCTATGGTGTGAGCATGAGTGGTGCAAGTGCCACTCACAGAAACATAGAAATTGTCGGCAGATAAGGACTGCTAGGTCCATCCAGTCTGCCCATAAGTCCTGTACTTGATTACAGCTTTTGACCCTCCCCCTGCTTAACATCTATGGTTCCCCTATGCCTGTCCCATGCATATTTAAATCCAACCACAGTGCTTGGCCTCACCACCTCCTGTGGCAAACCATTCCTTGCATCCACCACCCTCTCCATGAAGAAAAACTTCCTCACATACCCTCTTAACCTACCACCTCCCAATTTCATGTCATGCCGCCTAGTTCTTGTACTTCTTCTGTATTTGAAGAGCCCCCTTGCTTCCTTTTTAGGTTCTCCCACTGCTCTTCCACCCCACCCCATCCCGCTATTCTCCTGGGCACTCTTGATAACTCTCCCCATTTCAGCGATGTCTGCCTTGGGGGAAAAAAACAACCTGTTAATAACTTTGACAGCTGACTATATTTGTATGTTAGTTTGTTAATTGTCTTTTGTTTTGCTTTTCTTAACTTTATTTAGTCACATTTGGATTCTATTTTTCATTACTGCTTAATTTTATATTTATTGATTTTGTTTTTGTTAATTATTTAGCATAGGCTTTTAAAGTGTGTTTTTAGCAATATTATTTTAGTACACTGGCTATTTATAATGTATTTTTTTTCCAAGTCTATTTATCCTTCTTCAGCAGACCACCGCCAACATCTGCCAACCCTACCGGTCTCGGGGTCTTTTGGGATCTTATGGTGCCATGTGCACCATGTGCACCCTGGCAGATCCCCAGAGCCATCCTTGGTGGCCCCTGATTTTTCCTCCGTTTTCACCCCAGTGAGTCCTACTCCTGAGACACCGGACATGGTGACACATGCACGTGGAGGCACACATGCACACCACAGCTCCAGCGCCAGTCTCTTCAACCCTCCCTCGGCCTAGTGTTGACAGTCCTCAGAGTGGTGCAGCCACTCTGTCCTCCACCAGGGGGAGACCAAGCTCCAAGGCAACCTGTACCTCCCTCCTGAGGCAGAGGGTCACCAGCCGGCAGCCAGTCACATCCTCTCCCTCACCCCACGCCGGCCTCTGATAAACCAGGCTCGTTCCCGAACCCAGGTCACCAGCATGGCACAAGGTGTGGCATCCAGCACCTCAGCCCTCTATAATATTGTATTTTAAATTATCATCTCTCATTAGTAACTGGAAACAAATATTCATAGAAAGTTATTTGCAGTTTTATTTTGTTTTATAATTCAGTTTATTTTTAAAAAACGCTATTCCAAAGACCATAGCACCTGTACATTAAAATTCATAAATAAAAATTCAGCCATAAAACCACAACCAACTCAATCAATAGTTACAATCTGGAAAGGCAAGTCCAAACAAATAAGATTTTAATGCAGTTTTAAAGCCCTCCACAGTCAGGCATTCTCGTATCTGATGAGGTAGAGAGTTTCACAGGGTAGGGGCCATGAACTAGAAAGCCTGAGCCCCAGATGTCTTCAACTGAACCCTGAGAAACTCTAGCAATCCCTTGTCAGCTGAGTGGAGTGGTCGGAGGGGACAGTGGGGATGAAGGAGCTCTTGCAGGTAGCTCGGAACCTGTCTGTGTAGAGCTTTATAGGTCAGCAAACTGATCTCAGAGGTGATCTACCACTGACTAGGCAGCCAGTGCAGTCTGTGCAGCACAGGTGTGACATGGCTGGATCGAGACAACCCAGTCAGCAACCTCACCACAGCATTCTGCACTAGCTGCAAGTGGCAGATATCAACCCCTGGCAGCCCTAGGTACAGGAAGTTACAGTAATCAAGCCAGGAGGTCACAAAGGCATGTACCAAAGTTGGAAGATCCCCAGGTGGAACAAGATACTTAATCTGAGCGATATTCCTCAGATGGTAAAAATAGGATTTCACAAAGGCTGACACCTGCGAACGTAGCATCAGCCTATCATCAAAAATAATGTCCAGATTCCACACCTACTCAGAGGCCAGCAGCTGTCAACCACCTAGCTGAAGCCCAGAGGCCTGACCAGCCACCGACTCCTCTATCTGATGACCAGGGTCCACTACCAACACCTCAGTCTTGTCAGGATTCAACTTCAGCCAGCTGGTAATCATCCAGTCTTGAATCTTGGCAAGGCAGTTGTTAAACACAGAGACCGCATCATCCTGTTCTGGTACAAAAGACAGATGGAGCTGGGTATCATCTGCACAGCAGTGAAAACCCAGCCTATATCATCTTACAATGTCTCCCAACAGCAGCAGATACACCGCAAACAACATGGGGGACAGCACTGAGCCCTGCGGTACCCTACATGGCAGAGAGAATGAGTCAGAGGACTAGACCCCAGATAACACCCTCTGAGACCTGCCAGTGAGAAAAGAATGGAACTATCTGAGGACCGTACCTGATAGGCAACAGATGAACCACAGATGCTTGAGCAGCACCCCATGGTCCACAGTTTAAAATGCAGCAAAGAGATCAAGAAGAATCAAGATGGAATGACTCTTCTGATCCCTATCTATCAGGAGATTACTAAGCACCCGAACAAGGGTCCCTTAAGAATAAATTGTATTGTAGAAATGTTGCTGCTGTTTGTTACAGTCCATTGGCTCAACAATCTGAGAAAGACAGAAGGCCTTCTGGAATAAATTGAGCATAACATTATTTTAAAAAGTAAAATAGCTAAAGTAATAATATGGCCAGGCTATATGTTTTAATTGTTTGATTGGCTTCTGGAATCCTACTGTTGGACCATGGATTGTTTCATTTGCCAATTCAAAAAGTGGGATTTAATAGTGAGGAAAATGTACTAAATGAGTTCACCTTTTCAAATATTTTAATTCAACAACAAATATCATGTCCAGAATGTATAAAATTGTTAGCTTGCTTGAAGAGAAAGACACATTATAATCTGGGATTTTGTTTTAGGCCAGTCTTCACCAACTAGCCATACAGTGCTGACAGCTTTTTCTATAATATCTCCATTTGTTTGGTAATTTCTAATATTATCAGGGCTGATGTAGAACTTAACCCTGGCCCTACTCAGTCTTTTTCCGAGTCACATTTAACTAATTGGCAGACTAATTGACTGAAGTTTGCCCACTTAAATGTGCATAGTTTGCTACCTAAAAATCAGAGATAGAGGCTTGGGTTTCTCTGTATCATCCAGATATATTACGTTTAATTGAAACTTGGTCGAAACCTTCTACCAAGGATGATCAGTGTTTGATAGATGGTTATAAACTGTTATAAAATGGGCATCTTAAATCACTAAACCTGATTGGCTACTACATCATCTGAGCCACGTCCTTATCAGAAGATATAGTAGCCAATCAGCACTACCCTCTGCTTCAGGGCACATAACAATATTGAATCAGTGAGCTGTGCCAACCATAAACAAAAGCACTGACTAGCACAGTTCATTGAACAACTAGCGGGAAAATGCATTCACCGTCACGGCGACTGTCAAACACAGGCACAACAAATGTGGTAACAATAAAGCCACAGAAACAGTTTAAAAACCTCACAGAACTGTTAAACAAGTTACTGTCACAACCCATAAATGTGTGCTGATTTGAATCAGTTACTCTTTTTTTACTCACTGCCCGTTTTGTCCTCGTAGATCCACACTCTCAATCCCTCTCCTTTCTCTCATCTTCACACTCTAACCCTACTTTGTCCTCTCCTATAAATGCCAGCACAAGAATCCTGATTTAAAAACTACACCACATTACTATACTGGAGGTCAGGCTGTGTAATAAAACAATATTTCTACTGTGACCATTGTGGTTTCAGAACTGGTACCAGTAAACAATTTTGTAGGGTAGCCACTGTGGGACCTGTTCACTCCCAGTCAAGCCAGCAGTTTAAAAGAGAAAGGTTTTTAAAAAAAAATTAAAAGCACACACAAAAAAGGCTTTGCGTATGTTCAGAGGGGAGAGGGGCCAAGAAACATCATAAACATGAGACTCGATCGCTCCGAATTTCTCTATCTAAAACTGGATGAGTTGGGGGACACACCACTACCTGTTGCCATAAGTGAAATTAGATGATCAAGTTAAGAAATATAAAACAAAAAAAACAAAAAACATGCCTTTTAAGTATTTGTGTCTGTGGGTGGCTGGGGAGTGGAGACACAGACACCAGCCTCCTCTAGTAATCTCTAATTAAAAAGCTCTACTGGAACACAATGATATGGACTACTTTTTATGTTTTTCTGTTGGATCATATTGTTTACTCTTTTTTTAATGTACACTTTGCATGTGCATTTTTTTTTAAATTAATTTCTTTACTGGGGGCCCATTTTATAAGCACAATAATACACTACATGGTGTGGGTTATTTCCTGATAACAGCATGCCCAGGTACATAATGCACTCAGCACAAGTGCCTTGTGCCTTATAACACACCTGGGTGTGTTTTTACCAGGAGATAACTCACACCTTATTGTGTGATATTGCATGCATAAGGAAGACTAGAAGGCGCAGGAAAAAAGGGAGTGGTATTTTAGTTTATTATAGTGATTGCTTTGAGTTTATTGAACCACCAGTAGATCACATTTCTTGCACTGATTGTGAATTGCTCTTATTGGAGTTACCTTTGGGTAGGTGGTACAAAGTTAAATTCTGCAGTTTATAACCCCCCCAGCTGAAATTAAAGGTATCAAATATTTTCTTGAATATATTAGCACAACAAGTTTAGACAAGGATATGTTAGTTATGGGTGACGTTGATTTAAATTGGAACGGCAAATGTGAACCTAATTTGGAACCTCATACTAAATTCTGGTCTTTTTCAATTAATTACCACTTATACTTGTATAAATTTAGTAAGTAACAATCATACAGTATTGGATTGGGTGCTTAGAAATAATTCAACTAAGATCAAGAGTAAAGGCACTATACCAGATGCGATGTGATCATTTACCTATTTTTTGCACATGGAATAACAAAAAAACCTTAGATACTTCCCAAATATACACATTTTAGAAGTTTTACTAATGTGAATATGGTTGATTTGATGAAGGACATGGGTATGATTGATTGGTCATTTCTGGATGCTATTCCAGATATAGATTCAGCTTTAGGTTATTTTACAAAGACTTTTAATGAGATTCAGGATAAATATTTTCCTAAAAAGACTAGAAGGGTTCAAGGAACAAATAACAACCGGATTACCCCTGAATTGTGTTCATTAATGAAGCAAGGAGATAGTAACTGGAAAGCCTTTAAAACTTCTAATAATTCCACTGAATGGCACAATTATCGTAAGATAAGAAATTTATGTAAAACTAAAATTAGGCAATGTAAATCTGCTTACTTTAAAAATAAACAAGAGTCATTGGAAATCATAGAAATTTCTGTTCCTCAATAAAATATTTTATAGAACCAACTAATAAGAATCTAACTGCTGTTATTTATAACAATGGTAAGATGCAACAGCCCACTGAAATCTGTGAAGCATTCTTATATAAATTTCTGGATTTAACTAAATATAAAATGGATTTCAATAAAACATGTCAGTGATATGGATGTTTTAACACCTCATATAGATAAGACGCCTTTCTTTTACATTCATAGAATTAAGCCAGAGCAGGTTCTAAAAATATTAAAACAAATGTCCATTAATAAATGTGCAGGTCAGAATGGATTAGAACCTTGATTTCTAAAACTTATATCCACAGCAATTTACTATCCTCTAACTACCATTTTAACTTGTTTTTGATTTCAAGGAAATTTCCTCTCCTGTAGAAGTATACTACAATAAAACCTATTCCTAAATCAGGTTCATTAACTGATTTGGATAATTATTGTCATATTTCAATACCATCTCATTTAAGCAAAATGTTGGAAAAACTTGTTAAAACTCAGTTGAAAGTGTATCTCCTGTTCCATGGTCTTTGGTCTCCTGAGCAGTACGGATTTCTTAACTACCATAGTACTGGCACAAACTTGGCCAGGTTCATTGACTGTGTCGGTAAAGCCATGGATAATGGAAAATTTACTGGTGCAGTTTTTGTGGACCTGTCCAAGGCCTTTGATCTTGTTGATCACTCTCTGCTGCTGGGGAAGCTGAGGAGCATCAGGCTGCCAGATTCTCTGTGTGCTTGGTTTCAAAGCTATCTAACCGCCCATCCTCTTAAGATAAATTATGATGGAACCCAATCCAATACTCAGATTTTAGAGCATTGAGTGCCCCAGGGTTCAATCCTGGGGCCTTTACTTTTCTCTTTGGTTATAGATTCCATCCCTTCTACATTAGTTCATACTAAATCCATTCTTTATGCAGATGATATTATTATTTATTCCAGTATATTATCTGTTGAATAAATAATTTCAGCATTAAATACTGATTTTGCCATATTAAATACTTGGTTGTTGCAACAGCATGTTTCACTAAATTGTAAAAAACTAAATGTATACTATTTGAATCTAAACACAAATTATCCAGATGCTCACCCCATTAATGAGCTCTGATTTTAGAGGTACCTTTTTAGAGCGTCACTCAGTTTAAACATGCAGGGGTACATTTGGATCATAAGTGATCTTGCTATTCTGCATTCTGACTCTCTTTCTATTCTTATGCCTATATTAATTGTAATTGCACATTTGCATTTGTGAACTGCACTCTTGAATATGTATCTGATTGTATTTTAGGTGTTAATTCATTATGTTACTTGTTATTTATTTATTGATAGTTTGGATTATAACCTTTGAGCAAGCAGCTCTTTTACAAAGGTTCCACGTCAGTACATAATGTTACCCGGGTATACATTAATCACAATACGGTTTCCATAAACATTTCAAAGGTTCCTATTGTTTCCCCATTCCGTGGATAGCACCTATAAATGAGCCCTGGCTCAGTGTGCCTTTCCTGGTTACCAAAAGTTTAAAAAAATTAAATAAATAAATTTAACCTCGTTTTTTTTACTATAAAAGGAAATTAGTAAACAAATCAAAAATTGGCTGCTTTATTTAAAATAAACAATTATTTAACAACAGAAGCCAGTCATGTTATTGCAAACAGTATACTGTTACCTACATTAAATTACTATTCCTTTATTTTTTCAAATTTGCATTCTGTTGATTTGGCAGTAATAACTAAAACATTCAATGGGATTTGTCGACTTGCATTAAAAGTACAATATACTCACACTTCACAGCAGCACAATTCAATGACCACCTCAGTAACCTGGATTGGAGCCCCATCCAGCTCCTTCCAACCTTGGATGAGGCCCTGGAATACTTCTACGACTTACTCACTAAGGCAGCCACCCTCTTTGCCCCGCTCAAACACTCAGATCAAAGGGATGCTGCTACAAGTGGATCTCCCTGACTGTAAAATCCCTGATGATCAATCGGGACAAAGCCTGGAAGAAGTTCAGGCACTCCTTTCTCCCTGCTGATCTTGTGGCGTACACATCACTAAGAAACAAATGTAAGAGATCTACCAAACTTGCAAAAAGGGTTTATGTCACTCACCTCCAAAAAACAAATTTAGGCAACCCCAAGCTTTTTCAGTCTCACATTAACGAGCTAAGGGGGAACTCCAAGGCTGAACCAGGCCCTGTCGAGGTCAGTGATCAGCTTGTGAGCGATGGCCGACAAATTGCCACAGCTATCAATCTCCACGTCACCAACCTCAATGGATACAGATCTGGACCACCCCTCTCAACGCCGGCACAGAACAAGACTGAGCCTCCTTGCTCAAATAGACCCTCATTTCACCTTAGACTGGTCAAGACAAAAGAGGTCCTAACTCTTTTAAGGGCTCTGAAAGTCAAAGGCTCAGGAGGACCTGATGGGATCAATCCCAGGCTACTAAAGTAAGGAGCCCAATCCCTCGCCAGACCCCTGACATGGCTTATTAATAGATCCCTAATTGAAAGAGCTGTTCCGGGCCAGTGGAAACAGGCAAATGTGGTCCCTATCTATAAGGGTGGCTCGAGAGAACACATAAGCAACTATAGGCCTCTCTCCCTGCTCTGTACCCTTGCAACACTGCAAGAAGGGCTAGTATATGGCCAACTCCATGAATACCTGGAGTTCCATCAGCTCCTAGCCCCCTCCCAGCATGGTTTTCGATGGAACCATGGAACTGACACTGCCCTCACCAACCTCACGGTTGGTGTACTCAGAGCACTGGACACTGGGAAGCTGATGGGTGCAGTTTTCATAGATCTGTCCAAGGCATTTGACCTTGTGGACCATGACCTGCTGCTAATAAAGCTAGACAAAATCAGTCTAGTCAAGTGGTTTGAGAGCTATCTATCTGGCCGCACACAGAGGGTCATTTGGAAGGGTGCACTGTCTGACCCACTACCCATAAAGGAAGGAGTACCACAGGGCTCAATCCTCGGTCCCCTCCTGTTTTCTCTGTTCACCAATGACATAAACCTCCACTGCAGGGCAGCTTGGTTGTTCAATATGCGGACGACACAGTCATCTACTGCTCCTTGGATAATCTGTCTGTGCT
Source organism: Neoceratodus forsteri (assembly GCA_016271365.2). Lineage (NCBI taxonomy): Eukaryota > Metazoa > Chordata > Ceratodontiformes > Ceratodontidae > Neoceratodus > Neoceratodus forsteri. The sequence continues at coordinate 215,430,070 of CM028136.1, forward strand.
AGGTGCTCTCCTTCAAGTAGACCTCACAACACTTGAGGCCTGGTTAGTATCAAACAGAATGGTCCTCAATGCAGACAAGACAAAAGCCATGCTGTTCGATCCCAGATCCCTTGGACAAGACAGGACCAACTCCCTACAGCTTCACTCACATGCTGGCAAAGTCATTGATGTGGTGGACTCCCTAAAATACCTAGGGCTAACAATTGACCATGGTCTCACCTTCAAGACCCACGTTGATCAAGTAACCAGGACCACCCATGGGAAACGTGAGACCTTGTACCAGTTAAAAGACCAGGTTATCCTGGAAACTAGACTTGTAATTGCCTCTAGTGTCCTGCTCCCTACATTTACCTATGCTCCCCCAGTATTACAGGGCCTGTCCAAACAGGAGTTCAACTGGCTACAGGTTCTGTACAACAAGGTAGTTCGGTTTGCAACTCATGGTCACTCTAGAAGCCACCATTGTGATATGTTGGCCCAACTGCAGTGGCCGTCATTCGCTTCTCGGCTACAGTACCCCTTGCTCTGTCTGGCGCTTAAGTTACTCAACCTGGCAGCTCCTCCCAGACTAGAAGGAATTATCACTCCCAAACACAACCCTCAGAGGCTTAGGACCTCAGGTCAGACTCTGCTGGAAATTCCTAGGGTTAGGACTAACACGGGCAGCAAATCCTTCTCCTATATTGCCCCCCACCTGTGGAACAAACTTCCACCGTCAGTACAGGAAGCCCCTTCTCTTCTGAACTTTCGTACTCGGCTCAAGGCCCACATGATCGAGACCACCATCTGTCACTGTCACGGCACCTGATAGCCCTCCCCCTCCCACAAAACAATGCCAGCCCTATCACTTGTTCACCACTGCTCGCCACATGCCTTATGTCACACTCATAGACCTCAAGGCTAGGTTTTTATCATACAATTCACAGCTTGCTTATCTAAATGACTTTGAAAAATTGTTATTGGTGTGTAATCTGTTTAATTATCTGCACTTACTCTGTAACCAATTGCATCTGCTTCTCACCCTGTAATGTTATCTCCAGGTCGCCCCTTAAAAAAGGAACCTTCGGGGCCCAGTGGGCATACCCAGTCATCAAAATTTAATAAATAAATAAATAAATATAAATATAGAACACAACAATGTGTACTGTATGCACAAACAGGCTGACTACCTCCAGAGAATAGTAGGCTATATAATGTGTGCTGCACTGTAGATAAAACTGTTAAATTAGCATCCAATTCTCCACTGTATGCTTTCTAAGATTATAAAACAGAGCAATAGGCAATTAAGATCAACAAGAAATCATCTGCTATCCATTCCTGAATCCCTACTGTTATGGGTGAATGCACCTTCTCTGTACCTGCTGTTAAATGTTGGAATGATATACCAGATTCTCTTCACAATGCAATATAGAGGATAATGTATATTCCTCTATCTGTAACAAGTTTGTAAACTCTTCGAGAGGTCGTCATGGCGACGTTCAGAACCTCGAGAGCAAAGCTCGAGAGGTTCAGTCGCCATGACGACCTCGAGAAGACATTTTCAAACTTGTCACAGATAGAGGACTATACATTATCTTGTATAGTGTATGGTCACCTATCTGTGATGACAAATTAGAAAATTGTTACTATACCCCACATAATGAGACAGAAACACGAAAACGGCAACAGTTTCTCTTGAATTTTACAGTACTGTACTTACATTTCATAAGCTTACAGTGGATGGCAAGAGCGATTGTGGTAGACTGAAAAAAAAAAAAAAACGATCGGATAGCTCCCGGGAGAAAATAGCGGTCGACATGCTTTAATCTGGTGCCTGCATTTTTAAAATTGCCACTCGCAACTGTGTACAGTTATGATAGCTGTTTAAAGAGAATGCGGCTCGTGCAGCGCTTACAGCATTATGTGAAAGGTTCCAAGTTGCTATGCTGCAGTAGCTACGTACCTGGTGCAGCATAATAACAAGCTACTGCAGCATAACAACTTTTTAGCTGGTATGGATTTTTATGCATAACAACGTTCTACCATATATTATAAGTCATTCTGTTTTTAAGAACCAGCTAAGGCTCCATTTGGCAAAATGTTTCGACTGTAGGAGGCAACATAGTGTAGTGGTTAAGGGCACTGAGCTGCAGATCTGGTGACCTGGTTTGAATCCCATCAGCCTCCACTTTCTTACTGTGTGATCCTGGGCAATTACTTAACTTCCCTGTGCTTCCAGGTCACACCTGGAAACAAGCTCCAGCTTAGTGTACCTTTCCTGGTTAAACAGTTTCCACTTTCATGTTTTACTTGAACTTGAATGTGTTGTTTTACATACACTAGATACAATAAATGTTGTCGGCAGATAAGGGCCTTCGGCCTACATAGTCTGCCCATGAATGTAAGTAACTCTGCTTCTTCGTTTCCCTGGAACTAGGCTGTCCCCTTCCCTCGATTAATCCTCTTATGCATGTCCCATGCATTCTTAAATCCTGTAATCATTTCTACCCCCTCCACCTCTTCCAGTAGGCTGTTCCATTTGTCTACCACCCTCTCTGTGAAGAAGTACTTCCTCACATTCCCTTTGAGCCTTCTCCCTCCAGTTTTATTCCATGTCCCCTAGTCATGGAACATGTTTTTCTTTGAAAAATTGTGTTTTTCTGCACCTTGTCCCCCGCATGAGGTACTTATATATCTCAATCATATCACCCCTTTTCCTCCTCTTTTCCAGGGAGTACATATTTAAGTCTTTCAGCCTGTCCTCGTACAGTTTGTGATGTAATCCTTGCACCATCTTGGTTGCCCTCCCCGAACTGCTTCCACCCTGTCTATGTCCTTACGTAGGTAAGGCCTTCAGAACTGGACACTGTACTCAAGGTGTGGCCTCACTAATGTCCTATACAGTGGAATTATGACCTCCCTTTTCCTTTTTATCGTATAATGTTTTATTGGGTATTTTCTTTTTTTAATACCATGATACACTGCACAATGTTACAACTAATATAACCATATAGCCAAGGTCAGGCCTGTATGTAGCAATATTATAGTTTCTTTTACACATGATTATTATAAATGTATACTTATACACATCTGTATGTCATAATTATTCCCTAAGTTCAGTCCACACGATAGTAGTAGAGACTATCCCTAAATGACATTCTTATCATCCACCATAGCTACCACCATCCCGTACTATTTGTGTTTCCACCTCTTTCTTCAATTTCACTCCAACTGAACACAATAGGCCCAAAGGGATATGGGGGGAAGGGAGGAAGGGAAGAAAAGGGCATCCACCCATCCTATTGGGCCACCACCTAATCGGGGGCACTCTAAGGGGGGAATCTTACCTACTTATGCAATATTTAATTAGTCAGACTGAAGGTATGGTCCCCATTTAGCTGTAAATGGCCACATATTTGGTCCCTGTAAAGCCAAGAGCTTTTCAAACAAGGATAACATAGCTAAGGCTTCATGCTACATCTTTCTGGTAGGTATGGAAGACTGTCTCCATGATCTAAGCAACAGGAGTTTGGCTTCTAAGTTGGAGGAGACCACCCAATGCTGCAGAGATTTAGAAAGGAATTCAATATGCCTAGTATCTCCTAAAAGTACCAAAGAGGCAGACAAGGCCAGCCTGGTGCCTAATACTTGTGACAAATCCTTGGCTACCATATTCCAGAATGATGCTGAAAGGGAGCAGGACCAAAGTATATGTGCAATATGCACATCTGGCTGCAAACAATGCCAGCAATGGCTATGTCCCAGTAGGCCCCTCTTATGTAGCATTGCTGGGGTACGATACCAAAGCAACAGTATTTTTAATTGTATGAAATGGCTATTAGGATCTTTATATGAGTAATGAATATTTTTGCAGTTGGACCACCATTGTTCCTCAGATATGGCTACCCCCAGTAGTGACTCCCATTGCATTCTACATCTATGCATCGGATCAGGCTGTGAGTCCCTCCAGGTGCTGTAAAACCTCCCCATGAGGTCTTTTCGAGAGTCTTGCCAGCAAGTGTCGGTGAGCCACTGCGTACTGACTGGATCTTTAAGAAACAAAGGTGTTAATGCACTGTGGAACTGCAAATAGTGCCAAAAATCTTTATGCGGTAGACTATGTTTTTCCCGTATTTGTTCAAAGGAAAGCAGATGGCCCACCTCTTAATCGCTCAAGTCTTGGACTATTTGTATACCTTTTTGTTTCCATTGCTTCCAATTTACACTCACCCCTTCAATCTGGATTAACTTATTATACCATATTGGGGCCAGCTGCAATGGGGGAAACCATTCTTGTTTTGGCATGTGAGACTTGATGCCTAGTAATCTCCAAGCCTTAGCGGTATAGGCGATTATAGGGAGGAGTTGTACGTCCGTCTTATAATGGGCCACTAACAGATTGTATAGCGAGGAGTGGCTTGCTAGATCTGCTTCCAATTGCACCCAGAGAGGGGTTGCCCTACTTTGTGGCATAAACCATCTAGTGGTCTGGGTGGCCATACAGGCCAAATGATATTCATAGAATCCAGGTACATTAAGGCCACCCCTAGTCCAATGCGCCCTTATTTTTTGCCTACTCCACTTAGGTGGTTTACCATCCCATATAAAATTAAATACTAACTTATCTAATGTTTGAAAAAGTTTTTTAGATAGGGGTATGGGTAAATTATTTAATAGAAATAAGACCCGCGGTAAAAACAGCATCTGGATTGTAGCTACCTTTCCCGGGAGGGATAGCTTAATTTTCCACCATTTCTCCACTTCCACAGTCAGCTGAGCATATAAGGGGGAAAAATTAGCCATTTCAAGGGCTGCCCACTTAAAGGGAATTTGAATTCCTAAATATTGGAAACTATGGTCTGCCCACAAAAGGTTAGTGCCCAATATGCACTCCTTTGTGCACAGGAGGTTTAGTGGCGCAATGATATTCTTTTTTTGATTGATCCTAAGCCCAGAGATTGCAGCAAACTCTTCCAGCAGCAAAAGTACTTCTGGAATTGCTTGTCGAGGGTTGGTTATAGTTAGCAATAAGTCATCTGCATATGCCATCGCCACATACGACTGCCCCCCACATTCAATACCCTGAATCAATGGGTCTGAGCCAATAACCCGTATAAGCGGATCTAAGGCAATCAAAAACAAGAGGGGAGAAAACGGACACCCCTGCCTCGTGTCCCTTTGTAGTGAGAAGGGAGGAGAGATATCCCCATTTGTAAGGATGCATGCCCTGGGTGATTCGTACAAGGCGTGACTCCACTGTTAAAAGTATGGCCCAAAGCCAAACACCTTTAAGGTTTCATGCAGGCATACCCATTCAATAGAATCGAAAGCCTTGGCAAAGTCTATCGCCATGGCAGCCATAGGGTTGGAGGACCTGGATGCTATCCACTTAAGGCCGAGTAATAGGCGTGTGTTATCTGCACCTGTCTTTCCCTTCATAAAACCCGCCTGTGCTGGATGAATAATAGAGGGAAGCACAGCACTCAGTCTGGTGGCCAGCACCTTAGCTAGAATCTTAGTATCTACTGGCAATAAAGATATTGGCCTAAAATTAGCACAATCCAATGGATCAGATGACTTTTTGGGCAGCAGAGTGATACGTGCATCCCTTATTGATGGTGGGAGGGAGGTCTTGTTATGAGAGTCTAGAAGGGCTTGCTGAAGCAGGAGGAGTATATCTGGACCTAACGCCTGATATAGCTCGACCGACATACCGTCCGGTCCGGGGGCTCTTCCCCACGCCATTTTTCCTAATGCGAGTCGTAATTCTTCACAAGAAACCGGGACATCTAATTGTCCTACCTGCTCAGCTGAAAGGGATGGGAGGTGCATTTGATGACAGAAGCTCAGTAACTTCTGGCTCATCTCTGCAGGGTTAACCATGGAGTGGGATTTATATAGAGACTCATAGAATGACCGCATGGTATGATTCACCTCTTTGGGGGTAGAAGTTAATGATCCCAAGGGGGTACGAAGGGAATATATCCTCGTGGCCACCTGCTGCTTGCGTAAACGATAAGCCAGAAGCTTCTCCGCTCTTTCCCCATTGGCCCAACACTCTTGCTTAGATCGAAGGAGGAGCCACTCAGCCTTTTGTTGTAAACGTTCATTAATCTGATATTTTAAATTAATGATTTTACGGTATAGCTCCCTGTCCATACTCACTCCTGGGGTTGCCTTAAAGGATTGTTCCAACCTAGCTAGGTCTACTTGCATGGTTTTCAGCTTGGTTTTCTGTACTTTATCTCGGTTTGCCGAGAAGGTGATAATACGCCCCTGCAGCACCACTTTAAAAGCATCCCAAACCATGCTGGGGGACACACCACAGTCTGAGTTCAGTGCAAAATACTCTTTTGTGGCCCTAGCAAGCATACTCTTAAAATCTGGGTCTTTGAACAGCAACAGATCACATCGCCATCGGACTTTGTGAGAAGATTGTTTAGTGGGGAGATATGTCAACCATACTGGCGAGTGGTCCGAAATTATTATTGAGCCTATCCCGGTTCCAGAAATACCCTCCCCAGCTAGGTCATTCACTAACCAGAAGTCTATACGACTATTGGTTTGGTGTGGTGTGGAAAAGAAAGTATAGTCTCTAGCAGTAGGGTGCTACCTCCGCCAAGCATCAACTAATGCCCATTCTTCTTGTAGCCCAGTGAGAGAGTGCCTCGCCTTAGGGTTAGTCTGTGCCGTGGGTATGGACTTATCCAAATATATGTCCTCCACCATACTGAAGTCTCCTCCTAAGATAATGGGAAGGGGGAGCCATCTGCTTGTAGCTCTGAGATTGCCTGGCTTATTGCCGGGAAGAAATACGTGTGCTCCCCATTACGGGCATATATGTTACCCAAAATCATAACCCCCTCTGGAGAGGTCAGTCTTACCACTATCCACCTACCTTGATTATCTTTTTTTACCCCATCTGTCTTCCAGACAGAAGACCGGTGAAGCAAAATGGCTACCCCCTTGGATTTGGTAGGGGCAGAGCTTGCCACCATTTCCCCAACCCATGCTTTCCTCAGCCAATTATTAGCCCCGGATAGAAGATGTGTTTCCTGTAGTAGTGCTATTTCTACCTTCAGGGACCTTAAATGCTGTAGAACTTTGGTTCTTTTCACAGGGTGATTGAGCCCCTTTACATTCCATGATATCCAGCTAAGAGCCTTGGTTGCATTCGACATCTTATTTACCCTCGGTAAGAAAGTAAGAGAGTTACTTACTGTGAGTCCTGGGGGAGGGGGGGAATCTATAGCTGGGTTCGATACCTTAATACTGTACCCTGACCACAACAGCACTATCCAACCCAGATTAGGGCAGACAGAGGTGGAAGCATCGCCTGAAATAGATAACGCCTTGACCTTGGTCTCTTAATATATTACTGTGCTAGAAAGAAAAAGAAGAAAAAGGACTATATGTGCAGTTATGGCTTATAACTAAATTGCAATCAACAAACTTTTTAAGACACACAATAATGCCCCGGAAAAAAGGCACTACAATAAGTTCTATCTATGAGAGTGGAGATCACCCAAAAGAGGGTTATTCTGGCACCCTACAGCTATGCTAGCTCCAAAGCTCAGTAAGGGGTAGTGTACTGAGAGTGGTTTCTCAATACAAGTTAGCCCAACCCCTGTGTTGTACACCCCTGGTCAGTCGCCCCGATTCCGTTGAGGGTAGAGGGGGGTAACAGGTCCAAAAAGAAAAGAAATAGAAAAAAAAAGAGAAAACCCTGAGAAGGAGGGGGAGGGGTTATGTGTGTCCCCCACCCACTCTTCGACATCATCCCCTTAAACAAAACAGGGAAGACCAGGAAGGAGAGTGGAGGAATAGGGGACATCTACCTTCCGATTAATGCCATATCCCTGAGGCCATGTTCACTGCCCATTACATTAAGGAGAACAAAATCAAGAACCACCAACCACCACCCCCTAATACCTCACACTCTCATTAAAAAAAACTTGATTTAACCAGTAATTGAAAAAGGAAGCAGGAGGGGGGGGAGTGTTCTCTCTTCCCTTCCATAGTAAAGAAAGAGAAAGAAGGAGAAAAAAAATATATTGTGGGAAATAGGAGGAGGAATCCTAGCCCCATACACTCTTTCACTCCTTGAAAGTTCAAGTATTTGAGCCTTCAGCCCGTTCGGGTGGTCCCAGAGGGAGAGTCCCGGTATCAGGAGGGGTCTTGGCGGCTGCCACTGCGTAGGACAAGAGGCCAGGTTTCACTCTTGATGGGGCCTCCACTGCTTCCATTAGAGTACTGTCCGGATAATCAGCCCAATCCCCTGAAACTTCTGTCTCCATATCCACATGGTAAGAGGCTTCCAAGTTCCTGTGTTCTGCTGGGCCAGGTGAATCGCCTCGCAAAATTTTTGCAGGAGGGTCTTTACTTGGCAACTGCTGCGGTCCACTTCGTGCTCTGTGTCTGGATTTTGTAAAGGAAATGTCCGACCTTTGTGGCAAGGAGCTAGTGTGACTCATTTGTGTGGGATTTGGTTTTTGCGATGGCCTGCTGTCCCTTCCACTGGGGGGGGGGGGGGTTCCCAACTGGTTGCACCGGTCCCGTTACTATTGTGCTCCCAGATATGCTTCACCAAGCAGAGAGGTTCCTAACTGAAGAGTAGGCACTTGAGGCTCCCAGAGCCTTTTGGGTAATGTAGTTTGGTATTGTAAACTAGGCCATGACCAAGCCAACCAACGCTCCAACTCCTCTGGACAATCTACAACCCCCTCTTGCCCCCTTTGCTGACCCAGAGTCTGGTAAGGTTCTTAAATCTGAAACGAAAATCATTCTGGTACAGAAACCTCTTGATAGGGCCAAATGTTCTTCTCTTTGCTGCCGTTTCTTGTGTGAAGTCCCTATAGATTTGAATTGGAACCCCTTGCCAGTGCAACTCTCCCAAATCCCTCTCCGCCCTTAGAATCCTTTCCTTGGTTGAATAGCGGAGCAGGTACACCACTATAGGTCGGGGATGATCCATTTGCTTTTGATTTCGAGTGGTCACTCTGTGGGCCCTTTCAACTTCAATGGGACCCTGCCATCTTTCTCCCAATATCATCGGGATGTTGTTTGAAAATTTCTCCATATCCTGCTCTTCTGCTCCCTCGGGCAGGCCGATGATAAGCAGATTGTTGCGTCGGTTTCTATTTTCATGATCCTCTGCCCTGCTCCATAAGGTTTCAAGGCGCTCCTCGTGCCATCTCATCCTCTGCCACAATCGCGACTGTTGGTCCTCGCAGTGTTCTGCCTTTTGCTCCAGTACATTAACCTTGTCCTGTAATTGTTTGACCTCTGTAACTGTATTTGAGAGCGACAAGCTTAGTCCATCCACCCTTGTAATTAAGGTCTCCAGCAGGTGTGTGATATGATGCAGGACTCCTCTACTGCAGGGGGCTTGATGGGGCTTACCAGTGCTGCATTCTGTTCCCCGATAGCGGCTGCAAAGCTCCTCATTACTGAAACTTTTTTTTTTCCAACACACGTAGGAAGAAAATTGCAGTCCCGGTTTGAGTTATTCTCTTGCCTGTCTTTCCTGTAAAGCTCAGCCACCGTGTCCACTCCTCTTCGATGCATGTACTAAGTCTAGGGTTGCAAGCCAGGCCTACTCAGCCTCTCGATACTCTGTCAAGTTACCAAACACACGGCGCTCAAAGATGCCACCACTCTCCCCGAAATCTGCTTAAAACAAACGCCGCTCAGAAGGTATAAATGTCACCTGCTCATAGAGCTGTTTTAGGTCAGGGCTCCATGGGATCACGGCGATTAAGCATGGATGGACACTTTCAGGGCGAGAGCTCTCTTTTTAGGCTGCCATCTTCCCAGTGGCCAAACCACTCCCCCATGACCTCCCTTTTCCTGCTGGTGATACCAATGCCTATGCATCCCAGCATCCTGTTTGCTTTTTCTGTCACCTTGTTGCACTGACTCCCTACCTTGAGGGCATCAGAGATGATAACTCCTAGGTCCCTTTCCTGCTTGAAGCATTCTATATCCTCCACCCCCAGCTGATATGGTGTTCCTGGGTTTTGTGCCCCATGTGCATTATCTTTTACTTTTTTCTGTTAAATCTCAAAGTTTTAAGCTTTAAGCTATCCCTACATATTGCATGAGTTATATGTAACATTATTAACATCTTATGGCTGCTTGTAATTATGGCCCTGGGTCATTCCTGAAAATGGGTCTTTTACGCAGCGTTCTTACCCAGTAAGCAAATGTTAGATAAATAAATAAATGGGGGGGGGTGATCATGCCAAACAAATCTGACGGATTTCTTTGACTGTGTGACCAGGGAAATACATCAGGCAAAGGCAGTGGATATGGCCTATCTGGACTTTGGCATGACCTTTGATACCCTGAGCAGCCTGAGGTAGGATCCAAAGTGGCAACTTGTGTTAGAAACTGGTTAATGGATAGGAGACAGAGGGCAGTGATAAATGGCATTCACACAAATGATGGAGGAGTGATCAGTAGGGTGCTGCAGGGCTCAGTACTGGGACTGGTCTTCCTCAATGTCTTCTTTTGTGACATTGCTGAGAAACTGGAAAGAAAGGTATGTTTTTTTGGCAGATGATACCGAACTCTGCATTAGTTTAGACACTCAGGAGGGGATAGAGAAAATCAGCTGGGATCTGGAAAAACTCAAGGAGTTGTCTAAAGAATGGCAGTTGGGGTTCAATGCCAACAAGTGCAAAATCATGCACCTAGGCCATAGGAACCCAGGTGCTGCATATAGGATGGAGGAGGGAAGTACTGACAGTCATTAAACAGGAAAGGGACATTGGGGTTATTGGCATGGGGTCATAATGTCACAAGACATTATGCTGCAGCAATATACCACACTGCCAATACAGCGCAATATATTGCCAGTGGCATGTCTTTTTTTTTTTTTTTAGGGGGCTCTACCCCCCCATCACAGGGGGCTGTGCTCCAACCCCCCCAACTAAAATAACAAACTCTGGGGGAGGGGGGGTAACACTTAAACTCGCACAAAGTGTGAAAAATGAAAAACATTCATGCGTCTGGGACCTGGAATCGGAAACCCGGTCCGGCCTGACTGCCGTGCTGCCAGTGGCTCATCCTGTCAAGCCATGGCAGCTGCTCACTGGACCCCTATCCCAGCAGAGGTCTTATCATCTGCCTGGGAGAGTGAGAGGGTGCACTAATGCGCATACACTCTTTTGCCGTTTTGCACCCTCTCGCTGTTCCCTACCGCGCAGTTCCTGTTGCACGGTTTTGTCGTACGCTGTAGAGCACATGACAAAGGGACTCCATAGGGGGGATATCATATCTGATGACCTCCAGGTGATAGGCAGTGTGGCAAAGCATTAGGTATGGCTAGTGGGATGTTGAGGTGCATTGAGATGGGTATATGGTATATCCAGCAGAAAGAGGGAGGTAGGTGATGTAGTCACAGTATTGCTAGCTGATGTGACCCCAGCTGGAGTACTGAGTACAGTTTTGCAGGCTGAGTCTCAGAAAGGACATAGACATGGTAGAGGCAGTCTGGAGGATGGCAAATAAAATGATCCTAGGGTTGCACAAGAAGCCCAATGAGGAGAGCCTGAAGGTTCTCAACATGTATGCCCTGGAAGAGATGAGAGGGACAGATGGCATGATAGAGACCTATGAGTATCTCACAGGGGCAAACAGGGTGCAGGAGGGAACACCCTTTCAAATAAGAAGGAGCATCAGGACCAGGGGGCATGAGAAGAAGCTGGAGCAGGGGAAATTTCAGACAGAGTTGAGGAAATATTTTTCACTGATAAGGTGGTAGAAACAGACTGCCAACAGATTTGGTGGAGATGAAGCAGTGGTGGGGGGTTCAAGCATGCATGGGATATGCATAGGGGTGCTAGAAAACAGGCAGGGAGGAGGGAGGGTTGCCGGAGACCAGTTAGCATCTGTGGTGAGAGATTAGGCTGGGAACATCTGGGCAAACTGAGAAGGCCAAGCAGTCCTTTTATGCTGAAAAATGTTTCTATGAAGAAGCTTGTAGTAGCAGCAGCCCCATGAATCCAATGCAGTGTTTGAGCCCCCCACTGTGACCTAAGTGAATGGGCTCGAGAAAAGCAGAGTTTTACTGTCCCACCTATTGTATCTTCATGTTGCTGCTGCTCCTCCTTATCTCAGTTTGGCTTAATACATCGGCTAGACAGGGCACTGAACTCATCGGGTAGTTGGAGGGAGAGTACAGATTTATTTTTTTACCCCCCTGATGGCAAGGTTGGACATTGGACTGCTAATATTCCCTGATAAATAAGGTTGGCCACTGGATTGGTAATATGGAGTGGAAAAGGGACAGTTTTTTATGTTTGCTTGTGCATGCGCAAGAAACATTATGTGACAGCTGAGGAGAGAAGTGGGTTGGGGAGGCACGGCAGTGTGGCATCCAACAGCAGCATTGCATTTGGGGGCCTGGCCTTGGTGCGCTAATGGAAGCACAGCGTGCTGATGACACTGGCTTCCAAAAGGTGCACCAAGTTCTAATGTTTTCGTCGCAGCAATCACGGGCTGCCTCGTCATTGCAGCCTCAGCAATTGCTGCAATGAGGGAGCGACCCATCATTGTTGGGCAGAACATTGCTGGTGTGATATTGTTTGTGAACACGGCGGCATGCTGCCGCCATGTTCACAAACAATATCAAAGAGCCATAGTGCCGAGGGGGTGCCCAATCCCCCTTGGCAGCATGTGCCCCTCCCCACAGAAGTGTGTTTTTGCCGACGGGGGCCCCAATCCCCATCGGCATCCATCCCCGGTGTTGACTTGCCAATGGGGGATCCACTCCCTGTCGGCAGTAGTGTCCCCTCCCTGTGTGATGTGCTGATGGGGAGCCCACTCTCGTCGGCATCAGTGCCCCCCTCCAAGAGTAGCATTGAGAGACCAAGGGGTGCCCAATCCCCCACAAGCTCTTGCCCCTGACCTGATGGGTGTCCCATGCCCTGTCGGCAACACCCCCCAAAAAAAAATGTTCAGGTGACATGCCAGGAGCCTACCCCAGCATGCCCAATGCCCCTGCAAAGGAAAAACCATCCCGTGATGATTTATTTATTTATTTTTACAACCTGTAAAACAAAAACGGTCCCTCTCGGTCTCCCTGGCCCCTCCCCCCACAACCCGCACCCACCCACTGTGCACCCTGCCTCCCCACCCCCTCACCCCATACTTACCTCTGGAGTCCGACACGACGATCTTAGCTGGACCAGGAACACGTCTGCACTCTTCAAAGCCGACCGCGAACTGAGGAAATATCGGTAAGCTGTATAATGGGATAGATAGGGTTTTTTCAACTTTTTAGCATATCTCAGGCATTTTTTGGAATTTTGGCACCAAATTTTCAACATGAGGTTTTTGGGACCCCTCTTCATGAATTCAGTCACTGTCATGGCGTTAATCCATTCCAAAAGGTGATTTTGCTGTCACTGCACGGAATCACCTTTCGGGACCGATTAATGAAACAACAGTGCCAGTGTTCATGAGGTGGGCTCTCAAAAAGTGCATGTTGCAAATTTGGTGGAAAAAATCCAAGAAATGACTGTTTTACGAGTGTGCATTGCGCAGTTGCAACGCATACTCGTAACTTCGCAAATTTGCAATATTTTCAGTCCAGATTTTCAACGTTGCCATTTTTTTGCACCTCCTTATGAACAGTACAGCTGTCATTTTTCACATCCTGGGCGAAATGTGTTTTCACACTTATGGCACAGAATAGCGCAGTCGCTGTGTGAAATCAGTGTTCGGGATGCATGAAGAAAATCACAGTGACACCGATCATTAGCAGAAGTCCTATAATGCCTATGTTGAAAATTTGGTGACAAAAGTCTATAAAATGACTGTGTTATGAGAGTCTATTGCACAGTGTCCAAGCATGCTTGTAACTTCGCATATTTACAATATTTTCACTCCAGATTTTCAACATTGCCATTTTCCCACACCTCCTTATGAACAATCCAGCTATCATTTTTCACATCCTGCCCGAAATGTGTGTTTGCACTTCTGGCGCAGAATAGCATGGTCACTGTGGGAAATCAGTGTTCGGGACACATTACGAAACTCACAGTGACACTGTTCATTAACAGAGGCCCTAAAATGCCTATTTTGAAAATTTGGTGATGAAAGTCCATCAAATGACTGTGTTATGAGCGTGCGTTGCAGTTTCCACGCATTCTCATAACTTCGCACATTTGTAATATTTTCACTCCAGCTTTTCAACATTGCCATTTTTCTTCACCTTCTTATGAACAGTACAGCTGTCATTTTTCACATCCTGGCCGAAATGTATTTTTGCACCTGCAGCGCAGAGCAGCACGGCCGATGTAGGAAATCAGTGTTGGGGCCACATTAACAAAATCACAGTGACACTGTTCATTAGCACAGGTCGTAAAATGCCTATGTTGAAAATTTGGTGATCAAACTCCATAAAATGACTGTGTTACAAGTGTGCATTGCACTGTTTACAGTCATGCTCATAACTTCGCACTTTTGTAATATGTTCACTCCAGCTTTTCAACATTGCCATTTTTCTGCACCTCCTTATGAACAGTACAGCTGTCATTTTTCACATCCTGGCCGAAATGTGTTTTTGCACTTCTGGCACAGAATAGCATGCTTGCTGTGGGAAATCAGTGTTCAGGACACATCAAGAAAATCACAGTGACACTGTTCATGAGCAGAGATCCTACAATTCCTATTTTGAATCTTTCATGACGAATGTCCATAAAATGACTGTGTAATGTGCATGCATTGCACAGTTTCCACATACTGTATGCTTGCATGTGTGAGCACTTTTTATATTGCCAGTACAGCTGTTCAGCATTGCCATCTCTTCACACCTCCCTCTGGATGGTACAGCTGTCATTCTTCACATCCTGCCTGATCTGTGATTTTGTTCATGTGTCACAGAATGGCACATGGCATGCCAGTCATGGCCGATGACCCAAACACTTACCCCAATGCCTGTCCATCTCTACAGGATGGAGGTGGGGTTGGCATGAACTTCAATACTTCACTACCATTCCTATTCTGCATATGTCTACCTCCTGCATGTCCAATGCTAATACCAGCAAGCAAACATTCGGCATTGACAAATGCTTGTTATACAATGGCAAGAAAGAATCTTGGACTGTGATTGGTCAGTTTGGGGCTGGACCCATGGAGTATTCCCAGCACGACGCATGGGTCTAGTCACATCACTGTGAACCCATGCAGATGATTTTTTGCTTGAGCCTTTGATTGATTGTTTTATTGAGCTTTTGATTGATTGTTTCATCTTCTCTTAAAAACAAAAAATATTTTTCCACACAAAAACATCTTTAAAATTATTTTTTTTATTCTGTATAACAACGGGTCATTGTATAATAGGAATAATGCACTCCAGGGTGTGTGTCGTTTGGGATAACGCCACTCCTGGGGCATTGGATGCACTCAGCCTGCGGCCTCGTGCCCAACCCCCCCCAGGCGTGGCGTTATCCCAGCATGACACACACCCTGTCGTGCATTATTCCTTTATTTTATTTCTTGACAGGTGGGGTTAGACACAGATCTATCAGGTTGTTGAGGGAGGAGGGTAGTTTTTTATTCCTGGGCAGGCCATGTTGGGCATCGGAACTTTCTGGCTGTCACAGAGGAGGACAGGTTTTTTTTTTTTTAATTTCCTGATGGGATGGGTTGGGAACTGAACCTGCCAGTCAGTTTGAGGGAGAGGAAAATATATTTTTTTAATTCCTTGATGGGCTGCATTTGGCACTGAATCCTGCAGTTTATTGGAGGGTGGAGGGAAGCCATATTTATTCCCTGACAGGCTGGGTTGCAAACTCTACCCAACAGATAGTTTAGGAGATTCCCTGATGGTTTGGGTTGTGTGTCAGACCAGTCAAGTAGTTGAAGGGGGGAGGCCAGATTTTCTTGCATTCCCTTATGTGTCAGGTTGGGCACTGGAGCAGGCAGGTTGTTGAGGGAAGGGGACAGACTTGTTTTTTATCCCCAGATGGGTTAGGCTGGCACCAGACCTATCAAGTAGTTTGGATGGGGGGGCAGATTTTTTAAAATTCCTTGTTGGGCTAGGTTGGGCACCACAAATTCTGTTCTGTTCTATATTCCCTACTAGGATGAAACTCCTGTGCCTGCTGAAACATGTTGGCATACAGTGTTTGTGAAAGTAATTTTATAAAATCAAAATTCTATTATAGTCCACAATCCCTGTGCTACCAGAATCTAACTCATGTGCTTTGCAAAGCACCAGACCTATCATAGTTGGGGGGGGGGAGGGACAGATTTATTTTTCTCTGACAGGCTGGGCACCAAATCTGTCAGGTAATTTGAGGGCACATTTTTTATTCCTGGGAAGTAAGGATGGTAAATAAAGGATGTTTAATTGATGATGCCCAACCTGCCATTTTTTTCTGAAAGACTTTTCTTCTGATGGGCACTGCTAGTCAATGGAATTCCCCCAAGGGATAGGTGCTCCACTGCTCAGTATAGTGGGTTGGAGCTTGCATGGCAATATGAGCCTTGTAAGTGTGTTAAGGAGACTGAAGAGCTGAGACTGAGTATCAAGAGAAGAAATGACAGTGAGAGAGAAAAAGTCATGCGATGAAGCCGGGATCACCCGCACTTAGGATTGCAGCCTAGGAAGTGAGTGCTGTCAGTCTCCCTTGTTCCGGCCTCCCACACTAGTGTGCTGCAGGGCAGAAGAGACAGAGAGGCCTAACCTCACTGGTAGCAACATCAGCACAGCAACGGAGAGGGACATATTATTTTCTGACAGGCTGATTTGGGCAGCAGATCCATAAAGTACTGTAGGGGAGAAGAACAGATTTTTTTTTTATTCTCTGATGGGTCAGGCACAGTATCCTATAGGTTGTTGGGGGGGGGGGGGAGACATTTTTTGTTATTCCCTAACAAGCTGGGTTGGGCCTTGGATTCAACTTTGCTCTACTCTTTTTCTTTCTGATAAGAAAAAAATGGCTCTGGACAAAGCCAGCTCATAAGATCTTGCACTGTCAGTTTTAAATGTAATACAGTCAATTCTACTTATATGCACATGCTCAGCAGGACCCGAACAATCTGTGCATTCAAGTGAAATCACATACAACTGGAATTATCATTTTTATCATCTGATGTGCAGCCATTTTGTTATTAGCCCACAGAGATCTGCTTTTCTATGTGCAATGAATTTTCTGACTCTGCTTGACAGTGATGTTTATTTTTAATCCACAAAATCAGTTCATATCAGATAGCTCTGTGCCGTTCTATTATTAACCCATATAGACATGCTTTTTTGTGTGCAATTAACATAGAAACGTAGACTTTGATAGCAGATAAGGACCGCTTGGCCCACCCAGTCTGCTCATTTCCCTACCTATTGAATAAGCTGCAGATCCTAGTTAACCAACAGCCTACTTTCTCCTACCCCCTAGCAGAATTGCCTTATGTCTGTCCCATGCATTCTTGAATACCTCCACTGTTTTTGACCCCATGACCTCCACAGGAAGGCCATTCCATGCATCCACCACCCTTTCTGTGAAAAAATGCTTCCTCATATTGCCCCTGAGCCGTCTCCCTTCTGTCTTCAAATTGTGCCCCCTTGTTCTTGCACATCTCTTTTTCTGAAATATGGTACCCTCCTGGACTTTGTTGATTCCCTTGAGGAACTTGAAGGTCTCTATCATGTACCTACTCTCCCTTCATTCTTCGAGGGTATACATATTAAGCTCCTTTAGTCTCTCTTCATATGGCTTATGGTGCACTCCCTGCACCATTTTAGTTACCCTCCTCTAGACTGTCTCAATCCTGTCTATGTCCTTGCAGAGTTGGGGTCTCCAGAACTGCATGCAGTACTCCAGATAGTGTCTCACCAACTGTCTGTACAGAGGGATAACAACCTCCTGTTTTCTACTGGTGATGCCTCTCGCTAGGCATCCCAGTATTCTCCCCAGCTCTCCTTACTGCCTTTTCATATTGCTTGCCTGCCTTTAGATCATCTGGTATGACTACCCCGAGGTCCATTTCCATTTTTGTTGTTGTTATTACCCCCTTCCATTGTGTACTCTTCCCTTGGGTTTTTGTTTCCCAGGAGCATTACTTTGCATTTTTTTGCATTGAATCTAAGCTGCCATACTTTTGACCATCCCTCCAACCTTGCCAAGTTCCTTCTCGACCTTTCCAACCCTTGTGTATCAACCCTGTTGCAGGTGATTCTGTCATCTGCAAAATGACATACTTTTTCTTCCAGATCCCCCGGAATGTCACTTATAAATACATTTTAGAGGGCCAGTCCCAGTATCGAGCCCTGTGGTACTCCACTAGTAACCCCCCTTTCTTCAGAGTGGACTCCATTTATTATTACCCTCTGTGTCCTGTTGTCCAGCCAATTTTTTATCCAGGCTACCACCCTAGGACCCACTCCAAGGCTGGTTAACTTGTTTATTAATCTTTTGTGAGGGACTGTGTCAAGTGCCTTGCTAAAGTCTAGGTAGGCCATGTCCACAGCCCCTCCCTGGTCTACTACTTTGGTCACCCAGTCAAAGAAATCTATTAGATTCATCTGACATGACCTTCCCACTGTAAATCCATGCTGTCTGGGGTCCTGTGCCCTGCTGTCCTCTAGGTACGCAACAATTCTTTCTTTCAGAAGTGATTCCGTCATTTTCCCTACCACTGAGGTCAAACTAACAGGTCTGTAGTTTCCTGTATCTTCCTTGCTCCCACTTTTGTGAACAAGAATCACATCCACCCTCCTCCAGTCCTCAGGTACCACACCCTTAGTTCTTTTAGAATTCTGGAGTGAATCCCATCAGGCCCCATTGCTTTGTCTACCTTCAGTTTTAGGAGTTCTTTCAGGACCCTTTCTTCTGTGAATGAACTGGTATTGATCCCCTATCCATAATGCTTCTATTGATTGGTTTAGGTACCTCCCCCTCCTCTTCTTTTGTGAATACTGAGCAGAAATATTCATTTAGTATCCCTGCTTTTTCAATGTCACCCTCTGCCCACCCCCCCCTTTATGAAGCCTCACTATCCCTCCCTTGATCTTTCTTTGCTCCCTAATGTCCTATAAATGGTTTTATCCCTCTTCTTAACTGAGTTGGCTATTTTTGCCTCGGTTTGGGCCTTTGCTGTTCTGGCTGCCTTCCCTGCTTCCTTCTGCTTTAACTGGTACAGTTGTCTGTCCTGCTCCTTCTGTATTTCCTTATACTTCCTGAATGCTATCTTTTTCTCCCTAACCTTCCCCACTACCTCTTTTGAGAACCATAGTCTTTTTTCCCTTCATTTCAATTTGTTTATTTGCTTCACACAAAGGCTTGTTGCCTCTGTGATGGCAGTTTTGATTTTTCCCCAATGTTCCTCCACCCCTCCTTCTTGCCCATTTGCTAGTGCTTTTCTGAGGCACTCTCCCATTTTGCCAAAGTCAGTCCTCCTAAAGTCCAGTACCTTTGCTTTTGTATGGCTTGACTCTACGGCTGTGTTTATTGTGAACCATACTGTTTGGTGGTCACTTTTCCAATGTTTATTTATTTATTTTTATTTCTTTATTTAACAAATCAGAAAGACCTTTGAGCCAAGAGCTCTTTTACAGAGGTTCCATGTCAAGTCACAAGGATAACAAATTACAATGGTTTCAGTAAGTAGTACAACATGAGGAAAGTAATTACATAAACAAAAGAATAATATGGCAAGATAAATATTGTGTCAAGTGCAGTCAGAGGTCTTGTCTGAAGAGGGGTGAAAGGGATTACAACGAGAGAAGGATAGGGGCGAATTGGGGTGGTGGAAGGAGCAAAATAAGAGCAAGGAGGGAGCTGCCATGATGTAGCTTATGTAGGAAAAGAACCATGGGGGGTAGAGGGAGAAAACAAGGTGAGGAAACAGAGGGGAGGGAGGGGGAGAGTGAGTGGAGGGGTAGAGGAAGGGGGATGAGGTAAGATGAAAAGAGGCAGGGCTGGGGACAGGAAAGGGATGAAGGAAGGAAGTGTTGTATGTGGAATAGCTCTGCAAGAGGGTAGGGCTATACAGGGGCAAATGGTAAAAGAGAGAGTTCCCAGTGCATTTAGCTGTCTGCAAAGATTAGGTATAGCAGTCACAAGATACTCAGGAAACTAGGAATTCATGCAGCTTCCGCTTAAATGGTCCCAAGGTTGCAGTTGTCGCAATCTCAGGAGGAAGGGAATTAAATAAATTAGCTGCTCTAACTGCAATGGATCTCTGTTGGAGTGAGGTTCAACAGCGAGGGACAGTAAAAGTTTGGCTCACAGAACTTCGTGTGTTACAATTGCCCCAGAAGGGACTGAAAAGCTGAAGGGAACCTGGTGGTAGGAGACCAAGATCTGCCTTCTTAGCCAAAAGGCAGGCTTGATATTCAATGCAAGTCTGGAGCTGAAGCCAGTTAGCATGTCCATAAATTTCACAAGCGTGAGTACGATATGCTGCACCAATTAGTAGACGGCATGCCTTATTCAGAGTTGTGGCGAGCCGCCATAGGGCTGTGTCCATGACGGTGCCATAAATGAGCAAACCATAGTCAATAATAGACACAATTGAACTTTGGATAGCCAGTCTGAGGGCTTCGGTAGTAAGGCAGATGGTTTTCCACTTCTAAATCTGAGATCCTCTCTCTGTCGTTGTTTGAGAGTACCAGGTCAAAGACTGCTCCCACCCGAGTGGGTTCCAACACTAGCTGTCTGAAGCATGCCCCCTGTAGGGCATCAAGAATGACTCTGCTCTTGGATGTGGCAGCAGCAAAGGTGCTCCAGTTAACATCTGGCAATTGACTTTTGTGGCTCTGTTTGACAGTTTTTTTAAATACATAAAATCAGTTAAAATCAGATGACTATCTGGTCTCCACGCAATGTTTTATTTTTTGGAGCATCTGCCAACACTCAGCCGTAGATGGGACAGTTTCAGGCTTTATGTCATGACCAGCTGGAGCTCCTGACTCAAAGATCAGTGTGCCATCATGTGTAGCTCAAAAGAATAATGCTGTTGCAGCCACTGCTCCACTCCTTGTAAATCTGCTCTTTTTGTTTAAAACTCCTCCCGACACTTGAAATGTCTTCCCCAGACTCAACAATCAAATCTTTATCTGTCACATCATAATGAAGATAATTTGTCAAACAGCTCAACTTTCCTCTGAATTGAGAGGAATGTGCATTTTGTTTTGTCCATTGTTATTCAACCCATGAGGTTAAGCTGACTTTAATCAGGTGACCAGAGACTTGTTAATCAGCAGCTTGGCTGGGTGCAGGTGGTACAAACACTTAACACCTGGCCCTTCGCTAATGTACAGACTGACTCAAGCACCAATCCTGATTAGCAGCTTCTTGAAAAAAAGTGCATACAACCAAAAATAACAATGCATACATCTGAACTAAATACCATTATATGAATAGGAAACGAATTGGGAAAAGAGAAAAGTGTGCATACACTCGAAATGGCATACATCAGAATGGCATACAAGTGGAATTGACTGTAGTAGCGTAAGCATGCATGGCATCTGATAGGCTGTAAATATTTCCTTGTAAGTAAGCATGATGAAGAAATTAAAATCAATTTTATGTTGGCTAAGTGTTTTGGAAATTTCCTCTTCTTGGTAGGGCTGTGTAGAATGTGAAATTTTCCCATCGGGATTGCAGTGGAATGGCAATTCTGCTTCTAAAATGCTTTGTGGAATTTCTTTTTAAATTCCAGAGAATTTCAAAGAGCCTGTCTATGCAAACTGTGGAATACTTTTCCGTGGATCATGTAAACAGCAGAATAATTTTCTGTAGATTGCAGAAAAAAGAATCTGCAGTTTATGCAAACTACAGATTATTTTTCCACAAAAAAACATTTTGCAAGTGGAATATTGAAATTCTGCAGCTAATGAAAATCAGTGGAATTTTCTACAATTCTGCAGAATTTCATTTAGTCATAAATTCAACATTCCACACAGCCCTACCCCTTGGCTCCCTTTTTCTAAGCAATTGATCAGCTCCCCCACCATTGTCTTCCCAGTCCCTGGCCAGAATACTTGGATTAACTGGAAACTCAGCTGTTTTTTTTTTCATTATAGTGCAAGCTGGGAGAGAATTCCTATTTCTTACAAGCATCAAATGTTTGAGCAGACTGAGTTTATTAGTACTTCCTCTGTGAGCCCATTCATTGGCATTCTTGTCATCACAGTGAGACAAGGGAGGACTATGCTAAACAACCTGAGGGATTCTTCAGTGTATTACCTAGATCAGCTGTTCATTCCTTAGGGGTTTTCCCACTTGTTCAACAGGTCCTTGTGCACTCTTTTCCTTGTAGCCAGTAGAAAGTTAGCAAAATATTACAAACAGCCACAAGGAGCACTAGCAAGGCCAACACTCACTCGTTGACAGTCATAACAATTTATGCCTCAACCTGCAATGCATTTCAATAGGATAGCTGCACAACACTTTCTGATTTTCATCAAAATGGGAACTGGTCTACTACGTAGACCAGCCCTAGAAACAGACACTGGGGATGTGCTCCCATTGTTGGCACAATTTAAAGAAAAGAAATCTATGCCTGCCCCTGGCCCAGTTATGTACCTACTATAGGAGTACTAGTGGAACAGGAATGAGTGTGGTGGGGCACCCATCCAGGGCTCTGGATGCATGGTGATCTTTGCATTATATGTAGAGCAGGACCTTTGTGTACCATCAGCTCTCACCAAGCACCCTTCTGCAAGTGTGCAAGGCCACATCCACCTTTCAGGATGGGGATTAGTCTCTTTTGAATGTCAAAGCAAACCAAGAGTTTTCAGTAAAATTCTTCTGCTGGGTCATGGTTTGTTTCAACAAATGGATGAAGGTGAGGATATTATATTTTTGATGGCTATTTTCTCTACAACAAAATGCTGTGCATAGGATTAGCTAAATAATACTAAAAATAAAAGACACCAGGCCCAGTTTTCAAAAGCCCTGAGAATGCCACAAGCCCCTGGTGTACCGAACGTATGGAGCAGAGGGCTTGCGGCAATCTCCCAGTACCAATCAGGATTTTCGTTCCTGTGCACCAAAGGCCACAAGTTAGACAAGCTCCCCCTGGTTTAACTTGCACCATTTGGGGGCCCTTTTTATGGTACTTTTGCCAAATATTTGACATGAGCTGGTGTAAAGTGTGGAAACTGTCGCAACTGTGCCCAATATACTAAAATTGAGTGCAGTTGCATCAAAGGAATTTGGTGTAGTTGCACCAAACAACAGGGCTGACAGAGAGCTTGATGTGTCAACCTTTGAGACTTGGACCCATCAAGTTTGAATCTCAAGGGCATAATTCAAGCTTGGGGTTTTGGGGACATTCTGGACAAACCACTTGAGCATCACTCTTGCCATTTACCATGTCCCCAAAACCCTTTTTTTTTTATCATATAACATTTTATTAGGTTTTCAAGTACATCCAACCAAGGTAGAAACACTCAGGCATACATCATACATGTGAACGTGAATACCATAAGCATGTTTGTGAACATGAATACCATACGCATGTTTGAAATATCCCATAACAGCAATTGCTAAGAGGTTTACATATTGCATTCTATTCCCTTTGTACATCACATAACCTTACATTGAATTCACACTACTTTGAACCATATCTATATGTACCAGGCAATTTTTAAGATTAGTACCATCTTCAACCAGGGGAGTCTCCAGGAACTAACTGCTCATAAAGTAATCTTAACTGACATGGGCCAGAGTCTTCATATTTCTTCTTATTAGTTAGACCATCCAAGTCTTTTCAGAATGGTCATCTGAGTTGTATGATACCAAAATAGGTAGTAAGGACAGGTTGACAGTAGCATGGACAGTGAGGGGTAACTGCACATTCTACACCTGACACTGGGCATCCACTGCTTGAGCAGAAGGTAAATATGAAGGCAAGAGTATTAGAAAAAGAGAAGAGACATCACATTTTAGAGTATCGGTGGATTTTGGGGGGGGGGTTGGACCGCACAAATATGTGCGTGAAAATATGCTTCTCATTCATCATGAAATCTGGAGAGATGACCTTTCCCAATCGAGGAAAGTCTTTCAAAAGTAGCCAGCCATGCCATTGCTGCCCACCAGTAAGTTATCGTGGGAGGGGTAGGCAGCTTCCATTTCATCAGTATAGATCTCTTAGCTTCCATGATTAAACCCATTTTATTTAATTATACAGTATCATGTATACTACTGTATATTTATTTAACCCAAGGAGGCAGGAGGAAATTAAATTCAAATGGTGTTTCCAGCTGTGACCTGTTGGAGGGGAATGTTATGAATAGAGCAGGTACACTCAATAGCGTCAAGATGAGCAATGTTAAATAGTATTAATGGCCAATCCACTAAGGCATCCCAGGTGTGCATATCTAGGGTATAGATCTCTATACTCCCAGAGGCCAATGCCTTTCTGATACCTGCAATCCCCAGCAGACCCAATGTGCATGAGATATGGCGTGTTCAGGGCCTAAGTTTGTGCATGGGATGGTGCAGCACCAGACTCTAATCTTATCTAGTTTAGTCTAATGTAATTGGATGCTTGGCTTGGCTATAACAGTAGATCTCTTGTTCAACGTGAAGCACCTTGGAGCAGGGGATTTTAGGATATGGCATCACCCAAGGACTTCTCTATCCCTTCATGTGAACACCAAATATATGTTAACACTGCTGCTGAGGCCACTCTTAGGGTTGTAAGAGCAGTTTCACATGCATTCTTAGGATATAAGAAATGCAAACTGAAGGTGAGCCATTCTGATGCCCTCGAAATGTAAGTGAGACTACACTTACAACCATAAGAGTGGTCTCCACCATGTGGTTAATATATTATTAATTGAGCTTGATCAATAATATATAATTTTTTTTTAACAAAAGTCCAAGAACGTGCCCATTTCCAGGGTATTTGAGCATGAGACACTCTTCACAGAATAAGAGTGTCTCACTCACAGAGGAAAAGAGTGTTCTGATTGATTGGGAGCACTGCCTCAATCTATAATCTTTAAAAACACAAAATGCAAGATATAGCCCCCAACCCAATATGACAGCTGGAGATCTTGGTCAAGGTTTGGGGGGCAGTCAGGCCTGTGTTCAGAAGGGCACATATCTAGTACTTCAGGGTTCCCCATTATATAGCATTCACTTCCAACTACTAAACCTCCACACTATGGTGAACATTCTGAGAGTTGCAGGGAAGCACACCACATCATAATGCCCACACCAATCCAGTTGCCCATGTAGAAACATGGGTGAAACAGAAGATAGTACACAAACCATCTTGCAGTTTCTGCAAAGTACCCCCACGTGCAGAGTGGTTACACTGCAGCTACATATACCCCTCTGCAAATGCAGAGGGCTAATTTTATTTTTGTAGGTAGGGTCATAAAAAATCACAATAAAACAGCAAAGAAACATTATAGGTACATCCTACCTGTAATCCCAGACCGCACACCATTGTATAAATAATTATTGAACTGACTCCACCCTGCTGTATGCAAAAAATATCACTGGCTCACCTTTTTGCACTGATAGGTGCATGACAACATGCTGAGCTATCTGCAGAACAGCCTCACAACTGTCTGTTGAAACTACAGTATGTTCTTTATTTTATTCACATCCTCTACTTATTACTTGGTATGAAAGAACAGAAGAAGGCCAGAGCCCATCGAGACTGTTCCCCACACTATGTGGGACATTATTTATCTATTATCCCACAACCAAACATCCAATGTGTTTTTAGAGACAGTGGCACTAGTTGTCTCTACCAATTCTTGTGGCAAGGTGTTCCATACAATGGATGCTCTTATTGTAAAAAAGTTTCCCCTTTTGCTGGTTTTATAAGTTTTTACTTCAAGATGTTTATTATGCAGTCTCGGAACATGTCACCTTTTGGAGAGTGTTAGACCACATCTTTTCATTAGATCTGGTGAATTTATTAAATTAAAAAACCATAAGCATATCACCTCTTAATCTTCTAGTTTGAAGAGAGAAGAGGCCAGTAGCTTTTAATTTGTTCTGATAATCCAAGTTTGTATATCTTGGAATCATTCTAGTTACTCTCCTTTGAACCTGTTCAAGAATTGCTATGTCTTTTTTTGGTTTGGATTCCAGAAAGGGGAGCCATAGTCTAGATACGGTCTAATGTATGTCCTATGCGCAAGCAATAATACCTGACAGGGAGGACGGTATTGGGCAATACTGGACCAGCCAGGGGCGTAATGAGGCCCGACGTCACAGGCAGAGGGCCTTATAGCCTCTGGAAGGTCCGGTATTGCCCATACCGCCCACCCTAGAGGGTATTATTGTGCTTAGAAACTGGGCTCTGTGAAAAAAATTTGTTCAACAAAAAAAATGTTATTACAAAATTAGTTTTAAATTAGCTTTGTAATAAAACAGTTCCTCCACCTATATTATAATTGGTACAGTTGAATTTCCCTCCCTCAAACACACAGAAAGACATACAGGATGTGATGCTTTTTTTCTGTATAACGGTATCAGTCTGTTGCACCCCCCCCATGTTGAATCTCGTTCGCGATGCTGATCAAGTGTCAGGGCTGGAGAGCTTTGAAGAGAGCAGTGGGGAGTAGTGTATTCAGTATTTCATTTTATAAGAACTGCTGAAAAGGGGTAACATTCAATTACTGCATCAGTAAATCTAAATCACAAGCAGTGGTAGCGGGCGAGCGGTGAGGGACAGAGAGCTCTAGCTCCAGTGCTGCCTCTGTGTGTGTGTGTGTGTGTGTGTGTGTGTGTGTGTGTGTGTGTGTGTAGTCAGGGAGCAGCATTTTTTTCTTCAATTTTCCATACAAAGTTGACAGTTGCAAGGCTGGATTGTTTTAAAGAGAACAGTGACAGGCGAGTGTACACGCAACGAAGTGTCTCCTCTTGTTGAATTTGTTCATATCGTTCTGGTGGAGACTGGGAGTCATGTATGCAATTCTTCATTTTGTAAGAGGTACTGAAATGGGGTAAAATGTATACATCAGGAAATTAAAATTGGGAGCAGCGGTAACAGGAGGGCGACGTGAGAGAGAGAGAGAAAGAGGGTCATGCGCTAGCTCCAGTACTGCGTGTGTGTGGAGGTAGCGGTATTTTTCCTTATGTCATGAATTGTCCTTTTGGCTTTTTTTCTAAGAGGCACACAGTAAGAAAAAAAAGGAGACAGGCCGCACTCATTCACTCGCTCGTTAAGCGAGTTCAGAAATATGGCGATCGGGACAGTCACACTTACAAATTGTTATGAGTCAGGTTTGGAAAACTCTTTATTTGTTTTCCCTCTTAACCAAGTATGACTAGCTCATTTTTTTATTTCTGAATCTTCACTTGACACTGGCAGATGGATGGTTGAGCATGGTGCATAGGGGCACAGTGCTTTAACAAAATGAGATATGGAAATCACCTTTCTCTCGCTAAATGGTACGCTCTGACTCGCTCTTTGCTGTGTGAAGGTGGTACAGATGAGCAGTTGTATTTTTCTGGAGCGAGTGGGCTGGCAGCTAAAGGAGGGTGTTCGAGAGTCAGACAAGAGCATACACTAAATGAAAAATAAAAAAATAAACAAAACAAGCAAAGGTAGCCAGAAATGTGCTCAGTGGAGGTTGATCTGTGGTTCTATTAGGCAGTTGGAACTGAACTAGTGAGA
Source organism: Neoceratodus forsteri (assembly GCA_016271365.2). Taxonomy (NCBI): domain Eukaryota; kingdom Metazoa; phylum Chordata; order Ceratodontiformes; family Ceratodontidae; genus Neoceratodus; species Neoceratodus forsteri. Next base: position 215,457,655 of record CM028136.1, read on the forward strand.
GTTGGGGGTCAGTATCTCTTACTAAACGAGAGAAAAAAATGGCGGCAATTTGAAATCAAATTAGGTACTTTGGCCAATTAGGGAGCAGGGTGGGCACAAGGATTCTTTAGTGGGTGAAGGGGCACTAGGCTGGTACTTTTTATTTCCTGGGCATCTAGTGAAAGTTAATGTACCCCCTTGGCAAGGGTACTAGCCAATCAGATGCCAGGAAATAAAAAGACCATTTTCTAAAAATGGAATAAGGCATTGTTCAGTGCGATTAACAAAAGTGCATTTTATTTGCCTCAAAAGTCTGTTGGTCATGCAAGCAGTTCTAACACAGTGATCATTTGATGTAAGTTTATTATTAACATATATCCCTAAATCTTTTTCACAATTTGATGAGTGGTGCGGTAGTCCGTCTACATAATATATCATTTTTGGATTATTTACACCCGAATGCACTTCTAAACATTTGTCTTGATTAAACTGCATATGATTTTCATTTGCCCAAAGTGTTAATTTTTCCAAATCCTTCTTTAATGCAGAAATATTTTCTTGATTAGTAACCTTGCCCCCCAATTTAGTATCGTCTGCAAATTTAACCATGAAGTTATTTGGCCCTGTTTGTAAATCACTGATAAAGAGATTAAACAATGTTGGTCCCTGGAGTACACCACTTGTCACACTACCCACGTCAGACAAGATATCATTAATTCTGACTCTCTGAGAATGATTTGTCAACCAGTTTAAAGTCCAGTTGACAATATCAGGTGACAAACCTAGATTGTGCATTTTAGTAATGAGTTTTTCATGTGAGACTTTATCGAAAGCTCTACTAAAGTCCAAAAAAATTATATCAGTAGGGATACCCACGTCTAGTAGAGTACTTATATTATTGTAAAAATATATCAGATTGGTGGTGCAGGAATACTTGGGAGTAAACCCATGTTGATTTAAATCATAAATTCCTAATTTTTTACAATCTTGATCAATTAGAGACTTCATTACTCGTTCCATTAATTTACCAGCCACTGAGATCAGGCTAATTGGATGATAATTTTGCACAGAACGTCTATTGCCTTTTTTAAATATGGGAGTAACTATTGCTGAATGCCAATCATTTTGTACAATGCTTTCTTGTAAGGATTTGTTGAAGATAATTGACAAAGGTATAGAAATATTTATAGAGGTTTCGATCAGAAACCATGGATGAATACTGCCTGGGCCCGGACTAGTATTTTTTTTTTAGTTTTTTAATAGCCTGTATAATGTCAATAGGACAGAACGTATGACAATCTATGTGGTGAACTTTAAATGTACTAATAGGTGATTTTAGAGAGAAGACACAACAAAAGTACTTATTAAAGAGATTTGAGGTTTCTATATCAGATAGAGAAGAGTCATTGCTTATAATGGGACCAATGGTCCTTGATACACCTTTTTCACTATTTATATAGGAGAAAAGAGATTTGTGACAGTCTTTTGTGAGAGCTAGTTTAAATTCTAGCTTATTTTTTGCCAATTTAATAGAATGTTTCAAGTTGTACACAGATAGGGCTGGATATTCAAACTGCGTCCAAAAAGTGCGCAATAGCAGGTGCAAGCACAAGTCCATTGCACCCATGCACAATAGACGCAATATTCAAAAAAGGAGCAAGCCAAATTGCACCTACAGCTAACGTCTGAATATCGCACAACCTGCACCATAGCGCAACTAGGGAGGGGAAGCTGAGCAGATATGATGCACTATGGCTCAACAAGGGATGTCCAGCTGAGCAGTCCAGAGGCACCATAGTGCAAGCAGGGAGCCCCCCAGCTGCAAAGCAATGTAACTGTACAACCAGGGAGGTAGGGGCCCACCACCCATGCCACAGATGGGCACAGGAACAAACAGCAGACCTGACATTGTGCCCGCACACCCCAAGCACAGCACAACTGGGGGAGGGCTGGAATAATCACCGGCCCATGGGGACAAGCAAACAACCCACAGCTGGGCTATGGTGCCCCACCACACTCACTGGCAAGCTGAGACTGCCACACAAGGAGGGCGGACCACCCCATGCCACACCATCCCCCCCAGTGCACAGCACACCCTGCACCGTGACCCCCAGACACCCCCCATGAGCAGTGACCACCACTGCAGGAATCCCCATGCATACCACCACCCCCACTGTGACACTGCACCCTCGTGTAGCACAGAACCATACAAGCCAGCCCCACCATGAGCACCCAGCAGTGGGTGGCAGCACACGGCAATGCAACAATGGCAGACACAGTGCCAACAAACACAATCCCCCCGAGGCACAGATGAGGGACTGACCATGCATCGGCACAAGAGGTACCCCACATGGGACAGGGTGTGCCCCCGACACCACCACCAGTGATACAGCACCCTGCACAGTAGTCCAGTGACACACCCCGACCTACCACTGGCCACAACAGCCAGCACAGACACCCACAGTGGTGCATGGAAGCATGCACCACACCGGATGCAACACAGTGCAGGGACAAACACCCACCCATACCCAAGGGGACAATAACACAGGAACACAGTAGCATGGCAACCAAGCCCCCCAGTGTGGGCCCATAGAAACTCTGTACACACAGCCTGCAGTCCTCCCTGGCACAGAAGTGCCAGCCACCCTGCGCAGGCACTGTGAACCTGTATGACACCAGCATATGCATGGAGCACAAGTCACCGACAGTGGTGCACATCCCCTGCAACACACACAAGGCACAGCATGGAGGTGGGACAACAACTGCGGAGGCCACAGTGTCACCTGAGGCAAACATGCACCACACCAGTGACAGGAGGCAACTCAGCATTGTGACGGGTACAGTGGCTGCCCTGAATGGACAGCCACCACTGACATGGCAGCAGACCTTGCAGATCACAGACATGCAAGGGTGTCAGCTGCACAGTCCATGGACGGGTTGACAGGGGCACCATGGACGCAGAGCATGCACCATGGACCACTGCACACAGTCATCCATTGCACAGGGAACAACACACACACCACAGATACTGACTGATAGCTACTCTCACACCATAGTCACTGCCCCATGGACATACACACAAACCCATGACTGCACCACCCCAGACACCATGCACACCACTGCAGCTGAGCACCTATAGCCCGCTGCAAATCAGAGACCACCACAGTATTCATATCAAAATAATTATATTGTAACACACAAACAAAACTATTTACAGAACTATGTACATATGGGGGGAGGGACATAAACAAGGTGGGGGTGGGTAAGTGGCAGGGTGAACATAAAGGAGAGGGAAGAAGGGGTGTGAGGGTGGGTCCAGGGGAGGAAGGTGTTTCCATGGGCATGGATGGCCCATCATCTGCCCTGCTCATCTGCCGTGTTTCACTGATGTGATCTCTGCCTCCTGACCCCATGTCGGTCTATCCTTTGGAGGATCTCCAGGGATGCCCTCACCACCTGCAACAGCTCCTGCAGCCCCTTCTGTATGGCCTGAAGTCACTGTACACTTAGGATGAGGGAGCAGAGTCATTACGTGTGACTGTCCATCCCCCTGCAGCCCACCCATGGTGCATGGCATACAGCCATGTGCCATGCCCCTGTGATGGTGTGCAACCACCCTCAGTGACTGTGTCCACAATACCTGCCCACCCAGGCAGCCACAGCCATGTGGACCACTGCACACACCCACCGCCCATGTCCTGCACAGCACCACCATGGGCATACATTAAAGTGGCTATGCGGTGCGAAGGCAGTGCCACAGCCATGTGCCCGGTGCACGCATGGACCACCACTGACACACTCCCAGACATGCAGTGCCACTGGATAGTGCTGACTGTCACAAGTCGTGTGCATGGCAGTGGTGTCCATGGATGGTGGCCATGCCCCGCTGCCCACCCTGTTACACAGCATGCAACAGTAATCATGGAGTTATTGCACTCACCCTCATCGGGCTGGTCAGGTCAGCGGTGATGGTTCTTGTCCTGCCTGGACGCTCTGTCCATCTCCCTCTGGTGCTCCTCCCTCAGCTGGCACCTCTTGTCCACGCCTGTGGGGGAAACAAGGAGAGAAGAACATCAGTACAATCCTGAAGCAAAGTCCCCCTGCCCCAATGTGTGTGCCCACCCACCCCACACCCTGTGAACACTGCCAGAGCCAACCCTAGACAGGCCCTCCCCTATGTGCTGGACACATACAACACTGTTACCCATATGGACAATACAAGTGCATAGACGGAACCCCCACCTGGATGTGACACCATGCCCCTCCTGGCACGTGACTGCAGATGGGCTAGTAGGTCTGGCTCCCTCCTCCTGAGGTCCCCATAGCAGTGCCTGCATTGCTCTGAGGTCCTTCTGCATCCAGTGGCCACCTCCAGGTCAGTGGCCACCCCCTGCCAGACCTGGGTCTTGGCCCTGTCCAGTTCCTCATCACCAAACAGTGGGCCATAGTGTGGCTCTACAATGGCCACAAGGTTGGCCAACTCAATGGCACTCCATTGTGGGGCTCTCCTGCATGCCATCTCAGCAACTATAGTAGGCAATATGGTGCTCTGCAGCGCGGTACCCCACGTGCAAATGCTGCACAGTACAGCGTTGCCATTCCCTATCGCGCTGTTACTGAACAGCACGATAGAGCTGCAGCCATGCCGGACGCATGCCGCCAAAGGGGAAAAGGTCAGGCACAGGGTCAAGGGTCTCTGGCGCAAGGCCACACACAGCGCCATCGGACGACTATGTGTATAGCGTGATTGGTTGCCTGTTTGCCAGCGCCACAGTGGACTATCGAGCAGTTTTGCCATTGCACCTATGGAGGCCAATTGTCACAGCGCCATATAGTGACCCTCGCTATAGCGCCACTGGCACAATGGAGGCCATGCCCTGCAGTGACCATCATGCACAGTACGTCATCAGCATGGCAGACACCAGCATCAGCAGCCTGGGCATGTGCAGTGAGGTGTACTATGCATGCCACGGAACTGCGCCATTGGCTCAGCCCATTCAACACAATTGCGCAAAGCGCAAAAGCGTGATATTCAGCCGTCATATGCTAATCATCCGATCAGCCATTCAATGGCACAGCACCATTATTTGCATCTAATTAAAGTTGCTCCTCACCTAATTTGCATGTATTGCTCTATAAAAGTGCGACAGAGTTCTGCAATGGCCATATTCGGTTACTGCAGTTTATAGTTGAGTTGCATGCTGTGTGGGAGTGTGGACTGTGGATTCAGGGACACGCTTTGGACTGCACAGTCACAGGTAACCACTGCCATTTTTACAGGCTGCATAATGACCGATCAAGGTCTGGGTGAGGAGGACAACGATGGTGGGTGGAAGAGGAGGCCCAACTTCATGAAGGTGGAGACAGAGGCACTTTTCGAGGCCTACCTGGATCAGGAGCCACTGCTCAGTGGATGGCGGGGCACCCCTCCAGCCCGTGCTGCTGCATGGGAGGAGGTGGCACGTTCTGTGAACCTGCATGGCAGCCACCAGCGCTCTGTGCAGGAATGTAAGAAGAAGATGGGTACTGACAGGAGGAGGGTGAAGGAGAAGGTGGCTGCCATCAGGGCGGCGCGTGCTGCAACAGGTGGTGGACAGCCAGAGGTGGTGCAGCTCACACCAGCAGAGGACAGGCTTGCTGCAAGCATGCCCCGCAGTGCCATAGAGGGAGTTCCAGGTGGTGGCTTCCAGATGGGTGGTGGCCCATCTCTGCATGGTAAGCCATGGTGTGCCTTGGGGGGGCTGGTTAGGTTACACGCAGTAACGTGACTTTGCTTTCCCTTACAGATCCTGAGCATCTGCATCAGTCAATGTTGGTGGGCCTGTCCACTGAGAACAGTCAGACAGAGTCGGAGTGTGGACCATCCACCTCCACAGGTTTCTGTGGATCGGCACGACAGTGGTGCCGCCTGGCTGTCCACACTGATGTCATTGAGACAGGTGTGGGGGAAGCCCTTCCTGTGTCTCAGCGTTCTGGCGTCCACGGATGCCAGCACGCCATGGCTGTGGCTGGGGCAGAGACCTGCACCAGTGATGAAGACATGACCGTCATGGGCAGTGATATGTGTGTGCCATGGAATGGACACACAGCAGGTCAGCTCATGCCCATGGCTCTGGATGGTGCCGCCTTGAGGGCCAGCGTGTCAGCACAGTCCCAGGCTGTGCCTGTCAGCACCAGTGGGGCAGCACTGGTGGCTGGTCAGGACAGTGGGACTGTTGTGGCCACAGCGTCAGCAATACTGAGCCCTTGGGTGCAGCGGCCGGAGGGGCGGCAGCAGCAGTCACCCACCAGGACTGGGGGTTCAGGGTTCAGTGGCAACATCTGTGCAACACCTGTGGACTTGCCCATACCTGGTCCTGGTGTGCAGCGCCCACCTGCAAGGGGTGCTGAACATCAGGCCCGTGCACACCCTGAGGGACAGGATGCCGAGGAGGCAGACGACCTCTTTGACGAGCACACCCACCTACTGCAGGCATCGGTCCAGCAGCAGATGCAGCTTGCAACATCCATGGAGGCACTGTGTGTGGCTCTGGAGTGGGCAGAGGAGCGTCACAGCAGGGACACCGATAGGATCCTGTCATGGATTGACCGTTTGAGGGAGGATGTGACTGCTGCCATTGACAGGCATGAACAGGCATCCATTGCTGTCATGGCCACAATGGGCACACAGTCAGGTGCCCATGCATCGCTCACACCACGCAGTGCGCTATCCACTCCCCGTTCCCGGCGTCATGCGACACCCACCCTGTCGACGCCGGGTTCAGCTGTGGGCATCCCAAGCACTCCTGGTGCAGGCATGTTCAGTGTGCTGCAGACCCCTGCGCGGGCACGGTCGCGTTCGCGCAGTGGAACCCCTGGGGGACCATCGGTGCCACCCCATGAGGCCCATGGTCAGCCTGCCAGTGCTGGCGGGTCTCGGCTGGGCTGCCTACTCATCCGAGGTGGCCGTGGCACTGTGCCACGAGAATTACCTGTTTCCCAGTGCAGGCACTGTCTGGTGCTGCCCTGTGTGCATTGTGTGTTTCGGTGGGCAGTGCACCGGTGGGTGCCCAGCCATGCACGCGGAAACACGGTCCACCTGCACACCCTCCCAGCTGCTGTCCGCAGGTACGTGTGCATGATGATGCCTGCCTCGGTTGCCCTCCTGCCCTCTGTACACGTTTGGTGCATTGTGTGTGTGCTTGTGTGTGTGTCCGTCCATGTGGCGTGTTGCTTTTCACCCATCCCTGGTTGTGTGTGTGTGCTTCTGTGCCCTGCCACATCCCTTGCCAGCATGCACCCCTGGTGTGTTTCCATGCATGTTTGTGGGCTGTTCCTTAGCCACTGGTGGTTGCGCATGGCACCATGACTTACCTGGGTTGGCTGTAGTGCTCCTCTGTGATGGTGTCCTGGTGCAGCTGTGCCAGCTGGATCAGTCAGGGGTCCCATCAGCCAAGGGGGGCAGCCCATCACCATCATCACTGGCAACCCCATCGTCCCCATTGCTGTCCCCCTCTTCGACCTGTACGGCTATCCCACATTCTTTGGCCATGTTGTGCAGGATGCAACAGGCCAGGAATATCCCACAGGCCTTTGAGGGGCTGTACTGTAGGACACCACCAGAGGTGTCCAGGCAATGGAAACATGTCTTCAGCATCCCAAACACCCACTCAATGACATTGCATGTGGTGGCATGTGCCTCATTGTAGCGTTGCTGTGATGGGGTCGTGGGCCACCGGTAGGGTGTGAGCAGCCAGGAACAGAGTGGGTATCCACTGTCACCTGTGTGCAGAGAGTGGAGATTAGTTTCGTGTTCAGCTTCGGACTGCCTCAAGCCCTGTGGGCCACACCCATGGCACCTCTGGCCATGCCCCCCCAGGCCCGCAATATGTCCATTTCATTTGCATACTCACCCACTACATGTCCTGTGGGGATGTCCCCACTCTCAAAGCGGTGGCACAGTGCCGACTGGTGCCAGATGTATGAATCATGTGCTCCCCCAGAGTGCATGGCACAGACATTGATTATGCGCCCACTTGCATCGCACACCACCTGGCAGTTGACACTGGAATAGCCCTTGTGGTTCATGTATGTGGCCCCCTCCTCACCAGGTGGTGTGCGTATGGCCACATGGGTGCAGTCTATTGCCCCTAGCATGCCAAGCATACATGCTACCCTGTGGAACTCCTGCATGTTTGCTGTGTGCTCCGTCGCAGTGCTGGGGAAATGGATGTACTCTGCAGCATGTGGCAACAGTGCGCTGAGGAATTGGGTGAGGATGCATGACGTGGCCGACTGTGTTATGCCTGTGGTGTCCCCAGTTGGTCTCTGGAAGGTACCCGTGGCGAGCAAGCACATGCAGGCTGTTACCTTTGTCTCCACTGACAGGGCATGACTCCGTCGTGTGGGTGCCTGCATCTCAACACTGCACAGCTCACAGATCTGCCTCAGTATTGCCCTGTTCAGGCGGTACTGGCCCACAATCTCAATATCTGTAAACAGCTCAAAGCTGGTGCAGGCTCGGTACTGCCTGTTGGGGGCATACCGCCGACGGCCCTTCCATGGCCACGTCCCCCTGCCGCATGCCTTCTCACCCCCCTCATTACGGCCTCCATGTGGAAGGTGGCACTGGCCATGTCCCTGGCTTGCGTTCCCCACCTTGCAGCTGTTGCTTTGTTCCCCCCGCTGTCCTGACTGCTACCCCCTGCACCGGGTACACCTGTCTGTGCTGGCCTCTGGTATGTGTGTCACCACACACCTTCCCTGTGTCTCTCTTCTGCAGTGTGGTTTCCCTGGCCTGCCCTGTTTCTCATAGTTTCCCTGTGCCTGTCTCTCCCCCTGCCTCATGTGGCTTCCCTGTAGCGTTCTTGCGCCTCTTCCTTGCTCCTTTTTATTTAGGCTCATTTCTGCTATGGCGTAACTTCCTTGTTCCACCGTCATGCATTGCGCAAGTCTTTGAACATCGCACTGCGCCCTTTATGCATGGTTCCTCCCCCTTCGGTTACGCATGCCTTCATTATCATTGCGTTGTTGCTCAGCATGTTTTCGGTGGCGCAACTGCCTCCTGCTGAATATCGCAGATTGGCACAATTTTGGACTTGCGCGGGCGCAACCCTATTGCGCATGGCGCAACCCTTTTGAATATCCAGCCCATAGTCTGTATTTATGTAATAGAGTAGTTTTAAATGGAACAGAACTATTCTTAAGTTTCCTAAAAAGTTTAATTTTTATTTTAATCTGATTTTTAATTGTCTTGTTGAACCAAGGGGGAATTGTTCCTTTATTATTAAATTTCCTCTTAGATGGAATAATACTACAATAAACCTAAGACAAAAAGAACTATGGAAGGTATATTTTTTCTTTCTTGCACCTTATGAGTTGAACAATCTCAATCCCTATCTGAATTGCCTTCTCATACTGAACAAACCCGTCAGGTGACCCCTCAGATCCTCCAGTGGAAAGCTCCTCCAGGTCCCCAAAGTTAAAACTGCAGCAGGTAATAGGTCCTTTGCAAATTACCCCCACCCCCCCCCGATTTGGGATGCCCCTCCCAACTCTCTGCCGGTAGTCTCCTGCTGGAGTGGATTTAAAAAAGGCTTAAAAGCCCACATTTTAGAAATAAATCAGTCAAATGTTACTGTTGATAGTTTAGGCTACTCCTCAAGAATCCCGCTAGGATTTTTATGTAAGGTAGCACTTCAACTTGTCTCTGTATGCATTTATTTATTTGTATGTATTATGTATAGTGATGTGAATCTACACTGTATTCCAAATGTTTGCTCATTGTCAGTCCCTAATGTAATCCTGTTATGTAATCTGTTTCCATTATATTAGTTACTTTCCTACCTTCTTTGTAACTGTATCTCTTCTGATCACTTTTTATAATTAATTCTGGGTCTCCCCTGAAAAAGTGACTCTTTGAGGCCCAGTGGGTTTACCCGGTCAGCAAAATTCAATAAATAAATAAATAAATTAAGGTTTTACAATTGGAGTGCATTTCATATATATGCACATGCTCAGGACGTGACATTCTTGTGCATAATGTACATCCTAAATGGCATACAGGTGAAATGTTGAGGAATTAGCATAAATAAACATTAAAAGATGCTGGAAGGAGATGGTATTATGTTCGCAAGTTGGAAATCACTTTAATGAAGTTTAAAATGATAAGACTTTCAGACTACATTAAAAAAGCTTATGAAAATTTAAAAGTTGTAAAAGAAATGAAAAGGCTTTTAAAAGCATTAACTCATCACACAGTACTGTAATTAATCATTTGACTTAGGGTTAGGTTCATAGGTTAACTCAGAGCTCAGAAGACTTACAAGTCCATATAGCTCATTTAGCATAATTACTGATATCACATGATATTCTTTCCCCTCAGAGATCTATTCAAATTTGTTTTAAATGCTTGCATGAAACTGCTTAATACCACATCATGTGGTAATCCATTACAGACTATTACTGCTCTGATACTGAACCAATGCTTTCATTTAATGTTTTGATACCTTTCCGTAATGAACTGCCATTTATGCCCTCTTAGCTGAAGTTTCTGCTCATGTAGCTCTAAACCCAGCTGCTCCCTCAAATTGGGACTGGTGAGATCCTTGAATACCATGCACATGTCTCCCCTTAGCCTGCGGTATTCCAGTGTATATAACCCCAGTTTTGATAACCATTCCAGATAATCTTCTCCGTGAACAGCTTCAATCATTTTTATAGTTCTTTTCTGTACCCTCTCCAGTGCCGCAATCTCCCCTTTAAAACCGTGGGATAAGAACTGCGCACAGTATTCCATGTGCGGCCTCACCAGTGACCCATAAAGTGGCAACAGGACCTCCCTAGCTCTGCTTTTAATGTGCCTGAGTATACAACTTAGAATGTTTCCTGCCTTTTTAACTACCAGACTACAGTGTTGCTTAAATTTTAAGTCATTTGTGACCCTAATTCCCAAATCTCTTTCGTCTCTGACTTCACTGCTCATTTGTCCATTTAGTATGCAATTAGCCCCTTGGTTATTTCTACTGAAGTACATAACTGTGCACTTATCTACATTAAAGACTAGTCTTGAATTTTGTTCCCAGTCCTGTATTTTTAGTAGAGCATCTTGTAGTTTATCAACCTCCATATTATTATTTACCTTGTAGCCAATTTTTGTGTCATTAGCAAATTTTGCTTCCCATTCTTCCCCACCTGCTATCATAGAGTGTATATAAATATTAAAAAGACAGGGGCCCAGAATGGACCCCCGTGGCACCCCACTCATCACCTCCGACTGTCCAGAACTGCATCCCCTGATTGACACCCTTTGTTTCCTGTCTAATAGCCAGGAACTAATCCATTTTGTAATGTTCCCATGGATGCCATGATCTATCAAGGAATCAACAAGTTCTCCATGTGGTAGTCTGTCAAAGGCCTTGGAGAAGTCCAGGAAGACAACATCCACCACATTTCCCTCATCCAGGGCCCTACTGACCTTTTCGTAAAAAACAAAAGGTTTGTCTGACAAGACCTTCTCTGTTTAAAACCATGCTGAGCCTCATCTATATCACCTCTTTGCTGCATATCCAATACTATATGCTCCTTTATTATCCCTTCCAAATCTTACCTAATATTGAAGTCAGACTAATCGGGCGGTAGTTACTGACATCCTGCCTGGATCCCTTCTTGTAAATTGGGATAACATTTGCTTGCTTCCAAGCACCTACTGCAATTCCCTGGTCAATGGAAGCCTGAAACAGGTATGTTAGTGGTTCAGCCAATAGGTCTGCTAATTCTAATATTACCCTAGGATGAATTTCATCAGGACCCATAGATTTCCCCGGGTTTAGACCAAGCAACCTTGCTAATATCATCCTTATTTATTTTCAAAGTACTGTGAGTTTCAAGATGCTGATTTACACCCTTGGTTTTTATATTATAAACAGATGAAAAGTAACTATTATATTGCTCGGCCATCAGTTTGTTGTCCTGTAGTAAACTACCATCTTTTTGCTTAAGTGGACCAATCACCTGAGGGCCCCCTTTTTTATGATTAATGTACTTGTGAAAGGTTTTATAATTATCCTTAACTTTTTTTGCCACTTTGAATTCATAATCTCTTTTAGCTGCTAAGATGCTTTACTTACATTTTCTGAGGATATATCTGTATAACTCCCAGTTCTTAGCATGGCCGCTTTTTTTTGCTTTAACATAGGACCTGTTCCTTCTATTTAAAAGCTTCTTAATCTTAATGTTCATCCAGACAGGAATCATCCCAGAGCTATTACATTTCTTTTTAAGCGGGATATGCTTGTCTACTATTTGGTTTAATTTATCCACCATGGCATCCCACATGTGTGGAACTGATTTACATTGCATACCATATTTCCAGTTCCATTTGTTAAAATCATCTCTAATGTGGTCATAAGTAGCTCTACCGTAGTTTCTTACCATGGTTTCACCCTTTACCAAAGTGTGTTGTTGAATTATGGTAAATTCCACTTTATCATGGTTGCTAGAACCAAGAGGAGGAGTGATCCTACAGTGCTGGATGCTGTTTCCCATGTTACTGAGCACTAGGTCCAATAAATTGGTTTGCCTGGTTGAACCCTCCACATGTTGATCCAAATCCATTAGACTAAAAGTGTCCTAAAATCTTGACTCTACTGCCTTAAGTGCTGTATGATTATCCCAGTTTATACCAGGTAGATTTAAGTCACCCAATATGATTAACCTATCTGGCACCTCCATATTGCAGTTGTCAGCAATTGATAGCTTTATCTATCACATCTATCAGTAATTCTCACACTGCATTTAAACTGCCCCACGTAATGTATTTCCAAGTCATTAAGCTTGCTTCTATCCATTGCGCAATGTCTCTTGTGAGTTGGTTAAGAAAAGGGCAAAAGAGGGAGCGGGACTTCACCCCATTAGAGGAGCTTACAGCAGATGCACTTTGCAACACTGCCCATATCCCCATGTCTGTAGCTGGGACCGTGATTAGCAAGATACAAATGTGTAGCCCACCTCTGAAATGCCGCCGGAGTGAGTATCATCACTACACCCCTGAAGTGAGGTATGAAATTGGCCGTTTTGCCTGTGACAGTGGGTTATGAAGGCAGTCTGATTTTATAACATAAAGTACAACAGCACTATTAATAAGAGTACAGTTTGAAAATTTAAAACGGATTATAAGATAAAATTAAAAGACTTTTCTGACCCCCACAGTATGCCTCAGGAGCTGCCCATAAAAAACAGTGGTCGGCCACCTTTATTGTTTGAAGAGGTTGAAATTGAGCTCCGTAACATTATTCAAGTACTTCGAGTGGAGGGTGCAGTAGTCAATGCAAGGGTTGTAATAGCAGTTGCCACTGGTGTGGTAAAGTCCTACAATCATGCCCTGCTACAAGAGTTTGGTGGTCACCTAAGCTTTACTCGACAATGGGTATGGGCATTTTTACATAGAATGGGGTTCACAAAACTTAAAGGCACAAAAGCTGGGTGAAAAACACCCAAGGATTTTATTGACTTAAAAAATGCATTCCTTCAGTGTATACAAACAGCGGTGCAACAGGAGCTTATCCCAGCAGAATTAGTAATAAATTTAGACAAAACAGGGCTCAATCTAATACCATGTTCTCAGGGGACCATGGAACAGTCTGGTGCAAAACAAATCGAAGTTACAGGATTAGGTGACAAACGTCAGGTGTCACTTTTATTGGCTTGTACACTGCCTGGGAACTTCCTGCCTCCACAAGTGATCTATACAGGCAAGACAAACTTTTGCCACCCCATTTTTAAATTTACTACCGAGTGGCACATTACTCATAGAGAAAATCATTGGGCCAATACTGTTACCACACTTGGTTACGTGGAGTACGTTCTAATACCGTACATAAAAGCAGTGAAACAAACACTGGACTTGCCAAAGGAACAGAGAACACTTCTCCTTTTAGATTTATTCAGAGCTCATACCACTGAAGAGGTGTTAAAAAAACTAGATGACTGCAATGTTGTGCCTGTATTTATCCCTCCCTCATGCACTGATGCAGTCCAACCACTAGACATCTCGATCAATAAACTACTAAAAGATGAAATGAAAAACAACTTTACTGGTTGGTACACTGACACAATTTCCCAACAGCTAGAAAACGCCATTATGTCAAGTTCAGTGAAGGTTGATCTTCGTATATCGGTTATTAAAAATAAACATGCTCAGTGGCTTGTGACTGCATTTGAAAGACTAAAAGAAGTGCCAGTCTCATTCGGGGGTTCCAGGAGGCTGGAATTGCACATGCGCATGAGACAACAATCGAACAGTGAGTTTTCTAATAAACCTTTCTTTTGGTTTTTAATGCTTAATGCTAAATCCCATGCAATGCCTTAGTAATGAAAACCTCTTCTTGTCTTGTCTTTTCTAACTTAGGTAGACAAGAAGAGGACAACTGTACAGCAAAGACCAGCAAGGTGAGCCCCCCCCCATCCAAATACAGTACAGTACTCCTTTGTTTAACATTGTTGCAAAGCTAACCCAAAGTCTAAATACAACCTCACTATGCTTTTTACAGAAGTCTATGAGAGTTTGAGACTGTGCTACAGTACATAATGAAGGCTCCGATACAGCAGAGCGCACAGAAAAAGACGAAAATGGACCTCTTTTTACAAGATTTATTTTTTCACTGTATTTTGATGCTGTTAGTATTAGTGCTAGTTAATAAAACATGTATTTCTCTCAAAGAAAACACTAGTACTGTACTGTATTTGGGAATATTATTTGCATGTGTGTGCTGTTGGTTTTAACTACCATTATTCTGTTCAATTGGTTCATAATTCATTAATCGCGTTCTTAATCAGTGCTGCAATTTAATTTTCACTTATTCTACTAATCCAGCGAATATAGCTAAAATAAAATTACTGTTAAATAAAGCTGTTTTACAGTATCTAGTTTATCTATTATAGAGTTGTCTGTTTCTATGGAAGAGTTGGGGGTCTATAAATTACACCTAAGGTAATTTTCTCATTTCCATCTGAGGAGAACGTAACCCAAATTTATTCAATACCCTCTGTCACCTGTATCTCCAATTCTTCACATGTGATGTTATTAGCTACGTAGATTGCTGCTCCTCCTCCCTTTTGACCTATTCTGTCACAATGAAATAACTGAAAGCCATTTATCTGTCTATCCCAAGGATCATTTGTGTCCTACCATGTTTCAGTGATTGCACAAATTTGTACTTTCTCTTTTAATAGTAACTGGACTAGTTCGTCCATCTTATGTACTATACTTCTGGCATTTATGTTTAAGCATTTCCAGTTAATGTCCTTATTGCCATCAATGTTTGTTCTCTTATAGTTTTGGAAGATAACCTTACCTCTCAATTTTCTCCCCATTTGTTAGTTTAAATATGTTTGTGCTGAGTTCAGGCTCTCCTGTGCCAGGATTCTAGTCCCTTGTTTATTTACAGATTTTGTTCTATGTGTCTTTCTGCAGCTTGTTATGGCAAATGCCTCTAAGCATCTTTCAGATGTGTAGTACCACTTTAAATAGCTCTGTCTTCACGTAGTGTTGCATGATCTTTATAGACCACACAATCTGTTGTAGGTGGAACAAAACTAAGTTTCTCTCATCTTAAAGGGAAAATGTCAACCCCCCCATTTTTGCAGCTGAATATGCTTTATTGAAATTTTACAATGCAACAATACATTGAAATACAACAAAGATACATGATGAACTAAAACCCCCTCCCAAAAAACTCCTCCCAACCTACCCTCTGATGCACCCCCATTGGTGACCAGACGCATGTAATGAAAAGTTATTTACTGAGTGCTACTGAACAAGGAAAGAATAAAGCTCAGTCCAACACACCCTGGCCCTGGCATGAAGAAAAGTAAAATTCTCAATAGCCGTCTTGCTCAAGATGGCTGTCAGACACTCCTGTACCCCTTCTGAAAGAGAAGGGGGCAAATTGCCAAGCCAATGTCTTAGTACTATAAGTTTAGTGACCAGAGAGAGATTAAAGCCATATAGTATCTACTGTATGTGCAGATACACTAATAGAGGAATAGTCCCCTAAGAGATAAATTTCTGGAACAAAATAATAGAGCCAAAAAAAGGGGACAATTTGGTTCTAACCAGTGACCATAGTTGTTTGATTGGCGGACACTCCCACAATTTGTGGAACAAGGATCCCTCCTGGTTTTCACAACTACAGCAAATAGGAGAAGGTAATTTTTTTCATTCGGTATAAGGCACAGGGGGTCCAATAAAGATTATGAAAGATGTTAAACTGTATCAGTCTGAGCCTATCTTGCTTAATATAATGATAAATAGAATTTGAGAGAGAATGCCGGTATGGTATGGCCAATTGAGGTTCAAGAGATTTTGCCAATTATAAGCTACAGGAGAAGCCAGAGCACAGTCGTGAGACACTCACGCTTTGTATATACCAAATATTGCTTTCTATTTGCCAGCTAACGGAATACAATCCTGTACTGGGGAGATCAAGATAGTCGGCCAAGGTGCAGGCCCCAAGAATTGCTTAATACAGTTACAAAGCTGTTTGTACTTAAAAAAACAGTTATGTTGAACCTTAAAAACCTTTATCATATCCTGGAAGGATTTAACTTTGCTGTCAGATACTACATCTCCCAATTTAAGGCTGGATATAGCAGGCCAAAAGGATGGTGGAATAGGTTTTCCAGCTATACAAATGTTTAGATTATTAAATCACAGTTGTGTTGTGCCTTTGTGTGAATTACTTCAAGGCTTTGACACATTTGGGAATGCTCTCTTACACTCCAGCCTATGGAGGAACTATGAAGAATTCCAGTAAGTTTTGCATATGGAGTGTAGAGTAATGATTCTAGCGAAGTATGGTTTATTTGGGCCAGTGAATGTTCAATTTCCAGCCAACAAGGTGAGGAACACAGTGAAGTAGGAGTTTTGCCCCATTTGTGGTATTCGGTCCCATGAAGAGCCAAATAATACTTATAAAAATCAGGCAACTAAAGTCCACCATACTTATATGGTCTGTGCAGTTTCCCATATGCCCTAAGGATAGATTTACTCAATCACTAAAAAGCAGAGCATATATAATACAGTTTTTGGCACCATTTTTTTGGGGAGGTAAACATTGAGCATACCTAAACTTTAAAGAAATTTGGAGAGAACACTCATCTTAATTAGGTTCATCTTGCCCCAAAGAGAGAGTGGCAAATGTTTCCACCTGGCAAGGTCTTTATCAATTTGCTGCATAACTGGATCTAGGTTTAAGGTTTTGAGCTTTGACATGTCTTTAGAGAGTTTGATGCCCAAATAATTTAAGACCGAGGTCTCACAATGGAATCCCAATTGCAAACAAAGAAGTTTGGGGTTAAGAGTGGAGATAGAGTAGATCACTGTTTTTGCAGGATTGAGTTTATATCCTGAAAAGTTGCCGAAAATTGAAACGATGGCTAGGGCCATAGGAAGGGATGAAGTCCTATCTGAAAGGTGACAAAAAATATTGTCAGCAAAGGACGAAAGTTTGTAAATGCCCTTCCCAGCTGCTATACCTTTAACTGAGGTAGAAAGATGTATCACTCTGGCCAAGTGCTCAAGGTATAAATTAAAGAGAAAAGAGGACAGGAGACAACCCTGGCGGGTACTTCTAGTTAAGGGAAAAGGAATCAATAGCTCATTATTACATAGAATATGAGTAATGGGTAAGGTGTAAAACATCTTAATTCTGTTAATAAATTCAGTAGGAAAGGAATATGCTTCCAGGGCTCTAAACAAAAGACTAAGAAACACAGTCAAATGTTTTCTCTGTGTCTAGGGAGACCAAAACAGAATCTGTTGAGATCTCCCCAGATGCAGAGAGAAGATGAAAAATGTTCTTGAAATGCTTACTCGAGGTTTTACCCACAATGAAACTGCTTGCTCAGGTCCCAGGAGGGAGCCCCAAACCACAGAAAGCTGGGTTGCCAGTATCTTGGCATATAACTTAACATCATCATTATTTATCAATGATATGGCGTGGTAACTCTCTGGTATGGAGGTGTCCTTCCCTGGTTTAGGCAGCAGTACTATGTGGGCTTCAAAGAGTGATTTGTCAGAGGGGGAGTTAGTTCTCCATTAATTGTAAAGGGCTGTTAAATGAGGGATTAGTATATCTTTATATGTTTTATAAAATAAGGCAGTAAACCCATCTGGGCCTGGGGCTTTGTCAAGGGGCAGAGATCCTATAGCAGTGACTATCTCAGAGGCCGAAATCGGGCCTAGTAGTTATTATGCTTGTGCTACAGTGAGATGGGGAAGTTGGGCTGAGGCTAAGAAAGACTCCTGGGCCACCTTACTCACTGAATCAATCTGTTAGGCCATATAAAGGGAGTGGTAAAATTGTGAAAATATTGAGGCCATCTGTTTGGGGTCTGTAGTCGGTAACCCTGAATTAGGATCAATCAATGAAGATATCTATTTATGACTAGACTGTTGTTTGACCCTAAGGGCTGAAAGCTTGCCAGCTTTATTGCCCTGCCCAAGATATGTGGCCTTCAACTTGCAGCCACCCTATCCACCTTATTTAAAAGGTGCTCTGCATATTGGGCCTGAAGTTGGGCTAGCTTCTACCAGATATGGTCTGGGGATGAGGGTGCAAGGTTGTGTAACAAGGATCTAATCTATTGGTGTAACTCACTTAATTGAGCTTTTTTCCTCTGACTTCTCAGGGACGCCAGTCTAATAAGTTCACCCCTCCAAGTGGCTTTAAGCCCACCCCAGACAACATTGAGAGGTAAATAGGCATCTTGGTTGCAATGTCAACCCCCTCAGGCCTCAAGTTGCTATATTTTAAAAAACACATTTTATGACTGCTTATGCTCTGTAAAGATTGTTGATATAGCTGGTTGTTTGATACTGATTCATCTTTTCTTTTTAAAAGTGAAAATCCAACTGCCAACCATACTGCTGCTATGGCACAAAAACATTTTCATTTACATTCCATGATCAACTTCCACTGCATCTTTCCTGGGCTTGGGAACACCACCACACAGTCTATCCACTCATGATGCAGTGGGAGGAGTGGAGCCTATTGCATCATAAGTGGTTGCACTGATTTTTTTTCATAATGTAGAGGAAGTATGCAATAAGAGTTGATCAGAGGTTTCAAACAAAACAAGGTTGAATATAATTACACCATTACAGTGCATCTCAGTTCTACTAAGAAATGAAGCAGAGAAAACAACCAGCAACATCAATGAATTTTAAAGAAGGTAAGCAGTCAAAAAATGTTGGGTTTTGATTTAAAGTAATATGATACAAAATGGTTGACAGCGTACCTTTAACACACCATCTCAGTTTTAAACCCTTCAGCACAGCAATTTATTTTGTGATTCTTCTGTACTTCTTACTGTAGTTACTATGAACCCTTATGGCATTTAATTTGTTGTGTGCCTATGTCATTATGTATGCTTGATGCAATCAATGAGTGATTGCATTCCTGCTGCCTCCTCCTGAGACTGAGATGTGACATCTTATGAGGCTGTCCTGGAGAGATTATTTAAAAAAAGTAAATATGCTTCATCAATAGAACTATCCATCTCTGCTACATCTCTGAAGTCTTGCCCTGAGCCTTTCCCTAGAGGAATCAAGTTCTTGATAAATTATTGATGGTGTACTACCTGACCCTTCCCTTGGCCCATGCTAATCTTTATGCAACTACCATGCAGTACATATAGCTGAAGATTCATTTGTGTGGCAAACACATAAATCCATGAAACTGAAGCAGAACATTTCATTTCCATTTGCGTGCCAGGAACTGAAACAATTTGCACTGTGAAATCAGGATCCACATCAAGCTCAATGCATCTAGTGGTTTCTCCTGCACTACCTGTTTGCTTCTTCCTGAAGTCACCTAACTCTCCCCCCTCCCAAAATCCACAACTGTCCCTGGCTACTACTGCTATGAACACTACCCTGTGCCTTCAATTTTTCTTAGCTACTTTTTCACCATTTTCATTTGCTTTCCTGCCCCTCCCTAGTTCAAACATTCCCCAAATCTTTTATTTTACAATTTCTTCAGGTTGGTCTAGCTGAGATTCCCATTTCCAATGGGTCCTGCTTTATCCATTTCTACTGCTGTGTAAACAGAAGCACTATGAGTTTAAGGAACTTGCCCAAGGTCAAACAGTGAGTGCCTGAGGTGGGATTTCAACAAAGAGTCTCTTAGCGCTCAAGTCTACTTACTGTACTAGCAATTAGACCCACCTTTCTCTAAAGTTTCAAGTTACTTTGTTTTTTTTTTTCAATATTTCCCTCAAAAGTGGGGGTGGGTGGTTCTTAACTGCTGAGCAAAAAGGCAGTGATGCACTAAGGTATCAGAATTTGCTATGAATGTTGAAGGCTGGTACAGTTCTAGATGTACTCTTAAGCAATAAGGCATGACCAAGGGTCATGTTAATGGTCTGTTAATCACCTTCTAGGGTGTACTGTGGCACGAGGTGTAGCCGAGTGCCACATGCCCCTAAAGGGTGATTAACTGACCATTAACATAATCCCTGGGAGTGCCTTATTGCTATTATAATAAAACATGTTTTTAAACAGTGTTAAACTGTGTTCAGTATATGGCTAAACTCTACATGTATGTTAATAAAAGATTAACATAAGGCTGTTAGAATGTTTGCAGCCAATCAGAAGGCTCCATTTCTCAGAGCCTTTTTATAATAAACAATGACCACAGCAAGACTAACATATTGTAGCAGATATTTAAAGTGATGGTGATCCATGTGAATGTGTGTTTATGTGCTCTGATAAGAACTACCAAGAAAATGTACTTTCTGGTTTCTTTAGGGTGAAAAAATGTTGTGTAGCAACCAAAAAATCTGAAACATCAACAGAAATGTAAAAACCCTTGTATGTCCTGTTCTGATGGCAAGACACCAGTGAAGGCTGGTCCAGCTGAAAAATTAATGAATCTTGAGAGTCTTATAATGGACATTGTCTGTAAGCACTTAGAAGGCAAGACAACACAATCTTATTTGTATGGCACCCATTCCCAAAGACTCTGGATGTCTCACAATAAAAATAACAAATACAGTGACACCATTTAGAATAAATATACATTAATAATTTTGCACAGAAAATTACTCAGCATTGCCAGGTACAAAACTCTGTATAAATAAATGCATTTTTAAATGTGATTTAAAGATGACCAGTGAAGGTACACCTCTTACTTATTGAGCGAAGGTGTTCCAAAGATTGGGGTAGCAACACTGAGTGCCCTATCTCCCGAGGACCCCAGGTAAGACCTAGGTACCTGTACTTGCAAGAGGTTCCCCTCCATTGACAGGATGGAGCAGCCAGGATCCTAAGGAGTCAGAAGATCTTTCAGGTAGCTCAGACCCAGATAATGCAGGGCCTTGTAAGCTACCAAGCAGACCTTGAAGCTGATGTGACACTGCAGAGGCAAGTAGTGCAGAACATGGAGAACCACCATGTTATGCTTGATCCTTGAAGCCCAGCAACCAACTGGGCTGCCGTGTTCTGGACCAGTTTCAAGTGATGCACCAGCTTCGTGGACAACCCAAGGTTTAGAGCATTACAGGAATCCTATCTAGATGTAATTGTGACAGGGTTTGTTAAGGCCCTGCCTCATTTGTTATGCAGAGAGTTAAAAAGCAAGAATGTATTTTGCCCTGTCCTATTCTGTCTTTTGCATGTCTGATTGCACCATCAAATTTTCCTTGTGGCAGCTAGGAATTGGCCACTCTAATAGTCCAGCAATTCCCCCCTGTTGTGTCCCTTCTTTCACTTTCTATTTCTACTCCTTCCATCTCCCCTTATCTGTGATTAAAAAAATATACATGTGAATCCTTATGTAAAACTGAAATTCCTTGGTTTGCAAATGTATATCATTAAAATGATTGCCAAACACTGTTTTGGTTTATTAAAAATATATCTCTTCTCACCACAGGAATACTCCAATATTCCTAACTCTGTACAGTATGCCTTTAAGCCAGCTCTGCCTGGAGATTGAACTTTATACTAATGATGGAACACTATTGGCACATGCCACTTTCAAATGCTGCCCCTATCAACTGCCTATATTCCAACCTCTCAGATTTCACTCTCTGCCTGTCAAGACTAGATGTTCAGAGAGCCTCTCCTCAACATCTCATCGAAAAGACTTATACAAATATAGAAGTATTCCTTATTTTTTCATTTGCTGTCCTTATCTTTTGTTTTTAGCTTAATCGCTAGTTAATTTTAGTCAAATTTGTTGTTTTTCTCTGTTTCTCCTGGTTTGGGATAACCGGAGGGGAACCGGGAATTTTTTAGTGTAGAGAGAAGTTTTGTGAAAGAAACTCCTTTTATTTTAGTTTAAATTGTTTTAATAAATTTATTTTGTGTAACCGCTAATACCGGTTACTAAACCGATAACCTCAGTTCTTTTCTGTATCGGTTCTCGGTTCCGATCAGTTCCCTGACTGGTTCCTGAACAGACCACAACTGCAAACTACTATTTAAAATTTTAAATCCATTTATGGATTGTGTTTTTCTGCTGAACTAGCCAAAATGTTAGAAAAGCCTAAGAGAAAAACCGGTGAACCCAGTTTTAAGAACTGTACTGAGTGTGGAGAAATATTTGCCAAGGCAGATAAACACACTTCTTGTGTGGACTGCATTGGCTATGATCATTTAAAGTCTGACTGCAAAATTTGCAAGACCTTTCCTGAAAAAAAGCTTAAAAAACATTTGGAAAGGCTCAAAAAGAAGTTTCCTCCACCTAAGGGTCCCTCAGGCTCTGACCAGCCGGCACCCTCAGTGCCTGTGGATGAAACCACAAAGACCACTACTTCTACCCCTGAGACGGGTACAAAGGTCATTGCAAAAAGGCCTGCTGAACCGGCTAGCTCTCCGGTTCCATTAATGAAAACTAAAAAGACTAAGCACACAGAACCCCCTGCTGTTAAGCATTTGGGGACTTCTTGTATGACTGGAACTATACCCTCCACAGGAGATTGCACAGGCTTTCAATGTCTTGCAGGCCTTACAAGGGATGCTACCTGCTGGAATTCAGCCACCAGTTCAGACCCCACTAAACAACCTTCTACCTAGTCTTTCTTCCATGAAGAGATGGAGGAGTATGGGGAGGATGAAGAGGAGTGTGAAGGGGAGCCTATAGAACCTGAAGTCTCCCTTGAACAGGAGTTTGGTTCACCACCAAGAGCTTCAGAGGATTATTCCTCCCACTTTACTTTGTCAGAAAAATGGTGGATACCCTTGACATAGCTACCACCGAAGTGATAGAGGATGAGGAGGAAGCAGAATATTTAGAAATGATGGGATTAATACCCACCAAAAAAATATTGCTTCCTGTGAATAAGTTCTTTAAAAAAGATATATTCAAAATCCTCCAAACACCATGTTCTGTCCCCCCTCTTTAGATAAAAGGCTGCATGAGAAATACCAGCTGGAAAGGGAAGGGGCTGAATTTTTGTTCTCCCACCCTGACCACCGGAGGAGACTAAAAGCTGCGGCTTATGACAAGGCAAAAGTACTGTACCTCTGGCATCTCATCCTCTGGAGAAAGATTCCAGAACAATTGACAGCATGGCCAAGAAGGGTTCACTGTCTGCCTCCTTGGCCATTAAACAAGCCAATGTCCAGGCTTATGCAGCTCAATATCAAAAGTCTCGGTGGCAATCTGTCATGGCTATTACAGATAAAGCCCCATCTGGTCTCTCAGCTGACCTAGCTGAGACTGCTAGATTTGGCTTAAAAGCAGCCAAATAACAGTTTCAAATGGCAGCAGACACTAATGACACTGCTGCCAGGTGGTTGGCTAACACTATTGCTCAGAGGAGGTTTGCCTGGTTAAGAGTCACAAACCTCACTTAGGATACACAGGCCAAGGCTTTGGACTTCCCTGTTGAGGGTCATTCCCTCTTTGGAACTCAGACAGAGGCTTACATGAAAAAGGTGGATGAGTACAAGACCACCTACAAAAGCAATTCTGCCAAAGAAAGGACCTCTCCATCCACTAGAATCCATGGAAGGGAAAGCATGGGTAGACCTTTCCACACCAGGCCTTTTTATCAGGTCATGGCTATACCCCAGGTTCAGCGGTATCCACGACAGGGGTACTTCAGGGTCAGAAGGTGTGCAAGGCATGGTTCCCAGTCCCAGGCTCAGGCAAAGCAAGACCCCTGACATGCTTTCCCAGGCCGCCTCCCCACTACCAGTAGGGGACAGGCTGACTCACTATTTCCAGGCTTGGAAACAGATCTCCACAGATAAGTGGGTCCAGGAAGTAATGAGTCAGGGTTTGTCCCTGAGTTTCAAAACCCTTCTCACTCTAAGAACCCGAGTGTTCAAGCCAGCTTACAATGCAGAAAGGAAGTTGCTGAAAAAGGAAGTACAAAATCTACTGTTGTCAAAGGTAGCAGAGCCTGTGGTCCCACAAGAAAGGGGAAAGGGTTTTTATTCAAGATACTTTCTCACAACAAAGAAAAATGGGGAGTGGCAGCCTATCCTACACTTAAGGGTGCTAAACAAGCACTGATTAAAGCCAAGATTCAAAATGCTAACCTTATCACTGACTATGCCAGCTCTCCAAAAAGTAGATTGGCCGGCATCTCTGGATCTAAAAGATGCTTACCTTCACATCCCCATAAGGGAGTCTCATAGAAAGTACCTTAGGTTCAGACTCCTTTCAGATCATTATCAGTTTTCAACCCTGCCATTCAGTTTCACTTCAGCTCCAAGAGTGTTCACAAAGTGCCAGGCAATGGTTGTGACACACCTGCGAAGGCTAGGTGTCACAGTTTTCCCTTACCTGGACAATGGGTTGGTGGTCAGAAAGTCACCTCAACAGGTAAGGGAACATCTACAGCTCATTCAAGGACTTCTAGAGTTACTGGGTTTTCTGGTAAATCTCAGAAAGTCAGTTCTTCTCCCTGCATAGGTGCTGCAGTTCATAGGAGCAGAATTAAATACCCAGAAGGGCAGAGCTTACCTACCCCTTGACAGGTTAAGAAGTATTTTGCAAATGGCAAGCTTCTTCAGCCTGAACAGACCAAAAAATTGCAAGATAATTCTTACAGCTTCTGGGCCACATGGCAGCTGCCACTGGCACAGTCCTGGGTTCCAGGTTCCAGATGAGAGACATCTAATTTCACCTCAGGACACATTGGTGTCAGAGAAGGCATCCTCTCTCAAATCTAATCCCAGTAATAAAAATGTTGTTTCAGGCCCTTCAGTGGTGGAAAGAGGAAGCCAACCTAAGGGAATGGGTTCCTTTTCAAAAAGAGTCTCCATCAGTGATTCTCACAACAGATGCATCACTACTGGGGTGGGGTGCCCATTTAGGGGGTCACACCACTCATGGCACTTGGTCCCAGTGCAGAGTCACTCCAGCATATAAATCTACTGGAGCTCAGAGCAGTGTTGATGGCAATCCAAGTCTTTTCCCCACTAGTACAGGGAAGGGTGGTACAGATCAGAACAGACAATACCACCACAATGTATAACATAAACAAGCAGGGAGGGACAAGTTCAGATCCTCTCTGCACAGAAGCTATGAGAATCTAGAGTCTGGCCTACTCCCTGTGAGTTTCCATTCAGTCCATTCATCTACCAGGCAAGGGCAATACCTTAGCAGATGCTCTGAGTCGGATCAATCAGGTCCATCACAAAGGAACCTTGAACAGTCAGGTGGTAGAAGTGATTTTCAGAAGGTGGGGCACCCCAGAGATAGATCTCTTTGCATCCCATGAAAGTCACCACCTGCCACAGTATTGTTGCAGACCCCCAGCTCAGAGAACAATTCCCCAGGATGTTCTGGTTCTGGACTGGTCAGGGAAGTATCTGTAAGCATGCCCTCTTTCCCCCCCTGGTGTACAGAGTGCTACTCAAGCTCAGGTCCCAGCCAGCTTCAGTGATCTTGATAGCTCAAGAATGGGTCATGCAGCCATGGTACTCTCTGCTGCTCTCCATGTCTGTAGATGAACCAATACACCTCCCTAGGAGGCATAACCTGCTAACCTCCAGTGAAGGGAGACTCCTGTACCCAAACCTCAAATCCCTCAGGCTAAAGGCATGGCTCTTGAGGACCTAGAATATGCAGACTTGTATCCATCTGAAAGTGTCCTGGTCAACTTAAGGAGGTACAGGGAGCCTTCCACCAAGAAAACCTATGCCTCAAAATGGAAGAGGGTTTCTGTCTGGTGCTCCACCAGGAATGTGGTGCCAGCACAGCTAGGGGTCCCAGCTGTGCTGGACTACCTTACTTAATTGTATTCTCTGGGCTTACAGCCCACTACTCGAAAGGTCCACCTAGCCTCAGTGGCTGCTTACACCTCAGTTGGGAAGACTGCTTCTATGGCATTGGGCCACATCTTTAAGAGGTTCTTTAGAGGTCTAGCTCACTTGCACCTCCCTCACAGGGAACCAGTGCCAATCTGGGACCTAAATGTGTGTAGTGCCAAACTCATGGGTTTCCCCTTTGAACCCATGTCTTCAGCTCCTTTGAAGTATGTCACATGGAAGACGGTTTTCCTAGTGCCAATTACTTCTGCTAGAAGGATCAGTGAGCTCCAGGCTATCTGCATTGAAAATGACTGCATTTCATTCCACAGGGACAAAGTGGTCCTGCTAACAAACAGGAAATTTCTTCCAAAGGCAGTCTCAGACTTTTATTTGAACCAGTCCATTACCCTACCTGTTTTTTTCACTGAGTTTTTGAGCTCTGGTGAGTGTAGACTGCACAGTCTTGATGTCAAAAGAGCTCTTAAGTTACTACATGACTGTCACTAAGGACCATAGGCAGGGCAGGAAACAGCTGTTCATGACTTATGGGGATGTGGAAAAAGGAAGTCCAGCATCTAAGAGGTCCATTTCTTGCTGGATAGTTATGTGCATTCAGTTTTGTTACTCAAAAGCTGGAAAGAAGCCCCCAGCAGGGCTGAGGTCCCATTTCATTAAGAGTACAGCTGCTACTATAGCAGCTTCCAGAGATGTTCCAGTGGTGGACATCTGTAAAGCAGCTACCTGGAGAACAGTGCGCACCTTCACTATGCACTATAGCCTGGACCCACAGGCTAGAGGTGATGCCAGGTTTGGCACAGCTGTCCTGCACAGTCTATTCCCAAAGTAGGTTTTGTGCCCACCTCCAAAGGTACTGCTTCTTAGTTTACATAGAGTTAGGAATATTGGAGTATTCCTGGGTTGAGAAGAAAAAATTACTTACCATAGTAATCTTGCTCCTTCCAGGGGATACTCCAATATTCATAACTCTCCCACCCTACCTCCCCTGCTAGAATCAGTGTCCTCTGCACTTCATGCTTTGTTACCAAAGGTATGAGTGCCACACTCTGGCTGTTCTATTTGAAACTGTGTTCTTCATTGGCTTTACCCTCTTCAGGTGATTCTGACATTCGGGGGTGCATTTTGTGTTTTTTCCCTCCTGTTGGAGGCTCTTTGGGTGTTAAGTTTATTATCATTATTATTATTATCATCATAGTGTTATATAGATATTTTCCTTGTGGGGCATTTCTTGTCAGGCATCCATGAAATCTGAGAGTTTGGAATATAGGCAGTTGATAGGAGTAGCATTTGTAAGTGGCACATGTCAATGGTGTTTCATCATTAGCATAATGTTCCATCTCTGGGCAGATCTGGCTTAAAGGCATACTGCATTGAGTTATGAATATTGGAGTATCCCCTGAAGAAACAAGATTACTATGGTAAGTAATTTTTTCTTCTGGACCACAGGGGGTTGACCTTGTGATGTATTTAGACCTCCTCAAACTTGTTTACAGAATTGCCAAAAGGAAACCAGTTCTGTGTGAAAATATATTATTTTGTTGTACTTGTTAAGGAGAGATGCGCTCCTCAGGTTGACCTCATGAAAGATGCTACAAAGTTTTGGTACATTTTGTGAAAAACAGGAGATCTAACTTACAAAGACAGGATACAGAGTTTGAACTGGCAGGCAAAATACCCTATATAATGAGAGCAATGTTTTTTTTTTTAAATAGAAGACCCAGATGAAGGAATTTTTTTTTTTTGGGGGGGGGGTTGTATTGCCTTATGAAGAGCTATCCTGTACATGTTTTTATTTTATTATTATTGCTAATAAAATGCTACTTGTGAATTTTATAACTTCTTGTCTACCTATGCTTTCTGACCTATGTCTTTATGGCAGTAAGCAGGGCATGCACCAGAGTTGAAGGTCAGCTAGTTCCAGAAAGGGTTTGATCCAAGAGATGTTATGGAGGTGGTAAAAGCCACTGCAGACAACAGCTGAAATCTGATATTCTAAAGTCAGCTTGGAGTCCACAACGGCCCCCAGACTTCAAGCACTACCTATGGCTCTGAGCATTATACCATCCAAAGAAGGAAGGACAGCACCATCTCTCAAAATTGGCAGATCAGCCTGACTAGGCTCCACCATTAACACCTCAATATTCAATGGATTCAGTTGGAGCTAGCTGGCCACCATCCAGTCTTGAATTTCTTTAAGGCACTCTGTCAATTCTAGGACAGCCATATCATTGTCAGGCACACAAGGCACATAAAGTTGGGTATCATGAACTCCCCCAACAGTAGCATGTGCACATCAAACAGACTAGAAGCCAAATTCAACCTCTGTGGCACACCACAACAGAGCACAGCACTGTTCATTTTGAAAGAGACAAGTGCCACCTGCTACACCCTGCCTTCTAAGTAGTACTTAAACCACTACAGCACTGTTTCTGTGAGTCCTACACAATGCCTCAGATGGGCCAATAGTACTCCATGGTCCACTGTGTCAAATGTCAAAGACAGGTCAAGGATGGAACTTCACCTGCCATCCCTCACCAGGAGGAGATTATGGTGCACCATGACTAAAGCTGTCTCGGTACTATGACATGGCCGGAAACCAGACTGAAAAGACTTGCTGATGTCTTTTTCTAGCTGCACTGCTACCACCTTCTCACTTCCCTACAAATGGAAGGTTTAATATAGGCTTATTGTCTAAAAGATCATCAGGATCCAAAGATGGTTTCTTAAGGAGGGATCTCAAAACCACCCTTTTTGAGGTGGAGTGAAAAATTCCCTCCCTAAGTGAACACCTGGCAATCTCCACAAATATTGGACTGAGCATTCCCCAGCACTCTAAAGGAAACTGGGTTAGTCAAGATCCAATAAATAGTAGATAGGGTGCAGACCAGTAACCACCTGGAGGACATTATCCACCAACACTGACACAGATTCTACCCACATTGACAGAGTGCCACTACCCATCATAAACTGGACACTGCCAGCCAATGACAGGCCAGCTGAGGATATCTTAGCATGAACAGAAAACTCTTTGTCCAGAGACGATTGATAAAACTCATCACATTTATCTGTTGAAAAGGCTCTGCAGGACTGAAGACTGGACGGATTTAATAACCTGTCTACAGTACTGAACAATTGAGCTGGTTGATTCTTTCCAGCAGCAATCATCTGTGATAGGAACACTGACTTTTTCAGAGTGATTTCCCACATGTACTTATCGTAATGAGCATGCAACAGCAGTTTGTCCTCTTCCATCTGGGACCTCTGCTAACAATTCTCTAACCTCTGCTCCATTTTCTTCAACCTCTTCAGTTCACCATCAAACCATGGTGACCTGTGGCAGAATATCAAGGGGTGAACTTGGAAAGGTGATAGGGAATCAAGTACTGCTATAAGAGCCATATTATAGCCATTCATGGCTGCTTTGGCTCCCATCGCACAAGCCTTCTACATCCTCAAGATGTCCCCCACTGCCAGGATGTTCAGAGGCTCCAGATAATGAACAGGGTAGTAGCTGTCTTCACTTGGACAATTAAATGGGTATCCCCACAGAGAATGTGCATGGCATAATGATTCAACCCAATGACTAGATCAACCTTAACATTTGGGAATATCAAAACCCAACAAGAAAACCAGATCCAAGACATAGCCATAGTAATGGGTACTAGTGGCAACAACCTGTATGAAGCCCAGTGAGGACATCAACTGAAAGAAATGCATTCCAAACAGAGAGGTTTTATCATAGAACCAAAGGGCGAAGTCACCTAGAACAAGAAGACTAGGTGACTCTGCCACTAGGTTGGCCATGAAACTCTAGTTTCTGCAGGAATTCGCTCAAATACCCCAGAGGCCAGTATATGAGAACAATCCTACAATTTGTTCCTGGACCACATTTCACTGCCATGTCAGTAGACAGTGACAGTAGAGCTGTAAGGATCTTTCAAATTCCAACAGAAGTGAAGTTCCAAAATGATAAAAGTGGCATTTAAACCATGGATTAATAATTCTGGCATACAGACACTGTGAATTAATGTTCTATGGTTACATACACGATGGATTTAGTTTCCACAACTGCTGAAAAGTAATCCTCGTTTCATTTAAACTGCAGAAACCTAATCCATGATTTATATTAAAATTTCTGGAATTCCACAGAATTTAAAAAAATTTTGACAAGCAATTTGAAAGCAGTATTGCCATTCCACCCAAATTCTTTTTTTTAACTTTTAATTTAAAGTGAGTTTAAAGCGGTACATAATGCAAAGACATGAAGCTAAACATCATACCTTTGAAAACAGACACATGTAAATTCCAAGCAATAAAGCTACTGGCATCCATAAAGGAAAAAACAAAGAAGAAAGGAAATTGGCAAGAGAGAGGGTGGGAGCAGGTGGAAGCACCAGGTGAATGAGAGAACCCCCACATCCCATCAATAAAAAGTAAAGGAGATAATACCATAAGGCAGAGATTGTCCCTGCCCAGCAATTTCCTCACCAACTCCCATCCCTATGGGATAAAGTCCAGGCAGCAAGTAGAGGTAAACAACAACCAAGCCATCCATCTATTCTGCAGGACTGGCAAATTATTTTGGAGTTGGGCTGTCATTTTTTCCATACCATATATGCTTTAAGCAATGTCTTCCCATTGCACTATTTGCAGCAGGGTCTGCTGAAGCCATAATTTAGTTATGAATACCAACAGTAGAACTCGGCTTCACCGTTACTGTCCAGGAGAATAATCCAGCTTGATGCAAAGAGATAACCAAAGAACAAACTTTATTTCTAAATCCAAACCAGCAGCATGAATGTTTTCACACGTGAACAGTGCAAAAACATTTGGCTGTTCTCGTGGGGAGGGGCATTTGCATCGTGCTGCTGGTTTGGTTTTAGAAATAAAGTTTGTGCTCATTTATATCCATTTGCATCAAACTGAATTATTTTCCTGGACAGTAACGGGTGAAGTCGAGTTCTACTGTTGGTATTTGTAAGAACAATTTACATTTGGCTCCGTTTGATATGCTTTCAGGCTGCCTATTGCAGTACATAATTTAGTTATGGCCTTTTTAGTAGCTGTTAGGAAGATGCTCAGCATGTAAAGTTGATGTTTCTGCTTAATTTGGTGAAGAAAGTGTAATACAATAACAATCTCAGGGGTCATAGGGTCCAAATCAGGAAGCAGCTCCAAAAGAGTCAAGCCCACCGTATGCCAAAAGGGGTCAAGTATGAGCAGGACCGAAATGTGTGTGTGTGTGTGTGTGTGTGTGTGTAGACACCTCGCAACCACAGCTCCTCTAGCACAAAGAGTCTCTAGATGGATGTTACTTTGCCGTTATATGTCTGGTTCTGAAGTACCGGCTAGTCACCTTACATCTGAATTTTCACCAGGTGTAAAAACAGGTGATTTTGTGCTGTCAGAACCAGATGTTCTGCCTTTGTTTAGGGGTCAATATCATTGACAATTCTGCCTCCCAGGTAAACTGTTATGTGTACATCAGGTTTGTAGGGACATCGGTGAGTGTGAGGTAACACTGAGAAATAAAGTGGAGTAGTGATGTCCTTGCTTGCATGGTTAAGATGAGGTGTCCCAGAATTTTGCATTCTGCACATGTATAGGTCTGAGAATGCAGGCTGCACTCTAAGCTGCACTGGAGGTTGCTGGTTTCGGCACATTGATGGAAACTGAAGAGGTGAATAGGGAATAGGCTGTTCCTGTCAATTTACACATATGGGAGGGTGAAACAAATCATAATGAGCAAAAATAACAAGACAAAGGGTGCTTCATCACACCAGCCAGAAATGATTCCTGCCTGTGTCTTTCTGAGTCATTTCTTCTCATCATTCCACATCAGTCAGCAGTTTTGTATCTTGAGTCATCCTAAGTCCTGTACTACTACAAATACAATACTTAAAAATGCATGCCTACAAGTATGAAAATTCAGAATATGGAAAAGGCCCTCAAATATACTAAAGTAAGGGTGGTAGGGTTCCCTTAGTCCTTTGACTTGGCATAAACAACTATTTAAGAACTTTTGAAAGATTTAGTTGTGGAATCCTTAAATTTGCCATCAGAAAATCTACCATTTGAGTCAAAAAGGCTTAATCTGTCCCCTTTAAACTGTTAAAAATTTGTCAGTCTACACACTGAAAGGAATCTACTCGCATTTGTGCTCTACAATATCAGGAGTCCCGCATGGCTCCATACGGAGCCCTTTTTTAATTAACCTGTATTTAGTTTCTATTTTTCAGATCCTGCAGTACAATTTTATCTGTACATGAATGATATTGTTATATTCTATATGTAAAAGGATATGCACAGGTCCAAATTCAGTCTGCTTTTCAGAGAGCCTTAGATTCTTTTTTGAGCATTTTTCAGGAAATAAATTGGTTCCAAATGCTACCAATTCAAAGGTAATGCTATTTCAGCAAAAGGTTGGGGTGAAAAACATCAGATGAATTTGGATATTGTCACATGTGATAGCCCCAGTCTGCAGCAGGTCCAGGCATATAAATACATAGGGATGTGGCCATTACAGACATCATTGCCTATTCTACACTGGTTTGAAATGCCAAATAGTCCAAAGTCACAGATAGTTATATATTAGGATTTATGTTGAAAAGCTATAAAGAACAGGGTTCCAGATTACATTTTAGAATCTGACTATAAAATCAACCAGAGCTGGGCTGAGATCAGCAGAGGAACTAGAATTTGTAATCCCTTTTAAAGTGGGGCTCCCAACGAAAGTACTACATTGCAGAATTATAATAAGCATACCTCCAATAAATCTCATATCAAAAATGAAGTGTCTACGTTACTTTGTTTTAAAGTTATGAGCTATTTTGTAACTCTGATTTCACTGCCTATTCAAAAAGGCCAGTTTCAGTGAAGAGCCACTGATGATGTCATCTCCTGAACTCATACTCTAGTCCTCCCAGTCAGCACCTTATAGGACCTGCTTCTCCAAAGTTTGAGAAACTGTAGCTAAAGTACAGTAATCCTTTTAAAAAATGACATAGGGTTGTCTGTAATGCTTGTGTTTCCAGAATATTCAGATGCTTGGCACTGTACTTTAGAACATGTCAGAAGGTGGTTTTGGAATGCAGCTCTGAACCAAGGCATAGAATGTCAAGGTGGTGCACAATTTCAAAAAAGTAGGGGGTGCACGTAATCTCAGAATGTGACAAGGATGTGCCATCTCAAAATGTGGTAGGACAATCAGTCTTGGAATGTGACAGGGACACACATCAAGGAATTTGGTGGGGACTGGCAATTTCTGAATATAGTGGGGATGCATGCTGTCAGAATGTGATAGGATATACCATTTATTCTGAAATGGCTTGTCCCTGCCATATTCCAGAATTGCACACACCCACCATGTTTTAAAATTGTGCATTACATCTCCACCACATTCTAACATTACTGTATGCAAACCAGCCACATTCTAAAATGATGCATCCCTGCTACACTTCAAAATTGAACATCCCTTCCCCATTCCCAAATTGTGCATCCCTGCCATATTCTGAAATGGCACATCCCTGCCAAATTCCATAACTGCACATCACCACCAAGTTGTGTTTCAATGCCACATTCCAAAATTGTCACTGTCATGTCCCCAAATTGTGCATCACAGCACATTCTGAAATTTTGCATTACCACCACATTTCGATTTTTAGCATCGATGCCACAGTCTGAAATCGAGCGTCACCACCACATTCTGAAAATATGTACCACTGCCACATTCCGGAACTATGTGTCATGGCCACATTCTGAAACTGTGCATCACCACCACATTCCATAATTGTACACCAATGCCACATTCCAAAATTGCACATCACCTCCACTTTCCAAAGTTGTGCAGCACCACCAAATTCCAAAATGATGTGTCATCGCCACATTCCTAAATTGTGCCTCACTGCCACATTTCAAACCTGTGCTTCACCACCACATTCTGAAATTGTGCATCACTGCTGCATTTCAAAATTGTGCATCATCTCCACATTCCAAAATTGTGCCTCACTGCCACATCCCAAAACAGTGCATCACCGCTGCATTCCTAAATTGTGCATCACTGCAACATTCCAAACCTGTGCATCACCACCGCATTCTGAAACTGTGCATCACCGCCACATTCTGAAATTGTGCATCATTGACACATTCTGAAATTGTGTGTCACCATCACATTCCAAAACTGTGCGTTACTGCTGCATTCCAAAATTGTGCATCACCACTGTATTCCAAAATTGTGTGTAACCACTGCATTCCAAATCTGTATGTCAGTGCCTCATTCTGAACCTGTACATCACCACTACATTCCGAACTTGTGCATCACTGCCACATTCAGAAATTGTGTGTCACTGCTGCATTCCAAAACTGCTCATCACCCCCACATTCTGAAATTGTGTCACCACTGTGTTCTGAAATTCTGAACCTGTACATCACCACCACATTCCGAAATTGTGCCTCACTGCCACATTCTGAAATTATGTGTTTCAGCTACTTTCTGAGACTGTGTCATTGCTGCATTCCACAGTTGCAACCTGGTGACATTTCAAAATCTCATACCTGCAGTATTTTAAAAATTACACACAACTTTGTCATTCTAAAGCCTTGCTTGCCACTACACTATACCCACCCACCCCTGTCACATTCTGAAGTACTGTACCTTGCTTGTACACATTATGGAAGTGCATGTGCTGACCCCCCCCGTGTCGGTTTTCCTTTTTCAGATGTTTACTACACCTGCAGTTTTAAGTAACATTGGAGAAATAAGTCATATAAGGAAGCTTGCTGAGATGACTAGGTTGTGAGTTCAGGAGATGACATCAGCAGCAGCTCTTCACTAAAACTGGCTTTTTTAAACATGCAGAGAGTTAAGGCTTACAACATTACTTGTAACTTTTAAATGAAGTAACTTACATAACTGATTTCTGGCATGAGGCTCATTGAGGATATGCTGATCCAAATTCTGAATTTATTGATGCCAAAAAGTTTGGCCTCAGTCCCTCTTTAAGAGGTGTAATTTTTTAAAGGCTTTTTTTTGTTTACAGCCACATGTTTGGAATTCTATACTGATAAATTTAAGATCAAATGTTAGTCCTATATCTATTGGCAAAATTCTAAAGTGGTTTGTTTTAGAAACTACACAGCCCCTAACCTGACTCCACAATGTATATGAAATATTATCAGTTTTCTAGACATTAACCCTTATTGAATCTTCATATGATACAGTAGGGCTGATTTTTTTTATATGGATGTTTATCCCTTTTCTATACCTTGATTGAATTAAGTATAATAATTTTCAATAATATTTATAGCATGATACCATATTGTACATAATATGGAGAATACTGGATGGGCAACTATGCACAACAGTGGGTTCTGCCACAGGGGAGACCTGATTCCCTCTCACCTCTAGAACAAGGCTTGAGAGGTCCATGGAAATCAAACCCCCAAGGTGGCAGAAAACACTGGTAGTGCATAACGTTATTCATCCTGTATTTTTTATAGTGTACTATATTATGTGAAATGTGAGTGCAGAAGTTATTTTGCTTTCAGAACTGACTTTTGCAGTCTCTACAGGTTTCAGAAGGCTGCAGTACCACAGAAGGGTACAATCACATAAGAAACAAGAACATAAGAAAAACATCAGCAGATGGGGACCATGCTATCCATCTAGTCTGCCCTATAAACTTCCCCCTTCCTTATGCAGCCTTCATCCTAACTTGTCCTTTATGTCTGTGCCATGCGAGTTTGAACTCCCTGATTGTCTTTGATGCTACCACCTCCTGGGGCAGGCTGTTCCACTGGTCTATCATTTTCTCTGAGAAGAAGTCTTCCTGAGGCTGTTTTTAAACCTTCCTCCTACCAGTCTCATATCATGCCCTCCAGTGTGTGCTGCTGTGTTCTGTTGAAATAGATTGCCTGTCTGAACTGCGTTAAATCCCCTCATGTACTTAAATGTTTCAATCATGTCCCCTCTGTTTATTCTCTGCTCAAGGGAGTATAGGTTCAGCTCCCCGAGTCTTGCTTCATATGACTGTGATGCAGTCCATGCACCATCTTAGTAGCCCTTCTCTGCACTGTTTCCAAAGGGTCAATGTCGTTCTTGAGGTGAGGTCTCCAGAATGGAACGCAGTACTCCAAGTATGGCCACACCAAGGACCTGTAGAGATGCATGATAACCTCCCTCTTTCTACTAGAAATATCTCTACTTATACATTTGAGGATGCCACCAGCTTTTTGTGTTGCTTTCTCACATTGTTTTCCTACCTTTAATTTATTAGTGTGATGATTATGCCGAGATCTCACTCCTTTTGTGACTTCTCAAGTTGATGTCCTCCCAGTGTGTACTTTTTTCCAAAATTCCTCTTTCTCAAGTGCATTACCTTGCACCTTTTCATATTAAATTGTAACTGCCAGTTCCTGGACCAATCCTCTAGCCTTCTAAGGTCAGCTTTCATGTTGTCAGCTCCTTCCCTAGTGTCCACTCTGTTGCAGAGTTTCGTATCATCTGTTAATAGGCAAAACTTTCCTTTTAGTCCATTTGCTATGTCTGCTGTAAGTATGCTAAATAGGATTGGTCCCAGTACCGATGCCTGTGGGATGCCACTGTACATCCTACCATCCCTTGACAATGATCCATTGACTAGCACTCTCTGGGTCCTATTGTACAGCCAGTGTACTAATCCAGCTGACCATCTTCTGTCCAACTCCCGTAAGTTACAGCTTGTTGGTTAGCCTTCTGTGAGGGAGTGTCACACACCTTGCTGAAATCTAGGTATACAACAGCCACTGCCCCTCCCTGATACAATGTTCTGGTGACCTAGTCAAAAAAATCAATCAAGTTGGTTTCACAAGAGTGTTCTGCTGTGAAGCCATGCTGCTTTGGGTCCATTTTTCCAGTATCTGTTAGGTACGACACTGCCCTCTCTTTTAATAGTGACTCCATCATTTTCCCCACAACTGAGGTCAAACTGACAGGGCAATAATTTCCTACCTCTTCCTTGTTTCCGTTCTTGTGTAAGGGCACAAGGGTTGCCTGTTTCCAGTCCTGAGGTATTTTCCCACTGTCTAGTGACTTGTTGAAGAGCTCAGCCAGTGGTGCGGCCAGCTCTTCTTGGAGATCCTTCAATATCCTAAGGTGTTTGTCGTCCAGTCCCATGGCTTTTTCCACTTTCAGGACCTTCTCCTTTGTGAAGGGTCTAATATCTGCTCCCTGAGTATCTTCATTTGTCCTGCTCAGTGTGGGACTTTTGCCACTGTCTTCTATGGTGAAGATAACGCAAAAGAACTCATTTAGCACTTCTGCCTTGTCCTTGTCACTCTCTGCCATCTTACTTTCCTTGGTTCCTAGTTGGACTATTCCTCCCATAGTTTTTCTTTCTTCTCTTATGTATCTATGGAAGGTTTTGTCTCCCTCCTTAACACCCTGTGCTATTTTCTCTTCTGTCTGTGCTTTTGCCCTTCTAACAGCTTTTCCTGCCTCCTTTAATTTGTTGTTGTATTCTTCCATATCTGCTTCAAGTTTTGTTTGCTTGAATTGTATAAAAGTCTTTTTTCCCTCTTTGATTTTGGATGCTACTTAGTGAGAGAACCAGAGAAGTCTTTTCCTTCTTTGGGACTTGCTGATCTGCTTAGTGGATACAGTTGTTACTGTATGCAGAGCAGCCTTCAGAGTATTTCAGCAGTCCTCTACATCTCCTGTGATTCCTCCTTCTAGCATGGATGTGATCATAGCTCTCATTTTGGGGAAGCTGGCTTTTCTGAAATCTAGCACTTTGATTTTGGCGTGACTGTTTCCCTCCATATTGTTCACAGTAAACCAGATTGAACTGTGATCACTGGTCCCTAGATTGGCTTTCACCTTTTCTTCTGGGATCCTTATGCTGTTTGTGAGCACTAGATCCAATATTGCTTCATCTCTGGTGGGTGAGTTCACCAGTTGATGTAAACCTGCTCCCCTTAGTGCAAAAAGGAATTCTTTGTTCAAGTCTGAGGATGCTGTGTATGAGGACCAAACCACATCCGATAGATTGAAGTCCCCCGCCAACAACAACTTGCCCCTGTCCTCCATCATTGAGATGGTTTCCAAGAGCTCCTTGTCTGTGTTGGCTTCCTGGGCTGGGGGTCTGTATATGACTCCTACCCAGATAGAGACTTTGTCCCTGGCTTCTAGTGGAACCAAAAGGGCATCTGCTTTACTGTGTTTTCCCTGGCTTTCTGTTGCACATATGTCATCTGTTACATACAATGCCACCCCCCCCTTTCTTTTTCTCATAATCTTTCTGGAATAATGCATACCCTGGGATGGTGACATCCCAGGAGTTGTTCCCAGTGAACCATGTTTCTGTAACAGCGACCCAGATTAATTGTGCATCTGCCATTATGGCTGTGAGATCAGGGATTTTGTTTGGCAGACCATGAGCATCGACACACATTGCCTTCCATCCCCTTCTATTTTGGTCATTTGCATTTTTAATATGTTTTGGTTGTGTAATTTTGTTGAAATCCTTGGTCTGAGTACATTTAGTGCAATGTTTTGTCCAAGTATCATTGTCGCTTCCTTGTGCGGAACTAGTTAGTGATGGGGGAGAGGGTATTTGGCAACCCTTTTTGTGCTAGGGGTGCCTGTGCCACCCCCCAGCCCATCCACTAGTTTAACTGACTGATGTGAACATTGAATTTTTGTCCTAGCACTCAAGTCCCCTCCTTTGAGAGATGTAGGCCGTCGAATTTAAAGAACTCCTATTCCCAGAAGTACTGCCATTTTCCAATAAAGTGGTAGTCTTTTTCCGCACCAGTCCTTTAGCCAGGTGTTTAGCTCAGAGATATCCCTTCCCTGATCTTCTGCCTGCTGTTTCCTTTTTTCCAGACTGGCAGAATTTCAGAGAAGGTGATAGTGGATGAAAGGGAAGCAAGCTTGTCACCCAGCCTGGTGAGATTTTCTTTCATTTCCTCTACTGACTTACTGGCTAGGTCATTCATACCTATGTGGAGAATGACATGTATGTCTCGATAAACACCTCAAATGATTTTCTTTATGTGATTAGAGTCCCTCCATGCCAATGTTCTGGGGAGGCACCTTACCATAGTTGAAGCATGGTCCTGCTGGAGGTGAGTCTTTACACCCCTGCTGATTATTAATACTGGTTTCTGTTTGTCCTTTTTTGTGGGTTTTGTTGTGTGCTGTACCTCCGTGCATCGCTCTGGGTTCATAGATGTTTTGATGCTTGTTATGCTATTTGTCATGGTAGATAGTACAGTGTACCTATTTGATGTTTGAATAGGTTTGGTACCTTCCTGTATTGAGAATTTTGTACCAGTTGTACGAGACCTTACCCGTTGCCAGCCTCCTGGCCTGTTTGTCCTTTTAGGGTAGGGGTACTGGTGTAGTGCACCTTGAAATTAAATGTTTTATGCTGTTGCCCAGTGGGGGCTGATTAAGTATATCGTGGAAGTATTTTATCTCAACCCATGCTGCATGAAGCTGTGATCGGAGAGCTCTGATTGTGGAGCATGTTGGACAGTGCCCCACTCTGTAAATGAAGTCCTTGGTTAAAAGGGTGCCACAGTTATTGCAGTTCTATATGTATAACAGCACAGTCCACAACCTTTGAACTGTGGAGCAACAGTACTTTGAAAGTGATATAATTATATACATATAGGGAGTATTGGATGGGCAGCTATGCACAACCAATGTGTTGTGCCACAGAGGGGTTCTGATTCCCTGTGACCTCAAGAGTGAAGCTCAAGGTGTCCATAGGAATCAGAACCCTGAGGTGACACAACACACTGGTTGGGCACTGGTTGGGTACTGGCCATCCAGTATTTTTTATAGTGTATGGCGCCCCCCTTAACAAAATAAATACTGTTTTAGCACTTTATCTTTTAAATAGAAAAAAGAAATTGTACATTGCCACATCCTATTCTGGTAGTTAGGACTGGTTGCTAGGGTGAGATGTGTGGTTGCTGGGAACCAGACATCCCTATGTTTGTGGCACAGACTTCCATTGGTTGTCAATCGAGTATGGGATGAATTAAACAAATGGCACCCTATTCATCGTTTAGTATTCCACCATACAGTATAAGAATGCTCTACTATAGACTAAATAGTTGTTTTGGAAAGGTTGTATGAAATGCTAATGCATTCTTTCCAAAAATTGTGTACAGAAATATAATTTTGCATTCCTTTTTTTTGAAATCGTGCATTTTTTACAAAACTGCACATTTTTAAACATGTGCTTTATTACAAATGTACTATTTCTGGAAATAGCAATATTTTATTCCTGAATTGCACATGTTTAAAAATACAAGTTCTTAAAATGCATAGTTTAAACAAAAAAGCACCATGGTTTTCAATGTACACATTTATTTTTATGTTTGCTTGAGCGCAGCACAAGAAACATATTGCGGCAGCTTGGTACCAAAGCAGGTTCTGGACGTGCTGCACTGTTGTGGCCAATACCGGCATGGCATTTTGGGGCATGTATGATGTCCACCAATAGTGGGGGACACAGCTGGTGACACTAGTTTGGAACGTTGCCACCAACTTGAAAGAAAATAGCCGCGCCAGGATGCACTTCCCCCCACATGCATGCATGCATATTGCATGCTAATGCACTCCCCCTACACACTGTATGGCCAATTGGGGTGCCTAATCCCCCGTCAGCTCCAATGTCCCCCCCAACAGAGAAGCGGGTGCCACGCTGGGAGCCCACCCCAGCATGGCAACAGTCCCGTGTAGCTGGCCAGGGGTGCCCAATCCCCGTCGGCTCCACTGCCCCTGAAACAGCCATCCAGCTGCCACACTGGGAGCCCACCCCAGCATGGCAAAAGTCCTGCATCATCCAAGAAAAAAAGAAACCTGAAAGAAAACCTTCCCTCGCTGACTGTCCTGACCCGCTCCCCCACCAGCGCCCACCTCTGTACCCTGCCTCTCCACACCCTCTCACCCCATACTTACCACCGTAGTCTGGTGCGACGATCTTCGGTGGACCAGGAACACGTCTGCACTCTTCAAAGCCGACTGCGAACTGAGGAAATGCCGGTAAACTGTATAATGTAACAAATAGGGTTTTTTCAACTTTGATGCATATCGCAGGCATTTTGGGGAATTTTTTCACCAAATTTTCAACATGGGGTTTTTGGGACCCCACCTCATGAATTCTGTCACTGTCAATTTGTTACTCTGCCCCAAGGTGACTTCACAGTCACTGTCGGAACCACCTTTTTGGGACTGATTTATGAAATGACAGTGTCACAGTGTGGTGAGGCTAAAACCCTATAGTTGAAAATTTGGGGAAAAAATTTCCCCAAATGACTGTTTTACGAGCATGCATTGCGCTGTTCCTACGCACACTCGTAAGTTTGCTGATTTTCAATATTTTCACTCCAGATTTTCAACATTGCAATTTTACCACAACTCCTTATGAGCAGTACAGCTGTCATATTTCACATTTTGCCCAAAATGTGTTTCTGTGCATGTAGCGCACAATGGCGCAGTCTGTGTGTGAAATCAATGTTCAGGACTGATTAAGAAAACCACAGTGACACTGTTCATGAGCAGAAGTGTTAAAATGGCTATGTTAAAAATTTGGTAATAAAATTCCCCCAAGTGACTGTTTTACGGGCATGCATTGCGTTGTTCCTACGCACGCTCGTAAGTTCATGAATTTTTACTATTTTCACTCCAGATTTTCAAAATTTCCATCTTACCACACCTCCTTATGAGCAGTACAGCTGTCATTTTTTACATCTTGCCCAAAACATGTTTCCGCGCATGTAGCGCACCATGGCACAGTCGGTGTGCAAAATCAATGTTTGGGACAGATTAAGAAAATCACAGTGACACAGTTCATGAGCAGAGGTGTTACAATGGCTATGTTAAAAATTTGGTGAAAAAAGTCCATAAAATGACTGTGTTATGAGTGACCATTGCGCAGTTTCCACACACCCTCGTAAGTTCATGGATTTCTAATATTTTCAGTCCAAATTTTCACCACTGGCATTTTTCC
Source organism: Neoceratodus forsteri (assembly GCA_016271365.2). Lineage (NCBI taxonomy): Eukaryota > Metazoa > Chordata > Ceratodontiformes > Ceratodontidae > Neoceratodus > Neoceratodus forsteri. The sequence continues at coordinate 215,499,904 of CM028136.1, forward strand.
ACACTTCCTTATGAACAGTACAGCTGTCATTTTTCACACCATGGCCAAAATGTGTTTTTGCACGTCCAGCGCAGAAATGCGTGGTCGCTGTGGGAAATCACTGTTCGGGACAGATTAAGAAAATCACAGTGACACTGTTCATGAGCGAAGGTTCCAAAATGCCTGTATAGACAATCTGCTGTAAGAAATCCCCAAACTAATTGCATTATGGGCGTGCATTGAGCAGTTTCTACTCATGCTCATGACTTCACCAGTTTTTTTAATATTTTCACTGCAGATTTTCAACATTGCCATTTTTTCCACCTCCACATGAACAGTACAGCTGTCATTTTTCACATCCTGTTCAAAATGTGTTTTCACACCTGTGGTGCCAAATGGCGTAGTCACTGTGCAAAATCAGCTTTCGGCTAACAAACTGATATTGCCACTGTTCATAAGGTGGGAGTCACAAAAAAACCATGTTGAAAATTTGGAGTGAAAATGCCAACGAACGCCTGAGGCATTAGAGTTTCTGACCATAACGCCCCACCCTGTAGAGATTGACAGGTATCAGAGGCGTGACTTGGGATTCTCACCTGTAATGCTCATACCATTCCACACCCTGCAGCCAGTGAGAGGCATCGATGTGTGCCTTGGACTGTTCAGCCCCAAAGTTCACCCCATTCTCCTACACAGCCCCCATCTCACTGTATTTCCTGATGGAGTGGGGTGAGCATAAGGGCCAAAGACCCCAAGGCACACCGTGACACTTGTCGGTGTCTGTAGGGTAGGGTGTGGTGAAATGGCATGGCTGTTATGCCTGACGACCCAAAGGCACACCCCAATGTCTGTCAGTCTCTGCAAGGTGGTGGCGGAGTTGGCTTCAGTTCAATACGTCACTGCCATTCCTATTATGCAGTTCTCTAACTCCTACACTACCAATGCCAATGCCAGCAAGCAAACATTTGGCATCGACAAATGCTTATTAATATACTATTTTCTCCTTCACCAGTGGGGCAGTTATAGCATCATCTGGCCACGTAGGCCATCATGCTGCTCAGTGCAAGGAGTTACCCCTTATGTTTCCCCTTCCCCCCCCAAGAGGACACCAGCATGAGGACATGAGTCCAGGCTTTGGGTATGCAAACACATGCCCCAGTCAAGCACGAAATGATGTCCTCCCTCCCTCGCAACACCATTACTACTGCACTACCATCCTGCACCAATAAATGGCAGTAGTAGAGTGAGTTGTAGAAGCTCTCCCTCCCTAGAGAAGGAGACCATCCTCTGGGTCACTCGATCCTCCTTTCCCTTGACCAGCTCCTGAAAACACTGCATGGGTTGCCAGCCCAAAGTGCACATTCATAAAGATAGGAGTTCTTAAAAATGTGCAATTTCAGCAAACAATGCCATTGGCTGATCACAAAACAAAACAATGCTTTCTTTTTAACATATGGCTGCCAGTACAATTTCTCTGAACAATTTATACTGGGGCTACTGCTGTTACAGTGCATTTCAGGGCTAATGCCTGGGAATCACAACACTGCACATGTGATACACTGCTGTGCATGAAGCAGGACCTACAGTACCTATAGATAAGGCACATGTAATGCTACTGATTGATCACAAAAACAAAAACAATCATAAGAGATGCTTAATAGGTGCACTGAAGTGTTAATTTTAGCATGTGTTATGAATATCTTAGCATTTCCTGAAAAGCATCACCTCACAGCTATATGCCTATTTCTATCCATTGTCTACCTACTCATCCTTTTAACTGTTCTTCCTATCTTGTCATACATTATTTTGAAATAATACAACTTACTCTAGTATAACTTCGTCTTCTGCTTTTCCGATTGCTATTGCACCTGATGAAGAGACCTGCTGGGCCATGACAGCTTATCTACTAAACCAACTTTGTACCGTCTTTGTACAAGACATATGTCAATCCAATAAAATATGTCAAATTACCCAGTGACTTCTTCTTTCCAAGGACCAATGAGACTATAATCTCTTTTTACTATGCAACTGTATTTCAGAAGTATGGCAATTCATATGGCACCAGATAGAGTGGCACCAATGTTTTGTGTCAAAATGCTGCAGCTTCCTGGGCTATGATGGCCCTATATAAACTGTATTATATTCTGTTCATTCTTTTAGCACAAAATTATGAAAATTCTGTATACAGTACTGTCCCTTTGGAAGTTACTTAGAAACTATTATTGCTGACCCCTTAGGCAAATGCATTAATTTAATCAGTAAGGCACAAACTGAAAAGTATTTTTTATGAATTCAGAGATCTTGATGCAGTAAACAGCTTAGATAAGGTAATCATATTATATTGTAACTGGGTAGGGCTTCGATAAACTTTAGAGTACGAACAAACTACATCCCAGTCACTCCTTAGTGTTAGAATCAAAATCCTAGACCTCATAACACCAAGTCATATCAAAAATCCTTCAAAAGTAAAATGTTTTAAAACACAAACTCACTATCGGCACAGATTCCAACTGTGTAAGCCACTGTTGGTGCAGTGAGATATTTCAGAAAGGGCAAAGGCTCAACTTTAAATGAAACAAATGTATGGTTATGTAAGCCCTACTCTGTTATAATTTGATTACCTTATCTAATCTTTTACTGCATGAAGGCTGTTGGAGTATATGAAGAAGTCTTTACATTTCAGTTTGTGCTATGCTGTACTGATTAAGAGACCATTTTACCTAAGGTGACAATAAGAACAGTGTCATACCATTAAATAAAATTGCTTCACATTGAGTAGTCAAGTCTGACTCATAGCTATTAAGCTGATTTTTCAGTGAACTGACAATTTGTTTGTTCCAATGGTGCAGATCTAGTCAAAAATTTAAAACAAGCTGATGACATCTCTAAACTTGCTCCAACCAATTGGATTATGTGTTTTCTCAAAGCATCCTTTTACAAGTCCTGTGTACAAGTATTCATGAACACTGCTTCTTTAGTATGCAAACTCTAAGTGTACTAAATGGCAGATGCCTTTCGGGTCTTACTTGGTACTTGACTGAGACAATGACAACACTCCATTGTGGAGTCCCAGCAATACATAACACGTGTCTCTACTTCATCAATCTCAGACAATACTATATTAAATATACAAGCCTGTTTTTAAGAAGTCATGTCTGTTCTAGTGAAGTTTTCTTAGACTGCCTTCCACGAGGATGAGCACACCAATAATGCTTTTCACTAGTACTGAGAACTTAAAGTGGGCACGGTTTGAAGAGATACACTAAACTACAGATGGGGCTTGACTTAAGAAATATGGGCCAGCAAACCACAATGCCTTTCACCTGACTTGGTTTTTGTCATTTTTCTTTGATGTGCCTAATTAAGGCTGGCAATGTTTCATTGGAAATATGCATGTCTTGTAGTTTGTTAAACAAGGTTGGGGCGATTCATGTATAAGTATACTGCAAGTTACTTTGTATAGCATAAATTTAAAGGGTGCCTAAACAAGCAGTTTTTTAAAATTGCAAACTCCAAAATTTGGCTTCATAACAATGTAACATAAAGGCTGCTGTTTACATTTGTGCTAAAACTGCATTTATTTAAATAACATAAATGCAGTTTCATAGCTTTTGAAAAATGTAAACATCAGCCTTTCACTTTCCAAAAACAGCCTTGGTTTCTCCCTAAGATGTCTGCCAAGTGTGTTAAGTGGTGACTCATGATGACATCATCAGAGCCAGAGCCAGAGATCCACATATATATCTATCTATAGTGCTAACTAGTTCTTCTTTCCCTCTTTATTTGTTGTACCAGAATGATCAACACCATGTATTACCTCATGGATTATTTTGATAAGTACACGTTAGGCTATGATTTTGTTCATTTTGTTTACTTTAACTTGTGGAAAATGTTTTGCAATCCAGCTGACTTTTTCTTTGGCAAACTGCATTACATTACAACACTTAAAATACTTGATGATCTAGTGGTTATATGATGCACTGAATTTTGTTTTTTGTTAACCAGGAGAGACACACTAAACTGAAAGCTTGTTTGTAGGCATGGCCTGGGAGCACAAGGAAGTTTAGTGACTTGCTCAGGGTCACACAGCAAAGTACTGGTCTTGTTCAGTTCCAAAGCTCATGATCTCTTGTTAATCCACAAATAAGGCTTTCTTTTTCCATGTGAACACCCTGCACCTAGCCTACCCTCTGCTGAACACCCCACCATCTATACCCTGTCCTTAGTACTGCCTGGGGCCACATATGAGCTTGCGGTCTCGTGAAGAGAATTATCACACCTCAGACTGTAATCTTGTAACTCAGAGAGTTGTGCACACCTATACTGATATGCATCATCAGCTGGCACTTAAAAAAATGCCTCGCAAATCACTCTCCAGTCCACATTCCACAGTAAACATTGAATGGATCACCACCCTTCTGCACAGTGAAGGTATTATGTACAGTTCCCTGTTGTGCTTTTTTCCCCCACCTCATTAACCAACAACTAGGTCTTCCTGGAGGGTCAAGCAATAAGCATCATGACCCACCAGGAAAAACTGCTGTTCATGCCCTCATAAGGGCTGCACTTACAATGGATAACAATATTATTAGCAGGAGAGGCACACTAATACATTGAGTGCATCCACCTGACTTCCAGTGTCAGTCTAGTCCTTTACCTATGCTCTGCAGAACCCCACAGGATAGTTCACAGCAATTCTTCTCCAGTACTTTTCTGTGCTCTACTCCACAATGTGAGTTGGCTGGCTACCACCCTTCCAAATCTTGAATGAGCTATACACAACTCCCTCAATACTGTCCTAACAAACGTCAACATCCCCCCCACCCAAGGGTAATCTCCCTACACTGAATTCAAGTCACAGTTTAGGTGCAGCCCTGCCACTCTGAGTATTTGTCATCACTGGCCACTCTCATCCACAGTCAGGTAGTGATCACGACGTTGGCAGCTCCACATTTCAGATCTCACAGTGATCTGCTCAACGTAGTCCTTCATGTCTTCAACTAACCTGAGCTGTACCCTGCTGGAATGGCCTCTTCAGTTTCTCTCTGGCATTCATTCTTCTCACCTGCTCCCCACACAAAACACTGGTGAGTTCACTACCCTTCCGCATCATGAATGTGGTTAGTACAGTCTCCCATGTTATATTTACATATTAATAGTAAACATGATCTTCTGGTAAGCCAGACTGATAGCAGCATGGCACAAGTTGAAAAATAGGCTTTCCTACCCATATAAGATCTAAGCCACCTATGATTAGACACTATTAAATGACATGCTTAATGATGTGCACACCCATCATTTAATAGTGCCTAATCAAAGGTAGCCTAGATCTTTTAAGGATATGAAACCTGTCATTCCTCTTGTTCCCTGCTGGTATGAGCTAGACTTACTGGAAAGATATGTTTATATGTGTTATGTCAAAATAAAACGGGAACTGTACTACTTGCATTCATGATGCAGACAGGTGATGAACTCACCAGTTTTCATTGTGAGGAGTAATAGTGAAGAATGAATACCAGAGGGTGACTGAGAAGGCCACTCTTGCAATGTACCGCTATATTCAGGGATGGAGGAAGACAGAAGGAGAGGAATATGAGCAGATTACTGTGAGAAATAAGAGGTGGGGCTGCCAGCACCTTGATCACTACCAGACCCCATTGCCCTGGCCAACATTCTCCTTCCCATAAAAGCAGTTCATGCAATTGTCCAAGGTTGTGTGTGGATATTAATATATAAAATGACTTCCACTACACATGCAGTCACTTCACTACCAGTCTAGTATTGCCTGTAAAGCACTTTGGAATACAATGCGTATGAAAACCACTATATAAATGCTGATTATTATTCTTATTATTATTTCCATTGGATAAAGAAGACAAGTCAAGACAAGCATATATTTGAGTTTCGAGAAAGTATGAACTCTAACATTGGACTGCACAATAACTTTGTTACAAAAAAGTGGTGGCTCTAGGGGGTGGGGAAGGGTGTGGCTACAACCCCCCCCACACACATAGTAACGTACTTGCATGCTGCTACTGCTGCATTTCACTTTGTTGAAGAAGTTTGATTTATTGATTGTACAAATGGTTGCATTCAAACTATGGATTACATTTGTAGGTTCTGTCAAAAATGTGCTAGAAATGAATAATAGCAGAAAATATACAGGTTTAATAAAAATGTTAAAAAGTGCATATTAAGCATGCATACCACCCCAGCACCAGCATTGCAGCATCCTTGATCCACCATAACCACTAGACCACCAGGTTAGTCAAGATTTGTACCCCCACTGTGGTTTGCCACAGAGAAAGTTGATTAGATTAAAACATAATTTCAGCATGTTAAAGTAAACAAAATGAACAGAACCATAGCCTAACATGTGCATTTATACAAAACGATGCACATGGTGTTGACCATTTGGGTGAAACAATTCTATACAAAGGGAAAAAAGAACTAGTTAGCACTATAGAGAACCATATATCTCTCTGGCTTTGGCTCCAATGATGTCATCCTATAACACATTTGGCAGCCATTTTAGGAAGCAGGTAAGACAGTTTTTTTGAAATTGGAAGGCTGTTACAATTTTCAACTGCTCTGGAACCACATTTAGGTAAATTATGTAACTGTAGTTTAAGCATTAATGAATACAACAGCCTTTCTTTTAGTCACCTACAGAGTCAGATGTTTGAATAGTGTGCTGTCAAAATGTTGTTTAGGTATCCTTTAACATTATTCATATGTCTGGTGGGAGAATGTCTAGATATTCATACAAATCCTAGCATTGTATTCTTACGTGAGCCCTCATTGCACAACGGCAGATATTTTTCAATGTATTTTATATTGTTTTACTGCGGATTCTGGAGCTTTGTATAGCAAACTGTAACCGTAATCTAGCATAGGAAAGAGTGCCTGTTTAGCTATTGCAATACAGATTTCATTTAACAAGTTTCTGTAGAAGAAGCACAGTGTTTGGTTTATTTTATTTGTTGTGAAAGTTAAAGACCTGTCCACACTTGGAATTTTAAACCATTTTAACTCTGTTGAAATGGTTTAAGTTTTGCCTCCACATTGTAGCATGGCTAAACCATGCTACAAACCGTGTGGTAAAACCATGTTAAAGCCGTACTCAAAGCAAGGCTTTAGCACAGTTTTAACCCAACACAGTTGCCTTAATCCATGTAAACAGCAGTGTGGCTGCAATCCATGTTGTAACACTGTTTAAGGCAACCATGTTAAGACTTTGCTCCTTTTTTTTTGCTGTACAGGAAAAAACAACTTACAGGCATTCTGGAACCTGGAATGAGCTCCTGAATCCAATGCCATCTTTTTCCCCTGAATCAGTTAGTGCACCTGGTAGCAAGTATCCCAGCATGCTTTGTGGTATCTGCAATCCTATGTGGTACCAATACAATCATGCATGGGCACTCTCTCAGGCAAGCACGGTGTCAAAGTTCAATATAGACACTGTGACAACTGTGAAGCATAGAAATAATGTATAGAATAATATATGGGTGGGTGGGTGAGTGTAACCAGAATTTTACACATATCTGAGGTGTGGGATGCTACATAAACCCCAAGGGTGAAGCCTGAGTGGTTTATAAAGCATCCCACACGAATGTAATATAAGTCTAGTTTCTGACCCATATATATTTTATTTAATTACTGGTCCTCATTTTTTCAGTTTCACACACACACACACACACACACACTCTCTCATTTACTTACTCGTCAGTTACTCATGGTTCGTGAGGAAGCAGTTGTGGCGAAGAGCTCTGTTCGACAAGTAGGCATGGCAGGATCAACCAGATATGTTTTTTTTTAGTCTGCAAGCAGGATCAACCAGATAAACATTTAAAAGTATGTAAGAAAAAAATAACCTGGCACAAAGTGAGAGATAAAGGACAAGTTCGGGACCCGGGTTTGGAAGTTGATTACCAAGAATGGGAGCCACCATGTTTCTCAAAGGTGATCGGTTGCCCAGATGGAGTTGCAGCCAATGTGCTGTGTAGCTGTTCTTTGAGTGGCAGACAGTGATTACAACCTCCATGTTGTAATGAAAAAGATCAACCGCAAGGTTGTAACACAGAATAAAACCACAGTTATCTGTGGATAAAAAATGAGGATCATTAATTAAACAGTTTTTAAAATGTTTTCAGAAACTGGAAACTGATCTTAGTGTAGATAGGGCCTAAGTAGGATTCAAAATTCAGGTTGCGGTCTATGTAGATTCCCAAGTAGCTGCATAGCTGAACCATCTCTAGCAAGATCCATTGCCTCCTTCTATGATGAACAAGTCATCTTTGACTTGAGCTAACCTATGAGGCGTATCAAATAACATCACTTTAGTTTGGGATTCATTTAACTGGAGTTTGTAATTGAAGAAAATAGGGCCAGTCCAGCAAAAAACCAAAACAATTGCCAGTATAAGGGATCAGGAGTACCATGAAGCCTTATGGCTCTTGAGGTTAGGATGAGGAAGGGTGACCTACTTCTCAAGCTTGATATCATGAAGGATGAGGCTCTACAAGAGCAGATGGGGATTTCCCTTAAAGGAAAGCTGTCCAAATGCAAAGAGCCCTACTCACCAAAGGCTTACCCACCAATTAAGCCTTTCACAAAAAAAAAGGCTTTTTTTCCCACTGGAACTTACTTTATTTTATTTTTCCAAAGTCCAGGAGTCGGGAATATGGCGGATACTGTGAGGCTCCATTTAGTGCAAAAGTGCAGAGCCACACCACTTGCTTTAATACAAATGTATTGAAGTGAACGGAGCAGCGCTGCACTTTTACACTAAATGGAGCCTAGCAGCATCTGCCATATTCTTAACTTCTGGATTTTTGAAACATAAAATAAAGTAAGTTCAGTTGAAAATTACCTTTTCATGTAAAAGCTGAATTGGGGTGTTTTGGGGGTGTCGTATTTGACAGCTGCTTTAAAGAAAATACAGTTTCAACTAGGGGTCATGCAAAACAAGTAAGAATGTGTGTATTTAAAACAACAAGGAGGATTTACAGTTTACACAAAGGGTTGCAGGGCTTTGGAACAGTTTACCTTAGGATATAATCCACAGGAAGAATAGAATACCTTTAAAAATAAAATGTACAAAATTAATACCAGAAGGAAAACTGATTATTTATTACCACTGAGGAGTGGTGGTTAGTTCTGATGGATCACACTGTACTTCCCTGCTCAACCTGAGTAAACCAGTTTGGAGTGTCCTATTACTGTTCAGTGGCCTTGCCTGTACTTCCTTAACAGTGTTACCTCAGATGAAGATATACATTATAGCATTTTCATTACAACTTGTTATACAGTAGTTAGATAATTACTAATGATGGAAAATATTTGAGGTACCAGAACCAAGCCTTGATGTATTTAATTAAGCTAAGCATTCAGAAAACTAAGTGTAGTCCTCAAGAAGCTACAACTTCCCTGCAGGTCTAAGGGTAACAAAGGGACAACTCCAGCTAGTCTTGAAACTCCCTGTCCCCTGGATTGGCTGAGAGCTCACAGAGGGGTGTGGCCAGCTGCTGGGGGCTGATGAGCCACCAGAATTGATTGCTCAGTGTACGAAGGCAGTTGGAGAGAGCTGCATCAGGCAGTTGAAGTAATTGAGAGGCCAAGCTGGAAGCAAAACCCATCACCAAACATTAAGATCATACTGGCAGCATCTCACCATGCTCCCTGTTGAGGAATCCCCACAGCATGCTGATCCTCAAGGGAAATAGTTTTCTCTCATACAAAAGTTAAGTTTGCAGCTTCTGAGGCAAAATGCAATTTGTCTGGAATTAAAGAAACTATATTCTATGCACCATAGAGCTTTCCTCCTGGCTGGGTAGCTGGAAGAAATCCTGTAAAGGGGTAATTGTGTGAAATTTAGTCAGGGACCATCTGTTCCATGAGAGTGAGAGAGGTGTCATGGACCAAGCAATTATAGTCCCCCAGTGGGAAGTGCTCCTCTTTACCCTATTGCTAAATTGTGTGGCATACCACACAGGTCTTGGAGTAGCTGGAAATAAAGCAGGGAAATGGTTGAGTATTATTTAGATATAAGGGCTCCTACCTGGCTGTTGTAAGCCCACATGGAGGTGGCAGAACAGGAATCCAGCCTGGGCTACTGTGGACCCTCTGTTGGCAGACAGTTTGGTGAAGGAAACCGGGCCTAGAGAAGGTTGATATCCCTGGACAGCTCTAGTGGGTACAATGTTGTGCTGCTCTATCCATATGCCTTAACTATTGTAGTGAAACAAATTCCACAGAGATAGCTTTGTTAAGATTACCTCACACTGGATCCTGTGCAAATTACAAGTGTTTAAAATCCATTGGGTTGTACAGATCACCTAAAGATTATCTGGCCCTTGATATTTGTAGGCAGTTTCCCCAAATAATTCACACCTGTGGAATACAGACTTTGCTCTGGACTTTAATTTATTTTAGTTAGTTTTTGTTGACCGGGAGGGAGGACTAGATGCTTTTTTGCCTATTTTCAGCCTCATCCTGGGGAGGGGGATACAGATGGATGCCAACTGAAACTGAACCAGATTTTAAGCTGTTGGTGGTATTTTTAGTGAATGGGGGAAATTTGGCCAGGACACCGGGGAAAATTCCCCTACTCGTCTGCAGGGGAATTGCTGGCCACTTTCCAAGATGGCCACTCTTGGAGAGATGCTGGAGGAGATGGATGCGACAGAGACAGAGGAGTGGGCCTCCTCCTCTGATCTCTTACCACAAGTGGCTACTTTGGTTATTTATGCAGTTGCTGCAATAAACAAAAATGTTGCTGGTACAGAAATTTTTGTTTACACAGAGGACCTAAGTAATACTAATTTGGAAGACAATGCTATGGATACAGAAGTTTCAAATTTTGGCAAAGAGACTAACATGCATGAAGCAAATCTACTAGGACTGGAGGAGGAGGAGGAACAAAGACATGAGATCCACAAACTTCAACTACAGAAAGGTATTCCAGAGTTGCAAGATCTAAGCCCGTCTGTCAAAGGGCGTGGCCATGCTGTCAGAACAACGCTCGGCTCCAGTGACATGGGAGCATAAAAGGATTTGGCCCCACTGCAGGAAAGCAAGTTGGACACACCCCAGGTAAAATATGCACCTCTTTTTCCTAATTCTGTAACTATGGCTAGCAGTGAAACCACTAGTAAAAGTGGGTGCCCAGAGCCGCAAGAGGTAATTGCAATCATAAGTCCTGGATTAAAGGGTGTGTCAGCTGGCAAATGTAACCTGTTTAATAGACTCTGCTCCTCTAAAACTGAACTCTGAAACTACACCCTCCGGGGTAAATACAACAAGTAGTTCAGACCAAGTAAAGATGGAAAAGGGGAAAGAAAGCTCAGTCAGTGGCTCTGGGTTACTTCAAATAGAAAAAATACTTCAAAGGGATGCACCCTTTTCCGAAACAGATCAAACAGTATATCAAACATGCCCCACCAATCATGTGGGTGTGACTGTATTTTCATTCTCTGCCAAAGAGCCAGGACAAAAATCAGTCAAAAAAGATGAAAACAAAAATAAGAGAATTGCCTACACAATGGCAAAAAGGAATTTACTACCCATTTTTCCGGTTGGAAGTGATGAGTCTGCTGATGACTTTGCCCCTAATCCAAACCACTAACCACAGTCAGTAGCATTTGCAATTCAGACTGCCTTTCCAGTTCAACTCCAAAATGTCGACCCATTTTTAAAATGGTCTCCAGACAAAGCTTTAATGGATGTAGGGTAGAAGAAATTACCAGATGAGAAATGGTTACTGGACATGGACTGGAATAAGGAGTCTTTATCTCAAGACTACCTGAAATGGGGTCCAGCAGCCTATGAGCAGGCACCTAAGGATCTTGACACAATTGATGTGGAACTGGGACTATCTCATTTAAAATCTGGACTCCAGAAAGAAAGGGCAAATATTTTTCTGGAAGAAGTAGATAGTCTGGCACCCCCCTCCCTGAAAACCAAAAGAAACAGAAAGGTGCACCCCAACAATGATAGCACCAGTCAAGAGGAACCTGTAACCCAAGGGGGCGGTCTCCCTTAAAGACTGCTATTGTCTGAACTTTTTTCCAAAACAAAAAAAGAAGCTGCACCTAGATGAAATGCTGTAAGGATTAGGTACGGGGGTTGGAAATAAGCCAGATAGGTAATATGTTGGAAAAAAGTTACTCAAATTCTCTGCATTTCTCTCCTAAGGAGGTGTTTGCTTTATTAACATTTTAGGAGAAGATAATTGATGTAAGTTTTCGCTCCTCCTATGCTTTAGAGACATTCTGTCAGAGAGACAATCAGGTTAAATTTCCCCTGTATGGTCTCACTTCCTGGTCATTCCTTTAACAAAACCTTTGATAAAATCTGTTACAATCATGTTTAGGCATGAGGGAGTCCATGCAGAGGACATAACCTACTGGCTATCTCAAAAATGTGAAGTTCTCAGTTCCCCAGTTGCCATTCTGGACTCTGAGCTATTTTGAACTGGTGGCTGGAACTACAAAGTAAAAGTCTGCCAGAATGAGAGCAAGGTTGGGCATGTCTCAAATTCTTTTCTGCTGGGTAGAGACAGAGGGGGCTGTTTCTATGCAGGTCAGCCCTGGGCCTGCTATAAGTGTGGGGCAAGAACACACTTGTTGAGTGTTTGTGATAGACCCCGGTGTGACAACTGTGGGGAAATAGGACATATTAGCCATCAGTGCACAAACCTCACAAAATGTGACCTTTGTGAGGAAACCGGTCATGTGTTTTCTGAATGCCCTTGGGCAGCTTAAAACAAAGCTTCTGTGATTAGTCCAGAATTATTGATCCAAAAAGCCCAAGATGCTGTAACTGCTAATCAGGCAGAGCCTCGTGCTCCTCCCCTTCTCCTTCCAACCCTCCCCAGGAGGAACTCCAGGATGTAATTACTCCTGATGCAGATAGTATAAATAAGGCCCATCAGGATAGTGGGACCCACCACCTCTTCTTCTGAAATTTTGACTCTAGTCTGTTACCACGACTCCCCAGGGGAGCCATAGGGTGAACAAAACAATTCTAAACCTCCACCAAAGCCAGCCCCTTTACCTAGGAAGAGAATAACCCGGAGTACTAAACTCACCTCCCTACATCTCCTGTTCAGAAAGACCCAGGGACAGAAACATCTAACTATGTGACTCTGGCTACTACATGGGGGGAATCAGACATGGAGATAGATTCTGATAAAATGGAACACTCTCAAGCAAAACCTGAATCTCCATACCACAAAGGGAAAAAAAGAAAAGAAGAAAATAGTGTTCCTGAACCTCCTTCTTTGACCTTTCTCTCATTTTAAATTGTGCATAGGGTCAGTAAATATATGTAACCTGATTAATGTATCAAAAAGACAAGCTGTGTTTCAATATTTACATGATTCACAAGTCAATATCTGCTTCATTCAAGAATCTAGGATATCCACTATTCATCAGGCTCGACGATTTTCTTCAGAATTGCTTTGGGGGCCAGCTTACTGGTCTTTTGGCTGTGACAGAGCAGATGGCATAGGCATACCTTCTCTTTTTCCTTACAAAACTAATAGATGTAATTCTTGTCATGTTGTTAATCTTAGATGGCATATGGAATCATGCTGCATACTGTTTCATAAATATTTATGGCCCCCAAATAAAGTCTGACAGAGTAGCTTTATTTACATTACTTCAACCTTACCTAGCTACATCTTTAAACATCACTTTTTTGGGGGGGAGGTTAATTGTGAACTCCTCAGGGCAAGAAGAATTTCTGCAGACAAGAAAACATACTGTGACTCCAACGCTCTACATAATCTTATTCAAACTACTGAGTTGGTGGACTGTAAGAAAAATCAGACTAAAGGTCCCCTTTATACATATAGAAGAGGCAAATTCACCACTTCAATACACCACATTTTCATTTCCAAAAATGTCTCAGTTCCTGAATTATAAATATTTTCTTTAGAATTCTTTGACATATGTTCTTTAAAATTAACCTTACCCTACAACCTACTAATAAATCTCAGCATAATAGATGGAAATTAAACACTTCAATTTTACAAGACCCTAGACTCTGGCTCCTGTGAATGCTACCTATAATCTCCTCAGCCCTCTCCTTTTTGTTCCCTCCAACTATCACCTACCACATCTCCACCCCTTCTTTTCCTCTATGTTGCTTTTTTATTTCTTCTTTCTTTTCACCACTTCTGACTCTCCCCCTTCACCCCCGTCTCTTCTGAGCCCTCAATGATCTTTCCCTTTTTGCTGGCTAGTTTCAGCCTGCTCCCAGTTGAGGACCATGCCCTTTGGCTGCAATTCCTGCCCTCTCCAACTTCGCACCTCATGTTTATCTTCATCTTCCACCCTCCCTCCTACTTATCCCTCTATTGCTCTGTGTTCCCATGTATACATTCTACTTATTGTAGCTATTGTATTGATCTACCATTGTAACCTAATATGCCAACCTATTTATTGTTTTGTTCCTATTTCTGTAACTTGTATTTGTTCTCTGATGCGGAACCTTTGTAAAAGAGCCTGTCTCAAAGGTACTTGTGATCCTAGTTGTAATAAAAAAGTAAAATAAAAAAAAAAAGATCCTGTAGTTCACAAGGGTATTTTACAATTGCTTTGTGCAAGAACTTCTGTATGTTTTCTTTATGATAATATGGGAGATTGGTGGTCCGACACCAAGGCCAGATATTAAGTTATGATTTCAGAATTTTGGGAAGCATAAAGAAAGGATTATATTTTTTAAGTATTTACAACTCCATAACCAGTTTCAATACTTATTTTCTTTAGCAGCAACATCTAAACTTAATTATTGCTCATAAACTGAACAATTAAAACATGATATGAATGAATATGACTTTGCTTTGTTACTTGTTGTCTCTCAACTATTGCAACCATGTATTGCCAAATGTAACAACTGTAACCTTTCACTATGTATTACCTGCTCTTGTTATGTTCCTGTTAGTTTGATGTTTCTACTCTGTGCCACCTTAAGTAGCCTTGGTCATGCCTGAAAATGGTCCCTGGGATCAGTGCACCTACCCAGTTAACAAAGTCATAAATAAATAAATAAATAAATAAATAAATAATTAAATAAAATAAATAAATACCAATACAACAGAGCAAAAACACTGAGAGCCAAACTCCAATATGGAACACAAAAATCCCCAGTTGGGGACCCTTATGAAAGTTTTAAAGTTAGAAGGAATAATATGGGTTTACTAAACTTAAGTGATGAAATAGTGGTTATAATAGAATCAGAAGATGGGATTCATCAAATTATTAAAGATCACCTCCAATCCCACAGTATGTTTAAGTCACCCTCTAACAAAGACATTCACTCCTATTTATAAGAAATTCAAATACCTGTTTCACCCAATAATATAGCTGAGCTCTCACTTCCTATATTAGCACCAGAAATACAACAAACATTATGGTCTCTAAAACTAGGAGCATCTCCAGGACCCGATGGGATTCCATATGAACTGTATAAAGTATTCCCTTCTGAATTTGCTGCCTGTTTGGAGGCTGTGTTTTCTTTTTTTTTTTTCAGTTAAATCTATTCCATCAGTATTTACTTCAGGACTAATTGTATTCTTATTTAAATCAGGGGATAGACTAAAAATACAAAATTGGAGACCAATAACTATCATAAATTCAGATTTCAAAATACTTTCACAAATCCTAAATAAAAGATTGGGAAGCAAAGCTGATATTTTGAATCATCCATCACAGTATTGTGGACTCCCAGATAGAAAAATCTAGTTTGCATTAATGATCATTAGAGACTTGATAACATTTTGCAATCTTCAAAAAAAATAGCTGTATCATCTCTCTCGACCAATGCGAAGTTTTTGATAGAGTGTATCACCCCTTTTTATTTGTTACATTAGAAAAATATGGTATTTCATGTGATTTTGTGGGTCAGATAAAAATCCTATACTCATCTATTACAGTACAACCTATTATAAGACAAAAAATATCAGGGAAAATAAAAATTAATGTACTTCCGGAGTTAGGCAGGAGTGTCCACTGAGCCCTCTACTTTATGTTTTTCTCTGGATCCCCTATTAAGGAAGCTACATAGAGCAACACTGTGGCAAGGATTGATATGAACTTCAAATTCAGATCTTTTGAAAGCTCAGGCTTATGCTGATGATATTGTGATTTTTATGTCTAATCATGCACAGATTCCATCTTTTTTGCAGATATTTGGGTTTCTAATTCTCAGCTTAATTTAGAAAAATGTAAATGATTTTTTTTTGGGCCAACCCCTCATCCCAATATAACTATAAATGGCATTAGGATTTCTTCAAATCCCATGAAAATATTAGGCATAATTTTTGGACTCCAAAATATAACTATAGAAAACAGGGAAGTGGCTCTACAGGGAGAAGAACAAAAGGTTTTAAGGTGGAAAGGATGGAGACTTTCCAAGATTAAGTGGGTACATATTTATTTTATTTTTATTTATTTGTGTCTCGGATTAATACCTTTGAGTTAAAAGCTTGTTTACAAACGTTCCACATCATTGAATACATTACACACACACACACACACACACACACACACACACACACACAGTTATACACAATGTAAAAAATATAAGAACAGTGTTATGAGAGTACAACATAATAGGGTAAACAGAATTTGTTGAGTTTCAATACAAATTGTTCAAGTTGAGAGGTATACAGTAAATCCTAGGTAAAACAACCGAGATCTTGAAGGAATTAGACAATAAGCAGAGGGGGTAGTACAGAAGGTAGGGCTAGTTAGAGAGGGTAGATTAGCCATATACTGAATAGGGTGAAATAAAGGAGGAAGAGGAGCTAGGTGTAAAATAATGGAAGAGCTGCCATGGAGACGTTGTCAACTAAGTGCTATAAATCACAAGTGGCCAGGTGGGGGGGTGAGTTGCACTAGGGGAAGGGGGGTAGAGGGTAGGGTGAGACAGACAGGGAGAGTGGTAGACAGATGGGGAGAAATAGTGTAAAAGGCAGGGTGTGGAGGGGGAGTGACAGGTGGGAGGAATGGAGGGGACAAGAGTGCTTCAGCAGTTAGCAACCCTAATCAGTACAGTCACATTGATTATATTCAGTGAGGTGCTGGTGCAATTTACATTTGTAGGGGCCAAGTTTGTTTTCAGTCAAAATTTCTGGGGGATCCCATTTAATGGAGTTGAGGCCCTGACCTGGAATGAGCGCTGAGCCTGAAAAGTCCTTCAGAATTGGACCATGTAAAAACTTTTGTTGGTACTACATGTAAGCCACATGTGAGGGGTGGGCAGCATAAGTTCATGTGTCACTGGTGGGGTAAGGCCGAGGCAGATTTTCTTTGCCAGGAGGCAGGTTTGGTATGCTAGTCTACCTTCTAGGTTAAGCCAGTCAGAGAGGTGATAGAGAAGACAGGTATGTGTGTGACTTCCTGCTCCAGTTACAAGGTGGCAGCACTTATTTAGGAACATCTTAATTCTTTTTAAAGTGGTTTCAGTGGCAGCCCCATAAAAGATTAACCCATAGTCTACTATGGACAAAACAGAGCTAGCTACCGCTACAGGCATGGCCTCAGTTGTCAAACAACGTCAATGTCTGTAGAGGATGCCCAGTCTAGAATTTATGGTCTTAGAGTTGAGATTAACATGCTTGCTCTATGACAGGGAGCATTCAGTGGTTATACCCAAGTATTTGAACTTGTTGACTTGGTCAAGAGGGAGATGCTGTTTATTCAATATGGTGAGGTTAGCAGCTCTGTATTTGCTATAGGAGGAAGAAAAGAGCATAGCCTTTTTTTAACAGTTCATCAACAATTTATGACGATGAAACCATGTTTCAATAAGGCTGAAGTTTGTCTAAAGATTGCAGGAAAGAGGAGTCGGATCAGTGTGTGTCAAGAAGAGAACATCATCAGCATATAGGAGCACTTTGTTATTGTAGGCTGCTGGGAGGTTGTTGATGAAGAGACTAAAAAGTAATGGACCAAGGATGGAACCTTGGGGAACACCTGAATTCACAGGAAGGCTGTCAGAGAGGGTGTCTTTGATCTTGATTTTTTGGCTGCGTCCTGAGAGTTAGCTGCCAAACCAATCAGTTACAGCAGCAGAGAGGCCTAAAGAAGGAAGAGAGCTAAGCAGAAGCTGGTGGTTAACTGTATGAACAGCCTTGATCAGGTCTATATACACTGCACCAAGCAGGTGACTAGTGTCCACAGCATTGTGTATGTGGTTGGTATCCTGAAGAAACTGCACCCCAAGCTTGGTGCTCTGTACAGGAATTGTAGTTGCATCCCGCTAACTGCGAGAAATGAAATTGTCCAGAAGATGATACTCCCCATCTTTGACTACTGTGACATAGTTTATGGTACTGCTCCCAAATCTTCCCTGACTAAATTGGACACTCTCTTTAGCTCCTGCCGCTTTGCTATCGACTCTCCTTCCTGCTCCCACCACTGTGAACTCTGTCGCTCTCTACCCTTCCTTCCACTATCTCACAGACGCATATCTCACTGTGCCAAACTAACCACCAAATTCTGGTTCGGGGGCTCCCTTCCTATCTCTCATCCTCTCTCTCTATTCCACCTACCCCCACCCACTCTCTCAGATCAAATGACGCCCACACTTTGACAGTCCCCCGCCACTCCAGCCTCATTGGTCAGACTGGTTTCGCCCATTGTTTCCCTAAAATTTGGAATTCCCTCCCCCCTGAAATATGACACTCCTTCTCCAACTACTCCCTTACCTCTGCACTACACAATTACCTTTTCCTCAGCTGTTCCTGCTTTAATCCACCTTAATACCTATCCCCAGTTTCTGCCTTCCTACCATGAACCCCTCCCCGGCAGGGTTCTCAACATCCTGAAGGGGGAAATCAAGAAATGGCTACCCCTCCTCCTCATATTCGATTCTTGCCTCTCCCCTCTCTTCTCCACCTGCCCTTCTGGGTCACCAGTATGCACAATCTAACCCCATCCTTTTTACTCCAACAGCTCTTGCGTACTACCTCAAGCCTGCTCCTGGCACAGTCATGCACTATAAATGGTTCTATCGCATTATTACTGTTTTGTATGTTCATATGTTCTTTTGTATGATTTTGGACATGTATTGTAATTTACCCAATGTTCCACTACTGTTTATTGTACAATACCTTGTGTTTCCAACTGTTGCACAATCTTACAATGTTGTATTGTCTGTACTACCCACATACTATTGTAACTGATCATCCTTCGCAACCCTATGTAACTCCCCCCAGGGCGCACCATGAGACAAGCAACTTGTTGTTCAGTGTGCCCTCCTGGTGAAACATTTCAATAAACAAATAAAAATTCTAACAGGGCAGTGGTAGTGCTGTGTTCTTTTCAGAAAGCATGTTGTTCCGGGCATTGGATATCATATTTTTCAAGCTACTCTGTGAGTTGGTCCACAACAACATGCTGCAGGGCTTTAGATAGTTGGGGGGGGGGAGCATAACGATGGGGCGGTAGTTTGTGTGTTATATCTTATTGCCACTTTTATGCACAGTGGTAACTATGTCGGATTTCCAGAGTTGTGGGAACTGATTGAGGGAGGGTGAGAGGTTAAGGAGTTTGGTGAGAGGGGGTAGGAAAACCTCAAAGGAGAGGGGAAAGCAGTTTTAGATCTAGTGAATCACTGCTGTAACTTGATTTACATAGGGTCTTACATAAGTATTTCCTTGCATTGTTAGGGGAAAGTTTTTTAAAAATAGGAGGAGGGTCAGTCTTGCCTGGCAGGGTAGATTCACTGAAAAAGTCCTAGAGGAGAATACTACTGAGATCAGTAAATGCTAAGTTGAATGTGTCCACAATTACTTTGTGATCCTGAGTTACGTTCCCATTAACAACAAGAATGGAGGGAGAGGATTTATTGGGTTTCCCAATGATGCTTTTGACATTTTCCCAGAAGTTTTTACTGTTACCCCAGGAGGTAGTAAGCTCACAGTTGTAGTAGACTTGTTTAGCTCTACGCACAGCCTGGGTACATTGGTTCCCAGCAGCTTTATAGTGCTAGAGGTCAGAAAGAGAACTCGTGGCCGAGGCACGGTGCCAAAGGCTATCCATATCCTTCATCATTGAGATAAATCCAGGGGTAATCCCGCCATTGGGAGAACCTCTGAGTTTCCTTTTTAAAGAGGGCATAGGTGTCACAGGTTGCATTGAAACCTGCAATAAAATAGTCCAGTGCTTGATCAATGTTACTCATGTAGTTTAGGGGGGACCAGTCGATCAGGGATAGAGATGCTATGAATTGCTGAAGTTTTCTTTTCTTTAAGACCCGCTGGTAAGAGAGTTTAGGTTTTGCCTTGGGTGCTCTATTGGACCAATGGCAGATTACAGGTGAATGGTCACTAAGAGAGTCAAGAAGGACTTTGTTGTTGGAAATTCTGATAGGGTGAGTCATAAGTATCAGGTCTAGTAGGGAGCTAGTACCTGCCTTATAATTGAATTGAGTGGGTGAGCATGATATCAGTGGCAGACAGGGCATCGTTGTAGTGGTCTGCCTCTGGAGCAACCCAGTTTATATTAAAGTCACCCAAAACTACAATTTCAGTATGGTGGGGGAGGTTTTCAAGATAGTCCGTGACCATCTGAAAGCCAGTGGCCTGTTCATGGGGATGGATGTAGACAGAAATAATAGTAAGAGATTTACCTAATTGTTCCAAGACTACTTTTTCTGCTAGCATTTGAGCATTGTTAGTGGTGGGGGGGTAGTTGGAGGACTTGTCCATTAAGGGAATTCTTCAGGTATGTGGCACAGCCTCCACTCCGTTTGCCGACATGGTTAAGTCTAGAGAGGACATAGCCAGCAATGGATATGGCATTTTTAGGTACCTTGGAAGAGAGCCATTTCTCATTTAGGGCTAACCCAGACTTGCAAGTCATCTATTTTGGGTAGCAGGCTTTGAATTTTGATGTATGCGAGGGTAAGGGATGTAGGCTTGAGAAGTTGGTGGTTTGGCGTTACGGGCAGACCAGGGTTTGGGTGAACATAATATTAAAAAGATTTATTATTCCTTGTTTACTTTATAAGGCAATGATTCCCACTCCACAGTGGTGCTAGAAACCAAATTATATGCATGTTTTATTCAAATGCTATGGGGAAAAATGTTGAACCTGTTAAAAAGATGTTTCACTTATCTAAAAAAACAGGCGGTCTTGCGATGATTGACTCTGTTATCATCTTTAATGCTTTATACACATCTCAAACTATTAGATTAGGCTTACAAGGCTGGCCCGGTGGTGCTGAGTGTTGAGTCACTTGATGCCACACCTCGCACTGCAATGGCAACCCAGGTTCAGGAGGAAGCTCGTGTGCTAGGGGTCGGTGTGGGATGGGAGGGGATTGAGCATCCAACGGACTGCTGTCCTATCCTGGGGGAGGGTGGTGGGGTTGTCTGACATCCCAGTGACCCCCAGTGGAGATCAGAGACACTGAAGGATGTAGGACCAGATGTGTGGGGAGTGTGGCAGACACTGACAGAGTTGCCATGCGCCATGGCATCACTGCACACCACACTCACAGTTAGGAGGGAGCTCACGGGGAACAAACAGGAAAAATCTCTTCGGCCCCAGATAGGTGATGGCCCCACAGTGCCTGGCCACCACACGCCCAACACTGGGCCTCCACCTCTGCCCCTTCAATCTCATCATGTACCTTGGGGCCCATGGGTCCCGCAGGGAGAAAGTAATGTACTTGAAGAAGGTGGGTTCACAGTGGGTGGTAGAACGGCAAGGTGAGTTGGGAGCATGAGAGAGTTATGGGTCCCAGAGGTGATAAACAGAAACGTTAAAAAAAAAGAATTAGACTTACAAGCCTCTGACACTCTATGTTCCAAATGGATCACAAACATCCTGGGGATTTATTTTTCCTTGTGAGTCAGTGCCCACCCCCTAAAGTTTCTGCTTGGCTTTCAATTCCGGGATTCTTCAGGCCTATAGCCTTGAAACTGTACAAATGGGGGTTATCCACATCTCAGGTTTGTGGTAAGTCAGGGTCCCAGTTATACAATTCCATAATTTCCCAAATGTACCCAAATGAACCCGAGTTTAAAAATTGCTCTGTGGCCAGAAATAAAAGTGTTTTATCTCGGTTTAATAATCGCAGGATACCACTGCATGTGTGCGAAATATTATAGCTAACAGTATGTGGTAGATTAAACATACGTGGCAATAATAAACATAAGGCCCAGGAGGAATGACATTGTCCTTATAATGCATGTCAAGCAGTGGAAGAATCAATGAATCACTTTTTCTTTGACTGTTCTTGCATCAAACCATTATGGGACTATATAGCAAAAAAATGGAATATACCATGGATAACTAAGAAAAATTATGAGTTTTTTGTTTTAGGCATTTTTTCAGATGTTGTGAACAAATATGATAAAGGGGCTTTAATGGCTTTCTATTGTTGCTTAAAGTTTTATGTTTGGCAGGCTAGCTGTCAATGGGTTCTGTACAAGAAAGTAATGCCATATGAAACCTTTAGCATACAGTAGTTGTAGAAAATGCTGTGAATTCTATATACCTTAAAGACCTATCTGTTCACACTCTGAGTAAAGTATTAAAATAGTGGAAGGGGTTTTCTTTTTTAATTAAATCTGAATAAATAGGAAGGAGTTCCCAACTTTATTAAGCATTTTCTAAAGAGTATAAACATATGAACATATGAAAAACACCAGCAGAAACAGGCCTTATGGTCTATCGAGTCTGCTGATTGTGCAGCTAGCTCCTCAACTTGTAGATGCCCCACCCACCCCTCCACTCCTCATAATTACCCCCCTTCTCACTCTGTCCTATCTCCTCTTAAAACCTTCTACTGTACTACAGGCTACTACCTCTTCTGGCAGAGTAGTCCACTTATCCACCACACTCTCAGTGAAATAATGTCTCCAGATCTCCCTCTTGAATCTTCCCCCTCCAGTCTCATCTGGTGCCCCCTTGTGACCCTCCCCCTTCTAATATGGAAAATCCCTTCTGTACTAGTCTTGTTAATTCCCTTTAAGTATTTAAAGGTTTTGATCATGTCCTCCATCCCTCCACTCCTCCAGGGAATACATGCTCAGCTCGCCCAGCCTCTCCTTATAGGAGTATCCCTCTTATCCCTGGATCATCTTTGTCACCCTCCGCTGTACACCCTCCAACAATCTGATGTCCTTCCTCAGGTAAGGGTGCCAGTACTGCGTGCAGTATTCCAGCAACCTGTACAGGGGCAGAATCACCTCCTTATTCCTGGAGGAGATTCCTCTCGCTATGCAACCCAGTATCCTATTGGCTTTTGCTGCCACCTTCCTACACTGAGCTGAGTTGTTCATACTCCCCTTAATAAGCACTCCTAGACCCTTTTCCTCCTCAGTGCATTCCAGCTGTACTCCACCCAGCTGATAGCCCCGCCCCTGATTGTTAGCCTCAAAGTACAAGATCTTTCACTTTTTGGCATTAAACCCCAACTGCCATGCATCTGACCACTCCTGTAGTTTGTTCAGGTCCTCCTGCAGTCCCCTCCATCCTTCAATGTCATCTACCACAGCTCCCATCTTTGTGTCTTCTGCGAAGAGACTGATCTTACTCTGGACCCATGGGAGATATCAGCTATGATTATCCTGAACAACACTGTTCCCAGTACTGATCCCTGTGGCACCCCACTCATCACATCCCTCAGAGATGAGAGTTTCCCACCCACCACCACCCTTTGCTGCCTTCCCTTCAGCCAGATGGAGATCCAAGTTACCATCTTTGTTCCCAACCCTATATATCCCAGCTTCCCCCCTAGTCTCACATGCATCATGAAATCAAAGGCCTTGCTGAAATCCAAATACAGAACATCCACTGCATGGTCTTTGTCCAGTTCCCTTGTCACCCAGTCATAATACTCAATCAGGTTTGTCTGGCAGGATCTTCCTTAGAGAAATCCATGCTGCTGACCATCATGGAGACCATTGATTTCCAAAAAGGTCACTGGCCTCTCTTTTAGGATTATTTCCATGAGTTTTCCCACAATTGACGTGAGGCTCACTGGTCTGTAGTTGCCTGCTTCATCCTTAGGTCCACTTTTGTGAATGGGTACCGCATTGGCCATCCTCCAGTACTGAGGTACTCATCCAGTGTCCAAGGAGCTGTTGAACAGGTGATCCAGTGGTCCTGCTAGGTTCTCCGCTAGTTCCTTAAGTACCCTAGGGTGAATGCCTTCTGGACCCGATGTGTTATCTCCCCTCAGACCCCTTAATCCTTTCAGCACCCTATCCTCTGTAATCCCTATATCACTCACCTCCCCCCAACCACTCCTCATCCCCCAGTTGGTGTCTGTCCCCTTTCTTCTTCATGAACACAGAGCAAAAGTAATCATTCAGTACCTCTGCCTGGTCCTTCCACTTCTCCACCCAGCTCCCGTCCTTCCTAATCCTCACAATCTGATGCTTGTTTTTCTGTTTTTACTAAAGTATCTGAAGAAGCCCTTTTCTTCATTCTTAATGCCCTGTGCCAGTCTCAGTTCCCTGGAAGCCTTGACTACTCTGACCAGCCTGGTAACCTCCCTTGGGATTGTGAGGAGGTGCAGGAAAGGGGTGAGAACTGGGTCTGGTGGGGGAATGGAAACGGGAGGCTGTATTGAGGTGGTAGGGACCAAGTGACTCCCTGGGGTGAAATGGTGCCAGGATAGAAGTAATCCCTGTCTTGTCCCCATAACCAAGGCCACAGCAATTAATGCTGGACAGAAGTTGAGGTCTTCCTCAGCATCCCATCCAACCCGGGCAGTGTTACGTAATGCCAGGTCCATCAAAAATAAGACTGCTAATATAGCTGATCTTGTTGAAATGGTGGATATGGCATGTATCACCGAGACCTGGCTGGATGAAAAAGCAGGCCCAGTATTGGCTTCTGCAGTTTCAGCTGGGTTATCGGTGGTTCAGCACCCAAGGTTGGATCGTAGGGGTGAGGGTGTAGCCATTATTTTTAAGACCGAACTGAGCCTTGTGAATGTTCCAGTGGGGACCACCAGATCATTTTAGCTTATCATGGGAGAGGGTGTAGGTTGCAAATACTCCTCATTTACCGTCCACCAGGTGATGGGGGATTATTCCTGCAGAAGATTGCAGACTTCATCATTGACATGGTATTGGAGTCTCCCAGATGGATAATTCTGGGGGACTTTAATGCATGGGTAGATGATGAACTCTCGCTATTTGGTCAAAATCTCCTCCAGCTAATGATAATGGTGGGCCTTACACAGGAGGTTACCTTCTCTACCCATATAGGGGGTCACTCATTGGATCTGCTTTTCCTCCTGGGGATGGAGATCTCTGACTTGGGGGTGGAACCAGTCAGTTGGTCTGACCATCACACCATAGGGTTCAGTTTCGGGGCCCCCAAATGGACCTACCCCTTCAGAGATGGTCCAGTTCTACCCTTTAAGGGGAGTTACCCAGATGGTCTATTGGAGGTTCTGGACCTATCAGGATTGCTGGGTGAAAGCACAAGTCCAGGGGACCTCATACTAGCCTATAATAATGCAGTGGGAGATGCCCTAGATTTGATTTCTCCAGTTAGTGTTCAACCACTCACTCTTCGCCCAAGGTCGCATTGGTATGAAGGGTCCTTGAAGGATCTGAGGTGAGTTGGTTGAAGGCTGAAGACAGCATGGCAGAAGTCCAGCCTGGATGCTGACAGCTTAGATTGATGGAACATTATAAAGGCTATCAATCAGAAGTCACCCATAAATGCCGGCCCTGTGGCATAGAGGATTGAGGCACTGGTGACTTACCTCGAACCACACCGGCAACCCAGCTTTGGGAACAGACTCAGGACAGCAGGGACTGGCAGGGGAAGGAGAGGATTGAGCATCTGTAGGACTGCTCTCCTCTCCTGGCATGGGTATTGGGCCAAAGTTGTGCTGCAGCGGCCTGTGGTGGAGACCAGGAGCACTGCAGAAGCACGCAGGAGGGAACAGTACAGAAAAGCAGAAATCCACTTTGCAACTGACTGTATGATGGCTGCTGGGCCACTGCTGCCACCGATGCCCTGAAGGAGTCCCTCCACCTCAGCAGCACCCTGGGGACAAGTATGTGCTAGTTGCCCACCCCGGTGCCTTCCCCCTCAGAGGAGGCAGACCCACTCGGCAAAGGGTTATGTCTGGGTAACCCTAGGGGTGGCTGCAATATGATGCTGAAGGGCTCAGGAAGGGACAGGTGGAGCGGCTGAGACCTAGGCAGTCCAAAGGAGTGGTGGGTCATGAGGCACAAAGGGGATAAAAGAAGTGATACAAGGAAAAAAAAGAAATCACCTGTAAGAAGGCAGAGTTCCTGTCCAGGGAGATTTCTACTGTGCAGAATCGACTGGCTCAACTTTTCTGAATTGTTGACAGATTGTGCAATCCAATCTGTCTCCAGTCCAGAAGAGCTTTTTCACAAATTAAGTGTGATGAGCTAGCTTGGTCCTTCACAGATAAGGTTACCAACATCAGGTCCAGAATCGGCCAGGCTCTCTCTATGAGGAGTTGCAGAGGTCGACGGGAGGTGATGATTGTGATGCTTGGTCAGCTGGTTATGATTGCTATATGATATTTGTAATATAAAAATATAATGTGTGATGGTCACAGTGCTTCCATGTCCCCCCCCCCCAGGTTTCAGTGAAATTATAGGATATACATTAAACAAGGAGATCTCTGTAACGTAATTAACTTCCTTGAGACATTGCATTTTATGGCCTTTTTAATGACCTGTTGCTTCTTTGAAGTGGATCAAAATGGGACTTTATGAGTCTGCCAGAGGATGAAAATTACAAACTTTTATGACGTCTTCAGAGGAACAACATTTAATATCAACTGGTGTTGAAAAGCTATAAAACCCTTTGAAATGGCTTGGGAGAAGGCACTGGGAAATCAAAGACTTATAATTTGGGAAATGAGTTTTTGTTGATGTCACCTTATTTAAAATACCTCCTGATAGGACATCATGTTTGTATTTTTTTTATATTCTAAAAAGAGGAACACAATGACTCATAGAAGGGGTGTGGAGACAGTGTTTTAAACTGAATACTGTGTCTGAACTTGTTGTCATATATTCCATCTTGGGACACTAGAGAGACAAAACTCTCTGCTCTGATCTAACTTAGGCACTTAGAGATACTTCATTAGATAGAAAAGATCTAAATGTACTTTGATAGGAGTTTGTCTGTAGTTTTCCTTGTTTTTCTTTACATGATTGTATGCTCTTTGATATATTGTTCTGTGTTTACATGGTTCATATTTCTATCATCTTTAGAAAAATATTTATTTTGAAAGACTGCCTGGGTCTGCCAGTTCTTTTTTTGCATGTGACATATAGAGGGTTAAGCCTGACAAAAACTGTTCAAAAACTTGATGGTGTTACTAAACTGGGAAAAGGTAAGAATATACTTAAGATCTTTTTATAGAGTTAGGTGCCCTTATGCAAAAGATATATTGCATCCACCTGAAGAGAATATTATCTGAGTATGTACATTTGGGTATGCTAGCATAAGGTTCACAGTTTGAATCCCCCCAGAACTTGAGACCAAAGGTGAGTCAGACCCACAAGCAGACAGGAGGGTTACCCTGTCTGTTACCTGTTCACATTACTGCGTGTGGAGAATGGCACTGTGGGAGCAGAGGGCCTGACCTGCTGAGTGCATTTGTGATGGATTTGGTTGGCAGCGGTGAGGATAAATTTGGTAACACGTGCTTTAACTGTTCAGTGTGTCAGCTTAATACTGTACAGCTCACTTGCAAAATAAGGCAGTGATTTATTTTTAAAAAAGGAAACAGAACTATAACATTTTGCTTACACTCAAGTTCCAACATGTTAGAGTAGCTGTAGTTAGGGAAGAAGATGGCTTCCAACTACAGTGGGTACACTGCAGAATACTTGAGGCAGTTGTGCCAGGAGAGAGGAGTCCTGCACGAGGTGAGAACCACCAAGCACAACCTCATGGATGCCCTGATGGCAGCAGATGCCCAGAGCATCGAGTCACAGACTGTGACTGTAAAGGACCAAACCTTGGGTGTGGAGGGGCTAGCAGCCAGTGCAGTGTCCAGATCCGGTGAGGACAGCAGCAGGGCCAGTGCAAGTGAAGGGCCACAGCAGCAGGGGAAGGTCACCAGCATTACGGAGCCAGAAGCAATCAGGCTGCAGATTGAGCTGCATAAAATGGAGCTGGAGTTCCAGAGAGACGTTGAGTGAAATGAGTAGCAGAGGAGAAGATGGAGTGAGAACAATGAGAAGTTGACCATGAAGAGTGTGAGTGCCAGAGGCAACATGAACTGGAGAAGCTATGACTCCTACCACCAGCACCAGAGCAGATAAGGGGCTTGGGTTTAACTAGAACTACAGGACTGGGTTACAAATTGAATTCAAAATTGATAGCTGAATTTAAAGAGGGGTGTATATGGATGCCTTTTTAAATTCCTTTGAAAAAGTTTGTAGTCAGGCAAAAATTTCTAGAGGGTCCTGGAGCTTCCAACTATCCATTCTGCTAACCAAGAAAGTTTGGGATGCATTGCGTCAAATGGACAATGAGGACAGTAATGATTTCAGCAAACTTAATGCTGCACTTTTAAAAAAGTTTGATGTAACTGCATAAGCATACAGAGCTAAATTCCGTAAGCTCAGGAGAAGCCCTGACATGAGTTATGAGGAGCTAGCCATGAAACAACGTCAATGTTTAAAACATTGGTCGGAGAGAATTGAAGCAAACTCTGTAGATAAAATTGAAAATGCTATTTTGTTAGAATAGTTTTTCTGGGCATGCCCAGCAGAGCTGAAAACCTGTCTGGAGGTCCAAGATCCAGAACAGTGCAAGAGGCTGCAGAACTCTCGGACTGCTATGCCAAGAGCAGACCTGCTCTGAGAGCAAATGGGGTGGGCGTGGCAGTGCAGAAAGGGAAAAGTGCACCTTCAGGGCAGCTAAAACCCTCACTGCCTCCACCAAAACCAGTTAACCTCAGGTTTCAAAGAAAAGAGTTCTCTGAGAAAAGAAACAAATGTTGGGTTTGTAAAGAAACTGGTCATATTGCCAGACAGTGTCCCAAAAGGACAAGCAATATGCAACATGGGGCTAGGAAAGAAGTGGGTTGTTTATGTGTCCTTGGAAGCACGGTGAATGGTGTACAGGCACAAGGGTTAAGGGACACAGGGGCATCCCTGACATTGGTAAAAGGGGGATCTGATAGAGCCTTCTCAGCTTATACCCAATGAATCTGTAACTCTACAAGACTTCATTGATGAGGAGAAAACATTGCCACTCACTAGAGTTCTTCTAGACTGGTGTGAAACAGGAGGAACTGTGCAACAGGTGGCTGTAGCCAAAACTTTAGCAGTTGATGTCATCCTTGGCAACAATCTCAAACAGGGGATGGTGTGTGCAGTTACCCATAGCCAAATGGCAAGGGAAAATTATAGTTCCTTGGACCCCACAGAAGCCATTGGGGAAACCACTGGGAGGCTGGTTCCCCAGCCTGTGTCTCCTGATACAGAGACTAATGGAAAGAGGGTAGAAATTTCCCCAGTAGCAGTTAACCACACAGCTATGAAGGGTTACTTCGAAGAAGGAGGGGTGACCCATTGTCAGAGGGTGAGGGATGGCAGTGATCCTGAGTGCCCTGACGCTAGTGCTAGGGATCCTAGTTTTGAGACTGAAGGGGACATGTCCCATGCCTTGGGAATGTGTAAGGAGTTTGCAGCTGCTCAGAAAAGTGACCCTAGTCTAGAGAAGCTGATGGCTTGGGCAGACTCTGATGGAGCACAGGAAGGTGATGGTAAATGTAAAGATTATTTGGAAAATGTGTTGATGTATACTCAGGCTGTGAAGACAGAGGGAGGGGTGACAGGCAGGCAGGTTGTCATTCCCCAGGGGTATCATAAGCAGTTGTTCAAGATTGCACATGATATTCCCTTGTCTGGTCATCTGGGAATCGTGTGCATGATGCAGCGGGTGTCCCAGAATTTCTATTGGCCCAACTTCACCCAGCAGGTGAAGGAGTATTGCAGGTCTTGTCACCAGTGCCAAGAAATAGGGAAGGCAGGTAAGAAAACCAAAGTCGCCCTAATTCCATTGCCCATAGTGGAGGAGCCATTCCAAAGGGTGGGAATGGATATTGTGGGGCCTTTAAATACCCCCAGCTCCTCTGGGAAGAGGTTCATCCTGACTGTGGTGGATTATGCCACCCAGTATCCAGAGGCAGTTGCCCTAGTCTCACTGAGAACAGATAAAGTGGCAGATGCCTTACTTGGAATTTTCTCCCATGTTGGGTTTCCGCAGGAGGTTATCACCGATCGAGGGGGTTCCTTCATGTCGGACCTGATGAAATGTTTGTGGGAGAAGTGTGGGGTGGTGCAGAGGTGCATGACACCTCATCACCCACAAGCCAATGGGCTTGTGGAAAGATTTAATGGTACCCTGAAATCAATGCTGCAAGCATTTGCTGAAAAGCATGGGAGGGACTGGGAGAAATACCGTCCCCACCTATTGATTGCATATGAGGTGCCTCAAGAGTAGACAGGATTTTCCCCCTTCAAGCTTTTATATGAACATCAGGTATGTGGGCCCCTAGACTTGATCTGGGAGGACTGGGAAGGCAAGAACTCAACCCAGGGAACTCCCATAGTGGATTACATCCTTAGGTTTAGGGAAAGGCTGAAGGAGCTTATGGGGACAGCACAGAGCAACCTGCCAGCTGCCCAACAGAAACTAGAAGTGTGGTATGACTGCAGAGCCAGAGCTCACTCATACATGGTGGGTCAGGAAGTCATGGTCCTTATTCCAATCCGGAAAGACAAGCTGCAGGCTGAGTGGACAGGACCATACAAAGTAGTTAGGAAGGTAAATGATGTGAACTATATCATAGAATTACCTGACAGAAGACATACAGAAAGAATGTACCATATCAACATGATGAAGCCATATGCTAATAGAGCTGAGGTGGTGTTTGCAGTATATAGTCCTGGGAGGAGACAGATGAAGGAGACCCCCTTCTGGACTTGCTGGAAGAAAGCAAGCTGGAGTCCTCTGTAGGGACATTTAAATTGTCTCCCCAGCTGGCCCCAGACAAGATCCAGGAAGTAAGGGAGGTTTTAGCAGACTTTGCCTCACTGTTTAGTGCCAAGTCTGGACTAACCCTCTTAGCGATGCACGGTGTAGAGACAGGGACACAGACTCCCATATGGTGGACAGCATATCGGGCAACAGAGCTGTCCAAAAGGACATTAGGAGGGAAGTGGAGGAAATGCTGGATTTTGGGGTAATCCAGAGATCCCACAGCCTCTGGGCCTCACCCGTAGTCCTTGTGCCCAAGCCAGATGACTGTACTCGTTTCTGTGTGGACTATCATGGACTGAATGCAGTCACAATGTCAGACGCCCACTTGATGCCCTGGACTGAAGAACGCCTGGACAAGTTGGGAGGGGTGACCTACCTTACGATTATTGACCTGACAAAGGGGTATTGGCAGCTAGAGTTAACTGACAGAGCTAGGGAAGAGGTCAGCCTTCATTACTCCAATAGGCTTATTTGAATTTAAAATAATGCCTTTCAGAATGAAGAACACCTTGACCACTTTCCAAAGGTTGATGAACCAGGTGTTAAACGATGCTAAGGAGTACGTCGTGGTGTACCTGGATGACATTGCCATCTTTAGTACCAGCTGGGAGGAACACCTGTCCCACCTTAGGGAAGTGCTGGGCAGAATACGGAGGGCCGGGCTCACTGTCAAAGCCGAGAAGTGCCAGGTGGCCATGGCTGAAGTGGCATACCTTGGGCATGTTGTAGGCCAGGGACAACTCCATCCTAACCAAGTAAAAATAGAGGTGATCAAGGCATGGCCCGACCAGAAATCCAGAAGCAGGTCAGGAGTTTTCTAGGGACAACAGGGTACTATAGGAAATTTGTACCCAATTACAGTGCCCTGGCTGCTCCCCTATCTGACCTGGTATTGAAAAAGATGCCTAACAAAATTACCTGGGAATCAGCCTGTGAAGAAGCCTTTACCAGACTGAAAGAGGCACTGTGCATTGCTCCTGTGTTGACAAATCCTGACTATTGGAGATCCTTATAGTCCAGACTGATGCCTCAGACGTGGGTATTGGGGCAGTACTGAGTCAGACATCCAACCAAGGAAAAGATCACCCTGTAGTGTACCTAAGTAAAAAGTTACTTCCCAGGGATCAGGCTTACTCTACTGTGTACTGTGGAAAAAGAGTGTTTTGCCATAGTGTGGGCCCTAAAAAAGTTAGAGCCATACTTATATGGGTAGCATTTTGAAGTACCAACTGTCCACAACCCCATGGTTTGGCTGACACAAATGAAAAAACTAATGGTAGACTATTAAGATGGAGTCTTGCCTTGGAAGGGTATGACATGACAATCTTACATAGGGCTGGAATGACCAATCAGAACACAGATGACTTATCACATCTATCTAAGGAGTGAACTGATTTAGGAAGCTCATCCCATGCAGGGGATTGAACCCCCAAATTCAGTCTAGGTGGGGAGGATTGTGACGCTTGGCCAGCTGGTTATGACAGCTGTATGATATTTGTAATATAAAAATACAATGTGTGATTGTCTCAGTGCTTCCATGTCCCCCCCAGGTTTCAGTGAAATGACAGGATATATATTAAACCAGGAGATCTCTGTAATGTAATTAACTTCCTTGAGACATTGTATTTTATGGTCTTTTTTATGACCTGTTACTTCTTTGAAGTGGAAACGAAATGAGACTTTATGAGTCTGCCAGAGGATGAAAATTATAAACTTTTATGATGTCTTAAGAGGAAGAACATTTAATATCAACTAGTGTTAAAAAGCTATAAAACCCTTGGAAATATCTTGGGAGAAGGAACTGGGAAATCGAAGACTTATAATTTGAGAAATGAGTTTTTGTTGATGTCACCTTATTTAAAATACCTCCTGATAGGACATCATGTTTGTATTTTTTTTATATTCTAAAAGGAGGAGCTAGATGACTCATAGAAGGGGTGTGGAGACACAGACTTGTAAACTGAATACTGTGTCTGAACTTGTTGTCATATATTCCATCTTGGGATGCTAGAGAGACAGAGCTCTCTGCTCTGATCTAACTTAGGCACTTAGAGGTAATACATTAGATAGAAAAGATCTAAATGTACTTTGGTAGGAATTGTCTGTAGTTTTCCTTGTTTTTCGTTATGTGATTGTATGCTCTTTGATATATTGTTCTGTGTTTACATTTTTCATATTTTGATCATCTTTAGAAAAATCTTTATTTTGAAAGACAGCTTGGATCTGCCAGTTCTTTTTTTTTTTTTTACCAATTATTTTACCAGGAGAGACACACTAAGCTGAAAGCATGTTTGCAGGTGCAACCTGGGAGCACAAGGAAGTTAAGTGACTTGCTCGGGGTCACACACTATGCACCTAGGGAGCTGTGGGATTCAAACCCAGGTCTCCAAATTTGCAGCTCAGAGCCTTAACCCACTGCGCCATACTGCATCCTTTTTGCATGTGATGTATAGAGGGTTGAGACTGACAAAAACTATTCAAAAGCTTGACGGTGTTACTAAACTGGGAAAAAGGAAGAGCATACCTAAGGTGTTTTATAGAGTTTTAAAGGGTTCATCTTGGATACCTGGTTAGGTGCCCTTAGGCGAAAGATATATTGCATCCCCTCAAAGAGAATATTATCTAAGCCTGTACATTTGGGTACACTAGCATAAGGTTCACAGTTTGAATTCCTCCAGAATTCCCCCAGAACTTGAGACCAAAGGTGATTCAGACCCACAAGCAGACAGGAGGGTTATCCTGTCTGTTACCTGTTCACATTACTGTGCTCGGAGGTTGGCACTGTGGGAGCAGAGGGCCTGACCTGCTGAGTGCATTTGTGACAGTGAGCACCCGGTCTGTCTGGATGGACTTTAGACTGCCAGAATTCACGGACATTGTGAAGATTGTCCAGACTGTGTGCCCAACTTGTTGTAGCTTGTATCTGGGCCTCTACCCCTTTTTTAGTGGGGTGTGTAGATGTTATTTGCCTGATCCTAGCTGAAACTGTATGGAGATCCTTGGAGATGGGGGTCTTTCCACACCCCCTAAAGGAGGCAGTCATTAGATCACTCCTTAAAAACTCTCCTTGGATCCTGATGATCCAGCTAAATACTGACCTGTCTCTAACCTTCCCTGTGTTGGGAAGGTTATTGAGAAGGTAGTTGCATTGCAACTGAATGATCACTTTGTAACTCACAATGTCTGTGAAGCTCTTCAGTCTGATTTCAGGAAGAGGCATAGCATGGAGACTGCCCTTGTTCGGGTATTAAATGATCTCCTAATGGCCAGAGAACGAAAGGATCATACATCTTGGTCCTTCTTGATCTCTCAGCAGCTTTTGACACTGTAGACCATGGGGTGCTTTTGGAGACCCTGTGGTTTCTCTGTGGACTGCTGGGTACAGTCCTCGAATGGTTTTGATCATTCTGTGTAGGCAGGTTTTAGAGGGTGGTCACTGGAATTTATTCCTCTGATGCCCTCCTCCTGTCCTGTGGGTGCTGCAGGGCTCCATATTGGCGCCCATGTTATTCGCAGTGTATATGCTGCCATTGGCAGATATCATCAGGTGAAATGGCTTGAGTTTTCACTGCTATGCAGATGATACTCAGCTGTATATGTCCTTTGTGCCCAGACAGGTTGATGCGGTCTCTGTGCTAAATAACTGCCTCTCCGAGATCAAAAACTGGATGAGCTCCAGTTGGCTAAGACTGAATCCGGATAAGACTGAGGTGTTGGTTGTGGACTCAGGGTGCCCAGGGGCAGGTTTGGGGACTGGGCACAGGTCGGGCCTGTGGCTTGATGGTGTCCAGCTCACTACCTCAGATCAGGTGCAGAACCTGGGCGTTATTTTAGATGACAGCTTGACCCTGAAATCTCAGGTGTCAGCTGTAGTTAAATCCTCATTCTACCATATGAGGAATATCACCTGGGTGAAACACCTGGTTCCACCAGGCGACCTTCCAACATTGGTCCATGCCTTCATTATTACCCATCTTGACTACCTAGGGCTGTCTTGGGTTGATATCCGCCGCTTGCAGCTGGTGCAGAATGCTGCAGCCAGGCTGTTGACCAGTACTTTTAGGTCCAGTCACATTATGCCTGTGCTGTGAGGACTGCACTGGCAGCCGGTTAGGTGGCTGATTACTTATAAGGTAGGCTTGCTTACCTTCAAAGCCCTACGTGAACAGGGACCCGACTATCTGAAAGATCTCTTGACTTCCTACTCCCCCAATCGTCCCCTCCAATCAATCAATCAATCAAAATCTTTATTTTGCCAGGTGGAACATCATTGAGACAAGCTCATTTATAAGATGGACCTGGGGCAAAACAATTGCCAACAGGGTTAAAACTAGGGCTGCAAGTTGGGTTCGACCAAAGCTAAAAAAAGGTCAAACCCCAATGGTTCTTCATAGTCTGACTGTGGTAGAACTTGCATTAAGAAAACGTAAACTTTGTGAACTTTGGTTCGCACTGAAAAGTAAAAAAAAAAATCAGATACTACCAGATGCTGGGCTTCAGTGCCGCGCATGCTCCTTCAGTTTCTCTCCCTCCAGTGGCACACGTGATGCACCTCAGACAGCACTGAAGTAGGCATGCACCAGTCCCTTAGAAACAGAGAAAAAAAACACGGAGAAAGGGAGGATATGTCTGCTACATGGGGAAGAGGGATTGGTTTGGATAGATTGCCCTACGTGACTGTACAATAAGTCAGTCAGCTATTGGAGGGTGTCGCAGAGAGACCCATGTGGGTCATACTTCTTGAGCTGCTTGCTGCAGTGATGGCAGCACATTGTGGAAAATTGAGAGACAGCAGTTGTGTGTATATCTGTTCTCTCACAAGCATCAGTAAAAAAAAAGCTATATATTTCCGCGGTCTCTCCTTCACTTTTATGATAGTCAGCAAGGTGGGGGAGCTGGCTTAGGCAGCTTTTTGTTTTGTGAGGGAAGTAAAATTTAACAAAAATGAGCATAACGATGAATGATGTGTTGGGCTTGGCAGACAGCATTGATGGAGTGGTGTGACTGTCTCAAGCCATTTGTTGTCTTTCTTGTATGAAACTGGGGTTAGCTCAGCTGACCTTAATGTTTCTGTGAGCTCCCTGATCCGATTCTAGACTGAGCAATTCATCACACACAGAAATTATAACAGCAGACTGTATCAAAAGTGGTTGTTGTAACTTGTGTATTTGATTTTTTGTTTAATTAATAACTTCTGTGTATAGACTAGTGGAGTGTGTGTGTGTGTGTGTGTGTGTGTGTGTGCACATGAGCACAGTCACACTCTACTACTTAAAGTACTTGACTCGATGCAGCATGCCGTGCTGTATTTACCTGTTAATGAGAAAATAAAAATATCCCTGTGTCTGTTAGGGAGAAAATATCCCTGTGCCACTTAAAGTACTTGACTCGATGCAGCAAGCAGTGCTGTATTTATCTGTTATGGAGAAAATATCCCTGTGCCTTACTACTTAAAGTACTTGACTCGACGCAGCCAGCAGTGTTGTATTTACCTGTTAGGGAGAAAATATCCCTGTGTCTTACCACTTAAAGTACTTGACTCAATGCAGCAAGCAGTGCTGTATTTACCTGTTAGGGAGAAAATATCCCTGCGCCTTACTACTTAAAGTACTTGACTCAACGCAGCAAGCAGTGCTGTATTTACCGGTTAGGGAGAAAATATCCCTGTACCTTACTACTTAAAGTACTTGACTCGACGCAGCCAACAGTGTTGTATTTACCTGTTTGAGAGAAAATATCTCTGTGTCTTACTACTTAAAGTACTTGACTCGACACAACAAGCAGTGCTGTATTTACCTGTTAGGGAGAAAATATCCCTGTGCCTTATCACTTAAAGTACTTGACTCAACGCAGCCAGCAGTGCTGTACTTTCCCGTTAGGGAGAAAATATTCCTGTGTCTTACCACTTAAAGTACTTGACTCAACGCAGCCAGCAATGCTGTATTTACTTGTTAGGGAGAAAATATCCCTGTGCCTTACTACTTAAAGTACTTGACTTGATGCAGCCAGCAGTGCTGTATTTACTTGTTAGGGAGAAAATATCCCTGTATCTTACTAAAAGTACTTGACTCGACGCAGCCATGAGTGGTAAAAAAAATAGCAGCACTTCTCAGGCAATCCAGACAACAGTAACAACAGTACAGAAAATTCAGGACGTTACAGGAGTAACCCGTCATGATACTCAGAGGATGAGCACAAGGGCCATAATAGTGCGGCAGCCAGTTTTAGTAAGCAGAGTGATGGATGATGATGATGAGGAGGAGGAGAAGAAGACCGATGAGAGTGAGGGGGAAATCAGTGAACAGATCCTGTGTTTGTAGTAGATAAGGCAGCAATCAGTATGTCAAGTAGCAGTAGCTCTGGGGAGTGGGATGAAGAGGAGGAATGCAGAGGCAGAAAAAGAACAAAAATGAGTTCTTGGAAGGATGGCTGTGGTGCTAATAAAATATTAATGATAGTGGGGCATAAATTGGAGAGTCAGACACCCACACATGCAGAGGAACAAGAGAGGACAGAAGAAGGACAAGCTTCACGGGGGAAGAAAGAGGTGCAGTTCAACCAGTCAGAGGTTGTGCATCTTCAGAATTACATGCAGATGGGCATGGAAAGACCTCAAAGAGATAGTGGAAGTAGTAGTGGCTGTGGTGGTGGCAGTGGTAGTAATGAACCTATCCTCCCTATAAGCAGCAGTGCAACAAAATCTGTGAAATCCATTGTGTGGGATTTTTTCACACAAGATAAATCATCTGGCAGCCATGTGGTTTACAAATTATGCAAAACAAAATTAAGTCATGTCAAAGTGGGTGCTCAACTGGGAACATTAACAATGATAAGACATATGAACAAGTCTCACATTTATCAGTATCAAAAAGCACAAAAGGAACACACAAACATTGTTGCACTTCTGCACTTAGCTGAGGAGGATGAGGTAATGGATGTTTACCAAGGCGATGAAGTAACTGATGAGGAGGTGGAGGATGATGAAAGTATTCCTTTCAGTCAAAGCACAGCATCTTCTATTTCTAATTTCTTTGCCCCTCTGAGTCCACCACCACAGCCCAACTGGAGTCATATACACCATCCATGGCCACAACATCCACCCCTCATGGTGGTAAAGGTCAAGGGAAGCAGCCCAGAAAATCAGGTGATAGCAGCAAGCATAGCGGGCATCAAATTTCTTTGAAAGACTGCTTTGAGCGGTCACAGAAATATAAGCCCAACAGGCCTGAGGCAAGGCGATTGACAAAGGCAATTGGGGAGTTGATAGCCACTGACTTGATCCCATTCTCATTTGTGGCTATCCCAGGTTTTAAAGCACTCATGGAAATCACTGCGCCAAAGTATCAGGTCCCCAGCAGGACCTAGTTCTCCAGTGTTGCCATTCCTGATTTGTATGATGCTGTTTGGAAAAGCTTGTCTGATGCTCTGAAAGGTTCAGTGGGAAAAAAGGTTCATGTCACAACAGATATGTGGACCAGTGGTCAGACAACTGACTATATGGCTGTGACTGGCCACTGGGTAAACTTTCCTCCCTCTGCCTCCTCCTCCTCATCATTATCATCATGTGGTGGCACTGGTGACAGCAGCAGCAGCAAGAAGCAAGGAGCCTTCACAGTTCAAAGGCAGGCAGCTTTATGTATTTATGGTTTTGAAAAGATCACAAAGCAGAACATCTTCTGGAGGGTCTCAAAGAAAAGTTTGCTGAGTGGCTGACTCCAAAGTCCTTGCAACCAGGGTTTATAGCTTCTGACAATTCTTCAAATATTGTGAAAGCAGTAAGCCTTGGTAAGTTTACACATGTACCATGCTTTGCACACACTATTAACTCGGTGGTAAAAGACTTCATCAGTGAGGAACGAAATGTGCAGAACTTGATTGCAGCTACCCGCACTGTGTGCACCCACTTTAGCCATTCTGTGAAAGCCCGGAAGTTGTTGCAGCAGATTCAGATTGAATCTCCCTCTCCACCAGATGATACAGGAAGTTTCAACCTGGTGGAATTCCACTTACTATATGATGCAGAGAATGCTTGAACAACAGAAAGCCATCCATCAATATGCAGTCCAACATGGCATTGGGAAAGGAGATGTGAATATCAGCCCTAATCAGTGGCGTCTGATGGAGAATCTTTGTTGTATCCTTAAATCCTTTGAGGAGGCTACCCAAGAGGTGAGCTCTGATGGTGCTGGACTAAGTCAGATCCTACCCTTAATTTCACTCATCAGGATTAGACTCCAGCGTCTCGAGTTACAGTTCTTTGATAATGATGACATCAATGCTGCATCACTTGTTGGAAAAATGATAAAAACCTTCCTGGCTGATGAGCGCATTGTAAATATATGCAAAGCAGAATATTACATTTTGGCCACACTTCTGGATCCTCAGTTTAAGGATACAATTGAGACATTCTTCAAACCACATGACTTTAAAGACCTGGAACACTATTGTGAACTGTTAATTGAGAAAGTGTCAGCACGTATAGTTCAGAAAAGCAGGACATCATCAGTGCCCTTTTGGCAACATTCAAATTCTGAACAAAATCTGATGGCGAGGGAGGGAGCACAATCTGCTGTTGCTGCTGCTGCTGCCACCACTACTGATGTTTTGACTCATCAAACACAAACCAGAATTGCTGCTACACCACAAGAGAACAAACCACTGTGGGACATGCTGTCAGACTTTGGTCTAATAAAGACAGCTGGGAAGGCTCAGCTGGCAATAGTGGTTACAGAAGTCCCTGCTGCAAAAATGGTTAAGGATTATATGGAGGAGACTGTACATCTCACTGCAGGTGATGAACCATTGCTTTATTGGCAACAGAAAAAATTGATCTGGCCTTCTTTAACTGAGATCGCAATTGAATATCTCAGTTGCCCACCTGCCAGCACATATTCAGAACAAATTTTTAGTGCTGCTGGGGCAATAGTGAATGACAAAAGAACATCTTTCCATGAAGAATGTAGAGAGGCTCACTTTTTTAAAAATGAACCTGCCTCAATTCGAAAACATATACTGTCCCAAATTTATGCAGGGTGACAGCACACAGATGGCATCATGCCACGCTGATGACAACGACGATGATGATGAAGGATTCTGTTGCCACTAGTAGCCACTAACCTTTCCAGCTGTCTTTCCTCCACTGGTGGGTCCCCCTGTCTCCTCTTCATCCTTGAGTTCCATTAATTTCAGAAACAAACATCCTCTGCTGGTTCTCATGTGCCACTAAGGCCCAATCTGACTAGCACCAGAAACTGAAGGACCACTGCATATGGCAGTTTAGCTAAAATAACTAGAAATGACTACACATTGTTACACAGCTCTTCATTTGTTTTATTGGATTTCTATTACAAAATATACACTCAATGAATACTTATTACTGTCTGTTAAACAAAAACATTAACAGAATAAATGAATGATAAATAACCGTTCTTCTGGTTCAATTCCAGATGGGAATTTAATTTAAGAAATGTTTGTTTATTTTTTGCTGTGAAATGTCAACTTTACAATATATTCCTAATTTCAGTGTTGAACCCAATCCAATGTTTTGATCTGAAGGAACCATTCACCAGATAGAAGCAGTTTTCATCATAACCTGCAGAAAAAAATTTAGATTTTACAAAATGCTGTTCCCACATACTGCACTAACTGACTATCATGACAATAAAAATAAAATCACTGATCTTGCCCTAGCCCCCATCTGAAACTCCAAGCCCTCCAACCCCCTTGGGACACTCCTTTTACAAATACTATTCACCCTCCATTGTTAGACACTAAACCATGCACGTGACCTGGCATCATAAACACAATTTGCAGATGGTATACTGTTATGGGTTCTTCAATTATTCTGAGTAAAGATGAGGAAGGGGCAGATGTTTGGGAGGGTGGGACAAATAAAGTAATATTGACATAGTTACATATGGGAGGTATAGGGATCAGGGCAGGAGATTGTGGTGGGTAATGTATTACTAACATTGACAGTTACTCAGAATAACAGAAAGCCCCAAACTAATAACTACACAGACAAAGTTTAAAGTAGAAACATAATTTAATCCACATCAATGTGGTAAAGCAAAATGTCACACTGCCCCAGTGCATCGGCACCATGCCTTCCATGGGGTGGGGGGCACTGAGGAAGGTAAGGTACATAAGCGCTGGGGCAGTGTGGCATTTTGCTTTACCACATTGTGTGGATTAAATACATTTTGTACTGTAAACTTCTGTCCATGTACTTATTTGGTACTAAAGCAGCTGAAGCTATAGGTACCATGGGTGCCAGTTATTTTGAACTGGGCTCTATTAGTACCTAACAGTGGGGGAAGATTTAAAATTATTGTAATAGGGTGTAGCTCAGGGGGTTAACCCTTTGGGCTGCCTGTAAGCAGATTTAAAAAGCTAAAGCTGTCAGGGATAATATACGAGTCATATATCATCCCTGACCTTTACCGCTTGCTAAATCTGTTTCAATATTAGTATTTTTAAGCATCTGCTGGGTAACCAGGTGATTCTATAATATATAAGCAGTAAGTGCACATTCCACCTGGTTCTACTTAACTATAAAAAAAATCCACATATTTTATTTTGCATGTTTGGGAATATACATGTAATACTAAGATTCTAACTTTAAGAATGGTAAGTTTTGCAAAACTTTCGAGCACCGAGACAGAATCCTATGCAACAAAGCTTTGCAATAATTAACTGTATTACACCATTCTTAGTACTACATGTACTTTCCCAAACAAAAAACAATAATTCTGTGGATTTCTTAATTAAGTAGAACCATGTAAATTTTTTTTGCGTTATATATTATAGAACTTTGTTTTACCGTGTAGAACCTGGTTTTATTTAGTAGAACTTGTTTTTTTATATAGTAGAACTAGTTTTATTTGGTAGAACCTGGTTCTACTTGGTAGAACTTGATTATAAATGGTAGAACCCAGTTCTACCTGGTTGAACCTGATTCTACTGGGTTCTACCTGGTAGAACCAGGTAGAACTTTTGTGGGTTCTACTCAGAAAGTTCGCAAGGTAGAACTTTTAGAGGTTCGAGCAGCCCTAGTTAAAACACAACAGGTTCAGTGAACATACATAACAATTACATAGTAATAATAACAACATAATAACATATAACTATCACATGCGTAAGCAATAATACCCTACAGGGTGGGTGGTATTGGGCAATACCGGACTGCCCAGGGGTGTCATGAGGCCCGACGCCGCAGGTGGAGGGCCTTATAGCCCTTGGAAGGTCCGGTATTGCCCATACTGCCCACCCTGGAGGGTATTATTGCGCTTAGAAAATGGGCAATGTAAAAGAAAATAAGATTAATAAAAACATGTTACTAAAAATAAGTTTAAAATAAGTTTTGAAATAAAATAGTCCATCCGCCTGTATTAAAATAGGTGGATTTTTTTTTATCTAGGTGCTTTTGTTCTTCTAGAGTCTCTGTAGTTGTGGCTTTTTGTCCTAGTACCCCCCCCCCCAACACACACACACATGGCTTTTGGAAGTAGCAGAAAATAGTGTTTATTTTTCACTTTAGAAGACATAGCTTACTTTAATTTACAAGAAGAAATCTCTGGCACTGCTTCTATACAATCTGTATGACAGAAACTCTCCTGCTTTGTGTCTGCAGCACCCAGTCGCCAATCGCAGTAAGTTGTGAAGAGAAAGTGACTTTCTATTTTGTGTTTCTTTGTTGAAGATTGCCAGTATATGACAAGCAGCCTGGACAACAATACTTTTGAGTGTAGTTGCCATGGAGAGATGCGCGCTGCCCACCGTCAGTTAGGTGAAGTTGATCTGAATGACGGCTTTATTTTTCTTTTTTCATCTGCGTTTTTTTTTTTAATGTGTGGGTACTCATTATTTAAACTCAGCAGGTCTTTGCAGGATTGTATTGTGCACCCCCCCCAGCAAAGAAAACATTTTGAGTGTGCCACTGGAAGCAGAGCCGTCATATAGGGTATGTTGCATGAGTGTGTTGGGAAGTCGCATTTTTTTTCTTCGTATTTTTTTAGTTGTTTCCGGTCCTCGCTGCCTGCTCTGAGGATCAGGAGTCTAAAGAAGAGTGCCGTTACAGTTTCCTGGTCCTCGCTACCTATTCTGAGGACCAGGGGTCAGTTCTTCCTTTTTTTTCTTTCTTTTTTAGTGGTTCCCAGACCTCGCTGCCTGCTCTAAGGACCGGGAGTGTGAAGAGGAGCGCTTGTGTTTCCTGGTCTTCGCTGCCTACCCATGGTGTGGATCAGTCAGCAGTATCACAGATTGGAGTGTTGGGAGATGACGGAAGGTACTGTAAAAAAAAAATCAATTACAACAAGTTTGGGAGAGAATGAGTTTACTGTGTGTTTGTGCTGGGGATGACTCGCTCTTTGTGCTTTACTCTCATGAGGGGGGTTGTGACAGCAAGGAAAGATGAGCCAGTTCACGTCAGGGCAATCTGTGCTGCCACTTTAAATCATAGGCAGGTTCATTTTCGGATGAGTAGACAGCCAGTTGCAGAAGGGAGGAACGAGAGCGTAGCCCGCTTTCCGAGAGTCAGGTATCAACAATTACAGGGCATGGCAGAACAGGGCACCATAGTTAAAAAAGAAAGAAAGGCAAAAACATAGCCATAGATGAGGATGATGTGTGATTTAGCAGCTGCCAATGAACTAGTGAGAGAGAGTTGGGGGTCAGTATCTCTCATTAAATGAGACAACAAAAATGGCTGGCATTTTAAATTCAAAATTCCACTGGCACCCTGATATTGGTGGTAGTCAGGTCGGTTGGGACTGGCACTAGATTTTACCAGGGCTCTGTTGTCTGATAGATGCCCACCTTGCCAGGGCTATCAGCCAATCAGAGCCCATAGATTTCTTAGCCCATTTTCTAAGACAAGATACTTGTACCAGAACATAACAATAGGTTTAACTGGAGTTAGTACCATTTGAATACAATTGCATGAATAACGATATATGGACATAAGGTAAAGTTTATACAGTAAACATCATTGGAGGAGTCATAGTGAGCAGGAGTGGCAGTTCCTGTAGCGTCAAAGTGCGAAGAAGATTGAGATGTAAGAGTCCTTTGATAAGTACTGTAGGCATGTTCTGGCAAGTGGTGTGGGAAGGGGAGGGGGTATAGGGAGTGGGGAGGGGAAGGGAGGTCAGTTGAGACAGGAGAGGGTTGGACATGATGGCCTAGGAAGGAAGGACTGTTCGAAGGGAGAACACAACAGATGCCACAGGCAATGACTGGGGTTTAAGTCCAATATTTGAAGCAAACACAGATCGTGATGTTGGGAACTTGATTTGGACAAGGACAGAAGGGAGGACTCAAATGACGCCTCAGGCAATGGTTGAGGTTTAAGCCCAGAATTTAAAGCAGTAACAAATCATGATGGTAAGACCTTGACTTGAAGCAATGACAGGCCTTGGAGAAGGTCCTCAGAAACAAGGATTTGAAGAGGAAGAACGTGATGGGGAAGCAAGCCTTAAGGTTTTCTGGATCTTATTCCTGAGCATAAGAAGAGTGAAGCTTAT
Organism: Neoceratodus forsteri; assembly: GCA_016271365.2. Classification (NCBI taxonomy): domain Eukaryota; kingdom Metazoa; phylum Chordata; order Ceratodontiformes; family Ceratodontidae; genus Neoceratodus; species Neoceratodus forsteri. The sequence goes on from CM028136.1 coordinate 215,544,440, forward strand.
TGAGGATCTACCAAAGCGTGTTTTAACTTTAGGGATAGCCAGAGATAAGATGATAAGACTTCTGAGAGAATAGGCACTAGGGATGCGGGGAGTTAGGCAGCTTGTGAGGTACTGAGGTAATTTATGAGTGACTGTCTTATATGTCCATAGAATAGCATTCTTTTGCCTCCTGAAGCTAAGGGAGCTCCAGCCTACTGAAGAATAGAGGATGCAGTGGTGCATGTCAATCTGCTGATGAGGGATTGATAGAGATTCCCAGGGTTCATTTAAAAACATCTGGAGCTTGTGCTTTTCCTTTTGCAGCATGAACCCTGTGGAATTCTTTATCTCGTCGGTTGAGAGAATGCCTGACAATCAGTAGTTGAAAAGCTAAGTTAAAAATCTATTTATTTTCACTGGCTTTCCCAGACTGATTTTAAATAATTTATATGGCTGTTTGTTTGCATATTAATGGTTTACACTCTGTATATTGCCTTGATTTTGAAAGGCACTATATAAATAAAGATTTGCTTGCTTGCTTGCTTGGACTTCTTCATGTACACCTCCCTGTTATCCCCCTCAACTCCTGTTGTCTTGAGTCTCCGAAATGCCTTTTTGTTTGGCCCTCACCCCCTCCATGACCTCCTGCATCAACCATCTGGGTTTGTTTGCCCTTCCCTTCTTATTCCTTGTTCTTGTACATTTCCCAGTAGCCTCCACCAGCCCTTTCTTAATAATATCCCATTTTTGGCTAGCAACCATGCATGGCTGAATTTTTGCCAGATGCCTGCCAAAAATTTCCCCCATCCTTTTAAAGTCTGACCTCTTAAAGTCAATCACTCTGGTACCCATATCCCCTGCTTCCCTGTCCATGTTGAGCATGAACCATACAATGTGGTAGTCACTCCCCACCAGAGGGTCCTCCACCACCAGAAACCCTTACTGTCTCCCCATTGATAGAATGGATATGCTATGTTTGGCTGAAGTGCATCGGCCCAAGTTTCACAATCCTGACCCCGTGCACCTTAAACACGGTTGCCCAACATTGGGATTTCATGTTCAACAAATGTTTTGGGGGGGCTTCACCTCCTGCACCCCCAATGTGGGGGGTTCCACCCCCACACACCCCATACTTAAAGATCCTAACTCTGGGGGGGGTGAAATCCCGATGTCGGGCAACCGTGTTTCAGGCGCCTGTGGTCAGGATTGTGAAACTCGGGCTGATTCATTTTGGTAGAAAAAATGGATCCCGATAGAACCAAGTCCACAGTCCTATCCAGTTTAGTTGGCTCACTGACCAACTGCACCAGGAAGCTGTCCTGAAATGCCTCTAATAGGACCTGTTCCCTTGCACTCTTGATGGTTGGGGTGCTCCACTCCACCCCTGGTAGGTTGAAGTCCCACACCATCACAGTGTTCCCTTTCCTACAGACCCTCCTGATTTGCTCAGCTAACTCCCTATCAACATCATTCCCTTGAGTGGCCACCTGTACATCACCCCTACCGTCAATGTCCTACTCTTTGACTCTTGAAGCTGCATCCATAGGGCCTCTGTTCCACCTTCCTCCCCTTCCTCCCTTATGCACCTTATCCACTCCTGTACATATATTGCCACACCTCCCTTTACCCTTAACCCTATCCTTCCTGAATATCATATACCCTGGGATTATCTAATCCCAATCCTGATACTGGGTGGCCCACGTTTCAATGATGGCCGCAATGTCCACCCTCCCTATTGCGAAAAGAGCCCGTAATTCTGCAGATTTGTTACAAGTCATCACTCATTCAGTGAGACCACCATCCAACCATTATCTGCCCCTTCCCTCCCTGAACTACTCCCTTCCTAATCCACCCCTGTGCCCCTGTTCCAAGTTCCTCCCTGCTAGCCTGGGAGTAAGCTTGTTTGGCTCCCCATTCGGGGATCGCTGCCTACCTTCTGTCAACTCGCCACCCACCCCACCTAGTTTAAATCCATCTTCATAGCTATGTATTCCCCTACCCTCTGCTTTAATACCCCCTTCTCCTCTCCACTCAAATGTAGCCTTTCCCCTGCATACAGTTCATTGTTGTCCCAGATTCTATTCCAGCCCCCCACCAACCCGTATCCCCTGAAGCAACACTATTCCCTCAGCCATGTGTTGAACTCCCCAATCCTTATTTTCCTTGCCGTACTAATGCAGGGTACTGGGAACACCTCTGACAAAGCCATAGATTCTCCTGGCTCCACACACAGCCTGCCCAATTCCTTGAACGTCTCCCTCACTACTTTCACCATCTCCCCCACCAGGTCATTCATACACACATGCACCATGATATGTGGTTTCCTCCTACCCCTCCTAACACACTTTAGAATTGACTGCCCCACCCTGCATGCAGTTAAGCCAGGTACGGACTCCACCTAGATGTGACTATGCCATTCCCCTTTGCTGCCCATCTAATCCCTTTAAATATAGAGTCCCCCAGCATTAATACTCCTCCTCTATAATCCCCGTCTCCCTCCACCCTTATACCTCGGTATCTACTGCCAGAGTCCACCCCAGTTGAAACCCTGCCCTTCCCTCCTATGGTCCCCTCTACCCTGGACCTATCCCCGCTCCACCTTACTATTTCCTTACACTCCTCCCCATTATTCCCCTCACCCCTAGTCTCCCCCTCCCTTATGCTAAGTCCCTCTTGTTCCCCGCTCTAGCATTGTTCCTCTTGTATTTACCCCTGCTCCCTTTCTCCATTCTTCCAGCTGTGTCCTTTGCCCCATCACACTTCTGTGCCTGTCTACTGACGCTTATGCCATCCTCTCGTTCCCCCTTACCTACTCCCTCCTGGATATCCTTCACCCCCCTCCTCCAGTGTCACCAGCACAGCATACCTATTACCTGCCCTCTCTGTCATGCTGGGCGTGGGCTCCTACTTCCCTTACCCCCTCCAGTGCTAGGCCACTTATTTGTATTGCTTCTGCCCCCACTACCTGTCACCCCCCCATGAACCATTGTTCCACTGACGTGTTGTCCTTCTGGTGCCCTCTTTACCAGCTCCCTTAGCCCCTCTACCCAACCTCCACAACTCTCTACCAAGCCACAGCACTTCTTCCTCAAGTCTCCTCAGCCTGTGACAGATCGGACACTTTCCTAGCTTCCACAATATGTTCATCCAGACTGCTGCCCCACAACCATTGCAACCCACTATTCTACCCTTGATGGCCCCTCTAGCATCTTGCTGCCCCCTGTGCCCCCTCACTTGCTGATCCCATCCTCCCCCTCTAGTGCCACTCCACCCCTAGTGTGTCCTTCCCCAGCTCCCTCCATTTGCTTACCTCAGCTTTGCTTTATTCCCTGAATACCCTATAGTAGCTGGACCTTATTTAATGTGTCCTTAACAAACCCCCACCCTGCTTCCTACAGACCCTGGACCTAACAACTCCTCCCCATGTAGTGACAGTAATTTGAAGCTTCTCCCATGACTCCAACAGTGCTTCCTGTGAAGACGGTAGAAGAAGGAGTACCCCTCAAACACAGTACATAAAACTGAATTTCCCCCTAGACCAACAGTTACAGACTCCACCAATTGCCATAAACCAATCACTTCAAGTTCCCCTTATAATACACAGCCCAAACAGTTTCAAATACCCCCAAGTGTCAATTAACAGTCACAGTGCCCTGCTCTGTAGCAGATCCTCCAGAAATAAAGCAGTATTCTGCTCCTGACACAGCAACAGTGTCCCTGACCCCATAATAAAGTCCCCCTAATTTGAAGACCCACAGCACCTTAGGCCAGTAACAGTGCCCTTACCTCTGGATGTATCCTTGTCCTCCAGGTCACCCAGGTGGCTAATCCTTCTGATGAGCTTCTCCTCCTGCTCCCTTCCGGTTCTCTTCCCTCAGCCAAAAACTCCCCTGATGCACAGCTCCTCGAGTGTCCACCGCCTCTTCACTCTCTGCCTCCAGCCCCTCCAGATCCGTTCCAAACCACGACTGGAAGTGGTACCAGGACTATTTAATAGAGGGGTGGGAAGGAAAAAATATACTGGTGTACAGCTGGGCCTGCCTTCAAATGGCCCAGCTACAATTCAAATCTCATGCCCTTTAGTGTAGCCCACCTTGATTGGTAGCTCCGGCAGGAGCCATTGAACTCCCCACCAGTCCTTCCCTTACTGCCACTGTGGCCTTCTATGGCTCTGGTGGGAGCACAGACATTGCCTGCACTCCTCCTACCACCAATGCAGCTTCAGGCTTTCTGCTGTCCCCCACCTCAGTACTTACTGCCGATGCGGCTGCTTCCCTTACTCCGACCACTGATGCAGTCACATCCTGTGCACTGCACAAATCCTCAAAACAGTATTAATCTTGTGTATGGATATATGTAAATAGGTTATTTTCAAGAGTCTTTTAAGAGAACCCCCTTTTTTCTTTTTTGTTTGTTGTTTTTCCTTTGTTTTGTTTTTTGAAGTTTTGCTGTGTGCTTTTCCTGTATAAAATGAAGTGTGTTGCAAATATTGGTAAATTCCATACATATAAATTTCTTATGTTTTGTGATGTGATTCTTAAATAAAAATTTCCCTACTCTTTTTGACAAATGCCATGGGATCTTTAACATCCACCTGAATTACCACCAGAACAGGCAGATGGAAACTTAGTTTAACGTCTCATCCGAAAGACGACACCCCAGGAGTGCAGCACCTCCCCTTATATAGCACTACAGTGTCAGTATTAGGATTTAACCCAAGTGCCTGGAATGGGGATAGAACCCACAGCCTTCTGCTCTTCTGGCCCTTTTTAACAAATCGTAGGAGGATGGTGTGGTACCTGAGGACTGGAGGAGGGTTGATGTGATTCCTCTTCACAAAAGTGGAAGCAAAGCAGAGGCAGGAAACTACAGACCTGTTAGTTTGACCTCAGTGCTAGGGAAAATGATGGAATCATTTCTGAAAGAAAGAATATTTGAGTACCTAGAGGCCAGTGGGGCACAGGACTCAAGGCAGCATTGATTCACAGTGGGAAGGACATGTCAGACGAATTTAATAGATTTCTTTGACTGGGTGACCAAAGTAGTAGACCAGGGAGGGACTGTGGACGTGGCCTACCTAGACTTTAGCAAGGCATTTGACACAGTCCCACACAAAAGATTAATAAACAAGTTAGCCAGCCTTGGAGTGGGTCCCAGGGTGGTAGCCTGTGTAAAAAACTGGCTGGACAACAGAACACAAAGGGTAATAGTAAACGGAGTCCACACCAAAGAAAGGGGGGTTTCTAGCGGGGTACCGCAGGGTTCAGTACTGGGAACGGCACTCTTTAATGTCTTTATAAGTGACATTGCAGAGGGACTGGAAGGAAAAGTATGCCTCTTTGCAGACAACACAAAGATCTGCAACAGAGTTGCTATGCAAGGTGGGGTGAAAAGAATGAGAAGGGGCTTGGCAAGGTTGGAGGAATGGTCAAACGTATGGCAGCTTAGATTCAATGCAAAGAAGTGTAAAATAATGCACCTGGGAAATGAAACCCAGGGGAAGATTACACAATGGAGAGTGGAGGTACTAACAACAACAACAATGGAAAGGGATCTGTAGTAGTAAGATCAGATGACCTAAAGGTAGGCAAGCAATGTGAGAAGGCAGTAAGTTGGGCTGGGGGATACTGGGATGCATAGGGAGAGGCATGACCAGTAGAAAACAGGAAGTTGTTATCCCGCTGTACAGACAGTTGGTCAAATACCATCTGATGTACTGCGTGCAGTTTTGGAGACCCCATCTCCACAAAGACATAGACAGGATGGAGGCAGCACAGAGGAGGGCAACTAAAATGGTGCAGGGTTTGCACCAGAAGACATATGAAGAGAGACTAAAGGAGCTTAATATGTATACCATTGAAGAAAGAAGGGTGGGGGGGGACATCATAGAAACTTTAAGTACATCAAGGGAATCAACAAAGTCCAAGGGGGGATCTTTCTGAAAACGAGATGTGCAAGAACAAGAGGGCACAATTTGAAGAGCGAGAGAGAGAGAGAGATGATGGCATAGGGGCAATGTGAGAAAGTATTTTTTCATGAAGAAGGTGGTGGACACATGGAACAGCATTCCTAAGGAGGTTATGAGTTCAAAGACAGTAGGGGAGTTCAAGAATGCATGGAACAGATATAAGGGAATTCTGGTGTGGGGGTAGGAAAAAGTAGGCTGTTGGTTAACTAGGATCTGCAGCTTATCCAATAGGTAGGGGAATGGGCAGACTGGGTGGGCTAAGCAGTCCTTATCTGCTGTCAAAGTCTATGTTTCTATGTGTCTATGACACCCCAGCAGAAAATCAGTTATGTGATTTGCCATGGTTTTAGCCATTAACTTGCATTGGCAGAGTAATACATCTAGAGTGTTTCCTGTGCATCTTGCTAGCCTCTAAAAGAAATAAGGGTAGAACTAGTGACACCGCTGACTACTCTCTTCAACAAATTATGGGAGGATGCAGTGGTACCTGAGGACTGGAGGAGGGCAGATGTGATTCCTCTTCACAAAAGTGGGAGCAGGACAGAGGCAGGAAACTACAAACCAGTTAGTTTGACCTCAGTGGTAGGGAAAATGATGGAATCACTTCTGAAGGAAAGAACTGTTGAGTACCTAGAGGCCAGTGGGGCACAGGTCCCAAGGCAGCATGGATTCACAATGGGAAGGTCGTGTCAGACAAATCTAATAGATTTCTTTGACTGAGTGACCAAAGTAGTAAACCAGGGAGGGGCTGTGGACATGGCCTACCTAGATTCTAGCAAGGATTTGATACAGTCCCACACACAAGATTAATACACAAGTTAGCCAGCCTTGGAGTGGGTCCCAAGGTGGTAGCCTGGATAAAAAATTGACTGGACCACAGGACGCAAAGGGTAGTAGCAAATGGAGTCCACAGTGAAAAAAGGAAGGTTACTAGCGGGGTACCACAGGGTTCAGTACTGGGACCAGTCCTTTTTAATGTCTTTATAAGTGACATTGCAGAGGAACTGAAAGGAAAAGTATGTCTCTTTGCAGATGACACTAAGATCTGCAACAGGGTTGATACACAAGATGGAGTGGAAAAGATGAAAGAGGACTTGGCAAGGTTGGAGGAATGGTCAACTGTATGGCAGCTCAGATTCAATGCAAAGAAGTGCAAGGTAATGCACCTGGGAAACAAAAACCCAGGGGAAGAGTGCACAATAGAGGGTGAGATACTGACAACAGCAAAAATGGAAAGGGACCTGGGGTAATTATATCAGATGACGTAAAGGTGGGCAAGCAATGTGAGAAGGCAGTAAGGAAAGCTGGGGGGATACTGGGATGCATAGGGAGAGGTATCAAAAGTAGAAAACAGGAAGTTGTTATCCTTCTCTACAGACAGTTGGTGAGTCCCCATCTGGAGTACTGTGTGCAGTTCTTGAGACCCCATCTCCGCAAAGACATAGACAGAGTGGAGGCTGTCCAGAGGAGGGCAACCAAAATGGTGCAGGGTCTGCACCAGAAGATATACGAAGAAAGACTAAAGGAGCTTAATATGTATACCCTTGAGGAAAGAACGGAGAGAGGGGACATGATTGAAACTTTCAAGTACCTCAAGGGAATCAACTAAGTCCAAGAGGGTGGCATCTTTCAGAAAAAGAGATGTGCAAGAACAAGGGGGCACAATTTGAAGATAGATGGGGACAGCTCAGAGGTAATGTGAGGAAGTATTTTTTCATGGAGAGGGTTGTGGATGCATGGAGCAGCCTCCCTGAGGAGGTCGTGGAGTCAAGAACAGTGGGGGAATTCAAGAATGCATGGGGCAAACATAAGGCAGTCTTAGTGGGGGATAGGATGAAGTAAGCTGTTGGTTAACTAGGATCGGCCACTTATCTGTTAGGTAGGAAAATGGGCAGACTAGGTGGCCAAGTGGTCCTTATCTGCCATCAAATTTTATGTTTCTATGTAACTATGGTTCAGGTACTGAATACATTTATGTATTCACCCCTAGCTCTAAGGAAAATTATTATTATCTTGCTGGCTGCAGGATGAATACATATATGTATTCAGTACCTGAGGCTAGCAAGATGTTGATAATACTGTACCTGAGGCATAGAGTCTGCAGATGTAATTGACTGGCTATGTACTTTCTTGCTGCTGTGCCTGCTGGCTTCTATGCCAGGGGACTGGGGGGGTGCTAGACCTCAGGGCTTCCCTGGTATACTAGATGCTTTGTGGTGCATTTTGTGTGTGTGTTATTAAGCTAAATAACTAATCTCTGAGCTCTCCTTCACCCCATGCTCTAAGAACAGTTATTACTAACTGTCTGGCTGCAGGCTGAGTACATATGAGTGTCTAGTACCCGAGGTTATCAAGATACTGATAATGTACTGTTCATGAGGCAGAGTCTGCAGTTGTGGTTGTCTGGGTATTGTACAGTACTAACTTGCTGCTGAGCCTGCTTGCTTCACAGCAGGGTCTGGGTGCCAATATGCTCCCAGATATACCATGGGGTACTAGATAGTCTGTGGTACATTTTTTGGGTTATTTTTGAAACTAAATAACTCAGTCTGAACTCTTATACCCCTTTCTGTAAGGAAAATTCTTATTATCTGGCTGGCTGCAGGGTGGAGGAGAGCTGAGACTAAATTATTTAGCTTCAAAATAACCCACAAAATGTACCACAGAGCATCTGGTACCACAGGGCCTCTGGGGGCCTAGTGGGCCCCAGACCCCTTCTGTGATTCCTGCAGCCAGCCAGATAGTAATAATTTTCCTTAGCGCTAGGAGTGGAGAGGAGCTTAGAGGTGAGTTAATTAGCTTTAAAAGAAACAAACAAAATGCCCTACACAGCATTTAGTACAGCAGATCTTCTAGGGGCCTAGTGGTGCCCAGACTCTTGGCATAGAAGCCAGCAGACACAGCAGCAGGTTAGTACAATACCCAGCCAATTACATCTGCAGACTCTATGCCCCAGGTACAGTACATAATCAGCATCTTGCTAGCCGCAGGCTAATATTTAAATTAATTGTAGCAAATATGTATTAGCCTGCAGCCAGCCAGATAATAGTAATACCTTTCCTTTGAGCAAGGGGTGGAGGAGAGAGTTGTTTAGCTTCAAAAAAAGCCACAAAATACACCACAGACCATCTAGGACCCCAGTGCTTCTGGGGGCTGTTGGCCCCCACCATGGGGTAATTGTGTCACACCTTGCAAGATATTAATGTAGCAAACAAAATGGCATGCACCAAAACAAGGTTGGAACAAAACACCACTCATTACATGAAGAGCGCACATCATACAAAAACATAGGAACATCTGTTTTTTTTTCAGGGGGCTCCACCACCCATACCCCCCCCCAGATATGGAGGGCACTGCCCCTCCCACATCCCCCCCAAAAAAGATTACTAGCTCTGAGGAGGTGTGGACTTAGGAGAAGGGGTGAAACACAGGAGCAGGCATAAAGTTTTTTAAGTAAAAAAAGCTGCAACACAGTGTGACTTGGTGGGAACCGAACCGTGGTCCCAGGTCTCTGACATTGCTGGGTGTTGGTTCCCTAGCCACTACACCACAGAAGTGGCTCATCAAGGTACTGCACTGGCAGCATACCTCACAGTTCCACAGGAGAGTGTACAGTGACAGTTGTAGCAAGTCTAACTGTACGTTCACAAATACATGTTACTGTACAAACCTTCTTGCTTTGTACAGCGCAGTTATGCTTGCGCTGTTTTGTCCGTGACATAATCACCCGGTACCCCGGCCCCCAGACTCCTGGCTTTTTTTGAAAGTCACAGACAGCGAAAAAAGAACTCCCCCTTGCAAAAATCCTGGCAACGACCCTGAAAATACATAGGTACATAGAATTTGATGGCAGATAAGGACTGCCATTCCCATCTAGTCTGCCCTTTTTCCCCCATCTGCTGCAAAAATCAGAGACCCTACTTGATCCCTGGCTTTATTTTCCTACCTATCTCTAGGGTACCCCTCTAGCAATCCCACACATTTTTGAATTCCCCTACCAAGTTTTCCCCCACCACCTCCACTGGAAGGCTGTTCCATGCATCCACCACCCTTTCTGGGTAGAAATACTTCTTCATGTTACCCCTTAGTCTACTCTCTCCAGCCTCATGTCATGACCCCTTGTTCTAGAACATCTCTTTTTCTGAAAGATGCTATCCTTCTGTACCTTATTTATGCCCTTGAGAAGTGTTAAGGTCTCTATCATATCCCCACTCTCTCTCTCTGCTCTCCTCCAGGGTGTACAAATTGAGGTCCTCCAACCTCTCCTCATATGACTTTTGGATCAGGCCCTGTACCATGTTCTCTGAACTGCCTCCACCCTTTCTATGTCTATACATAGATGTGATGTCCAGAACTGGACACAATACTCCAGATGAGGTCTCACTAATGATTAATATAGAGGCATCACCACCTCCTTTCTTCTGCTGGTGATATCAACCTCTGCCTATGCACCCAGTACCCCCACTGTCTTTCCCCACATTGCCTGGCCACCTTTAGATCATCTGATATGATTACCCCCAGATCTCTCTGCTGTTTGGTTGCCATCAGTATGCCAGAGAGCACGTCATATAACTGATTTCCTGTCCAAAATGCTGGTCTCACTGTACGTAATGCAGCAGTCCAGATCATGTTCCCTATGGTGCTCCACTCTTGTGCAGTTGAAGAGTGAGAGAAGAAGCAGAAGTCTCTGAATGCTTAACACAATTCTCCTCATTACTGTATGTTGAAATAGCTAGTGCAGAAATCTTTGCTCAGCTTGAGTGCTAGGATGTTATAGAAATTATTTGAATTTTTGTATTAAGAATTTAGCAGATGCTTTGAGAGGATTAGTTGTACTTCTTGCCAGAGTTCAACACAGTGTATCTGAGCTGAGTTTGTTGGTTGAGAGGGAGACTCAGCACCAACCTTTAGTGTTGTTATTCAGTACTAAATGTTTCAAACTTGTAGGCCCCCTTGTTCAAGCAGTTGGCATGGCACTAACAGGAGGGTTAAGTTGATATAATGTGGTCGACAGATAGTAGGCATGGTCACAGCTGTATTCAAACAGCTCTGTAGCATAGTACTAAAAGGGTAGCACAGTCAAGCTAAATATACTACTGTAACCACGTAAATGATGGAAACCACTTGCATACAGGGAGCAGTGGTATATTGAAAGGATTTTGGAAGCGATTAAAGGATGCTGTGGCAGCACTGTGTAATGCTTCCAAAACCCTATTTTTAATAGTGGTACATATCACCCCACCCCCCCACCTCCAGCACTGGAACTTGCTGAAAAGCAAGCAAAAACAAGCACTGGCCAATGCCAAATATGTTTGCTTACCAGTTTTAATAGTGAAACTGTTTTGTAAAGTAAGTGAAAGAAAGCTAGAAAACCTTCCAATGAGCACTTAGAAAAATTAGAAGTAGCAACTGGCTGCTTATAAAAATTACTAACAATTTCTATCTGTTATTTTTGGATCTAGTAGCTCTTTAACTATGATTGCCTGTTCTCCTTGGTTTCCCTGATGCTGGAAAGGGCTACCATGTATTAGCTCTGCAGCTGCAGAGAATGGGAGGCTCTCCACATCAATGAAACTCTGGGAGGTACTGTACGTAAGAGCTGCACTGCAAAAATAGCAATCTGGTTCATGAAAGCAGTAAGATAGGCAGTGAGAGAGAAAAGAAATGCATTCAAGAGATGCAAAGAACATCAAAAAGATGAGGACAGGGAAGCATATCTAATAAGTTGAAGGGAAACTAGTAGTAGGGTACTGAAAAAAAGCAAGGTCTGAAGCAGTTCTGAGCTTACAGTAGCAGAGGGTGTGAAGCAAGGAGACAAAGCATTCTTCTGGCACATACGGGAGAAGCACACTAATAAAGAAGGAATTCAGTAGTTAGTTTAAGACAGTTAGTGATGGGAGGAAGAGGACAAGAGTATTGCTAACATACTGAGCCACTACAGAAGAGATGGCCACTGTCTCACCGTGCAATTAGATCAAAGAATGTGGGGGGGAGGGCATTTCCCTCACGAAATGTAGGGTACAGGCAGGACTGAAAGCACTAAAAATGAACAAATCTATGGAATCAGTAAGGATGCACCCAAGAGAGCTAAGGGAGATGGCGCAAGTGCTTGCAGCACTATTTGCAGAAATCCACACCTGCTCCCTAATCACTGAGGTGGTACCCAGGGACTAGTGGACATCTCATTTAGCACCTGCTCAAATGTTGCAGTAAGAATGATCCAGAAAAGTACAGACCAGTCAACCTGAAATGTACAGTGGGGAAATTTTTTAACTGTATCCTACTTGAAAGCTTGGTAGAATTTCTGGAGGCAAACAATCTCCAGGATAACACACAGCACGGTTTTTAAGGGGGAAGGCATGTCAAAGAAACCTAACTGAATATTTTGAATGAGTAAAGAGGGTGACCAATAAGGGACAGGGAGCTGAGATACTCTACCTGGATTTTAGCAAGGCTTTCAACTCATTACCCCAGTCAAAAAGCTGAGAGACCTTGTGCTGATGAAAGTAACAGGATGGGTAGAAAGTCTCCTGAAGGGATGAATGAAGAGGGTGGTTATTAAGAGAGAATCCTGAAAGAGTAGTGAAGTCCTGTGGCCTGTCCTCTTTAACATATTTATTTGCTACATAGGGATTGTAGTCCAGGGGGAGATCTGCCTTTTTGCAGATGACGCTACAATCTATGGCATGTTGACAGTAGGAAAGTGGTAAGAACAATTCCTGTAACTGATCTGGTGAATGCCTGAACTAACAGGAGAACTTCTTATTTCTGTAACTCCAGTCCTTTTGGTACTTATGTGGATTCTAATGTTACATCTTAATATGGTGTTGCTCTGTTATTTTTTTGTAGTTAGTAGTGACTACATATTCCTGACTGTATTCTGTACATTTCTGATGCTGTGTTATCTTTTGTACTCTTGTTTGTAATTTATTGTCAGTTTTGCTCTGTAACACTTCTGGGTCATGTCTAGAAATAGGCAACTTGTTGTTGTCTAGTGCACTTACACGGTGAACAAAAACTAAATAAATAATAAAACAATGGTAGAACACTTGAAAAGGCTAGAAAAATGGCCCTGGATATGGCAGTTGAAAATCAGCACCCAAAACTGGAAGGTAATGCATATCAGGAGCAAAAAACCCCAAATGTAATACCAGATGGGAGGAACTGCAATAGAAAGAAGGACTGAGGAAAGAAACCTGGGATTACTAATCTTGGACAGCCTGCAGTAAATGACATCACAGAATATTACGTCATGAGAGGGCTTAATTTCCTTTGAATTATATTGTTCCCTGCAGCATATTGAGGCATTTTGCAGTAATTTTGCATGATACTGCATTGCACACTGTCCTGCTCCACGTTATGAACTGATCTTATAATGTTTTGTAATCTTGACGCAGTGTTGCATCCTTGGGCATGTTACTTTAGGGCTGTTTTGTTAGAAAGGCATCTCAGTCTCATTTATTATGACTTTACTTATTCATGGTATTTGTTTCTTTAAGGGTTGTCTATTCACAGTGTGTTTGTATGTTGCTACACGGCCCCTGACAAAGATCAGGTTCCCATCAAAGCATTCAGGCTGTGTTGGCATCATCCAGTCTTAGCACACATAAATGTATTGTCAACTTTATGTTCCTCTCTTTTTCATTGTGTTTTGTTACTGCCCCCCACACATGATTCCTTTGTTCTGCAGAGGTTGTTTTGAGGTTTGGTGGCCCAAGGACAGAACTGAGAGTATTCTCCTGAAAGTCTGTACTTTTGCAGGTCTGTCACCCTCTCCCATACTGCTTGGAGCCAGTGGTTCAGATGCTTTGCTGGTGCTGGACCAAGTATGTCCTATTCCAATAGTTAGAGCTGGTTGCTAGGGTTCGATGTGTGGTTGCTAGGGACCAGATATCCTTATGTTTGTAGAACAACCTTCTATTGATCACCAATCAGGTGTGGGATGGATTTAAAAAGAAATGGCTATATTTCATATATTCCACAATATCTTCAACCCTATGTATGCGTCTAAACTCCATCTACAATAATGTATATGTTGATTTGTACTTCTAGCACCCTACTTTATGCACCATTGCAGCCTTTACCAGGCAGTAGGGTGGCTTTCTTTCTCCAGCCATTTTGAATATGCACTGGGCTGAATCACTGCCAAAACCCTTAGAGATGGTGGTGTTTCACCTTTTGCATCCTTCCTGAAGGCTTGAGCTGCTCCTAGAAGCTTATGTCTATCATTGGTTCCCCCAATGGAAATCTCTAAAGTCTCCATAGTAATGGGTTGCAAAGCTATGTCAGTTGCTGCTCTCTCTCTCTTTCTCCTTCTGTCTGGAACAGACTCCCTGCCCCACTCCAGCCTGCAGACACTCACAGCTCTTTCAAACACTGTGTCGAAGCCTGGCTACTGAAAGAGGAAGAATGCTTGTGCTCTCCTGGGTAAGCTTCTTCAACTTACCACCTATCCTGCCTACCTTAGAGTAGCTGCCAAACCAGCTCTAATAGTTGCCTTGCTTAACACAGCACACTCTGTCACTACCCTCTTTTTTGTTAGTCTGTTGTTATTGCCTGTTACCCTTGACTGTGACTCCAATGATTTGGTCTCTGAATTTCTCTGAATTTTTTCTCAAAATGTAATTGTATACTGAATACTGTCACCCTTCCCCCAATTCTTTGTAATACTGTGTGTGCAGTAGTGTATTATGTTATTTTCCCCTAATACTTTGTACACTGTGCTGTTTATACTGTTCTGTTTATTTTCTGTGTAATTTGTTTTCTGGTATGTATTTTATCGTTCCACACTTTTGACCCGTGCTGTGCCTGAAGACAGTCCCCCAGATAAGTGCAGCTAACAGGTAATTTAAGACTTAAATAACATAAATATATAAATAAATAAATAAACAAACACATTTCTCACTTAGTGTTTCACCATTCTCTATAAGAATGCTCTACTTTACACTGCCTGGTTGTTATAGAAAAGTTGTATGAAGTGCTAATCCATCCTTGATGTACTGTATACAATATATACTTGTAACCAGGCTGTATAAAATGTGTTGCACCCCTTGAATATGAATTCAGGCTCCACTGGGAATGTGCTATTCATGATTAAATGAATAAACCAGTTTACTACTACTACTACTACTACTACAGTAAGCGAGAATGCACAATACTGTGATGGAGAGAGGAAAATTACTCTTAGAAAAGTACAAATCTATCATTATCTGTCTACTTTTGAGACTGACAAAAATATGAAAAATACATCTGGTCAGGGTTACAGGAGCAAGTTTCTTTAAAACTTTCCAACTTTGCATTTTCCCAAGTGTGTGAGTGTGTGTGTGTTTGATGTTTGTTTGTTTTGTTTTGTTTTAACAAGTTCATGTACCAGAAGAAACATTGTTTGTATTGCAGCAATCATATTTTGAAACACGGAGAAAAACTGTCTACTCCATTTCATGCATTATGTATAGTCACTATTGCTGACTAAAAGTGTGTGTGTGTGTATATATATATATATATATATATATATATATATATATATATATATATTTATTGATATGTTTCACCAGGAAGGCATGCTGAGCAACAAGTTGCTCATTTCCCGCTCTGACCTGGGGGGTAGGGAAACATGAGGATAGTTTGCAGAGATTTGGTACACAATACAAATTTACAGTAGATTACATTCAAATAATGTGAGCAGATTGTACAGGAGTAATGAAATAATAGGATGCTAACAGTTTTGAACTAGATAAATACTGCACCAACACTTTTGGACTAGATAGAAACAGCAGCACAATATAACATTTAGGCACACACTAAATTACACATTTTGTGTAGCTAGAAAAAGTGCTGAATAGAATTGTTGTAGTTTGATCTAGGGAAGTTAGTGAGGAGTAAACACAGGCAGAACAGGTTGGCTATCAGAAGTATAACAGAAGTTAACAGTATAACAGAAGTACAAGTTAACTACAAGTGCAGTAGAGATTGGGGGTTAGCCATAACAAAAGTGCAAGATAATTATATGTGCATTAGAGATTAGAGGTCTGCCATAGTTAGGGCTATGTAAGGGAGAGACAGGAAGGTGAGAGAGAGGTAGTTATGTTGGTAGGAGAGAAGTGAGGGAGGGTAGTGGAAGGGGATGGAATGAGGAGGCGAAGGAAGAGGTAGGAGGAGAAAGATCTACTGGGGCCTGACTCCTCCAGTATGTTGAGGGCCCTGCCTGCACAAGGAAGGGGTCAAGCATGACAGGAAGGGAGCAGGTTGTGGCAGCGAGATGTGGAGTATGACTGGAGGGAATCAGTTTGTAGGCTGCAAGGGGGAATAGGCTTTAGAAGGACAGAAGAGAGGGTGAAGGTGAGAGAGAAGAGAGACCGAATACCAGCCCTTCAGGATGTGGAGAAGTGGAGGGAAGAGTTGGGTTAATGGTGTAAGGATAGGGTAGGGACTGGCCCTTGGTACAACTTTGGATGACTGAGAAATCACAGTAAGAGAACAATGGAAGGTCTGAAGGGAAAGAATTGGGGGAAGGGAAGGAATACTGATTTTTAGGTGGGTGGGGGTGAAGCCGCGGCAGGGGCTTTGCATGGGTACTGAAGAGGGGTAGGATTTGTCAGGGGCTTAGAGGAGGGAGTTATGGAGGGTTGTAGCAGGAACAACTAGGTGCGAGGAAGTTTTTAAAGGTAGAGCTGATGAAGTAGTATGAGGATGAGTGAAGAATTTGAGGGGGGAAGGAATTCCACATTTTTGGGAGGCGGTGAGAGTAACTGGATTGGCCAATGAGGGTGGCTCTGCTGGGGGACCAGCAGGGTACAGGAGTTGGATGATCTAAGGGAGTAAGAGAAAGTGGGGGGTGTTATAAATGAGGGGGAGAGGTAGGAAGGGAATTCACCCAGCCGGTGCTTGGAGGTGAATTTAGTGCAGTGGGTGAGTAATCTGTTTGTAACAGAGGGGAATGATAGGGTAGGATAGCGATCACAGTGGTGGGTGTGAGAGGGAGCATCAAGGGAAAAATGGCAGAAGGAATTGAAGAAGTTATCCAATCTGGCCAGGGAGGACTTGGGAGCAGCACCGTAGACAACATCACAGTAGTCAAAGATGGGCAAGATCATCTTCTGAACAAGTTCACGCCTAACCGTAGAGGGGATACAACTATAGTTCCTGAACAGGGCACCAAGCTTGGGGTGCAATTATTTTGGGGATGGTGTCAACATGTATGGAGAATTTAGGTGTTGATCCAGCCAAATTCCTAGGTACCTGAAGGAAGAGGATGTGTCCTCAAATAAATTCTCAATAAGGGTGTGGAAAGTGGGCAGGGAGGGATGCCTAGAGAGCCTCTGCCTTGTGCCAAAGGTCATGGAGACAGTCTTTCTGGTGTTGACAAAAAGTTGATGGTTGATGATATATATATATATAATATATTTTTTATGCACTATGGAGTCTCCATTTGAGTTAGAAATATGATGCTGGGAGCATTGCTAGAGCTTGTTAGAAAATTTGGGGCCCTGCCAGACAATTATGGGTGCTTGAATGTGGGTCTTTGGGTGTTCCAGTACATATTTAGTCATCATAGCATCAGAGTCTAAAAATCATTAACATAGGGGCCCAACTTTCTGAGAATGATATAGCCAGAACATGGATAAAATATTTTCTAGTTCTTGAAGAAGCTAAACATAATAAATGAAATTTATTTTTTTTATTTACCAAAATTGCATAGTGGTATAGCTTTACAAAAACTAGAGAATGTACTGGGCCAGATTTTCAAAAGCCACTGAATGCTGCAATTCCCAGGGGTGACGAACAAATGGTGCATGGGGCTTACAGAATTCACCCGGTCAGCGATCAGGATTTTCAATCCCATGCACCGATTGCCACAAGTTTAAACAACTTTTTCTGGTCTAGCTTGCAGCAGTCCCAGATATCCTTTTAATTGGGCTTACACCAAATATTTGGTACAAGTTGCTGAAAATCAGGTAAACTGTTGCAACTGTGCCCAGTCTACTAAAATTGGGTGTAATTGGCTAAGGTGTTTGGTGCAGCTGTGCCAAAAGACAGGTTTGATGCATGGCTTAACACATGCCATGAGTCACCCTTTGGAAATCTGACCATTTATGCCTGAACTCTGTAGCTCTTAAGAAAAAAAAAATTTAATAACTGTATTTTTCCAGGCTCAAGATATATCTTTGAGATGCCACAGATTGGTATGCAAGATCAAAGCTGAAGCTGGAACCTTCTGTAGTGAAGTGGTAAAGGAGGTAGGCTATGGACTAGTTCATAAGTTCAGTTCTTACAAAAGAGGGCTGTTATGCTTATAGAATGCCCCCAATTACAGTACTTTCTAAGTATTGCATTTTGTGCAGAGTAAGGCTATAAATGTGTAAATGTGTGCTCTCCCTTGATGAATTTTAAATTGTGGGCCACCCAGAAATTCTTTTAGCATGATGTTTCTGCCACAAAGGAGAAGAATTTTCATGAACATTTTTATTATTAAAATGTGTTTCTTACTTTGCTATATATTGTACACAGAATCTTCTGTAGTGCAGTGTTGAAAGTGCTGGGCTTTGGAATAGGTGGTTAAGAGTTCAATCTCCACAATGGGTAGAATCTTCATGAACATTTATATAATTAAAAAATGTATTTCTTACTTTGTGTTATGTACATCTAAATTCTTGGAATGTGTATTTATGGACTATGGTTCTCAAATGGTGAGGCTAGCCTCCCTGGGGAGGCCCCAACCTGTTCCAGGGGAGGCTCAAGCAGGTCTGAAAAAGTACTGTATTTAAATTTTGAGTTTCCACAACAGTATAAGACAAAGAACTGAAAGAAAGAACTGAATGTGAGCCAAGTACTCAAAGGGGTTTCAATTTATTCATGGTGTACTGTGCAAAGTACAGTATGTTATCTTTCTTTGGGGAAGCCCAAGATTATTTCAATTTATGGGGGAGGCTCAAAATCTTTTCCATGAATTTCGGGAGGCTCACTGTGACAAAGTCTAAGAACTATTGGTCTAGTATACATGCAATAATGATGTCCCCCAACTCTACCCATGCTATTTTGTTAAAGTGAACTTGCTGCTAGTGCTGGGTGACATATTTATTATCATTGTGAAATTGCACAAAATTGTTGATTTTGCATTCGTACATTTTTCCCAGAATTGTGTACAGAAATGTAATTTTGTATTCCTTTTTTTAAATTGTGTAGTTTTTTACAAATGTGCACATTTTTATGTTTGCTTGCGTGCATGTGCAAGAAACATTATCCATCAGCTTTGGAGAGAAGTTGCCCTCTCTGGCCCCTCTCCCTAGTGAGATGTATGAGACAGGGGTGCCCTCTCTACTAATTTCTATTTAATCTTTATCTGGAACCCCTCATTCATTATATCCAGTCTAATCCCATCATTTTGTTGATCTGAGTGGGTAGCTCCAGTTATAAGATTTCCACCTATGAGGATGATTTGTTGTTGCATCTTGAAACCTCACATACTTCCCTCTAGATGACTCTGAAGGAGATTCAGAGATTCTCCCAGGTGTCAGGCTACAAACTGAATGTGGATATATCTAGGGTATTGCCCCTCAACTCCCTGGTTCATAAACATTGGGTTGATTATTTATGATCTCTTGGGAATCCAGGGAACTCTCCTATTTAGGGATCAAGGTTTCACACTTGTCTGAATTGGTAAACTTAAATTTGTCCCCTTTAACACAGATGATTAAGCAAGATCTCCAGCACTGGATGGCACTCCCTCTCTCCATTTGAGGAGGGGAGTGTTGTTCAGATTAATATTATCCCATGGATAAAGTATCCCTTAAGTATGATAGGGCCTTTTCTCCTCAAGTCCTGGTTTATGTGCTTACAGAGTATGATCTCCCACTTTTTGTGGAAGGGAGGAGTGGCCCATCGGGCATACTTAAAATTAACCATTCTCAAGGACATTGAGGGCCTTAGGCTGCCCAACTTCTTTGTGTACTACTGCGCCATACATTGTAGTAAGGTCTTTCTATGGGGTGGTCCTCCAACTGCCCTGGCAGGTCAGACTCACAGTCCATTATGGCTGACACTTGAGTCATCTCTTTGTAGGCAACATGGGCTTGCTCTTAGAAGCCTCCTTTATGTTAAACCTCTTGCCCTACCTAAGCCCCTCCTTTTGACTCCCTTGGGCTGGTCCCTTAAAGCTCTTCAACAAATGTGTATTCACTTAGGCCAGGACTGGAGTAGAAACCTATCTCAGCCAGTTGTGGGCAATCTAAATTTCTTAATTGTTTCTCGTCCTATCTGTTTTAATCATTGCCCTTTTTTTAATACCCGACCTGTGGCTAACCTGATAGTGGATTGCAGAATTCTCTTTGCTGGTGCTCTTCTGTCTCATTTTAACATTCTGCTATATCATCCATTTAAGCACCTGCAGATTTCTAGGGTAATTGCCTACTTTTTTCAGTTCTCCTCCCTGGTCTGAGCAGTCTATTGAGACTCTATGGGACTTTTTGAATGTAGGAGAACAATCCCACTCTATCTCCTGTTTTTATGCAAAACTCCATGACATGCACAGAGACAGCCTGAGAGGCATTTGTTACTATTGGCTGTATAGGTTAGGGCTAGGGCTGGATGGAAAGACCTGACAATCAGTCCAGTGGAATCTGTATAAATATATGAAACAGGATCAATATCGGTTTGTACAATTTCAAATCTTGCACAATTTATATTTTACCCCCCTTCGTTTGTTCAGAATGGGCAGATCTAGCCCTCTGCTATTCTCCCATTGTGGGCTAACTGGGAAGTTTAAGACATTTCTTAAGGGATTGTCCTAAGATAGTGTCTTTTTGGAACTCTAACCATAGCTCCCTGGATCCCCTTTTGGGCTTGGACTCATTTTTCACACCACAGGTTTGTTTGGTAAGTTACCACCCTGCTGAGCTTTTCAGCCCCCATGGAGCCTTTATGTCCCTGATTTCGGTTATGGCCAAATTAGTCATAACTCAACACTGGTTGAATGATTCTATGCCTTCTTTTAGGGAATGGCATGCTGAAATATTGCAGGCTTTTGAGGTCGAGAAGCATATAGCTCGCCGACAGAATCAGTATGATAAGTTTTGTCCCAATGGGCACCTCTCCTTGTGCTTCTTCCTGACTCAGGGTAGCTTTTATTGCCAGGAGATTAGGACTGTCAGTGACTAGGTCTGCCCATTCCCTGCCTTTTTATTCTGTACGGTTTCTTTGCTTTTCATTAGTATTATGTATTGTGCCTCTCTCAACTGGGACTTTCTTCCCTTTGTTCTTTAATAGTTGTGAACTTTTCTCTGACCTGTGGGTGGTGGGTGGGTTGCAGTTGGGGGATTGGGGATAGCTTGTTTTTTGTTCATTGTTGTTTTGTGTTTTGTTTGTAATATTTATTGGTGTAGTGTTTCTTCTTTGTACTCTTGTCATTTTCAATAAAGTATATTAAATTGGAAAAAAAGCCTAATATCTTAGCACTTCCTGCAAAGTATCCCCTCACAGATATATGCCTTTTCCCTATACATTGTCTACCCACCCTTCTTTTTAACTGTTCTTCCTATCTTGTCATACGGTGTGTTAAACTAACCAGAGGGGATGATACAGTGTGCTGAGAGGAGGAGCGGAGAGTGAACAGAGAGTGAGCAGACAATTCGCTAGTCTGCTGTGGAGGAACAGTCACAGCAGGAGTCAGCAAAGGGGCATTTTATTTTAATGTCAGGTATGCCACTGTTACCACAGTTGAGTTTTTAAAGTTTGCTGACTTTTCCAGTACAGCTTTGTGTCTGCTCCATATCTAATGAGAGTACGAGTGAGAGGGCCCAGGCCTCTGAACATCTCGCTGCTCAGTTGAGTCCTCAGTGGTGGAGAGGAGCCTCTGCAGTGAAGATAGCTTCAGTGAGGTCCACGGGGATCTATCAGCCTGGAAGGTCTCCAGCATGACCTCAGCAGGATCTCATCTAGACTCTCCTCCACAAAATTTGTGTCTTGCTATAAATTATTGGAATTTTCTGAACTATTATCTATGCACGCTGCAGAACATTTAGTGGAATAACAGTGCTGCACCAGTGTTGTACCTTGTTACTGCCATTGCTTTTAGCAATCTGTTTATTTTATATTTTTATTATTATTTTTTATTTTTAAAAACTACTGTAATTCCTGCCATTCCTTGTATTTGTTCCTGTATGCTGTGTGACAGAGAAGGTAGAGAAGATACAAAACAATTTCCTAGGCCCTAGACTGTGGTTAATAGCTCTCTTTCTTCAAATAGTCCATACAAACACACTCTGGTTGGAGAAATAGCAACTTTGTCTCCTTAATAATTGATCTTACTGCTTTTGTAGCATGGTACTTAGCACTTGGTGGACCACTCCCATAGTTGGAGTGAAGGTTTGCTGTGGTGTCTTTTTTCCTCTGGCACCTTTTGAGGGAGACGTTTTTAGCAATTGAAGGGAGCAATATTTAAGAGAAATTGCAAAGCAGAATATAAAAAAATTTAAATATTAAAGAATAAATATTAAAGAATGAGGGGATTTAGTGAGGACCAGGAAGTAGTGATTAGATTGGTCAGAGAAAGCCACATGACTGAGGACTTTAAAAGTGCATGCTCTTGCCTGCATTTTTCAAGTTCATCATTGACAAGCACCCATGGAGGGAAAGGAGAATGGACTGGTTCTCTCTACCTTGTTTTTTCTTGCTCCCTGCTTCTTGCATTAGGTGGTACTACTTAGAAAAGTGTTTGCTACTAGTACTACAGAACTAAGACACTAGCCACAGGTTGCGTGTCATTTTCTGGCACTTTAAGCACTTGAGCACTTGAGCATTTTATTCCTGTGCTGCTCTTTAGTAAACTGAGTCTAGAAACATAGAAGTTGATGGCAGATAAGGACTGCAAGGCCCATCCAGTCTGCCCATTTCTTTTTCTACCTTATAAATGTGCTATCGGCCTTTGCGCTGTCAACTGCCTTTCTATTCATTCTCATCTGTATTGCTCCCTTATGCCTATCCCATGCCTGTTTGAAGCCCTGCACTGTATTCATATCCACCACTTCCTGACGTAGGCCATTCCATGCACCCACCACCCGTTCTGTGAAAAAGAACTTCCTCACATTACCCCTTTATCGGCCTCCCCTAATCCCATGCTGTGTCCACTTGTCCTGCTATTTTTCTTATATTGAAACATGTTAGACTCTTTCACCTTGTTAATGCCCTTAAGGTGTTTGAATGTTTCGATCATATCACCTCTCTCCCTCCTTTGCTCTAGGGTACACATATTAAGCTCCGTTAATATGTTCTCATATGTTTTCTGATGCAGTCCCTACACCATTTTGGTTGCCCTTCTCTGGACTGCCTCAATTTGGTTAATGTCCTTGTGAAGGTGTGGCCTCCAGTACTGCACACAGTACTCCAGATGGGGCCTAACCAGTGTCCTATAAAGAGGGACTATCACCTCCCTCTT
Organism: Neoceratodus forsteri; assembly: GCA_016271365.2. Taxonomy (NCBI): domain Eukaryota; kingdom Metazoa; phylum Chordata; order Ceratodontiformes; family Ceratodontidae; genus Neoceratodus; species Neoceratodus forsteri. The sequence continues at coordinate 215,567,815 of CM028136.1, forward strand.
ACGACTTGAGATACTCCTACTAATATACCCTATCATCCCCCTAGCCTTACCTACTGCTTTAGTGGTCTGCTTGGATGACTTCAGGTCATCGGTGATGATGATGCCCAAGTCTCTTTCTTCCCTTGTAAATGCCAGCAACTCCCCTGCAAGCCTATAGGTGGCTTCAGGGTTTCTCTTCCCTATGTGCATGATCTTGCACTTCTTTGCATTAAACCCCAGTTGCCACTCTTCCGAACATTTTGCTACTTTATCCAGTTCTCTTTTCATTCTGCCCACACCACCTGGATCATCTACTCTGTTGCAGATCTTGGTGTCATCTGCAAACAGACAAACCTTACCTTCAGGTCCATCTGTAATGTCACTGATGAAGATATTGAAGAGGACTGGCCCCAGGATTGATCCCTGAGGTACCCTACTTGTGACTTGCATCTCTTCTGACTGTATATCATTTACCATCACTCTCTGTTTTTGGCCCATCAACCAGTTTGCCACCCAGATGACCAACTTCTGACCCACCCTGAACCTACCCAGCTTATTAATCAATCTTCTATGTGGAACAGTATCGAAAGCTTTGCTGAAGTCAAGGTAGGCGACATCAACTGCTCCCCCTTGGTCCACCACTCTGGTTACCCAGTCAAAGAAATCTATGAGATTAGTTTGACAGGATCTTCCTGTTGTATACCCATGCTGTCTTGGATCCTGTGCCCCTATGGATTCCAAGTGTTGCACTATCCTTTCCTTTAGGATTGTCTCCATAACCTTGCCCACTACTGAGGTAAGACTGACTGGTCTGTAGTTTCCTGCCTCCTCCCTGCTACCACTCTTGTGGAGTGGGATCACATTAGCCCTTCTCCAGTCTTCTTGGACCTCTTCTGTGCTCACAGACTCACTAAACAGTTCTGATTATGGCTCTGCTAGTTCCACTGTTAGCTCCTTTAGTACCCTGAGATGTATGCCATCAGGTCCCATTGCCTTGTCCACCCTGAGCTAATCAAGCTCTTGTAGGACCCTTTCTGTTGTGAAGGGACTAGCGCTCACCTCCCTTCCCCTCTGTGTCCATGGTGCTGAGCTGTGGGCTCTGCCCTACCTTCTCTTCAGTAAATACTGAGCAGAAGTATCTATTTAGGATATATGCTTTTACATGGTCTTCCTCTTCACATGCCCCCTTATCTCCTTTGATCTTAGCAATACCCCCTCTGGACTTTCTCCTTTCACTAATGTATCTGTAGAAAGTCTTGTCACCTTCCTTTACTGTTTGCGCTAGTGTTTCCTCGGTTTGGACCTTTGCCTGCCTTACTACCTTCCCTGCTTCCCTTAGGGAAGTTTGGTATGTCTTCCTACCTTCATCCCACTCTGTTCCCTTATATTTCCTGTAGGCCAACCTTTTGGCTCTGACACTTTCTGCTACTGTTTTTGAGAACCAAAGTGGTTTCTTTCTTCTTTTGCACTTCCTTTTCTCTCTAGTACAATGGGATGTTGTTTCAAGTACTGCATCCTTAGTGCTTGCCCACTTTGCCTGTACCCTTTCATGTGTATTTGTTTTTGCCAGGGCTAGCTTAACTCTGTTGGCCATCTTATCAAAGTCAGCTCCTCTAAAGTCCCATATGTTTGCTTTGGAATGGGATGATTTAGTTCTAGTGGCCAAATTGAACCATACCATGTGATGGTCACTGGCCCCCAAGTGACCTTCTACCTGGAGATCTGTGATCCTTTCCCTGTTGGTCAGTATTAGATCTAGGATAGTCCTGTCTCTTGTGGGTTGTTGTACCAATTGTTTGAGTCTTCCCCCTGCAGGGAATCCACCATGTGTCTAGTTCTGGCAGATGTTCCTGCTGGTATTGACCAATCTGTATCTGGCATGTTGAAGTCTCCCATTATCAGACCCTCCTCTTTAGCTGTTATGTTTTGTATATCTCCTAACAGTAATATATCTATGTCCTCCCCTCTGGTCTGGGGGCCTGTAGACATACTCACTTCTTATGGTTGTTCCATTTTGTGTTTCCAGGGTGACCCACAGTTTGTCTGGCTCCTTATGTGTATTCTGAATTTCTGTAGCTTTGATATTTTCATTGACATACAGGGCCACTCCAATGTTCCCAATTTTTTATAGTATAAACTCAGCATTTTCCCAGTGCTACTTACAGCAGCATGGCCCACTTGTTCTGCTCAATCACAGCTCAAAAACACAGCCTAGCTGGACTTCTTCTCTGAGCCCAATTTAATTCTTGCAGTGTGTAAAAAAAGGGGGGGGATGGTAGAGTGGCCCTGTATGTCAATGAAAATATCAAAGCTACAGAAATTCAGAATACACATAAGGAGCCAGATGAACAGTAACTTGGAAGAAGGCATCAGGAGAAAGGACTGCTGTGTGGCTGGACTTCTCTGCTGGGTCTAAACTGTATTTGGACCTTTAATTTAGGGTAAAAAAAAAACTAACAAACAAAACAAAACAAAAAAGTGTGTGTTTGTCTGAGTTAACTGAACTGAATGGTTATCTGAACAGTTATCTAGGTGTAAATCTCAGCTGATTGAAAGGACTTGATAGCTGTGAGGTTTAAATTACTTGTAGAATGATCTACTAAGTAGGGGGAGTGGCTTAGCTAGAAGGAAGCTACATTTAAAGACTGCCTTAGAAAGATTCTGCTAGTAGTGTGGCAGAAGACACCAGGAGAAAGGATTGCTGTGTAACTGGACTTCTCTATTGGGACTATATTGCCCTCCTTCCCTCCTCTCCACCCTCCCACCCAAAGCTAGTTCTTCTTTTATAGGCACAGGATTTGACTGACAACAGAACTTCCTGTTTGGCAGCAGGAAGTGAGTGATCACAGAGCCACCAAAGACCCACCATCCTAGAAGGGAAAGAGTAGTTCTCTGGCCCCCTCTAGCTGCTGAAGGTCTGCCTCTGAGCAAGTAAGGGGTCTACTGAGAAATATAGGATATTCTTGTCTCAGAACAGGACAATCAGGAGCTTAAAGGGCACACAGACAGAAAGTAAGGAGAGAGAGAAAAAAACAGAGGAAAGAGTAAGGACTGCAAACAGTAAAGGGGACAGAAATAAGACATGATGGAAGTGGTGCAGTGCAGTGGCTGTGGAGCAGCAGTCTTCCGGGAGATGTTCTGGAGGATGCGGTGTTGTCCCATCTGCAGGCACCTCTCTGGGCTGAGGGAGGAGGTTGCTCATCTCCAGGCTGAGTTGGCCAGGATTTGGGGGACCTCATCTTTCATCCAGGGACCACCAGTGCCACTGCCGTTGCCTCAGAGGTTGTCAAGAAAGATGAGTGGTTGGACCACAGTGGACTCAGGGAGGGTGAGGGTGGTGGAACAGAGATGCATCCCTCCAGTTGTACCTCTCCACAATTCCTATGCCATTCTGGCAAAGTGTGGTTCCTCTATGGAGGCACCTGCAGTGGAGACCAAGGAGGACGCTGGGAACCTCCACAAAGGAGACCCACATGAGGGTGGCAGGGGATCCTGCAGGGGAAGGAAACAACTCCTGGTGGGGGACTCCATTGTTCGGAAGGTAGAACTGGGGAGGAAGGGGAGAGGGAGGTAAAGTGCCTGCCTGGCGCCATGGCTTGGAAGGACAGGGAGCAAATCCTCAGGATTGCCGGAGCAGCTGCACAGGGGAGGGAGCTGGATGTCATTGTCCACCTAGGGACAAATGACCTGGCTAAGAAATGGATTAGAGAAGTGCAGGAAGAGTTTGTGGGATTGGGGAGGAGCCTTAGACAAGTAGCACGCACGGTAACCTTCTTGGAGGTGCTGCCCATCTATGGTGTAGGAGAGGCTAGGGTGTTCCGCACCATGGGATTCAATCAGTGGTTGAAAAACTGGTGTGGAGCTCAGGGATTTGGCTTCATTGGGGACTGGGAGTCCACCTGGTGTGATGCAAGCCTATACTGGCATGATGGTCTGCATCTGTCCAGGAGGGGAACCAGGGCCCTAGGTGATAGGCTTAAATGTTTCATTGGCAAGCATTTAAACTAGCCAAGGGGGGAGGCACTGTAAAGGAGCAGGGAAATCCTAGCCCCCCAAAAAATCATGGTAGTAAGTGCGGTAAACACCAGCATAGAGGTGTCAATAGGGAGAAGGACAGGGGTAAATGGAGAAAGTGACAAAGGCAAGAAGGATAGGGATGAGGCAAAAAGGAGTAAGGCCATCAGGAAATGGAAGGTAATGAGTACCAATGCCCGTAGTCTGGGCAACAAGCTCCCTGAGCTGGTGGCCTTGATGGAAGAGGGTTACCTGGATATCATAGCAGTCACAGAAACATGGTACACAAAGAACCATGACTGGGATGTTAACATACCAGGGTACATAACCTACAGGAGAGACAGGCAGGGGAGAAGAGGGGGAGGAGTAGCTCTCTATGTAAAGGAAGGGATAAAAGCAACTGAACAGAAGAGTAAACGGGGAGGAAAGCAGGCACTGTGGGTCACCTTGGAGACTGGAAAGGGCACCACAGTCCACACAGGGATTGAGTACAGACCCCCATGTCAGGGGGAGGGAATGGACAAGGATATGATAGAAGGCATTCTTAGAATGTCAGAGAAAGTGGAGATACTGCTGATGGGAGACCTGAATATGCCAGATGTTAACTGAAGCACATTTGCTGCAGCCACATCCAAGAGCAGGGCCATTCTTGATGCCCTACAGGTGGCAGGCCTCAGACAACTAGTTTTGGAACCCACTCGTGAGGGAGCAATCTTAGACCTCATTCTCTCAAATGGGGGCAGTGAGAGGATCTCAGATCTAGAAGTGGGTTTCCATCTGGGAACAAGTGACCATCAAACAGTGTGGATCACGTTAAACTCAGCTACAGAGTCAAGCCATACAAAAGTGAAGTTACTGGACTTTAAGAGGGCTGACTTTGGCAAGATGGGTGAGTGCCTCAGAAAAGCACTAGCAAACAGGCTAGAAGGAGGTGTGGAGCAACAATGGGGAATCATCAAAACTGCCATCACAGAGGCAAAAAGCCTTTGTGTGAAGCAAATAAACAAATCAAAATGGAAGAAAAAGCCACTATGGTTCTCAAAGAGGAGGCTGTGAAACTCAGGAAGAATAAGATAGCATTCTGGAAGTATAAGGAAACACAGAAGGAGCAGGACTGAGAGCTGTACCAGTTAAGGCAGAAGGAAGCAGGAAGGGAAGTCAGAATAGTGAAGCCCCAAACTGAGGAAAAGATAGCCAACTCAGTTAAGAAGGCAGATAAAACCTTTTATACATACATCAGCAAACGTAGAAAGACAAAGGGAGGGATAGTGAGGCTGAATAGAATGAACAGTGGGTGGGCAGAGGGGGGACAGTGTAAAAGCAGGGATTCTGAATGAATATTTCTGCTCAGTATTCACAAAAGAGGTGGGGGATGTGCCTAATCCAATTAACAGATGCACTCTTGATGGGGGGGGGTCGATCCCAGTCCTTTCACAGAAGAAAGGATTGTGCAAGAACTCCTAAAACTGAAGGTGAACAAAGCAATGGGGCCTGATCAAATTCACCCCAGAATTCTAAAAGAATTAAGGGGGGATCTAGTGAAACCACTGGCTACTCTTTTTTAATAAATCATGGGAGGATGGTATGGTACCCGAGGACTGGAGGAAGGCGGATGTGATTCCCCTTCACAAAAGTGGGACCAAGACAGAGGCAGGAAACTACAGACCTGTCAGTCTGACCTCTGTGGTAGGGAAAGTGATGGAGTCACTTCTGAAGGAAAGAATAGTTGAGTACCTAGAGGCCAGTGGGGCACAGGACCCAAGGCAGCATGGGTTCACAGTGGGAAGGTCATGTCAGACAAATCTAATAGATTTCTTTGACTGGGTGACCAAAGTAGTAGACCAGGAAGGGGCTGTGGACATGGCCTACCTAGACTTTAGCAAGGCATTTGACACAGTCCCACACAAAAGATTAATAGTCAAATTAACCAGCCTGGGAGTGGGTCACAGGGTGGTAGCCTGGGGGTAAAACACTGGCTGAACAACAGGACACAGAAGGTAATTGTAAATGGAGTCAACTCTGAAGAAAGAGGGGTTACTAGTGGGGTACAGCAGGGTTCAGTATTGGGTCCAGTCCTTTTTAATGTCTTCATAAGTGACATTGCAGAGGTACTGGAAGGAAAAGTATGCCTCTTTGCAGATGACACAAAGATCTGCAACAGGGTTGATACACAAGGGGGGCGTGAAAAGGATGAGAAGGGACTTGGAAAGGTTGGTGGAATGGTCAGAACTATGGCAGCTAGGATTCAATGCAAAGAAGTGCAAAATAATGCACCTGGGAAACAAATACCCAGGGGAAGAATATACAATGGGGAGTGGGAGGTAGTAACAACAACAAAAAAGAAAAGGGACCTGGGGGTAATCATATCAGATGACCTTAAGGTTAGCAAGCAATGTGAGAAGGCAGTAGGGAGGGCTGGGGGTATACTGGGATGCATAGGGAGAGGCATCACCAGCAGAAAACAGGAAGTTGTTATCCCTCTGTACAGACAGTTGGTGAGACCCCATCTGGAGTACTGCATCCAGTTCTGGAGACTCCATCTCCGCAAGGACATAGACAGGATAGAGGCAGTCCAGTAGAGGGCTACTAAAATCATGCAGGGTCTGCAAGAGAAGCCATATGAGGAGAGACTAAAGGAGCTTAATATGTATACCCTTGAGGAAAGAAGGGAGAGGGGGGACATGATAGAAACTTTTAAGTACCTCAGTGGAATCAACAAAGTCCAAAAGGATAGCATCTTTCAGAAAAAGAAATGTGCAAGAACAAGGGGACACAATTTAAAGATGGGGGGGTTCAGGGGCAATGTGAGGAAGTATTATTTCACAAAGATGGTAGTGGATGCATGGAACAGCCTTCCTGAGGAGGTTGTGGGGTCTAAAACTGTGGGAGAATTCAAGAATGCATGGGACAGACATAAGGCAATTCTTGTCGTGGGTAGGAAGAAATAGGCTATTGGTTAACTAGGATCTGTGGCCTATCCTGTAGGTAAGGAAAGACTAGATGGGCCAAGCGGTCCTTATCTGCCATCAAAGTCTATGTTTCCATGTTTCTATGTATATCTTTAAAGCTTTTAATTAAAAGTAAGTAACACCTAGTAACTTTATGAAATCAGCTGATGATTGTACAATAATTAATGTTAATTGATAAGTTTAAACCATTATTGAGAGATTTTACTGTTGTGCTCTTTATATTTTAAATTTCAGTTGAGAATATAACAAGAGATTCTAGGAGCTTAAGTCCAGAACTGTCTAAACTTTCAAGAACTGGGAGGTCATCAAGAATATCAAGAATCTTAAGAATTTTAAGAACTTTAAGAACATTAAGGACCACAAAATTGGATACAGGCATGGCTACAGGGGAAACTTTATAACAGGACTTTCTTGAATGCTTAAGTGCAAAGAAAGTGCATCATTTGTCTCTTACCCTAGCAAACAGATCTTGAAAGTTGATTCATAGACCTCAAATGTAGAAGAAAGAAAGAAAGAATAGGAGTGCGAGCTGAGAAGAGATCAACTGTGTAGAAAATAATCATAGGAACCTTGATTCCAGAAAAATGACTTGGGACTGCAAAGCTGTAAGAAATTTTTCCAACATCTAAAAGGACACTGGTCATTTATGTTTACTAGCACTATTTTATCTGGACTTTATACTACTTAGTAAATGCTTGATTGTTAAGATAGGAGTTTTTGACTTCTTTTGACTTTCTTACAACTCTCTTACAACTTATAATTGCTAGATTTTCTGAATTGCTAGAGGTAATAGAAAGATGCACAGGAGCTAAAAGTAGATACATATAAATTAGTTAAATTAGTGTGCAACTTAGTCTCATATCATTTATAACTGTGTAACACTGTGGTTGATTGATTTAAAATTGTAATGCTGATGGGAACAAGAAGTGGTAAGGACCTTGTAGACAATAGTAGTTCAAAGGAGTCAATTGAGAAACCAGAAGTTAAACTTAATATGCAATCTGTGAAATCAAGAGGAAGGCCAAGTAAAACAACAGGAAAACTGGAGCATCTTAAAGGGGATGGTATATGATCAATAGAAATAAAAAGGGGACTAGAAATATATAATGATCCCACATCTATCCATTTAGATGGACACAAGGTGGGGCAGAATCATATAAGCAAACATAGTTTATTTAAACCCCAAATGATTTAACCCTTAATTAGTGACATATTTTATATAAACAAGGCATAATAAAACAGTGCTGAGACCAATAATGGATTGAGTAAGTCTGATACACATGCTCCAATGCAATCATGTAATCAAAAATAAATAAATAAATAAATAAATATACAAGATCTGGACATAGTGAAATTAGAGAATAAGGAAGTGAACAAGATGGTTGAAGAAATTAGGGAAACTATGCAGACAAACAAAAGAACAGAACAAATAATGAAAGAATACAAACAAGGTCTGAATTTTGCGTTTACCTTTGAGGAACCACCAGCCCAAGATGCTCTGGATCAAATTAATGAGTCAAGTTGGATATCTGAAGAAGCTACACAATTAATGAGTCCAGTAGAGTCATTCACCCTTAATATGGAAAATTTAACAATGGGGGTAATTAATGCTTTAAGAGATTCTCTCTTGACAAATGTTATGATAGATGAACAGCTTCTTCTAATTAGACAAGACCTGTCATTTGTCAAAGGCATCTGCATAGAGAACAGAAAATACATTTCCTTTCTAACCCATAATTTAAAACAGGATAGGGAACAATTAAAAACTCCTAGATTGATTAAGTCACAAATTACCAACCTAGATGAGGACAGTAAGAGGCCAGAGAAAGAATCAAGGCCCATCCAAATAGTAGATCTTATAGAGACTACCCCTACCTCAAATGATTTTCGCATCAGTTCATTGATTTTAGGCTTAGAGCCATTCTCAAACTCAGATACTGAATTGGTTATGTTACCAGATGAGAGTATTAGGCAGATTTCTATAGCAATGGAATTCAGATCTGCCAATAAACAGGTTTGGGAGAAAGGAATTAAACAAGAAAGGGAGAAAAAGGACAGGCAGAAGTGGAAAGTTAACACTCGAAAGATAAGTCAGGCACCTAATTTTAAAGAAAAAAATGAGAATGAACCATCCCTAGAAAATAGGGGGAAGCAAGGAGAAATAGAGCAAATGGATTCTCTTATTGAGTTAGGGATTCAAGAATCTGCATGACAGAAGGAAGATGGAAAGAAAGGAGAAGAGAAAATTAGTAATGCAAAGCCCCCCATGGTAAAAAAACAAACAAGAAAATAATGAAAAGAATATGATTAAGACAACCCCCCCAAAAAACAAGAGCCCCCCAAAAATTTAAAATCCACGAAACTAAAAAGGCTAAGGGGCATGGTGATTTACAGTTCACTATTACATAAATGTGTAATAACAAGCCTATAAAAGAGAAAGAAACAGAGGAGCTCCTTTCAGAATAGAATATAAAACTGAAGGGAATCAGGACAAAGATAAACATATCAACCAAAAAGAAATAAATAATGATGAAAGAGAGAAGGAATTTAATAGATAATCTAAAAAATTAGGAAACATTCTTAAAAGAACTTTAGAATAAAAACTGTGTGTTACCTTTATACACGGTGACTATAATACTGGATGAGTCTGAGGAAAAACCTTCACACCTGAAACTATTTTTAAGGACAATTCTATAGGGAAATAAAAACTATGCACCAATGTTAAATCAACAGTCATTAGACCACTAGAGAATGTGAAGCTGGTCCTTTTAATTTTGGACCAGTACTACATACACAAGGCAACAGGAAACCAAAAGAATAAGATAAAAACTCTGGATTTTGAATTGAAGAGTGTGGTGAATAATAAAGTTTTATTCCCAGAATGCTATGATGGGCTAAAAACCCAGATAAGGGTAAAAAATAGTCACCTATTTCAATATTCAGGATAAACAACTTCCTAAATGAGTCTAAGAAAAAATTAAGGACAAAGACTGTGGAGCTACTTCAGAATTTACACAGACTCAAAGACTTAAATTTGGCAATAAAGAAAGTGATACGATGGGAGTAAAATGGCCAATAGACAATTTGGGTAAATAATGAATCAGACTATCAGCTGACCTTGTCCAAAGCTTCCATGCTAGATAAAGTAGACATTCATTTATTTGGAGAAGAAGACACTCAAACTCCAGGTGAAGTTGTGCTAAGATATGACCAATGGTTGAACTTCATACAAACATCAAATAGATTCCAGAGTCTTCAAGATCAAACTGAAGAGTGACAATTAGATGACACTGTTCATAAAACAATTTAAAACCACTAAAGTGAATAGAACAGAAAACAATAGGGGACAAGATTACAATATTTTATCCTGGAACATTGCAGGGATAAAAGAAAGACTAGCTGATCCATTGTTTCTTGATTATTTGAAAAGTTTCAACTGTATTTTCTTGCATGAAACCGAGACAAAGGAGACTATTAATATAAATGATTATAAAACTTTTAAACAAAGGAGCCAGAATTGAAAAACAAATTGGTAGGTTATCAGGTGGCTTGGTGACTTGGTGTAAAATTCAGAAGGAGTTCAGACTGACTGAAATTCAGCCTGATTCTGAACAATATTTTGGGCATTAAGGTAACAGAAAATGGCAGGGTAGTGGTAATTTTAAATGTATATATTCCTCTTGTAAGTTCTAGGTATATGGAAACGTGCTATGGATAAACTTGAGAAAGTAATTGATGAATGTACACAGAGTAACCCAAACTTGGGTATTGCATTATTGGGAGATATCAATGCTAGGGTGTGGTGGTACCTGGAGCCTACCCCAGAAATGAGAGAAGCATGTGCAGCCCAGGGTCAAAACTCCATAGTTCTAGGGTACAAATCTTTAGATCACAGGGCATCTGTTAGGGGAAGGAAGCTATGTAACATGCTGGAAGACAACAATTTGATCTTATTAAATGGAAGAGCTAAGGGGGCTCCATTAGGTGCAATTACGTATATAGGAAGAAGGGGTGCATCAATATTAGATTTGTGCTGGATAAGGTATGATATGGTACCACTGTTCAGAGACCATAGGATAGCTGACAGAGCAGAAAGTGAGCACAGTCTTACATAGGTCCACTTAGAATTATTGCCCAAGAAACAACTGCAAGTAGTAAAAGCAGAATAATTAGGGTTAAAAAAGGGGCTAAATGGGAGATGATAGATAACTTCTCATCCAATCAATTACTTATGGACTGTGGTGCAAGGGACGAGATAAGGAATATTACTATGAATTAATTTCCAAAAAGAAACATACAGGATCCCGAAAAAACTCTGGGAAAGATATCAGCCATTTTAATAAAGGCATCCTACATAAAAGAAGTAAAAGGAAGTAAATGGTATGATAAAGACTGTAAATTAGCTAAAAATTAATAAGGCAGCAAGATATGCAAGAGATAATCCAATTAAAGAGAATAAAATTAATCTTAATAAGCTCAGGAAAGACTATAAACGCTTGTTAGGCAAAAAAAGGAAAACTTATAGGATAGACCTGTGGAAAGAATTTGAGAAAGCTGTTTGGTCAAATGACAGCAGCAAGTTTTGGCATATGGTAGCAAACGGATGGAAGACATACTCGGATGAGATAGAACATTATATAGATCCCCACACATGGGAAACTTACTTTAGAGACTTATTCTATGATACAGAGATATGCGCTCTACATACCACTGAAAAAGAGTGAATTCCCCTTAAAAGGGAAATAACAGAAGGGGAAATAATGGAAGCATTAAGCCTATCAAAAAAGCACAAGGCACCAGGCCCAGATGGAATCCCCCTGGATATAATTTTGAACAATCCAGAACTTTGGGTCCCCTGCCTAAAAAAATATATATAATCACATAATTAAAGCAGGGAAAATAAGTTACGCATGACCACCACATGGTGTGGTTCAGCATGGAGACATGGACTCAAGCCACACAAGGGCAAGAGTATTAGATTTCAAGAGGGCAGATTTCACTGAAATGGGTAGATGTATACAAGGGCCCAGATATTCAAAAGAGTTGAGCCATGCGCAATAGGGTTGCACCTGTGCAAGTCCGAAATTGCTCCATTCTGCGATATTCAGCAGAAGGCAGTTACACCCCCAAAATCATGCTGAGCAACAGCGCAATGATAATGAAGGCATGCGCAACTGAAGGGGGAGGAACCATGCATAAATGGCACAGTGCGATATTCAACGACTTGCGCCATGCGCAATAGAGGAGCAAGCGGAAGTTGCGCCATAGTGGAAATGAGCCAAAATAAAAAGGAGCAAGGGAGAGGTGCAAGAACGCTACAGGGAAGCCACATGTGTCAGAAGCAGAGGCAGACAGACAGGTCAGGAGGCACAAACAGGGAAGGCCAGGGAAAGGGCAGTCTGAACAGCCAGGCACAGGGAAGGTGTGGGGAGCCACACAGCACAGAGGCCAGCACATGCAGGTGTACCTGGTGCAGGGGAGGTAGCAGCCAGGACAGCAGGGGTAATACAGCAACAGCTGCCGGGGGGGGTGAACACAAGCCAGGGACATGGCCAGTGCCACCTTCCACATGGAGGCAGTAATGAGGGGGGTGAGAAGGTGGGTGGCAGGGGGGTGTGGCCGTGGAAGGGCCCATCGGTGGTATGCCCCCAACAGGCAGTACCGAGCCCGTATCAGCTTTGAGTTGTACACTAATACTGAGATTGTGGGCCAGTACAGCCTGAATAGGGCAATTCTGAGGCGGCTCTGTGAGCTGTGCAGTGATGTGATGCAGGCACCCACACGACGGAGCCATGCGCTGTCAGTATAGACTAAGGTAACAGCCTGCATGTGCTTGCTGGCCATGGGTACCTTCCAGAGACCTACTGGAGACACTACAGGCATAACCCAGTCAGCCACGTCATGCCACCTTACCCAATTCCTCAGCGCACTGCTGCCACATGCTGCAGAGTACATCCATTTCCCCAGCACTGTGGCGGAGTGCACAGCAAACATACAAGAGTTCCACAGGGTAGCACGTATACCTGGCATGCTAGGGGCAATAGACTGCACCCATGTGGCCATACGCACACCACCTGGCCCCGAGGGGGCCGCTTACATAAATTGCAAGGGCTGTGCCAGCATCAACTGCCAGGTGGTGTGCGATGCCAGGGGGTGCATCATCAATGTCTGTGCCACGCACCTTGGGGAAGCATATGATTCTTTCATCTGGCACCAGTCGGCACTGTGCCACAGATTCAAAAGTGGGGACATCCCCACTGGCCACCTAGTGGGTGAGTATGCAAACCACATGGACAATCATAGGGCCTGGGGGGGCATGGCCAGAGGTGGCATGGGTAGCGGCCCTCATGGCCTGGGGCAGGGCGATGCTGATCACAAAACTAACCTCCGTCCTCTACACACAGGTGACAGTGGATACCCACTCCGTCCCTGGCTGCTCTTACCCTACCGGCGGCCCATGACCCCATTGCAGCAATGCTACAATTATGCTCTCGCCACCACACGTAATGTCATCGAGTGGGTGTTTGAGATGCTGAAGGCACATTTCCGTTGCCTGGACACCTCTGGCAGTGTCCTATAGTACAGCCCCTCAAAGGCCTGTGGGATATTCCTGGCCTGTTGCATCCTGCACAACATGGCCAACGAATGTGGGATAGCTGTACAGGTCAAAGAGGGGGACAGCGATGGGGATGATGGGGACGCCGGTGACGATGGTGATGGGCAGCCCCCCCTTGGCCGACGGGACCCCCGACTGCTCCGGCTGGCACAGCTGCACCGGGACACCATCATGTAGGAGCACTTCAGCCAACCTAGATAAGTCATGGGGCCATGCAAAACCACCAGTGGCCAAGGCACAACCCACAAACATGCATGGACACACACCAGGGGTACATGCCGTCAAGGGAAGTGGAAGGGCACAGAAGCACACACACAACCAGGGATGGGTGAGGATTAACATGCCACACCGAAGGACACACACACACGATCACACACAATGCAACAAACATGAACAGAAGGCAGAAGGCACACTGACCCAGAATGCACACCCTAGCAACACACATGTCCACAGGCCACCACGCCCACTGCCTGTCCATGTGCATGTGTCAGATGCTGAGCACCATTGCACATTGGTGTACAGCGCAATGCGGGCATCATCATGCACACACAACTGCAGACAGCAGCCGGGAGGGTGTGCAGGTGGACTGTGTGTCCATGTGCAGGGCTGGGCACCCACCCGTGTACTGCCTACTGAAACACACAATGCACACAGGGCAGCACCAGACAGTAGCCACACTGGGAGACAGGTCAGTCATGCAACACAGTGCCCTGGCCACCATGGATGCATGTGTGGCCCCGCTGAGACCCCCCAGCACTGACAGGCTGACCACTGGCCTCATGGGGTGGCACCGATGGTCCCCCAGGGGTTCCATTGCATGAACGCGACCGTGCTCATGCAGGGGTCTGCAGCACACCGAACATGCCTGCACCAGAAGTGCTTGGGATGCCCACAGCTGAACCCGATGTTGACAGGGTGGGAGTTGCATGACGCTGGGAATGGGGGGTAGATAGTGCACTGCGTGGTGTCCACGATGCATGGGCACCTGACTGTGTGCCCATTGTGGCCATGACAGCAATGAATGCCTGTCCATGCCTGTCAATGGCAGCGGTCACATCCTTCCGCAAACAGTCCATCCCTGCCAGGATTAGTGCGGTGTCCCTCCTGCGACACTCCTCTGCCTGCTCCAGAGCCACATGCAGTGCATCCATGGACGTCACAAGCTGCATCTGCTGCTGGACCAATGCTTGCTGTAGGCAGGTGTGCTCATCCAAGGGGTCATCAGCCTCCTCGGCATCCTGTCCCTCAGGATGTGCATGGCCCTGATGATCAGCACCCCTTGATGGTGGGTGCTGCACACCAGAACCAGGTCTGGGCATGTCCACAGGTGCTGCACAGACGCCACCACTAAACCCTGTACCCCCAAGCCCATTGGGCGACTGCTGATGCTGCCCCTCTGGCTGCCACTCCCCAGGGCTCAGTGGTGCCACTGCAGTGGCCACAACAGTCCCACTGTCCTGAACAGACACCAGTGCTGCCCCACTGGTGCTGACAGGCACAGCCTAGGACTGTGCTGATATGCAGGCCTCCACGGCGGCACCACCCATGGCCATGGGCGCGAATTGCCCTGCTGTGTGGCCATCCCATGGCACACACATGTCACTGCCCATGACAGTTGTTTCATTATCACTGGTGACGGACTCTGCACTGGTCACAGCCACAGCGTGCTGGCATCCGTGGATGCCAGCACGCTGGGACACAGGCAGGGCTTCCTCCACACCTGTTACAATGACATCAGTGGGGACAGCCAGGCGGTCCCACTGTCGCAATGATCCACATACACCTGTGGAGGTGGATAGTCCCTCCTCCGACTCCAGCCGACTGTCCACAGTGGACAGGCCCGCAACTGCTGACCCATGCAGACACTCAGGATCTGTAAGGGAAAGCAAAGTCACGTTACTGCGTGTGACCTACCCTATCCCCCCATAGACAGACCATGACTTACCATGCAGTGATGGGCCACCACCCATCTGGCAGCCACCACCCGGAACACCCTCAATGGCACTGCATGCTTCCAGCAAGCCTCTCCTCCTCTGGGGTCAGCTGTACCACCTCCAGCTGTCCCCCACCTGTTGCAGTATGTGCTGCCCTGATGGCAGCCACCTTCTCCTTTACCCTCATCCTGTCCATGCCCATCTTTTTCCTACACTCCTGCACGGAGCGCTGGTGGCTGCCATGCAGGTTCACAGCACGTGCCACCTCCTCCCATGCAGCAGCACGGGCTTGAGGGGTTCCCCGCCATCCACTGAGAAGCGGCTCCTGATCCAGGTAGGCCTCGAACAGGGCCTTGGTTTCAGCCTTTGTAAAGTTCGGCCTCCTCCTCCTCCCACCTCTGTTTTCCTCCTCTCCAACAACCTGCTCGGTCATTATGTAGCCTGTAAGAATGGCAGTTGTTACCTGTGACTGTGCAGTCTCATGCATGTCCCTGAATCCACAGTCCACACTCCCAAACAGCATGCAACTCACCAATAAACTGCAGTAACTGACTATGGCCACTGCAGTACATTGTCGCACTTTTATAGCGCAATCCATGCAAATGAGGCGAGGAGCAACTTTAAGTAGATGCAAATTGCAGTGCTGCACCATTGAATGGCCGATGAGATGATTTGCATATGACGGCTGAATATCATGTTGTTGCGCTTTGCTCAATTGTGTTGAATGTGCTGAGCCAATGGCGCAGTCCTGTGACATGCGTAGTACACCTCACTGCGCATGCCCGGGTTGCTGACACAGGCTTCTGCTATGCTGATGATGTGCTGTGCATGGTAGGCAATGCAGGGCATGGCCACCATTGTGCCAGTGGCACTATAGCGATGGTCACTACATGGCCCTGTGGCACTGGGCCATCATAGGTGCAATGGCCCAACTGCTCAGTAGTCTGCTATGGCGCTGGCACAGAGGCAGCCAATCACGCTACATGCATTGTCTTCCAATGGCATTGTGCGTGGCCATGCGCCAGAGACCCTTGACCCTGTGCCCAACCTTTGCCCCCTAGGGGCCATGTGTCAGGCATGGGTGCACCTCTATTGCACTGTTCGGTAACAGTGCAATAGGGAATGGCAGCACTGTACCGCACAGCAGCTGCACATGGGGAGCCATGCTGCAGAGTGCCATATTGCCTACTATAGCTGCAAGGATGGCTTGCAGACAGGCAGTGCAGTGGACAGCAATTGAGCTTGCCAATCTGGTGGCAATTGTTGAGTCACACCATGGTCCTCTCTTTGGGGAAGCTCCCCTGGACAGGGCCAGGACCCAGGTGTGGCAGGAGGTGGCCACTGCCCTGGAAGAGGCCACTGGATGGGGGAGATGCACAGAGCAGTGCAGGCACCGCTATGGTGACCTGCGGAGGAGGGAGCCGGAGCTACTGGCATGACTCTGGGCACGTGCCAGGAGGGGCATGGTGCCATGTCCAGGTAGGAGTTCCATCAACACACTTTTATCATCCATATGGGTCTCAGTGTTGTATGTGTCCAGCACATAGGGGAGGGACCGTATGGGGTTGGCTGTGGTGGTGTTCACAGGGTGTGGGGTGGGTGGGTCTGGCTGAGTAGGAGGGCACACTCCTTGAGGCAGGGGGACTTTGCTTCAGGATTGTACTGACGAACACTGCAGGTTGCGGGAAGAGTGGCGGAGGGAGGAGGACAGTGCAGCCAGGTGGGGCGAGGGCCATCACCGCCCACCTGACCGGCCTGATGAGGGTGAGTGCCATACATCCATGATTACTATTGCATGCTGTGTGACATTTTGGGCAGTGGGACATGGCCACCATTCATCGACACCACTGCCATGCACACAACTTGTTACAGTCAACACTGTCCAGAGGCTATGCATGTCTGGGAGTGCATCAGTAGTGGTCCAGGTGCATGGCTGTGCCACTGCCTTTGCACCACATAGCCGTGTCACTAAATGGCCACAGTGGTGCTGTGCGTGACTTGGTCAGTGGGTGTGTGCAGCATTCCACATGGCTGTATGTGCCTGGGTGGGCAGGTCCTGTGGACGTGATCACTGCGGGTGGTCACACACCATCACAGTGGTATGTCCCATGGCCATATGCCATGCTCAGTGGGCGGGCTGTATGGTGTTGTGCATTCACACCTATTGGCTGTACTCCCTTGTCCTAGGTACCTGCCATCTCAGGGACATATGGGATGCCATGCAGGAGATCCTACAGCTAGCCTGGGAATCCCTGGACATACTCCGGAGACTGGACATGACTGGGGTACTGAGGAGGCACAGAGGCCGGAGGTCATGAAGTGCTGAATGGCTGTCCCGCTAGAGATCCCTCAGTCCCTGACTTCCCCTACCCTCCTGGACCCACCCTCACACCCCTCCTATCCCATCCCATTTGTCCACCCCTGCCCCTACCCACCCCCACCTTGTTTGGTGCCCCCCCAAGCTTGTATATAGTTTTTATTCTTGTACATAGCTGACTATTATATTTTTTCAATACATTTGATTTTGATATGAATACTGTGGTGGTCTCTGATTTGCAGTGGGCTATAGGTGCTAAGCTGCAGTGGTGTGCATGGCATCGGGGTGGTGCAGTCATGGGTATGTGTGTGTGTCCATGTGGAGGTGACTATGGTGTGGGGGTAGCTATCAGTCAGTGTCTGTGGTGTGTGTGTGTTGTTCCCTTTGCACTGGATGACTGTGTGCAGTGGTCCATGGCATGTGCTCTGTGTCCATGGCACACCCATCGGCTCATCCATGGCCTGTGCAGCTGACACACATGCATGTCTGTGACCTGCACAGTCCGCTGGCATGTCAGTGGTGGCAGTCCCTGCAGGGCGGCCACTGTACCTGTCACTTTTCTGGGTTGCCCCTGTCACTGGTGTGGTGCATACCTGGCTCGGGTGGCTCTGTGGGCACCTCAATCGTTGTCCCACCTCCATGCTGTGCCTTGTGTGTGTTGCAGGGGATATGCCCCACTGTCTGTGACTTGTGCTCCGGGTGACTACTGGTGGTGTATGGGTCCACAGTGCCTGTGCAGGGTGGCTGGCACTCCAGTGCCATGGAGGACTGTGGGTTGTGTGTACACAGCTTACCCGGGCCCACAATGGGGGCTTGGTTGCCCCACCACTGCGTCCCTGTATTGGTGTGCCCTTGAGTATGGGTGGGTGTCTGTCCATACACTGTGTGGCATCCAGTGTGGTGCATCTTCCCGCACCACTGGGTGTCTGTGCTGGCTGTTGTGGCCAGTGGTAGGTCAGGGTGTGTCACTGGAATACTGTGCAGGGTGCTGTACCACTGGTGGTGGTGTCAAGAGCACGCCCTGTCCCATGTGGGGTACCTCTTGTGCCGACGCATAGTTGGTTTCTCAGCAGTACCTCGAGGGGAATGTGCATGGTGGCAATGTGTCTGCCATTGTTGCATTGCCGTGTGCTGCTACCCACTGATGGGTGCTCATGGTGGGGCTCTCTTGCATGGTTCTGTGGTGTACAGGGTTGCATTGACACAGTGGGGGTGGTGGCATGCATGGGGTTTCCTGCAGTGGTGGTCACTGCTCATGGGGGTGTGTCTGGGGGTCATGGTGCAGGGTATGCTCTCCACTGGGGGGATGGTGTGGCATGGGGTGGACTGCCCTCCTTGTGTGCCAGTCACAGCTTGCCAGTAGGTGTGATGGGGCACCATGGCCAGGCTGTGAGTTGGTTGCTGGTCTCCATGGGCCAGTGGTTATTCCAGCCCTCCCCCAATTGTGCTGTGCTTGGGGTGTGGAGGGGACAATGTCTGTTCTGCTGTGTGTTCCTGTGCCCATCTGTGGCATGGGTGGTGGGCCCCTACCTCCCTGATTGTGCTGTTACATTGATATGCAGCTGGGGGGCTCCCTGGTTGCACTATGGTGCCTCTGGACTGCTCAGCTGAACATCCCTTGTTGCGCTATGGTGCATCAGATCTGCTCAGCTTCCCCTCCCTAGTTGTGCTATGGCGCAGGTGGTACGATATTCAGTCGTTGGCTGTAGGTGCAATTTGGCCTGCTCCATTTTTGAATATCACGTCTTTTGAGCATGGGCTCAATAGACTTGCACTTGCTCCTGCTATTGCGCACTTTTTGGGTGCAGTTTGAATATCTGGGCCAAGCAGTCCTGGGGAAGGGAGAGGTAATAGAGGGGGTGGAAGAACAATGGGAGAAACTGAAAGGAGCCATAGTGGAGATAATAAACTAATGCATTAGGATAGTGGCCAAAGGGAAAAGAAGAAGGAAACCACTATGGTTCTCCATAGAGGTGGGGGACAAAGTCAGGGCTAAAAGGCAGAGTTTCAGGAAATATAAGAGGAGCCAAAGGGAGGTAGACAGGGAGCTGTACCTTGAATGTCTAAGGGAAGCAAGGAGGGCTGTTAGCAGGATGAAGGCAGACAGAAGAGGGCTTAGTACAGTATGTAAACAAAGGAGATAAGGCATTTTATAGGTACATCAGTGAAAGAAGAAAAAATGGTGGGGGTGAGCCTCAAAGGGGAGAAGGAAGAGTGTAAGGAGGGGGATCTGAACAAGGCATAAATAATGAACAAATACTTATGCTCCATATTCACTCAGGAGAGGGAGGGTCAAGGATCACAGTTGGGTTGCAGAGGCAATGTGGGGAGAAGTGGACACCAGTCCATTCACAGTGGAGAGAGTTCTGGAAGAACTCACAAAGCTAAAGGTGGATAAGGCCATGGGGCCAGACAGCATCCAACTGAAGATATTAAAGGAGCTGTGAAGGGAACTAGCAGCATCTCTGATAGCCCTGTTCACAGAGTCACTCAACACGGGTGTCATTCCAGAGGACTGGAGGAGGGCAGATGAAGTCCCACTGCACAAAAGTGACAGTAGGGTGGAGGTGGGAAACTACAGACCAATCAGCCTCACCTCAGTGGTGGGAAAGATCATGGAGACACTGCTGAAAGAAAGGATAGTGGCACATATGGAATCCAGCAGTGCTCAGGATCAGGGGCAACATGGATTCACAGCAGGAAGGTCATGTCAAATGAATCTAATAGATTTTTTTGATTGCGTGACTAGGAAAATAAATCAGGGAGGGGCAGTAGACATCGCCTACCTAGATTTCAGCAAAGTCTTCAACACCGTCCCACATAGAAGGCTGATTAACAAGTTGGGTAGTCTGGGCATGGGAGATAAGGTGGTGAACTGGGCTACAGACTGGTTAACAGACAGGAGACAGAGGGTGGTGGAAAATGGGGTACAATCTGAGTGGAGGGGGGGTGACCAGTGGGGTACCATAGGGATCAGTACTAGGACCAGTCCTATTCAATGTCTTCATTAGTGACATTGCAGAGGGGCCAGAAGGAAAATATTGCCTGTTTTCAGATGACACCAACATCTGCAACAGGGTGGATACTCCAGAAATGGTGCAGAAATTGAAGAGGGACCTGGAGAAGCTTGAAAGATGGTCGGAGAAGTGGCAACTGAGGTTGAATGCAAAGAAGTGCAAAATAATGCACCTAGGTAGAGGGAACCCTGGGGAGAGCTACAGGTTGGGGGGAGGCACTGACACTCAGCAAAGAGGAAAGGTAACTAGGGGTTATCATCTCTGAAGACCTTAAGGTATCAAAACAGTGCATATAGGCAGCAGGGAGGGCCAATAGCATGCTGGGGTGCATAGGCAGGGCTATCACTAGCAACAGTCAGGTGGTGGTGATGCCATTGTATAAACCACTGGTAAGGCCTCATCTGGAGTACTGCATACAGTTCTGGAAGCCATGCCAGAGCATGGATATAGATAAGGTGGAGACTATCCAGAGAAGGGCAACAAAGATGGTGTAGGGCTTGCACCACAAAACATATGAGGAGAGACTAAGGGACCTCAATATGTACTCACTGGAGGAGAAGAGACAGCAGGGGGACATGACTGAAACTTTCAAGTACCTCAAGGGCATAAACAAGGTGCAGGTGGGGGACCATTTCCAAAGTAGAAAAAGTACTAGAACAAGTGGGCACAATATGAAATTGGAAGGGGGTTGATTAAGAGGTAATGTGAGGAAGTTTTTCTCCACAGAAAGGGTAGTCAACGCTTGGAATAGTCTTCACCAAGAGGTAATGGGGGCAAACACAATGGAGGGGTTTAAGCATGTCTGGGACAGGCACAAGGGAAGCTTGAGAGGGGAGGGAGTGATGAAAAGCCATTGATCACATATGGTCAGTGGCCACACACAATGTATAGGACCTACGAGCAGGCATATTGGGCCTAGTGGTCCTTATCTAAATGAGACAGACATATAAGCCACTTGATTACATCCCAAAAATTATTTACCAAAATCCTACATAAAAGAATGTTAGAATTGATTAATGAAACAGAGATCATGGACTCAGGCAGGATTCATACCAGGACACTCCACAATTGACCAGTGATTTGTCCTGGCACATTTGATACACAAGTATACCAATATTAGAAAACAAAAACTTTATTGTGTATTTATAGATTTGAGTGCTGCTTTTGATAGAGTTAGAAGAGTCAAGCTATGGAAGGTACTGGAGAGTTACAGACTGGACCCTGTAGTGTTAAACATCTTAATAGCATTATATACAGACACAAGTACAAGGTATAATAAAGAAGGAGATAACACAATAAAATTCATAACAGATGCCAGATTGAGACAGGGATGTGTCCTATCTCCTATACTGTTTAATATGTATCTTAATAGGGTATTGGAAGGATTATATGACCCTGGGCTGCACATGCCGAGTGGGCTCTAGGCATTGCCCTTATTTAGCTTATGCAGACAATGTCATCTTAATTCCTACTAGCTATTTAGGGATACAGAGAAGTCTGAAAAAAATTCTATGAAGGTTGAATCGAGGCATCCTTGGAGATAAATTATGAGAAAACAAAATACTTAATATGCAATAAATTTCATGAAAGAAAGGGGCATGACTACAGCCTAATTTGCAATAACCACAACATAGAATGTGTTAGCAAGTTCTGTTACTTAGGGATAACATTTACATAAAAATCTGAACTGGAACAATCACATAAATCTTTTGGTACAAAAAAATCAAGAGATTTACAGAAACCGTGGAAAGATTCTCCTATAGGTCTGGAGGATACTCTATAAAGGGCTGCATGAGAGTATTAAATGCCAAAATAAAAAGCCAAATATTATATGTGGCTGAAATTTTTGGGACAACAGAATACAGTCTTTTTGGAAGTATTAATGAATACATTTTACAAAAGACTTCTGGGCCTTTCTATTGGGGCCTCCTCCACCTTAACGAGATTAGAACTGGATCAATTACCTGTAAGGCGTAGCATTGAACAGAGAATGTCCATATATTGGATAAAGGTTTACAGCATGAAAGAGACAAGAATACCTTGAATACACTTAGAGGAAACAATGAAATACATGCAAGAAGGCTTTTCTTACCCAAGTTTGCAGACTCTAGATAGTATATAGAAACCTATGGTTTACTGGGTTGTTTATATGACAGCTGTATAAACCCCATGGAGGTAATGGAAATATATATTAAGAATAACATTAGAGACATTCATACATAGAAAGAAATGGAAATTGGAAGAAACTGTAAATTCAGCACATGGTTGGCTGTTAACAAAAAAGTGATTTGGGAATGGAACCCTACTTATCTAAAATGAAAGATCAAAGTAAGAGAAAAATATTCACAAGATTTAAATTTGAATACAATGATAGCCAGAGACTTAGAGGAATATTTGGTAACAGCACGGAGATAAATTGTAAATGTAAGCTTGGGGAAGACAATTTAACACGTGTTCATACTTTGCCCCCTTTATGGCTTTGAGAGAAGCCTATACCTGAGTAACATTCTAGGAACCCTGGATATGGAACCCAGGTACCAGGTCACATTTATGTTAAAATCTAATAATAGGGAATTTTCTGGATAGATTAGCAAAGTTCTGTAAAATTATAGAACAAAAAAACTGTATTTTACAAAGCAATGAAGATATTACATAGGAGTATCATTATGGGATGGAGTAGATCATCTTGTATATTATGCAATAATTGTAAGAACACTAATTTAATGACTAAAAGTGATTTTTCACTCTGTAAAATTAAGGTTTTATGTGCTTGCTATCTGAAGTTTTTAATTTACTGCACTAACTTGTGTTTATTTTTGATACTGTGAATTTATAAATTGTAAAATTTTGCAATGACAATGTTGTTTGTCAATCAACAAAAATTGAACTGAATTGAACTATCTTGCCAGACATTGCTCTGAAACAATATAACTTACTCTAGTATAACTTCATCTTCTGGTGTTCTGATTGCTATTGTACCTGATAAAAAGACCTGCTGGGCCTGACAGCTTATGTACTAAACCACCTTTGTATCATCTTTGTACAAGACATATGTTGATCCAATAAAAGGTATCAAATTAACCAACAACTAGAAATACAGATGTGCTGTTAACATGAAGAATGCGTACCACATGCTTAATTGTGCAATGTTTGCATGCAGCTCGCATACACAAAGTGATCCTAAGTAAACCAGATCTAAAAAGCAAATCAGGTTAGCATGCTGTAAGCTTAACATGCACAGCAGGTAAGCTAGTGTGAACATCTTCTAAAAATTACATCAGGTTCACATGTTGCACGCATGACATGAGTGCAGCAGTTAAGCTAGTATCAACATCATTTAAACATCACATCAGGTTCATATGCAACACGCTTGCCAGGTGTGCAGCAGCTACTGTAAGCTGGTGCAAATCTCATCTAAAAAACACATACGTTTCTATTTCTTATACTGCTGCTAGCAATTAAAGTCATTAAAATACATTTTTATTTGGATTCCCATAAAAATGAGGTAAACTAATTAATGCTGATCCTTTTTCAAGTTGTTTAATGACTTTTGATTTGTGTAATTAAATCACCATTAGTTTGTAAAGTATCGTTTGCTTACTGCATTAAATGCCTAGGATATAGCCAATCAACATCCCCCATTCCAGATGTACGAAGAAGGGCCTCTGTGCTGTGAAGCCTATTCTTTTTGTCTTGGACCATGCAAATGCCCTATGCATATTTAGTGTTACAAATGTGTTTCTCCATGACTGTTTCATCTCACTTACTTTCCCTTTCTCATTCTGTATTGAGCATATACACTATTGCCATGCTCAGCACTCTTTGGCCCAGATATTCAAAAGGATTGCGCCATGCACAATAGGGTTGCTCCAGCGCAAGTCTGAAAATGCACCATTCTGTGATATTCATGGGAGGCAGATGCACCCCCAAATCATGCTGAGCAAGAGCGCAATGATAATGAATGCATGCGCAACTGAAGGGGGAGGAACCATGCATAAATGGCACAGTGCGATATTCAACAACATGCACCATGCAATAGGGGAGCAAGCGGAAGTTGCGTGATAGTGGAAATGAGCCAAAATAAAAAGGAACAAGGGAGAGGTGCAAGAACGCTACAGGGAAGGTACATGTGGCTGACCGATAGGCAGAGAAACAGGGCAGGAGGGACACACAGGGCAGGACAGGGAAAGGGCACCCTGAACCCACAGGCACAGGGAAGGTGTGGGGAGCCACAGCCAGTGCGGAAGGGGGATGTGCCACACAGCACTGAGGCCACCACAGGAAGGTGTTACCAGTGTAGGGGAAGTAGCAGCCAGGACAGCGGGGGAACACAGAAACAACTGCCGGGGGAGGGATCACAAGCCAGGGACATGGACAGTGCCACCATCCAGATGGAGGCAGTAATGAGGGGAGTGAGAAGGCAGGCAGCAGGGGGGCGCGGCCATAGAAGGGCCCTTTGGCGAAATGCCCCCAACAGGCAGTACTGAGCCTGCACCAGCTTCAAGCTGTACAGCGATACTGAGATTGTGGGCCGGTACCACCTGAATCGGGCAATTCTGAGGTGGCTCTGTAAGCTGTGCAGTGATGTGATGCAGACACCCACACGATGGAGCCATGCTCTGTCAGTGGAGACTGAAGTGACAGCTTGCATGTGCTTGCTCACCATGGGTACCTTCCAGAGACCAACTGGGGACACCACAGGCATAACCCAGTTGGCCGTGTCATGCCACCTCACCCAATTCCTCAGCGCACTGCTGCCACATGCTTTGGAGTACATCCATTTCCCCAGCACACTAGCGGAGAGTACAGCAAACATACAAGAGTTCCACAGGGTAGCACGTATGCCTGGCAAGCTAGGAACAATAGACTGCACCCATGTTGCCATCCGCACACCACCTGGCCCCGAGGGGGCTGCATATATGAATCGGAAGGGCTATGCAAGCATCAACTGCCAGGTGGTGTTTGATGCCAGGGGCCGCATAATCAATGTCTGTGCCACGCACCCTGGGGGAGCACATGATGCCTTCATCTGGCACCAGTCAGCACTGTGCCACAGATTCGAAAGTGGGGGCATCCCCACTGGCCACTTAGTGGGTGAGTATGCAAACCACGCGGACAAACATAGAGCTTGGGAGGGGCATGGACAGAGATGACATGGGTAGTGGCCTACAAGGCCCAAGACAGGGTGATGCTGGTCACCAAACTAACCTTCACCCTCTACACACAGGTGACAGTGGATACCCACTCTGTCCCTAGCTGCTCACATCATACCGCCGGCCTGCAACCCCATCACAGCAATGCTACAATGAGGCACTTGCCACCACACGCAATGTAATTGAGCAGGTGTTCGGGATGCTGAAGGCACGTTTCCATTGCCTGGACACCTCTGGCGGTGCCCTACAGTACAGCCCCTCAAAGGAATGCGGGCTATTCCTGGCCTGTTGCATCCTGCACAACATGGCCAATGACTGTGGGATAGCTGTACAGGTCAAAGAGGGGGACAGTGATGGGGACGATGAGGATGCTGGTAACGATGGTGATGGGCAGCCCCCAACTGGGCGATGGGATCCCCAACTGCTTCGGCTGGCACAGCTGCACCGGGACACCATCACAGAGGAGCACTTCAGCCAACCCAGGTAAGTCATGGAGCCATGTGCAACCACTAGTGGCAAAGGCACAACCCACAAACACACATGGACACACACCAAGGGTGCATGCTGTCAAGGGAAGTGGCTGAGCATGGAACCGCACACACCGCCAGGGATGGGCGAGGTCTAACATGGCACGTGGTCATACACACACACACACACACACACACACACACACACACACCTCACAAGACATGCACAAAGGGTGGGATGCTTGCCGACCCAGACCGCCACCCCTAGCCACACACATGTCCACAGACCACCATGTCCACTGCCTGTCATTGTGCATGTGTCAGACGCTGGGCACCATTGCACCATAGCATACAGCGCAACGCAGGCATCATCATGCACACACCACAGTGGACAGCAGCCGGGAGGGTGTGCAAATGGAACGTGTGCCTGCGTGCAGGGCCGGGTATCCCAGCCGTGCATTGCCTGCTGAATGACACAATGCACAAATGGCAGCATCAGACAGTAGCCATGCTAGGAGACAGGTCAGTCATGTGCCATAGTGCCACAGCCACCACAGATGTGTGGGCGGCCCCATCAATACCCGCCAGCAGTGTCAACTGACCACTGGCCTCATGGGGTGGCACCAACGGTCCCCCAAGGGTTCCACTGCGTGAACACGACCATGCTCACCCAGGGATCTGCAGCACACTGAACATGGCTGTGCCAGGTGTGCTCGGGATGCCCACAGCTGAACCCGGTGTCAACAAGGATGGTGTCGCACGATGCTGGGAATGGGGGTGGACATTGCACTGCGTGGAGTCTGCGATGCATGGGCAAAAAATGTTACTCTGTCAGTACTGTAATTGTAAATAATGCCTGTTCATGTCTGTCCTTTACTGTATTTGTCTACCCTCCACCCCCTGTAACCTGACGTGGAGCCTTTGCCAAAGAGTCTGTGACTCAAAGGATTGTAATTCCAATTGTACTCAATAAATAAATTAAATAAATAAATAAATTAAAATAACTGTGTGCCCGTTGTTACTATGACAGCTGTGAATGCCTGTGTCTGCCTGTCAATGTCAGCGGTCACATCCTCCCACAACTGGTCCATTCCTGCCAGGAGCAGAGCGGTGTCTCTGCTGTGCCACTCTTCTGCCTGGTGCAGAGCCGCACTCAGTGCATCCACCGCAGTCACAAGCCACATCTGCTGATTGACTGATGCTTGTTGTGTGCGGGTGTGCTCATCTAAGAGGTCATCTGCCTGATCGGCATGCTGTCCCTCAGGGTGTTTGCGGCCCTGATGCTCATTACCCCTTGAGGGTGGGCACTGCACACCAGGGCCAGGCCTGGGTATGTCCACAGGCAGTGCACTGACGCTGCCCCCTGACACTGTACTCCCATGGCCATTGGCCGACTGCTGATGCTGCCCCTCCAGCTGCCGCTCTCCAGGGCTCAATGGTGCTGCCACAGTGGCTGCAACAGTCCCACTGTCCTGGACACACACATCAGTGCTGCCCCACTGGTGCAGACAGGCACAGGCTGGGACTGTGATGACACGCAGTCCTCCACGGCTTGCACCACCCACAACCATGGCCGTAATGTCACCTGCTGTGTAGCCATCCTATGGCACACACGTGTCACTGCCCATGATGTTACCTCCATCATCATCGGTGACAGATCCGGCAGCAGCCCGAGTCTTAGCATGCCAGCATCCATGGATGCTGGCATGCTGGGACATGGGCAGGGCATCCTCCGCACCTGCTCCACCAACATCAGTCCAGATGTCCAGGTGGGCCCACTGTCACCCTGACCCCCATATTCCTGTGGAGGTGGATTGGCCCTCCTCCATCTCCATGTTACTGGCCTCAGTGGAGAAGCCCACCACCGCTGACCCATGCAGATGCTCAGGAGCTGTAAGGGAAAAAAGTAGTATTACTGCATGTGACCTATCCTGCCCTCCCCACTAAACAGACCATGACCTACCATGCAGTGATGGGCTACCACCCGTCTGGAATCCACCACCCGGAACACCCTCAATGGCGCAATGCTGCATGCTGCCAGAAACCCACTCTTCCTATGGGGTCAGGCGTTGCACATCTGGCTGTCCCCCACCGGTGGCAGACCAGGCTGCCCTGATGGCAGCCACCTTCTCTTTACTCCTCCACCTGTCTGTGCCCGTCTTCTTTTTGCACTCCTGCAGGGAGTGCTGGTGGCTGCTATGCAGGTGGACAGCACGCGCCACCTCCTCCCATGCAGCAGCATGGGCCTGTGGTGTTCCCTGGCGTCCACTGAGAAGCGTCTCCTGGTCGAGGTAGGCCTCAAAAAGGGCATCTGTCTCAGTCTTTGTAAAGTTTGGCCTCCTCTTCCTCCCATGACTCTGTTCCTCTTCCTCCACCACACGACTGGTCATGATTCATCCTGTGAGAATGACAGGTGTTACCTGTGACTGTGCAGTCCCATGCATGTCCCAAACACCACAGTCCACACTCCCAAACAGCATGCAACTCACCACAGTAGACTGCAGTAACCGACTATGGCCAGTGCAGCCCAATGTCATATTTGTATAGCACAACCCATGCAAATAAGGTGAGGCGCATCTTTAAGTGGATGCAAATGTAGTGACTGTGCCATTGAATGGCTGATTAGATGATTTGCATATGCCAGCTGAATATTACACTGTTGTGCTTTGCGCAATTGTGCTGAACGTGCTGAGCCAAGGGCGCAGTTCTGTGACATGCGCAGTACACACCTAACTGCGCATGCCTGGGGGTTGATGACACAGGTGCCTGCCGCGCTGCTGACGTGCTGTGCATGGGAGGTAATGCAGGGCACAGCCACCATTGTGCCAGTGGCACTACAGTGCTGTTCACATATATGGTGCTGTGGCACTGGAGCTTCGTAGGTGCACTGGGGCAACAGCGCTGTAGGCCGCAACAGGAGGTGGCACACAGGCACCCAATCCCGCTACACACATTGGGTTCCAATCGCGCTGTGACTGTCCATGCACCAGAGACTCTTGATCCTGTGCCCGACCTTTGCCCCCTAGGCATCATGCATCAGGCATGGGTGCACCACTATCGTACTGTTCGGTGACAGCGCGGTAGGGAACGGCAGTGCTGTACCACACAGCATCTGCACGTGGCAGGACCGTGCTACAGAGTGCCATTTTGATTAAACCAGACAGCAGAGATGGCGCGGAGGTGTGCAGTGGTTTGGAGCAAGGATGAGCTCACCAACCTGGTGGCTATAGTTGAGCCCCATGCTGGGGCTTTGTTTGGAGAGGCACCCCTGGACAGGGCCAGGAGTGTGGTCTGGCAGGAGGTGGCCGACGCCCTGGAGGAGGCCACTGGTATGAGGTGAACAGCAGAGCAGTCCCACCACCATTATGGGGATCTGAGGTGCAGGGACCCAGACTTGCTTGCCCATCTGTGGGCATGTGCCAGGAGGGGCACAGTGCCATGGCCAGGTAGGTGCAACATCCACACACTTTTATCGTCCATACGGGTATCATGGTTGCATGTGTACAGCACATGGGGGGTGTCCGGTGTTGGCCGTGGTGGTGGTATCGGGGTGTGGGGTGGATGGGTATGGCTGTGTGGGATTGCACACACATGGGGGCGGGGGGACTTTGCTACCGGATTGTACTGATGTTCCTCTCTCCATGTTTGCACCTTAGAGCCAGAAGAACATCGGCGGAACAGGGACCAGAGGTGCCGCATGGAGGAGCAGTGGGACAGGAGGGGTGATGGTGGTCCGTGGCACATGGATCAGCCTGATGATAGTGAGTGCCCTACATCCATGATTACTATTGCATGCTGTATAACTGGGTGGGCAATGGGGCATGGCCACCATCCATTGACACCACTGTCATGCACGCAACTTGTTACAGTCAGCACTGTCCAGTGGCACTGCATGTCTGGGAGTGTGTCAATGGTGGTCCATGCATGTACCGAGCACATGGCTGTGGCACTGCTTTCACACCGCATAGCCAAGTCACTGTACGACCATGGTGGTGCTGTGCAGGACATGGGCGGTGTGTGTGTGCAGTGGTCCACATTGCTGTTGCTGCCTGGGTGGGCAGGTCTCATGGACATGGTCACTGTGGGTGGTTGCACACCATCACAGGGGCGTGGCACATGACTGTATGCTATGCACAATGGGTGGGCTGCAGGGGGATGGACAGTCACACCTATTGACTCTGCTCCCTCATCCTAGGTGGACAGTGACTCCTGAAAATCCAGCAGAGTCTATGAGAGCTGCTCCAGGTGGTGAGGGATACCTTGCAGCTCCTTCAGAGAACACACTGCCATGGGGTGAGGAGGAGACAGAGAAGCACACATCGGCGCCATGAAGAGGAGGACCTGGGTGGCCGTTGATGTCCCCATGCCCCAACTACCACCTTCCCCCCTTTGACCCACCCTCACACCCCTTCTTCCCTCTTCCATATGTTCACCCCTGCCCCTTACCCACCCCTACCTATTATGTGGCCCTTTCCCCCTCTTGTAAATAATTGTATATAGTTTTCTTCACATCTTTTAAATATATGTATTTTGTTATGACAACTGTGGTTGTCTTTGATTTGCAGTGGGCTACAGGTGCTCAGCTGCAGTGGTGTGCATGGCATCAGGGGTGGGGCACGCAGGGGCATATATACGTGTGTGTGTGTGTGTGTGTGTGTGTGTGTGCAGAGGTGAACCACCTATGGTGTGGGCAAGGGGATCAGTCACTGTCTGTGGTTTGTGTGTTGTATTCTGTGCACTGGATGCTGGTGTGCAGTGGTCCACGGGGCCTGCACTGTGTGCATGGCACCCCTGTCAGACCGTCCATGGTCTGTGCAGCTGACACCCTTGCATGTCTGTGATATGCACAGTCTGCTGACATGTCAATGGTGGCTGTCCATGCTGGATAACAACTGTACCCGGCACAATGCCAGGTTGCCTGCCATCACCAGTATGGTGCACATCTGCCTACGGTGGCACTGTGGCCTCTGCTGTTGTTGTCCCCCCTCCATGCTGTCACTTGTGTCTGTTGCAGGGGATGTGCTCCAGTCTGTCACTTGTGCTCTGGCCGCATGCTGGTGGCATACAGCTTCATGGTGCCTGTACAGGGTGGCTGGCACACCTGTGCAATGTAGGGGTGCTGGCCATGTGTACACATCAGCTGAGGCCACACTCCAGTGGCTTATTTGACCCGCTACTGTGTCCCTGTGTTGGTGTGCCCTTGGGTATGGGTGGGTGTTTGTCCATGCACTGTGTTGCATCCTGTGTGGTGCATTCCTCCATGCTACACTGTGCTTGTCTAAGCTGGCTGTTGTGGCCAGTGCTGGGATGGAATGTGTCCTTGGGAGGGTGTGCAGGGTGCTGTACCACTGGAGGTGGGGTCCGGGGCATGCCCTGTCACATGTGGGGTACCTTGTGTGCTGACGCATGGTCGGTCTCTCAGCTGTACCTCGGGGGGGACGTGCAGGGCAGCACTGTGTATGCATCTGTTGCATCACTGTCTGTTGCCACCCTCTGCAGGGTGCTCAGGGTGGGGCTGCCTTGCATGGCTCCATGGTGCGCAGGGTTGCATTGTCACAGTGGGGGTGGTGGCATGCATGAGGAGTCCTGTACTGTTGGGCGCTACTCCTGGGCAGGGTGTATGGGGTGCAGTGTGTGCTCTGCATTGGTGGGATGGTGTGGTATGGGGTGGTCATCCTTCCTTGTGTGCCAGTCACAGCTTGCTAGGGGGTGTGCTGGGGCACCATGGCCCAGCTGTGGGTTGGTTGTGGGTATCCATGGGCCAGTGGTTATTCCAGCTCTCCCAGGTTGTGCAGTGCATGGGGTGTGGGGGACGATGTCTGTTCTACTGTGTGTTCCTCTGCCCATCTGTGGCATGGGTGGTGGGCCTCTGCATCCCTAGTTGTGCTGTTGCATTGCTGCCCTGCTGCAGGGAGCATCACTGGTTGTGCTATGGTGCATCTGGACTGTTCTGCTAAGCATCCCTTGTTGCACTATGGCACATCAGATATGCTCAGCTTCACATCCCTAGTTGTGCTATGGCACAGGTGGTACGATATTCAGTCGTCGGCCATAGGTGCATCTTGGCCTGTGCAGTTTTTGAATATTAAGCTTCTTGCATGTGGGTGCAGTAGACTTGCGCTTGCTTATGCTGTTGCACACTTTTTGGGCGTAGTTTAAATATTTTGGCCTTTGTGTTGAGTAGGTTATTGGAAACATGCACCATACCTCACATTATGTCACTGAAGTGAGGGACATGACACTCAAAATGAGGAAAAATTATGGGACACTAACCCACATGATGATCAGGACACATCATGAAACATGGAAATACAGTACCTCAGAACACAGTGGAAACCATTTCATTAACACCTAAGAATAAATTTCTACAATTAAGCAGTGGTGCCATTTAGGTAGAGTAGAGGCAGTTGCTGCCCCCCCCCCCGCTGTATTTGTATCTACTTTGTTCTTATGGCGTGGCAATAATAGCATTAAATTTGAATTTAATCTTTTGCTCAATAAGTGCCCACCTGGCCTGTGTGTGCTCACGCTGCAGGTGCTTTCCAGACTCGACTGTCTATATTGTGTTATCCACTCTCTCCACCTATTAGAGGTGGCACAATCACATGTGATTTGGATGAGCTCCAGCCAAGAAAGAGTGCATGAGCCTTGCAAGTGCAACAGTGTCTTTTCTGCCACAGAGTAGACAGACTGCACACTACAGCATAGAGGAGTCGAGCAGTGAACTCTCAGTAGCAGTGTTGTGGCAGCATATTTTTGTTGGTCTGCTTTAAGTGAGTCTTCAACTTCCCTAGTGACTGAAGGGGCAGAGGATGAATTAGAAGCTAACTCGAGACTAGGCTGCCTACTTACTCTACAAGGCTCACCATGCAAAAGAAAAAAAACTGCATAGATCCCCAAGGCAGCAAGCTAGGTTTAGCAGCAGTGGTGACAGCAGTGTGGGTGGTCTTCATAGGCATTGTTCAGTGCAGTGCAGTAGCTGCCACAGCAGCAACCAAGCAAGAAACAAGCAACCCAGATTGGGTGGGTTCAGTTGGTGAGGTGACTTGGTCATGGACCACGTTGGGGACCTGTGATGGTCGATAATAGCATTCAGCTTTTGGTAGAAGGAGAGGCGGTGCAGACTGAAAACTGGGCTGGTGGTACACTGCCAGGTTGCAGGTTCTGGTCACATGGCCAGGTAAGTAAAAGTAAATATTTGTTTTTACAGGGGGGATTGGGGAAGGAGGAAGAACTGAAATATTGATGTGCTTTACATGTTTCTTCACCTTTGGGTGGCTTCATGACCCATAGGGGATGAGAATCAAATGGAATGGAATCAGGGAGAAAAATCTGGACAAGGTTCTTCATTTTTTGGGTGGGGGGCAGAACATCAGCCAGGAAAAAAATTGGTTAGTAACTGGGTGGGTTTAAGCCCAAATCTAATGCACTGCTCCTGGGTATATACCGATGAATCTTATACATTTGAATTTTTCCTGATTTGCATATCACTTTTCAGTCAAAAGAAATAAGTTGTACCTTTTAGAGATGTTACAGACATTCTAGAGTTGTCCCTTATAGTTATGGACAGTTGAGCATTATGGTATGCTCTGACTATTGGAACCCCACTATTGTCAGGCTTATGCCCCCCCAGTGAAGCTCACCTCCACATCCCCATGCTCAGGCACATTATGACAAAGGACAAAGGAGACTGCAGGGGTATACACCATTGAAATGAATGGAGGTATTATTATTTTATACATTATTGATGGAGAGTTGGAGATTGATGAAGGCCACTACTCAACTAACAAGGGCCTTGTTAGTAGAACAGTGGCCATCATTATTCTTCAACTCATCATCATAATGTATAAAATAGTAACAAAAAATAACTCCATTCATTTCAAAGGGGTACACCCCAACACTCTGACCTATGGACACCACCTCTTAAAGACTCCTGCCTCTGGCTCCCTAGTACTTAAGTAAGAGACCTTTTACTCATATCTATGCTTGGTGGGTTGTCTGTAGAAGCATGGCTGTACCTGCTACACTGTGTGTGTGCATGGGGGTGGGGGTTGGGACTGGCCATGTGGGTGTGTCAAGTTATTGCTTCTTTTGTGTATGCACCTTAAAGTCTGTTTGCATTGAATAATTCAAAAATATGGAGGGAAAACAGTATGAGTACAGGCCAGACCAAAGCAATTGAGTGGTTTTGTGGGTGGGAAAAACCACATGTGTTTCCATTGGTATGTGTGCTACAGTTCAACTATGAAACTTAGATGAGTATAAGAGAAGAAAAAAAAAACTGAAAACCATAACAGTGACTGCAAGCATGCCGCATGCATGCAGATGTAGTCAGATACAGTATGTATTGAAGTACAAGCAAGCCATATGTGTGTAGATTGAATGGCTTAGTGGTTAAAGGCACTGAATTACAAGCCAGGAGACTTGGAGGCATGAAGACCTGGGTTTGAATCTAAGTGACCCCCACTTGTGTATGGTGTGATCCTGATCAAGTCACTTAACTTTTATGTGTGCAGTTATCAGTAAACACTTGCTTTTTGTACACATGCCACATGCATGCAATTTTTCCCAATTTAACATAAAAATCATGGTTTCCACACTTGCTTGCTGCACACATGCCATATGCATGCAATCGGTTCCAATTTTAACATTGAAATCATACTTGCAGCATACATATCACTTAGGTAGTTTTATGTGTGCAGCATGGAAACATTTGATATAATTACTTCTGTAAGGTTTATGAATGTGCCACAAGCATTTACTCTGTCAATGGCCTATCTATTCATACTCATCTCTATTGCTCCCTCATGCCTGTCCCATGCCTGTTTGAAGCCCTGCACTGTATTCATATCCAACACTTTCTGAGGTAAGCCATTCCATGCATTCATCACCCTTTCTTTGAAAAAGAACTTCCTCACATTACCCCTTAATCAGCCTCCCTCTAATCTCATGTTGTGTCCTCCTGTCCTGCTATTTTTCTTATTTGAAACATGCTAGACTCTTTCACCTTGTTAATGCCCTTAAGATGTTTGAATGTTTCGATCATATCAACTCTCACTTCTGATTAAGAGACGATTTTACCTAAGTTGACAATAATAGTGTCATATCATTAAATAAAATTGCTTCAAATTTAAGAGTCAAGCCTTACTCACAGATAATAAGCTGTTTTTCAGTGAACTGATGTTTTGTTTGTTCCAGTGCTGCAGATCTAGTTGCAGATTTAAAACAAGCTGATGACATCACTAAACTTTCTCCAACCAACTGTATTACATGTTTTCTCCAAGCATCCAGAATTACTTTTACATGTCCTGTGCACAAATATTCTTGAACACTGCCTCTTTAGTATGCAAACTCTAAGTGTAGTAAATGTCAAATGCCTTTGGGTCTTACTTGGTACTTGGCTGAGACAATGACGGCACTCCACTGAGGAGTCCCAGCAGTACAAAACATTTGTCTCTACTTTGTCATTCTCAGACAATACTGCATTAGATGTACAAGCCTGTTTTTAAAAGGTGATGTCTGTTCTGTGAGGTTGCTAAGACATGATGAATCAGGTTAATAGCTGTTAAACATAAACACATAAAAGTTGTCGGCAGATGGGGACCTATGATCCATCAGGTCTGCCCTTGTTTTCCTACCCCTCCACACTTAGCTGCCTTTCTTGAGTATCCCACAATGCCTGTCCCATGCCCACTTAACTTCTCCCACCATCTTTGCCCCCACCACCCCCTCCAGCAGGCTGTTCCATGGTTCAGCAATGCACTCCAAGAAGAAGAATGTCCTCATATTGCTCCTGATCCTACCTCCCTTCAGGCAAAGGTCATGCCCTCTTGTCCTGCTATAGTCTTTTACCTGAAAGAAGTTCTGCACCTGTACCTTGTTGTTGCCTTTAAGGTATTTAAATGTCGCTATCATGTTCTCTCAATTCCTGCAGTGCTCTTGGGAGTACATATTGAGTTCTCTGAGTCTGGCTTCATACAAATTCTGGTGCAAGCTCTACACCATCTTTGTTGCTGTTCTCTGCACCACCTCCAGCCTATCTATATCCCACCTGAGGTGTGGCCTCCAGAACTGGATGCAGTATTCCTGGTGGACTCTTATCAGGGATCGATACAGAGGCATGATCACTTCATGCATCATGCTTGTGATGTCCCTTCCTGTGCATCCCAGGATGCCACTAGATATTAGTGCTCCTTTCTGATGTTTGTTGATCTTGAGGTCATCTGATATTTATTTATTTATTCAGTTTTTCTTAACTGGGTAAGGGCACTAGACACATGAGTGACTACTTTCAGGCCTGACCCAGGAGGCTATTAGGTACAAACAGTTTGGGAACAAATAGCCATGAAACAGCAGATTAGAAATGATACAACATACAAGGTAACAGCAATTTCAGCAGTTTAGATGTGATACAACATATGATACAAAATACAAGGTTACAGCAGGTTCCACAATATATGAAATGCAGGAACAAAATCCAGTAAGGCTGAAACAAAGGGCAAGAATACATAATAATTCAAGCTAAGTGCAATGGCAAATAGTGCCTAACCTGGTTTAAGGACACAGTGACAGCAGAATGCAGAGAAACATATCTAATACTAGTGTAATACATCAATCTAGTCACATGCCCAGCATGGGAAGGGCAGAGAGGCCAGTTCAGGTGAGATGAGGTGTGAAACCCTGTAAGGTGAGACTAGTGGGATGGATAGTAGTATAAGTGACAGTTGTACCAGTGCACCAAGGTAGGATAGGACTTGGGCTCAGGGAAATGAGAGATATGGAGGCCAGTGGTTTAGGGAGGCTTGAAACAGGTACAATGGGTATAACTCATTAGAAGAGACCAATGCCGCTTTTTGATGATTACCCCCAGGTCTCGCTCTGACCTTGTATCCACCAGCTGCTCCCCTCCCATTGAGTACAGTTTCCCTGGGTTACGTTTTCCTAGGTGCATGACTTTATATTTTTTTGGCATTGAATTTCAGTTGCCAGATCCATGACCATTTCACCAGCTTTTGGAGATCAGATTCCATACTTGTGCATCAACCCTGTTGCCGATTTTGGTGTCATCGGCAGACAGGCACATTTTTCCCTTCAGTCCATCAGCAATGTCACTGATGAATATGTTGAAGATGATCAGCCCCAGAACCAAGCCCAATGGAACCCCACTAGTCACCCTACAACCTCTTCTGACAGAGTGCCATTTACTAAAAAATGTTCTCCCATTTAACCAGTTCCTGACCCAGCCTGTTACCTTAAGCCCAACTCCCATGTTCTCCAGTTTATTGACTAGTCTCCTGTGTGGAACTGAGTCAAATGCCTTACTGAAGTCCAGGTAAACCACATCCACTGTCCCACACTGATCCGTCCTTCTGGTAACCCAGTCAAAAAGAAATCTACCAGGTTTGTCTGGCAGGACCTCCCTGTTGTGAAACTGTGTTGGTTTTTGTCAAGCTGACCACTTTCCTCCAAAAACGCAACAATTATTTCCTTCAGTACGGCTTTTCTCCATCATGTTCTGTGGGTTGCCCATCCTTTTTCTTGATTCTAACAATGCCTTCCTTAGTCTTCTTTTTTCTTGTATGTACCTGTAGAATGTTTTGTCACCCTTCTTCACTCCCTGAGCTGTCCTCACCACTGTCTGTGTCTTGGCATTTCTTATCACTCTCCCTGTCTCTTTTAGCTTTTCTTTATATTCTGTTTTGTCAGCCTTTTTCCCTGACTCCTTGTACTTTCTGAAGACTTTGTGCTTTTCCCTCACAATGGTGGTCACCTCTTTGGAAAACCCTTGTGGGTTTCTCCTCTTTATTCTTACTGATCTGGTGGGCACACTGTCATGTGACCATGTTTATTGCATCTTTCCGCCTTGTCCAACACTCCTCAATGCTCCTTTCTGTTGTGTTACTAAGATCGTCCCTCAGGCAGGCCTTCATTTTTGTGAAATCTTCTCTCCTGAGGTCAAGGACCTTTAGCTTAAGGTGTGTAGATTTATCAGTCCTGTTTACCTTGAACCCTACTGTGCAATGGTCACTATTTCCCAGGTGGCTCCCTACTTCGACGCCCTGAACCCTATTGCTATTTATGAATACCAGGTCTAAGATTACATTTGCTCTTGTAGGTGTCTTTACTAGTTGGCTTAGGCCTGTTTCCTGTAGTGTAACGAGGAATTCCCTGATTTTTTCCTGATGCTGTTGTGCAGGAACTCCAATCAGTGTCTGGTAGATTTAAGTTCCCTACCAGCACCATGTCCCCTTTGTCTGATGTCTGAAGGATGGTTTCCAGGGTATCCTTGTCCCTGGTTTCCTCTTGATTTGGGGGTCTATAGATTACTCCTACCCAGATGGGTGTCTGACTTCCAGCCCCGATTGTAATCCATAGATCCTCAGTTTCCCTCGTGCCTGTTGGATTATAGTTGAACTTATGGTATCTTTAACATAAATAACTACCCTCCCCCCTTTTCCCAGTCCTATCTTTCCTGAACAAGTTATACCCTGGGATAGTCACCTCCCAGTCATGATTGCTCATGAGCCATGTTTCAGTAATGGCAACCCAGTCCAGTCCTGCCTCTGCTATTGTGGCAGTGAGGTCTGGCATCTTGTTAGCCAGACTGCTTGCACTGAGACATAAAACTGCTCATTCCCGATGTGCATCCCCATTTGTGATACCTCCTTTTTTGTTCTTGATTCTCTCTTTACCTATTTTTTGGCCACTGTCAGTTTCTAACAGGGTTGCATGCTTTCTGCCTTCTCCAACTGTTATTCTGGGGTGTCCTGTAGGATTGGTGCTAGCTGGAGTTGGAGAGATGGCAGGCTGTACATGTGCCACTCCTAGTGCTGCCATCTTCTCCCCCATATGATAGTTTAAATGCCTTGCATGGACATCACATTTTTGGCCAAGCGCCCTAACCCCCTCCTTAATCAGGTGGAGGCTATTGAATTTGAAGAACTCCTTTCCCAGAAGTTGTCCCAGTTTCCAACAAAGTTATGCCCCTTGGTGTGGCACCAGTTTTCAAGCCATGTGTTGAGCTCACCTGTCTCATTCTCTGTGATATTCTGCTTCTTGTTTCTCTTTTCCCAAAGAGGCAGAACTCTGAGAAGGCAATGCTGGACAAAAGAGAAACCAGTTTCTCCCCAAGTTGGGCAACGTGCTCCAAAACCTCTTCAACCAGCCGGCTAGCAAGGTCATTGGTCCCTAGGTGGACAAGGATGTTAGAGCCTATACCTTCCCTTTGAATTATGCTGACTATTCAGTCAGTGTCCCTCCAAACAGACTCTTCTTGGAGACATCTGACCTGCATATCTGGCCACTCATTTCTGCTCAGGTGGAGATCCACACCATGAATCATGGAGTCCCATAAGGTTATGAGCTTTTTCTTGTTGTTCTTGGAATTCCATTTATAATGGTGTTTTGTTACCCTCTTGCATTCAGCTTTGTGTTGACCTGAAGCCTGCTCTTTCATTTCTGATGGTACAGATGCAAGAGGCGTGTACCTGTTTTCCATGTTTAGAGTGTTTTGTCTGTTAGGG
The DNA here is from genome assembly GCA_016271365.2 of Neoceratodus forsteri. Classification (NCBI taxonomy): domain Eukaryota; kingdom Metazoa; phylum Chordata; order Ceratodontiformes; family Ceratodontidae; genus Neoceratodus; species Neoceratodus forsteri. The sequence continues at coordinate 215,607,804 of CM028136.1, forward strand.
GGGTATGCCTGGATGCTGCTTCCTTTTCCCTTAGCCAGCCTCCACCCCCCAGGGCTTAGTTGTTCTTTGGGGGAGAGGCATGCTGGTTTGATGCCGGTGATGCAGAGTTGCAGTCCCATAAAAATAGTTTTCCTGTATGCAGTTATGTAGGAGGTTGATCTCACTCCAAGCTTCTCAGAGCTGAGCTTTGAGGTGACATATCTCTCAGCATATGGGACAGCGGCCCTCCCTCCGGATAGAGATGTGTGAAGCTGTCATATTTCGTTCTGCAAAAAATGACTCAAAATTTGCTCATTTTGCGAAATGTTTCATTGAAGCAAAATGCAAAATTCCACCCAAAAATGGCAGAATTACATCATTACCCTGGCCATCAACATGAAAGGGATGGTAATAGGCATGTCATGGATTCACCCCCCCCACCACCTGGCTAGCAGTCACTCTCCCCACACAATCACCTGTCCGCCCACCCGACATTTATATAATTAAAACCTGGTGGCTAGTGGCCCCTCCCTCTAACAGATTACCCCCACCCAATGTGTATTAATTCATTTATTTATTTTAAATTTGTTAATCAGGTAGTGTCACTGGGGAAAAGCCCTTTTTCAGGACTGACCCGGAGTATGCAACAGAGAAACATGATTATATAATGCAGTGTACTTAATTATTACAATGACAAATATTAAGTGACAATATGTAATCCTTTAAATGAGCTTTAAAACCTATAAATGAAGTAATAGAATGTAAACACAATGGTAAATCTTTCCACAACTTTGAAGCAGCAATGGTAAAAGAACGTAAACTAAATTTGTTTTAATGTTTATTTACATCCAGAGTACTACCTACAGTGGACCTGAAATTGAATGTATATTTTTGAGGGCAAATCAAATCAGATAAAGGAAAAGTTCCAGAGACAATAGATCGATAGACCAAACAATCCAGAGAATAAGAGAATCTTAATTTAGGGCACAACCAACCAATTACAGAATACAAAAGATAGTGGTGTATTTTGTAAGGAGCAGTAAGAACAAAATAGCAAATATTGTTAAAAGCAACAGTGAGAATCTGGAGTTCCTTGGTATCCAAATTATGATATAAACATGAGACATAATCTACATGGGGAAGCAAGACACCCATAGCGATTGTCTGACATGTATCAAGAGACAAAAACTTTTAAATTTTTTAAAGTAAGCCAATTTTCATATTTATAGTTTCCCTGACAGCCTTGACTTGAGGTAACAAGGTCAAACTGGGGTCAAGCAAGACTCCCAAATATTTATACTGTCACTTGTTCAATACAAGCACCAGAGTTATCACGTAAAAACATTTGCGGATTGTGCCTAAGTATGTAAGGAGTACCATAAACCATGGTCTTGGCCTTTTTCATGTTCATAAGCATCAAATTAGAGGAAAACTAGGAACATAACCATTGGAACTCAGATTCTAAGGTACCTTGGAGCTCAACAATTGAAGTAGCTTGATAAAACATAATAAGATCATCAGCATATATAAGACACTGACACTTCCTAAAAACAGAAGGTAAATGATTAACAAATAAATAAAACAAAAAAGGACCAAGTATAGACCCCTGTGGAACATCACACACTAAGATTCTCCAAATAGAACAAACAGACTTAATAGAAACAAGCTGGCTTCTGTTCAAAAGGTAATTCCACACCCAATTAACAACATTAATGGACATCCCTGTGCGATTACAGGGTAGTAAGCCCTTAAATTAAATGCACAAGTCCAACAAACTCACACAACCAGAGAAATAAAGGTCGGACACTCACAATAACTATATTTAACAGCTTTGTTATTGAATACAGTGTAAGCACCACACAGTCTTAGTGCTTCAGGTTCTCCAGAAAGTCCCATGATCTCATCTAAATCCATGATGTTGCATGCAAAGAATTTTATTTGATTCCAAAAAGCTGGTGAGTTGGTTTGCCACCAGTTTTTCAAGTATCTTACTTAATGGATTTAAAACTGAGAAAGGACAAAAATCCTCAGCTAGCACGGCATTAGGATTTTTGGGGAACTGGCACCACCCTTGCACATTTCCACATGGATGGATAGACATCAGATATCAAACACAAGTTAAAAATTTAACTTAATGGACCAGCAATAAAAGGGGTAGCCAACTTATGAAACCTACCATCAAGACCCATGCCACAGTGACTAAATTTGTTAGGCAACTGACGTAACAATTTTAAGACCTCATCTCTAGAAACACTATGAAAATCAAATAAGGGTTTAACTTCATCAAAGCTAGTGGATTAGTAAAAAAAAGTGTTGGCTAGCTGTCCCTCTCCCTCCATGATCACCTGCCCTATATGAATTAACAAAACAACACTGGTGGCTGCTGTCTCACCCCCCCACAAAATCAACCCCCCCCATGTCCAGTACTGCATGACCACGTATCTCTTCCCCCATGTAGTAAATAATTTTCCATAGTGGTCTAGTGAACCCACCTTCCTTCCTAGCCCTGATCGATCCCCCAGTATGTGTTTTTTTTAACATATTCCCTGGACATTTAGTGGTCCACCACCCACCCATAGCAGCTGTCCCACCCCACTCCCTCCCCCATCCTGAAACAGAGTAGGCCACTGGCACAGCCCTCCGCTCTCCTCCACAGCTGGCAGTCCATTGAAATGTGAATGAATGAGCTTGTACAAATGTGCACAATAAGTTAATAACATCCCCCCTTACCCACACATCACTTAACATACACAATAAATAGCATGTACTAGTTAAAATGTTATTGACACTATATAAAAGAAAACATATAAAACATATTCAACACATAATACACTTACGATCCCAATGTGTTGCAGTTCAAAATGCACCATTGATTACTGCTAAGTTTATCAATTTTGGAGAGGCATTCTCATCATTTTTTGATAAATGGCATTAAATCAAAAAGTGCATTTAGTCCTGGAAGCTTAGTAGCCTGTAAGTTAAAGCTCCAGATCGCTGCTCTTTTAAGAAAACAATTATCAAAATCCCCTCACCTTGGGTGTCTACTCACTTTATCAATGACCTTGAAATTAAATCCATGCTTATCTGGGTAAGATTCTTCTTTGATATGTAATGCCATTGCACATTTAGCATTACCACCAGTAATTGCCCTGCAATGTTCCCCATTCTTAATTTAAAACTTATGTTGTTTTTTGCAAAGTAAAAGGCATACTGCCATATAGATTACACCCGCGGTGTTGCACATAGCAAACTGTTTAATCTCACACACCTTCTGACTGCTGGGGCAAATAACTGTGCTCCCTTCCACAACTATTTTTTATATTTTACACATCCCTTTACCCCCCCCCCGTTCAGCCAAGTCTCTTGTTTATGAATAGAATGGAAGCCATGCACCAAATCATCTTTCAAGGTAGTAGCCCTTCTATAGGTCATTCTTGCAAAATTCCACTGATTTTAATGAGACCCTCATCACTTTTCAGGACATGCCAATTTTGTTTAATGATTTTTTTCTATTAATCCTGCATGTCCTGAGAAAGTTGACACCAACTTAAAGCATAGTTCACCTGTATCCCTTTCTTTAATTCTATTTACTAATTTATTTCTGTCCTGAGCTCTCACATAGCTCCTTTCTTCCTGAATGACATTTTCACTATAACCCCTTTCTCTGAGTCTTTGCTCCAATGCTGCTTCCTTCTGATCAAATTTATCTATATTACTGCAATTCCTTCTTAGTCATAAAAATTGTATCTTTGGGATAGCGTTAACCACATGACATGGATAGCAGCTTGAAGCTTCCTACAGGGTGTGCCTATCCATGGGTTTTCTAAAGATATTAGTAGCCACCCCACCATCATCTGTTTTTTTTTCAGTTTTTAAGTCTAGATAGAAAATTCTGTTCTTGTCTGCTGTATATGTAAACCTTAAATTTTCATTAGTAGTGTGCAGGTAATTTACAAATTCCTGTAATTCACTTAGATCATGCATCCAAATCATAATTACATCATCCAGGTAGTGTCTCCACAATTCAGTTTTACCAAGAAAGGTGTTATTAGCTTCATTATGTTCTGATTCTCAAAGACCCATGTATAAGTTAACCAAGGTTGGAGCAAATGTTGCTCCCATTGCTGGTCCCTCAATTTGACAATACAATTGATTCATAAAAGTAAAGACATTACATTTGATGACAAATTCCATAAATGTAAGTATAAATTCAGTTGCTAAACCCATATCATGTTTCCATATTTAAACAAGCATTTGTCAATGCCGAATGTTTGCTTGCTGGCATTAGCATAGAAAGTGCAGGAGTTAGACAGATGCAGAACAGGAATGGCAGTGAGGTATTGAACTGATGCCAACCCCACCCCCACCCTACAGAGATGGACAGGCATGAGGTGTGCCTTTGGGTAATCACCCATAATGCTCACTCCATTCCACCTCACCCTACCCTGCAGACACTGACAAGAATCGAGGTGTGCCTTGGGGTGTTCAGGATTTACACTCATCCCATTCCATAAGGAAATACACTGAAATGGGTGCAGTATAGGAGAATGGGGTGAACTTTGGGACCAGAAAGTCCAAGGCACACCTTGATGCATGTGACTGCCTGCAGGGTGGGGGTGGGGTTAGAATTGCATGAGCATTACTGTTGACAAGGGGATCTTGGGGTTGTCATCTCTGATGACCTCAAGGTAGGGAAACAGTGTGACAAGGCATCAGGTAAAGCAAATAGGATGCTGGGATGTATAGGCAGGGGCATCACCAGCAGGAAAAGGGAGGTCATAATTCCGCTATACAAGACACTAATGAGGCCACACCTGGAGTACAGTGTACAGTTCTGGAGACCATACCACGTAAGGACATAGACAGGGTAGAGAAGGTTCAGAGAGAGGCAACAAAGATGGTGCATGGGTTGCATCACAAGTCCTATGAAGACAGGTTGAAGGAACTGAACATGTACTCCTGGAGGAGAGGAGGGAGAGGGGATATGATAGAGACATACAAGTATCTTACAGGAGGAACAGGGTGCAGGAAAACACTATTTTTAGCGAAAAAGATGTTTCAGGACTAGAGGCATGGGATGAAGTTGGAGGAGGACGATTCAGAGGAAACATGAGAAAGAATTCTTCACAGAATGGGTGGTGGACAAGGAACACCCTGCCAGAGGAAGTGGTGGGGCTGAAACAATCACGGATTTAAGAATGCATGGGATAGACATAAAGGAATTCTTGAGGGCAGGGGTAAGGGGAAACAGACTTCTAGGAAAACAAACTGAACTTACAAGCTCAAATGAGCAGACTAGGTGGGCCGTAGGCGCTTATCTGCCCACACTGTCTATGTATCTATGTATCTAATCCCAAGTCACACCCCTGATGCCTGTCAGTCCCTACAGGGTAGGGTGTTGTGGTTGAAAACCCTAATGACCAGGACATTTCTTAGTATTTTCACTCTAAGTTTTCAGCATGGGCTTTTTGTGACCCCACCAAATGAACAGTGACACTATCAATTTGTTAGCCAAAAGGTGATTTTGCACAGCGACTGCACCATTTGGTGCCACAGATGTGAAAACACATTTTGAACAGGATGTGAAAAATGACAGCTGTACTGTTACTAAGGTGGTGTGCAAAAATTACAATGTTAAAAATCTGGAGTACAAATATAAAAAATTGGCGAGGTTACGAGCATGCAAAGAAACTGCACAATGCACGCTGGTAACATGGTCATTTTTTGGAATTTGTTCACCAAATTTGCAACATGGGCTTTTTGAGACCTCTCCTTATGAATACTGTTACTGTGATTTTCTTAATCTGTCCCGAATGTTGATTTTGCATGAAAACTGTGCCATTGTGTGAAAACACATTTCGGGAAGGATGTAAAAAATGACAGCTTAACTGTTCATAAGGAGGAGTGGAAAAATGGCAATGCTGAAAATCTGGAGTGAAAATATTAAAAATTCTTGAAGTTACGAGCATGCGTTGGAACTGCACAATGCACTCTCATAACACAGTCATCTTTTGGAATTTTTTCATCAAATTTGCAGCATAGACTTTTTGGGAGCCCACCTCATGAACAGTGACACTGTCATTTCATTAGTTGGTCCTGGAAGGTGACTATGCATTGTGACCGCAAAATCATCTTTCGGGACTGAATAACGACATGTCTGTGACTGAGTTCATGAGGTGGGGTCCCAAGAACCCCATGTTGAAAATTTGGTGCCAAAAGTCACAAGAATTGCTGAGATATCCAGCTAAGTTGAACCCCCCCCCCGCACTCATTTATGCCATTATACAGCTTACCAGCATTTCTTCAGTTCATGGTGGCTTTGAAGAGTGCAGACGTGTTTCTGCTCCACTGAAGATCATCACACTGGGCTCCAGAGATAAGTATGGGGTGGGGGGCTGGGGGGAGGTGGGGTTCACAGAGGCTGTGTGCCGGTTAGGGGAGAGGGAGCACTGCAGGCAATGAGGGACTGTTTTCTTGCTTACAGGTTAAAAAAAAAGGAAAACATTGTGGAAAGGTTTTCTATTTTACAGGTACATTTGGCATGCTGGGGTGGGCTCCCAGTGTGCCACCTGGGTGTTTTGGGACTAATGAAGCTGATGGGGATTGGACACCCTGTCAGCAAAGAAAACAGGTCTGTGTTTGGGGGGGCAGGATGCCGAGGGGGATTGGGCACCTCCTCGGCATACAAATTAAACTACAGGGACATCATGCCAATGGGGATTAGGCTCCCCATTGGCAAATTAACTGGGGAGAGGGCATGCCAACAGGGGGATTGGGCAACCCCAAGATCAGCTTTCAGACAGGACTGTGAAAGGTGGATTGCGACAGCCACAACCATGTTTATTGAAATGTTACACTAGGCAAGGCATGCCCTGCAATGACGGGTTGCTCCATCATTGCAGCGGCGAAATTGTTTCAAGTTGGTGGCACTCTTTGAGCTGCTGTCTTAGACAGCTTGCTCATTCATTGGTGCCACACAGACAAGCCCTAAAAAGCAGTGGCGACATTGGCAGCAACACCTCCGCACCGCCACAACCTGCTATTCCAGCAAACTGTCACAACAATGTTTCTTGCACATACGCGCAAGCAAGCATAAAAATGGGCAACCATATCCAACAGTCTTCCATGGGGAATGTTGGTATACAGGGACTCTATATCCATCATGACCAGATAAGAGTCCTTGTCCACCAATACATCCCCCATGATTTGCAAAACTTCCTTCGTGTCATTAAGGTGGGATCTTTCATGGGATATAAAAGATCTTAAACAATGATCTACATAAGTGGATAGGGGCTCAGTGAGTGACCGTATTCCACTTATTATAGGCCATCCAGGGGGACATGTGATCGATTTATGCACTTTTGGTAACAAGTAAAATGTAGCTCTAATAGGGTGTTCTGATATCAGGTAATCTTTAATATTATTGTCAATAATCCCCTTATTAAAAGCTTCTTCCATGCATTCATCAGTTCTATGTTTGTCCTCATAAGTAGGGTCATAGTCCATTTTTTCATAAAAGTTCTTATTATTAAGCTGTCGGAGTGCTTCTTTCTCATATTCTTCCCTGCTCATAAGGACTATGCTTCCTCCTTTATCTGCTGCTTTAATAAGTTCAGAGTCATTTCTGATTGAGATAAAGGGGGATGTTATTAACTTATTGTGCACATTTGTTATGACTTCAGTGGTGGTGTGGGCAGATGATATCATATGCCTGTAGGTATTTAAGAATCTAGGTCACTCTATGTTTTATGCAATTGATAAAATATCAAGTGTCCGAAACATATCAGGCAGTATGTGTGTGTTTTATTGTCAACACTGAATAAAATATTTCAATGTTAATCTGTTTTTAGAGTGATGCTTTACTAAGTGAGGTGAAGAGTCCTAATTTTTCAGTTTTCCCCCCAATTTCTATCATGAGCACCCCATCCCAGTGCTTTTCCTTTTTTTGTGACTAATATCAAGGGTATCTGGACTGGGGTTGGATATTTCAAATTAAACGTTTTTGCAGGTGACATGATGTTGATATTAGAAAATCCTCCAGTGTCTTGGCTCACAAGTTTAGCTGAAATTGAAATATGTTCTACTGTATCAGGTTTTGAACTGTATCAATCTATATAACTGATTATGCCAATTACACTTTTAAATACGGAAATGATATGATTCTTTCTCCAGTCAAGATTGTCCAAAATATGAAATATCTTGGTACAATGCTTTTTAATCACATATTTGAAACTATCAAATTAAATACAAATTAGATCTACAGTATTTAAACATTAAGAGGTTACTGGAGGGGTGGGAAAACCTTTCTCTTTCCTTAAGGGGAAAAATAGAGACTTTGAAAATGTCTGTCATGCCTCACTTGATATTTTTGTAATGTGCTGTACAGGAGGAATTCCCAGAAAAATTGTTCTCTCAGATCAAACATGTTTTTGTTAAATTGTTGTGCCAAGGAGCTTCCCCCCATATGGCATGGTGTAAAATAAGAATTCTCAGAGCTCAGGGTGGCATGCGTTGTCCAGACCCTTTTAGTCATTATATTACAAATAAAATGAAAATTGCATTTAGAGGGGTCAGTAAGTGCAACTATGCAACAGATTCCCATGGTAGCTGAATTTCTTTAGTACAGTGGTTCCTTTACAAACAGGGTTCAAACTTTGCAATACAGGAGAGTATACCTTCATATATAAAATGCATGCCTACTGTACCTTCACTAACCCTATAATAGGAGGAGCAGCAAAAGCATGTAAAATTTGGACCAATAGTTTAAGGACTGAAAATTGTTTACTACATTAAAATGTTTTGTCTAGTTTGCTACAATATATATCCTTAACTTAATATAAACAGCAGAAGAAGGCACTCATCAAGGCCAATATTTTTAATTGGCTTGATCTCTTTCTAGAAGGAAATGTCACATCCTTAAGTGAATTTAGAGAATACCCATTAATGGCTAATTTAAGATAAATTGGTATTTATATTCAGTACTAAATTCTAAATTTATAGAAATAAAGAAACAAAAAAACATAGACAATGACAGTAGAAAAACACCCATGGTCCATCTAGTCTGCCCAAGTTTTCTATATCCCCAGAATCATTCTTGGAACATATTGTTTCCCCCAGGGTACTAACCCTCCTGGACCTTTCCCTATTTTCTTCTCTGGTCCTGTTGGCCCAGTTCACCACTATTTTTCTCATCATCTTAGCTGGCAGACTGTTCCAGGGCTCCACCACCCTTTCTGTAAAGAAGTAGTTCCTCAAGTCTCTCCTGAACCTCCCACCTGCCAACTTCCATTCATGACATCTTGACTATTACTTAGTACTCAGGCTAAATATATCCCTGCACTTCACTGTATTAATTCCTTTGAGGAAATTGAAGGTCTCAATCTTATTGCCATCTTCCTTCTGGCTTCCTGTAAGTACAAATTTAGTGCCCGAGGTTCTCTTCATAGGATTTACCCTGCTATCCCTGAATCATTTTTGTCACTCTGGGTTGTACTCTCTCTAACCTATCTGTGTCTTTTCTGAGGTAAGGACTCTAGAACTGGGCACAGCACCCCAGGTGAGACCTCACCAGAGCTCTTTAGAGAGGTAGTATTACTTATTTTCTCCTACTTTCAATCCTCATCCTAATGCATTGTTGCACTGACTACTGCAGTTTGTTTAAGGGAGTTATTGTTGGTAACTCCTAAAGCCTGTTTCTCATTTGTAGTGCTAAGTCTCTCCCCTCCCATCCAGTACTCTGTGATGGGGTTCATTTTCTCTAGGTCCATTACCTTGCACTTTTTTGCATTGAATTTTAACTGCCAGGCCTTTGACCACCCCTCCAATCTTAGCAGGTCCTTTTGCATATTCATTAGTCCTACTTCACTGTCCACTATCTACCCTCCCACATAGTTTTGTGTCATCTGCAAATGGACACAACTTGCCCTGGATTCCTTCACCAGTGCTGCTAATGAACATGTTAAAGAGGGCTGGACCCAGGACTGATCCCTGTGGAATCCTGATCTTTACCACCTTCCTTTCTGATTTGACCCCATTGACCACCACCCCCCTCATTCACCTTCATGCTAGTCAGTTTCCCACCCAACTCATTAAAGTTTTAGCTGCATCTAGGTCCTCCATTTTCTTAAGCAATCTCTTGTGTGATACTGAATTAAAGGCCTTACTAAAGTCAAAGTACAAGTCCAAAATATGACCCTTGTGTTTCTCCTTTGACAACCAGTCAAAGAAGACGATCGGGTTTGTCTGACAAGACCTACCTGCAAAAAAAAAAACATGTTCTTTATCATCCTGAAGTCCATTGCTCTCCAGGTATTCTACAAAGTCCTCTTAAATCAGGGATTCCATCAGCATCCTCATGATAGAGGTCAGGCTAACAGACCTATAATTCCCCAGTAGCTCCCTGCCCCCCTCCCATTTAGGTAGTGACACTACATCTGCTAATATCCAGTCCACTGGGACTTCCCAGTTCTGAGTGAGCTGCTGAACAGCTCAGCCAGTGGATCAGCCAGTTTGCTTGCTGACTCCCTCAGTATTCTAAGGTGAACATATCTGGACCCAGAGACTTACCAGTCTTGAGGGATGCCTGCCCCTTCAGGACTCATTCCCTAGTGAACACAAGCAGGCTCATTTCTGGGATTCCCTTTGAGGCTGCTGTCAGGCAGGGGCCAGCCTTTTTCCTTAGTGAAGATTGAGCAAAAATAGTCATTCAGAATGGCGACCTTTTGCCCATCCTCTTCTATCACCCTACCCCCCACCACCACCACTAGCCATGCTTTGTGAAAATCGTGTGACTGGGAAAATTCAGTTTATTGTGATTGCAACATTTATTTAAATATTAATCAGAATAAAAACCGCAGCATTATAGCTCAAATATATCAATAATTATTAAACTTAGAAAATATAAAATATTGTTTCATGCTAAAGAAAATTTAAAGAAAGAAATGGAGGGAAGAATTATATAATTATAACTGGAAATGATTAGGGTTAAATGGCAATAATTTATATGTGTATGCCAGAAACAAAAGTATAAAGTATAAGATATTGGATAGAGCATATATTAGCCCTGCTACTATTTCTCATTTTCAGGTTGATAAAGGGAGGAAATTACTTAAATTACCTACCCTGGTCTGTACATCATTCTTTCAAGCTCTTCTTAACCAACACTGTACAGACAAATGTGTTTGCCATTAACACTGCATTTGCCAATGACATTATGATTTGTATTCTCTGTGGCAACCTTTCTCCTCATTAAGCTATTTGATTGTCTGTTAATTCTAGGCTTTTTTTTAAACATTCTGTACTAAAAAGACATCACTATGACTAAAACGTATTATCTTTTCCCAATATTTATATGTTATCTTCTGCTTGTTGTGTACTTCCTCCATATGTATTATGCTGCATTAGTTGTTCATTGTATTTCTAAACTGTAATTCCAAATTGTATGTGTTGTTTTTACTGCTCTACCTAGGACCTCCTTTCAAATGAACATTTGCTCAATGAATGAATGAATGAATGAATACGTTATTGATCAATTTTTTTAAAAAAGAGTCATTACAAATTATACAACATACATAGTTAAAAGAAACACATTTTACCATGTGAATAAATACAGTTAATTCACATAAACAATATTAAAATTAGTCTATGTAGATTTATTATAAAAACTGCTTAAACATACAAATAAACACAATAATATATAAATATGGGTGAAAAAAACTATACAAACAAAAAAAAACACTTCATACTATCTACTATCCTAATTTTTTCTAGACAGAATTATTGCACTTTCAAGCAGGCTTATTATCTGTCGAATTTTTGACATGCAATCTTTTTCTTTTTATAATTCAATAAGCTTTATTGATTTTTAGAACAGTAATACATACATACATCAAAATAAATAAAAGAAAATCATACAAAACCAGATACCCTTTAATTTAAGGAGTACTGTTACCCTCATTATAATATCTTGGATCAGATAGCTTATACATAGGTAGTTTATGGCATTTCAACATTACAATCTAGTAACTAAATTTAGGTTTCAATAATAATAATATGTTATAACCCTGGTAAGGCGTCACTTTAGATCTACAATTAACAGAGGGATAATAATATAAAGAAAAGGGTAAGAGAGTTAAAAAAAAAAAGACAGACATCCCTTCCCCATCCCTCCCACCCTCTAAATCACTCTCTCTCTCTCTAATCTAATTTATCTCTATTCTTCTTCTCTTTCTTTTCTCAAATGGAACACCATTAAGCACTGATCTTATCCATCTCCTTTAATTCTGGGCAATATTCCCTCCAGTCCCAAGCCTTCTATTAGGTAGGGAATGGTACTCATTCAGTCAACTGTTCTTTGGGTTCTCTGCAATTAGCAGTGCCTCTAGGGTGCCCCATCTTTCAGTATACATACTTGATCGGTTGTTCATATTGGCAATATGCTTTTCAAGCTGCAGGGCAAGTAGCATTTCTTTATGCCATTCCCGTGTAGTAGGTGAAATGTCTGAGGCCCAGTGTCTCATAATTATAAGCTTGGCCACTGCAGAAATGAGAGCCATGTAGTACTTTCTTTGCTTCGAAGTTCCTACTGGGAAGATGTTAAGTAAACATGTATCTGGGGAGAACAGCGGGGTCAATGCAAGGGTTGGGCACAAGGAGGTTTGTATACTTCTCCAGAATATCTGAATTTTAGGACATGCCCACAGCATATGGCAGAGATCCCCACTCCTGCAGGAGCAGCGAGGGCAACAGGGGGTAAGTATCTTGCCCATTTGGTAGAGTTTTTGAGGAGTGCAGTATATGTTTTGCATTATATTGAACTGTATGAGCCTCAGATGGTCCTGTTTGATAAATCTATACAAATTGTTCCAGAGCTGTTGCCAAAAATCAGGTGTAAGTGCGAGAGATAGCGTTTCCGTCCAGTATTACGAACATACGAACATACGAAATTTGCCAGCAGATAAAGGCCTAGAGGTCTATCAAGTCTGCTCGAATGTGCAGCTAGCACCCCTTATTCTGCAGCTGCCCCTCCCTTCCACCCTTCCCTTCATTAACCTCCCTTGTCCTGTCCCATCCTCATTTGAAGCAGTCCACTGTTCTACTGCATACCACTTCTGCAGGTAACGCATTCCACCCAGCCACCACCCTCTCTGTAAAAAGTGTCTCCTCATCTCCTCCTGAACCTTCCTCACTCCAGTCTCATATCATGGCCCTGGTGGCCCTCCCTCCCTTACTTTGAACAGCCCTCTGTACCTGTCTTGTTTATTCCTTTCATGTATTTAAAGGTTTCAATCATGTCCCCTGTCTCTCCTCTCCTCCAGTGAGTACATGTTCAACTCCTTCAACCTCTTCCTCATATGATAAGTCCCCAGACCCTTGATCATCTTTTGTCGCCTCTGCGCTGCAATTCCTCCAGTAACTTAATGTCCCTCTTCAGATACGGACGCCAGAACTGCACGCAGTACTCCAGGTGTGGTCTAACTAATGACCCATACAGTGGCAGAATCACCTCCTCCCTCCTTGAGGATATACCCTTGCAATACAACCCAGCATTTTGTTGGCCTTGCAGCTGCCTTCCTACACTGTGCCGAGTTGTTCATTGACCCTGTGATGAGCACACCCAGATCCTTCTCCTCCTCTGTCTGGGCTAGCTGCACCCCCTAGCTGGTAAGTCCTCCTTGGGTTCTTCATCCCAAAATGCATCACCTTGCACTTTTGGCATTAAGCCCAGTTGCCAGGTGTCTGAACAGGTTTCAAGCTTTCCAGATCATCCTGCAACCCCTGCCATCCCCTAGGTCATCCACCACCGCGCCAACCTTGGTATCATCAGCAAACAGACTGATCTTGCTCTTGATGTCCCATGATATGTCTGCAATGAATATCCCAAACAACACTGGTCCCAACACCGAGCCCTGTGGGACACTGCTCGTCACTGCCCTTGGGTGTGAGAGCTCCCCACCCACCACCACTCTCTGTTGCCTTCCCTGCAGCCAGTTTCCTACCCATCTCACCAGCATTGCACCTGCCCCTGTGCCTACTAACTTCCTTCCCAGCCTTCCATGTGGCACTGAGTCGAATGCCTTACTGAAGTCCAGATACAGGACACCCACTGCATGTCCCCGTCCAGTTGCCTAGTTACCCAGTCATAGAACCCGACCAGGTTGGTTTGGCAGGATCGCCACGATGAAGCCATGCTGTCTGCTGTCCTGTAGTCCTTGGCCTCTAAGAGGGCCACCAGCCCTCCTTCAGGATAGTCTCCATTAGCTTACCCACGATGGATGTGAGGCTCACTGGTCTGTAGTTTCCCGGTTCATCCTTGGGGCCACTCTTGTGGAGGGGCACCACATGAGCTATCCTCCAGTCCTGAGGTACACACCCTGAATGTAGTGAGGCATTAAATAGGTCTGTCAAAGGTCCTGCAAGGACCTCTGACAGCTCCTTCAGTACCCTGGAGTGGATGCCATCTGGGCCTGGTGCCTTGTCCACCCTCAGTGCCTTCAAACCTCTCAACTCTGCCCTCCATGATTTCCCATCTGTCACCACTTCCCCCTGCCTGCCATTTCACCCATCTTGGGTGTCCCCCCTCTTCTCTTTAGTAAATACTGAGCAGAGTACTCATTTAGTGCTTCGCCTTGTTGTACCCTGCTTCCACCCAACCCCCTCCTTTCTAATCCTTACTATGTGGTCCTTACAGCTCCTTTTCTCCTGATGTACCGAAAGAAGTCCTTCTCCCTTCTAATGCCTTGTGCCAGCCTGAGTTCCGTAGATGCTTTGGCTCCTTACTGCCCTTGTCACCTCCTTCGATTCTGTCAAGTACTCCTCTCTGTCCTCCCCTCCCTGTTTTCTTGTATTTCCTAAAGGCAGCTCTTTTCCTCCTTACCTTTCCATGACCTCCTTGCTCAACCAGCTTGGTTTCTTAGCCCTAGCCTTCTTGCTCTGGGCTTTGCAGCAGGTTTTGGTTGCCTCCACTATCCCCAACTTTATGAGCTCCATCTCTGGTTAGTATCCATACTAGATTGAATTCTGGCTAGGTACCCTTTACCACTTCCCCATCCTCCCAAAGTCAGCCCTCCTGAAGTCCAGCACTCTTGTGCCAGATTCCACTCCTTCCTTGCCCATATCCAATGTGAGCCATACTGAGTGGTGATCACTCCTGACAGCGGTTCCTCCACTGTAAGTTCTCTCACAAAGTCCCCATTTGCCAGCACAAGGTCAAGGGTATTCCTAACCTGGTTGGTTCACTGACCATTGCAGCAGGAAGCTGTCCTGGAAGGCATCCAGCAGTTCCTGCTCCTTCTGTTCCTGGTTGTTGGGGTGCTCCAGTCCACTCCTGGCATGTTGAAGTCCCCCACAATCACCACACTACCCTTCTCGCAGGTCCTCCTGATCTGTCCCGCTAGGTCCCTGTCTAACTCCTCCATCTGAGATGGTGGCCTGTACACCACTCCCATTCTAAGACTCCTATTCTTGGAATCCTGGATTTGCACCCAAAGTGACTCTGTACTACCCTCCTCCCCTTCCTCCCTTACACACTTCAGTCCTTCCTTCACATATAGTGCCACACCCCCTCCTTTCCCAGTCACCCTGTCTCTACGAAATAACCTGTACCCTGGTACAGACAGGTCCCAGTCATTATATTGGGTGGCCCATGTTTCTGTGATGGCTGCAATGTCCACCTCTCCCTCTGCCATGAGAACCTGCAACTCTGCAGTTTTCCTCCCAAGGCTCCTAGCATTAAGGGTAACCACCTTCCACCCTTTCCCCCTCCTCCCATCCTGCCCTCCTTTCCTAGCATCACCAATAGTACTTGCCATTTGTCCTTTGTCACTGTTATGGGGGGTAAGCTCATATGATTTCCCAACCTGTGGTCTCTGCATATCTCTTCTCCAACTGCCACCCCCCACTCCTAGTTTAAACTCCCAACTTCCTCTATATATTCTTCCACCCTCTGCTTCAACACTTTCTTTCCTTCCTCACTCAAGTGTAGTCTGTCCTTGGCATAGAGACTACTGTTCTCCCAGGTCCCTCCCCACCCCCCCAACAGCCCATACCCTTTAGCACAACACCAGGTTCTTAGCCATCTGTTAAATTCCTCTATTCTCAGCTTTCTTGTTGTGCTTGCCTTTGGCACTGGAAGTATCTCGAAAAAGTTACTGATCTTCCTGCCCCCTCACATAATTGTGCTAGTTCCTCAAACCTCCTCTGGACTATATCCACTGTCTTGTCAGCCAGGTCATTTGTCCCAAGATGTATAATTAAATGAGGCTTGTCCCTACCCCTTCTAGCATATTTCAGAACAGACTGTCCCACCCTTTCCGCTGTCATTCCTGGCATGGCCTCCACCCAAATGCGACTATGTCTCTCCGCCTTGCTACCCCACCTAACTCCTCTTAGTATTGAGTCCCCCAGCACTAAGATTCCACCCCTCTTACTCCCTGCTTGCTTCCTTTCATCTCCCTCCTCCCTCATTTCCAGCTCCTCTTCTTCCTCCTGCACATTATTATGCCCTTTACCCTGTTGCAGTTCTCCCAGCAGAACTTTTCCCGCTCCAGTTTGGTCCAGGCATTTATCAATTACTCCTCTAATTTCATCACTTCCTCCTCCACCTTCTTCCTCTCTAGCAGTGCAAAACTATTTTCTGAAGATCCTTCACAAATGCCTGCTCCTCTCTCTGCATAGTAACCTGTTCTCTCCTTTCCACTCCATGACTTTTGCCACTTCTTCGCCTCCCTCACAAGTCCCTATTGCCTCCTTCCATTTGACTTTTGTCTCCTGACCTGGTTTCCCGGCAATCGTTCTTCCTGGCCTGGGCCCCTTTGTCTCTGCTTCCCTTCTTCTGAGCCTCTCCTCACCACTGTTGGCTTAAATTGCCCTCCCTCATCTCCCCTTCTTCCTCCCTCCAGTATTGGGCTAAACCCACCCCCAATCTGCCTTGCCTGTCTTAGTTCCTCCTGCAGACCCTCAATCTCCTTTCTAAGTTTTTCTATGTGGTTGCACACTAAACATCCTCCCACTCTCCAGGCAATGTTTAGAAAGATTGGTGCACCGCAGTTGTTACAGCCTATCATCCTACCCATTGCTGTCGTTGCCCACCAGTGACCCCCACCCTTCCAGATGCAGGATACCAAACACTCCCCCAAGTCCCCACTCTCCCCCCTCTATCAGTGCAAAACATTCTTTATGTCCCTTACCTCCTTTGTTGCACACGTTTAGATATGTCGAGCAACTGCTTTTTATATTCCTATCCACACTCAAAAATACTTTAAGTAGCCATTGCACAACCTTCTTCAACTCCTACTCCTCCTTTACCCAATGCAATAATTATGTGAAGTAGTAATAATGAAAGCGCCTAGATTTGCATTTACTTCCTTCCACTGAGAGAGCAGTCACCTCTTCACTTGCTGCAGTTCCTTTCCTGGATGTCTGCTTCTGTTATGACAGGTGCAAATCCTTTGCCTGTTTGAGGAAGTGATGTCAGAACCCCTAGTACAAAGGAATAATTGACCAGGGTGGGTGGGGTGAGGATTTGGGTGGGTGGGACCAGCCCAAGTCTTCCGGAAACAATCAGGTAGCTGAGGCCTCTAGTCAGACAATTAGCACCCTTCCCACTCAAAACTTTGCAGCTAGTGAAGCCAGCAACAATGAATCAATTCTACTCAAAGCCCCAACATAGGTTTGCTACCCAAAGAAACAGGACACCAATTCAAACAGCTTCACCAACAATACATCAAAATAGGTTTGGAATTATAAGATATAGGTCTCCAATTCAAAGAAACAGACCAGTTAAATTACACCAATTATGTTTAAAAGAGAAGAAATAGGCCTCTACAAATGCAGCCTGCCACACCGTAAACCAAACAAATGAGTCCACTTTTAGCTACCAAAACAGGTTTCAAAATTCCAACAGCCCCAAACAATACCCTGCTAGCCCCTTAGTAGTAAGAAAGAAAATAAACATTCTACCAAGTAGAATCCATGAAAAACAATGTAAAACAAGAAGCTACTGTACTGTAGATCTGATCCTGTCCCCCTTCTAGTTCCTTCTGGTATTTGTTTATGCCCGATGGCAATCTCGCATCAAGAGATTGCATTTCTTTATATACTGCAGATATTGGGTGTGGTTGCTTAGCAGAATCTAGCAGGGATGACAAAGCAATCCTAGGGGTTCAAGGGCATTGTGTTTCTTTATAAATGGAGATACTGCATGCATAATCCAATATTTAAAAGGGTGTCTACTAGCTTCCGGGAGTTTTTGCAAAATTGATGATATGGTAATAGGTTACTATTGTCCATAAGATCTTTAAGTTTAACACCTTTTAGTGTAGGCCAAAAGCTTAATGTAATAGGTTTCCTTTGAATCATGAAATGAGGGTTATTTAAAAGTGGTTGTTCCCCATCTACATGCCAATTTATGTTCAAATAGTGTTGCAATTGGTTTAAGGCTCTCAGAGACCATCCTATTGGGGAGTTTTTGATTGCAGGAGGAATATTTTTCAAGGGTAAATACAGTAGAGACTGTAGTGAGCATGAGGTGGGGGACATAAGGGTCTCTTCTATACTTAACCATGCTGGGATGTAAGATTCTGGTTCCCTTTTATTCAGGTCATCATGCCAGGTAGTAAGTTTTGTGATATGGATTGCTCCATAATAGTGGAAGAAGGATGGAAGGGAGAGTCCTCCATGGGGTTTTGGGGCTGTCAGCTTGTGGTACGCTCATCTCACTGGTTTATTTTTCCAGAGGAATTTATTAATTATACTCTTTAGTTCAGCAAACCACTTTTTAGGGAGGTAGGGGGCTAACATACTAAGAGGGTAAAGGATTCTAGGAAGGATATTCATTTTAACAATGTTAATTCTTCCCCATAGTGATATCTTCAAGGTGTTCCATTTTTCTAAATCTGCCTGAATTATTTTTATTAATTTGGTAAGGTTTTCCTTGACCAGAGTGGAGAAGGATTTGAAAATGTTTATACCCAAATATGTTATGCTTTTATTTTCCCATTGCAACCCAAATTGTTGTACATCCCTTTTGAATAGTTTATGGTTCAAAGGGTAAATAATGGATTTAGTCAGATTTAACTTATAGTAGGCTACCTTGGCAAACATTTCAATTTCTTGTAATAGGATAGGAATAGTTGTGCTGGGGTTTGTTATATATATTAAAAGGTCGTCTGCATACGTTGATATAAGGTGCTGCCTATTCCCGACCAGAATACCCTGCAAACCTTGATTTACAAGCATTTTGCGAATAAAGGGGTCTATATAAAAGTTAAAAAGAAGTGGGGAGAGGGGACATCCCTGCCTGTTGCCTCGACTTAATGGAAAGGCTTCTGAGAGGCAGCCATTGCACCAAATCTGAGCTGTGGGGTTTGAGTAGAGCAGTTTAACCCAATTGATAAATGCTTGTGGGATTCCATACCGGGAAAGTGTGGTGAATAGAAAAGACCACGAAACCCGGTCAAAGGCTTTTTCTGCATCCGAAGCTATTAAGGCAGCAGGTGTAGGTAATTCACTAGCTATGGGGATAAGATGCAGTAATCGGCGTATGTGGTCACCTGAAGACCTTCCCGGCATGAACCCCACTTGTTCACTGTGGATTAGCACATCCATAAAGGGTCCCAGACGATTGGGAAATATTTTGGCTAGTATCTTAACATCAGTGTTAAGAAGCGAAATAGGGCGGTAGTTTTCTACATAATGGGGGTCCCGGCCCGGTTTGGGGATAATAGTAATCAGGGCTTCAAGGTATGCATTTTCTGAGAGGCCTAATCCATACCATGAGTTAAAGACTCTTGTTAGTAAGGGAGCAAGTTCCTCAGTGTATAGCTTATATAGGTTGGTAGGAAGGCCATCTGGACCTGGTGATTTGTCTGGTGCTAGCTGTTTAATTGCTAGCGTTACCTCCCATTCCATAATAGGGGAGTTCAGGGACTGATGTTTATCTTTGGGTATTGTTGGGAGCACTACCAGGTCTAAATAAGCTTGAACCTGATCGATTGGGGTCTCCTCACTTTTACAGTGGTACAGCTCCTTATAATATTTGGCAAAACTTGACACAATCTCCCTCGGTTCTGTGATAAGGGGACCCCCTTTGTATGGATAGAGCCCAGGTACCAAGCGGGCTGTGTCTACTTGCCTAAGTCTGTATGCTAGCAGTTTACTAGCCTGCTCACCGCCCTAAGTATTTTATCTGAACTCGCTTTTAAGGATAATTCTGCTTTATGATAAACCAGGCCTGAGAATTGAGCATGTAATGTATGGAGTTTAGTCCACTCAGACTCTGGAGATTTTTGTTAATATTGATTCCAGTTTTTATTTCCTGAAGCAGGGTTTTGTCTGGCTATCACCTTTTTCTTTTGGGTCGCTGCTATTCAGATGCTCCACGCAGGGCGATTTCAGGGTTGACCAAATTATGTCTATTTTTGAGACAGACCCCTCATTGACACTCAGAAAGGAGGTGATGAAATTTTTAAAATGATTCTGCTTATGGGAGGGCTGAAGTAGTTGTGTATTCATTCTCCACAGGAAGTCCCTTTTGACTTCACATCCAAATACTCCAACTATGGAGACAGGAGAGTGGTCTGATACTACTCGTGGGTGAATTACGGCCTCTACAATGTCAGGCAACATATGGGAGCTTACCAGTAAGTAGTCTATATGTGAACACGTATTATGGGGATGGGAGAAGAAGGTGTACTGTCATTCTGTGGGGTTTAGTATCCTCCAGATGTCCAGGATGCCCAATCCGTCCATTAAGTCTTGCAAGGCTCTCTGAGCCGGAGAAGGGCCACATTTTTTAGGGTCTGATTTGTCCAGCAATAATCGGGGCATGATGTTCCAGTCGCCTCCCAGCACCATGGTTTGAGGGGGTATGGTGGGCACAATTCCTGCTAATTCAGTGAAAAAAGCTGGAGAGTCTTGGTTTGGACCATAAACCGATCCTACTGTTAGATAGTGCACACCCAAGCTACCATGTAGTATTATGTATCGCCCCTGGCTATCCCATACTTCGTGTTCAAGCTTAAAGGGGACATTCTTATGAAATAGAATGGCTACACCACTTTTATTTGTAGAGTTTTCCACCCCATAGGACCGTCCTACCCATCTTCTGCACCACAACGGAGCATCCTCTCTCCTAAGGTGTGTTTCTTGTAAACAAATAATATCAGCTCTAAGGGATTTTAGGTGTCTGAGTATTACTTGTCGTTTGGTTCTATCTTTGGCCCCCTTGATATTCCAGCTGATAATCTTAATAGGACCTGCCATTATTAATCAGGAAGGTCAGGTTTTCGATTTCCCTGGGGGCGCATCAGATTTTGAGATGAGTGCTTAATGTCTCTATTATTTCTCCATGGGTATAAAGAGAGAGAAAGTGACTTAGTAAAATATTCCCCCCCCACTATCCTACACATCAACTCTCAGTTCCAACGAACTAACTACTATTTGTTATGTCAAGTGATGTTAACTAACAAACAACCCAGAGGCAATTACCCCCCCTGCCAGCCTCCATCCCAACTCACTAAACTGTCTGGTATTCACCTTATAATATCAACTCTGGCTGTTGTCCCTAAAAAATATCTATGAAGGGAAAGCATCTGTGGCTTTAATTAACAATATACTGGGCTATGGAGCACAGAAAATAATTAAAAGCCTTCAAAATCGCCAGCAAGTCTCCAGGTTTAGATACAGGTATACCAGAGTTATGTAACTAAAGCCCTATTTGGGATAGTAATAAGCATTAGTCGAGGTCCCTGTGTGATGAGCTTCTTTTTCCCTTTTAATCCAGGCAGCATCTCGATTTGCAGCTCGTAGAAGCTTGACTACGCAAGCAGTGTCCTTATTCACCATACGCAGCAATCCCTTCATTCCGAATATACTCCCTCAGATTGGGTCCGAGTCCCTCCAATTGCGACTTCAGTAGTATGCTGTTCTGCCCTTTAATTCTGAAACAGAAGTTACCCATGTTCTTCACAATGGGTACGGAACGAACACTCGTTGCTTGCAGAAATGAAAAGAACATCTCGCTTTCATGTGATAGTAGCAGGCCAATCGCAGTGGAAATTATACCCCAAACGCTGGTATCACAACAGAGATTAGTACGTGGGTGAGATCTGGAGTCCTCAAAGATCAGCTGAGTGAATAGAAGAACTGCCAAAATTTATTCTCGGGCACCGTGGATTGAAGTCACAGTAGTTTTGGCACAAAAAAGCTGCCACTACATGCAGAGTTATGATGCTAGTACAGGTGCTGAATCAAAATCGTTATGGCTCTGTGTGGAATTGAGGTGCCAAGGATGAAATGAGATTAGTGGCATAGGCACATATGGCTGCCACCACTCGTGAGGGAAGACAGTGTATAGCAGGTTCATTATTTATTTAAACAAGTCTGGGAGTGCAGCTTTAAGCCTGCTCTTAGCCTGCTGGAGGGTTTCAAAAGACTGCCACTGGTCGCCAAGCTTTACTTGCAGAGTCGCTGGGTATTTGACTCGGAAAGGCGTACTGGCTGCTATTAACTTTGTTATGAGTGGGTGGAGTTCCTGCCGCTTGACACAAACCGCATATGGTAGGTCCTGGGCTATTCTGATTTTTTTCCCTTCCCAGCAAATCTCTTGTAGCACCTTAGTCTTCGCTATGATGTGCTGCTTGTCTTGAAAGTTAAGCAATTTGAAGATGATGGGCCTGGGTATTGAACCAGGGGGCGGAGGTGGCCGGAGTGCTCGGTGGGCTCTTTCAATAACATAGGCCGAGCCATTGGGGCAGGGTCCCGCAAGCTTTTCACAGAGTTTCTGAATAAAAAGAATGGGGTTTGTACCTTCTTCTTTTTCCGGTATACCCATTTATTATCAAATTGTTTCTGCGACTCCGCCCCTCAAGATCGGTAAGCTTGTCTTCCAACTTTTTAATTTTCCGATTTGCTAGTGTGTGGTCGAGCATGAATTTGTCTAGTTTTTTCTCCACCGATGTGAGGCGAGTTTCAGAATCAGTGACTCTAATATTTAACGAGTCAGTGGCTGCTTTTATTTGGCGGATTTCTTCGACCACGTTGTTGAGCGACTCCTGCATTGGCCTCATGATCTCTAAAATCTTGTCCTCCGTTAACAGCGACGTGCCTGTCGGGGTAGAGGAAGCTTGAGCCTTAGGTCTTTTTGGGGCCTTGTCCTTCTCAGGAGACGGCGGTGGTGAATGTCGAGGGGGTGCTTTCCGCATGAAGGCTTCCATCATTGATATTTTTGCTGTCTCTCAGAGCTTTTTCTTGATGGTATAAAGCTGGAATCTGCCTTTTCAGGTTGAATACGCTGTTGTTTTGTATGTTTTTAGCGAGCGAGATGCGGAGTGACTGGGGGTTGCCACTGCTCTCTTAGGCTACCATCACGTGACTCCATGCAATCTTTTTCTTCCAATAATGTTACAGACTCTTGCAATTTCCTCTAAATGTTTGGGGTTAATAGTTTTTAAGAGATAATTACACTGATATTGGGGTTCCATATCCAAATCTGCCAAAATATCCTCAAGAAACATTTTTCTCTGAAATATATACAATGGGCAGAACAATAAGAGATGACATGGGGTATCTTCTTCTGTATTACAGGCACATGTTTGTACATTTGAAGTACCATATTTATATCTTAGATAATTGCTATCAATATAACCAAACCTAAATTTGCTATAAGATTTCCTATAATACTGATTTTTAAGCTTTTTTAAGTACATTTCCAATCTGAAATACTTATTTTTTACTAGCCAGAAACTCCATTTATAATTTCTTGCCCCATTTAATTCCTTCTGCATATTCACATCTGTAATTCTAGTTTTGATCTTAGCCTGAATTTCTCCTAAGAGGGTTGCATAACTTTGCATTAAACAATCCAGTAGACCATATGGTTTAATAATTTCATCCAAAATATTTATACTTGGAAAAATAAATCCAATTTTTGGTAAAATAGTGTTTCCTCAATACGGGCTCTAGGTAGCCTCTTTTCAGGCATTCTATATGTTTTCAACCAATAAATGGATAACTTGGAGTCAACAGCAGTTCTGATTGTTCTATGACCTAATTCTAATCTACCCAGACCCAAGGCTGCACATGTTGGTCATTTGCACAATGGAGTTTCTCCTGGTAAAACAAATAAAAAAAATGTTGGTGTCAATGGAGACTAATTGTTGACTTTCTTCAGTTGTTTTGTAGATGTGAAATGATTAATTCTTTGTGGAAAACAACACATTCCAAATTAGAAGGAATTATAAAAAGAAACCTCCCTTTAAAGTGACTTTTTATGTCTTGAATAACTTTGAAAATATTGGTTTAAGTCAAAAAGGAAAAAGATATTTGATGTGGTCTCTATGGCCACTAAGAAAGTAATAGTAAAAAAAATAGAATGGGACAAATTAAAGTGATTTTGATTATAATATAATCGGGAATCTTTAATCTTAGAGAAAATGATAGCTCATGTAGACTTAAATGACAATGTTGCATCTTTAGAAGCTATGGATTGGAGAGTCATTATTGCTATTTAGCCACACAGTTAATTAGAGTAATCTTATGTAATTAAATAATGGTCAGCTGTCTGCACCATACTGGAGACTGTAACAATTAACTGTAACAGTCTGACTTATTTTTTTCTGGCCAGAAGTATGTGTGGTGTGTCTATCATGGGGTGTAACATGAGTTGGTAAGATTATAGAATCTTAATTATGGAATGGTATGATAGTAATGTTCTAATAAGAATGTGTCTGAATTAGATGATGTTCTTAAAGGAAGTATATGCATTCATTCATTGAAATCTTAATAAAAATTCAAACTATAAAAATAATGATTGGTGGGGCTTTCAATCACCCAGGTATAGTGTGGTTATTGCAGATGAACCATTGACCCTTGAGTGTGTTAGCAGCCTGTTAAAAAAGTAAAAAAAAACTTCAAGTGCTCAAAAGTGAATAGGTATCACAAGTACCCTCATCATGTGTACTGCTGAATCCTAATGTAATTACTTTCTTATGTCTAGTATCTGCTCAGTCATATATTTTATGGAGATGTAATGTCCAATATCAAATGTTAATGTAATGTAATGTATGCAATCATGCAGGTCTGTGGGGGCGTGGTCTGGCTAAAGAATAATGCACACTAGCTAGGCTTCTTACATTACCATGATATCAAATGGCAAAAAAGAAACCCTTCCTCTGCCATGGACGGATATATATGTTCAAATTTCCTATATGTTCAAATTCTGTTTGCAGCCTAAGCAGTTTGATGTAAAAAAAGAAATAATTCTTAAGTCTTCCTGTACTGAATGCTGATGTCATCTGTGAAAACTGGGGAAAAAACAGAACACGCTCCCATTTGAAGGTACGACATGAGTGACTTCAACTTCGGTGGAGGGCCACACCCTATCACAGGTAATGGTGGCTGAGGCAGGAGTGGGACAGGACTCAAGTGATAGCACTGCTGCTTCCTTGCAGGTCTTATCATCAGCTTGCAACTGGTGGTCAAGGCAGGATTCATCAATCTAACTGCTGAAATTAAGCACCTGCAGACAGTGGTGACTGGACTAGTTGAGACAACTGCCTCACATACCACTAGCTTAGATAAAGCAGGCAAGCACATTAGCAAACATGAGGAGGGCAACTCCATGAAAAGGAGTTACCAAAGTGTGACATGAGTGTCAATTTTTAAAACCCAAAGTAGATGAATTTTGTTATGTGTTTTATGATGCTGCTAACAACTACTTATTAAGTGAATATATTGGGAGATACCTTCCTGATCAGTATATGAAAAAATGGGTTGTGAAAATAGCACACGTAGCAAGGGACACCAAAGAATTGTGACATGCATGTGTGTTTCTGTAACTCATATTAGGAAACATTTGTTAGTAGATTTAACATGTGTGCTCTACCAGTGAATATGGGGTGTGATATTTGGTAATTCCCTTATATGGGCATGAGGTTAATGCATCTTTAAGGTAGCACAAGTAACATGGACACCAAAGACCTTTTTGAGGGGACAAGGTTTTACAAAAGCTACCATTTATTACATAATACTAACACTATCCGTTGCACGATACAAACCATCCAACATCAAGCAACAGAAATGTGAAATATTTACAATATCTGTTTCAAATCATCCTTCCATGCCCTGCAGTGCATTTAAGTCCATTGTGTATGACTGGAAAACAAATTATTCTTGTCCTGCAAGCAAATGAAAATGATTTCAGTTCATTTTAGCTAAGTGTATTTCATTTAATTTGTACAAGATTGTTAATTGTTCTGGTCAGCAGACATGTCTTTCAGCTCTTGTGACAAGCTCCAATACATTCCTAATCCCATTTATGCCTCAGTCTGGAATACTTTCCACTTATTTCTTCCACACTTCAGGGCTGATTTTAAAGTTTCTATCTCCCTGAAGATGTAGTGGCCCATAAAATACTAGGGTACGTTTTACATTGTTGTAGTCATTAAGCCATTGCCATGTAAATGTTGAATCCCCATGCTGGTGCAGGAATTTGAAGGTGTACAGCTGTTTACGTACTGCTGTGACCTCACCAATGTAGAATGTATTTGATTAATAAACAGCATACAGTTTGTTGACTTCAATTGGGCCTGAAGGCATGATTCTTGATTTTGCTGGCTGCACTGTGTGTGGTGGTCTCAGGCAGCAGAACACATGGGTCCTCTGGAAGATCAGTTTGGGCGCTTGTTGTTGGGGGCTACATCATTTGAGGCAATGTCATTCTGATTAATACAAACATCCACTGATGTAGGGATGCTGGAAGTAGTTTCACCTGAGTGACCACTGGTTTTGGAAGATTCTGGTGTTGGCTGATGTGACTCTTCAATGTGCAGCAGGCAAACATGGGTCTTTTGTGAAGTGGGCACAGAAGCCATTGTTAAATGCTTGACTGCCCACTGTCCTACATACCTTCCATTGTCACATGGTAGCTCTCCTTGACATTGTCTGCAGAAGCACGTTAAGTCTCTGACTGCAACCACTCCTGCTTCCACTGACTTTACAGTTTGTATTTGGTGTGTCCCTGGTATGATTTTGACATTACCAAGCATGTTTTGTTTAACATCATTGCTGCTAACCCAGAAGAAAGTGTGAATGGAATGGCTACACCCATCACTGGCTGGCTCTTTGGTTAGGTAGTTCTTGCGGTATATATACGGGACTTCTGCATTAGCAATGACAAGACACAGTTAAGGAGGAGACTATACTACATGTTGTTAAGAACCATTACAAGACCCACATGGAAGAAAGTTGCAGTGCTTTTCTACTTGAACAACATACAGTTAAGGAGGCGAGAACACAAGGTTTTGTTAACATAAGAACATATGAAGAAGCCAGCAGAAGAAGACCATTTGTTCTATCAAGTTGGCTTGTATTGCAGGGTTCACAACTTGAGCTAATGTCCCTGACCTCCCTCCCTACTCCTCCCATCCTCCCTACCCTACATCCTTACCTTCCCCAATGTCTATCCTTGCCACTCCTAAAGCTGCCCACTGTGTTCAATGAGATGACCTCTTCTGGCAGTGCATTCCAAGTGTCCACTACCCTCTCTGTGAAGAAGTGCTTCCTGACCTCCCTTCTAAAGCTCCCACCCTCCAGCTTAAGACTGTGACCCCTCATGTAATGGTTGCCACTCAGCTTAAAGAGACTCTCCTTATCAACCTTATTTATCCCTTTCAAGTACTTGAAGGTCCAAATTATGCCCCCCTCCGTCTTCAAAGGGAGTACATCTTCAGTGACTTCAACATCTCCTCATATGCCTTACCCTGCTGACCAGCTATCATTTCTGTAGCCATCCTCTAGACCTTCTCTAGCAGGTTAATGTCCTTTTTGAGGTGTGGGCACCAGTACTGAACTTCATACTCTAGATGCGGCCTTACCAGTGACCTGTACAAGAGCAGTATAAACTCATCTCTCCTACTACTGATCCCCCTAGCTATACATCCCAGCACCTTGTTAAGAACCACTACAAGACATGCATGCAAGAAAGTGGCAATAGATTCCTGCTTGGTGAACACACAGATAAGAAGGAGACCTCAAGTTTGTTAAAAACCATTACAAGATGTGCATGTGAGAACATGGTAAGGGTTTTCCACTTGAAGACACAAATGTAAAGAGATATTGGAGCCAAAACAGGCAGACAGGGAAACATAAATTTGAACTAGCAGTCCATAGTAACTTTCTGTTCTCTGAAGTATATTTCTTTTCTCATCAGAAAGTTGTGATGTGATAATACTGTGCTGGATGTGTTTAACAGCTGTTAGCCTGGCAGTTGACAACTCTACTGCCCCATACTACATCATCAGCATTATGATCTCAGTGACTTCACAGGCGATTGCTCTGGCTGTCATTTACTTGCTGTTCCTAAGTTGCACTGATGTCACAGTCAGCGAGGTCATATTGCTGATGTACTGTAGGGCAGCTGATCATCACTTACCATGCTAACCATTGTTCCACACATTTTGCAGTCCAAGTACTCCCCCAACCTCACACCTTGGGCAATGTGGAGCAAATGTGTGGTTACATGCACATTTCAGCATCTTGTCACACCAAAAGCAGGGATTTCATGCTATTTCACACATAAAGCATAAACCATTTGTAATAAACCCATGCCCTCCCTGTTCAGGGAATATTGTGCCAATTCATGAATTAATAGCACCAAACCACTCACAAGCCCAACCTTGTTTGTGTGCAAGCCTTGGCATGAATATCACAGGAAAATCATAACAGGTCACAGAAAAAGGGTGGTGGTGTGAAGTTGCATTAAACAACACTCCCTATGAGCAGAAATATGACAAAATACCATGACAATCAACACATTAGCAGAACATTGCACAAGGTAGAGGTGTTGTGGGAATTCTTGGCCTGCTGCAAGCACACGGTTCCTAAAGTGACCAAGACTACAAAAGCAGGCCAAAATGCAAACTCTGAAAAAAATAAAACACAGATAATTGCTGAATCAAGCCCCAAATAAACAGAAGGCTGAAATATACCATTACACCAGCACAGTTTACTTGAAGGTTTCTTTATTTTAATAAAATACAGTTATGGGTGGCTAACATAATGATGACCCCAAGCACATGGTGCCTAAAGTAACCAAGACCACAAAAGTAGGCCAAAATGCAAACTAAAAAAAAATAAAATAAAATAATTGCTGAATCAAGCACTAAAAAAACAGAAAGCTGAAACACTCCATCCCACCAGCACAGTTTACTTGAAAGGTTTTTTTTATGTTAATAAAATACAGTTTATGGGTGGCTAAAGTAATGGGGACCCCAAGCACATGGTGCTTAAAGTAACGAAGACCACAAAAAGGATTTCAAAATGCAAACTCTGAAAAATAAAAACACAGATAATTGCTGAATCAAGCCCCAAATAAACAGAAAGCTGAAATACACTATCCCACCAGCACAGTTACATAAAGGGTTCTTTATTTTAGTAAAATACACTTTATGGGTGGCTAACATAATGGGAACCCCAAGCACATGGTGCTGAAAGTAACAAAGACCAGAGATTCTGACAAAAAGCAACAAATTTGCCTAAAAAACATTTAGTGATAACACAGAACACATCTGTAGGTTAAATTTCTCTTGCAATACAATTACTGTATCATTTTTGTTAGAAAAACACTTCAAATAGGGTCTCAAGTGCACAACTGGTACAAGAACAAGGAGGCCCAAACTTCAGCCAAATCATACAGCCTTAGAAATAATGTGAAAAAAATCATTTACCAAGGACAAAATTACTTCTGTGAACACAATTATTTTTTGTTATGGCTGCATTTGGAAAACAGACAAGCATACACACACGCACACACGCACGCATGCACACACACACACACACACACACCTGAGTGCTTGCAAACAAAGCATGGCCTTTGGCCATTTTCAACTGCACACCAAATCCCCTTAAAAAAAAACAAAAAAACTTAACTTGCCCAAAAGAAATGAGCCACTGATTAAAACTGCTGTATAATGCCAGACTGCATTTTTACAATATAACTGCCCATTGGAAGTCTATAAATAAGAAAGGAGCCAGAGCCATGTAATGTTGGGGGTCTCCATTACTTAAATTGTGCCTCACTCCAATAACACAATACCCCCAAGCCTCATTTCACCAGAAAAATTATATTAAAATGTTTACATTTGTACTGCACAGTAAGTGCACAGAAACATTTTCTTCCACCAGCCTTACAGCCTGATACACACAGCAGTACTGAGAATGAGCCCCATTTGGTGGTAAACACAATGAGACTACAATTCATTTGTAGTCCCCAAACACTGCATTGGGGCTCTAATGCTCATTAAGATCACAAAATCGCAATACTATTTGCTAGAATAAGCCGCCCCACAAATATGTGCAGATGTACACTGTACTCTAAACAACATCCCATTTGTATGAGCCATTTTGAAGCCATTTTCTTAGACCTAAAAGTAACAATGGCCTACCTGGGCTCCATGTGGCTGCTCATGTAACTGAGAAGCTGTTGACTGGAATCCGGGATTGTTTTGTGAGCTGGCTAGAGCAAGAATGGGGCTCTGGTGTAAATTCTTATACCTTTAAGCACTTTGAGAGCCTTCCCCACTTTTGGTGCATGTAGGTGCTCTAATGTGATTATCGGGGTGGGGAAGGGCACCGGGGTAGGAGTGAACACACACCCAGGACTTCTGGGCATCAGGAGACAGTGGTGACAAAGGTCAGACACAGCACTCCTGCAGTACAGTATTCTCCAGTGAAACTTAGTGCTGTGTCTGTTGCAGAAGCTCCCTGATCAAAACACAATGCAATTTCTGGAGGATTTATTAAAATAAATACATTTTGGGGGCAAAGGATGAATGTAACCACTGGAGACATAAGTGGTTACTTTAGCTACTGCATTTACTCTGCTGCGTAAGTGTTATACAGGCACATTTAAAATTTACTAAATGGTCTGAAAACAAAGTCTGGACACAGGGCAATAAGTCAAAGCAGTTTATTATAATAAAGAGCATTATTTTACTAAAATAATGAATACTGTTTACAGTGTGTGCCACAATGTCACAAATTAGGCACGAAAAATTACAGCTTTTATCACAAGTCATGTTTCTTTCTTCAGAAAATTAACAACTGGCATCATTCATATTATGTCATTTCTCTCCACATCACATATTGTTCTACAGCATAGCCATTCACTGGGTTTGGGTTTTATATAGTTTATAAATGGCATGTACATTTTGAGACACCATTGGTAACCCATTTTCATGGAGTCACCCAGGACATAGCGGCAGATCTCTCCAGAGACAAAGTTGGGCTATGGGAGAAAGTTGAAATGTTCTGCACAGGAGCTGAGGAGCAAGAAGACAGATCTCACAGGTTCAGTAACAGGCTAATTGGTCTCCCAGAATGTATGGAGGGGAGAGATTGGGTGGAGGAGTGGTGAGCAGCTCAGAAGTGGTATACTGAGAAACTTGGGCATGTATCAGCGGCTGCTGACTACAAGATACAGACAGCCCCCTGTACAGGTCCCAAGCTGAAACCGGGGAGAAACCTCACCACTATCATATCAAGTACTTTAGATTCCACATGAAGGAGAAAGTGCTCCAAATGGCATGAGCACATGGCCTGGTTAAGGGAGTGCTATGTCCTAATATTCTTGGACTTCAGTAGGGACTTGCAGCTGCAAAGACAAACATTTACTGATGCTAAAGCTAGCCTTCACAGGAAGGGGTTGGATTATGTTCTGCTTTACCCTGCTAAGCTTCACATAAATAAACCTCACTGTCCACTATGTTTCTTCATGAAATCTCAAGATGCTAAAGATTTTATAAATCAGGAAGAGGCAGTGGTCTAAGGGAAGTCCCGACCCGCTACTTACCCCCACCCTACTGATTCCTAGAAGCTGATTATATTGTACTTGAATTGCCTTTTGTAATGACACCACAGTTACCAGTCAGATGGTCTAGTATCTCCACTCTGACTCTCAGGGATGTTAAGAGAATGTTAAATATTGTGAAATTGCTCAGCAGCCTTTAACAAGTGGATTAGGACTCACTCAGCGTTAGAGACAAATACAGCATAAAATCACAGGTATGCTTTTTCATTTTCTCTTTCAAAAATTTAGCCTACTAGCACGAATGCCAGTGTCAACCCACAGAGGTTTGTTTTGCTACTTTGCCAGTACTAGTATTTCAGAGGAGCTGGAAGTTTGTGCAGCCATGGACTGAGGATGATTGAGTTGCCATCATACACTGAACACTGGAAAACAACTTGAACTTTTAAAATGGCTGGTGAGTGGGAAACTGATTGTCTGAGTGAGCTCATAGTAAGCAACTTCCTCGGCTGTTACTTCTGCATCTTTAACAACAAGAGGATTGGGGTTTCCTCACTGAAACACCATGACAACAGCCAATTATAACCTGAATAGAGTACCTTTCGTATGCACAGCCTCTCTCTCTCCTTCATGAAGCCAAGAGCTGGTTTGTTATGGGAACTTGGATAAAGTTATCAGTGAGCACAACCATGGGGGGCTGTGTAGTGTGAGGGAAATCTCTCTCTTGCACAGCAAGAACACAGTTTAATAAGTGGGGATTGAAAATGAAAGGGCTAATAATGTAAGCATACAGAACTCTCACAACCCTGTTTCACCTGATTACATCTCATTGCCAGGATGAAGATTTTTGTTATCTGATGAAGTACTTTGACATGCTGTAAAATGGTTAATTTTGATGCTGGGATCTGCCTTTTGTTGAGAGCACAGGCATGTTTTGGAGTTTCTCCATGGCTTCTGTCCTGACTGCATTAATGAACTGCAGCTACTGATGGGGGGAGGGGTCCGAAGGGATCTGCTCCTCCTAGCCTCTGGTCTGAAGCAACACAGCTGATACAAAGGACATACATGACTGTTTTCTTTTCTGCCCCAGTTCTGTAGTAGTTGTAATCCCTACAGATACCTGTGTAGATGACCATGGGCTACTCTATCTCATAGAGCAGCTATGGGTGATGAGACATTGAGGTAGAAGAAGACTGCATAAAACTATGGACTGAATTCTTGAACTAAGGGAGAGCAATACCTGCAACTACAAACATGTTGGGCTGCTCCCTGCAAACTAATAGTTCTGTTACAAACTTAAATAACTAGTTGTAACCAAAACAGGCAGACAGAAAAATGATCCAAATTTTAAGTAGTCAGTTGAAACTTTTTATTTTGGAAGTATTTTTCCTTTCTCGTTTTGCTCATTAGAAAGTTTTCTATTTTATAATATGGCACTGAATGTGTGGAATACCTTTTAGCCTGGTAACTGACATAACTATCTCTAATCTGCCCAGTACATCATCAGCATGGTGATCTCACTGAGAGTGACATCACAGGTGACTGACCTGGTAGCTACTGAGTGGCTGTTCCTAAGTAGAAGTGATGTTGCTTTCAGTGAGGTCACAATGTTGATAATGTAATGGGAAGAAGAGAGCTAGATGTGTCAGCTGCCAGGCAGAGTGCTGTTCCGCACATCATACCTACTAACATCAGATAAACAATCTTCTAATTAACTGAAGGGAAAAGAAAATGCACCTCAGATATAAAAGGCAAAGGTTGATTGCTTTTATAAACTATTATTAGTTTTAGGTAGTGTACTAGCTCTTTAATGAACTCTGCAGAGCGATACACCTCTGTGGAGAGTGTCCCATTGACAAGTTAATTTTCATATGGAACTGTTCTGCCTTATAGGGTTATGCCTAAGTGGCCACTTTTTCTTTTTCTTTTTTTAATATGTAAAGTGAAAAAGATAAATGCAATGCCCTGTCAGATCCCCACCTCAAACCCCTGGTTTTGACAGGTGGGACCTTGGCTGAGTGCCTCTTTATCTGCTCATATGAACATACAAAAATGCCAGCAGAAGCAGGCCTTATCGTTTATCGAGTCTGCTCGATTGTGCAGCTATCCTCAACTTGCAGCTGCCCCACCTCCCACCCCTCTTCATTAGAAACCCCCAGCCCACCCTGTCCCAACCCCTCTAAAGCCACTCACCCTTCTACAGGATACCACCTCTCGGCAGAGCATTCCACCTGCCCATCACCAGTTCAGTGAAAAAATGTCTCCTGATTTCCCTCTTGACTCTTCCCTCCTCCAATCTCAGCTGATGCCCCCTTGTATTCCTCCCTCTTCTAAGTTAGAAAATCCCTTCTGTATTAGCCTTATTTATCCCCTTAAGGTATTTAAAGGTTTCAATCATATCCCTCCCTATCCCTCCTCTCCTCCAGGGAGTACGTGTTCAGCTTGCCCTATCTATCCCTGTAGAACTTTCCCTCCAATCCTTGGATCATATTGGTCGCCCGACGTTGCACCCCCCCCCAACAATTTGATGTTCTTCTTCAGGAATGGGCACCAGAATTGCATGCAGTACTCCAGGTGTGACCTGACCAGAGATCTGTAGAAGGGAAGGATCACCTCCCTATTTCTGGAGGAAATTCTCCTAGCTATATACTCCAGCATCCTGTTGGCTTTTGCTGCCACCTTCCTACACTGAGCTGAGTTGTTCATGCTCTGTTGCCCTCATATGCTGAAACATTGTACTGAGGTGGTCTGAGCTGCAGCTGAGTTAGTGGAAAATGCTGTGTTTAACTGCTGACTATGAACACATTGCAGAACTGTTGCTTTAACATCTGAAACAGAACCGCTCAGTGTTTCCCTGCTTAATTACCCTGTTTTGTGCAAGTTATAAACTGTGCTCATCTGATCTGGGGGCTCAGGGGTGGACCAGTAGCTGAGTGCCTTCAAACAGGGTAATAAATTCGAGCTGCTCGCAAGCATCAGAAGATTCCTGCTCTGTTGCCCTCGTATGCTGAAACATCATCCTGAGGTGGTCTGAGCTGCTACTGAGTGAGTGGAAAACACTGTGTTTAACTGCTGACTGTGAACACATTACAGAACTGTTGCTTTAAAATCTGAAACAGAACTGCTCAGTGCTTCCCTGTTTAATTACCCTGTTTTGTGCAAGTAATAAAATGTGCTCAGCTGACCTGGCGGCTCAGGGGTGGGCCAGTAGTTGAGTGCCTTCAAACAGGGGAATAAATTAAAGCTGCTAGCAAGAGCAAGTGAGAGTAGCATGAGTGCCACTCGACAGAGAAAATAAATTGATTAAATGGGAAGATTCTGTAACATTTTACTCATTTTAGTCGTACTAGGGTTTATTTGTACTAAATAGGGACAAATAGGGAAGTAAATAAGGTAACTAGTCCATAGAAACATAGAAACATAGACTTTGACGGCAGATAAGGACTGCTAGGCCCATCTAGTCTGCCCATTTCCCTACCTACAGGATAGGCCGCAGATCCTAGTTAACCAACAGCCTATATCTTCCTGCCCCCCACAAGAATTGCCTTATGTCTGTCCCATGCATTCTTGAATTCTCCCACAGTTTTAGACCCCACAACTTCCTCAGGAAGGCTGTTCCATGCATCCACTACCCTCTCTGTGAAATAATACTTCCTCACATTGCCCTGAACCGCCCTCCTTCTATCTTTTAAATTGTGTCCCCTTGTTCTTGCAAGTCTCTTTTCTGAAAGATGCTACCCTCTTGGACTTTGTTGATTCCTTGAGGTACTTGAAAGTTTCTATCATGTCCCCCTCTCCTTCTTTCTCAGGGTATACATATTAAGCTCCTTTAGTCTCTCCTCATACGGCTTCTCTTGCAGACCCTGCACCATTTTAGTTGCCCTCCTCTGGACTGCCTCTATCCTGTCTATGTCCTTGCGGAGATGGGGTCTCCACAACTGGACACAGTATTCCAGATGGGTCTCACCAACTGTCTGTACAGAGGATAACAACTTCCTGTTTTCTGCTGCTGATGCCTCTCCTATACATCCCAGTATACCCCCGCCCTCCCTACTGCCTTCTCACATTGCTTGCTAACCTTAGGTCATCTGATATGATTACCCCCAGGTCCCTTTCCTGTTTTGTTGTTGTTACTACCTCCCCACCCATTGTGTATTCTTCCCCTGGGTTCTTGTTTCCCAGGTGCATTATTTTGCACTTTTTTGCATTGAATCCTAGCTGCCATACGTCTTACCATTCCTCCAACCTTGCCAAGTCCCTTTTCATCCTTTCCATGCCTCCTTGTGTATCAACCCTGTTGCAGATCTTTGTGTCATCTGCAAAAAGGCATACTTTTCCTTCCAGTCCCTCTGCAATGTCACTGATGAAGACATTAAAAAGGCCCTTTCTTCAGAGTGGACTCCATTTACAATTACCTTCTGTGTCCTGTTGTCCAGCCAATGTTTTAACCAGGCTACCACCCTGGGACCCACTCCCAGGCTGGTTAATTTGACTAATAATCTTTTGTGTGGGACTGTGTCAAATGCCTTGCTAAAGTCTAGGTAGGCCATGTCCACAGCCCCTCCCTGGTCTACTACTTTGGTCACCCAGTCAAAGAAATCTATTAGCTTCGTCTGACATGACCTTCCCACTGTGAACCCATGCTGCCTTGGATCCTGTGCTCCACTGACCTCTAGGTACTCAACTATTCTTTCCTTCAGAAGTGACTCCATCACTTTCCCTACCACAGAGGTCAGACTGACAGGTCTGTAATTTCCTGCCTCTGTCTTGGTCCCACTTTTGTGAAGGGGAATCACATCCGCCTTCCTCCAGTCCTCGGGCCACACCATCCTCCCATGATTTATTAAAAGAGTAGCCAGTGGTTTCACTAGTTCCTTCCTTAATTCTTTAGAATTCTGGGGTGAATTCCATCAGGACCCATTGCTTGTCCACCTTCAGTTTTAGGAGTTCTTGCAGAACCCTTTC
Source organism: Neoceratodus forsteri (assembly GCA_016271365.2). Classification (NCBI taxonomy): domain Eukaryota; kingdom Metazoa; phylum Chordata; order Ceratodontiformes; family Ceratodontidae; genus Neoceratodus; species Neoceratodus forsteri. The sequence continues at coordinate 215,644,549 of CM028136.1, forward strand.
TTCTGTGAAAGGACTGGGATCAACCCCTATCAAGAGCGCTTCTGTTAATTGGATTAGGCACTTCCCTCCTCTTTTGGAATACTGAGCAGAAATATTCGTTCAGTATTCCTGCTTTTCACTGTCCCCTCTGCCCACCCACCATTCATTCTATTCAGCCTCACTATCCCTCCTTTGTCTTTCTATGCTCGCTGATGTACCTATAAAAGGTTTTATCCCCCTTCTTAACTGAGTTGGCTATCATTTCCTCAGTTTGGGCCTTTGCTATTCTGACTTCCCTCCCTGCTTCTTTCTGCCTTAACTGGTACAGCTCTGTGTCCTGCTCCTTCTGTGTTTCCTTATACTTCCGGAATGCTATCTTTTTCTTACTGACTTTCACAGCCACCTCTCTTGAGAACCATAGTGGCTTTTTCTTTAAGTCTCTTTAATTATAGAGTAGCTTTTACATTTCGTATAAAGTAAGTGCTAGAAACATTGACAAGCTATTAATTATGATACTGCAAAAGTGTTTAATAGTGGTGGGTTGTTTATTGGGCTTAGTGTTTGTGGACTCAAGTGTTTGGTTCCTAGCAAATGATACTGTGGGTCAATTTGAACAAGGTAGTTTTGAAAATGATTTTAGATATTCAAACTTACCTTTTGAATCCACACATGACATGTTGTCTAAATTTGAAGTGGTAGGGATGCTAAATAAAAAAATCACAAAATAGACTAGGGGGTTATAGTATATTCGTTTTTAAATTTAGCCCTAATATTGTATTTACTATTTTTTATTGGGTTATTATTAACTCTCTCTGGGGACATAGAAACAAACCCTGGTTCTTTAAATTTGTATCTGTATAGTGATCACTTAATTTGGGGGGAAGGGGGCCTAAGAATGGCACATTTGAATATTCATAGCCTGTTTCCCAAAACACAAGAACTTGAGGCTTGGGTCTTAAAATATGAACCTGATGTTTTAAGCTTAACAGAAACCTGGTTAAAACCTTCAGTAAATAATGGTGTTCCGGCTCCTGATGGTTATAAAATAATAAGGGAAGATGAGGTTGGTAAAAAAAGAGGGGAGGTATATTAATTTATTATAAACAAGAATTAAATGTGTCTAAATTGGAGTTAAATGTTGATTCCCCTTCAGATTTTGAATGGTTATTGATTGAGATAAACCAAGGGGATAATTATAAGCTCAAGCATTGCACTATTTATAATCCACTAAAGATTTCACATAAAGGTTTTGATGACTTTTTACAATTTGTTTCTAATTACCAATTTAGTGGTGACTTTCTAGTCTTGGGTGATTTTAATATCCATTGGGATTCTAGTGATGCTTCAAATATTATATCTTTGTTAACAAATGCAGGATTGTGTCAGTTAATTCAAACTTTTACACGTATGAATTTGAAGACAAATAATCACAAAATCTTGGATTGGATTTTGACAAATAAACTAAAATAAAAAAGATTGGAGTTTCACCAGATGTTATCAGTGACCATCAGGTCATATATTGCACTTGGAAATCAAAAAGAATAAATCCTCCCCCTCATTTAATTACTTACAGAAAGTATTCTGAAGACTTAGACAAAGGATTATTGGCTGATTTAAGAGCAGTTGATTGGTCATACCTGGATGTAATACCTTGTATGGAGTCAGCAGCTGATTATTTTACAACACAAATATTGGTGTTACAAAATAAACACTGTCCAATATTAACAAGGAGAGTAAGGGGAATAGTGAATAAATGGATTACTCCGGAGATGTTCAAACTGATGAAACAAAGGGATCAAGTATGGAAACAGTTTTGTTTAAGTAAAAATACAAGAGATTTTCAAAGGTACCGGAATCTTAGAAAAGAATGTAAGATAAAATTAAGGTTATGTAAATCAGAATATTATATAAAACAACAAGACTCAAATTTGTCAAATCCAAACAAATTTTGGTCTCAATTAAATCCCCAGTGTCTCCTTCAATAAATGAACAATCTAGAGAGTTCCTTGTTGATGGTGTTATTATAAATGATCCACAAGAGATAAGTACAGTGTTCTTACAAAAATGTTTTGATATACAGTATAGTGCAGATAAGGAAGATCAGGATCAAAAGAATATAACTATGGAGTCTCAAAATGGTTCAATATTTCATTTTACAGAAATAAAACCTAATTAGGTTCTGAAAATGTTGAAGCAAATTCCTTTAAAAAATATTGGAATTGATGATATTCAACCAAGGTTTTTGAAGTTAATAGCTTCACATATGGTATATGCCCTTGACAAAATTATTAAATCTGTCTTTAGTTACAGGGATTTTTCCATAACAATGGAAAACAAAACTATAATAAGACAAATTCATAAGGGGGGAGACTTTAAAGATTTGAGGAATTATCACCCTATTTCTCTTCTCCATCCCCTAGGTAAAATCTTGGAAAAAATGATTGATGCACAAATTAGAAATTATTTGCAACAGAGTGGGCTTTGGGGTCCCGAGCAGCATGGCTTTAGGAAATTTTATAGTACAGGCACTGCCTTGGCCAGGTTCACAAATCTCATCAGTGAGGCTATGGAGAGAGGTGAGCTCACTGGTGCTGTTTTTGTTGACCTGTCCAAGGCATTTGACCTTGTTGTCCATCGCCTGCTGCTTGGTAGCCTGGCTGCAAAGGGATTATCTAGATTGTCATTAGAATGGATAGAGAGTTATTTATCAGGTCAGGAACTAAAAGTTCTTTATGAGGGATCAGTGACAGAGAACAGATTTTTGGAAAAGGGTGTACCCCAAGGATCAATCTTGGGACCCTTTTGTTTTCTATTTTTGTGGATATCATACCAAATAAAATATCAAGGACTAAAACAATGTTATATGCAGATGATATAATTTTGTACAAAAGCTCAAATTATTTAGATATAATAACTCAAGATGTAACTAGTGATTTTCAGAATCTAGAAAACTGTTTGTTGGAATTAAAACTATCTTTGAATATTTTAAAAACAAAGAGTATGGTATTTGCTTCTAAACAAAAGTTGGGTAAACTAGGCAAATTGAAAATCTTGGTAAAAAATAGAATTAACTTGGAGCAAGTGTAATGTTTCAGGTATTTATGATTGAATTTGGACTCAAATTTATCATTTTCAAATAATATATTGAATTTGACAAAATCAGTAAACCAAACATTAGGGGCATTATTTAGATTACAGAATGTGCTATCCTTACAAGCAAGGAAACTCAAAGTATACTACTTTCAAAACTGAAGTATAACTCATTTTTGTTTACAACTTTGTCTAAACAAGTGTTAAATAATCTCACAATGACATTTCACAGTATATGTAGATTTGTCAATTGGTTACCTTATAGCACTCATCACTGTATCTTGTATCAAGTTTCTGGTTTTTTACCACCAAATTTAAATTCCATTTATTCTCTATGTTGTGTAACAGATAATGTATTGAGACAAAAAAATCTTTCCCCTTTGTATCCATTGATATCTTTTAGGGAAGTTTCTAGAAATTGGAGATCAAATTATATTCCTTGTTTAAACCTGAAAATAACTAAACCTAAAATGGGTGCTCAAGATTTTTTTTACTCAAACTTCTAAACATTGGAATAATCTTCCAAATGAATTCAAAACATTAAGTAGCCATAATTTATTCAAAAAGAAATTGAAGCATCATTTTGTGAGTAGTTTGAAATGTTACTTCTATTTTAAATGATTGTATTAGTTATTGTTTGTTAAGTATATCATAAATGTGCATTGTTTGTAATAAGTGAATGTAAAAGTTATCTTGTTTTTTGATTTAACATCTTGTGACTGTATCACAGTCTAGGGTCGCATATGAAAAAGGGCATTGGCTCATATGTTAACCTAGTTAACAAACAAAATAAATAAAAATAAATAAAATAAATGCTGCCTGTTATAAGCACCCCCAAATCCTTTTCCTCCATGGTGCTTTTCAGCTGCACCCCTCCCAGCTGATAGCTCCTCCCCTGGTTCCTAGCTCCGAAATACACTACCTTGCAATTCTTGGCATTGAACCCCAGCTGCATAATTCCAACCACTCCTGTAGTTTGGTCTCTGTTTAATGTTCAACACAGTCCTTAGCCTGATTATTACCACTGTTGAAATCACAGGTTTGCTGTGCACTCTGAGCGCTACAAGGAAGATGGGGAGGGGGCTGGAGATTATGTTTTCAATGGTTTCTGAATATTTTTATGATATATTTTTGTGGGATGGTTCTCAGGGTGTGGGCAAAAGGGTGTTGGAGGAGAAGAGATCAGGGTGGGAATGGAGGGGTACTACTTATGCTGTGTTCCCTGTTGGAGAGGGATGAGGGGAGAGGAGGGGGGGCAAGGATAATGTACTTGAAGCTGAGAGGCACAAAGGGACTTGGAGGACTGGAAGGCTTGGGGAACAATTGTTTAGTTTAGTTCACATTGTCTCATTAAAAACTGATACTTCCTGTCCAACTAAAAACAGCACAGAGCTCTTGCTGGTAACACTGGCTAATGTTAACTACTGTATATAACACATGGTGATGGTGGGTGACACGTTCAAAGTTCAGTCTTGGAATTGGCTTCTACCCATAGAGTATGCACTCAGATGTGGTGCTAGGAGACAACCAACAGTAATGAAAAACAAAGAGTTTCCTGTGCACACTAACCTGAAGAGAGGGATGCAGCACCAAAGTTTAAAGTGCAAAATTCACATTTATTTGAAGTGCATACCTGCTCCACACCTCAGCTTGACATGTTTCAGACTGAAAGCCCTTCCTCAAAAGCTGGTTATTCAAAATAACAACTCATCTTATATATGGCAAAGACAGAACATGTGATCATTACTCCCCACAGTTAAACATTCACTGATAGGTTCAGGTATATTTCCCATTGTTACAAATACCTTATGTAAAAAACTTTAATACACACCACAGTGTTACTAAAAACATCTGCATTTCACAATACAATACATATACTGCCACATGCAGACAATCACTTAATAAAGAAAGAAGGGGAAGGAGGCGTGGGGAAGGGGATGAGAAAGAGAAGGAGTGGAAGGAAGAGAGGGGGAAGAGAAAAGGAAGGGGAAAGCAATGACATACAAGAACATCAAACTGTCATTATCAACATTTTAGCCCTTAAATCCATCAAATTACATTGAGGGAAAAAGCTTATCACTTCCCATAAAAAAGGCTATAAATGTGGCAAAATGTATGTATAATAATTACATCAGGCTGAAAATAGAGCCACTCTGCCAATGGATAAAAATGTCCATTTATCTACTACTGTCAAAAATGAAGGAAAAAACACATACAATTATAGGCCAGTCATGGAAATCAAACAACTGAAAGCATCACTTATTATTTATGCCTATTGATAGAACTACAAAAACTCATTTCTTCTTGTTATTACTCTTTTTCTTAAGGTATGGGCATATACCAAGGTGTGCATTTAAACTTGTTTTTTTTTGTTGCTTTCCCACAGATGGTAATACCCCTTTACTAGCCAGTAGCTGCCACCCCCTTGTGATTTCCAATATCTAGAAAGGACAGTTCTAAATGACAAGAAGCAACTGTTCCACAGAAGAATTGTTTACATGAGGTGCAGAAGTGCTCACAGATAGATTGTTGGAGAGAGGCTACAGTAAGGACAAGATAATGTTAGCCAGACAAACAGCACAGAATAAGAGTAGAGACAGCCTCCTAACCACACAAGTTACCCCGATTGTGACTGATAATAGATTCAATTTTGTGACAGACTATTCAGCCCATGTATACCATATTGAGAAAATCTTAAGAAAACATTGGCATGTTTTGTCAGTTGATGCAGGGCTCAAAGAACTGATAGACTCACCTGTGAGCTTGTGTTACCGAAAGCACCTACCTTGAGAAATATTCTGGTGCATAGCCACTTTACTGATAACACAAAAATGAACAATTGGCTGCGATAACCTGTGGGGTGCTTTAAGTGTAAAAGGTTTGCAGTGTGCAGGTATGTTCTTCCCACAAAAACATTTGCTAGCTGCAATTCTGAAAAAAACATTTGAAATTAAACTGTGTATCACTTTTAACACTGAAGGTGTTATATACTTGGCAATGTGCAGCTGCAATGCTTTTCATGTGGGCAAAATGAAGGGGTGTTTTAAAATCAGAGTTAGTGAGCATGTGCAGGGTATAGAAAAGAAGGACATTATATATGTTACAGCCCAGCACATTGCAAGCTCCCCTGAGTTAGAACAACATCAGTTTAGCTTTATAGATATTGACAAAGTATGTAGGAACCCCAGAGGAGGAGATTTTGAAAATTTGATGTTAATCAGAGAGAATTTTTGGATTGTCACTCTAAATGCAACAAAAAAAAATGTTAAATGCACACCTTGATATACACCCATATATTAAGAAAAAGAGTAATAACAAGAAGAAATGAGTTTTTGTAGTTCTATCATTCGGCATAACGAATAAGTTATGATTTCAGTTGTTTGATTTCTATGACTGGCCTATAATTGTATGTTTTTTCTTCCATTTTTGACAGTAGTAGATGAATGGACATTTTATCCTTTGGCAGAGTGGCTCTATTTTCAGCCTGATGTAATTTTTATATATATATATAAATTTTGGCATGTGTATAGCCTCTTTTTATGGAAAGTGATAGGCCTTTTCCCTCAATGAAATTTGATGGATATAAGGGCTAAAATGTTGATAATGGCAGTTTGACGTTCTTGTATGTCATTGCTTTTCCCTGTATTTTCTCTTCCCCTTCTCCCCCTTCCACTCCTTCTCTTTCTCATCCCCTTGCCCCACCACTCCTTCCCCTTCTTTTTTTATCAAGTGATTATCTGCATGTAGCAGTATGTGTATTTTATTGCGAAATGCAGATGTTTTTAGTAACCCTGTGGTGTGTATGAAAGTTTTTTTTAAATAAGTTATTTGTAACAATGGGAAATACACCTGAACCTATCACAGAATGTTTAACTGTGAGGTGTAATGATTACATGTTCTGTCTTTGCCACATATAAGAGGAGTTGCTATTTTGAATAACCAGCTTTTGAAGTAAGACTTTCAGTCTGAAACATGTCAAGCTGAGGCGTGGACCAGGTATGCACTTTAAATAAATGTGAATTTTGCACTTACAACTTTGGTGTGGCATCCCTCTCTTCAGGTTAGTGTGTGCAGGAAACTTTTTGTTTTTGATTCAGTCTTGGAATATAAATGGTTTCAAAACTCATGTTAAAAAGAAAAGAATTCTGGAGGCTATCAGGGTCATGCAAACTGATATTATTTATGTGCAAATGACACACATAGTGGAAAAGGAGGAGAAACGTGTGGAAAAACTGGGGTGGGGGTGGATCCTACATCCAAGGCCAGGAGAATTGCTGTGGATACATCTGAGATTTCTTGGAGAGGTACACAGACTAGTCACGCAAGGATGGAGGTAGATATGTATTAATTCAAGTGGTATTAAATATGGGGGAAGAATGAGTGGAATCAGAGTACAGTCCCAATCTGGAGGATCCAGACTTTTCCCACAGACTATATCTTCAGATGGCAGACTTTGAGAGCTCTTTGATTCTCTGTAGAGACTATAGCTGCATCAAAGACACTGTACCAGATAACTCATTAAAAAATGTCACACCTCTCCCCTGGAATGCCACAGCACTGGTAACGCTCATGCAAGAGCACACCTTGATAACTTCTGAAAACATTTCATACTAAAATGGAAGGTGTACACCTATTATTCCCACTCTGCCTTTTCCTAAGTGTGGCTTGGCACCATTTTAATTTCCCAGGCGGTCATGCTTACAGTGCACTCTGTAATGCATGATACCATGACAATTATGGACTATACCCTAGTGCTACTAAATATTTTATAATTGAGGTGTGTTCCTACTGGTCACAGAACATGGAAGCTTGACTCTACCTTGCAAAAAATGGCAGATTTCTTAAAACATGTGAAGGAGCATATTGGCTCTTATCTGGGTGAGAATATGAGAGGGGACAAATCAGCTTCCATAAGATGGGAGGCCCTGAAGACTGTCCTAAGAGGGCTATTATTTCATATACTAGCCATAACAAAAAACACAAGCATCAGCACACCGATGATCTGGAAAACAATTCAGGATGCCAATAAAGAACAAATGGCCCACCCCTCCCCAGGGCAGTACCAGAGTCTGAAAAAACTGAAGTTGGAATATAATCAGATTTCCACTACTAAACTGGGGAAAGTCCTCCTGCTAACCCACTCCACTGATAATTTTGAGGGGAAATAACAGCTCAGGCATCTATGAAACAGGGACAGAGCCAAAAATGTAGCCCATATTTAAACAGAAGTAGAGGAGTTAAAGTGCTCTGATACTGAGATGGGGAATGCCTTAGGCAATTCTACAAGAAACTATATGCCTCGGAAGTGCAGCACTCAGATGTAGCTGTTAACACATTTATGTCCAAGACCCCTATTACAACACTGGATGAGAGTGTAAAAAGGGATCTAGAGGCAGAGATATCTTGTAACAAAATTAAGAGGGCAATATTACACCTTAATAGAGGGAAGGTTCTGGGATTGAATGGCTTCCTGATAGATTTTTTTAAAGTCATTCATGATGACTTGCAGAAACCTCTGTATGACATGGTGTTGTAGAATCTTACCCTGGATGAAATGTACCCTTCACTTAGTCTGCCACCATTAGTATCCTCCTAAAACTTGGTAAGGATCCTAAGTTGTTTGGATCCTACCAGCCATCTCCCTGCTCACTGCAGATTACAAAATAACTGCATGCGTAATAGCCAGCAGACTGGCAACAGTAGTGCCCAGAACTAGACACTGTGATCAGGCCAGCATTGTGCAAGGTAGTCAGGAGAAGCACAATGTTTATAACGGTCTCATTGTGGTCTGGCAGTGGGCGGGGAGAGTGGCTAAGGAGACAGCAGTGATATTGTCCCTGGATGCTGAAAAGGCTTTTGACCATGTGTGCGAGGGTGTGTGTATGGGGTGGAGGGGTATGTTTTCCATGTTCAGAAGGTTTGGGCTAGTGGAAAACATGGTCAAGTGGATCTTGACATTATATAAACAGCCCACAACACAAATTCAGGTTAAAGGACTACTGTTCCAGGCCTTCACCCTTACCAACAGCCCTCTTTCCCTACTAGTATATGTCATCTCCTTGGAATGCCTTGCAGTGACAATTAGACATGACGAACATGTAGTGGGGATACAAATAAGCAAGGAAACCACAAGCTGCCTCTTTTGGCTGGTGATCTACTGGTCTACATGAAAAACCTCAAGGAACCTAGGTTACTCTGTTTGCTAATCAAGTACAGTAGCATCTCCAGTCAGAAAATAAACTGGGCCAAGAGTGAAGCATTACACTTAGGGGGAGGGCCCTATGAGCAGCTTGCTAACAACTGAACATGAAAATAGTTTCATCTCTTAAGTACTTGGGAGTTAGTATACCAAACACATTACTTCTGCTATATATAGAAAATGTGGTTAATTAGTTTAACACCATTAGAAAAGACTGTGAGAGATGGGAGTATCTCCCTAATAGGCTGCATAAATATTGTTAGAAAATGGCAAAGAAAATTCCTTACAGCTGATTGACTGCTAACATCCCATAACTGAGCATCTATTTTTTAATACAGCCCCCTTTAAAACTAGCGCTAACTGAATGCCCCAAATGCAAAATTAGTATCCTTGTGCCACATTAACACGCTAAACAAAGCAGCTGCCATTTTTTTAACCGCTAGCTAACTGAATGAACGACCCAGACAGACCCCTTCCCCAAGCGAGCGAAGTTTCCTCCACACACCTTGTATAGCCAAAACATGAATTTAAAACAAAAATCAGGTCCATAAAATACAGTGAAAGTTTTTAAACCACTGCAGTTTTAAAAGAGGACAGAGGTACTCATGGTTCCCTCTTCCTCAAAAGTCAGGGCCTGTAGTTGTTCATGAAACTGTCCAGGAGTCCGCATGTCTAGGAACCTGAAGTTAAGCAAGACCACTTCTGCTCCTAAGTCCCATTTAGTGTTGTATGAAATTAACATATTTCATTATGTGAAATATTTTGAAACTCTGTACATTTTACAAAATGTGAAATTTTGAGCTCCGCAGGCAAAATTTCACCAGGGAAACAATGAAATTTGCCACTTACAGGTGAAATTTCACCATTTTAAGTATTACTTAAATCATCCCTGTAGCCCATGCATAACCCACTGTCTAGTAGTCCCCCTGGCTTATTACCGACCCAAAGTTAAGACATAGAATCCCCCTTCCTGGTGTCTAGCGGTCACTTCATGGCCGATCACCAGCCCAAATTGAAGAAAGCCCCCTCCCACTGAGATTTACTCTCATTATTACCCCATCCCCACAACAGCATAATTATAGGGGGAATGGGGAGGACATGTCCCCGCAACTTTTCTGTCCCCCTCCAATATTTGCCACTGAGCCACTAAATATTTAACAAAAACCAAAAAACAGCATGATGCTTTCACTGCCTCTGCTGAACTGCTGGTAAATTGTTTACTACAGCCCTGCCCTACCCCACCCCACCACCCACTCCTCTGAAAAAACAGCCATCTACCTAGATTGTCCTACTACTCCATCCTATCCTGTCCATAATAATGGAACTGGATTGGGATCTCAATCCAACCATGTCCTCTCCAGTAAGGTTTTAGACAGTGACTGGAGTCTGGCAGGCAGAAAAGTTAACTAAGCTCCAGTGGAGAGCTCCCAATTCCTCCAAGTTCTCTGCCATCCTGGATTTACCCTCCTGGCTTGGGCAGCATGTCCTCTCTCTCAGTCAGACTTGGGTCTGCCAGTTGCCACATGCCCATCGCACCTCCATGGGGCCACTCACACTGGCTGCTTATGCTCATTCATTGAAGCACTCATTTGGGCTGCCAGCCTAGAAGGTGAGTGGAGGGCTGTGCCAGTGGGCCAATCGGGGTACTGGAGGGGAGCGGTGGTGGGTGCTATCTCATGATAGGGTGAGGGTGGGGGCCTCTAGACACCATGGAGTGGGGACTGGAATTTATTTTAATATTTACAGATTGGGGGCTGGGGAAATATCTTGGTGGGGTGGGGGGGCTTTCTTCAATTTGGGCCAGTGATTGGCAAGGGGAAGGGGAACCACTAGATACCATGGAGATTTTTTACCTTAAATTTTAGCTGTTGATTATCCAGGGAGTGGGACCATGAGACACCAGGGATATGATAATGATGTCCATTTGAGGGTGAAATTGCATGCAAAATTTGCAATTTGGCCAAAATTTTCTTGAAATAGTTCACGCAGAGAAATTTCCAATTTTGCAGCAATTTCACTGGCAACATTTTAATTTGCAGCATCTCTAGTCCAATTGTCCCAATCCCATAAATATTAAAGTAAAAGACCTGATAACCCCCACCCTGCTGGGTACATTTCCTTACCTGCTGTATCCTCTACTTATAGCCCAAGACTTCCTCTTTCACTGTTTTTTCCTTTTCTTTACTTTTAAAAATTGCTCCTGATTCCATTGCTGCCACCACTGCCAACAACGTATTCCCCACCCACTCTCATTATCACCACTCAGGGACCACAAGACTCCATCTCAGGTGCCTCATTTCACATTTGCCCCATCCAAAAAATCACTCACAAATTCTTCCTAGCCCCCAAGTGTTCCTCTTCCACAGGTACTCCCAACTGTAGCCTCGGATTCCTTCCCCATTTTTCTCATAGGACTACGTCCAATAAACCCATGGGGGAACTATGCACTTAACCAAATAGCATCAACTAAACAGAAGTGCCCTCTATTGGCAAGCAGCACAATAAATGGACTACTTTACAAGTTAAATGTATTTTATTTGTTTTTAAACATTAATTACATTTGTTAAAAACTCTTTTTTTAATTTATAAAAAAATATAATTTATTGGCCATTTTCTAAACACAGTAATACCCAACAGGGTGGGTGGTATTGGTAAATTCCAGACCTTACAGGGCTATAAGGCCCTCTGCCTGTGGCATCAGGCCTCAATACACCCCTGGGTGGTCTGATATTTCCCAATACCACCCACCCTGTCTGGTATTATTTCTTACTTAGAATGTGTGTGGTACCCAAGTTCCTGTATATGTTCCAGAATGAACCAACTGAAGTTCCAGAGTAATTCTTCACAGACAATTAACAGTATTATATATATATTTTTTGGGGGAGGGAAAACAGCAAGCAGTAAAAGGAGCATCCTGCAGCTACCCATGAAGCATGGAGACCTGGATCTGCCAAGTATGAAGCAATATTACTGGACTTCTCAGTTGACCTTTCTGGCAGTGGGTACTACTGAATGTTCCCCAGACTGGATGACAATGGAGGGGCATTGGTGTAATGGTGACCTGATCCAAAAATTCCCTTCACGAATACTTAGGGAAATGAAAACCCCCCCAAACCAAAAAACCCTTTTGCCAGCTGGATGGCTAGAGCGTGTCTGAGCACTCATAAATACATAGGTGCGTCTAATGGACTTAAACCTAATGTAGCTTAAAGAATGGTCTTAAAGGGACTGCATGGGTTGCAATGTATTTCTCCTTCTGGAAAGACTGAAGTGGACAAAATGTGGACTTCTGGCCATAGGAGATCTTTACAGAGGGGCAAACTTAAATCATGCACTGATCTAAAATGTGATTACAAGATTCAACCTGGGGATCTCTTTGCATGTTTTGGAGTTAGACCATGTTTATTAAAGCTGCCTCTAATTCATTACCCCATAGATGAGATTCTAATTAAGCCTCATCCTGGTAGCAAACCATTAACAGCCCTTTTATAAGCAATTTGTGGGAGTTGACTCCTCCCCTCCCCAGATTAAAGCTCAGGTCAGCTGGAGTAAAGATCTTGACACACATATGGACCACCCATCTCAATGGCAGCTAAACAACAAGAACACCAATGCTCTAGTTCTAACAAATTACATAGAATACAACTAAATTTCCTCTACACACTGAATCTTGCACCAGCTAAGTTACATAGAGCCAGAAATGACCCAGTTTGCCCAAAGTGTCATGTACAAGAGGGTCCATTTTTGTATATGACACTGACCTGTCACACAGTGGCACCTTTGGGGCTGAAGTATATCAGATAATGGTGAAAGTTCTACACCAAACCTTACCTAGTACCCCACTGATGTTTATGCTGGGTGTGGAACAAAGCATTGCCCAAGGTAAGAGTAGACTCAGACAAGGGGACCTTGCTTTGGCAAACACAAGGACAACCATTGCACAACACTGAATAAGCTTGTCACCCCCTAGTATAGCTCATTGGATGAACAATTTAGTGAAATTAGAATACATACAGCTGAATGCAAATAGACAGGAACAAGTCTTTTGTAAAACCTGGCAGTCTATGCTTGATGTCATTGTGAATAATATGATTCCGCTATAAGAACAAATTATCCAGTGCACCTTATGTTAGTTAATCATTGTATAGGAGTGCACTTGAAACACTATACTCTATTTTGCTGTATGACTGTCTTACATCTAGGTCAGTTATACTAACTTAGTGCCTTATCTTGACTAGTTTCTTTTAGCAAATAATGAATTAATCCATATCCATAATATACTATAGAACTGCTCTATCAGTAACCTAAGCTATCAGGGAAACATGAACTTGTATTAGAATTCCAGTGTATCTAGCAACTTAAACTCAATGTAATGGACTTTCCAAATCAGCTGTATTTTGTATCAACAGATATGTAAAACGTATTTATTTATGTATTCATGTTTTTATATATTTATATAAAACTTCATAATCATGAAAAGCACGCTGAGCCAAGGCTCATTTCCAGATGCAACCCAGGGTACGGGGTTTAGGGAAACCAGTTACAAATACAGTTCAGAGTCAGCATAGCAAATACAGGAATAAAAGGTATATGCAGATGCAATGGTATTAAAAAAAATTGCATAACATAAATCCAGCATTGTATAAAACAGTAAGCAGTAAACAATCAAGTAGGAGGCAAAGTGCCCAGTGTGTGTTGGAGTAGGGATAATAAGATAAAGGTCAACAACCAGAGAACAGAGCAGCAGAGGGTCAAGAGAGAGGATATTGGGTTAGGAAGGGAGTAAGCAGGAACAGGTGGGTGCAGTAAATTGCCTTGGGTGGAGATGGAATGCTGGTAGAGAATGGATGAGGCAGAGGGGGTAGGGCAGCAGATTTCAGAGGGAGGGAGGCAATAGGATAAGGTTGCTTGGCTAGCAGAAGAGTGAGGGTGGGGAATGGAGAAGATGCTGGAGTCCCTGAAGAGAATCAAGTAGGAAGAGAACGTCACTGGGGATAGCAAGGAAGATAGATAAGAGGGAAGGTACACAAATCAGTATTTGGAGATGAAGGCAGTGTAGTGGCCCTGATGATGAGATGACGGGGAGGATGAACATGAAGGATTAGAGGGAGCAGTGATTGGTACAGAGGGGAGAGCTGGTGGCAAAGCTGCAGAAGGCATAGAACAGGGTATCCAGTCTGGCAAGTGAGGAGGAGGGGGATGATATTATAGACTATATCAGCATAATCAAAGTTTGGGAGAATCACATTGGTTAAAAATTCCTTACGGACATGGAGGGAGAGGCTGTCTTTGTTGTGAAAAAGGAAGCCTAGTGGACAGAGTTTTGCATGAATGGAATCTATGTGGACAGAGAAATCAAGCATGCTGTCGAGCCAAACTTCTCAACACTTGAATGCAAGGAACATTTCCAGTGGGGTGCCATCCAGAGTGGTGAAAATGGGGGAGGAGTGAATGAGAGCCTGGACAGTTTCTGGCTGGTGTTGAAGTTCATTGTCATTGTCTTTTTAGTATTGACTATAAGCAGGTTTTCATGGAACCAGTGTAGGTTATTATAGAAATTCTGCTGGAGTGGCCCAGTCACAGCAGAGGCTGCAGGACCTAAAGTGTACACAACCGTGTTGTTGGCATACATATGGATGTTTGGCGAGACACATGCAGAGGGGAGGCCATTAGAGAAATGGGGAAAATTATGGGACCTAAGACAGAGCCCTGTGGGACTCCAGGTAGGATGGGGAGTGGAGGGTATAGGATTCTTCCTACCTTAAAAGACTGTTGATGGCCCAAGAGATACCAGAGGAACCAAGCAACAGCGTTGGCTAATAGACTGGAGGAGCACCATTTGTTAAAGAGGAGAGCGTGGAACACTGAATCAAAGGCTTTGGCCAGGCATATGAATATACAGTAGCAGAGGTGATGTGTCCCTGACCAATCCCAATGAGGATACAGCCAGTGACCCACAGCAGGGAGGATGGGGTAGAATAGTGCCTATTAAATCCAGACTGGAAGGGGAGAGAAAATCATATGAGTGAAGGAAGGGTGAGAGTCTAGCATAGACAATGAACTCCTGGAGCTCAGCTAGGGAGGGGAAAAGAGAGATGGGCTGGTAGTTACCAGTGAAGGAGGTGTTGCCCCTTTTATGTAGGGATACTTCCTTAGCAAATTTCTAGGCATGGGGGCAGTATATAGGGAAAAAGAGAGGCTCAGGATATGAACTAGGGTATGATATAGGACAGGATATAGGAGGATAGTAAATGTATGCAAATTCTCAGAAGTATCTTATTAAAATATATTTATAAACAAAAAAAACTGTGCAAGACCGCTTTGTAAATAGGGCTAATTGCTTTGTCCCTGCAAAGTATTTAAACTTTGTAATTCACAGAGTTCACTGTGAAGTCTATCAATTTGCGTAGTATTTCAGTTCATAAACTGTAAAATTTGTACACCAGTGTAGTAAACATCACAACTTTTGGTGAATGTTACAATGCGAATTGACACATTTTGTGGCAAAAAATCCCTGAAAGGTGGTTAATTGCATCAATCTGTATTTCAAAATTTATGCAGTTGTGATGAATCGCAAAGCGGCCACTATGCAAAAACTCCATGAGGAGCATAGCAGCCAGATTTACTAGTGAATTTAAGACTAGGCCCAGACCTACTTATAACCCTAATGGCACATTTTCTATTGAAAAGTAAATATTTTGCTAAGACAAAATGAAAGACATTTTAATTGACCTGTGTGATTATACTGTAATAACTGCATGGTGATTTGGCAGAGTTCCACCAATCAGAGTACAGAAGTTGTAATTTTATAACAACAGTTTTGCCCAGCAGGAAAAGAAAGCATAGTTGTTGGCGTGACACATGATATGGGAACCTGTGGATGAAAAATACATCCAGATTAAGCGGTAGTAGCAGGTTGTAGATTTTTATGGAGGAAACCTAGTAAATTATCTGAAACAAGAGGAAACCCAATGATGAGGGGGTGTGTGTGTGTGTGGGGGGAGGGTGGGGGTCATAAAATGCATGCCCATGAAGTTCTGCTGAATTACTATCCATATATGATACAGTATTATGACTAATTCATATTAAAGAGTAGCTGAATAGAACAGCCTTAACAAAACATAATATTTAGACACTGTTCAGCTTGTGTTTCACATTAGTTCTGTATTTCTCCTCCCCGTTATTTATTACTGAGGCCATCTGCATGGAAACAGGATCTTTGCTCCTGAAGAGTTCATCTATTCCTGTTGCTTTCTCCATACCTAATGTCATAATGCCCTATTTGTGACATCACATTTACTCCCATGGCAACAGACTGTGATGTCATAACAGAGGATTACGACAGGAAGTAGGGAGTAAGTTAAAGAGGCTGGTGAACTCTAGGGGATATAGAGCATGGTTCCATGCAAATTTCTTAATAATTAGTAATGGGGAGGAAAAATCTATTGAATACATATACAGTAGAATTCAAGTAAAACTGTACCTAATTATTATGTTTTTCAAAGTTTTCTTTGAGGTGTCAGCAGCTATTTAACAACATCAAAGAAAATAAAAAAACTAAAACACACTGAAGACACAGAAGCAAAATGTTGTTGGTATCCAGGAGTAAATGACTTAGTGCTTGGGAGGCAGTATAGCACAGTGGTTTAAGGCTCTGAGCTGCAAATCTAGACCTGGGTTTGAAGCCCTCAACCCCCACGTGCATACTGTGTGACCCTAAGCAAGTCACTTAACTTCCCTGTGCTCCCATGTTGCACCTGTAAACAAGCTTTCAGCTTAATATGTCTCTCCTGGTTAAACAATTGGAATTTGCTTTTTTTCTGATCATTGAGCAATGTGGGCTAAGTGAATTGATCAATGTTCCTATTATTTGAGAAATTAAAAGGTTTGTTTGAATGGAGTTACAGGAATTGGGAAAGGCCATGGTATATTATACAGAGGGTGATTTCTCCTACAATTCTTTTCTTGTTCTGAAATATCTCCTCCATTTCTCTGTTCACTCCTATAGTTGCTTTTGATATTGGGGTGGTCTCCTGACACCTGCTTTTCACCACACACAGTATGTAGCACTGTCCCTCTCCCCAGTTCACCAATTACTACTCCTTTCTCCTATTTTTTTTTTTGCTCAGTTTAATTGTTCTTTTGCCAGTTCTGTAATTTACTGTATGACACTGTACTATATTACAATTTTATTCTTGTTCTTAAGTGTTCTTGATGACAATTAAATTCTTTTGGTGACATATTAGCCACTGCTAAGCAATTTAAATCACAAACTGTAGTGAGAAAGAAATAATGTGATCTACTGGGAATTGAACCAAGGCCCCCAGAATATGTCGGAAAGGCTCTACGATGTTGGTCTGACAATTTAGTTGTTGACCGATGTTACAGTGACAGCTCTATGTTGACTGCAATTGTGGTCAGCATAGAACCATTCACTGTAGACTTTGTTTTCTTCAGGGGCTTCACTCCCCCAACCCCCCATGTGGGGAGCTCTGCCCCCATACCCCCCATAATTTAACTAATCAACACCATGTCAGAGTTGATTTGGGAAGGATGTGCAAGACCCACAGAAAGCAGTGTCAGGTCCCATGGTGACAGTACAGTGACCTGTCGATGTTGTTGCTGAACTGTTGTTCATGGTGCGGGTGTTGACGGGAGATCAGCCTATCTGTTGGGAAGCATCAGGTCCAACCATGTGAGCCTATAGCTCAGTGGTTAAAGCAGCGGGATGGTATTCTGGGGCTTAGAGTCAGTTGTCAGTAGGTCACATTATTTATTTCTCACTACAATTTGCTGTCTTAAGCATTCTTGTAATTGTACATTTTGTTATACTGATTTCCATATTATTTTTATACATTGTACTTTGTAACTGTACTGTTCTCTTATTTTCCCCCTTCATTCGGAATGCATCAGGAAATGAGCAGTTACCAGCTCAGTATGATCATCCTGGTAAAATTTTTGAAATAAATAAATAAACAAATAAAAAGATCTATAAATCAAACAATTAATCAAGAACAGATGACAACTCATTCCAAATTCTTACAGAACAAGTCAAGTGAGATGCACTACCTCCCTTCCCCCACATCATCTGCCTGCATTAAATACTGTCCTGTTTCCTACTCTCATTTTAGTTTTCTTCTCTCCTTTTCAGTCTCCTTCATGGTGTTGTAGTTTCTGCCCAAGTGGCACACACTTTTCAGTCTCATTTTTTCCCTATTCAATCCTCTATCCACACATACCCTGCACATCTCAGGATTCTCTGCTTGGCTGTCTCACTTACTGTACTTTCTAGCACTGAACTGCCAACCTGATTAAAAACATAGGAGAAATGAACTAAGAGGTGAGATTCTTCATAATATTTTTTAAGTTAATTCTTATTATTAAAAGTTAGTTGAAATGGATGTTTAGACAGACAATTACAATATAATGATACTTTACTACATGTTATTAGTTAATGTTTTTATTGGTACAGCATCCTGAATCCCAGTATAGTGTAAAAAAACTAAAGAGAGTATCCAAAATCAACAGCTGAGGCATGTGGAGAGGGGGGTCCCGAAGGTCTAGTAGGTCCTAGGAACACCACATTCATGAAAGGGAGGCCCTTGAGGGCAATAAGGAGTCAGGCCTACAAAATCCTGGAGCTGTAGGTGTACATAATCAATTACTGAATTTATCTCAGAGAAAAGAAGTTTAAGAGGGGACATGATCACAGTTGTTTTCAAATACTAAAGAAAATGGGTTTGAGTAAGCCTGGGCATTTGAGCTGGCAAGCGTAAGTCGCACTGAGGGCATGCACTCATACTGAGGGGCAGGAAGCAGGACAACGGGATAAAAGGAAATGCTATAAAAGGAAACATGGATTCACAACAGGGACGTCACATCAAACAAACCTGATAGATTTCTTTGACTGGGTGACCAGAGAATTAGATCAGGGTAGAACCATGGATGTGGTCTACCTAGATTTCATTAAGGCCTTCGACACCAGTCCACATAGGAGACTTGCAAACAAGCTTGGCAGCCTGGGAGTGGGTCCAAAAGGTGATAAACTGAGTAAGAAACTGGTTGGAGGGATAGGCGATGGGGGGGTTATAAATGGAGTTCACTCCGAGGAAGGGAGGGTGATCAGTGAGGTGCCACAAAGATCAGTACAGGGACCAATCCTCTGAATGTCCATTCTGTAGTTATCTTGAGTATTCCTGGTATTAGTGGTCTCCCCAACCCCTTATTGACCATCCTGTAGCTGGCTTGAATATACCTGGTGCTCTAGTGGTCCCCCCACCATAAGGACGTCTAACCCCACTTGACATTCCTGCTCATGACTTTTCTCTCAGTACCCCTCCTTGCTCCAGTTACCTAAGCTGAAGTACAGCAATAGTGACAGAAGCCAGCACAGACCTCTACTCACAGCTTTGGCCAGCTATCATCCATCAGTGAGCAAGTGGGAGTACTGTACTATAGAAAAGCCATCTGACTGTCAGCAAACAGTCATGAGTACTGTAGAAACAGCTGTATGTACAATGTTAGTGAATGCCCACTGACACTCAGATGGCAGCCAACCAAGTTGGTGAGTAGAAGGCTGTGCTAGTTGCCATCACTGTTGCCATAATTTGGCTTAGGTGACTGGGGAAGGGGGTGGTTTGGGAGGCTGGTCCTGAGAAGGTGAGCTGGGAGGGGATCAGATGCCCTTAAGGGGGGTGAGACAGGGCTGATTAAGGCCCTGTCCCATTTGTTATGCAGAAAGAGCAAAATGCAAGGATCTGTTCTATCCTCTCCTTTTCTGTCTCTGGTCTGCCTAATTGTGCAATCAAATTTCCTTGTGAAATCTAGGAACTGATCACTCTGATGGTCTTGCGATTCTTCACCTCCAACTATCTCCGTGCCGTCATGTGCTATTTCTTGCTGTTCCTATCTTTTCTTCCCCATTGTGTATATGTAGTTATCAAAACATGTGTGAATCTTTGGTAAAGAGATGCAAACATGCAATTGAAAAGCATAGAATGGCAGAAGGCACTTTCCCAAGGCTGGCACATTACAGCTTCACCCACATGGGGTGAGTACCACTGGAAAGTTTTGATGTATTTTTTTAGAACCCCCCACAGTTACTCAACATTTCAACCCCGATTACACAAACGGATGCTAGAAAAGGTGTGTGGGGGGGTGGGTTCATATTTTCTGGGGATGTCCAAAGCTAGATGGCTTCTGGCGGCAGGTACACAAACAGATTCAGAAAACTTTGGGGGTTTCCCTTCCAAGAACTTTTGAAACCCTATGTTTGGGATTTCCAAGTAGGGAGCATTTAAAGATTTCTAGTCCTCAAAAGAAGTTATACCACATCTTCAGACTGGCAGCTTTAAAAAGTATTACAATTTGTAGGCGATCCACAAGACCGCCTACTGCCCAGACCTGGAGAGACAAAGTAAAAGAGCTAGAACAAATGGAGAGAATCACAGCAGCTTTGAGGCTCTCTACAGAGAGATTTGAACTGATATGGAGGGACTGGTATGAGAAAGGTTCTCCATCGAACAACTAGGGATAGAGGGCCCTTAACAGAGTGACGAGCATTGAGGCGGGTGTGAACCAGACCCACGCCCTACTAACTTTTCAGGTTTTGGACTGATATAGGAGAGGTGGGAACAGGTAACTGAGGCTCAAGGCCAAGGCATTCTTCGCCTGCCATACAGGTTTGGAAATTATTAATTAAATGTTTATCAGTGCCTTAACTGTAGGGAGTGGGGAGGGAGAGAGGGAGTAGGAAGATAAGAGCAGAAACGTAAAAGGAGTGCATAAAATACAATATAATAAAATAATATTAAAATCCAACACAAAGAAGAGTGGGGAATTGGGGAACAGAGAGACCCATCCCAACATAGCAGATAATAGAGGAGTTCATTACGCACGCACCACCAATCAATCAATCAATTAATCAGAAAATCGATTGGTAAATCAGTTATATAGTTAATTATTGGCTTTTCTTTGTTTTGTAACACTGTTGGGCCTTAATTGGTCTAAGGCAATGATTTTATATAGTTTCTCAAAAACTGGGAAATGTTTTGCAGTAGATAAGAGGAGTCTAATTTGAAAAAGGGTACAAAATTAAGAAACAATACATAACAGAATTAACTATGTGAAAACAGAGAAGAATGAACTGTGGAGTGCCTTGAGACTACATCTGCATGGACATTTGAAGTTGCCATCTGGGACTTTTTCCACAGAACAATGTATAATGAATCCTTTATGAACTCCTCTAGCAATGACAGTTTAGTATCATTGATTGTATTCCCATCAGATTATGGTAACAGTTTAACTGTGGTTATATTAATTCGATGTATTGTTACTGTGCATCAATAAAAATTTAAGTAGCAAAAAAAAAATGTGTGAATCTTTGAGTGAAATTGGGATCCCTTTGCTTGAAAACATATATAGTTCTATTGTTGAAATATTTACAAAAAACTATTTGGAACTCAGAGGGTTAACGTTGAGATGCAGCACACTTTTGTTTGCAGAGCTGTCAACAGGAGGCTAGTTCTAGGACACCATGTTCTATTTTGTTGCACCTGCAATGAAATTGACAAAGTTCTGATATGAGAAACAGGATGCTTCTTAATGAGATAAGGTTGCAGAAGTTAACTGTCAGGCAAAGACTTATTATAAAAAGAGCAGCAATCTTTTGTTAAAGGGAGAGACTGAAACTTAGAATTAAAGATGTCCTCAGAAGAAGGACTTTGTTTTTTATGTTTGTATTGCCTTAGTAAATAGTTATACTGAACAATTTTATTTTTCCTTTTATTATTATTGATAATAAAATGCTACTTGCCAATTTTATAACTGCTTCTAGTTTTCCTATGCTTCCTGACCTGTGCCTTGATGACAGATGGTGTCAGATTAAGTGGAATTTATACCACGCATACTCTAAGTCAGGTGTTTTGTTTGTGGGTACTAGACCTGGTAGCAGGGAAGCAGAGAAGAAAGGTATGGATCCTGCAACAGCAAGCCCAGGATTGATTATCAGAAGAATGGTAGCCAAACTAGAAGCAGAAACAAAAGTTCAAACTGAGACTGTATAACCAGAACAAGTGATGGAAGAAGAACAGGTGGGGGCAGAACCTGAATGCTTGTGTGTCTACTTCAAATGGTAGGCTATACAACAAAGATAAACAGAGAAGCAGAGAAAAGAAGAGATACAGTGACAGGAGCAGCAGAGAATCGAAGAGTTTCAGCAAGAAGAGCAGCAGAGAAGACAAGAGATACAGTGATGACTGGATGCCTTGTAAGCTATTAAAGCTGGTATCTGGCACAGGTCCAGCAGAGCAACCAAACATAAGCAACTTTAAAGACATTAAATTTAGAAAGCTGTGTCCCTCAGATGATATTGAAGCATACAGTACCACAGCTTTTGAAATGATTGCTGCAGCTTGTCATTGGCTAAAGCAGCAATGGGCAATCAGACTGGTACCTTACCTGACAGGGAAAGCCCAACTTGCCTACAGCAATATGGACACTGCACAGTCAGAAAATTATGCCTTTGTGAAAAGAGAAATCCTGAAGAGAAATGACATCCCAGGAGAGACCTACAGGTAAAGATTCCAGTCCCTGAAGTACCGCTCAGTTGACAATCCACGAGAAGCCTTCACCCAACTCAGAGAACTCCTTATCAAATGGCTACAATCAGAGGGCAAAGCAGTCCCACAGATCACTGATACTTTGCAATGGAGCAATGCATCAACATTCTGCCTACAGATGTACCGCTTTGGGTAAAAGAACACCAACCAGAAAGTGGGGGAAAGGATGCTTCTCTTGCTGAGGACTATTAGATGACCAGACAGACACCACAGCAGTGAAGTAACAGCCAATAACCAGTAAGACCCTCTTTTTCCCAGTTTAACTCCAGGTCAGATAAGAACTCTTTTGGGGTAACAAATCTGTACCCAAAGAATTTAGTTGTTATAACTGTAAAAGCTAGCCCACAGTACAAGCAACAGCCATAAAAATAAAGAGGGTAGCAGAGGAGTGCCATAAAAATAAGGAGGATAACACTGTAGAAAATTTGACAGCAAATTGGCGCAAGTATTTAACAGATGTCAAGGTGGGAAATAAAACTTTGAAGGTACTTATTGATTTAGTAAGTAGACTCTAGTGCATGTTGAAGTGTTGGGAAAACAGTGTGCAAAATGACCAGGTATTGATGATGCTTGATACTATCCCACCATCCAGGTGGCTATAAATATTAATGGGATGTCACACCAAATTAAAGTGGGCGTAGTGCCTAAATTACCTGTACCTGTGATTATTGGAAATGACTTTCTAGGATTTATTGAGTTAAGCACAGAGGGAGCAAAACCTGTAGTTTCAACAGCTAGGAAGACAAGAGCACAGCCAAAGAAAATCTCAGATGGCGGGGACTCATTTCCATTTGGTAATTTGGATTCAGACTTGTTTGAGCCCAGCTCCAAGATCTTAAAATCCAGGAAAGAAAGATGATGCCTGAAAAAACAGTGGCAACAAAAGACTGATGGACATAAGGGGTTAATATTTGAAAATACTGAAACTAAACTGATAGATAATCATGATTTTGTTTCAGAACAAACTTGTGATGTTTCTCTCTAAGGTTATTTTAAGCAGGGGGAGTAAAACAAAAACAAGGTAAACCAATGTTTAAAAATGTAATGGGGTACTATACAGAGTTTGCGTTAAACCTCAGACACAGAAACAGATAAAACAATTGGAATACTATAAAAGTATAGAACTGAGTTGTTACAGATAGCACATGATAGTCCTATGGCTGGTCACTCAGGGAGGAATCGCACTCTTGCCAGATTGCTATGCAGATTTTACTGGCCTGGAATTCCTGAAGATGTTGCTACAGTACCTATTGCAGTTCTTGTACTGAATGTCAGAAAGTAGCCCCAGTGGCTAAAAAAGACAAAGTGCCCCTGGTGCCCCTACCACTGATTGATATGCCTTTTGAGAGCATTGCGATAGATGTGGTTGGCTCTTCATAAAAATTGAGGAGGCAGTATAGTGCAGTGGTTTAAGGCTCTGAGCTGCAAACTGGGAGACTTGGGTTTGAATCCCACAGCCACCACTTGCATACTGTGTGACCCTGAGCAAGTCACTTAACTTCTTTGTGCTCCCAGGTCACACTTGTAAACAAGCTTTCAACTTAAGTGTGTCTCTCCTGATAAGAAAACAAAATGTAAAAAAAGGTAATAAGTTCATTCTGGTAGCATGTGACCATGCTACTTATTATCCAGAGGCAGTTCCTATGCCTACTATCACAGCCCCAAAAGTGGCAGCAGAGTTTGCCAACATTTTCAGCAGGGTGAGCATACCTAAAGAGATTATTACTGATCAAGGTTGCAATTTTGGTGCTGCATTACTGAAGGAGCTGTTCTAACTACTAGGTATCACTGCCATAAGAACCTCCCCTTATCACCCGCAGACAGACAGTCTTGCTGAGCATTTTAATGAAACCCTAAAATGCATGTTAAAAAGGTTTTTAAAAGTGGAAGGGAAAGACTGGGATTAATACTTACCTTGCCTCCTTTTTGCTTACAGAGATGTGCCACAAGCCTCAGCAAATGTTTCACCATTTGAAATGCTGCATAATAGACACCCTAGAGGGCCACACGATGTAATAAAAGAAACATGGGAAGATAGCCCTACTCAGAAAAAAATCTGTTACATCTTATATGTGTGTCCTGAGAAAGAAACTGGAAAGGCAAAATATGTTGAAATAACCCATAGTAATCAGGAAGAGGCCCAAACCAGCAGAAGGTATATTATGACCATGAGGTAAAAGAAAAGGTTCATGAGTCAGGTGAAAAGATATTGCTACTGTTACCCCCTACAGAAAATAAGCTGTTAATGAAGTGGCAAGGACCTTATAATGTGCTTAGACATACTGGCACAGTTAACTGTTAGACTGAGACCCCTGATAGGAACAATCCTACCAAGATATCCCATTCTAAACTTCTAAAGAAATGGGTTGAAGAAACACCAAAGGCAGCTTTGTTAGTATTACCAGAAAATGATACAGAAGAGAGTGATATAGCTTATGAGACACTTGAACTGTTGATGCACAAATCTGGAAAAGAGAATGTCAGTGCTGATTTTCTTTCAATATATATGGATCAAGAATTGAGAATTCTGAGGGCTGAAAAAATGTGTGAGTTAAACTTAACTGTTTGCTGTATTGTTTTTTACGGAAAAAGGGATACTGCATATGCACAGAACTGTAAAGGTTATAAGGTAATGTTAGAAGAGAATTAAAAGGAAGTTTTGGAAATCTGTTTTCAAAACAAGATTCCCTCTTAAAGAGAGGGGTATGTGACAGGGTTAAATAAGGCCCTGTCCCATTTGTTATGCAGAAAGAGTTGAATGCAATAATCTGTTCTATCCTCTCATTTTCTGTCTCCGGTCTGTCTGATTGTGCAATCAAATTTTCTTCTGAGACCTAAGAACTGATCACTCTGATGGTCTCGCTATTCTCCGTCTCCCGTTATCTCCCTGCCTCCTTCACTTGTTGTTTCTTGATGTGCCTATCATTTCTTCTCTCTTGCATATCTGCAGTTATGAAAATATTTATGAATCTTTGTGTGAAACTGAGATCCCTTTGTTTGAAAATATATGTAGCTATATTGCTGAAAAGATTGAAAAAAGCTATTTGAAACTCTGAGGGTTAACGCTGAGGTACAGCACAAGCTCATTTGCAGATCTGTCAACAGGAGGTTAGTTCTGGGACACCATGTTCCATTTTGCTGCATCTAAAAGGAAACTGACAAAGTTCTGATACATTTTGTGAGAAACAGGATGCCTTTTAACGAGATGAGGTTACAGAAGTTAATTGCCAGGCAGAGACTTATAATAAAAGAGTAGCAATCTTTTGTTAGAGGGAGAGACTGAAACTTAGAACTAGAGATACCATTAGATGAAGGACTTTGTTTTTTCTGTTTGTATTGTATTTGTAAATAGCTATATTGAACAATTTTATTTTGTATTTTACTGTTACTGATAATAATAAAACACTAATTGCAAATTGCATAACTGCTCCTGATTTTTCTATGCTTCCTGACCTGTGGTTCGATGAAAGTGGGGATATTAGACTACCAGAACTATTCCAGACAGCTATAGGATGAGCAATCAGGGAGCTCTTACAATTAATTTTTCCAGGGCAGAGCAGCTTAGATGCAAAATCTCCTTTTCAGTGGGGTTCTGTTGTAAGGTCCTGTATTCACACCATTTTACTATATATTTACCCAGGACAGCCCAGATGAGATGCAATATTTCATTTCCAGTGGGGTCCTGCTTTGACCCCTTTTTATAGCTAAGAATCATTATCTTGTTTTCAGTGTAGTCCTGCTTTTACACATTTTTAAAATTTATTTTACCAGGATAGCCCAGCTAAGATGCAATATCTCATTTTCAATGTGGTCTTGCTTTGATACATTTGTACACTGTATTTACCCAGGACAGTACAGTTAAGAAGCTGGTATATAATTCCCATTATACCAGGGTGTAGTTGGAGCATGGGACCGCATGCGCGGTGGGATGCTGTATAATAGCACCCCAATCGGATGGGTGATACTGGCAGTATCTTTCCTAACTTGGGTCTGGAGAGAAGGCACCCTTGGATAATTCCCTTACATAGCAACTCTAAGAGTACAGTTCTATTTGTGACTGGCCCACACGTGTCAGCCAAGTGGTAGGTTGATTGGGGTTGGGAGATAGTTTCACAATAAGGAGCATCTGCAGAATGTCATGATTGGCCCTCTTTGAGTATTAAACCAGATTCTATTGGCTGGTAACAAATGTATTAAATTATTGTTTATTATTGTTTACAATTCAGTATATTATGTCAGTCTTACATTTTATGATGTAGAGGGGTCATAGATGTATCAGCCCACAAGCTATTTAAGTAATTGGATATGTTGGAGTGTATATGAAATTGCTGCTCAAATGTGTATGCTTATTTAAATGTGATATTTTAATATTGTTATGTGTAGTATATTGTAATGGATTTCACCCAAACAATAAAATCTCTCTCTCCCATGCAGTTAAGAAGCAATATCTCATTTTCAGTGGGTCCTACTTTTACACCTTTTTACACTGTTTCTATCCGGTATAGTACAGCAGAGATGCAATGTCTCATTTTCAGAGTGGGCCCAACTTTTATGCATTTTTACAATGTATTTACCACAGATAGCCCAGCTAAGAGGCAATTTCTTATTTTCAGTGGGTCCCTGTTTTATGATATACCAGGCCAGACCAGCATAGATGCATATTCGGTGGGGGGTTGCTGTACTGAAGCACTACTTTTACACATTTTTAATGTATATTTGCCAAAGTTAGACCAGATAGGCCACAGCATATCATTTGCAATGGGGATCCTGCTTTTACACATTTTTAGACTGCGTTTACCAAGGATAGCACTGCAGAGATAGGAACATAGAAACATAGAATGTAATAGCAGACAAAGGATGCTGGGCCCACCCTGTGTGTCATTTTTTTTAAACCTTCATTTTTTTGCTGCAGACCCAGCTTGATCTGTGGTGTCATCTTTTCTCTTCCCTTCCTTACCCCTACAATTCCCTTGTGCCTGTCCCAGGCATTTGTGAACCCCACTACTGTTTTTGCCTCCACTACCTCCACTGGAAGGCTGTTCAAGGCATCCATCACCCTTTATGTAAACAAGTACTTCCTCGCATCCCCCTACATTTACCCTCTCCAGTTTCATAGCAAGTCCTCTTGTTCTAGAGCACTTTTTCTCTGAAAAATACCTCCCTCCCTCCCTCCTGTACCTTATTCACCCCTGTGAGGTATTTAAAGGTCTCGATCATATCCCCCGTTATCTCCTCTCCTCTCCTCTCCTCTCCTCCAGGGTGTATATATTTTGCTCCTTAA
The DNA here is from genome assembly GCA_016271365.2 of Neoceratodus forsteri. Classification (NCBI taxonomy): domain Eukaryota; kingdom Metazoa; phylum Chordata; order Ceratodontiformes; family Ceratodontidae; genus Neoceratodus; species Neoceratodus forsteri. The sequence continues at coordinate 215,672,717 of CM028136.1, forward strand.
GCCTCTCTTTGTAGGGCTTTTGATGCAGACCCTGCATCATTTTGGTAGCGCTCCTCTGGACTGCATCCACTCTCTCTATGTCATTCCTGAGATGTGGTCTCCGAACTGGACAGAGTACTTAAGGTGATGTCTTACCAGACATCTGTGATGGGGCAGCACCCACTCCCTTTTCCTGCTGGCAATACCCCTTCCTAAGCACCCAGCATCCCACTAGCTCTTCTGACTGTCTTGTCACACTGACTGGCCACTTTTAGTTCATCTAATAAATTTCTCCTAGGTCTATACCCTGCTTGGTCTTTGTCAGTATTACTCCCCCCATAGTGTACTCCGCTCCTAGTTTCTATGGCCCAGATGCATTATTTTGCACTTTTTTGCATTAAAACCCAGCTGCCATACCATTGAGTACTCCTGTAGTCTTTTCAGATCCCTCCCCATCCTTTCCACCCCCCAACGGAGTGTCCATTCTGTTGCAGATCTTGGTGTCATCTGCAAAGAGACAAACCTTTCCTTCTAGTTTCTCTGCTATGTCACTTATAAAATAATTGAAGATGGCAAGGTCCCAGCTCTGATCCCTGAGGTGTTCTGCTGGTCACACTCCCTTCCTCGGAGTGAACTCCATTTACCACTACCCTCTGTGTCCTATCCACTAATCAGTTTCTTACTCAGGTAGCCTCCTTATTTTCCAACCCCAAGTTTATAACTAGCTTACCAGTCTCCTATGAGGAACATTGTTGAATGCCTTGCTGATTGTTGAAATCCAGGCAGGCCACACCTACTGCTCCTCCCTGATCCCACTCCTTGGTCACCCAGTCAAATAAATCAACCAGATTTGCTTGGCATGACCTTTCCCCTGAAAACCATGCTGCCTTGGATACTGTAATACACTGGATACAATATAATCTGCAACCCTTTCCTTTCATAGTGATTCCACTAACTTACCCAACAGATGTTCACTTGGCTCTTGATCACTTCATCTCAATTTTCAACAAAGCCTGCAACCTCTTTGCCCCTGCTAAAAGGTGCAAAACAAAATCTCTCTCTAACCCATGGCTCACCGTGGCTCTTCTCTCACAGCTGAAACTAAGGGACCACCTCTGGGCAGTTGCCAGTGCCACTGGCAAACAACTGGACACCCAAAATTACAAACAAGCACGAAATGCCTGCACAAAAGCCATCCGGCTCACGAAATCCACCTATTACAAAGACGCTGTCACCACTACATGGGGAAATGGTCGTGCTTTCTGGGACAATATCAAAGATGTCACAAGGAAGCAGCTGAAAACCTCTCTGGCCATGTTAATGCTTGATGGATCCTCAACCCTTGACCCAAAGATGATCGCAAACATCTTTAACACGGCTTTTTCAGACCTTAGTGCTGTCCTACCCCATGGCTTTTTTGAAAACAGGGCCTACTCCCCAAATACCTCAGCCTCACAGTCTAACCATCCACTCTTCTACTTCAGGGAGGTAAGGCTGAATGAAGCTCACCACTATATTACTGCAGCTATCTCTAAATCTAGATCTAGTAGTGACACCCTGGACCTTAAGCTTCTGTTGCTCACCCTCGATGAGGTAATTCATCCATTAACAAAAATCTTATACCTCTCTCTCAGCTGTAGAAAATTCCTGGACTCATGGAAAACAGCCACCGTGACACCTGTCCATAAAAGTGGGGATAAGATGAATCACTCAAATTATCACCCTATCTCTATACTGCCCCCACTCTCTAAGGCACTCGAGCGCATCGTGGCTGATCAACTTACCAACCACTTGGATAAATACAATATACCTTGTCCACAACAACATGGTTTCTGGAAAGGTCACAACACCACCACAGCCCTTCTTGAGTTCACTGGAGCTTTGCACAATTCCCTTGACAACAGCCTTCTCACAGGGGCCGTTTTTGTCAACCTTTCCAAGGCCTTTGATACAGTACACCATGGGCAACTAATTGACCAACTACTGAATGCCGGGCTATCACCTGACTCTTCTCTCTGGTTTAAAAGCTACTTAGAAAACCAGTCACAGAGAGTAAAAATTGCTGACGCTCTTTCTGACACCCTGCCTGTTCGTTCGGGTGTCCCACAGGGATCCATACTAGGCCCCCTCCTTTTTAGCCTTTTCTTAAACTCCCTCACTTACCACTATGAGCAGATCATACCATATGCCAATGATGCTGTTGTATTCTCCACTCGCAAAGATCCTGCAGCTCTTCAACACAACCTTCAACTTGGTTTCAGTTCTGTAGAGACATGGTTTCTTAATCGTAAACTGGTCCTCAATGACAAGAAAACCAAATCTGTGCTCCTCTGCAGCTCTCATAACCCACACAAGCTAGACCACTTGGCTATCTCTACCACCCAGGGGAACACTCTAAATCAGGTGGGATCCTTCAAATACTTAGGGATACAGCTTGACCCTAATCCCTCCTATGGACCTCATGTGGATAATGTAGTTAGAGCTGCTAATACACGGCTTGGTTTCCTCTACAAACACAGAAAACACCTTACGCCAGAAGCTTTGAAGGTTGCAGTCCTGAGCTCTTTGATCTCTGAAATAGACTATGGTCTCATCATTTATGGCTCAGCCACAACCACAACCCTTAGACGCCTCTCAACTGCCTTAAATAAGGCATGTCGGCTCATCACTGGTGCTCACCGTCTCACCCACACATGTGACTTGTACACCCAGACCAGCTGGCTCCAACTATCAAAAAACCGCATAAGGTTTCTTACCTGCTCCATGGCGAAAAAATCTACCTTGGCCTTGCACTTTCTGGGGTCTCAACTTTATCACAACACCGAACCAACAAACAGTGCCTTTGGAGATCCACGCTACAGCTACTGAAAGTCCCCCACTGTCACACTTCACAGGGACAATGCTGTTTTGCTTATCGAGCGCCACTCTGGTTCAATGGCCTCAGCCCCACCAACTCCTCTGCCCTGACAATTGGTATGTTTAAAACTAGGCTCCGGGACTATCTCACTACCAACAGCTCCTGTGACTGCCCAACTTAACCTTGTTTCTCCACTTCCCTGCTTGCTCTAGTGGTCCCCTCCTCCCCTCCTCATTGGATTCTACCCTCACATCTTGGTATACCCAATGCTGCATATTTCACCCTCTCCCCACCCTACCTACATTCCTTCTTCCCCCCTTCCCCTCCTCTCTACCCTCTCCCTATGACTCTGGCACTTCTTATCTCTTGTCTGTTTTCTCTGACAAATGCCGCTGGCTGCCTTGCTTACAATGTTACCCTTGAATTGTATTAATCTGTAATCTGTTTGCAATGTCCACATTGTTGTAATGTCTGTCTTGATGTTCCCCATAATTTGTATTTCTCTGACATGGAACCCTTTGTAAAAGAGCCTTGGCTCATAGGTATTTGTAATCCTAGTCTTGATAAATAAATGAAAAATAAATACAAATTAAAAAAAAAACAGCACCAATGTCAAACTGACAGGCCTATAATTTCCCATCTTTTCCGTGCTACCACCTTTGTGAAGTGGGACTGCCTCTGCCCTTCTCCAGTCCCTTAGGACCACACTGATCTCCAATGATCTGTTAAATAGGTCTGTCAAAAATGCAGTCAGTACCTCCCTGAGCTTCCTTGGATGTATCCCATCTGGTCCTATAGCTTTATTCATCTTCAAGTTAGCAAGTGCTTTCCAGACGTTCTCCTCAGAAAACAGACTAGTGTCCATCTCCCTCATCTCAAAGCTCATGGTGCCTTTTTGTGGTCCCTTCCCTTCCCCTTCTTCTGTGAATACTGAGCAGAAGTATCTGTTTAAGACGTTTACCTTTTCTTGACCCCCCCCCGTACAGTCACTCCTCCCTTTGTCTTTCTTTTTTCACTAACATACCTAAGAAATATCCCCCTTTGAAACTCTCTGAGCTAGGGCCAGTTCTCTGGTGCAGAGACTGGATTTCTGCCTGCAACACTGATGCCCCGGGTTCGAATCCAGATTCAGGATGTTGAAGGGCCAGCCGGGGGGGGGGGATTGACCATCCTACAGAATGCTCTCCTTCTCTGGAGGGAGGGAGGGTCACAAGAACATGAGTAACCCCTGGTGGAGGCTGGGGGGAATAGAGCTGTCACCACCTGTTCTAATTGGGAGACATGTCAGATATTTTGCATGTCACCTTAACATCATTGCATGACATGCTTTTTGGGGAGAAAAACTGTAAAAAATTAGAGGTTCCACCTCTGTAGAATGACATCTGCCCCACGTGGTGAACCTTACACTGTCACCTGGGCTCCAGCACCTGTGCTAACTACTCATGTCCTTCGGGGCAGAGTGAACCCCCCTTCAACAGCCCCACTCCTGTGGGGTAAGCTTGGGGTGTTCAGGGATAGGGTCGTGGAGTGAAGCATGCAGGTGTCTGATGGCAGGCGGACGTGGAGCCAAGCAAAAAAACCTCCCTAAGTTATTCTTTCTTCAGTTTGCTCCTTTGTGCTCCTTACTGCTTTGTCTGCCTCCCACTGTTTTCCTAGATACACTTCCATATCCTCTCTCTGGGCCTTCTTATACCTTCTGAATGATACCTTTTTTGCTACTTTTTCGAGAATCATAGTGGTCTCCTGTTTTGTTTACTTTTGCTTACCTGCTTGACACAGAGGTACATTGCCTTTATTATGCCCACTTTTAGTTTGGCCAATTTTTCCTCAATCCCCCCCTGATCCTGGTTTACCAATGCCAAATCAACAACACTGTTGTCAAAGTTAAGCATAGAGAGATATTTGTGTAATGCACAATTACATATTTTTTATTGTGTACCTGAGAACAATAAAAATGTCTCTGACTTTTTTGCTCTTGTTGGAGTTTTATCTCTGCAATCTCCTGCTTTTGCTGCACAGGGATAGATGTCATGTGTGTGCCTGCCTTTTTATGTTTGCTTGCACGTATGCAAAAAGCAAACAGCTTGGATAAAGTAGGGCCCAAGGAGGTGTGCTCTGCACACAGCCAATGCAGCTCAGCCTGCGGAAGGTGAGCCTGTACACAACCAATCCTGGCAAGGCTGCTGCTGATGATGATTCTGTATGAAATGTTTACACTTCGAGTACTGCCACATTAATTTTCACTTTTTCAATATGGTGGCACTTTAATATTCTCAACAGTTTATAACATTTCTTTCACCTGTTCAATTAACTTACCTGGTGTATTTAAATGATCACAAGAATTTGCAAACTACGCACCCTTGATGAAGCCTCCATGCTGAGGAGGCGATACTTATGAGAGATTGCCCCATGTTCTTCCCAGTATCAATAAATTACTTTGTTTAATCAAAGTTGGTGTGTGCAGTCCTCCTGTTATTTTTCACAAAGAGCCTTTTTCTAGGAGCAGCACCTTTTAAGCATTGAGTGCATCCTTAATCCTGTTTTTTCCTGCTACTGACGTTGGTTAGCTGGCTGATGTGTGTAAACTTCTCACATATAAAAGGATACAGCCACACCAATCACAGTACGGCTACATCCTTTCATCTGGCTTTATCAGCCACTGTTCCTGCCTGATCCAACCCTGGGATCATAGAGAAACCTCCTACTCCTTCTCTCCCTCCCTTAGCATCAACTCTAACCACCTACCTCCATTCCCAGCCAGGTCATTTCAAAACAAAGAAATCTCTGATCCCTCCCTCTGCATGCTGTCCCACAACCACCCTCCATTCCAGGCCTGGTATGTGAAATCAACCCCCCCCCATTCCTTCCATCTGATTGCTGTCCCACCCTTACCCTCTGTTCCTGGTCCCGATGCATTAATTGAAAATATTCCTGCCCCCCCCACATACTGTCCTGCCTCACCCTCTGATCTTGGTCCAAGTGTGCCAATTCAAAACCCATGACCCCTCACTCCATTCTCCATCCTTGTGTGCCAAATCAAAACCTTTCTGTTTACACTCTCTGTGTGCTATCCCAAATTTTCTACATAGCCTTTTCTTACTCCACTTCATGAACAAGGGAGTGATTTTTCAAATCCCTCTGAAACGTTTTCACAGTTGTTTCATGAAAACTTACTGAGATCACTCCCTCCAAGGTGCTAAAACACTTGCCAACCAGTTGGTTGAGTATCTTGAGAAATACGACATTCAATGTGCCCAACAACATGGTTTCAGGAAAGGGCACAGCACAACCTCTGCCCTAATGGAATTCACCTGATCTATGCACAGTTCTCTGGACCAAGGTCAACTAGTGGGAGCTGCCATTATTTAGTTAACATAAGCATTCGACATGGTGCATCACCCCTTACTCTTCAATCAACTGGCCAACGCAGGACTCTCTAAGGATGCAGCTGCCTGGTTTAAAAGCTACTTGGGAAATTGTACACAGCGAGTGGTCAAATGTCCTATTTGACTCGAAGTCAGTCAGCTCAGGTGTCTCTCAAGGTTCCATATTGGGCCCACTCCTATTCAATCTCTTCTTGAACAATCTCCCAAGCTCCTGCCATGAATCAATGCTACTCTATGCTGACGACAATGTGATTTACACAAGTAACAACAACCCAAACCTCCATGAAAACCAACTGCAAGTTGGCTTTACTTGTGTTGAGAAGTGGTTTAGTGATCACAAGCTGATACTAAACTATAAAAAAACTAAAGTAATGCTCTTCAGTAGCCCCCATAATAAACACAAACATCACCCACTGATCGTTAGTAACCGGCTTGGAATTGCTCTGGAACAAGTACCTCACTTCAAATACCTTGGGTTAACCATTGACAGTGCATTATCTTACAGTTTGCACATTGACAACATTGCCAAAGTAGTGAATACACATATTGGTCTACTCTACAGACACAAGAATTGCCAGACCCAAGAAGTCTTAAGATTGCTTGTTCAGAGTTCAGTGATTTCTACCATAGACTATGATTTTCCCATTTATGGCTCTGTCACAGACATGGGTTTTTGGTGAATCTCTACTGCTCTTAATAAAGGATGTAGGCTCATATCTGGCTCCCCATGACTTACTCATATGTGTGCACTCTATGCCCAAACTGGTTGTTTGCAATTAATTGGGAGAATACAATACCAATCCTGTCTTCTGGCCAAGAAAATAACCCTCAGTCTTCTACCAGCAGGGGTACAGAAACTGCTAAGTCTTTTCTGTAAACTACAATACACCAGTGGCTCAGAACTTCAATTTCTCTGGGTGCCACTCTGCCAAACATCCCAGGGGAAAAGGGCTTTTGCCTACGGATCCCACTGTGGGTCAGCGCTCTCCCCAGTGACATCTCTTCAGAAACCAAGCTTGGCCTTTTTAAAACAAAGCTTCAACATCACCTCTCAGCTGAAAGGAGCTGCGACTGCTTCCACTAAGCCTCTCCTAGCTGTGTCCTCCAGCACTTACAATAGATGCTGCTTCTTGCTCTTTACTCACCTTCTCCCTTCCCCACACTTCCCTCCTCCACAGCTCTCATACCACTTATACCCTCCCACCACCCCGCTTTCCACCTATTCTTTGTTCTCCTTCTCTTCCTATACCACCCCTCCCTTCCACCCCTTCCCTTATGTATGTCCCTACTGTAAGTCCACCCTTTTATGGCAAGGCTGTTTGGTTGCATTCCACCACTTTTGCCTCACATCATGTTTATTTGGTGTATGTGATGAACTGTATCCTTGAGCATAAATGATTTGCATAATTGTCAATTACTTTGTCATCTCTATTATCAATGTTAATGTGTTTGTTTGACTCACTGACATGAAACCTCTGTAAAAGAGCTCTTAGCTCAAATGTACTTGTAATCCCTGACTTTAATAAATAAAAAAATAAATAAAATAAGACCTTGAGAAAATGATGGAAACACTTCTCAATTGCACATCTCTTAATACACTTGAAAGAATAGTGTCATTTCTGAAAATATTAAATACCCAAAAATTACATTTGGCAGAGAGAGGACAAGATAACCCTTAGCGAAAAAATAAATGAAAATGGTAATAATTGCACTTCATTTGAATATCCCTCTGTTGAGGATTGGGGTTTGGATATGGAAAATTAATTTTAAACAGTAGTTAGATAATGATTTGTCCAGAAAGTGAATGTGTTATGTATAACTTCTTTTTGTATAAATGTAATAGTAACAACATTACTTGTCAAACAATAAAAATAATTTTTGACTTTAATCGTGCAACTAAAACAGTGTGTAGCTGTAACTTCCTCCTCTAAGTGCAAATCACTAAACCCTGATAAAGAACTGTACAGGTGTGAAACTGCATTGTGTAATTTGCGCTAGGGGAAGCTACTTCCATGAACTGTTCTAGTATTGTATAATTATCTAGTTTTGTTGTGTACCTATGAGAAAAAAAAAATATCTTTGATTTTATGCTCTTGCTGGAGTTTTATCTCTGCTGTCTCCAACTTTTGGTGCACAGGAGTAGATGTGTATAGCTGGCTCAGTGGCCCTGAGGGTTGAGGCATCCACCTTACCTCATGCCATGCCGGTGACCTGGGTTTGGGAGCGAGCCTGGGGAGCCAGGATTTGGCCTGGTAGGAGAGGATTGAACATCTGATGGACTGCTCTCCTCTCCTATCCTGGGAGGGAGAGGGGTCCAGGTCCCGTGATGCGAGCGGCGCCCAGTGGAGACTGGGCACACAGCAACTGTGAGGAAGAGTAACAGGGGACAGCATCAGGCAGCCTTTCTGCAGTCATTGGCAGGAGCATGTACATCATGCACTGGACGGCATTGCATGTCCTCTGCCGGGGGGATGGGAGAACAAAAGGAGAAATACCCCAGCTGCTGGGTGAGGCAACAGCTGAGCTTCAGTGGTTGAGCCCACATGCCCAGTGCTGGTCCTGACTCCAACTTGAGTCTCTGTGGTCTCTGCCTCCTCCTGTAGGGCCAGTGGGAGAGGGGGGACCCATCACTGGATTCTTTGGCTGAGGAAGGGGTTCAGGCGCGTGGTGGAGGCAAGCCTGAGTAAGTCCGCCCAAGAGATGTCCCAGTAAGTTGGAGCAGAAAGAAAGCTGTAAAAACAAAAAAAGGAGTAGGCATGTGTTCCCTTTCCTTTTTGGTTGCTAATCCTTGGTCACCCGTGGTAGTGAGCTTCAATTCTGTTTGCCTTTCCTTGACAAAATAGTTTATTTGCTTTTTATAAAGAATCTCTAAAAGCTTTCAGCATTAAAGGGTTTAAATTAAAACAGGCCCCCAATTAAAGTTCTCATTTTAAGGTACGGTTAATGTCAGTGACACGTTGGATTCTGCTGGGCATGATCATCTGGCAGATTGTGGCACATCCTGCTGTGGTGCAACTAACAGCAAATGATATTTTGCTTTCCTTTTGTTTGGTTGATTGATTGCCACAGCATCTGTGACATGATCTACTATTCTGTCCCATGGCAGAATGGCCTTAACTATAATTGTTTACAATTGTTAGAGTCCAGCGCAGTGGTGCAGCACCAGCAACAAGCATCATTTTTGCTTAGGACGAGGTTACAGCATGATCTTTTCATATTCTGGCTTCAGCTGCTTATGAGACGTTAACATGTGCCCTATATGTGAAATGGCGGAGCTGGAGCTTTGGAAATGTTGTTTCCCGATGTGCTCAGATATAGCATGTGATTCAGACCTGTCACTTGTAATGCTGAGTGTTTTCTTTTTACTTTTCAGTTGTACAAAGTGGAGCACAAGTTAGTGACACTTGTTTTAAGAAGGTATTCTGTAAATTATATAAGATTTATATATGTTAGGTACAGTTCTGTTTGTGTAAGCATATGCTTTTACTCTACAGAAGCAAATGTGCTTCACAGGACACTTTGTATTACTTAGTATGCCTATGTGTACATAACCAAGGTTTGAAACCTACTGAACATTTTCAGTTTTTAGCTTATGTGGTGCACAAGGACCATTACCACTTTCAAAGTTTCCCCTGAAAAATGAACATGTCAGGTAGCCTCTATAATTTAATAAACATTGCACATAGAATTTTGGGGTTCCTATAGGTGGTAAAGTTTCTGTAAAAAAACACCTTTAGAATAATTTGGTGTTAAATTGATCATAAAGATTCTAAATTTATTAAGCTAATCAAAACTTTACCTTGACTTACTGGTTATACTCTACAAAGCATTACTTAACAGTCAATGTGTATAGAGATATGCATCCATGCCACATTCAAAATATAGACAGATCACAGTTGGTCTGCATACAGAGTCAGTGTGCTGCCTGACTTACTTACTTACAAGGCATTTATTTTATTTTTTTTTAGTTTTTGTTGACTGGTAAGCACACTAGACAAATTCTGCCTATTTTCAGGCATGACCCGGGGGAGGGGGATACAGATGAATGCCAACTGACCTTGAACCAGATTAAACTGTTGGTGGTATTTTTAGTGAATGGGGGAAAATTTGGCCAGGGCACCAGGGAAATTCCCCTACTTGCCTGTAGGGGAATTGCTGGCCATTCCAAGATGGCCACTCTGCCTGTGAACATGGAGGACATGGATGTATCTGAAATAGGAGAGCCAACATCTGCCTCTGCCCTTACTTGCTTGGAGGTTGCTAATATCCACAATGGAGAAGGAGACGGTGATATAAATGAGGAATCAGGACCTGAAATGTATGTGTCTACACAAGATGTTAGCAAACGTATTAAGGTAAAAGTTGGTACTAACTCAGTTACACCCAAGACTGAAATCGGAGCACTGTTAGTACAAATGGAAATGGAAAAGGAAAAACACTTCTTGCTACAGAAGAAGCTGAAGGATCGTTTGGCTCAGATTACCAGGAAGGATGCCGCTGTCTGTGAAATTGACAGCACTGTCAAACGAGGCCTTCTGGAGGTGGGATGCTGCAACACCTGGATCCACTGCTGAGCGAGGTGAGTCACACTCCACTGACACCTCTGTTAGACTGTTATTTCCAATGGAATTGGCAGGTAGTAAAATTGCTACAGAGAATGAATGCCTAAAGCTGCAGTGCATAAGTAATGTTCCACTAAATGTTGTCACTGATGCACCGCCAGCCGCTAGGGGTGGGCAAAAGTGTGGTTTTCTGCCCCCGCGGAACTTCTGAGGAAATCAGTGAACTTTCACGGAAGTTTCCGAACTTTCACTTGTGGTGGAGCGGAAAACTTCCATGAAAGTTATGTGCGAAATTTCACCCTAGGGGTAGAAAATCACATTTCTGCTGCCCATCCCTAGCCCTGGTGGCTAATGGCCCCTCCCCAGACCCACTTCATGAGTACATATAGCCTGTCTCTGATGGCTAATGGTCCCTCCCCCCACCAGATCACCTTCTGGTGGCTGAACTTTAAAAAGAAAATACCGCTTCCTGCCAGGATGCAATCCCTTCCCCACCCCATCCCTGCCTGACAACAAATGCCCTGGTGGCTAGTGGTCCCTCCCCTCCACCTCACCTGCCAAAACTAAAATTGTCCAGCGGCATTTAACAAATCAACCCCCCATCCCCATCTCTGTCCAACCTGTACTTTTTTATAAAAAATGTCCTAGTGGTCTAGCGATTTCCCACATCCTCCCCATCCCTGATCCCTAGTCAGATTATTTCCCTGGTGGTCTAGTGCCCCCCACCCCAGAATGTGTCCCACCACCCAGCTCCCACCCCCATCTTGAACCCCAGCGGGTGGACCGGCACAGCCCTCCTCTCTCCTCCATGGCCAGCCCACCCACTAAGCTGTTAATGAATGACCATGTTCTTGTCGAGAATGCACTCATTCATTGACAGCTCAGTGGGCAGGCCAGCTGTGGTGGACAGAGGAGGGTTGTGTCAGTCCGCACGCTGGGGTTCAGGATGGGGGTAGGAGCTGGGTGGTGGGACACCTGCTGGGGTGGGAGTGGAGGGCACTAGACCACCAGGGAAATAATGTGACTGGGAATCTGGGATGGGGAGGATGTGGGAAATCACTAGACCTCCAGGGCAAATAATCTCTTCCCTGAAGGTACAGCGATGCAGGCTACCTCACATTCTATCTCTCCTCACCTGTTAAAAATGGCAGGGTTTGTTTTTCAACGCACATTGGAGGACCAGGCCACTAATCCACTCATTCCCCCCCGGTGTTATGATTCAATACCAATCCAGCAATAATTCCCAAGAAGGCAGTACAGTGTTTTCTTTTAAGGCAAGAAATTAGGCTGCAAAATCAGGCATAAGGAAGGATAGCAAAGACAAAAGAACTGCTGTAACACTTGTAAAATGACCTATTGATACCCCAGTGTTGGGACCCATGCAGGGGCATGTACTCCTTAATACCACTACACAACCACAGTTTATGAGGAATGTCTCTGCTTCAGTAGCCATTCAGGAGGCTTTTTCAGTAAGGCCCCTCCCTTCCCCTGTTGAGGCCTGGTCTCCACAAAAAGCATTACTGGAGGCAGGTTGGAAAAAGGTGCCCAGCAGGACCTGCTTGCCTGACCCTGAATGGGACCTGACTACAGGATTTTCACAAGCTCTACCAGATTGGTGACCTACTTCAATTGCAATAGAGTCCCATTTGGACAAAGTGGACAATCCTAAATCGGACGGTATCATAGATGTTCCATCCAGGGATGTTGGACAGGTTCTGCACATGACTTCTTACGGTTCTGCTCCAGTGCCCTTTCAAACAGACCCAGCTTCTGCCTCTGTACTGGAGAATTTCCCACAGCTGAATGAAAACTACGAACTAGCACCACCTGGGTCTACTAAGCCTCTACTTTCAGAACTTTTCACTAAAACTAAAAAGGAGGCTGCCCCACATCAAAATGATGTGTGCATCTGACACAAGGGTGGACTGGAAATTTAATCTGATCGATATTATGTTGGGAAACTCTTATTGAAAGATTCACTGAATTTTTCCCCTAGTGACATCTTTGCCTTAATAAATATTTCAGGTGAAGACAATTTTGATGTTAGTTTTCGTACAGCATATGCCTTGGATATGTTTTGGGAATGCTACAGCCAGGTGAAGTATTCCTCCATATGGACCCCCTTTTTTGTTATTCCATTATCAAAACAGCTGACATAATTTATCACTGTAATGTTTAGGAATGAGGGGGTCCATGTGGAGGACATTACCTATTATTTTTCGCAGAAATGTGATGTTCTTTCACCACCTGAAGCTATTTTGGATTCGGAGAGATTTTGGACTGGGGGTGGAAATATAAAGTGAAAGTGTGGCTGACTGACTCAGGAGTAGAACATATCCCTAATTCTTTTCTCTTGAGTAGGGATAGGGTTGTGTGTATTTATCTGGGGCAGCCCCATGCTTGTTACCACTGTGGCTCCCATACTCACCTCTCAGGATCCTGTGATAAACCCCAGTGTGACAACTGTGGGGAAATTGGCCACTTAGCCCTACAATGTGCAAATAACACTAAATGTGATTTGTGTGAAGAGTACGGTCACACCTTTGCAGAATGTTGTTGATCCACAAGAACAAAGCTTCTTGTATTAGCCCTGATTTATTAATACAAAAAGCCTAGGATTTGGCTTTGGCTGGTGATGAGGAATCTTCACCCCCTCCTTCCCCCTTCCCCTCTCTACCTACTTCTCCATTAATCCTTCCCTCAGATCCCATTCAGGAAAATTCAGCACAAATAGTGGAACAATTCATTCACATAATGCAGGAACCCCTTCTGCAGCAGGATCCCCCACTTGCCAATCTCCTTCCAGTCTGTTATAGAGACCGTGTAGATGTCTAATCAGGGGATGGTGACTCCCTCATCATCTCCCCCTCTACTCCCATGGAGACGTTCTTCTTGTTATATTAAACCTGGACCTTCCCAGTTGGGGGGGGGGTAGAATTTGAGAACCCTTTAGCTGCTTTATCCACCAATTGGAGGGATTCAGACATGGATCAAGGTGACATAGACTCACAACCAACAGGGTTGGAACCCCTTCTCACTCCCCAGAACTAATTGGTTATAAAGGGAAGAAGAAAAATAAAAAGAGGAAGAAACTTTCCGAAACAAAACTGGTTTCTAAGCTCACAGTTTGTACTTTTAATGTCCACAGTCTACTTTATATTACTAAGAGAAATGCAATTTATGACTACATTCATACTGCTAAAATTGATATTAGTCTCCTGCAGGAAACATGGATGTTTTCCAGTGACCAGCTGAGAGCCTTTCAGGGTGAATGGAGATGGGGACCATCCTACTGGTCTTTTGGGCGGATAGTGTGGATAGGGTGGGCATTCTTTTAACTTCTTTGATTTTACCTTACACAAATTAATAGACATAATTCCCTGTAGGGTGCTTATTCTAGACGGGGATTGGCAGACAATTCATAGCAGACTCATTAATGTATATTGTCCCCAATTAAAGTCAGATAGAGTAGCCCTATTTCAAACCATCCAACCTTATTTAGTGACTTCGGAAAAAACATTTTTAAGTGGAGATTTTAACTGTAACACCAAAACCCGGCTGGTACAGCAAAGAAGAGATGAATAGGGAAGTCTATTGTTACCCCAATGCTCTTACCAAAATAAAAGAAACTGCTGACTTAGTTGATTGTAGAGATTTTCAGGTCCAAGGCCCTCCCTATACTTTCAGGAAGGGCAACCTTATGTCAACAATCGACCATATTTTTATTTCACATCATATGCTATCTGTACAGTTTAAAACTCTTCAGACAGAATTCTCAGATCATCTGTTACTGACAGTTTCCTTTGTGGAGACACCTCTGGCACAGAGACCCAAGAGTCAATAGAAGGTAAATGTAGCACAGTTAACAGAGTCTGCTGTGCAAGCAGGCGTTCATAGCATCATATGAGCAAGACTTTCAGTGAATTTTCTTTATGAGAATCTGGGGGACCGGTGGTAGGATTCTAAAAAAGCTTTTAAATGGTGGTTCCAAAGATATGGCAAACAAAAAGCAAACAATAATTTATTGACTTCTTTAACTCTTGGTAATCAACTTCAAACACTTTTCACCCTTTCATACACCACCAAATATGATTATTCTTCCCAAATTCACATACTGAAAACAGAAATGAAATCATTTCAATATAACAGAGCTAATACTATGCAAGCTCTATTTCAATATGGTACTAAACGTTCTCTGATAGGAGACCCTTTTGAATTCTGTAAATCAAGGAAAGACGGGGCCATGCAGTGGATGTCCTGTATCTGGACTTCATTAAGGCATTTGACTCGGTGCCACATGAGAGGCTGGGAAGTAAGTTAGAAGGCACGGGGGGGGTGCAAAGCTGGTGAGCTGGGTAGGGACCTGGCTTCAGGGAAGGCAACAGAGGGGGGTGGTGGTGGTGGGTGGGGAGCTCTCACACCCAAGGGTAGTGACGAGCGGTGTTCCACAGGGCTCGGTGTTGGGGCCAGTGTTGTTTAGGATATTCATTGCAGACATATCATTGGACATCAAGAGCAAGATCAGTCTATTTGCTGATGATACCAAGATGGAAGTGGTGGAGGATGACCTAGGGGGATGGCAGGGGTTGCAGAATGATCTGGCAAAACTTGAAACCTGGTCAGACACCTGGCAACTGGGATTTAATGCCAAAAAGTGCAAGGTGCTGCATTTTGGGGTGAAGAACCCAAGGAGGAGTTACCAGCTGGGGGGAGTGCAGCTAGCCCAGACAGAGGAGGAGGAGAAGGATCTGGGGGTGCTCATTACAGGGTCAATGAACAACTCAGCACAATGTAGGAAGGCAGCTGCAAAGCCAACAAAATGCTGGGTTGTATTGCAAGGGGTATATCCTGGAGGAGGGAGAGGGTGATTCTGCCACTGTATAGGTCAATAGTTAGATCGCACCTGGAGTACTGCGTGCAGTACTGGTGCCTGTATCTGAAGAGGGACATTAAGTTACTGGAGGGGGTGCAGTGCAGGGTGACAAAGAAGATCAAGGGGCTGGGGGACTTATCATATGGAGGAGGCTGAGGGAGTTG
The DNA here is from genome assembly GCA_016271365.2 of Neoceratodus forsteri. NCBI lineage: Eukaryota > Metazoa > Chordata > Ceratodontiformes > Ceratodontidae > Neoceratodus > Neoceratodus forsteri. The sequence goes on from CM028136.1 coordinate 215,688,538, forward strand.
AACATGTACTCGCTGGAGGAGAGGAGGAATGGGGGGGGGGACATGATTGAAACCTTTAAGTACATGAAAGGAATAAACAAGACAGGTACAGAGGGGCTGTTCAAAGTAAGGGAGAGGAGGGACACCCGGGGCCATGATATGAGACTGGAGGGAGGAAGGTTCATGAGGGAGATGAGGGGACACTTTTTTACAGAGAGGGTGGTAGCTGGGTGGAATGCATTACCTGCAGAAGTGGTTTCCAGTAGAACAGTGGACTGCTTCAAAAGGAGATGGGACAGGACAAGGGGGAGGGTCAATGGAGGGGAAGGGTGGAAGGGAGTGGCAGCTTCAGAATAAGGGGTGCTAGCTGCACATTCGCGCAGACTTGATAGACCTCTAGGCCTTTATCTGCCGGCAAATTTTGTATGTTCATATGCTACATCATTGTACTCTTTAGTGGATAGTGATGGGGTTGCAACAGACTCCATTGAAGGATTACATGACACCATCAGCCAGCATTGTCAGTCACACGTTCCATCACCGGCTCCGAGTCTGGATGCAAATCAGTCCTATTTGCAGGGCATTAATATACCAGCTTTTCCTGAGGATGAAAGGGAAATGCTGGTACTCATTATTGTTTCTGAGATAGAATCAGTTATTACTTCTTTAAAACCTGGAGTGTCGCCTGGGCTAGATGGCCTTTCAAATGATTTTTATAAAACCTTTGATCAAGAATTGGCAAAATGTTTGCTTCTTGTTTTCTGGTATTTTGTTCAGGGTAATGTCTTGCCTCCTTCCTTCTCAGAAGGTTCATTAATTTTCCTTTACAAGTCAGACGATAAGACTCACATACAAAATTGGAGACTGATAATGGTTTTAAATTCAGATTTCAAGATCTTAACTCATCTGTTAAACAACAGATTGAAATAGTATGCGATTTCACTGATTTCTCCACAGCAATACTGCGGCATTCCCAACAGGAAGATTCAGAGTGCGCTGATGATTATTCGTGATATCATTGATCATCTCTCACTAAATGGCAGGACTGGTTGTATAATATCAGTCGATCAATACAAGGCCTTTGACAGGGTCTATCATCCATTTTTGTTTGCCACATTGAGGGCATATGGTATCCCTCCACAATTTATTTCTTGATTGGAATCACTTTATGATTCTGCCACAGTAAGGCCCATGTTACAGCTACAAGTGACTGACAGCTTACCTATTCCAACAGGGGTGAAGCAGGGATGCCCCCCCCCCATGTCTGCTTCTGTACACATTTGCTTTGGACCCCCTACTCAGGACTTTAAATGAGACTCCCAGATGGCAAGCTATCTTGGGGGATACTACTGATATGGCAATATATGCACAGGCCTATGCTGATGATATTTGTTTGTTTTTCTTAAATTATCAGCACTTTGGAGTTTTTTTTGCAACACATTGGACAGTATTCTTTAGTATCAACCACTAAAATCAATGCAGAGAAAAGCAGAGGCTTACGGGTGGGTTCTGTCCCTTTCATTCAATTCACAATGCAGGGATTACTATTTCCATTGGCCCCCTAAAGATCTTGGGTTTAGATTTTGGTCCATAGAATATCCCATTAGCTAATTGGAAAAAAATCCCTGAACAAAGCAGATATTTAAATACAACGTTGGAAGCACTGGAAACTGTCCAAGCTTAAAAGAATTTAGACTATGAAACAGTTCTTAATCCCAGGTTTATTGTATGTGGCCATGATCTTTCCCCCACCGTCTCAGCTTGATACTAGATTATATAGTATACTTTTTCAGATGCTGTGGGGAAATTGATTAAATTCCATCAAATACTGCTATATCTACCTTGCAAAATATAAGGGAGGCTTTGGAATGATAGAACCAGTGGTATTTTTTCATACTTTATTCCTTTCTCAAACAGTGAAATGTGGGCCGCTACAATTGGACAATATACACCAGAAGTGGGTTGCATACAGTTTGGCTAGATATTTTCAGGCCTGGACACTGATAACACCTAAATTATCAAACCATCTACATGGCCCAGAGTATTTTAAATCATCAGTGCAAAAACTATATAAATGGGGCTTAACTAAACAAAACATTACACATAGTAAGAGTACACAATTATATTCCTTAGTTATGGCTAAAATTTACCCAATTACACCAGTTTTTAGAAACTGTCTGTCAACTTTAAACATCAATGTGTGCAGACAGTTGAAAAATAACAGAATTCACTTACACATGTGGGAAACATTGTGGTTGTCTGTTTATGGGAGATTTAATGTCCGTGACAGTCACGAGCATAAGGTTGTGGAGGAATGGCATTGCCCATACAATGAATGCATCAATCTTCAAGAAACCATGGATCATTTTCTGTTCACCTGTTCTTATGCTAAAAACCTGTGGGCTCATTTGGCCACATCTTGGCATATGAGTTGGTTGACATCATTATCATATGACTCCTTAGTGCTGGGTCATTATGCTATATTAGAAAACACTTATCATAGGGATACACTGGTTGTTTTTTTTTTGTTGTTGTAGGAAATATATTATTTTTTTTTTATCACATCACACTTTTTCTCACCATCTGCTGCACATCCGGTGGGGGCATCCAGACACCAGCCCCCCACTGCCCCGGACAGCAGCAGGCTAACTCGCATGATGGGGGTCCGGTGCGGCCACCCCAGCCCACTGAAGGGCCTCCCCATGCCTCTCTGAGCCATGCTTGACCAGGCTCCCCCAGCACGATTCCATGATAGTCCTCTGGGTTGGCGGGAGCACGGCCATCAAGCTGCTTCAGTTGCACCCTGCTATTTTTCCTCCAGTTTTTCCCCAGGATCCAATAGTGCAATGACGTCTGCACATAAGCCGGTGTCTTGCCATGCTGCTCCCCTTCTGTGCACTGCACTGTGCTGCACCTGGTCATTAACAGGCATCGCTACAGCACGACATGCATTCCCCTGCCTACTCCAGAGGGAGGAGAGCAGTCCTGGGATGCTCAATCCACCCTTTCCTCTGCCAACCCCCAGTGGCCCGAGTCCTTTCCTGAATCCGGGTTGCCGGTGTGGCGTGAGGTGTGGCGTCCAGTGCCTCAACCCTCAGCGCCACTGTGCTGGCCCTGAAATATTATTTATGGTAGGCTAGATGCTAATGGACACTGTACCAGAAAATGATGCCTTATGACACTGTTCAAGTTTTGATTATACAAGCTTTAAAAAAGTGTATCTTAGGGATAACAATATACATACAGCTAATAAAGTATTGAGATAGTAGAAGGGATTTTCTAGATTGATTAAATATAAATGAATGTGTAAATAGTGTGTGAGCCTGACTGGATATTTGACTATATTATTATTTAGTACTCTGTTTGTGTTCTTTTTTTCTCTCTTCGACCATTGAGATATCCTTGCCTTTGTTCTTTTCCCCAGCCTTCTAGTCCCTTGCCTTTTTCCTTTTTCTATATCCCATATTGTTTTGTTTTATGATTTATGGATTGTGTGATGTCAAGATGTCTATTGTGTACCATTTGCCTTATTTTTCTAATAAAAATTCCCCTACTTTTTTCGAGAAGTGCCATGGGATCTTTAACTTCCACCTGAACTACAACCAGAACAGGCAGATGGGACCTTGGTTTAGCGTCTCATCTGAAAGATGGCACCTCAAGAGTGCAGCCCCCCCCCATGCTGCACTACAGTGTCAGTATTGGGATTTAACCAAAGTGCCTGGTGTGGGGATAGAACCCACAGCCTTCTGATCTCCCGGCTCCAGAGGCAAGTGTGTTACCTGCTGAGCCATTGACACTGTATATACACAGTATTAGTGCATATTGCCACCATCATTAGCCCCTCCAGTATCAGGAGCAATGCCTAACCTGTTACCAATGCCTTCTGTCTCTGCCGCTACCACTCCCCCACCTAGATCATTTTTCTATTATTTCCTCCCAGTACAGGCTCCCTCTCCCAACCCTATTCATTGGCACTGATTTCCTGCTCACTGTACTTCTAGGACCTGTGAGGAGTTCCTACATTTTAGCTACTTGTGGAAATGGAGGTTGGGTATCAGCAGTGGTCATGGTCAAATATGGTGGCTGATAACAGTAGTGAATTTTGCAGAGAGACTGCATAAACTGTGATCCCTCTAATGCAAAAACCCAGGGAGACTGCTGTGGACTACACATACCTCACCCATCCAGCAATCAGGTAAGATACCCAACTCAGCTCCAGGACTGTGGGGTTATACAGCACATCTCTCCCCTCCTAGCAGAAAGGAGATAAGGCACTCAGCTTTGGGACAGTTTGTTGGGGCAGGGGGTAGTTCAAAAGCTCAGCTTTGGGATAGTCTTATGGAGGTGATTGGGGGAGGGTTGAAGCCCTGGATGAGCAGATATCATCAGTATAGCTGTTAGGCCCAGTACTACAGGTAGTAGTTCCATATCTGAGTATGTGGTGGGGTGAAGATAGACCATAAGGCACTATAGACTTTCTGTGATCATGTTTCCTTCAGTTCATAGTGTGCATTTAGGGGGTTAACAATGGGATCATCAGGTCCACATCATGCAGGCTTTCTACATATCTGTTCTGGCTCACTAATTCCCCCACCCGAACCTTGACCTTTTCCTATTTTATTTAAAAAATTAGCCTCTCACTCAACTGGTAGCAGCAAGAGAGGGGATGTGTCAACTGCAGCACTAACTGATCTAGTATCCACACCTCATCCCTCCACACCCCAAAGGCTCACTGGAACATGTGGCTAGAGGGTGGTGGGGAGGGGAAGGGGAAAAGGAGGCAGACCAGTCACAAAGTGGTTGACCAAACAAATGAAATTCTGACAGCAAATCACTGTGCTCCTGATGAAGGCAGAGGTGCATGACTCCATTGAGGGATTCTGAGTCAGTGGGGATGAAAGGGCAAGATGACTTGGTGGTACCCAGGAGTGAAAGCAGGAAGAAGTTGGCAAGGAGTATCTTAGTTGTAGGGGACTCAATAATTTGAAGGGCTGAGAAGATGGTAGATGGAGGTGGTAAGGGAAGAGGAGTGGTCAGATGCCTTCCTGGAGCATTGGCCATCCAGGATATGGTTAGGATAGGGAGGATGGTAGAGGAGGGTGTGGTGGAGCTTGGGGCGCTGATACACTTGGATGCCAGTGATCTGTTGAACCAGTCTGTGGAGGCAGTGAAGTGGAACTTTCAATAGCTCAGGGACAGACTGAAGACACACTTGGTTTCCCTGGCCTTTTCCAAGGTACTCCCTATGTGGGGTAGGGAAATGGGAAGAATGAGTGAGGAAGAAGGATAGGGAAGAGTTTTATTGGTGGTTGAATGGATTATGTTAGGAGAAGGGGGTGCTGCTTTGTGGGGGACTGGGGGTCTTCTGGGACAGGAGGCTCCCACTGAAGAAGACTTTTTCAGAGTCAAAGCACTGGGACTGTTAGAGCTGTACTCCCATATTACTGATTTTGCAACAAAATTATTACAAATGGAATCTGTTATCCATACTTTTATTTTTCTTACTTTTTTCCTGAGTGCATTTGTATCCAGTTGTTACTGGCTTTTTAAGGGTGACAGCCTTTTCCTAACAAGAGAGGAACAAGTGTGCTGGGTCAGAAGTTTAATGCCTACATTGGTGGACAGTTACACCAACTGTGGTGCAGGCTGAGGCTAGGAATACCACTAAGGTGGGTCAGGAAGTGGAAACCTAGCTAGGACTCCCCCTGAACTGGGGGCTAGAAGCACTGGGAAGGAGTCAGAAAGGCACAAGTTCATAAAAGGGTAGAGGATGATGCCAGGGAGGGGGAGGCTTACTAAACCTGCAAAAAAAAACAAAAAAACAGTAAAAACAAGAAATAAAGGAGGTCAATGGAAAATTACAGGCAAGATCATGTAAAAAGCAAAAACGGTGATGGATCAAGATGGAAGGTGGTCTGCATTAATGCCAGGAACATGTGAAACAAAATCAGGGAACTCCTGGTGATGATAAGAGATGCTGGACTGGACCTTGTAGCCATTTCATATATTAGGGCCACAAAGAACAATGACTAAGACCTGATAGTCCTAGGCTACACCATGTATAGGCATGACTGGGGAAAGGTTAACGAGGATGGCTGACCCTCTACGTCAAGGAAAGAATTAAGACAGTGGAAGATGGACCCATCAAGGGAGGAAATGGGGTAATAGAATCACTGTAGGCTCAGATCATGGAGGCACCAGGTAAAAAATTGCACATGAAGGTGGTCCACAGACCACCAGGGCAGGGGAACAAGAACAATAACAATAGGGAACTAGGTGTGGTACTAAAGCAGCATGACAGCATTTCATAGGAGAGTGAGAAGTATGTGCATGATCTTGTGATCATGTGTCTGCTTCTCACACTCTTACGAGATGCATCACTGTCATGCTGCTTTAGTACCGCAGCCAGTATGATACTACATGCCAGCCTGGCAGAAGAAGTAAGCAAGTGGGCCAGGGTGAGTGAGGGACATGTGGGCTGTGTGTGCCCCCAACTGACTAGTTTGGAAATGTATGGATTGCTTACCAATCCCCCCCCCTCAAAAAAGCTACTGTATCGGGGAGGGGTCTGAAAGTGAACTAAATGACAGGAAGTACAGTATAGACATAACAGTATTGTGTGAAAGAGAATGGGCAGGCTAGTAAGGCTAGGGTTGGGGTTAAGCAGCTTGCAAAGATGGTCCGACCATTAAAATATTTAACTATGGTACCATCTCTGGGATATCATGAAAGAGAGAGGTGGGTGGGAAATGATTGGAAAGGGTGGGGGTGGTGACCAAGAGATTAGCCCTGGTCACCACGTAATGGGATAGGGCAATTTTAGTTATTTTTTCCTCCACTCATAGAAGCAGCCAAATAGTGAATACAAATGCAAATACCAAATACCTGAATATCTGAGGACCCAAATAGAATATTCAGCCTGAATATTTTGGGATAAGGTATTCACACACCCCTACTATCCATGTTGCCTTCCCCCAAGATGTGTCTGGAAGCAAGAAATTTCTGCTCACCTCTGGCATTAGGTGAGGTAGCCTCCAGAGCATTCAATTGTTTGAGACCAGTACAGTATACTGTACACCTCCTCCAAAGACCAGTATTGCTTGTCCAGCTCAGACTATCCACATCCCCTAGTTTACATGACCATCTTAGCTGCATTACCTCAAGGGTAAGCTAATGCTGCTCTGCACTGTATACAACACATCATTCAAGTTTGCTGTGGTCAAGTAAACCAGATTAGCCTATCTGTGCTGTGCTTTCCATGTATAGGCTACCCATCGACTCATGTTTCAAAGAAAAGTATAGCTTTCTTTAAGATGGTGTGATTCCGCTATTCCAGAATTGTACTCAACATCAGACTTCCATGGAATTTCAAACTGATGACACTGAAATTAAAAGTTGAGAGATCTGGGGGAGAAAACAAGAAAAATACAAAAAAAAACCCAATAACAGCACTGTACTTTGCTGAATTTTTTTTCTCCGCAATTAGGGAAATAGTCTGAGCTTTTTCTTGCCAAACAGATAATTTGCTAAATATTCTCCTGTAAATTTGGCTGGATTGCTAAAAAATTTAAATTATTTTTTTTCAAAGGAAATTCTGTAATTTCAGAAAATATAATTCTGCAGTGGGGCTGGGGGGGTGAGTGGTGGAGAAGTAGGGAACTCCACAGCCCTGAAAAGTCAATCACTTTGTGCCTTGGTAATGCTACATAGAAACATATACAGTGGTAACAGAAAATGATCAAGGGTCCATCTAGTCTGTCCATAGTTCTTTATCTGCCCGTGAACCTATTATCCATAAAGGTTCTCTCTCTCTCTCTGCTGACCCCTCCCAATTGTTACCGACCAAGGCGTTCACTCTGCCTCAACCATGCTTAAAACTACATCTGCTGGCAGACTGTTCCACAGTTCCATGACCCGGTCCATAAAATAGACCTTCCTCACATCCCTTTTAAACCTTCGCTTTACCAGTTTCCACTCATGACCTCGGGTTCTTGAATCTTTACTCCTGCTAAATAGTTCCCCACAGTTTACATGGTTAATTCCATTCAGGAGTTTGAAGATCTCTATTATATCACCCCTTTGTTGCCTGTTCTCCAGCATACATGTTCAGTGCCTTGAGACAATCCTTGTAAGATCTGCCCTGTAGGCCCTGAATCATCCTGGATCACTCTGCATTGTACTGTCTCTAGCCTGTCACTGTCCTTCTTTAGGTGAGGACTCCAGCTATGAACACAGTAGTGCATGTTTTGTATACTGGACCCTACAGAGAGTAAGGAAAGTAATTGGTGTGGTCCTAGTCCTGTATAACAGTTCAGCAGTATCCTCCATTGACTATGACCTGGCAATATATGGAGCAGCCACCCCCACGTCTCTAAAAAGGCTGAACATAACACTTAACAAAGCTCGTAGGCTCATCAGTAACGCAGACCGCCTCACTCACATATGATCTTTATGCAGAAACTGGCTGGCTCAGTCTCCAAGGATGGATCAAATATCACTCATGTATACTGGCAAAGAAAGCATTCAGTGGAGATCTACCTACTGGAACATCTAGCCTTCTACCCGGATCCCTCATGGTCCACCATACCCAGGCCTCAGACTCTGAGCTTCTACCTGTACCTAGGTTCTGAACTACACAGTGCCTACAGTCTTTCCTTTAAAGAGCCCCCATCTGGCTAAATGGCCTTGGCCTCGATCTAACTAGCCTAACAGGGATGTCCAAGTTTAAACACCTTCTGCGCCAATGCATCCTGCTACGGAGCACCTGTGATTGCCTAAATTGAGATCAGCCTTGCCTACTTAGAACCTAACCATTTCCTTTCAACCCTCTTGGCCACCAGCTCTGACTTTTCTCCTTTGGCTTATGTCTTCTTATCTTTCCCTACTTCTTAACTCTCACCCGCTCCCCTTCCATGTACTATCTTTCAACAAAGCCTCGGGGCTGCTGCACTCCTTACACCTTTTTTCATCCCCACTAATCTCCTGCCCCTACTTCCCTTCCTTTCCTTATTAGTCCATCGCATTTGCATTATACTCTTATCTGAGAATGTATTTACAATTTTTGGTTCTATGATGTTTTTGTTATTATCTGTGAATGTACATTGTACCTTCCTTTGTCTGTTTGTTCTACCCTTCTACTCTTTGATGTGGAACCTTTGTAAATGAGCTGTACTGTGCTCAAAGGTACTGTTAATCTGAGAACAAATAAAAAAAATAAAATAAATATAAACAAATCGCACATCAAGATACAGTAGCAGAGCAAGAGCCAGAATTACCTCCAGAAAATATTAAATCAGCTTCTCTTTCAAAGTGCTTCAAACCAAAAAAAGCATGTTTTCATTTATGCCTGAACCTCCAATCACTGGCATATGAGCACAGAAATACATGCAGTGGAAAATTGTTGCTTAATTATAGGGTTGCCTATGCCAACAGCCTCCACAACATAGGGCTTTCATACAAGACTGGGCATCCTAACAGGAAATGTGTCATCAGTCTGCTTAGCCCCATCTGTGCAATTTCTTTCACATGCCAATGCATTTTGTTTTCTAAAACAATTTTCATGGTGGCTTCCCTGACTCCTCATTAGTAGTCATCCATCCTGAGTTGTTCTGTATCTTTTATTAGGGCTGAAAGTGAATGATGATGATAATAATGTTGAATGATGGTGCAGTTATCTTAAACTTTAAAAAAAGAGCTACATTTCATGCTGTCTGTGCTATTACAGAGCTGGCCCTTGGAGTTTTTTTTTCTCTCTTTGCTCCCCCTACCCCTATCCCATTCCACTGTACTAGCTTCCAGACACTGGTGCCTGCTGTTCACTGGTGGCAGCAGTATTATAGCACACCTGGAACAACAGCCAACCTTATCTGAAGGTCTGAACTAGGAAGTAATGATAGGTGCTGACTGCCTAGAACACAAAGCTGTTTACTTGGAGAGGAGGGATGCCAACAGAATTTCAAGGAGGAGTGGAGGTAGCACATAATTAAATAGGGTGACACTTAATAATAATTGTGTTGTTGTCCTCAGTGCAACAAGCACTACTTGGATGGAAATTTGGGAGCATGTGCCTCCTCTCCCACACCCTACGGGCATGACAGCCCTGCTGGAGACCCAGGTTTTATTCCTCCTACGTCCACTTACTACTAACATTCAGCATGCCACTCACTGTAACTTCCCTGAGGAATCTCTTCTCCATCTTACTCTTTAATTCTCTGTACTAAACTCTGCTGAGCTTTACTTAGCCTCCTCAGTTTCTCATGTAACCTCCCAGTGCACATATAAAGGCTGCTACAAAATTGTCATTGATTGTAAAATGCTTTTGGATATAATATGCTTGCAAGGCATGCAAAATAATGAAACCAAACTCCTTTACTTTCTTATTTCTCATAATGCGAATAGTAAAGTCACACAGAGCCCCAGGAGCAGAAATCCCCCCCTCCCCACGAAGCTTCAGTAAATCTCACTCCTTCCTGGGTTTCTGTGTCTTGGTCCAGTTTTCTAGACACTGTAGGTAAGCATGCTTCTTGTGTGCAGTGAAGAACAAACCTAGAGGAACCTTGCTCACTAGTGTTGTGGGTGCTGGGCACTCAAGCTTAAGGCAATTCAATTACACAACAAAGCCTGCACAAGGCAGCAAGGAAGCAGGCCCTACAAAGCACTAACATAAAATTAAAAGGTTTCATTTCCTTACCCTGAGCAGTACTGTATTGTGCTTGTAAGCTCCCAACACATGTTTATGCCACAATGTCCACAGAACACAGCTAGTTCTTCTTTTTTTATATAGATTTTTATCAGCTTTTTCTCCGTGTTTTCTCCCTGTCCATGTGTCTCGAGATCACGTGTGTGTGGAGGCACACATATGCCATGCCTCATGGCACCCTCCCACTACACTGCAACCCGCTCCAACCTACATTACCCACTGGGCCTCCACCAAATGAGAATGGAACTACGGGGAGGGGGGCAATGACCATCCCGGGAGAGGAGAGCTGTATTTCGGCTGCTCAATCCTGTTCAATCCCTGCCCCCCCATGCCCACTCTCCGATGACCTGAGGTCATTCCTGAACCTGTGTCACCAACATGGTGTGAGGTAATAAGCCCAGTGCCTCAACCCTCAGTGACACCTGGCTGGCTACAGAGCTAGTTCTTCAAGGAAATCTCAAGGCAGGAATTTTATATTAACATAACCCCATATTACATGCCAAACACAGTATATAACAACTGGGGAGTGTTTTTTTCCCATAGTAACCCTGGGTTATAATTCACCATTATAATCCATGGGTTATAATGGCGAACACGTGCCAGGTTTCCTTCACTCTGTGCATGCACCAGTCCTGATCTTCTCTTTCTGTGCGCTGCCAGCCCAACTTTCCACTGCTGCACATCGCTGACACTCCCAGTCAACAGAAAGTTCTTCTTTTTCCTTTTTTAGCTTCTTTACTAGCCAGATACATTGTGGGCATAAAAAAAGTTCATTCAAGAGCTGCTATGGACGGACTACGCCGAACCCCACTGGTCCATTGTGTGACTCTATGGGGTTCTCCGTTTATTTTATATAATTGCTGTGGCAAGAAAATGCTCCCCAGCAATTATATAAACTAAAGGCTGGGTAGGGGGGAGTAAAACTCAAATTTTACACACACCCTCAGGGTGGGATGCCTTAATAAATCCCCAGCTTTGCTCTCTGGGTTTATGTGGTATCCCACCCCTCAGGGGGTGTACAATCTCATTATAGCCCCCTACCCAGCCATTATTGTATATTTTATTACTTTTCTGAACCCTGCACCAGTGGATGTTCACAAGCTGTCCAAGCATATCACAAGGGCATACACATACTGATGTTCCCACATCACCATATCTTCTTCACTGTGTAAGAGTGCTTTGGTTGACACATCTTTTACAATTTATTTACCTGGGGTTGCTTAGCTGGGATGAAAGATCTAATTTCCAATGGGTTAATTTTTCTTCCAATTTCCACAGCTGGGTCAACTGGAGCACTGAGAGTTTAAGTGATTTGCCCAAGGTCACACCAGAAGTATTTGGCTATAATGGGATTTGAACCTCTGATCTTCTGGTTCCCAAACTGGTGCTCTTGCCATTAGTCAATACTGCCTCCACATGTGCAGCTGTATTCCACCTACAGCTGACACAACATACAGCAGCAGGACTTCTGACACCCATGCAGAGGTTGGAACATTTTACACCCATTGCTACTCATTCTGGTCTGGTTGCCAGTCAGGGGACACATTGACTACAAGGTGCTTTTAATTAACTTATAAAGCCTTGAATGAGAGAACTTGTTTGCTTAGTGGTAGGGATGCTGCACACAACAGCAGCAACCTATGTTTAGAAAGGAACACAGGACACTGTAATTCATGCCAGGAGGAGGTTCAAGTGTTTCAGAGGATGCTCTCCTCCTCCTCCAGGAGGAAGGGAGGGTTGCAGTCTCTGCAACCCAACCACCACCTGGGTGACCACAGGTGACAATGCAGCAGCTGAAGCCAACAAATAGGGAGGCTCGGGTATACCTAGCCACACACTAGCATGCAAACATGTCATGAAGCTTAGGTTGGAAACATCATGGGGCAGGGAAAAGAAACCCAGAAAGCAATCCACAGGTGTGCAGGATGAAAAAATGGCACTCTCAGGCCTCAATTTGCCAACTGAGCTCCACCTCCCGAAACTGAGTTGTTTCAGTGTAAAAGAACAAAGTATACCTGTGCTTATTGAGTAATGGAGACAAGGCAGCAGTTGTTGCAAAAAAGTGTTACATTTATTAGTGATTATACAATGGCTTTTAAAATACTCATCTCTGATTGGCTGGCTTGCATGATTTACGTGTTGTAAATCATAGCATCGCCAAAGGGAAAAAGTGCCAACCAGCCAGATGTGGAACCTCCTTTGTAAATCACTCCGACCACCCCAAACACTAGTTCTGTGACTCCAGACATCAAACTCAAGTGCCATCATATTGCTTTCTCGATAACTGCAAACGGATAACCGTGAAATTTAAATGGAGTGCTCATCTGATTTAATCCCTCAAGAAGAAGCCCTAAACCCACACTAAAATATCAAACTTTTTTTTCCTTTTTAATCACCATAACTGATCCCAGCTTGCACCCACTTCATTTCACTTGCCCTCTGTTCTGCTCTGGCTCTCTTGGCTCCATTCCAAGCCAGGATTCGCAATCTCTCTTTCGGAAGTACTCCCGCTCTCTGTCTCTGTCGGTCTCCTGGGCCATCATTTGAAATTAAAGAAAAAGAAAAAAAAAGCCAACAGAACAGTCCCTTTTATATACTTCAACTCCTCTTTGGTTGCAGAAACATTGTTGAGCAGCTCGTACTGCTTCCTATAACACCGAAGCTGCTCACAACATGGAGCAAGAACCACTACAGCAACCTGTCATATCAAGCTTGGTTTTAAAACATAACACACCACACTGCCTATCAGAAAAAAACCTTAAATGGGGCCAGGACTGTATTTGTGTATCTTCACCATTGATCTACATTGCCACTTTTTTTTTTAAACAGATTGCATCCCAGCATGAAAAGGTGGCATTGTCTCGTGACCGAATCATCAGAGAATGTGCATGTACACTTGACAGCTGCAACCACATTTACAGTGCTACTGAATCTAACATGACATTGGCAAGTCTCTCTCTCTCTCCCGTTCCAATAATAACAATTAAATGAGCCATTCCAAACTGCTGCCATGCTGTATTTCACTCTCTATCTCTCAATCCACTTTCTGTTTAAAAAAAAAAAAAACACAGCTCAACTTTTTCGGTTTCACAGCCCACTAAATGGGAGCGAATGGACAGCCAAGGGGGGCTCTACCTAGCAACCCAGAACTATTTTATGCAGCACAGCAATAATAACCAAAAAATACATATTTTAAATAAAAAAAAAATATTTTTTCTTTATTTAATTGTCACAGAAAAATAGGGGCATTGTGTAAATGTTAAAATGTAGATAAATTCAGCAAACACATTTAACAGCAGCACCAGGCCCAAAACACAAGAATAGCAAGTGTGTTTTCAAATGAGATTTAAAGATCTCCAAGGAAAGAGCAACTCTTACCTCTTAGGGAAGGGCATTGCAGAAAATTGAAGCTTCCACTGTGAACACTGTCTCTCCCACAGACTTAAGACAGGATATTGGGACAGATAAGACGAGTGCCTCCACTGACCGAGGCGGGTAGCCAGGAGTATATGGAGTCAGGAGGTCTTTCATGTAGCCTGGACCCAAACTGGGCAGGGCCTTGTAAGTTAGCAAGCACACTTTGAAACTGATATGCCACTGCAATGGCAGCTGGTATAGAACACAGATAACTGGCATGATATGCTCAAACCAGGAGGTGCCAGCAGCAACCAGCCAGGATGCCACATTTTAAATTATCTGCAAGCAATGCAAGGTATAGAGTGTTACAGTAATCCAGTCTTGGTAAAACCAGGACATGCACCAGTGTTGCTAGATCAGTTGATACAAGAAAGGGCTTGATCTGGAAGATTTTTGAGAGATGGCAAAAGCCACTGTGGACAATAACTGACACCTGATATTCTAATCTCAGCTCGGAGTCCGCAATGACCCCCAGACTTCTCACCCTGTCTACAGCTTTGAGTGAAACACCATCCAAAGAAAGTAGGACAGCTCTGCATCTTGTCACTGATGAACCAAACTAACCTGCCTCCACCAGTAGTATCTCCAGCTTCAGTGGGTTCAATCTAAGCCAGCTGGAGGCCATCTAGTCCTGAATTTCTGTAAAGCACTCACTCAGTTCCAAAAGCATCAGGAGCACAAGGCACATGCAATACAACTGGGTATCATCGTCACAGCAATGAAATTCCAAGCCATTGCACCTAATGATCTCCCCCAGTGGCAACATGTACACAGCATACAACATAGGAGCCAAAATTGACCCTTGAGGCACACCGCAGCAGAGAGTAGTGCTGCTGGAGGTGAAAAAGCAAGTGCCACCTCCTGCATCCAGCTGAATAAGTAGGATATAAACTACCCTAACACTATCCCTGTGACTCCTACATATTGCCTCAGATAGTTCAAAAGCACTCATGATCTACCATGTCAAAGGCTGAAGAAAGGTCAAGAAGAACTAAGATGGAAAAAATTCTGCTATCCCTTGCTAGGAGTAGATCATAGTGCATCCTGACCAGAGCTGTTTCTGCACTATGAAAAGACCATAAACCAGACTGGAAAGTTTCATACTATAGATATTGTATTTCTTAAGTTGTTGTTCCAACAGCACTGCACCTACTGTCTCAATTAACTTCCCCAAAAAGGGAAGTTTAAAGACATGGCTACAATTTCAGAGGACATCTGAGTCCAGAGATGAGTTTTTAAGAAGGGGCTTCACACCACCCTTTTCAAGGTGGAGAGAAAAACCCACTCACTAAAAGCACACCCTACAATCTCCACAAAAATTGGACTGAGTGAACCCCAGCATTCAAAAAGAAGCCAGGTCAGCCCAGTGTCCAATATACAGTTTGTGAGGCATGATCTAGAAATACCTGGAGGACATCATCTACAACAACTGCTCGAACTCCACCCATAAAGATGAAGTGCCTCTGTCCTACGAAGACACTGTCGGCTGGCAACAGGCTGCTTGAGGATATCCCAGCCCAAATAGAGTTAATTAGTTTTTGTTGACCACGAAAGGACGACTAGGCAATACTCTCTATTTTCAGCCTTGTCCTGGGGTGGGGGAAGTGGGAATACAGATGATAACCAACTGAAATTGAACAAGATTAAGCTGTTGATGGTATTTTTAGTGAATGGGGGAAATCTGGCCAGGATACCAGAGAAATTCCAAAACTCTTTTAGAGAAGTGTAGTGGGATCTTTAACATCCACCTGAATGACCACCAGAACAGACAGACAGGACCTCAGATTAATGTCTCATCTGAATGATGGCATCTCAGAAGTGCAGCATCCCCCTCATGATAGGCTACAGTATCAGTATTGTGATTTTACTCCAAGTGCCTGGTGTGAGGAATGAACCCACAACCTTCTGATTTCTGGTGTCAGAGATGAGTGTGCAACCTGCTGAGCCAGTGACACAAGTCAGCCTGCTGAGCCACTGACATCTTGTTCAGAAAGTACCAAAAAAACTCATCACATTTATCCATGGAAAGGCTGTGCAAGACTGCAGAAAGATAGAATTTAATAATCTGTCCACAGTATTGACAAACTGAGCTGGCCTTTCTTTCTAGCAGCAATCACCCAGGAAAGGAACACTGTCTTTTTCAGAGTGATTGCCCACTGATACTCACAGCCTTCAGTGCCTGTTTATCCTCTTCTGAATAAGACCTCTGCTAACAACACTCAAACTTCCTCCTCTTAGTCATCAACCTCCTCATGTGACAATCAAACCATGGTGACCTGTGGCAGGAAATCAAGGCTTGGACACAGAGAGGTGTTAGGGAGTCGATAATCCTGGAAAGAGCCAAATTGAAGCACTTCAATTCAGCCTAGGCCCCCATCACATAAGCCATTTCATTGCCCAAGATGTTCAGTGCCACCAAAAGACACTGAGGCACCAGATTTCTAAGAGTGGTAACTGCACCATCTTCACAAGTAAGGGAAGGTTAAATGAGGAGCCCCATAAATAAACTGCACTGTGTGATTGAACAGATGACCAGCTCAACCTTGACATTGCTAATGTCAAGACCCAATAAGAAAACCAGTTCAAAGGCATGGCTGTGCTAGGGATTTCCAGTGGCAACTGCTTGTATGAAGTCCAGGGCAGACATAACCTGGAGAAACTGATTTCCAAAAGGAGATATCTCATCATCAAGCCAGGTGTTGAAGTCATCCAAAACAAGAAAGGTAGGTACACCATCAGGTTGGCCATGACACTATCAAGTTCGTGCAAGAATTCATACATATACCCCAGAGGATGGTATATCAGCATGGTCTCCATGGTACATATCAGATCTGCTAAGGAATCTGTGATGAAAGCCTCCATTATGGCTGTTTTATACCCTAGACATCTAGTGTTACAAAGAATGACCCTAAAGGGAGAAGCCGAGTTAGCCAGTCCATTGGCTACCTGTTCACCAGAAATCTCTGTAGCACAGGGAATAGGAATCATATATGGGGGAGCCCCTGTCTTTTAAAGCCTCTGTGGCATACAAACTTCCTGGTGGCTGCCCCTATCTTGTGGAACACTCTGCCAGTTCATCATTCCTCTTCTATGGGGATATCCAGAGTCAGAGTTCAGAAATATTTGCAACAGGCCTTCCTGTGTTTTGGTTTGGCTAGATTGTGTGATATCTATCTATCTATCTATCTATCTATCTATCTATCTATCTATCCATCTATTGTTGATTGGGGACCAGACTATGCCAGATGTTAACCTGGAGCACCTTTGCTGTAGCCACATCCAAAAGCAGGGCCATTCTCGATGCCCTACAGGGGGCATGCCTTAGACAGCTAGTGTTGGAACCCACTCGGGAGGGAGCAATCTTAGACATCATACTCTCAAATGGGGACAGTGAGAGGATCTCAGATCTAGAAGTGAGTAGCCATCTGGGAACAAGTGACCACCAAACTGTGATTCATGATAAACTCAGCTACAGAGTCAAGCCATATAAAAGTGAGGGTACTGGACATCAGGAGGGCTGATTTTGGCAAGATGGGAGAGTGCCTAAGAAAAGCACTAGCAAACAGGCTAGAAGGAGGGGTGGAGTAACAATGGGGAAATATCAAAACTGCCATCACATAGGCAACAAGCCTTTGTGTGAAGCAAATAAACAAATCAAAACAGAAGAAAAAGCCACTATGGTTCTCAAAAGAGGTGGCAGTGAAGGTTAGGGAGAAAAAGATAGCATTTGGGAAGTGTAAGGAAACACAGAAGGAGCAGGACAGAGAACTGTACCAGTTAAGGTAGAAGGAAGCAGGGAAGGTACTCAGAATACCAAAGGCCCAAACTGAGGAAAAGATAGCCAACTCGGTTAAGAAGGGGGATAAAACCTTTTATAGGTATATCAGGGAGTGTAGAAAGACAAAGGGAGGGATAGTGAGGCTGAATAGAATGGACGGTGGGTGGGCAGAGAGGGACAGTGAAAAAGCAGGGATACTGAATGAATACTTCTGTTCAGTATTCACAAAAGAGGAGGTGTGGGAGGTGCCTAATCCAATTAACAGAAGCACTCTGGATGGGGTCGATCCCAATCCTTTCACAGAAGAAAGGGTTCTGAAAAAACTTCTGAAACTGAAGGTGGACAAAACAATGGGGCCAGATGGAATTCACCCCAGAATTCTAAAAGAATTAAGCAGAGAACTAGTGACACCACTGACTACCCTTTTTAACAAATCATGGGAGGATGGTGTGGTACCTGAGGACTGGAGGAAGGCAGATGTCATTCCCCTTCACAAAAGTGGGACCAAGACAGAGGCAGAAAACTACAGACCTGTCAGTTTTACCTCTGTGGTAGGGAAAGTGATGGAATCACTACTGAAGGAAAGAATTGTTGAGTACCTAGAGGCCAGTGGGGCACAGGACCCAAGGCAGCATGGGTTCACAGTGGGAAGGTCATGTCAGTTGAATCTAATTGATTTCTTTGACTGGGTGACCAAAGTAGTAGACGAGGAAGGGGCTGTGGACATGGCCCACCTAGACTTTAACAAGGCATTTGACACAGTCCCATACAAAAGATTAATAGTCAAATTAACCAGCCTGGGAGTGGGTCCCAGGGTGGTAGCCTGGGTAAAATATTGGCAGGGCAACAGGAAACAGGAAGTAATTGTAAATGGGGTCCACTCTGAAGAAAGAGGGGTTACTAGTGGGGTACTGCAGGGTTCAGTACTGGGTCCAGTCCTTTTTAATGTCTTTATAAGTGACATTGCAGAGGGACTGGAAGGAAAAGTATGTCTCTTTGCAGATGACGCAAAGATCTGCAACAGGGTTGATACACAAGGGGGCATGGAAAGGATGAGAAGGGACTTGGCAAGGTTGGAAGAATGGTCAGAAGTATGGCTGCTTGAATTCAATGCAAAGAAATGCAAAATAATGCACCTGGGAAACAAAAACCCAGGGAAGATTACACAATGTGGGGGGAGGTAGTAGCAACAACAAAAATGGAAAGGGACATAGGGGTAATCATATCAGATGATCTTAAGGTCGGCAAACAATGTGAGAAGGGAGTAAGGAGGGCAGGGGGGATACTGGGATATATAGGGAGAGGCAACACCAGCAGAAAACAGGAAGTTGTTATCCCCCTGTACAGACACTTGGTGAGACCCCATCTGGAGTACTGCGTCCAGTTCTGGAGACCCCATCTCCACAAGGACATAGACAGGATGGGGCAGTTCAGAGGAGGGCAACTAAAATGGTGCAGGGTCTGCAACAGAAGCCATATGACGAGAGACTAAAGGAGCTTTATATGTATACCCTTGAGGAAAGGAGGGAGAGGGGGGACATGATAGAAATGTTTAAGTACCTCAGTGGAATCAACAAAGTCCAAGAGGGTAGCATCTTTCAGAAAAAGAGATGTGCAAGAACAAGGGGACACAATTTGAAGATAGAGGGGGATGGCTCTGGGGCAATGTGAGGAAGTATTTTTTTCACAGAGAGGGTGGTGGATGCATGGAACAGCCTTCCTGAGGAGGTTGTGGGATCTAAAACTGTAGGAGAATTCAAGAATGCATGGGACAGACAAAAGGCAATTTTTGTTGGGGGTAGGAAGAAATAGGCTTTTGGTTAAATAGGATCTGCAGCTTATCCTCTAGGTAGGGAAATGGGCATACTAGGTGGACCAAGTGGTCCTTATCTGCTGTCAAAGTCTATGTTTCTATGTTTCTATCATGGGCTATGAAGACTGGCTAACAGAACTTAGGCTGTTTTCAATGGAAAAAAGAAGAATCAGATACAATAGTGGTCTTCAAATATCTGTAAGGGATAACAAAGCCAAGCCAAATGACACAATTCGGGATGTACGAGGATGAGAGGACAAGGGAATGCATGACTTCACCGAAAGGAAAATGATTTAAAGAGATACTGGAGCTGAAACAGGCAGACAGGAAAATAATACACATTTTAAATAGTAGTCAGTTGTAACTTTTTATTTCTATTTTTCTTTTCCCTTTTGCTCATCAGAAAGTCCTCTATGTGATAATATTGTGCTGGATGCATGGAAAAGCTCTTAGCCAGTCAGCTGACATGTTTAACTCTACTGTCCCCCACTACATCAATCAATCAATCAATCAATCAATCAATCACAATCTTTATTTTACCAGGCATAACATCATTGAGACAAGCTCATTTGCAAGATGGACCTGGGGCAAAACAATTGCCAACAGGGTTAAGACATAACAGGTTGAGTGAATGTACATAACAATTACATAGTAATAACTACATAATAGCATATATCACATGTGACAAGATGCTTGCACCAGAACATAGCAATAGGTTCAACAGGAGGTGGTGCCATTTAAATACAATTGCATGGATACAGATATATGGACATAAGGTAAGGAGTTAAAGTTTATACAGCATTATGATTTCACTGACAGTGATGTGACAGGAGGATGACCTGGAAGTCACAGACTTGCTGCTTGACTTGCTGTTCCTGAGAAGCAGCGATGTCACAGTCAGTGAGATCACAATCCTGATGATGTTGTGTGGAGCAGTAGAGCAAGATATGTCAGCTGCCAGGCTAAGAGCTGTTCCACACATCACACCTACTAACACCAGGCAAACAATAATCTAATTAAACAAAAGGGAAAAGAAGAAGCACCTCAGATATAAATGGTAACGGTTGGCTGCTTTTAAAATCTAATATTAGTTTTAGGCAGTACACTGGATCTTTAAGGAAAATGTCAAGATGACCTACTTTGCAGAAAGAGAAGTGGACTCTTGGAAATGGGGAATACATTTCCATAGCAGGTGGTATCATCATCTGCTGCAATAAGAAACTTCAAGCTAAGACCTGACAAGTACTTTGTATTGTGTTGTGCGCTATGATTGTACTGATATAATTTTAATATGTCTTGGTGCACTGTTTATTCTGCATGAAATGTTTAGTACTCAGTGCTCAGGAAGGGCACTTTAGAACAAGAGTAAACCTAATCTAGGAATAGGACGGACAGCTGCAACTTGTCCTGGTTCTAATTTGGACTCTCTTTTATTTCAAAAAGGCTCTGATTGTGTCTGGTTTACTGTTATTTTTAACTAGTCTGAATACAGGAAATGTGTCTGGACTGTTAGTTTCTTTCTCCCTTTGTTTTTAGAAAGTAGTAAATTGCAGCTTTTAAAATACTTTCCTTTAGTGTGTATTTTGGTTCTTCCCGAGTCGTATCTGTTTTTTTTTCTCCTTTTTTTAGAGGGGAGGGGACATTTGTCTGATTGAGAATGGTGACAAGCTGGCATTCTGCTATTTCTCAATTTGCTTGTTATTGCAAGTAGCACAAGAAAAATGTCATTGGGGTCTGGGGTTATCCATCCCACCTTTTTGAGATGTTTTATTACTGTAAAGATGGTTGTATGTGTCTTTTGTGTTATAGCCAGTTTCTATGGTGGCAGTTTGAGTGCTATGGTACATTCATATCTGACTGAATGTCATATAGATATTGCAAAATACAGTGTTAATGTGACTAAATTGTATATTTTTCTGCTTTCTGTTTCATTCTTCATTTGTTCAGGGCTTTTATGTTTTTTACTTTGACTGCATTTATTCGTTACTCTCTTTCATTTCTGTCAGTGATGTCTGCTCAGCCATTTTGTTTACTTAGCTGTCTTTTACTTTCGTACATAATGCTTCTCACTCTTTCACCATTTTTGCCCTTACCCTAAAGAGGACCAGTCACCACCAAGGGTCACTCATTGTGTGGGTCTGGTGCCAATGCACACTGTGTGCAAAAACATTTCCTGTTGACTGTAGTATAGTAGACTGTATCAGATTAATTTTGCTTAGTTCTAGGCTGCCTATTCTGTTACTACAAATCCCAGAATCCCCTGCACTGACCTGACATCAAAGCAGTAGGCAGCAGTGAGAGATTTATTAGCCTGAAGTGCATGTTAGAGCTTACATAAGCTCTGATCTTTTTTTTGCTGGTGCCGCTGTCCTCCCTGGCCTGTGTACAGTAACAGTCAACTGTACTTAGCCCCTAGGGATGTACAAAAATTAATTTCCTCCAGAGGAATTTTGGCGTAAGTGCAAATTTCGCTTCTGCAAAAGTTTAGAAATCATTTTTGGAACTTTGGCAGAAATTCCACCTTAAAACTGCGGAAAAAATATAAAAAACAGGGATAATTTATTGAACTGTGGAAAAAAATCCATGGAAAGCATCACTGCCAGTGGTCATTTCTGAGGCTTTTTTAACTGAAGTTTAACTCATTAATCCACCCCCCAATGATCAGGGGTCCCAGTAAAGACCTCCAATCCCTTCCTTGGACCCTTATGGTTTCTAGTGCCCCCTTCCCCACCCACCGATCATGGCTCCCAAAACATTATATTTTCCTGATGTCTAGCAGACCCCCTCCCTATTCTGGATTCCTTAGTCCACAAATAAACAGCCGGCAGTCCACCAACTCATCCCCCTCTAGTCCCAGTATTCCCTGGTGTCTAGTGGACCTCCCCATCCCAGATCCCTTGTAAAAAAAAATAATAATCTCAATTCCCTGGTGTCTATTAGATCCCCACAAACACCACCATGACAGTTCATCTGCCACCACCCAACTCCCCTCCCCACCCTGCCCCTGAGCAGGCCACCAGTGAAGCACTCCTCTCTCCTCCACTACCAGTGGCACACTGGATTGTCAGTGAATAACCGCATGGTTGTACAAGCAAGCACTCATTCATTGACAGTTCATTAAACTGTGGAAAGTATAAATTCTGCAGTTTTTATGCATTTTTCCCCAGTTCACAAAAAATGTCCGCAGAACTCATCGAAAATCCACAGAAAATCCTACTTTTGCCAATGGTGAAAGTTCTACAAAAGCAGAATTCACAACTTTTGCCCACCTCTATTAGCCCCTGAAGAAAAGAAGACCAAGAAAACATCTGATTGGAGATTATAAGAGCTCTAACATGCATTGATGTACTGTAAGGTGCTTTGGGATACAATGTTGATCCCTCCCATCTTCTCCCAAACCCTAATGACTGAAGCCTACTTTCCACTCCTCTCCATCTTATATAGTAACATAGTAATTTAAGACAGATGAGACTTTTGGGCCTTCGGGTGAGCAGCCCCCCCCACCTCATCCGCATTAATCACAAAGTATGCTGTGTAAATACAGTATACAGTACTATGTACTAATTTATAGGGGATGATTCTCTTTAGTAAGCAGAAATATGTGCAGGCTTATCTTGAAAGCATGCACTGTTTTGTAGTCACTCTTCCATAATTTCACAACCTTCTGGGGATGAAGTTCCTACTAGAACTACCCCAAATGTACTGCCACTTAGCTTCTGGGCTTGCCATTTTCCATCTCTACTGCAGCAAGAAGAGCCCCATGCAGTGTAAAGGTCCTACCTCTACTGTTGCTTCTCAAGTAAAGTACAGTACTTTGATTACACTGAATCTGAAAAAGCAGGACTCAGAGCTAGGGTTACCACCTTTTAAGAAGCCCAAAGTGGGACATTTCTTACTGAAACATGATTTTTCGCAGGACAGTACCTAACCTTGACTAATGCAACAGACTTGTTTTCTCTATATAATCAGAATTAAGGTTAAGTATTGTAGTTTCTTAGTTGCTTCTATTGTTTCTTATCATTTTAAGGTATTTTAGTTAAGCTACTGTAGTTTTCTAGAACATTTAGTGGAAAGTTAGAAAATATTTTTCCTGCTGTTAAATCAGGACATTTAGTATTTTTCATTTTTTTGCAGGACACAGTTGCCCAAATCAGGACTGTCCTGTGAAAATCAGGACAAGTGGTAACCCTACGCAGAGCCCAAACAAATTTCCATTTTTTTTCAGGTTCTCTTGAAGTTTATTCCCATCTTCAAAGGAATCTATCACATAGGTCAACGTACAGATTGTTGATGACAATGTCAAATGGCAACTGCCCCAGCACACCACTGAGTACCCCTCTTCACTCGGAGTAGTGTCCTTCTAACACAATCCTCTGTGTCTTGCCCCCCCAATCCAGCTAGCAATCCGTGTTGTGTACGCCTTATATTTACAATACTGGTGTAGTTTGACCAAGAGCTTATCCTGCACCACAGTGTTAAACCTATTGTTGAAGTCTGGCTAGACTATGTCTATAGTCCTGTCCCTGTCTTTCTCCTCGGTAAACCCCACAAAGACGAGGATCAGAGTTTTATTGGTATGATCCATCTCCTACAAAGCAATGCAGAGAGGGTGCAAGAACCTTGGCTTCAGTTAAATGAGACTTCAACTCACACCCATAGTAAATTTGATGGTGGGGAAGGGGTTAGTGCTAGGTGAATGTAGTGAATTCTGCTTGAGTGGAACTTTCTCAAAAGTTTGCCAACTTTCATGGAATGTTCCGAACTTCTGCCTTTGGTGAAATAGAAATCTTCTGAATGCATTTGGCAAATTTGGCAAATGGACACTGGTGGTTAGTGGTCCCTTTTCCCATTAATTGCCAACCCATTAAGAAAACAATATCTCTCTCTCTGGTGGCTAGTGGTCTTCCCCCTTCCTGCTGATCACTGATCGCCAGCCCAATATATAATATAGATACTCCCTTGTGGTCTAGTAGTCCACCCTTTATGGACAGCTGGCCTGATATAAATAATGACATTCCCTGATTGTCTAGTGGCCCCCCTTGCCGATCGTCGCCCAGTATCAAAACTATAAGATTTCCTTAGCATCCAGTAGTCCCCTCCACCTGTCATCAATTGCAGCTCAATATTAAAACAATAAGATATACCCAATGTTCAGTGGTCCCCCTCGCCTGAAGCCCTGCCCAAAATATAAAGAATATTCCCTCCACCTGATAAATCACCCGATATATAAAAAAAGACTTCCCTGGTAGCTAGTGGTCTATTTCCCCACTCAATCACTGACCTGACATTGACATGATATTCCCTGGTGTCTAGTGTAACTCCCCCCATTCTGAACCCCCATATAGTCAATATAAACATGTCCCTGGTGATCTAGTGAACCCTAATTCCTATCCCGGATCCCCAGCACATGAATAAACATCTATTCTCTGGTGGTCTAGTGACCCTCTCCCTATCCCTGAT
The DNA here is from genome assembly GCA_016271365.2 of Neoceratodus forsteri. Taxonomy (NCBI): domain Eukaryota; kingdom Metazoa; phylum Chordata; order Ceratodontiformes; family Ceratodontidae; genus Neoceratodus; species Neoceratodus forsteri. Next base: position 215,713,684 of record CM028136.1, read on the forward strand.
CTCCTGTAAGTGAATTAACACCTATTCTCTGGTGGTCTAGTGCACCCACTACCCCAGCAGGTAGTATCCCAACACCCTGCTCCCCCATCCCAAACCCAAGCCAGTGACCAGCACAGCCCTCCTCTCTCCACTGTGACTGGCCACTGACTGAGCTATCAATGGATGACTCACTCATAGATAGTTCAGTTGTCAGCCCGTCACGATGGAGAGAGGAGGGCTGTGATGGTTAGCAGCTCAGGGTCGGGATGGGGGGAGAGGTGTAGTGGGACACTACCTGCTAGGGTGGGAAGGTGTGCTAGACTACCAGGGTACATCTGTATTGACTATAGGAGGATCTGGAATGGAGAGGGTTACACGGGACACCAGAGAATATCATAATATGGTTGAACAGGTGATTGAGTGGGGGGAGGGGCTGCTAAGCACCAAGAAATATCCTTTCTATTTCGGGCAGAGCTTTAGGTGGTGATGGGGGGATCCACTGGACACCAGGGATGTCTTATAGTTTTGATATTGGGCAACAATCGGTGAAGGAGGGTCTTAGACCCCAGGGAATGTCATTATTCATATCTGGCCAGTGATCAGTGAAGGCGATCATAAGACCATCAGGGATCATTTATATTTTATATCAGGCTAGCAATCAATGATTGGGGGGGGCACATTTTCACAAAAGTATGCAAAATGATTTCCGAAAGGCCAACTTTTGCACAAATTCCACTGGTGAACCTTTTGTCACCCTGCTCTATGGGGTATATTTTCAAACAACCACATCTGTTTTTTGGATGCTGTTGCCTGAAATTTGCCCAGATATTTACACCACCTAAATGGTGGCATGCAAGACATGATTGCCGTGACATGTGCTCTGAAAATGACAACTGGGTCAGTATTTTGCTTCATGCATCCCTTTTTGCCATAAATTAGGTGAAGTGTTGTAAATGTGTCAGGATGTTTGAAAACAGGACCCAAGCATCCTGATGCATGTCCCTGGATGCAGCACGCATTAGGAATATGGATGCATGTGCTGCATCCAGAGCTTTGAAAATCCCCCCCCCCCAAAAAAAAGGTTTTGTTTGTCACCAGTCAGCTCCATTCTTGTGGCTGTGCTAGGAGTTTGAAAACTTTGAGTGGTTCATTTTTACTGTCAACAGCAGCCCCCGTACCAATTTTGGATGCCTCCATTTGCTGGTAGGAGAAATCTCTATTGTTCTTGACAGCTGCATTAACATATGAGAAGATAATGTCACTTTGCACATTAGTCTTTACAGCACGTCTGCTGACTGAGAATAACAAAGCAGGCAGCTGCAAAAGTGGCAAATACGCTATTAATTATTGAAATACTCTGGTTACCTTCAGTTTCCTTCAAAAATATTAGTGGTAGAGCAAGATATGTTCTTGTAATTGTTTTCACTGGGTTTTTCCCCGAGAGTGTGACAGCAGTGGCCCCACAAGCAGTTCAATGAGACAGACTCAGCAATGCAACTGAGGATAGAAACATTGAATCTGTCAGCAGAAAAGGATAGCTTGGCCCACCCTACCCACCCAGATGATCCCTTGCATGAGAGATAATCCCATCCCAAACATCAAGAACCAAGTAAGATTTTAGAAAATGCAACAATTTCATATACTATTGGTGGACACTCTGGTAATGCACAGAAGAAGATGAAGAAAAGATTGTACTTACTGCTTAGTCATGTTACTGTAATATTACACTGCACAGCTGTTTAAGCTACGGCAAGCCTGTGTCACACTCTTGTGAGATTTGGGGCATCCTGGACAACAAGATCAGAGAACATTAGCAGAAACAATGGGAAAATTCAAATCCCCACACTGGCAATCGAGGTATGCTTTCTTAATAAAGACAGTAAACAAAACAGTACTACTGGCACAAAGGCATAGATAGACTCCACTGGGTAGACTGGAAAACACCTCTCTTTGAATTACATATTATTTATTATGTTGATTGCACGTCTACGCAAGAAACATACTGCGGCAGCTTTCTAAAGAAGCAGGTTGTGGAGGCGCAGCACTGTTGTGGCCAATGCCCCCATAGTCTTTAAAGGCTTGGCCCACTTTCACCAATGCTGTGGCACACTGCTGCTGACACTAGTTCAGCCAGCGTGCCACAACCTTGTAAAAACGTAGCTGCTGCAATCATGGGCCACCTCATCATTGCAGTGTCATCCCTACAATGAGGAAGCGACCCCTCATTCAGGGCTGTTGCTGACTGGGAGCCAAATCCCCATCAGCATGTCCCCCCCCAATTTGTTGTGTGCCAACGGGGGTGCCCAATCCCCCATTGGCTGCAGCTGCCACCCAAAAAGAGTTCATTTGCATGCTGGGAGCCCACCCCAGTATGCCACATGCCCAGCAAAAAACTAAAATGGTCCCAATGTTTTTTTGTTTTTTTCTCCTGCAATAAAAAAATGGTCCCTTGCCATCTCCTGCCCCCCACAACCGCACCCACCCACTCATTACCTGCCTCCCCACCCACCACCCCATACTTGCCTCTGGACCTCGGTGCAACGATCTTCAGTAGACCGAGAACACGTCTGCACTCTTCAAAGCCGACCTCGAACTGAAGAAATGCCAGTAAGCTGTATAATGGAATAAATAGGGTGTTTTCAACTTTGATGCATATCTTGGGCATTTTTTGGAATTTTGGCACCAAATTTTTAACATGGTGTGTTTGGGATCCCTCTTCATGAATTCTGGCACTGTCATGGGGTTAATCAGTCCTGAAAGGTGATTTAGAAGTCACTGCACGGAATCACCTTTTGGGACTGATTAATGAAATGACAGTGCCAGTGTTCATGAGGTGAGCTCTCAAAAAGACTATGTTGCAAATTTAGTCGGAAAAATCCAGAAAACTACCATTTTACAAGTGTGCGTTGCGCAGTTGCTATGCACGCACATAACTTCGCTACTTTACAATATTTTCATACCAGATTTTCAGCATTGGCATTTTTCCACACCTCTTTGTGAACAGAACACCTGTCATTTTTCATATCCTGGCAGAAATGTGTTTTCGCACTTCTGGCATGAATAGAGCAGTCACTGTGGGAAATCAGTGTTTGGGACAGATTACGAAAATGACAGTGACACTTTTCATGAGCAGAGGTCCTAAAATGCCTATGTTGAAAATTTTGTGATGAAACTCCATAAAATGACTGTGTTACGAGCATGTGTTGTGCAGTTTCCACGCACCCTTGTAACTTCGCAAATTTGTAATATTTTCATGCCACATTTTCAACAGTGGCATTTTTCACACCTTCTTATGAAAAGTACAGCTGTCATTTTTCACATCCTGGCTGAAATGTGCTTTCGCGCTTCTAGAGCAGAATACTGCAGTCTCTGTCAGAAATCATTGTTTAGTACAATTTAGGATTGAGCAAGTGAGAGAGTGGGGGGAGTGACAGAGCTCAACTGAGCTCTGTTGGGACTGCTGCGGATTTCTTTGTGGGCAGGACAAGGCGCCAATGTAGGCAGGAGCCCAGTACAAAAGGGCAGCATGCAGCACCGGGAGACACAGAACAAGTGAGTGAGGGAGGGGGAGTGCGTGAGGTCAACGGAGCTCTGTTGGGACTGCTGCAGATTTCTTTGTGGGCAGTAAAAGGTGCCAATGCAGGCAGGAGCCCAGTACAAAAGGGCAGCCTGCAGCGCCAGGAGAAACACAACATGCAAGTGAGAGAGAGGGAGTGAGCGAGATCAGCGCAGCTGTGTCAGGACTGCTGCAGATTTCTTTGTGGGCAGAAAAAGGCAGCAATGCACGCAGGTGCCCAGTACAGCCTGCAGCAGTGGGAAAAACAGAATGAGCGATTGAGAGAGGGGGAGTGAGCGAGCTCAGTGGAGCTTTGTCATGACTGCTGCAGATTTCTTTGTACGCAGAAGAAGGTGGCAACACAGGCAAGAGCCCAGTACAAAAGGGCAGCCTGGAGCGGCGGCACAAGCGGGATGAGTGAGTGAGAGAGGGGGAATGAGTGAGCTCAAAGGAGCTCTGTTGGGACTGCTGCAGATTTTTTTGTGGGCAGAAAAAGGCGCCAACAGAGGCAGGAGCACAGTACAAAAATGCAGCCTGCAGCGCCAGAAGAAACAGAAGAAATGAGTGAGACGGGGGAGTGAGCCACCTTAACGGAGCTGTATCGTCACTGCTGCAGATTTCTTTGTGGACAGTAAAAGGCAGCAATGCAAGCAGGTTCCCAGTACAAAAGGCCAGCCTGCAGCACCGACAGAAACAAAATGAGCGAATGAGAGAGGGGGAGTGAGCAAGCTCAATGGAGGTCTATCATGACTGCTGCAAATTACTTTGTGGGCAGGAAAAGGCAGCAATGCAGGCAGGAGCCCAGTACAAAAGGCCAGCCTACAGTGCTGGCAGAAACGGACAAGCGAGTGACACAGGGGGAGTGAGCAACCTCAACAGAGCTGTGTCAGGACTGCTGCAGATCTCTTTGTGGGCAGAAAAAGCCGCCAACGCAAGCAGGAACCAAGTACAAAAGGGCAGCCTGCAACAGCGTGAGACACAGAACAAGTGAGTGAGGGAAGGGGAGTGAGTGAGCTCACTGGAGCTCTGTTGGGACTGCTGTGGATTTCTTTGTGGGCAGAAAAAGGCAGCAATGCATGCAGGGGCCAAGTACAAATGGGCAGCCTGCAGCAGCGGGAGAAACAGAATGAATAAGTGAGAGTGGGGGGGGGACCAAGTGAGCTCAAAGGAGCTCTATCGTGACTGCTGTGAATTTCTTTGCAAGCAGGAAAAGGCAGCAATGCAGGCAGGAGCCCAGTACAAATGGCCAGCCTGCAGCGCCGGCAGAAACGGACAAGCGAGTGACACAGAGGGTGTGAGCAACCTCAACGGAGCTGTGTCAGGACTGCTGCAGATCTCTTTGTGGGCAGAAAAAGCCACCTATGCCAGCAGGAACCGAGTACAAAAGGGCAGCCTGCAACAGTGGGAGACACAGAATGAGTGAGTGAGGGAGGGAGGGGTAGTGAGTGAGCTCACTGGAGCTCTGTTGGAACTGCTGTGGATTTCACTGTGGGCAGAAAAAGGCAGCAATGCATGCAGGGGCCCAGTACAAAAGGGCAGCCTGCAGCAGTGGGAGAAACAGAATGAAAGAGTGAGAGTGGGGGGAGCGAGTGAGCTCAACGGAGGTAAATCGTGACTGCTGCGGATTTCTTTGTGGGCAGAAAAAGGCAGCAATGCAGGCAGGAGCCCTGCACAAAAAGGCAGGCTGCAGCATCAGCAGAAATGGAATGAATGAGTGAGTGAGAGAGGAGAAGTGAAGAAGGTCAACAGAGCTCTGTTTGGACTGCTGCAGATTTCTTTGAGGCCATTAAAAGGTGCCAACAGTGGCAGGAGCCCAGTACAAAAGGCCAGCCTGCAGTGCCAGGACAAACAGAATGAGTGTGTAAGACAGGGGGATTGAGGGACCTCAACAGAGCTCTGTCAGGACAGCTGTGGATTTCTTTGTTGGCTGAAAAAGGTGCCAACACAGGCAGGAGCCCTGCACAAATGGGCAGCCTGCAGCACAGGGAGAAACACAACGAGCAAGTAAGAGAGGCGGAGTGAGTGAGCTCAACGGAGCTGTGTCAGGACTGCTGCAGATGTTTGTGGGCAGATAAAGGCAGCAATGCACGCAGGGGCCCAGTACACAAGGCCAGCCTGCAGCAGTGGGAGAAACAGAATGAGCGAGTGAAAGAGGGGGAGTGAGCGAGCTCAACGGAGGTCTATCATGACTTCTGCAGATTTCTTTGTGCGTAGAAGAAGGCAGCAACACAGGCAGGAGCCCAGTACAAAAGGGCAGCCTGGAGCGGCGGCAGAAACAGAATGATCAAGTGAGACAGGGGGAGTGAGCAACCTCAATAGAGCTCTATCATGACTGCTGCAGATTTCTTTGTGGGCAGAAAAAGACAGCAATGCAAGCAGGAGCCCAGTGCAAAAGGCCAGCCTGCAGCGCTGGCAGAAACGGACTAGCGAGTGACAGAGGGGGAGTGAGCAACCTCAACGGAGCTGTGTTAGGAGTGCTGCAGATCTCTTTGTGGGCAGAAAAAGCCACCAATGCAGGCAGGAACCCAGTACAAAAGGGCAGCCTGCAACAGTGGGAGACACAGAATGAGTGAGTGAGTGAGGGAGGGGGAGTGAGTGATCTCACTGAAGCTCTGTTGGGACTGCTGGGATTTCTTTGTGGGCAGAAAAAGGCAGCAATGCACGCAGGGGTCCAGCACAAAAGGGAAGCCTGCAGTGGTTGGAGAAACAGAATGAACGAGTGAGAGAGGCAGAGTGAGTGAGCAAGCTCAATGGAGCTCTGTCGGGACTGCTGCAGATTTCTTTGTGGCCAGAAAAAGGTGCCAACAGAGGTAAGAGCCCAGTACAAAATGGCAGCCTGCAGTGCCAGGAGAAACAGAATGAGTGAGTGAGACAGGGACACTCAGCGACCTCAAAGGTGCTCTGTCAGCACAGCTGTGGATATTTTTGTGGGCAGCAAAAGGTGCCAATGCAGGCAGGAACCCAGTACAAAATGCCAGCCTGTAGCAATGGGAGACACAGAATGAGGAGTGAGGGTGGGGGAGTGAGTGAGCTCAATGGAGGACTGGACTGCTGTGGATTTCTTTGTGGGTAGAAGAAGCTGGCAATGCAGGCAGAAGCCCAGTACAACAGGCCAGCCTGCAGCGCCGGCAGAAACGGAATGAGCGAGTGAGAGAAGGGGAGTGAGCGAGCTCAACAGAGCTGTGTCAGGACTGCTGCAGATTTCTTTGTGGACAGAAAAGGAAGCAATGCATGCAGGGGCCCACTACAAAAGGACAGCCTGCAGCAGCTGGAGAAACAGAATGACAAAGTAAGAGAAGGGGAGTGAGCAAGCTCAATGGAGCTCTATCGTGACTGCTGCAGATTTCTTTCTGGGCAGAAGAAAAAGACGGCAATGCAGGCAGGAGCCCAGTACAAAAGGGCAGCCTGCAGTACTGGCAGAAATGGAACAAACGAGTGAGAGAGAGGGAGTGAGCGAGCTCAACAGAGCTCTGTTAGGGCTGCTGCAGATTTCTTTGTGGCCAGAAAAATCTGCCAACAGAGGCAGGAGCCCGGTACAAAAGGACAGCCTGCAGCGCAAGGACAAACATAATGAGAGAGTGACACAGGGAGAATGAGCGACCTGAACGGAGTTCTGTCAAGACAGCTGCGGATTTCCTTCTGGCCAGAAAAAGGTGCAAATGCAGGCAGGAGCTCAGTACAAATGGGCAGCCTGCAGCGCCGGCAGAAACAGAACGAGCGCGGGAGAGAGGGAGAGTGAGCAAGCTCAACGAACCTCTGTCAGGACTGCTTCAGATTTCTTTGTGGGCAGAAAAAGGCACCAACAGAGGCAGAAGCCCCATACAAATGGGCAGCCTGCAGCACCAGGAGAAACAGAATGAGTGAGTGAGACAAGGGGTCAGCAACCTCAACGGAGCTGTATCATGCCTGCTGCAGGTTGCTTTGTGAGCAGAAAAAGGTGGCAATGCAGGCAGGAGCCCAGTACAAAAAGCCAGCCAGCAGCGCGAGCAGAAACAGAACAAGCTACTGAGAAATGGGGAGTAAGCGAGCTGAACGGAATGTGTCGCAACTGCTGCACATATCTTTGTGGGCAGAAAAAGCCACCAATGCAGGCAGGAGCCCAGTACAAAAGGGCAGGCTGCAGCAGTAGGAGACACAGAATGAGCGAGTGAGAGGGGGGAATTAATGAGCTCAATGGAGCTCTGTTGGGACTGCTGCAGATTTCTTTGTGGATAGAAAAAGGCAGCAATGTACGCGGGGGCCCAGTACAAAGCGGCAGCCTGCAGCAGCAGGAGAAACAGAATGACCAAGTGAGAGAGGGAGTGAGGAGTGAGCTCAATGGAGCTCTATCATGACTGCTGAAGATTTCTTTGTGGGCAGAAAAGGGCAGCAACGCAGGCAGGAGCCCCATACAAAAGGGCAGGCTGCAGCACTGGCAGAAATGGAATGAGCGAGTAAGAAAGGGGGAGTGAGTAAGGTCAATGGAGCTCTGTTGGGACTGCTGCAGATTTCTTTGTGGCCAGAAAAGGATGCCAGCAGAGGCAGGAGTCAAGTACAAAAGGACAGCCTGCAGCGCCAGAAGAAACAGAATGAATACGTGAGACATGGGGAGTGAGCGACCTCAGTGGTGCTCTGTCAGGACAGCTACAGATTTCTTTGTGGGCAGAAAAAGGCAGCAATGCACGCAGAGGTCCAGTACAAAAGGGCAACCTGCAGTGGTTGGAGAAACAGAACAAGCAAATGAGAGAGGGGGGGAGTGAGTGAGCAAGCTCAACAGAGCTATGTCAGGACTGCTGCAGATTTCTTTGTGGGCAGAAAAAGGCACCAGCAGAGGCAGGAGCCCAGTAAAAAAGGGCAGCCCGCAGTTCTAGGAGAAACAGAATGAGTGCGTGAGACAGGGGGGTGAGTGACCTCAACGGAGCTCTGTCAGAACAGCTGTGGATTTCTTTGTGGGCAGAAAAATGTGCCAACACAGGCAGGAACCCAGTACAGAAGGCCAGCCTGCAGTGCCAGGAGAAACACAATGAGTGAGTGAGAGAGGATGAGGAGTGAGCGAGCTCAACAGAGCTATGTAGGGACTGCTGCAGATTTCTTTGTGGGCAGAAAAAGCCCTCAATGCAGGCAGGAGCCCAGTACAAAAGGACAGGCTGTAGCAGCGGGAGACACAGAATGAGTGAGTGAGGGAGTGGGAGTGAATGAGCTCAACGGAGCTCTGTTGGGACAGCTGTGGATTTCTTTGTGGGTAGAAAAAGGCAGCAATGCATGCAGGGGTCCAGTACAAAATGGCAGCCTGCAGTGGTGGGAGAAACAGAACGAGTAAGAGAGGGGGAGAGAGTGAGTGAGCTCAACGGAGCGCTATCATGACTGCTGCAGATTTATTTACGGGTAGAAGAAGGTGGCAACACAGGTAGGAGCCCAGTACAAAAGGCCAGCCTGCAGCACCAGCACAAATGGAATGAGCAAGTGAGGGTGGGGGGGGGGTGAGTGAGCTGAATGGAGCTTTATCATGACTGCTGCAAATTTCTTTGTGGGCAGAAGAAGACGGCAATGCAGGCAGGAGTCCAGTACAAAAGGGCAGGCTGCAGCGCCAGCAGAAATGGAATGAGTGAGAGAGGGGGAGTGAGCGAGCTCAAAGGAGCTCTGTTGGGGCAGGAAAAGGTGCCAACAGAGGCAGGAGCCCAGTACAAAAGGACAGCCTGCAGCGCCGGGACAAACAGAATTAGTGAGTGACACACAGGGAGTGAGCAACCTCAACGGAGCTCTGTCGGGACAGCTATGGATTTCTTTCTGGCCAGAAAAAGGTGCAAATGCAGGCAGGAGCCCAGTATAAAAGGGCAGCCTGCAACGCCAGCAGAAATGGAATGAGCGAGTCAGAGAAGGGGAGTGAGCGAGCTCAACGGACCTCTGTCAGGACTGCTGCAGATTTAATTGTGGGCAGAAAAAGGTACCAACAGAGGCAGGAGCCCCATACAAAAGGGCAGCCTGCAACGCCAGGAGAAACAGAATGAGTGAGTGAGACAAGGGGAGTGAGCAACCTCAATGGAGCTGTATTGTGACTGCTGCGGATTGCTTCGTGGGCAGAAAAAGGCAGCAATGTAGGCAGCAGCCCAGTGCAAAAGGCCAGCCTGCAGTGCCGGGAGAAGCACAATGAGCGAGTGAGAGAGGGTGAGGGAGCGAGCTCCACGGAGCTGTGTCGGGACTGCTGCAGATTTCTTTGTGGGCAGAAAAAGCCCCCAGTACAGGCAGGAGCCTATTACAAAAGGGCAGTCTGCAGCAGCGGGAGACACTGAACGAGAAGTGAGGGAGGGGGAGTGAGTCAGCTCAATGGAGCTTTGTTGGGACAGTTGCAAATTTCTTTGTGAAAAGAAAAGGGTGCCAATGCAAGCAGGAGCCCAGTACAAAACAGCAGCCTGCAGCACCGGGAGAAACAGAACAAGCGAGTGACAGAGTGCCACTGAGCAAACTCAACGGACCAATGCAATCAACATTCAGCATTGACAAATGCTTGTTTATGGTAGTTATTGACTGATTGATTGATTGTGTGTGTGTGGAAGATTTTGGTGCTTAAGAGCCCTTTTTCAAAGGTATCCAAGTCAACCATCTTCAGCAACATTAAGCATTAGCATGAATCAGGTTACATAGGCAATGAGAAAAAGAAACAGTGTTCAAGTTACAAACAGCACCATCAGCAGAGAGCATTGTCTTCATTTCAGGCACATAGGCAGGAAAACAACACAATTCTTGTTACAAAGACAAAAAGAAGAGTCAAGCGTAGCTGTGTGGGAATTATAAACTAGCACCACCTTTGATGAGCACTTACAAATAAGTTTCTAGAAAAAAAGATGTCAGACTTAGGGCTCCTTTAACAAGAACCAATCTGTGTAATTGTACAGCTCTCCCAAAATAACAGGAAGCTCCCTCACCACCACGGGAGCTTTCCTGCACCAAAAACGGCTTTTGAAATTATGCCCTTGATGAAAGGGAAGGGATCATAAATTGCCCCTGAGGGGCTAGCAGCACAATCCCTTTCCACTTCCCTATTGTTGCCCACGCCCTGTTTTATGACATGCAATAGGGAGAGCACTGGGGACCTGCTCCATTGAACTTATGGAGTGTGATTTTAAAGTACAATTTTCAGTCGCTTTAGTGGCCATTAAGTAAAATCAGAGCCATGGCTCAACTAACAAGAGTCCTTTTAGTTGAACCCTGGCTCCAGTTTTACCAAATGGGCACTTAAATGGCCAGAAACTGTATTTTAAAATCACAAGCATACCCCAGCACTCTCCCTATTGCAGCATCATAAAACATTGGAGCGCAAGGGCATGGTCAACAACAGGGAAGTGGAAAGGGATTGTGCTGCTAGTCCCCTCAGGAGAAATTTATGATCCCCTCCCTTTCCTTGGGGGCATAATTTCAAAAGCTGTTTTTTTTTGTGCAGAGGAGCTCTTGTGGAGGTAAGGAGCCTTCCTCTTATTTAGGTGCAGCACCGAGAAAGGTGGTCTTTAAGTGATCTATTATTCTAGCCTTGATAATGGATTCCACGACCCCAGACAGTTTTAATGTCAAGCTGCCTGAGTCTCACTTTCATTATAGAGTCAAACAGCTTGCTAAGTTTCATACTGATGAGGAATCCATTAAAGCATCTGGGGAATACAGTGGCACTCCCCAATCCATCAAGTCTAATGGCAGCAACATCTGCTCCCCTTGTCCTGGATTGTAATGCACTTGTGGATACATTGCCTGTCCCCTCACCTCTCTACAGGCCTAATGGCAGCAACATTCTCTCCTTGCCATCACCTGGATTATTCCATGTTCTGCCCCACTTAATTGGTAAAATCACATCACTATAAAATTTTGATGAAAGCCATCACTAAAAAAAAAACATTTCATTCATCCTTCCAGGAAGCCATCATTGCAATTCAGTTCAGCCTTCTTCACTCCAACCAGCTTCTGCTCTCCCTACCTAGCCATAAACAGGATGGACACTCTGCTTCTGCTCTCCCAGGCCGCCAACAAGAGACTGAGCATGTGTCTTTAAAAACACACTGCATTTCAGTTACTCACCACAACAAGAATGAATTTAAAGATAAACTTACATAGTTACATAGTAGTTATCAGCAGAAAATGACCTCCTGGTCCATCTAGTCTGCCCTGTTACAATTACTCCTACTTCCTTAGTATTGGTCCTGTTAGACCCATGTTCATACTTCCCCACTGCCCTAATCACACTAATCCTCTATGACTATCCCATGCATGTTTGAATGCATTCACTGTATCTGCATCTACCACTTCCTCTGGCAACCTGTTCAATGGTTCTACTACTTTCTCTATGAATACTTCCTCATGTTGCCTCTGAGCCTCCCCCCTTCCAGCTTAATTGCATGACCCCTCATCCCAGCACTCGTCCTTCTCTGCAGAAAGCTGCCTCCCCTCCATTATTAATCCCTTTGACATTTTTGAATGTCTCTATCATGTCCTCTCTCTCCCTTCTTACCTCCAATGAGTACATGTTTAGCTTGCTGAGCCTGTCCTCACAGACTTTCTGATCCATGCCTTGGACCATTTTCTTAGCCCTTCTTTGCACTGCCTCCACTTGGTTGATGTCCTTCCTGAGATGGAGCTTCCAGAACTGGACACAGTACTCGAGGTGGGGTCTCACTATTAATCTACAGAGGGGGTAAGATTACCTCCCGCATTATACTTGTTATTCCTCTCCCAATGCAGCCCAGCATCCTGCTTGCCCTACGCACTGCCTTCCCACACTGACTACCCACTTTGAGATCATCTGTTATGATGACTCCTAGGTCTCCTTCCTGCTGAGTTGTTGCCACTTCCTCACCTCCTAGCTGGTATGTTACCCTTGGGTTTCAGACCCATACTCATGACCTTACACTTTTTGGCATTAAATCCCAGCTGCCAGACCTTTGACCATTCCTCCAGTTTTTTTAAGTCTCCCCTCATTCTGTCCACTCCCTCCTGGTTGTCAATCCTATTGAAGATCTTAGTGTCATCTGCGAAAAGGCATACTTAACCTTCTAGTCCTTCTGCAATGTCTCTAATGAAGACATTGAACAGCAATGGCCCCAGGACTGACCCCTGTGGTACCACACTTGTCACCTCACCCTCCTCTAATCTCTCTCCATTTATTACTACCCATTGGCTCCAGTTCCTAAGCGAGTTCTGCACCCATTTTACCACTTTTCTCCCCACTCCTAAACTAGTCAACTTGGTAACTAATCCCTGGTGTAGGACAGTATCAAAGGCCTTCCTGAAGTCCAGGTAGGCCACATCCAGTGCTCCCCTCTCGTCCACAACTCGTGTGACCCAGTCGAAGAACTTGATCAGGTTAGTTTGGCATGATCGCCCACCTGTGAAGCCATGCTGTCTTGGATCCTGCAACTTATTGATGGTCAGGTACTCCACCATCCTTTCTTATAGTAATGTTTCCATTACCTTTCCCACCACCAATGTCAGGCTCACTGGTCTGTAGTTTCCTGCCTCCTCCCTGTTCCCACTTTTGTGGATTGGTACCACATCTGCCCTCCTCCAATCCCCTGGTATTACTCCTCTTTGCAAGGATTTATTGAACAGGGCTATCAAGGAGCAGCCAGTTCCTCCCTTAGTTCTTTAAGTATCCTTGGGTGTACTCTGTCGGGACCCATAGCCTTGTCCACCCTTAATTTTTCCAGTTCCTTGAGTATTCTCTCCTCCGTAAAGAGGCTTGTGTCTACCCCCCCACACACACCGTGTATACCATATTCCTTATTCTGTGGACCACTTCCCTCCCCCTCTACTGTGAATGCTGAACAAAAATATTTGTTCAGGTTGTCAGCATTCTTCTGGTCCTCCTCTTCACTGTCTCCCCCTTCCCCTTTTAGTCTCACTATTCCTGCCTTGTTCTTCCTCCTTTCACTGACGTATCTGAAAAATTTCTTATCCTCCTGCTTCACAATTTTTGCTAAGTTCTCCTCAGTGATTGCTTTAGCACCCTTAATTTTTTTGCTGCCTCATTTCTTTTATTACTGTACTCCTCCCTATCCTGTTCCCCCTGCATTGTCTTGTATTTTTTGAATGCTTATCTTTTTGCCCTTACTGTTTCTGCTCTTTTCTGGGAGAACCAAAGTGGTCTCCTCCTTCTTTTGTTCTTTAATACTTGTCTTATACAAATATTACTGCATCCTCTAAGGCCTTTTTTATTCTTGCCCACCTTTCCTTCATCCCCTCCCCAGTTTGTATCTTTTCCTGAGCCCTGCTATCCCACTCCCCCAATTTTGTAAAGTCTACTTTCCTGAAATCCAGGATCTTTGTTTTGGTGTGAAATGCTTCCTGCCCTATCCTTACCTTGAAGTGTACTGAACTTGATGATTATTGTAAAAGGAATGATATATGTGCTATTCCCTTTGAGCTAGGGGCAAGCAGTACATGGGCAGATGCCTTTCTTAGCTAGTACAAACCTATAAAACATATAGAAACCATTTTTTGTAGTATAGCCTCTTTCTTTATATTTTCCCTGTCCAAAACACACAGCAAGTGTACTGGAAGAATTACAGCTGGACAGTCATCATTGCAATTGCAATATAAACAATGTTTTTTTTTGGGTGGGGGCACTGGGCTGGTTTCCTCCTAAACAGAAATTTAAAAAAGCCACAGAAAAACATGAACATTCAGGAAAAAGAAAACGGGGGAGGGGGCAGGGAACAACAGATATGCACATTGTAAGGAAGTCTTGAAGCTGTGAGGGACCCAGCTACAGAGAACCACACACCACCACATCCAGCAGCTCCACCTACTGGCTGAAAGAAATAATCAGCACTATTTTATTTAAAGTATCACTACCCATTGAAAATATGACAAAAACCCTACTTTTAACAAACTTTGTTATCTGTTTTTCTATCTCTTTTCTTTTCTTTTTTTTTTTTTTTTTTTACAAATAAGCCATTGTATAATATGAATAATGCACTGCAGGGTGTGTGTCATTCTGGGATAACATCACTTTTCGGGTGTTGGACGCACTCGGCCTGCAACCTCAAGCCCAAACTCCCATGGTGTGATGTTATCCCAGCACAACACACACCCTGTTGTGCATTATTCTTTTAAAAATCAAGCTGGTTTTCAGAAAAAAGATTCCACTATAGATTGCTGTTAACCCAAAATTACACTAAATTGAGAAATATGTACATATCCATAAATAAAACCATTTTTATTCATCAATTTTAAAGCAACATTTATTCTAAGTCAAAAAATAAGTTTACAGGAACTAATGGAGAAGACTGGGGTAGATAAGGAATTAATTTCCATTATAGCAAAGTTATATGACCAAACATGGTCAAACATCAGGTTATTCAGTAAGGGAAGATTTGACATCCAGTTTTCAAATGAATAGGGGAATTAATCAAGGTTTTACTCTTGCACCAACACTCTTCATTCTGTATGTTAATAAGATCTTCAATAGTCTTAAACACACTGAATTCAATTGTCCTTTAATTTTACATAAAAATTGCAGTATACTCTCTTATGCAGGCATTATCCGTGTGCGGTCTTTATCACAAATCGGTCTACAATGGAAACTGGACAGATTTGCAAAAATATAATTGAAATTAAGATTATTGTAGTAAATAATGTAGAAAAAACTAAAGCTATGTCAGTAGGAGTAAAGGGACCCATATTACATACCATCTGGTTGCACAGCACACCAATTATGGGTGCAGCGTAAGGTTGGTTTGGGGGCCATATTCTGACGCTTAATATGTTCTTGCCTGTAATAGAATCATAGAAACAGAAAATTTGTCAGCAGATAAGGACACCTTGGCCCACCCAGTCTGCCTATTTTTCTCCCTTCCTATAAAGTAACCATACAGCCTACCTGATCTATGGCTACTCAGCCCCCCAGCTTTCCTACAAGGATTCCTTTGTGCCTCTCCCATGCATGCTTGAAGCCCAACACTGTTTTTGCCCCACCACCTCAACTGGAAGACTGATCCAGGTGCCCACCATTCCTTCAGTGAAGCACTTTCTCATATCCTTTCCTAAATTTCCCCCTTTCAGCTTCATTGCATCCCCCCTTGTTCTTGTACACATTCTGTTCTGAAAAATACTCCCTACCTGTATCTAATTCACCCCGTGAGGTATTTATAGGTCTTTACCATGTCCTCCCACTCCCTCCTCTCCTCCAGAGTTTACATATTGAGATCCTTCAGTCTCTACTCATAGGACTTATGGCTGTCTGAATATGGGGTTGTGGGAGCACTGCATACGGTAAGTGTATACATGTCTCACACAGCACTTTGCAGGAATATGGCCCATAGGACCGAATGGAGACAGCGCGTCCCAAACAGGATGGCACCATTGCTCCTGTGAGCCATATTCAGCTGCTGTCATGTGAATAAGCCTATAGGGCATGCTAGGTGTTAAGGGGCAGTGTTCATGCCATTAAGGACTTCTTCAGGTCTCTGCATAATACCACCATGGACTACTATAGGGAAACACTGCACTGAGCTGTGCCAATCCCCCACAACCGATTACGAGTCTGATGTCCCAAAACACTGCTACAAATGTATTCCTGGTGTCTAGTGGTCCACCATCCTTCAGTTGCTATACATAACGTCCATTTTTTTAAAAATAAAATAACCCCTGGTATCTAGCAGTCCCCCAACCTCAATTGCATGTCCAAACCCATCTCCCCAGCCTGAACATTAAGAACCTTTGACCCACTCCCTCCATGGCCCCCATTTACCCCAACTGGCAGCCTCCACCCTGTGATTGTGACTGTCACAGCCCCTATAGTCACCACCTTGACCGGCCACTGTCAAATTGACAGTGAGTGAACCCCCACCTACAGTAGAAATGTTTCTAAAGCAAGGGTGCAGTGGTTCCCTGCCACTCAAATGGTTGCTGGCCAATGTGGTGGGTGGAGTGACTGTGCTGTTCATTGTCACAGGGAGGGAACTGTCAGTTAGGGTAAGTGGGGAGGGGCAACTGGCTGGAGAGGATGGGTAGACCTGAGTGTGTGGGACAGAGAGTGGGTTTGGTGATGTTATGAGGGTGGCTACGAGATACCAGAAAATATCTTTACTGAACTGTTTAGAGGCATATGAATGGCAGTTGAAGTTGGGGACCACTATACACCAGGGGTCACAGGGTACACAGACATGCACACAAAGCTCCTTGTATGATGATCATAAAGACACTGCATTACAGACAAATGTACACATGTGCACACTGAGCAATACACACATGAGCACCACATACACAAGAGTGTGTACACATATCCCTACATATACAAATACACACACATCACTACATACAGACATACAGTACACTCAACACTACATAAACAGACCCACACACAATACTACATAAACAGACATACACACAGAGACATACATACATACACAGCAGTACAGTCTATACATAGATAGGGACCTGGGGGTAATCATATCATATGACCTTAAGGTTGGCAAGCAATGTGAGAAGGTGTTAGAGAGGGCTGGGGGATACTGTGATGTATAGGGAGAGGCAACACCAGCAGAAAACAGGAAGTTGTTATCCCCTGTACAGACAGTTGGTGAGACCCCATTTGGAGTACTGCATCCAGTTCTGCAGACCCCATCTCCGCAAGGACATAGACAGGATAGAGGCAGTTCAGAGGAGGGCAACTAAAATGGTGCAGGGTCTGCAAGAGAAGCCATATGACGAGAGACTAAAGGAGCTTAATATGTATACCCTTGAGGAAAAGAGGGAGAGGGGGGACATGATAGAAACATTTAAGTACCTCAGTGGAATCAACAAAGTCCAAGAGGGTAACATCTATCAGAAAAAGAGATGTGCAAGAACAAGGGGAAACAATTTGAAGATAGAGGGGGAATGGCTCTGGGGCAATGTGAGGAAGTATTTTTTCACAGAGAGGGTGGTGGTCGCATAGAACAGCGATCCTGAGGAGGTTGTGGGGTCTAAAACTGTGGGAGAATTCAAGAATACATGGGACAGACATAAGGCCATTTTTGTGGGGGGCAGGAAGAAATAGGTTTTTGGTTAAATAGGATCTGCAGCTTATCCTATAGGTAGGGAAATGGGCAAACTAGATGGGTCAAGTGGTCCTTATCTGCCATCAAAGTCCATGTTTCTATGTGTTCATAGACACAGTACTGCTTGCACAGATCCATACATGATACTAGATAAATAAACAAAGCTCTGTAGGACGGTGGACATGGAGGAAGGAAGGAAGACAACAAATCAGGAAAGACCTGGCTTAGGTTGGAGAAGTAGTCTGGCATTTGACAACTGGGATTCAGTGTTAAAAAGTGTAAAGTTATGCACTTGGGGCTGAGGAATCCAGAGATCAAATATTGGTTGGGGGGGGGACACATAACCAAGTCACAGCAAGAAAGGACCTGAAATAATCATCACAAGTTACCTCAAGCACTCAACACACTGCAGGAGAGCAGCAACAAAAGCAATCCAGTTGCTAGGCTGCATTGTCATGGACTATTACCAGAGGGAAGGCGGAGGTCATACTACCATGGTACAGCTCACTGTTGAGACAGCATCTGGAGTACAGTATGCAGTTTTGGTGCCGTTATCTTATGAAATATGTTAATTTGCTTGAGACAGTCCAAAGAAGAGTAACCAAGATGATTCAGAAACAGCAGGGTGACACCTATGAAGACAGACTCAAAGGGCTCAACATGTACAGTGGATCAGGGATAAGCGATAGATGTGGCCTACCTGGATTTCAATAAGGCCCTTGGCACCATTCCACACAGAAAATTGGTGAACATGCTAAGCAACCTAGAAGCAGGTCCAAAAGTAGTAAAAGGGTAACAAGTTGGCTAAGCAACAGGAGTCAGAAGGTGGTGGTAAATGGGGTCCACTCTGGAGAAGGCAGAGTGACAAGCGGGGTGCAACAGAATCAGTACTAGGCCCAGTACTCTTCAATGTCTTTATTAGTGACATTGCAGAAGAACAGGAGGGGAAAGTATGCCTGTTGGCGGATGACACAAACATCTGCAACAGATTGGACACATTGTGGGGGGCTGGAAAGAATGAGGGACAATCTGAAAAAGCTGGAAGAATGGTTGAGGGAATGGCAGCTGGGTTTTAATGCAAAAAAGTGCAAAATTATGCACTTGGGGCACAGAAACCCAGGGGCAATGTACCAACTGAGCGGGGAGATATTAGCAACCACAAAACAGGAAAGGGACCTGGGGTGATCATTTCTCATGACCTGAAGGTAGCCAAGCAGTGTGATAAGGCAGTAAGGAAGGCTAGCAGGATGCTCAGGTGTAGGGAGGGGTATCATCAGCAGAAAGAGGGAGGTAGTATTACCCCTGTATAAATCACTAGTAAGACCCCCACTTTGAGTACTAGGTCCAGTTCTGGAGGCACCACCTCTGGAAGGACATAGATAAGGTGCAGGCGGTAAAAAGGAGGGCTAGCAAAATGGTACAGGGCCTGCATCAAAAGCCCTATGAGGAAAGACTCAAGGAACTAAATATGTACTCTCTAGAGGAAAGGAGAGAAAGGGGGGGATATGATAGAAACATTCAAATACCTCACAGGTATTAATAAGGTACAGAAAGGTAGCATTTTCCATAAGAAAAAATGTTCAAGGACAAGAGGTCATGCTATGAAGCTGGAGGGAGAGGCTCAGGAGAGATGTGAGGAAATACTTCTTCACAAAGAAGATGGTGGATGCCTGGAACAACCTCCCAGCAGAGGTGGCGGGTGCTAAAATGGTAACAGGATTCAAGCATGCATGGGATAGACACAAGAGGACCTTAGAAGTAAGACAGGGGGTTGGGGCGTGGGGAGAGGACTGCATATCGAGTAGGTTCTGCAGTGGCACAGTAAGTAGGGAATATAGGGCAGACCAAGAGGTCCTTATCTACTGACAACTTCTATGTTTCCATGTATGTACTCCCTTGAGGACAGAAGGGAGAGGTGGGATATGACTGAGACCTTCGGGTACCTGAAAGATATTAACAAGGTGACTGCAGAGGGCCTCTTCTGCTTTATTGGAAACAAGTCCACTAGAGAGCATAGCTAAAGTTAGTAGGGGAAGATTCAGGTGAGAGATGAGGAGAAACTTTTTCACCTAGAGACTGGTGGCCAAGTGGCCTATCGGGTCAGTTCGCTGTATCTAAGATGGTGTATGTTAAAACCATGCAAAACAGACAGTGTGGGTGGGAATAGTGACAGGGTGCAAAACTTCTAAATGGTCTATGCGAGGTTGTGCACCCTGTCACTGTTCTCTAGTAGAGGATAAGTTCTTTGCTTGGAAGAAGGTCTGCCAGGCAGCTGCTGTGGCTTGACAGAATGAGCCACAGGCAGCAATGGAGGCAGTGCATCTGCAGACCGGTATCGAATCCCAGCCCCAGATGCATGGAATTTTTCTTTTTTTGCATTTTGTGTAATTTAAGTGTACAACCCCCCCCCCCAGTTGATTATTTAAGTTGGGGTTTGGAGGATGCAGCCTCCCGGTAACAGGGGGTGCGGTGGGCATAGACCCCTGAAAAACATAGAGAAATGCCACTGCCACTATATTGCGCTGTATTGACAGCTCGGTATATTGCTGCGGCATTCTGTCTTGTGACATACTGACCCCCTGCCACCAAGTGGAATGAAATGCAAGAGGAAGTGGTCTCCCTGTAAACACTGGATAGCTTCAAGAGATGGTGGGATAGAATAAAGAGAAAGGTTGCTGGTGGTGGGGGTTGGGGGGCACTCAAGGGGGCCAGTAGGGATGCAGACAAACAACATTATGTATTAACACATACCATTACATACACAGATTCATAGAAACATAGAAGTTGATGGCAGATAAGGATCGCAAGGCCCATCCAGTCTGCCCATTTTTTCTACCTTATGAATGTGCCATAGGCCTTTACTCTGTCAATGGCCTATCTATTCATACTCATCTGTATTGCTCCCTTATGCCTATCCCATGCCTGTTTGAACCCCTGCACTGTATTCATATCCACCACTTCCTGACGTAGGCAGTTCCATGCATCCACCACCCTTTCTGTGAAAAAGAACTTCCTCACATTACCCCTTAATCGGCCTCCCTCTAATCTCATGCTGTGTCCTCTTGTCCTGCTATTTTTCTTATATTGAAACACGTTAAACTCAATCCCTTGTTAATGCCATTAAGATGTTTGAATGTTTTGATCATACCACCTCTCTCTCTTTGCTTTAGGTTATACACATTGAGCTCCATTAATCTGTCCTCATATGTTTCCTGATGCTGTCCCTGCACCATTTTGGTTGCCCTATTCTGGACTGCCTCCATTTTGTTAATGTCTTTATGCAAGTGAGGCTTCAAGTTCTGCATGCAGTACTCCAGATGGGGCCTACCAGTGTCTTGCAAAGAGGGATCATTACCTCCCTCTTACGACTTGTGATACCCCTACTAATACACCCCAACATCCATCTAGCCTTACCTACTGCTTTAGTGTTCTGCTTGGATGATTTTTGATGCCCACATCTCTTCCTTTCCTTGTCATTGCCAGCAATTCTCCTTCCAACCTATAGGTAGCTTCAGGGTTTCGCTTCCCTATGTGCCTGATTTTGCACTTCTTTGCGTTAAACCCCAGTTGACACTCTTCCGACCATTTAGCCAGTTTTTCCAGATCTCTCCTCATTCTGCCCAAACCATCTGGATCATCTACTCTGTTGCAGATCTTGGTGTTATCTGCAAACAGGCAAACCTTACCCTCCAGTCCACCTGCAATGTCACTGATGAAGATATTGAAGAGGACTGGCCCCAGGACTGATCCCTGAGGTACCCCACTTGTGACTTGAATCTCTTCTGACCATATACTATTTACCACCACTCTCTGTTTTCTGCCCTCCAACCAGTTTGCCACCCAGTTAACCAATCTCTGACCCACCCCAAGCCTACCCAGCTTATTAATCAATCTTCTATGTGGAACAGTATCAAAAGCTTTGCTGAAGTCAAGGTAGGTGACATCAACTGCACCCCCTTGGTCCACCACTCTGGTTACCCAGTGAAAGAACTCTATGAGATTAGTTTGACAGTTCCATCCTGTTGTAAACCCATGCTGCCTTGGATCCTATGCTCCAATGGATTCCAGGTGTTACACTATCCTTTCCTTAAGGAGTGCCTCCATAATCTTGCCCACTACTGAGGTAAGACTGACTGGTCTGTAGTTCCCTGCCTCCTCCCTGCAGCCACTCTTGTGGAGCGGGATCACATGAGCTCTTCTCCAGTCTTCTGGGACCACTCCTGTGCTCAGAGACTCACTAAACAGTTCTGTTAATGGCTCTGCTAGTTCCACCCTTAGCTCCTTTAGTACCCTGGGATATGTGCCATCAGGTCCCATTGCCTTGTCCACCCTTAGTTTAGCGAGCTCTTGTAGGACCCTTTCTTTTGTGAAGGGACTTGTGCACACCTCCCTCCTCCCTGTGTCCATGGTGCTGAGCTGTGGGCACTGCCCTATCGTCTCCTCAGTAAATACTGAGCAGAAGTATCTATTTAGGATAGATGCTTTCCTTGGTCCTGCTCCACACATTCCCCCTTATCCCCTTTGATCTTAGCAATATCCCTTCTGGAATTTCTCCTTTCACTAATGTGTCTATAGAAAGTCGTGTCCCCGTTTTTTACTGTTCATGCTAGTGTTTCCTCGGTTTGGGCCTTTGCCTGCCTTACTGCCTTCCCTGCTTCCCTTAGGGAAGTTTGATATGCATCCATGGTGCATTCCCTTATACTTCCCAAAGGCCAAACTTTTGGCTCTGATCTTTTCTGCTACTGTTTTCGAGAACCAAAGTGGTTTCCTCCTTCTTTTGCTCTTGCTTCTCTCCCTAACACAATAGGATGTTACTTCAAGCATTGCATCCTTAATGCTTGCCCACTTTGCCTGTACCCACTCACCTATATTTTGTCTTGCCATGGCTAGCTTAACTCTGTAGGGCATCTTATCAAAGTCAGCTCCTCTGAAGTCCCATATTTTTGCCTTGGAATGGAATGATTTGGTTTTAGTGGCTAAATTGAAGCATACCATGTGATGGTCACTGGCCCCCAGGTGACCTTCTACCTAGAGATCTGTGATCCTTTACCCATTAGTCAGTACTAGATCCAGGATAGCTCTGTCTCACATGGGTTGTTACACCAATTGTTTGAGGCCCTCCCCCTGCAGGGAATCCACTATGTGTCAAGTTCTGGTGGATGTTCCTGTTGGTATTGACCAATCTGTATCTGGCATGTTGAAGTCTCCCATTAGCAGAACCTCCCCTTTAGCTGTCATGTTTTGTATATCTTCTAACAGCAATGGGTCTATATCCTCCCCCTTGTCTGGAGGCCTGTAGACAACCCGTTCATATGGTTGTCCCATTTCCTGTTTCCAGGGTGACCCACAGTTCTTCTGGCTCCTTATGTGTATTCTGAATTTCTGTAGCTTTGATATTTTCATTGACATAAAAGGCCACTCCACCCACCCCCTTTTTGCACCTCGGTCTCTTCCAGACAGTACACAGCCAGATACTGAAGTCTACCAAGTGTGGTTACTGGTGAACCATGTCTCGTTAATGTCTACTATGTCCAGTTTAGCCTCTGTCATTGTTGCCTCCAGGTCTGGGATCTTGTTTCCCAGACTGCGGGCATTTGTGTACATGATTTTCCATTGGCCAGATTTCAGTGCATTAGTTTTTGGTCAAGGTCTGGCTTTTCCCCTGCATGGTGTATGGGGAGCCGGACCTTTTTCCTTACATGGTGATGCAAATGAACTACAAACATGCTGAACTCCTGTTTGATCACTAGCTGAGGGGGTATGGGTTTCTTCCAGTTCAATGCATCGGGTGCTGTACCCCTCTGCCCATTTGCTAGTTTAAATATTCTGTAAAGACATCAAACTTCTGCTCCAATGCACTGACTCCCTCCTTCATCAGATGCAGTCCATCGAATTTAAAGAACTTTCGCTCCCAAAACTGTTGCCAGTTACCTACAAATTTGTGTCCTTTTTCCTGGCACCAGCCCTTGAGCCACATGTTTAGTTCCCCTGTCTCCCCTTCTCTGACCTTCTGTACATCTGCCCCCCTCTCCCAGATTAGCAGGATCTCAGAGAAGGAGATGCTGGATGAAATGGATGACAGTTTGTCTCCCAGCCTGGTCATGTGTTCCTTGGTCGCCACAACTGACCGGCTGGTGAGATCTTTAGTCCCTATGTGTACCAGTACATCGATGTTTTCTCTTGGTTCATGCATGATTTTAGCAATGTGATCAGTGTCTCTCCACGCTGATGCACCTGAGAGACATCTGACCATTACGCCTGGCTGGAGGTAGGTATCAACTCCCCGAATCATGGAGTCTCCTATGATAAGAAGTGTTTTGGATTTCCTTTTTGCTTTTTTATGTTTTGGTCCCTGTTTCGGGATAGTTTTGTAGCACTAGCTCTGGTGACGCAGTGTCCTTCTCTGCAATGTCCTCTGCCCCTTTGTTTGATTTCAGAGATGGAGGCAGATACCTCTTTGCAGTTTTTATACGGTTTGTGGAGGTGATACGTTGGTGAGCACTGAGTGATGGGGCACCCGATTTGCGCCTTCTATCCACCTACCAACCTCCCAGAAAAACTACCTTCTGCAGTCAAGGTGCTTCAGTTGGATGTTGGGGAAATGGCAGGTGGATCTTGTAATATATTTCCTCCTGAAGATGCGAGTTGAGGCACACAATCTCTGCCCATGCTGCTCGGAGCTGAGCCCTTAGATCTCCAATGATCCAGCATGTAGGACAGTATCCTAAATCCTGTATAACTGCCCTATTGAAAAGTGTCCCACAGTACCTGCAGTTGATAATATACATTGCAGCTGACTTGCTGAGTTTATAACCTGGTCCGAGTAATTAAAAGGATAATGAAAGCAACAGATTTTTTTTTTGTTTTGTTTTGTTTGTTTGTTTTTGTATAACTTGTATAAGTTAAATTAATTGTGCTCCTGTAAGTAAGGTCACTGTGTGGATACCCCTCTCATACTCCCCTTCCTGCTTTGCTACAGGAAATGTCACAACTGTGCTACTCTATAAAAGGAGTGTAGCATGGGGTGCTTGAGGATGGGGGTCAGTGGTTGGGCCCTTCCCCTGCAAAAAAAGAACCATGGACAAAAGAAACATGGCAGTAAGAGCAGAAACAATCAACCAACAACAAATGCAGTCACTATACCTCAGTCTGTATCTCGTATGTGCTCCTGTAATTAGCCCCGAAAGCTTAATCTAATGATAGATGAAAAATTCGCCAAACCTGTAAGCACCATCTGTAACAATTTCACAGAAGATATATCCTACAGAGAATACTTTGCTACAGAGAAAACATAAAGCAGTAAAAAGTAACAACACTTGTAAGCACAACTTGCAGAACACTTTAACAGAAGTTATACCTTGCAAAAAAAGTTGAATCAGAGAAGATTACAGCAGTAATCTGTAAGCACAAAACAGTAACAAACCTGTTGGCACACCTTGTAATAATGCAGCAGAAAGTATACCCTGCAACAGCAATTTGAATCAGAGAACATTAAAGCAGTAAAATGTAAGCAAAAGACAATAACAAAACCTGTGAGCACATAAGAAAATAATAGCACACATTAAATCTGCCTGGGCTAAAAGAAGCCTTAATCTTTTTCCTCGCTCTGATAATGTTGTTCCTTGTTCTGTCCTTACAGCAAACCTAGAAGGAAAGAGCTCAGGTGAAGCTAGTTGCCTTTGCCAGCAAACCTAGTCTTCCACCTCAAAAACACCAACCAGCCTGACCTTTAACTCTTCCCTCTTTTGGAAGTTAGTAAGATTTTGTGAGCTCCACCCCTCAGTTACACTCCTAATCCCCTGGAAGAGCCATGGGAGGAAAGCAATTAGCTCCTTCAATGTGAGAAGGAGACTGCAATGCAACATCTTTGAGACCAAAACAAAAACCTTTCAGCAAAAAATAAAATCATAGCAAACAGTAATTTTGCTTAGCCTAATGATAGATTAAAAAAAAAATCACAAATTCTGTAAACACCACCTGTAACAACTTCACAAGAGATATACCCTGCAAAAAGCACTTTGCTACAGAGAAAAAAACAAAACAGTAAAAAGGTAACAACACCTCGTAAGCACAACCTGCAGAACACTTTAACAGAAGCTATACCTTGCAAAAACAAGTTGAATCAGAGAAGATTACAGCAGTAATTTGTAAGCACAAAACATTAACAAGCCTGTAAGCACACCCTGTAATAATGCAGCAGAAAGTATACCCTGAAACAGCAATTTGAATCAGAGAACATTGAAGCAGTAAAATGTAAGCAAAAAACAGTAACAAAACCTGTGAGCAGAAAAGAAAATAGTAACACATAGTAAATATGCCTATCCAAAAGAAGCCTTAATCTTTTTCCTTGCTCTGATAATGTTGTTCCTTGCTCTGTCCTTACAAACAAACCTAGAAGAAAAGAGTTCAGGTGAAGCTAGGTACCTTTGCCAACAAACCTAGTCATGCACACAACACTGCATGCAGATGCATGCACACAACCCTAAATACAGACCCCTCCACACACACACACACACACACACACACACACAGCACACACACACATACAACACTACATACACAGATGGAGACAAACTGCACTATAATAAAGACTCCCACCGTACTACATACACAGAGCTGACACACATCACTGCATTGATTTATGTATTTAGTTTTTGTTTACCAGGAAGGTGCACTAGACAAAGACTGTCTATTTTCAGGTACAACCTGGGAGAGTTACAAAGCAAAAGGAAGGCAGGTTACAAAAGATAATACAAGAGAGAAATACAAGATAGGAAAAATAATAATGGAATTCAACACAAAACTCGCATGACATTGGGATGCAAACATATAAGCAGTACAGATGTCACAGTAAATTTCTAAGAGTTTTAAGTACAGCAATACCTAAAGGTATAGGGGTTAGGGAGGAGAGTCAGGGTATAGCACAGGAGCATTTGACACTGGCAAAGAGAAAAGAGTAAAGATCCTTCCTAAAGGTCTAGTGTGACTGAAAGAATCTGCTGGGATCTGGGATGGAGTTCTGGAGCCTTGGTGCTGCTGAGGCAAAAGCATGTTCATCCATTTTGGTTGTACATCATGGAGTATGAAGAAGGATATCCTGTTATAAGATTATCCACTATTGAGCGCTTACAAAAAACGTGACTCAACAGTGGTGCCTATTCACAAGGCTAGTAGATGGGGGTGGTGACTACGGATATAGTGACATCCTGTAGCTGTATGTACACACATACGGGGGGCAGTGAGCACTCCATGCGTTGGGTGGAAGGGGAGGGAGTGTTTGTGAGGTGTAGTGTGGCTGTGGGTTGCCGAGCTGGCCCTGTGGCATGGTGGGTGGGTGGCAGGCTAGGGTTGTGAGGTTGCTGGGCTCAGTTCTGGGTGCGCATTCATTTTGTTGCACCTGGTTTAAATTTTTTTTGTCCAGTGTTGCACCCCCCAACATGCACCCCCCCCCGGAGTTGAAAATCCTTTAGTAGGGGGGAGCAGGGCAAAGCACCCCATGGGGGGTGAGGGGAAGAGCCCCCTGCATAAATAAATAAAGACAGGTCCCCTGCTCCCTTTTGCCATGCACCAGGAGTGTACATCAGCAAAACTGATTTTCGCTGATGTACATTTGCCCTAACGGCGATCGTCTTTCCGTGATTGCAGTTGTCACATACAGCTATGTAGAAGTGACCTCTCAGAAGATCTCAGCCAGTATGACTGTGAGTTTAGATATAATATGTTAGCTAAAGAGTCAGTTGCTACAGAATGGATAATGTTATTAATAAAGCAGCCAACTGTGTAAGTATGAGTGGAAGAGGGGGAGAGTCACCCTAGATTGGAGTAGAGCACACAGTGATGGGTAAGTTTAGGGACAGCCAGAGCAAAGCAACAGACATTATTATAGCAGGTGCCCCATTTCTGAAGAGCACTTTTGTTAGCATCCATGAATGCCACAAGACAGTAGGTAAGATTAGGCTTGAGTAGAGATGCAGTGAATTAAAAATTTGCCAGCAAAATCATGGCAAAGTCACCAATTTCACCAGCCAGAGTAATCTGCAAATTTCTCCCGTTGTAGCCCATTTTCGCCAAGGTGAAATTTCACCTGCATAAAAGCAAAATTTCACCTTGGAAGGCAAAAGTTTGCCTCTAAAAGCTGAATTTTGCCTTGGAAAGTGAAATTTCACCTTTCCACAGGCAAAATTTCACCTTTCTGTGGGCAAAATGTTGCCATTTTACAGGCAAAATTTCACCATTCCACAGGCAAAATTTTGCATTTCACTATGTGAAACAGGAAAAATTTGTGGATTACTCCGCGTAGCAAATTTTTTTCACTTCACCCACCTCTAGGCCTGAGGACCCCCTGAACAATAATGAGTCTAGCAGCAGCCATTATTGATGATCTAATTTTATACACTATCCCCAGTTTAATGTTGACTGCTCTGCAAGAGTTAGATATGTGGAGGCTGAAATCATGTGAAGGGTTAAGGGAGACTCCCAGATATTTAAAGTGATCAACTATCCCCAGGAGGGAGCCACTGAGACCTGATATAGGGTGAGTGACCAAATCAAATGCCTGCAACAGGTCAACAAAGACCGCTCCAGTGAGCTGGCCTTTATCCATGGCTACTTTTACAGTATGTCATTCTTAAATTGGATGCATGCCACATTGGTGCTGTGAAATCACCTAAAGCCATGCTGGACAGGAAAGAGCAGGTTGTTTTGAGCCAGGTATTCTGGCACTTGAGCTGCCACTAATTTCTCCAGTAGCTTGTTCAGTACCGAAAGGATAGCTATAGGGGTGTTTAATCTCAAAGGATCCCCTTTCTTAAACACAGGCATGACTCTCACTATTTTCCAGATTGAGGGTACCACTCCAGTGGTAATAGACAGATCTGAGAATCCTTGTTACTGGCACAGCAATGGCAGGGACAGCTGCTTTCAGAAACTGCGGCAGCAGTCCATCTGACCCCATGGAGCCGTGGGCAGTAATACATTTCAGTAGATGCTGAACCTCCCAGGTGGATACAGCCCTTAAATTGAACGCATTTGGTTCAAAATCCATACTTTCAATGGTGGGATCAGAGGATTGCCTCAGAAGTGTAGTAAAGTCAGAAAGGTCCAAGAAGTTGGAGTTCAGGGCATTAGTGATAGTGTGTAAATTGTTACAATTGATACCATTGTTATCTCATTGATTTCAGCCTTTTTTCCTTGTCCCATTAACGACTTAACATGAGACCAGAAGCCAAGAGAGTCTTTCACAGACGTCAGTAGCAGTTCTTTACAGTAGGATCCTGCGGCCACCCAGATAGTTCTCTTGCTGGTATTTCTCCTTCAGCTGTATTCCTCCTTATCCCCCTGCAGTGAGGATTTATTTGCTTTTGTCCATGCTCTGTCCCTGTTTCTAATTGCAGACAGTAGATCCCTATGTAACCATTTAGTGGCAGTGCCCCGCACTTGTCTCCTTCTAATGGGCAGATGTTTATCCTGTATAGCCAGAAGAGTGGTTATGATGCAGTTTAGAGCACACTCAACATCTGTGGTGAGATACAAGGGAGACCAGTCCACGCTTCACAAATCCACCAACAATGCACCCATATTTAGATTCGAGAAATCTTGGAATTGAATTTGCCTTGGTAGGGGCTTTGGCTTGTGAGCACTCCAAACACAAAAAAACAGTAGATGGTCGCTGATTAAGTCAGGTAGGGTGCCAGCAGCCATGATTCTGTCGACTCTGTTCATAGCAATCCAGTCGAGCAAGGAGTGATGTCTGAATACAGATACATGCACAAACACTACGTACATAGAATCATGCACACAGCACTACATACACAGACATACTGTATGTGCACAAATAATTCATAGCTGTTCAAGCTAGTAAGGCAATTGGCTTGTCATTTCTCCATGGTTATAGCCTTTTATGCCTCTAGCATTACAGTATGAATCCAGTTTGCTCTGAAAATGTTCCATGTCCTTATTCAGTACCACTTTAGCCGGAGGCTCACTCCAGAGTGGCACCACTCTCAGTGTTATTCAGTGCCATCTTTTTTTGTTTCTTAAATCTTTCACTTTAGCTGCAGAACATGAGTTCTGATGTCATACTGTGTTGTTTTTATTTGTAGCCCCCACACAGACTCATAAATCCAAGCCATCAAAGGGTTTATATATCAGACAAAGATCTCCTCTCAACCTTCTGTACTCCATAGGAAACATATCAAAACTCTCTAACCTTTCCTCATATGGCAACTCCTTAATACCTGATGCCATTTTTGTTGCTCTCCTCTGAACATGCTCTAGCTGTTTTGTTCCTCTCTTTGATTCTGATGGCCAGAATTGACAGCTGTACTGCAAGTAAGGCCTGACAAGTGCACTAAACAGAGGCATCAGCACTCTTCAATATCTGGCAGTATGCTTTTGTATGCACCCCCGTGTCTTAGAGCACTTCGGTGTTGTCTCTCTACAATGTTGATTGAACTTAAGATCTTCAGTCTCCATTATTCCCAGATCCCTTTCCATCTTAGATTCCTTAATTTCTTTCCCCTAATAGTGACTACTCAGTCATTTTGTTTCTATTACCCATGTGCATCACTGCACATTTATCAACACTGAATTCTAATTCATTGTAATTTTGCCCAGGTTTCCAGTTTTCTTAATGCTAGTTTTAAATGATTTATTGCTTTATCTGAGTCCACCACTGACCATTCTTTGGTGTCATCAGGAATTGTTGTACCTACAATCTGCTGTTACACTTCATAGATGTCACATAGATGTCAAGTAATGTGGGGTCCAATACAAAGCTTTGCAGAACTCCACTTGTTGCTTCACCCCATTTTGATGCGTGTTCTCTTATGAAAACATATTGTCTCCTATTCTGTTGCCATGATCTGATCCAGCTTACCAACCTCTGATGTAATCACATCTCCTTCAATTTTTATATTAGTTCCTGATGTTGTACCATATCTAAGGCTTTTCTATAATCTAGGGAAACTAACATCTACTGGAAGCCATTTGTCAAATGCTTTAATTACATTTTCAAAGAAGCTTATAAAATTTGTCTGACATGATCTTCCCCTTGTAAAGCCATGTTGTGTTTGATCTTTCATGTTATTTCCATGTACTTAATTTTCTATTTCTGATGTAATAATGGCTTCAGAACTTTACGTACTACAGAGGACAAACTTACTGACCATAATTTTTGTGGTTGGCTCTTTCTCCCTTTTTCAATCAATCAATCAATGCTTTTTTTTATTAAGCGCCTTTCAAAATCAAGGCTCTGTATAGTCATATAAAAACATTAACATTATAAATTATTTAAAATCAGTCTGGATAAGCCTGAGAGAATAAATAAGTTTTTAACGTAGTTTTAAAACTACTGACGGTCAGGAATTCTCTTAACCAAGAAATTTTGTGCAGTGGTATCACATTTGCCTCCCTCTGTCTTTTGTCTTCAGCAGAAGCTTTGATAGCAGAAATAAGGAAGTCATCCTACCACTGTATAGGTCCTTGGTAAAGTCGCACCTGGAATACAGAGTGCAGTTTTGGAGCCCTTGCCTTAAAAAAGATATAAACAGGCTTGAAATGGTTCAGAGAAGAGCTACAAAAATGATTTGCAGGATAAAGGCTTGTTGTACAAAGAGCATTTAGCAAAGCTCAACATATACTCCTTGGAAGACAGAAAGAAGAGAGGGGACATGATAGAGACATTCAAATACCTAAAGGGTATAAACAAGGTCCCTTTCATGGAACTCTTCACCAGGTCTAGTAATGTTTGCATGAGAGGGCATGCTTGGAAGCTCAAGGGAAGCAATTTTAAACAAGAGCTAAGAAACTACTGCTTTACTGAGTGAGTGAGTGAGTGAGTAAGTGAGTGAGTGAGTGATTGAACCATGGAATAGATTACCACATACAGTGGTTGAAGCAAAAATGGTCAAGGTCTTCAAATGAGATTGGGATAGAGCATACCATCCTGTAAAACAGTGCAGGACTCATAGAGACATACCAGATGACAACTAGATAGACCCTGGATCCCCATAAGGGTTCCAGGGTTTTACCATGGGTAGACTAGATGGACCATTGGTCTCCATCTGCTGACAACTTTCTATTTGTCTATGTTTCTAACTACCTCCCCTGTATACAGAGTGTTGGAATATATTAATACTGGGGCCTGCTATTTCTTCAGTCAGTTCCTTCACCATTCTAGGAGGAACTTCATCCAGGCCTAATGCCTTCTTTGGGTTTATATCTTTTCGCCTGCTTTTAATATCAGCTTCTCTAATCCAAATTTTAGAGCAATAAGCACTTTCATCAACACTTATCAATATTCTCTTTTTCATAGAAGGCTCTGCAGAAACATGTATTAAGCAGCTCGAAAATATTACTTTCTGGGGTCACCTGTTCAAAATTCTCAACTAACAGTCCCACCTGAGTAAGTATACCCCTTTTTCCCTTTTACATATGTGTTAAAGGATTTAGAAATGTCTTTTTTTACATTGGTTGTTAAGTTCAACTCATAATCCCTTTGTTTTTTTCTTGTTGCTTGTTAACTCTATGTTAACTGCTCAGCATTGCCCCTTTTTTGTTGCTCTGTATCTCTTTTTCTTTTTTTCTCATTAGTTTTTTAATTTATCATATTTTACTCTTTCTGGCGTGTGTCTGTTTACCAGTTTCTTTAATTTATTTTCCATGATATCCAACTTTTCATCCAAACTTTTCTCTGCAAACTGTACTTTCTGGTCCCAGATTGTTAATTCCTGTCTCACTGTAACAAAAGCAATTTCACTGTAACATTTAACCTTTTATATGTTTGCCCCAAGCTTCTCCCTCCTGCCACCAATTCTCTGTAACCAAACAGATGTTTATATTTTCATTTACTAAAAAATGTTCAAGTTCATCTTTTTTGTTTCCTAAACTTCTAACATTAAATAATAAGATTTTCCAGACTTGTTTGCCTTCCATTTTCTGCTTTTCCCTTTTTCTATTTGTTTGTTGTAAATTTTTGTATCTCCTAATGACATCCTCCAATTCATTAGTTTAAATGCCTTCTTAAACAGAACTTTATCCTTTCGTCTAACACCCATGTTCCATACCCGTTAGGATGTAGACCATCTCAACTATGCAATTTTTGATCTCTTTCAAAATGTTCACAATTTCTTTGGCCTTGAAACTTCTTCCTCACACTCCACCTTCTCAACCAACCATTTAGTTGTTTAATTGCTTAGATTATGGCTGTGGATAGAGCCTGCAACCATCTTGCTGTAGCTGGGAAAATGGGATAATGAAGCACACATTTTTGGAGTTTTCAGTGTATCCTTCCACAACTGCAAATCCCTACACCAGTTGAATGAAATATTCCCTTCTCTCTGTTAAGCAGACCAGTTATGACACTATTTTTACAGCTTGTCTCTCTAGTCATACCTGCTTTAAGTGACCTGACAGCTAGTGTCTTGGAGTAGGGCATATAAAATATAAGATATAAGATATAAGATATAAGATATAAGACAAATAGTTTTGAAACAGCTAGCTAAGTTCCATAAACAATGAAAAGATGATTTTTTTTCAATGGCACATCTCAGTCTACAAGTTATCCTGCATTCCACTGCTGCTTGCTCTCTGATTACTTTGCAACATATTTGAGTTTTAACCCTTGATTATCTTGGTAGTTAATCTTCAGCCTTCTTGTGTTAGACACATAGAAGTTGACATTTTATTTTAGCTGCATGTCCTTTAGTGAATTACCCTGTTCAGACCCACAAAGAGATTGTGTTTTTACAGTTCTTTAACTTTGTCACCTCTCTCAATTTATTTTGCTGTTCAATGTCCACCTGCACATTTACATTTTGTATTTCTATTTGATCAAGATTCCCAGCATCTGAGGCTAGCAAGGAGAAAGGTTCACAGCTGTATCTACTGTACAGCAGTCTACATATTGAGGGCAAAACAATACTCAAACAGTTTGCTGCCCCTCTGTGCATACAGAGGTCCTGGAAAAGCTTGCAAGTTACTCTGGGTCCATCATGTCCAACCCCTCATTGTTAATAGTAATTTAATGTTGTAAGAGACACAGGGTCCATAATGTCCAATCCCTCACTGTAGCATAGTAATTTAATGCTGTAAGGGAGTCTGGGCCCATCATGTCCAACTCCTCACTGTAACATAGTAATTTAATGTTGTAAGGGACTGTGGGTCAGTCATGTCCAACCCCTCACTGTAACATAGTAATTTAATGTTATAAGAGACTCTGGGTTTATTATGTCCAGCATCTCACAGGAACATAGTAATTTAATGTTGTAAGGGACACTGGGCCCATCATGTCCACCCCCTCACTGTAACATAGTAATCTAAGTTTGTCAGTGACTCGAGGTCCATCATGTTCAACCCCTCACTGTAACATAGTAATTAAACGTTGTAAGAGACAGTAGGTCCATCATATCCAACCCCTCATTGTAATGTAGTAATTTAATGTCTTAAGGGACTCTGGGTCCATCATGTCCACCTCCTAACTGTAACACATTAATATAATGTTGTAATTGACGTGAGGTCCATCATGTTCAACCCCACACTGTAACATAGTATTTTAATGTTATAAGAGGCAAAGGGGCCATCATGTTCAACCCCTCACTATAACATAGTAATTTCATGTTGTAAAGGACTCAGGGTTGATCATGTTCAACCTCTCACTGTAACATAATAATTGAATGTTGTAAATGGCACTTGATCAATCATGTTCAACCCCTCGCTGTAACATAGTAATTTAATGTTGTAAGTAACACTATGTCCATCATGTTCAATCACTCACTGTAATACAGTAATTTAATGTTGCAAGGAACTCGAGGTCCATTGTGTGCAACCCCTCTCTGTAACGTATTAATTTAATGTTGTAAAGGATTCTAGCTTCATCATGTCCAACCCCTAACTGTAACATAGTAATTTAATGTTGTAAAGGACTCTATGTCCATCATTTCCAGACCCTCACTGTAATATAGCAATTTAATGTTGTCAGGGGCTTGAGGTCCATTTTGTCCAGCCCCTCACTGTAACATATTAATTTAATGTCACAAGGGATTTTTGATCCATAATGTCCAACCACTCACTGTAACCTAGTAATTTAATGTTGTAAGGGATTCTAGGTCCATCATGTCCAGCCCATCACTGTAATACAGTAACTTAATGTTGTAAGGGAATCAAGGTCTGTCATGTCAGACCCCTCATTGCAACATATTAATTTATTGTTCTAAAGTACTCTAGACCCATCATGTCCAACCCCTCACTGTAACATAGTAATTTAATGTTGTCAGGCACTTGAGGACCATCTTATCCATCCCCTCACTGTAACAAAGTAATTTAAATGTTGTAAGTGACACCAGGTTCATTGTGTCCAACCCCTCACTGTAACATAGTTATTTAATGTTGTAAGGGACTCTAGGTCCATCATGTCCAACCCCTCACTGTAATATAATAATTTAATGTTGTAAGGGAATCTAGGTCCATCATATCCAACCCCTCACTGTAAAATAATAATCTTATGTTGTCAGGGACTCGAGGTCCATCTTGTCCAGCTTCTCACTGTAACATAGTAATTTAATGTTGTAAGTGACACTAGGTCTATCATGTCCATCCCCTAGCTGTAACATAGTAATTTAATGTTGTAAGGGACTCTAGGTCCATCATGTCCAACCCCTCACTGTAACATATTAATTTAATGTTGTAAAGGATTCTAGATCCATCATCTCCAGCCTGTCACTGTAATATAGTATTTTAATGTTGTATGGGACTCAAGGTCCATCATTGTATTTTAATGTTGTAAGGGACTTGAGGATAATCATGTCCAGCCCCTCACTGTAACATAGTAATTTAATGTTGTAAGTGACAGAAGGTACAGGAAAAGGTGAGGGGCAAATCTATGGCAGCCAGACATGAGAGGCATGCTGGTTAAGGCATGGGTGGGGGATATGTGACACAAAAACACTGTGCAGGAGTGAGCATCATGCATACATAATCATGACAGTGCTGCCATATTGCACACGGCTGACTCCAAGGCAAACTGTGCCTGTACGAGTATCACGCATGCGCATTATTGTAATCACTGCAGTATTAGTTACAGCTGACTCCCAGTGTGGTGAGAGCACTGCATATTCTTTTCAGTGTTCATGCTGCTCCTAAATGCTGTCCACAGACATATCATCTCTGACCATAGTTTGTCTTTTTCTGCCAGCCCTTGGGATGGGTAAGATTTTTTTAAGAAATAATCCTTGTGCAAACTCTGGGTTTCTACATATTGCCCACTTTTTCACAGCTTCTTTGAATTTTGTGTTCTGCTTTCCTTCTGATATCATTTATATCAACCTGTGATACCAATACTGTTTTGTTAGTATCCACTAGCAGTTCTTTGAAGTTGTCTTTAATATCCTTCATCTCATATCCTGGTAAGCAGCTGATTATTGTTTGTTCATTACTTCCTTCCTCTGCATCTGTATTTTTCAATATTTTAGGAGTTCATCACCTTCCACAGCAATGTCTCTTTTACTATCTATCAACCTTTCTGTCCTTAGCTTTATATTCTCCTCTCGGACTGAGTTTGCACTGTTGATTTGTATGTTTCCCTTAAAGTGATTTTCTATGTTTGCCATAACAAATGAGAGTAGTAACCTGTAGGGGTTGTGATTCAATCTCCTATCAGTCAAACTGCCAAAAAGTGTTGTTTTCCAATAAAAAAAGCTTTTATTTCTGTGCTGTGCTTCTTTTGCATAACCCGTCCCTTTTTTTCTCAGTGTTGCAACCCCAACCTTGACATCGTGCAAGGGAAACAAAGTTTTAAAGAGCAAATTCTTAGTAAGGGTGTATGTCATAAAGAATGAATGTTTGGAGCTTTTAGATGCCTCTGCAGTCATTCAGTTTGCTTTTATTTGTTTCTTTACTTACTTTTTCATAATTTTATTAGTATTTTGTCAACTGTTTGTGATAAAAGAATCCAATGGAATCCTTGTATTATGATGCCAGGACTTTGTTACTGACAAGGCTGCCAGTATATTTCAATGGGAAACTGCAAATCTGTTTCCAAATTTCTATGGAGAAATAACACTTCCTGCTACAAAAATCTTATATATGTAATAGAAATATGTGATTTTTGATAACATGTGAACTTTTGTTGTAATTTAGCGGGTGATATTTTCTTCATAACCAGATTTTACTTGGAGAGAAGAAAAGAGAAACTAATTGTTGTTTTTACAAACATAAAATCACACAGAGGGAGCACAATAATACAAATACATAAAATGCAAAGTTTGTTGATGAAATAAGTATCAATTTCTTTTGAAAAGAATAGAAGAATATATTTAGTTTCTCACTGAAATACATTGGGCTTAGCTGGCAGTTTCTAACATCACAATAACAGATTTCTACTGAACTCTTTTTTTACTAGCAGCGTGAGAAGCAAAGGTGAAAATCCACTTGTTTTACTGCTCTAACAAATATTTTATCATCCAAGTAGAAAGTAATTACTAATACATGGAAATACAATAAAACATGGTTTCTATTTATTAGGAGTGAATACCTGCTCTTTGAGCACTGTTTTGAAACAAAGACCACTGTTGGTTCGTCTTAGTATTCCAGACATCTACACTACTGAAATAGGAGATAGCTATATACTGTACCAATAATACCTCATTATGTAAATTAGTATGCCTTGTTTTGAAAATAATCATATGAGAGTTCTTATTGATGAATCCACTACAGAAATATGAGACTGCACCTCACAGTAAGGAAACTGGAAAACAACTTCTTATTGTACCCACAATGCCCTGCTATGCACATCTACACATCAGGTGCATACACCACCACCAAAACAAGGGACTGCACCTCTGAGTAAAGAACATTTAAGTCAACTG
The DNA here is from genome assembly GCA_016271365.2 of Neoceratodus forsteri. Lineage (NCBI taxonomy): Eukaryota > Metazoa > Chordata > Ceratodontiformes > Ceratodontidae > Neoceratodus > Neoceratodus forsteri. The sequence continues at coordinate 215,751,084 of CM028136.1, forward strand.
TATAATTTACCCAGAATTCATCGTTACTGTATGTAAAATGTGGACAGATCCCTTGCATGACATCATTCTGGGGGTGTGGATACACACAGAAAACTGGAAGGTGGGCAGAAACAAAGTACTGATAAAACATTAAAAAATGACTATGACATATTTTAATGCAAAACAAATTGCAGCTTCAACAGCTGAAGCATGGGTGGTATTGGCATAGTATGTGAAAAAGGAATCTTCAAAATCTCAGAAAATCACTTTAATTATAGGTATCTGAATGGTTTGTCCATTTGTAAATTTTTCCCCTTGTATATTCTCCTCGGATACTGAAATGTTGCTGTTAGCTTCTGCAATCACAGTACAGTACCATCATGTTGGCTGACTCCTCAGCCTGAAGTGTAATAAATCTATTTTGTAAATGTAATAATACACTCGACTGCTCATATCTGCACCTTCTTTTCACACCTCCTTTTACCAGAAACCATTCCTCCCCTTGTAACCCATCGATTTTGTTCCCCAACTCCTCACTTGTTCTTTTTCTCATCTCCCCCAGGCTTTTATGTCTTGTCTTACTTCATTACACTAACTAGTCACTGTTTGCTTTCTTGCAGTAGCGTACTTGTGGTGTGTACAAATTGTTCAAGCTTCCTCATCATGATGTTAAACTCCAGTTGATTTTTCTAAATCTCTAATTTCCTCTTCCAGCTTTTCAATATGGCAACACTTGCTGCATACAGTACATATGCTGTCTCAGGTATTTTTAAGGCATATGTTGAGCATTTTATGCATTGCATATAGTCCTCTTCCTCCCTCATTAAATTCTGCTTTCAATATGGCCTGACCTGATTTATTTCCCAGCTGACACAGCAGACACTCACCAATGCCATGCATAGTACTGCATACACAGACACATACACATACACAGTACTACCTAGATGTGTACACACAGCGCTACTTACATACAGAAGCACTACATACACAGATGCATGCACACAGCACTAGATACAAACACATATGCATACACACACATACACACACTACTGACACACAAACACAGCACCAATGAGACATATGACACTACAAAGATGCAGACAAACCACATTACCTACAGACATAATGCACTACATACATAGATGCATGCACTCAGCACTACATACAAACACATGCACACATTACATACATAAAAACAAAATTTGATGTCAGATAATGTCCAGTTGGCCAATCCAGTCTGCCCATTTCTGTTTACCTACTCTATTACAGCAGACCATGCCCAATCTAAAGATCATTCTCCCTCCCCCTCCTTTACACTATGATTCCCTTGTGCTTATCCCATATTTTCTTGAACCTCATCACTGTTTTTGCCCCACCACCTCTGCTGTAAAACTGCTCCAGGAATCCATGACTCCTTCTGTGAAGAAGGATTTCCTCACATCTGTCCTGAATCCACACCCCCTCCAACTTCTTAGCATGTCCCGTTGTTCTTGAGCACCTTTTCTTTTGGAAAAAACTTCCCTACTGTATCTTATTTACCCCAGTTTGATATTTAAAGGTCTGTATCATACCCCTCTCTCACTCCTCTGTTCCAGGGCATACATATTGAGGTCCTTCAGTCTCTACTCATAGAGTTTTTGATATAGATCCTGAATCATTTTAGTTGCCCTTCTCTGGACCACCTCCATTGTGTGTCCTTCTGGAGATGTGCTTTCCAGAACTGGATACAGTAGGCTAGATAGGGTCTTACCAATGATCTATACAGAGGCAACACCACATTCTGTCTACTGGTGATACCCCTTCCTATGCACCCCAGCATCTCACTAGCTCTCCCTACTTCATTGTCACACTGCCTGGCCAGCTTTAGGTCATCTGATATGATTACTCCCAGGTCTTTTTCCTGCTTAGTGGTTGTCAGTACCACTCCATCCATTTTGTGCTCTGCACCTGGGTTTCTGTGCCCTAAGTGCAATATTTTGCACTTTTTCACACTGAAACTCAGCTGCCTTATCTTGATAACTCCTCTAGTTACCTCAGGTCTCTGCTCATCCTTTCCACCTCCCCAGAGTGTCTATCCTATTGCAGATTTTGGTGTCATTTGCAAAGAGGAAGACCGCAGACCTTCCCTGACAGTTCCTTTGCAATGTCACCTATAAAGACACTAAACAGGAATGGTCCCAACACTGATTCCTAAAGCACTCCACTGTTCAAGTCAGAATACCACCACATTCATGAGAATAAACATTTTGCTTTTTCAAGTTTTTATTGAAATTCACCACTCAGCATGAAATTCCCCCATCACTGCACAATATTTCACCCAGTACGCTGGGCTTCCTCAGGGAAGTGAATCTGTTTTTAATAATGGGTATGCATTTAAAACATTTTTTCTGTCTCACATCATATTTTCTTTATTGTGCCCCTTCTCAGATTCAGACCTTTCTCAGCATCATTTCTGGCTACATTTCTTATCCAAAATACCACCTTTGGACCCACCCCTAAGCTGCCCAGCTTGCTTACTTCTATGTGGAACAGTGTCAAAAGCCTTACTGAAATCTAGGTAGGCCACTTCCACCAATCCACCCTGATTGAAATCCTTTGTCATCCAGTCAAAGAAATCTATCAGATTTGTTTGACATGACCTCCCCCCATGAATCCATGCAGTCTCGGGTCTTGCAACCCATTGGATTTGAGTTATTCTGCAATGCTTTCCTTCAGTAGTGATTTCATTAGCTTTCCCAACACTGATGTCAGGAGGACTGGTCTACAATTGCCACCCTTCTCCCTGTTACCACGTTTGTGTAGTGGGGTTACATCCACCTCCTCCAGTCCTCCTGAGCCACCCCTGTTTCCAGTGAGCTGTTAAATACAACCGTCAGAATTGTAGCCAGTATTTCGCTGAGCTCCCTCAATACCCTTGGATGTACACATCTTGTCCCATTGCTTTGTCCACCTTCGGATAAATAAGTCCCTTCAGGTCTCTCACCTCCAAAAAAGAACTAGTGTCCACCTTCCTCCCTCCAAAGCTTTTGTTATTTTTTTGTGGCTCCTCCCCTTCTGTTTCCTCTATGAACACTGAACAAAATTATTTGTTCTGGATGCCTGCCTTTTTCTGGTCCTTCTCTGGACAGTTCTCCCTCCCTTTTTAACTTTATAATCCCAACCCGGTCTTCCTCTTTTCACTTACATACCTAAAAAAATGCATTTTCCCCTTTCGTTACCTCCTGGGCTATTCTCCCTTTAGTCTGTGCCTCTGCACTCCTCACTGTTTTCCCTGCTTCCCTATGTTTCCCCGATACACTTCCCTATCCTTCTCCCTCTGTGTCTCCTTATAGATACTGAATGCTACCCTTTTAATCTGTACCTTTTATCAGGTCATCCCGAAGGCATTCACCCATCTTTTAAAATCTGCTCTGCTGAAGTCCAGGACCCTCGCACTTGTGTGTTTTGATTCTGCAGCTATATTGAACCACTTCATACGGTGGTTGCTGGTCCCCATGTGGCCTCCAGCCTTGATGTAGGCAACACTGTCCCTGTTAGTGAGTACAAGGTCCAGCACTGCCGCATCACGAGTGGGTTCACTGATTAGTTTCCTGAGGAATACCCCTTCAGAGAGTCCAGAAAGTCCCTGCTTCTAGCTGAAGCCACTTCTGGGAGGCTGCAGTCTACACCTGGCAGGTTGCCTCCCCCTTTTCTGCTATCTTGCTAGTGACTTCCACCAGTACCTTATCTAATTCCTCCCCCTGTGCTGGAGGTCTGTAGATCACTTCAGTGAGAATAGTGACTTTTTCCAGTCTCTGAGGTGATCCACAGTACTTCTGCCTCCCCCTGTATTCCCTGTATCTCCATCGCTTTTATGCTTTCAATGAATAAAGCACTACACCCCCTCCTTTCCTTCCCACCCAGTCCTTCCTGAACAGAGTATAGCCAGCTGTGTCCATGTCCCAGTCATTGTTTTCAGTGCACCATGACTCTGTAATGGCCCCAATATCCAGGTCAGCCTCAGCCATGATGGTCTTTAGGTTCAGAATCTTATTTTCTAGACTTCTAGCATCCGCACACATGATCTTCCATATTTTGTTTCCACTCTGCTTGCTGCCCCCCATTTTTCCATTTTGCCATCCCTCCTCACCCCCTCTTTTTAATGCTCCTGTTACTTTCTGCCTTTATTGATATCATTCTGCTTCCTTTATTAATTTGTACCCTAGGGGATTCATCTCCCTTCAGGTTTTCCTTATGCTCTATGTCAGCCTGTGGGGGGGCAGAATCTGACTCCCCAATTTCTTCCACCATCCTCCTTGGCTTGTTTAAATGTGCATTAAAGTACTACTTAAACTGTCCACTGAGGCCAGCAGTTCCCCTTCCTGATAGATGCCGGCCATCACTCCTGCATAGGCCCTTATCCTTCCAGCTGGGTCCACAGTCCCCTAAGTAATTGAACCCTTCCTCCCTGCACCATTCCTTCAGCCATGAGTTGAAGCTCCTGGTAAGGATATCCCTTTCCTCTCCCTGTCATAGATAGGCAGCACCTCAGCAAAAGCCCCTGAGTGACTTGCCTTTGTCAGACCCCTCTCCAGCTCCCTAATACCCCCCGCACTATCCCAGCACTGCCCCTAGCCATGTCACTAGTCCCCAAGTAGACAATGACATCCCACTCTCCCTCATGTCCTGCTGCACTAGTGATCCTCAGGATCCTCTTTCCATCCCTTTGGGCTGTGGTGCCAGGTAAGCACTTAACCTGCTTCTCCCTCCCTTTCCTATTCCCAAATCTATTGCCCTCACAATTGAGTCCCCCACAAGAAGTTGCTTACTCCTTCTCTGGGGTCCTCTACCACCCTGCTTGGGGTCTCCACTATGGTGTGCCCCTACGTCCTCCCTGTTCAATACCTCAGGTATATCTTTCTGGCAGTCCCATCCCACCAGAGCAGCATAGGAATTATGTAGTAGTACTGGTTGGGGAATGTGCCTTTGTCCCACCAGCAGACAGACAGACACACGCAGACACCCATGCATGTGCACATGCACACACACACACACGCACGCACACACTACAAACACATACAACTATACTACACTACATGTACAGATGCAGACAAACAGTACTACATACAGACTTGCATAGCACTACTTACACAGATGACACACAGCACCACATGCAGATACATACATACAGTGCTATGTACAGAAGCACACAACACTACATACACAGATGCAATGGGCTACATACACAGACGTGCACATAGCAGTACATACAGGCACAAGCACAGCACTACATACACAGATGCACAAACACAGCACTTCATACACAAGCACATACACGTAGCACTACAGACAGACACACAGCACTACAGAACTGCACACATGCAACAGTACACAGAGAAACACACATATAGCACTGCATAGATGGTCACTCACACACAGCACTATGCAGCTACACACATGCAACAGTACACAGAGAAACCGGCATTTAGCACTGAATAGATGGTCTCACACACGGCACTCCAAAGGGAAAAAAATTGTTAGTAGAAAAGGATCATTTGACCCACCCAGTCTGCCTAGTTGTTCCCTGCCTGTTCTGCCCAGTTAGATCCTATCTGGTCTCTGATGACCCTCCCCTCCTTTTATTTACCAATATTTCCCTATGCCTATCCCATACATTTTTGACACCCCCCCCCACTGTTTTTGTCCCACTGCCTCTGGTGGTAGGCTGTTCCAGGTGTCCATCACTCTTTCAGTAAAGTAGTAGTTGCTCACATCACTCCAAAATCCCCCCTTCTAGCCTTGTTGTATGCTGCCTTGTTCTATTGCACTTCTTCATTTGAAACAGGCTCCCAGTCAGTACTGTTTTCACTCCTGTGAGGCCCTTGTAGGTCTCTAGCATGTCCCTTCTCTCCTACAGGGTATACATGTTTATGTCCCTCAGTCTCTCCTTTGTATGCTTTCTCATGCAATCCATTTACCATTTTAGTTGCCCTCCTTTGGACTGCCTCTACCCTGTCTATGTGTTTTCTGAGATGTAGTCTCCAGAACTGTACACAGTATTCCAGGTGCACTCTCACCAAAGATCTATACATTGGTAATATCACCTCTCTCCTTCTGCTTGTGATACCTCTTCTTGTGCACTCCAGCATCCCACTGACCCTGCCCACTGCCTTAGTACACTGCCCTGAGACCTTAATGTGATCAGAAAATATTATCCTACAATTCTTTTCCTGCTTAGTGACTGTCAGTACTCCACCCAAATTTTATACATTTTACACTAAATATAGATGCACATACAGCACTACAAACATATGTTTCTACACCCAGCACTACGTACTGTACACAGACACATATAGAAATACATAGCTACAAACACACACAGTACTATATATGCAGACACACATTACTAGTTAGACACACACAGCATTACATACACAGACTCACAAGCACACCTTTGCATACACAGATACACAGTTCTGCACTTTATACACAGATGCACGTGAACACACACACAAAACACTACATAACAGATGCACACAGACACAGCAGTATATTCACACACACACACACACACACACACTCTTACTTACCATTACATACACAACCAAACAAATGCAATGCTACACAGAGAAGACAAAGAACCTCTGTGTGCAAGCACTGAGGCAGTGGTTACCCCAAAGGGTGTTTGGCTGGGAAGCCAAGTATCAAAGAAATCCAAAATCACACATACCCCCACAATGCAAAGCATCATGGGCTGCATATGCAAATCACCACAGAATATTATGCTGGTTCAACTTTAAGCAGAAATGCATGATGCCGAAAGGCCTCTCACACAGTTTGCAAAGAGTGCCAACAGAAGACATAGACACATGTTTCATCCTACCAGGACTCATCAGTATGCCTCATCTGTTTGACACCCCAGTAAAATGAACCAGCTACCCTAACATGGGAATGGGAGTGTGCTGAAGGAATGCACTAGCAAAAGGGCAGGAAGGAGGGGTGGAGGAACAATGGGGTAAAATCAAAACTGCCATCAGAGGCAACAAGCCATTGTGTGAAGCAAATAAACAAAACAAAACAAAGGAACAAAACACTATGGTTCTCAAAAGAGGTGGTGGGAAGGGTTAGGGAGAAAAAGATCCCATTCAGAAAGCATAAGGAATCACAGAAGGAGCAGGAAAGAGAACTCTATCAGTTAAAGCAGAAGGAAGGGGGAAGGCAGTTAGAATACCAAAAGCCTAAACTGAGTAAAAGATAGGCAACTCAGTTAAGAAGGTGGATAAAACATTTTATAGGTAGATTAGTGAGTGAAGAAAGACCAAAGGAGGGATAGTGAGGCTTAATAAAGGGAAGGGGGGCAGAGGCTCACAGTGAAAAAGCAGAACTACTGAATGAATACTTGTGTTCAGTATTCACAAAAGAAGAGGAGGATGATGTACCTAAACTAAACAATAGAAGCACTCTGGATGGGAGGGGGGGAGTCGATACCAGTCCATTCACAGAAGAAAGGGTCCTAAAAGAACTCCTAAAACTCAAGGTGGACAAGGCAATGGGGCCTGAAGGGAATTCTGAAAGAACTAAGAGGAGAACTAGTGACACCACTGACTACCCTTTTTAACAAATCATGGGAGGATGGTGTGGTACCTGAGGACTGGAGGAAGGGGGATGTGATTCCCCTTCACAAAAATGGGAGTAAGGCAGAGGCAGAAAACTACAGACCTGTTAGTTTGACCTCAGTGGTAGGGAAAATGATGGAATCACTGCTGAAAGAAAGAACTGTTGAGTACCTTGAGGCCAGTGGGGCAGAGGAACCATGGCAGCATGGATTCAGAGCTGGAAGGTCATGTCAGATTAATCTAATAGATTTCTTTGACTGGGTGACCAAAGTAGTAGACCACGGAGGAGCTGTGGACAAGGCCTACCTAGATTTTAGTAAGGCATTTGACATAGTCCCACACAAAAGATTAATAAACAAGTTAGCCAGCCAGGGAGTGGGTCACAGGGTGGTAGTCTGAGTAAAAGATTGGTTGAACAACAGGACGCAGAGGGTAATAGTATACAGAGTCTACTCCAAAGAAAGGGGGGTTACTAGTGGAGTACCGCAGGGTTCACTATTGGGGCCGATCCTCTTTAATGTCTTTATAAGTGGCATTGCAGAGGGACCGGACAGAAAAGTATGTCACTTTGCAAATGACACAAAGATCTGCAACAGGGTTGATACACAATGAGGGTGGAAAGGATGAGAATGGACTTGGCAAAGTTTGAGGAATGGTCAAAAATATGGCAGCTTAGATTCAATGCAAAGAAATTCACCTGGGAAACAAAAACCCAGTGGAAGAGTACACAGTGGTGGGGGGGGTGCTAACAACAACAAAAATGGAAAGGAATCTGTGGGGGTAGTCATATCAGGTGACCTAAAAGTAGGTAAGCAATGTGAGAAGGCAGTAAGGAGGCCTGAGGGGATACTGGGATACATAGGGAGAGACATTACCAGTAGAAAACAGGAAGTTGTCATGTGTCTGTACAGACAGCTGGTGGGACGCCATCTGGAGTACTGCGTGCAGTTCTGGAGACCCCATCTCCACTAGGACATAGACAGGATGGAGGCAGTCCAGAGGAGGGCAACTAAAAGGGTGCAGGGTCTGCACCAGAAACCATACAAAAAGAGACTAAAGAAGCTTAATATGTATACCCTCGAGGAAAGGAGGGAGAGGGTGAACATCATAGAAATTTTCAAGTACTTCAAGGGAATCAACAAAGTCCAAGATGGTAGCATTTTTCAGAAAAAGAGATGTGCAAGAACAAAGGGTCATAGTTTGAAGGGGGGAGACAGCTCTGATGCAACGTAAAGAAGTATTTTTTCATAGAGAGGGTGGTAGATGCATGGAACAGCTTTCCTGAGGAGGTTGTGGGGTCAAAAACAGTGGGGGAATTCAGAGTAGTTCTGAACCTTAAACATTTTTTTATGTATGATGAATATTGGCATGTGCAAACAATTCTGTAATGCTTTATGGTAGCAGGAGTTTTCCTGTTTTGGATGTGATGCTTTTGTAAACAATAAAAATTATTCTATGATAAAAAAAAACTGTGGGGGAATTCAAGAATGCATGGGACAGACATAAGGCAATTATAGTGGGGGAGGGTAGGACGAAGTAGACTGTTGGTTAACTATGATCTGCAGCTTATCCAATAGATAGGGAAATGGGCAGACTGGGTGGGCCAAGTGATCGTTATTTGTTGTCTATGTTTCTATGATTCTAAACACTTCTTCAGCTACAGTTCCACACCACACCTCCAGATCCACGGACTGCATTAGCATCAGCAGACATTGGTCAGATCTGTACATGGTAGTTCGCCATAGCCAACAAATGCTATCCAATAGTTATCTCAAAAGTTCCAATCACTAAAGGTCTTCTATCCAATATGACTGCAACATAGCTCTGATCTTCTGGAGAGATGTTTCCATAGGCTGCTTCTTACACATAGGAAAGGCTTTAGACCACTTATCATTTTGTAATAGTAGCTTTTTGCTGGCCTCAGCTGTTTCCATAGGCTTCTCTGATGCCAACAACTTTTGGCTACCCAATTCCTAAAAGGCTGCCTCTGGATCATCAAAGACTTTAGACCCATCCATGAAGTGTACTTGCAAACGGACAGGGTACAGTGTTGAAAACATGATTTTATGAGCTCGCAAAATTTGCAGGAGAGGGGCATAGGCTCTTCTCATTTCCTGTTCTGCTGTGGAATAATCGTTGTCAAATGAGATGCTCTCCCCTTTATACATTATAGGATCACTTATTCAAGCTCTGAGGAAAACCTCCTGCTTGACTGCAAAATTGAAGAATCTGATGACCACCGAGTGCGGTCTCTGACCGGGGGAGGAAGGCTTTGGCATGAGTGACCTGTGCAGTCTTTCGATTGGCAGTGGCAGTAAATCTTGGAGATCTAACACCGATGACAAAAATATATGTAAGTACTGCACCATGCCTTTAGTGCCCTCTTCTCCCTCTGGTAGCACATAAATTTGGATGTTACTGCATCTTGAGTGGTTCCCAAGATCTTTGCACCGCTTGTTGAGGTGTTGACAGTCAATTAAGAGTCGGCCTAAGACCCCTTCTACTCTAGCAATGCGAGAGTCGGAGTCGGATATTTTTCTCATCAGCTCCGACACTGAGTCTTCGAGCGATTTTACAGAAGATTTAAACTCTGTATTGACAATCCAGGTTTCCACCCTAAAATCCTTAAGTTCTTGCAAGTTCATTAAAATATTTGGGTTAGAGCTCTGATGCACTTGAGAACTGATCTCTGCCATAGCTGGCTGCAGTTGCTCTACCTGTAGCGAAGCCATTGTTAGATCTTCGGAACTGACTGAAATGGTAGGTGATGACACTTTTTTCATTTTGCCAATAAATAGTTAATATGCTTCTGAGACAAGCGTACAGAAAAAAGGTGCTGTTACCAAAATGCTGAGGCAAAAAGAGTAACTCAGTACAGAGCTAGAAGATTAGGCTGCCATAATCATTGAAGCTGGAACCGGAAATCAAGGCTCATTACCCCAACGTGTCTGAGGGGTATACAGTGGTAGCGTAAGTGCAATGGAAGCACAGTTATATAACTGGCTGCCATATGGATGGGCCGGTCCATCTTAGCCAAAGCATTGCTCTGTCTGGGGTTTGGCTCCTCTGTCATCATACTGTAATTTAAAATTTTAGTAAATCAGCATCCCTGTATCTTTAAACTCTGATATGCCTTTGTTTCTTTATCATGATACCACACAGTATGGTTACTCATACACTTCAGATTCCAGTGTCTGCAAGGGGAGACACTTGAGGGCCATGTGCCCATTGTGCATGGTCACCCACTGTCTCCCCACCTGCCCTAACCCAAGTAAAGGTTAGATGAATTACAATCCCACACATCCATTTGTCCTTAGCCATGGCCATCAGCTGACCCATGTAGACCTCCTTTCCCAAAGGGTCAGTCTGATGGTATAACTGTTTGGGGGCCTTGTTCCTAGTGTCCCTTCCTGTACTCTGGAGATGACTCTCCTACGTTGTCTGGTAGCTTGCTTTTCTGCCACAACTTTTCTTATCATGTTTAAGTGCTCTGACACCACACGGGCCTCTCTCTGAGACATCACTCTGCATAGTCTCCCTTGATGTTATCAGGATAATCCACCACCAGTCAGTCACCCATTGAGTTATTTCCCTTGAGGGGAAATCACCTGGGACTCCTGTGCCCTCTTGGTGGTCCCACTACATACTCTTCAGATATAGATGATCTGCACAGAGAAATGGTCCACAGATCCCCAGTTTGAAGGATCTGTCCCAGAACCTGGAGCTCCTTCCTTAGCAGCCTGTGAGGTTCCATATAATGCAATCCTCTGATGCCCTTGAACTGTCAATGTATCCCAGATCTCAGCTTCCATTAAGGTATACTCCAAGATCCTTGTAGAACTGCCCCCCAACCCATGGGTATCGCAAGGGCTCCCGTCTTATCAACACTACCAGACTACTTTCCCTATCCTATTTACTCAGGGGTTATGCCAAAGTGTCTTTCCCCATTGGAAATGTCTAGGTGAACAACCATCTCCCTCAACTGTTAGGAGGGATTGTTATACTCTTCCCCCACCCCAGTAAAATAATTTCCATAATCAGAAATGGCAGGGTTGTGCAGTTGTATTCACCCAAAACACTAGGATAAGGGGTTAGCACTATACCACACTTCACCCAATGGCCAGCACTGGCATCTGTGATGCTGCCATTCCCAAAGAAAAATCCACCCAAAATAAGTCAAATTAAATTACACAATGGGCAAGAAAATGCTGCTTCCTAATTGGCTGGCTGACATGATTTACATGTTGTAAATTGTGCTATCACATCATGGTAAAAGTGCCAGCCATTCAGGGCACCAGACTTCTAAGCTACCGGACACCATATTGTTTTCCACCCAGTAAGCTGGACATGAGAAAAAAAAAAAGAAAACACTTCTTTCTTTTGCTTTCCACATTGTGTAATAGTATTATACCACTACTGGGTATGGGTAATGGCAAGATTTACCCACTTCTGGTGTGGTTTCCTCACTCAGCTGCACCTCGTGAGCAAACTACACCACACGTGTATAAATCCTGCCATCACCAACACTCAGTCGTGATATATCCCTTAAATAACTCACCTATCCTTTTACTGTGCTATCCCCTCATGCTAGTGGCTTGCCCCTACTTCTTCCATGTTGCAGCCACCACCAATAAAACTCAAAGACCTGCAGCAAAGTAATACCCCTAAATTGCCATGCAGCCAGGGCTCTACCTCCTCTATGTCTCCACAAGGCATCCTGGAGGACCACCACAGATTCCTTTAGTGGTCTAGCCATTGGTGGTGGAATGGTTTGAAAAGTGTAGGGCCAAGGATGTAAGGTATAAATTTTTCACCCCCCACCCATATGTCTACACAGAGAATATTTTTTTCATCATCCAAATTTGTAACCTGTGGGTGCCCCACCACCACCAAAGATTTACAGCAACTTCCAATGCCTAGTTCCTTGATACCCACCTGAAAGCCTGGATCTTCCCTTTCATTTTTAAAGTTTAACCACTGTGTCTTAACTCAGCAGACCATGAACCCAGCCCACCACATCAACCCTACGCAAGCTTTCACTTTTCAGAATCCTGCTTATACCCTGCAAGCAGCAAATCGAGTGATTAGAAAGTAACATTGCTTACCTTACATGCTGCATTTTCAAGGCACAGTTCTTCAGTTCCATGTCATAGTAGCGATCGCTATTATAGTGTGTGTATATCACCAAAAAGCATATCGGCGATATATAATTCTCAGCTACCCCACTTCTGGGAATACTTACTGTTTTTGAGGGGGGGCTTTGCCACAACACCCCCCTACTTTTAGATTATCAACTCCAGGGGGGTGCATGTCAAGAAGGGGGCAAAACTCAATCCATGAAAGAAAAAAAAAAACAACAGCTGCAAGCAGCGGGTCAAATATTCTCCCCCGGTCTGACCCGAACACAGTGCCTACTGCACCATAGCCAGCCACACTCACCACCACACCACAGGTCTGGCTCAGCTGCAGCAGGCTCTTCATACCTAAACCCTCCTTCCTAGCCCTCCCTTCCACCTTCCTATCCATCCCCTTCTGGTCGCTGTCCTCGCTGTACCATCGTTACCCTTGCAGAGTAGCGCATGATGATTGTGCTAAAAATGAGTTGCTGTTTTGCAGTCACTCATTTTTAATTGCTGTCATCACTGGATACCAAATTCCTCCAAGTAACAAATCAACATGATTGCAAAAACTGATAAGGTCAAGCCCTATTACTTGTTAAAATGGTAGGATCGTGGCCATATTGTCCCCCTGTTACGACACCTATGGGTCCAGTATACTCTGCATCTCCTAAACCTTGTGGAGGGTGGGTTGACACAGTCCAGGGTTGCCCACTCCAGCATGTGCCATGTTGCTCTTGGGGTCCAAAACTCTCTTCTGACCCTCTGAGCAGACTGGAATGGCCAAGAGGTCCTTTTTCACTGACAAATGTATTTTTTCCATATAGGTTTTTACAACCCCTGAGGCTGTCAGGTGGCTCTGGTCCCTCCCTCAGAGGTACTCAGTCTCCAGCCACACCGTTCCCCGACCCAACACCCCCTAATTCTCCCACATGTTCTCCTCCCCCATGGCAGGGCTGGGATGAAGGGGCGCCAGCTTTACCCTCACCCCCGGAAAGAAATACTGACATCGGGGGCTAGCACGGCCAAGATGGAGCCTGGTATCTCCTTTTTCTACAATCCCCACTGACGTAAGGATGCCTTTCTGACCCATACCACCCTCCAGCCACTGCCAGAGGGCAGTAAGCAAGCAGGATGACAAATCTCCCTCCTCCGAGAGGGGAGAGTGGTCCTTTGGATGCTCAATCCTCTCTCACCCCTGCAGACCCCCAGCGGACCGGGCTTATTCCCTAATCTAGGTCGCTGGCATGGCACGAGGTGTAGTGACCAGTGCCTCAACCTCCAGCGCCAACAGGCCGGCTAATTCACTGACAAATGTTATGTTTCTATGACCCACTTTCCTGAGGTTACTACCTACCTGGGCACAAGTTTATATTATCCACTTGCCCAGAACCCATATTTAACCTGTTTAAGGTTGTCTCCTGCCCCTTCCAAAAGGAGAGAGAGAGAAAGAGAGAGAGTGACAGAGAGAGAGATAGAGTGTCATGGTGCAAATGCTTAAAATAATAATTTCCCTCTAATGCACACCACAAACATAATTTACAACATAGCAGTGACATGTGCTTGCTTGAAACAGTTGCTTCACTTGCATACTGTGCATAATACTAAAGTTCTTCATGCCTTATAAATATAATGTCCCAGGGATACCTACTCCAAATGGCTCTGCACAGGGATGCCACCAATCCCCTGAGTCAGCATTCTTTTCCAATGTCCTTCTCTGGTCATAGCTTCCTGCTGGCCTCCACCTTTCTCAAGCCTGCATATCTGGAGAGAAAAGAATAGAACAGTATGCACATATTTAAATCACAAGCAAGTCACACCATGCATGTGTAAATGACAAACTGTCCTACAGTGTTCCAAAAAAGTCTTTTTAGCATAACACAATAATTGAGCATACACGGCAATAAACTGCTCAATGGAACTTTGTGTATAACGTCTATAATCCTGATTATGTTCACATACTGTATGTTTGGGAGATCAGTAGTTCTAAGGATGAGGCTTTACTATGTTCTTCTCATCCTACCAGTATTTGATTTGCTTTTGGCTTGTGGACCCAACGGAATGTGGTGCACCATGCTGTGCATCCAAATGCTGTGCCCCAGATGCCGCCAATTACATATGAACATATGAATTTGCCAGCAGAAATAGGCCACCTGGTCTATCAAGTCTGTTCAAGTGTGCAGCTAGCACCCTCACCTTGCAGCTGCCCCATCCCTTCCCCATCCCAATTACCCCCTCTCACCTTTTCCCACCCCCTTTTGAAACTACTCACCGTCTTACTGGCTACCACCTCCTCTGGTAGAGCATTTCATTCTGCTATGACCCTCTCAGTGAAAAAGTGTCTCCTCATTTCCATCCTAAATCTTCCCCCCATCCAATCTAAGACCATGCCCTCTCATGTCCCTCTCCCTCCTCAGTCTGAGTATCCGTTCAGTGCCTGACTTGTTTATCCTCTTTACGTACTTAAAGGTCTCAGTCATATCCCCCCGGTCCCTTTTCTCCTCCAAGGAGTACATGTTCAACTCTCTCAGCCTCTCCTTGTATGGTCTGTCCTCCAATACCTGGATCATCCTTGTTGCCCTGTGTTGTACCCCATAACAGCGGTCAGCATGGGACTAGAGCACATATGTTTATACCCTGCCCATGCCCTATTGGTGTTGAGTAGGTGGCACTATATTCACTGTCTGACTCTTCTAATGGAATAAGACAATCTCCCCAGGGAAAAGAAATGAGACTTTGTTCCTGCATCTCATCCTCAGAATCACTGTTGGTGTCCTAGGGCACTAATTTGAGTCCTGAAGCAGAACAGAGGTGGTCCTCTCCTACCTGCAATAAGCAGCAAACATGTATGGTGTACTGGGGAGGGATTTTGTGATTGACATTGCCCCACTCCATGTCCTGAAGGTGAGTGTTCAGTGGGTCCAGTGTCCATTTCCACTACAGCAGCCACTGTTGGTGCAGTACATGGAGGGTCTAAAAGCACCATGTCTTAACTCCTCTCCATGTTGTATTCCTCTTCCTGATTTACAGTATGGTGTCACTAAGCCACTG
The DNA here is from genome assembly GCA_016271365.2 of Neoceratodus forsteri. Lineage (NCBI taxonomy): Eukaryota > Metazoa > Chordata > Ceratodontiformes > Ceratodontidae > Neoceratodus > Neoceratodus forsteri. Next base: position 215,766,826 of record CM028136.1, read on the forward strand.
GTGCTATACTGAAAATTGTTCTTGGTATCCTCACCCAACCTCTTACACTGCTTCATCAGATAAACACCTGTGACAGCCCTGATTGCACAGATGGCATGTGTCACAGACTGTAAAAAATGATTTTTTTTTTAGTTTGTATGTTCTTTTGTTATGATCTAGCAACAGCAAAGTCAGTGATACAAAACTCAGCAAGAGTTAACTAGTGGAATAAATCTCATTGCAAAAACCTACCTTATGTCACTAAACGTACCCTTTTGATTTCACTGGAAATTGCTCCTCAAGTATAATCTGCTAATGCCTTCTTTAATTCTCTCCTTTCCCCATGAGGAAGCATGTGAGGCAAAAGCTTTGCACATGAATCTTTACTGACGCTGCCTGACATTTAAATCAAAAAGTAATATGTATTCATTTTAATCCCCTTCATCCTGTGCGAGCTTGTGTATCTTGCAGGAAAAAAAAAACAGCAAGTTCTCCCTAGAGTTCAGTATATTTTTAATTATCCAGCTGACTTAAACAAATGGTGACTGATCTGTATGAGATAAAAACTTAGAATCCATGATTAAGCAGGGAAGTTGGAAGAAATAGCATCCTGCCAAGGGAAAGATAATAAAGATTGACCAACCTTTTCCCATTTAATTCAAACCTGAAAATGTGTGAAAAGATTCAGGATTTCAAAAAAGATAATAAGCGCAACGTAAACATTGATATTGTATCTATCTATCTATCTATCTATCTATCTATCTATCTATCTATCTATCCATCCATCCATATAGAGAAAATATATGATGGTTATGTGTGGTATACAAGGAAATATACCCACTGAGGGGTGTTATTTGGATAATAAGGCCACAAGCCTGAAGGGTGAGTGGCTTTATTATCTAATTATTATGCCACACATGCCCATTATATGTTGTATATAATACATGGCAAGTTTTAGTTGCTTTTACCTGCTGAGCTGTGGTTGGGGCCATTTCAATGTTTGCTTTGTTACTACATGCACCTGTATGTTTCCGTGATGTACTGGCATTTTAATAAGGGCCTCTGCTTTGGCCCATTCTTGTTACCATAGGGCAGGGTTCTCCAATAAAACAGGGAGTGTCCGGGCTGGGAGTCCTTTAGGTCATTGGTGGGGTCATGGACTGCGGCATTGTGGCATTTTGGCAGCAGTGTAGAGCAGCATCAGAGGTCAGGGAGGATGGTTTATGGTCAAGGAGCGGGGGAGTGGCATGTATTGTCAAGCTTGTGGAGCTAGTGGAGTAAGTGGCTTGGCAGCAGCAGCATGAAAGAGAGCTGGACCTTTGAGAGAAAGGTGGCTGGTAAGTGTGTGGATGGGAATGTTCTTATGTGTTCCCTGCAGCTGGCATCACATTTTTTTTTAATGTGGACAGCTGGGGGGGTGAGGGAGAGAGAGGCAGCAAGGTGATGGTAAGGCAGTAAACAGTACTGGCTCTAGCTGGCTCAGGCCCAGTGGAAACCTCCTTTCAAGGGCTCCATATCAGAAGTCAGTGAGCCCCCAAGGAGTATCCTTATCTCTACTGTGGCCTCCCTATCTTCATTTTCAGCTAATTTTGTGCCATTTTTTCACTTTCTTTAAAGCAGAATGTAATCTCTAAGCAATGAGTAGATGCACACATCAGTGCTAAATTCTGGAAACATTTGAACAGAGACACATAGTAGCAGGAAGAAAACAGGTCAACTGGACAGTTGAGGCATTTTGGGGACTCCTCTCCTTCTGGAGCCCTCTGCATGCTGTTGGGGCCCTCTGCGAATGCAGTTTTCACTAAGCTAAGGCTGAATCTGGGTAGGACAAGCTTTAAGGGGGGAAGAAGACAGCCTTCAGAAAATACAGTATAAATCCAGCTATGGGTGAGGGTGGAGCATCTAAGCAAGGTGAAGGAGGCTAGCAAGGCAGTAAGGAGGGCAAAGTCTGATGTGGAGCCTAGAATAATGAGAGAAAGTGTGATAAAATCTTCTTTCACTTCATACATGAAAAATGCAAAATGAAAGCGGGAATAGTAAGACCGAAGGAGGGGGAAGTCAGAAGAAATAGTATCCTGCCAAGTGAAAGATAATAAAGATTGACCTGCCTTTTCCCATGTAAATCAAACCTGAAAATGTTTTAGTTGCTTTTACCTGCTGAGCTGTGGTTGGGGCCATTTCAATGTTTGCTTTGTTACTACATGCACCTGTATGTTTCCGTGATGTACTGGCATTTTAGTAAGGGCCTCTGCTTTGGCCCATTCTTGTTACCATAGGGCCGGGTTCTCCAATAAAACAGGGAGTGTCCGGGCTGGGAGTCCTTTAGGTCATTGGTGGGGTCATGGACTGTGGCATTGTGGCATTTTGGCAGCAGTGTAGAGCAGCATCAGAGGTCAGGGAGGATGGTTTATGGTCAAGGAGCGGGGGAGTGGCATGTATTGTCAAGCTTGTGGAGCTAGTGGAGTAAGTGGCTTGGCAGCAGCAGCATGAAAGAGAGCTGGACCTTCGAGAGAAAATGTAAATCAAACCTGAAAATGTGTGAAAAGATTCAGAATTCCAAACAGATGATAAGCACAGCATAAACATTCATATTGTATGTAAGGATATATCTTTCTATTTATTTTTTGTATCTATCTATGTATCTATCTATCTATCTATCTATCTATCTATCTGTCTGTCTGTCTGTCTGTCTGTCTGTCTGTCTGTCTGTCTATCTGTCTATATAGAGAGATAATATATGATGGGTATGTGTGGTATACAAGGAAATATACACACTGAAGGGAGTTCATTAATAAGATCATAAGCCTGAAAGGCGTGTGGCTTTATTATATAATTATTATGCCACACATACCCATTATATATTGTATATAATACATGGCAGGTTTTAGTTGATTTTACCCGCTGTGTGGATCCAGATTGGTGAGCTGTGGTTGGGACCATTTCTGGGTTTGCTTTGATACTACATGCCCCTGTGTGTTTCCTTGAAGTACTGACATTTTGATGAGGACCTCTCCATTGGCCCATTCTTGTTTCCATAGAGCAGGATTTCTCAGATACAAGATGGAGTGTTCGGTCCAGGGTCCTTTACGTCAATAGTGGGGTCATGGATTGCAGCAGTGTGGCATGTTGGTAGTGGTGTAGAGCAGCATCAGAGGTCAGGGAGGATAGTTAGTGGTCAAGTAGTGGGGGAGTGGAGTGTATTATCAGGCTTGTGGAGCTAGTGAAGTAAGTGGCTTGGCAGCAGCAGCATGCAAGAGAACTGAACCTTTGAGAGACAGGTGGCTGGTAAGTGTGTGGGTGGGGATGTTCTTATTAGTGGTGGGCGAAGTGGGCTCAATCCGCTCCGCGAAGCATTTCGAAGAGCACGGCGGATTAGCGGTGCCCAATCGGCAGTACTTCAAGTTATAATGAGGAACGCAAAGTGCACTGGGAACAGCGATTTCGTATTACTCTGCCTCCATTGGTCACTACTCTTTCAATTTTTAAGGTGAAGTGCATTGCTGGCAGTTCACTTCACCTCACTTTGCCTTGTTTTTGAGCTCCGATGGCTGATTTTGCAGTGATTCATGGGAGTTCATCTCACATGGGCTCTATATTGATCTGCACAGCCTCAGTTTGGGGTAGTATGAGTAGGAAGGAGTAGGAGACGATGTGCTCTGATAGCTGTTTGTAGGAATCTTTTAAAAAGCTGTTCAAAAAGCATTTTAGCTTTTTTTGGGGGGATCCAACTGTAGTTCATCAATTGTACGAAACCCTCCTGTGCTCACATCATCGAGCGATTTTGTTTGTGTGTGGATTTTGACTGTTAATTTACAACATTGAGTGTGTGCGGTGAAAGACAGTGAAGTGTGCTGTGTGGGGGAGGGGCGTATCTGTGTGTAGATAGGTAGACTTAAGTTGGAGAACTAGTGATTTCTTTGTGTTTTGATTATATTTTTGTTATATAACTGACTGTGTTACTGTACACATTGTAAAATTGTCAGTAATAGTACAAATTTTCTTGCTGTTTGTTGTGTGAATGTGGTGCAGCATTTCATAAGGTCAGGTTGTTTAAATTACAAATTTACATTACGTGGCAGTACACTGAACTTTTGCATTTGCATTGCATTCCTCATTCAGCATTGTACACAAAGGGTTCTGTGTTGTGTGTGCAGTGTTGCGTGCATCAAATATAGTACACCTTTTAAAATTTGTGACACAGACTAGTGTAAGTGCAACTAAGTGCAGCAGTGTGAACCTGCTATCCACTGCAGCTGCCTGATTTTGTACTGCGATCGTGTTCTCTGTTCTTAGTTTTGCTGCTTGTAGTGCCATAAAAATCAGCACTGTCTGTATTTAGTGCTTCCCCCAACCCCACGTTGAAAAGGTATTTTTTACCAGACTGGATTGTTTTTGTGACCCCATCAGCACCACTGGTTATTGAAGTTGTTTTAATTCCGTGACAGTGTCACAGCACAGTAGTCTCTTATCTGTTGCTGAAGCCACAGTTGTTTATTTTGCTTCACATCCAGCCAGCATCCTTCCAGTCAGAAAGTGAACATATCAAAATTTGAATTTGGTAATAATATTTGTGGTTGATCCCCCAAAATGCCTGCAAAGAGACGAGCAAGTAAAGCTGTTTCTGGCCATGGCAATGTTGGCAGTAAGAGGGTCTGTGAGCGTGGTAGTATTACGAGGCTGGAGAAGTGCATTGCTGATGTGAGGAAAGATATTTCTCCTGCAATGTTTTTTTTACAGCCCAATCAGTAGCTTCACTGATAGTTGGAGAAGATGATGGAGGAGGTGATGTTTTCCCAGCCAGTGGTGTTAGTGTTACTGGTGTTAGTGGTGGTGGAGGTAGTATAGCATTGTTGCGTCAAGTTCTAATTCCGAGCATTGTACCATATCCAAACATATTGAGGATGAAGCAGTGCAAGTGAGTGACAGTGTAGATGATGTCATACTTCACAGTAACATCCCATTAACTGAACCTGATTCTGATGATTATGTCAACGATAGCATAGAATGTGATATTCCGTCCACCGTGGCACTTAACATCAAGCATTTACCATGCAGTGATTCACAGTGTGGTGAAAAAAAATCAGGTGATGGTGGTGTAGATGCTGATGATGAATGTGATGATGCTGATGATGATGATGTTGCTGTTGTTGCAACATGCAGTCCACATGTTTGCATCCAAGCAGAAGATGTGGATGTGTGTGACTGTGACGTTGATGAATATGATGATGACGTAATTGACCCCAGTTGGGAACTGGAGAAAAAGAAATTAAAAGTGGCTGTGTCTGAATCTGTTTGCAGGAATCCCCCCATAAAAAACTTGTGATTTACCGGTTTTAGTTGATGATGATGATGATGATGATGATGATGATGATGATGATGATGATAATGATGACCCAGTAATCAATATGATAGGTAGTCGTGGTGGTCAGTTGCAGACCAGGTGTGCAGTGCCAGAAACATCATGTGCCCCCCCCCACTTCAGTGCTTAAAATAACATACTTGAATAAGCCGCATCATCATGGACATGTTAAAAGCTGAGCATCACACTCCCTTGTTTGGGATTTTTTTGTTCAAGATGCAAATGATGATTCAGTTGCAATCTGCCAGGTTTGCCATGTGCGTGTAAGTCGAGGTAAAAAGGGGAGCCATCTTGGGACAGGAGGACAGCATACACACCTTAAGAATAGGCACTTGACTCTGTGGACCCAGCACAAGCTGGCAGCTAATACCAGACTGGGGCATTCACCTATATCACCGGCGGCAACCATAGCCAGCATGTTATCCCCTTCCATGACTGTTAAGCCCAGTAGGACATTAAACTTGTGCAGTAGTGCGGTAATAAGAGCAGAGGATTACTACAGGCATGATGAGGTGGAGGACCATAATGACTTTGAAATGTTGTCCAGTGCTGGTGAGAGTAGCAGTTTTTGTGGTGGTGGTGGTGGTGGTGAATGCAGTATGTATAGTGCAAGTGGTACATCAACCCCGGTTGGCAAATCTGGAAAAATAACATCATTTCTGGGTTTGTCATCATCACCTGTGCAACCGTCTTCATCAAATGTCCACACTGCTCCCCCTGCCAATGGCATTCATCACAGAGCACAACCATTTGTGACCAACAACACACCCCATGTAAAACGTTTAAGTCAGCCCACGTTACAGAGTGTTTTTGAGCATAAGCTCAAGTACCCCCCAATCATACAGTGTCACGTGAACTTAATGCTGCTGTAGCGGAAATGCTGGCAATCAATCTTTTGCCCTTCTCCTTTGTGGAAAATTCTGGGTTCTGGCGGTTTGCTGCCTGTGCCTGTCCAAAATGGAAAGTCCCATCCAGGACATACTTTTCTACCCGTGCTGTTCCCGAGTTGTTCACCACTGTCTCAGACTCAGTAAGACATGCCCTTCAACATTCCTCCTCTCCATTTAAGTATGCATATGTGGACAAGTGGCAAAATAGCGGGGAGTTCATATCTGTGTATAAGTGCACACTGGGTGCAGGTGCCGGGGGTTGTTTGTGATGCTGGTACTGTGGATAATCAGTGCAGGAAGGTGGACTGTCACGATAGCAATCTTCCTGGAATTCGCCAGCATGCAAAAATTGCTATGTGCAGTGTGACCTGTTCACACACTGGTGAGAACATGTTGGACATGGTAATGACTGGAATTGACAGATGGCTACACCTTCTGTCCCTGAGAGCTGGGTTCATAGCAAGTGACAATGGGTCAAATGTGGTGAAATGCATCATGAATGGTGAATTTTTTCATGTTCCATGAATGGCCCACTGTTTAAATCTTGTGGTTCAGGAGTTTCTGCAGCACCCAGACATAAAGGAAATGCTGACCAATGCACGACATATCTGCTCTCACTTTTCAAGATCTGGAAAGGCCTGTGACCAACTGCGGCAGTTGCAGATACGAAACAGCCTGTCTCAGCACCACTTGAAGCTGGAAGTTGTCACCTGATGGAACTCCATGTTATACATGGCAGAGAGGTTGTATGAACAATACAAAGCCATCTCAGAATATCTTGTGATGCACACTAGCCGTTACAGTTCTGGGGCCTCCATGTCTATGGCGACTGAACAGTGGCACCTCATGGACTCTGTAATAACGATTTTGTGGCCTTTTGAACATGCCACACAGGCAGTGAGTGGCAAGTCTGCCTCCATTGGCCAATCAATTCCACTGCTGCGGGTGCTGAAGAGACATTGGTGAATGTACAGTATAGCCTTGATGTTGCTGGAGACGATGGTAGCAGTATGTTGCTGCAACACATGCCGACAGTATTCAACCAGAATCGTCACATTGTGAACATTCAGCATAGTGACAATTTTGCCATGGCAACAATGCTGGACCCACGATACAAATGTGGAATTGCATCAGTACTGGAGGGAGGGTCTGAACAGGTAAAAAATATCAGTGATCAACTGGTTCGCTTGGTTCATGGGGCACAGAAGTCACGTGCCAAGGTTTGCAAACCTCAGCAGCATAATCCAGCTGAAGGTGTAGCTTGAGGACCAGCAAGCATATCATGCAAGGGTAAGGGGATTGTAGTTCCAGGTGGTCTGTCATCCAAAGTGGGTGGCGTCAACCCGCTTTGGGAGGCTTTGTCCCAAGTGCGTATTTGTGAAATCAATGATTCTGGTGAACAGGCTGATGCATCAACAATTGGACGTAGTGCGGCACAGAGAATGGTTGAGTCATATTTGTCTGAAAACAGGCATCTGACAATAAGTGAAGATCCTCTTTTGTACTGGAGTGGAAAAGTCAGTGAATGGCAGAGCTGACTGCAGGGGCATTGAAGTACCTCACATACCCACCCTCCAGTGTAAGTGTTGAGTGGGTATTCAGCTCAGCAGGTGCAATAGTCAGGGATCGTTAGACAAACCTGTCTCCTGCAAATGTTAGTTTGCTAACATTCATTAAAATGAATGAGAGGCACATACCAGCCCAGACTGCAACCTCGGTATTCGCACCCCGGCTTAGTCATGGTGATCTTGCTGATGTAGAAATGGAGCATCCTGGTGGCACTGGCAGTGGCTGCCTGAACCGGCCCACCACTGACGTAGAGGATGACACAATGGAGAAAGAATTTCCCAGTGGTCAGACTTCAGACATCGATGATTGTGAGGGCAGCTTTCTTTATGAAGATGATGATGTGGTTAATGTTGGCAGGTTTTAACTGCAGTATTTAAAAGGTGGCGTGCCCCCTCACCCCGGACCACCACCACCACTGGGACTGATATTATGCAAGTCTGCCACCATGAGTCTGTCTGCCCCCCCGGACCACCACCACCACTGGGACTGATGTTATGCAAGTCTGCCACAATGAATCTGTCTGCCCCCCACGGACCACCACCACCACAACTGGGACTTGATGTTATGCAAGTCTGCCACCATGAGTCTTTCTGCCCCCCACGGACCACCAGTCCACCAGAGCACCACCATCACCAGCTTCTTAATATGTAAACCATAAAGTGAGTATATGCACTCATGCTTGTTATGCTGCCTTACTTCCTTAAGTTGTATGTTTTGTTTTCTGTAGCTTTTCAGAGCCGCACTGGCAAAACACATACAGTGCACTTCTTTTGTTTCTTTTACAGGAGAACAAAAACAGGCTCCATCGCTAATACTCATTGGGAAAGATGCTGTAGCTGTACCGTACAGAGAGGAACCGTTGTGATGTCCATGTGAAATCCATTCTGGTAAGTATGAAGATTTTATTTCATCCGTTTCATTGCTTTGTAAAGACTGTTGCAAATATTGCACACAACAGGTTGTCTTAGTAGTTGACAAGATGTGTCTCTGAAATGTAACTTGACAATAGGGATTGAGATTTGAGAACCAGGGAGGGACACATAACAATGAAGTTGTAACTTGTAAGAAGTCATTCATTTCTTTTTTTAGGAAACTTTGCGATGCTTTGTTGTTCTGATAAAGTGGCCTTATCCAAAAAAGTTCTTCAACATCATGCACACCCCTCCCCCAAGCTTGGGCACACATGCAACACGAAGAAGTCGTTTCATTCGATGACCATGACCATCATTAACAACCGGACTCCAGAAGGATGCTGATGAAATCTGTGAAGAAGTTAAAAAATAAGAAACCATTACAGACAAAACTGAAAATATGATTCCCCCACCCCCCAAAAAAAAGAAATACTTACCTTCATGTGCATGAGAGTTATCCGTTTCCATTTAAGTGCAAAAAATTCTCATTGAGCACTGGAATGTGCACAGCAACAGTTTATGAGTCACCTGTGTGATGGAGAACAATAGCATGAGTACATGTCCATGTCAAGTTCAACCTCCCTCATCATCACCTACAAAATACACAACCATATATCTATATATATATGTATATGTATATATATATCTACTCACCAAGGCTACTATTAGTGTACATCCAAGGGGCACCTTTCAATCCAGTTGAGATGATCACATTTCATTCGGCGGAATCGTCTAGCACAGCACATTGGACCAGCAACGCAAACCTCACAGTCATCATTTTATACTGGGGTATGTGCTGAAACAGTTTCTTTTCACTTCGTTACCACTTGTCAATTTTATGCACACAAGGAGGACGAATTGTGGGCCTGCAGAAAAAATCTGGGGACTCTGTGCCACTTTTGTGCACATGATTGAGTGCGTCATTAATTCTGGGGGACTTTGTATGTGCTGAAACAGTCTCATTTCACCCTGTTACCACTTGTCAATTTTCTGGACACATGGAGGATGCATTCTGGGCCTGCAAAAAAAAATCTGGGGACTCTGTACCACTTTTGTGCACATGACTGAGTGCGCCATTAATTCTGGGGGACTTTGTATGTGCTGAAACAGTCTCATTTCACCCTGTTACCACTTGTCAATTTTCTGGACACATGGAGGATGCATTCTGGGCCTGCAGAAAAAATCTGGGGACTCTGTGCCACCACTGTGAGCATGACTGAGTCCGCCATTAATTCTGGGGGACTTTGTATGTGCTGAAACAGTCTCATTTCACTCTGTTACCACTTGTCAATTTTCTGGACACATGGAGGATGCATTCTGGGCCTGCAGAAAAAGTCTGGGGACTCTGTGCCACTTTTGTGTGCATGACTGAGTGTGCCATTAATTCTGGGGGACTTTGTATGTGCTGAAACGCTCTCATTTCACTGTGTTACCACTTGTCAATTTTCTGGACACAAGACAGATACCTTTTGCGGATGCAGTAAAATGAGGCATCAAAACAGTGCATGCGCACACACACACACACACTCACGCACACACAGACACTTAAGGAAGGAGGCCCAGAAAACATAGTGTAACGCATACAGAAGACAACAAAAAAAGGGCATAATTACATACAAGGGTCAGGGATGGTGGAGGAATACATTTTATGACACAGCAAGGAAGGTGTGGGAGGGGGGAACATGGTGTGAGGAAACAAAACTAATGTGGGATCCCATGGTGATCCAGCAGCAGTTCCAGCATGGACATAATTTGAAGCTGATGTCCCTCTATGTCATCCAGCCGCTGCTCCAGGCACTCATCCTCTCGCTGTTCTCCTCAACAGCACTCCAGAGAACTGCCAAGTCAGACAGTGTTACACGCACTTCTCTGGTGTCCACTCGTTTGACAGGCTGACCTGCTGGTGGTGGTGGTGGTGGTGGTGGGGGTGCTGGTGGAGCAACAGGTGCTGCTGTGGCCCTCCTCTTCTTAGGGATGCCGCTATGCACAACGGCACCCTCTGCCATGGAATGGCCAGCAGGTGCAGACATGGTCCATTCTGTGGCAGCCTGCCACTCCAACTGGTGGTGATTAAGCATATGGGTGTGCTGGCTCCCAGTCCTCAGGTGACTCCCCCAAGGGCCACGGTGCACCTCCACCGCACATAGGCAACACTTCACCACACTGCTGTCCCCTTCCCGACACAGTCAAAAAACTGCCAAAAAACGGAGGTACGGGGATGACCAGGCATGGGCAGGGGAGGGCCAGATTAACTGACAATAGGCTGCTCAACACTGATGGGATCCACACCTGGGCCTGGGGGAACAGGCACATCCTGCTCCAAAGGACCTTGTGCTGGACTTGGTGGTGGTGGTGGTGGTGGTTGAACTGCCTCAGAGTCAGGAGGTGGTGTGGTCCTGCTTCCGGGGGCTGGACACTCACAAGTTTAGAGTGGTCCAACACAAATGGGCACCCATGCCCCCCACGCATGCGCACGGTATGACGTGAACTACCACGCTGTCCCAGAGCTGCCCCTGCCCTAGACATTCCCTCACCCTGCTCCATCTCTCCTACTGTGCTCCCTCAGTCCGAGCAATCACTAATCTGTCACACGACACAAGTACAACACACACACAGACAACCAACTAAGTAAGTATAGAGGTAAGAAAAATAAAATTTACAGAAGGAACAAATTAAGTAAAAAACAGTATAGAAAAGACAAAAAAATGTAGCTTTTAAAAAAGCTGTTGGGTTATTACTATCAAACTTTAACTCTCCTCCTCACTCTGATCTCAAACTATCAGCAATCAAAACACTCCTCTCTCTAGTACACACTCCTCTCTCTCAGTCTGCACAGAAGAAAGTGAAACTGTCTATGTGACTCACTTCCTTTCTGCCTGGCTAGAGAGCATGTGACTTACAGTACTGTAAGCCATGTGATGTGTGGGGGGCTGCCAAGTCTGAAACACCAAGTGGATCACTTAGAATCATAACGAGGAACGCGAAGTCCATTGAAATCAAAGACTTTGCCTTACTTCGCATTGTCATTCAGCCTCAACGGAAAGTGGTAATGACAAGGCAGAGTGAGCACTTTGCATTGCCTACTCCACGTAGCAGAGTGGCAGCGTGAAGTGCCCACTTTGCGTTCATTTCGCCAGCGGATTTTAAATTCGCTGCATCTCTAGTTCTTATGTGTTCCCTGCAGCTGGCATCAAATTTTTTTTTAATGTAGACAACTGGGGGGGGGGGTGTTGAGGGAGGGAGAGGTAGCAAAGTGATGGTAAGGCAGTAAACAGCACTGGCTCTAGCTGTCTCAGGGCCCAGTGGAAACCTCCTTGCATGGGCCCCATATCAGAAGTCTGGGAGCTCCCAAAGTGTATCCTTATCCCTACCATGGCCTCCTTATCTTCATTTTCAGCTAGGTTTGTGTAACATTTTGCACTTTCATTAAATTAGAATGTAATCTCTAAGCAATGAGTAGATGCACACATCAGTGCTAAATTCTGGAGAAATTTGGACAGACACACATAGTATCAGGAAGAAAGGGTGTCATCTCGACAGGTGAGGCTTTTGGGGGACTCCTCTACTCTTGGAGCCCTCTGCATGCTGTTGGGGCCCTGTGCTAATGCACAGTTTCCACCTTGTTAAGGCTGGATCTGGGTAGGACAAGCTTTTAGGGAAAAGAAGGCAGCCTTCAGAAAATACAAATCCAGTCATGGGTGAGAGATAGAGTGGAGTATCTAAGCAAGGTGAAGAAGGCTAACAAGACAGTAAGGAGGGCAAAATCTAATGTGGAGCTTAGGACAATGAGAGAAAGTGGGCTAAAATGTTCTTTTACTACATACATGAAAAATGCAAAATGAAAGAGGGAATAGTAAGACCGAAGGAGGGGGAAGTCGGAATAAATAATATCCTGCAAAGTGAAAGATAATAAAGTTTGACCAACCTTTTCCCATGTAAATCAAACGTGAAAATGTGTTAAAAGATTCAGGATTCCCAACAGATATTAAGCCCAGTGTAAACATTTATATTGTATGTAAATATAAATGTATATATACAATATATATATATATATATATATATATATATATATATATATATATATATATATATATATATATATATATAGCTATCTGCCACCTATCTATCTAGTTATCTATCTATCTGTCTGTCTGTCTATACAGAGAGAGAGGGAGAATATATATGATGGGTATGTGTGGCATACAAGGAAATATACCCACTGAGGGGTGTTAATTAGATAATAGGGTCACAAGCCTGAAAGGCGAGTGGTTTTTGTTATATAATTATTATGCCACACATTCCCATTATATGGTGTATATAATACATGGCAGGGTTTAGTTTATTTTACCTGCTGTGTGGATCCAGGTTGGTGAGCTGTGGTTGGGTCCATTTCTGGGTTTGCTTTGTTACTACATGCCCCTGTGTGTTTTCATGATGTACTGGCATTTTGATGAGGGCTCTCCTTTGGCCCATTCTTGTTTCCATAGAGCAGGATTTCCCAGATACAAGATGGAGTGTTCAGTCTGGGGTCCTTTAGGTAAATAGTGTGGCCATGGATTGCTGCAGTGTGGCATGTTGGCAGTGGTGTAGAGCAGCATCAGAGATCAGGGAGGATGGTTTGTGGTCAAGGAGTGGGGGAGTGGTGTGTATTGTCAGGCTTGTGGAGTCAGTGGAGTAAGTGACTTGGCAGGAGCAGCATGCATGAGAGTTGGACCTTTGAGAGAAAGATGGCTGGTAGGTGTGTGGGTGGGGATTTTCTTATGCGTTCCCTGCAGCTGGCACCATTTTTTTTAATGTGGACAGCTGAAGGGGGTGAGGGAGGGAGAAGCAGCAATGTGATGGTAAGGTAGTAAACGACACTGGCTGTAGCTGTCTCAGGGCCCAGTGGAAACCTCCTTGCAAGGGCCCCATATCAGAAGTCAGATAGCCCCCAAGGAGCATCCTTATGCCTACCATGGCCTCCCGATCTTCATTTTCAGCTAGTTTTGTGTCATTTTTGCACTTTCATTAAATTAGAATGTAAACTCGAAGCAATGAGTAGATGCACACATCAGTGCTAAATGCTGGAGAAATCTGGACAGAGACACATAGTACAAGAAGAAAGGAGGTCAATTGGACAGTTGAGGCTTTGTGGGGACTCCTCTTCTCTTGGAGCCCTCTGCATGCTCTTGATCCCTCTGCAAGTGCAGTTTCCACCATGCTAAGGCTGGATCTGGGTAGGACAAACTTTAAGAGGGAAGAAGGCAGCCTTCAGAAAATATAAATCCATCCATGGGTGAGGGAGATAGCGTGGAGTATCTAAGCATGGTGATCTAAGCAAGGTGAAGGAGGCTAGCAAGGCAGTAAGGAGGGAAAAGTATGATGTGGATCTTAGAACAATGAGAGAAAGTGGAATAAAATGTTCTTTCACTACATACATGAAAAATGCAAAATAACAGAGTGAATAGTAGGACAGAAGAAGAGGGAAGAATGGGATGGAGGAGGAGGAAGAGGATAAAGGGGAAGTTATTCTGTTTTACTCTGGTGGATAAAGGGCCATTATTAGACTGTGTAGTCATGGTGAGGGAGGAAGTGGTGGATGTGTCAGCAAGCTTGTGATCTCCTCACATAGCGAACATATGCGGGTTCTGCATGCACTGCACTGGCTGCTGGTGCAGTGATGCATCAACCTCAAGATTTTCTTGTTAACTTATAAGGCCCTACATAGTCTGGTTCTCAGCTACTTAAAAAGAGCTCCTGGTTCCCTACCAGCCAATTTGCCCTTTCTGCTCCACCGATGTGGGCAATGCTTATTTTTCATCCCTCTAAGATGTAATTATCTGGTGATAGGGCTTTTGGAGTAGCTGCTCCATTGTTATGGAACTTGATCCCTTTAAATATTCATATGGCCAACACAGTAGAGGCCTTCAAAGCCTCTTTAAAGACTTTCTTATTTCAGCAGGCATTCACTGATTGACTATTTTCTGCCTCTGCTCATTTTAATTAAAGCATATTTTAATACTTTTGCCCTGATTTCATGTTTAACTCCATACAGCGCTCAGAGCCTCTTTTGTATTGGGCACTTTATAAATAAACTTTGCCTTGCCTCATTGAAAAGGTTGCTGAATGGACTGAATGCAGTGAAGGTGGACAAGTTCTTTGGACCAGATGGGGTGCATCCCCTGGTGCTAAAGGAGATGGTACAGGTCCTAACATCTTGCTCACTGGAGATGGTGGTGGTACTTAGGGACTGCAGGAAGGAAAATGTAGTTCCTATGCACCAGAGTGCAAGTAGAGACAATCTTTGAAACTATAAACCTGTCAATTTTATGTCAATGGTAGGAAAGCTGCTAGAAATTTTAATAAAGGAGAGGCTGGTGGTCAAGGAGGAGAAAAGACTTCAGGATGTCAGACATCATGGGTTCATGAAGGGAGGGCATGTTAGTTGCACCTGACTGATTTCCGTTCGGTAATGAAGGTAGCAGACAAGGGAAGGAGGTGGATAAATACTGTACTTGATTCAGTAAAGCCACATGGATGGCTGGTTAGGAAGCTAGAAGACCTGAAGATAGGGAGTAAAATTACAAGGTGGGAGAAAAAATGGCTAATTGATAGAAACCGGAGGGTAATCCTAAACAAGGAATATTCAGAGGTCAGGTGGAGCAGTAGTGGGCTGCCAGTGAAATTGGTCATGGGACAAATCCATGTCAACACTTTCATTGATGGCTTTCGAGTATGGATACAAGGGAAGATCTGTCACTTCACAGATGATGCAAAGATCTGCAGCACAGTGGACAGTGAGAAATAGGTAGCACATGTGAAAAGGATCTAGAAAGGTGGGAGAAGTGTTCAATGGTTTTGTGAAATGAAGTTCAACACCAAAAAGTGCAGCATAATGCACATAAGGGTAAGCAATCCAAGGACTGAATACAGAATGAAAGAGGGATTGTAGTGAGAGTATGTCAGAGAAAAGGGACCTAGGGAGTAATGTGTATTAAACAGTAAAGTTAAAAACCACAGTGCAACATGGCAGTGGTAAGGACAAATACTATAGGATGCTGGGATGTATAGGAAGGTGGATTTGAAGCCAGAGGAGTGAGATGATACTACCACTGTATGGGTCTCTGGTTTGTCCTCAGCTGGAGTACTGTGCACAGTTCTGAAACCCACACTTGAAGAAAACTAGGCACCATGTAGAAGCAGTGCAAAGGAAGTTAATCAGAATGATCCAGGATTGGCAGGATAAGACTTACATAGACTTGTTATTGAATCTCATGGACACACTGGGAGCAAGAAGAGAGAGTGAGAACTTGATAGAGACATACATATACCTCCACGGGATTAACAGAGAACATTGCAAACAGTTGTGTACATTGAGCTGAGAAAAAACACCAGCACTAAGTGGAACTCAATAAAACTGGCAGGGGAAAGGGGATTTCAGATGGACAACAAAAATGTTTCTTCACTAAGAAGGTAGTGGAGAGTAGCAGTATGCACGTAATGAATAGTATTTTCTGAATACCACAAATAATGCCCCATTCATTATTTGAAGGTAGGAGAGTAGGGGGATGTGGAGTTATTATTTAGGATGATTGGGCTTGGATGGAGGGTAGGGGCAATTTTTTTTTTACTTCCCCTACCGATGGGTACATGAATAATGAATATAAATAGTGACTTTTCAGATATTTTGGACCCTGAATATGAATACAGTATTCTGTTGAATATTCAAAGTAAGGTGTTCGTCCACCCCTAGTGAAGATTAGTGGTTTGCGATGGATGAACAGTATTTCTGAATACCACCAATAATGCACTTTTCATTATTGGGATATGAATAACAAATAGTGGCACTATTACTGATATTTTGGAAATTAAAAAAAAGTAAAAAACAGCCCCCTGCCCTCCTCCTCAGCCCAAGTGTTCAAAGAGCCACAACCCTATATGATCAGATGATTTACTATGTGAGTAAGTATGGGAGTGCTTTCATTCACAAGAAGGTGGCCAGCCATGGTGGAGGGTGGGTTGTGTTGGTCCCATTACAACACCTGATGGGGGGGGTGCTGCTAAAGAAGGAAATGTTGGTGCTGGAGGGAGAAACATAGGAGCTGGGTGATACTGCCTGGGTGGGGGATTATTTCATTCAGGCTAGGACCTAGATAAACAAAAGCGCAAAATCTTTACAAGAAACAGTGATCATCCATTGAGGTGGGCTGGATGTGCTAGTCACCCATCGTGGGATCCCTATTTAAAGATTAAATGTGGGTACTTGGGGGGAGTGTGGGTGGGAGGAGGGGGACTGTGGCTCTTTAGACAGTTGGATTAAGGAGGAGGAGGGTGGGGGTTGTTTTTTTCTCCCCCCAGGAACACGAATAATGAATGCAAATACTAAATTCCAAATATTTGTGGTCCCAAATACGAATATTTGGCTGAATATTCAAAATAAGGTATTTACCCATCCCTAGTGGAGGGATAGAACAAGCTGCCAAGGAAAGTAGTCTGTACAGAATTGGTGGGGGATTCAAGAATGGGTGGGATAAGTATATGTGGTTGGTGAAGAGCATGGCAAAAGGGGAGGGAGGGAGGAATAGGGGAGTGCTGGGGCACTAGGGCCTATACAAAATCAACATTAGATAGGTAGGGGTGGGCAGATTCATAGGCCAGCAGGACATTTTTTTTTCTGCCTACAATGTCTATGTTTCTACATGATTAAAAGGAAAATCAAATAATCAAACAAACAAAAATATCCTTGCTGGCCAAAAAACCAAAACAGGTCTCCAAAATCCAATGAAGTATTAAAATTATGCAGCAAAGTCTGGTGCTAAAGGCATTTTCTGGCTTTTATCTACCATCAGAGGAGTTAAACCAGCAAATTGTCAGCACAGAACATTATAAGGATTATAAATAGAAATGTACAAACCAACTTTAGCCTCAGATCCTGATGCAAACCTCTACTTAAATGACTTGGGTCAACTGAAATCAAACCATTTTATTTGGGAGGGGGGGTCTAGATTACAGTTTGAGTCTGTACTAACTTGTTCACATGCTATGTAGGAAATGAGCACTAGTCTGCAAGACAACCCTGTCATTGTAAAAAATCAAATATAGAGTTTAATGCATCAAAGCCTGAAGCTGGAAAATCTATGAGCAGAAGTCATGGCAACCAAAACAACATTTTCCATAAAAAAGAAATGAATCTCACAGACTGCAGCAGGCTCAGATGGACCCAAGGTCAGTTTTTCTTAAATGAAATTGAGGACCCAGTGCAGAACCAGTTTGTAGATCGTGGGATGCATGTGCAGAATACCCTTCAGAAAATGTATGTAAAGCTGGTCCAGTGGAATGGTGGGCTGAGGCAATCAGCGTCACCATGCTGGTGACCTGGGTTCAGGAATGGATGTAAGTTATTCAGGGGATGGTCAGGGGAGGGAGGACAAAACATTCAGAGGACAGCTCTCCTCCCTCATGGAAGAAGGTTTACATGTACACCCTGGAGGATAGAAGGGACAGGGGTGACATTATAGAGACATTCAAGTATCTGAGGGGAAATAATATGGATGGGACAGTTGGGGTCTTAGTTAAGGAGGGGGAGGGTCACCAGAGGGAATAGAGTGGGGAAGATTTAGGAGGGAAATGAGGAGACACTATTTCACAGAGAGGGTGGTAGCAAAATGGAATGCCCTACCAGAATAGGTGGTATCATGTAAATCTATGAACAGCTTCAAAAGGGCATGGGGCAGGGAACAGGGGAGAGTGAGGGTGGGGGAGGTGGGGGTGGCAGTGGGATGGCAAAGGGGAGGTGGGTGGGGTAGCGGCAAACTAGGGGTGTTGGCTGCACACTTGCGCAGACTTAGATAGACTGGGTGGTCTGTTTCTGCTGGCACATTCATATGTTCGTATGACCCACTGTCATGCATTGAAACTGTGCAACCCACGCTCGTAACACGGTCATTTTTTTTAATTTTTCCATCAAATTTCCAAGATAGGGTTTTTGGGACCCCACTTCATGAACAGTAGCATTGTTGTTCCATTAATCGGTCCTGAAAGGTGATTTTGCGCAGTGACTGCAAAATGACCTTTTGGGGCCAAATAACGAGATGACAGTGCATGTGTTTGTGAGATGGGGTCCCAAGCACCCCATGTTGAAACTTTTGAGACAGAATTCCAAAAAATGGCTGAGATATGCACCTAGGTTGAAAGAAAACCCTATTTATGCCATTATACACCTTACCGGCATTTCTTCAGTTCGCCGTCGGCTTTGAAGAGTGAAGATGTGTTCCTGGTCCACCGAAGATCATCACACCAAGCTACAGAGGTAAGTTTGGGGTCGGGGGGTGTGCGGAGGGGGTGCCACAGACAGTGCAGCACTATTTTTTTCTTTCAGGTACTTAAAAAAAAGAAAAAGAACACCACGGACAGTTTTCTTTTTTACAGGTGCGTAAAACTGTTCTTCACACTGGGGTGGGCTCCCAGTGTTCCCCATGACTTGAGGGGTGATTTTGGCCACACTAGGGTGGGTTCCCAGTGTGGCACAGAATGGGGATGGGGCAGAACATGCCGATGATGGTCGGCTTTGATTACGGGGAGGTACACTGGGGTGTGATACCAGTGTGCTGTGGCTCTGCAGTCAGGTTCCAATACCTGGACTGGGGGGGTGGGTGCATTACCTGACTGAGGCCGTGCGACTCCTCAGCATCCTAACTTGTGTGCAGCTGGTGTCAGGGAGGTATACCATTGATGTCTATGGCTTTAGTTGGGCTGTGGCACTGCAGTCAGGTTCCAATACCTGGCCTGGGGGGGTGGGTGCATTACCTGGCTGAGGCCGTGCGACTCCTCAGTGTCTTAACTTGTACGCAGCTGGTATCAGGGATGTATACCATTGATGTCTATGGCTTTAGTTGGGCTGTGGCTCTGCAGTCAGGTTCCAATACCTGGACTGGGGGGGTGGGTGCATTGCCTGGCTGAGGCCATGTGACTCCTCAGTGTCCTAACTTGTGTACAGCTGGTGTCAGGGAGGTATACCGTTGATGTCTATGGCTTTAGTTAGGCTGTGGCTCTGCAGTCAGGTTCCAATACCTGGACTGGGGGGGTGGGGACATTGCTATAACCAATTGCTGTTAAATTGATGTGGTTGCTATCCAGCAGGTGTAATGGTACTGTTTAGGGGTTAACACATAATATCATATTTTCTTAAGTTTAGGGAGAATCTAATACTGAATTATCATTATCTCCCTCATCTTCCTGTCTTTCTGTACAGCAGCTCTGGAGACTGCTGTCAAACCCCAACCAGAACATCCCCATCTCCAACCTGTTGCTGGCCGTACAAATCCAAGCGCACGGCGTAGAAACCATGTCTTAAAAATACAGAAGAAACTGTCAAGGCTGACAGACAAAGAGCCTGGAAGAGGATCCAGTGTGATAGTTGCAGGCACTGGGCCTGAAGAGGGTTCTGACCGTTCCACCCATGAAGCCTCTCAACACGTACCAACACCCACACTGCCAGACCATGAGGAAAGGAGGGACAAGGACCTTCGAATTATAAAAAAATATTAAGTTCTCTGGAGGCACACTATGTAAACATAGAGGGTGAACTAAAACAAATGAAATGCCTGCTGCGCAGGTGTGAGGGTGTGGTTTTCAGGAGTGCATGCACACCACGGGCACGGCACAATGCTGTTAAGCATAAGAAGCGCTGCTAAGATTGCTGGCAAATTTTTACTTGCAATGTGCAATGTTTGCATTAAGCTGCAAATAGCTTGTATTCAGTGTTGAAGAACTTTGTTGATCTTGTTGTTTTTTGTTGTTCTTTTCATTAC
The DNA here is from genome assembly GCA_016271365.2 of Neoceratodus forsteri. NCBI lineage: Eukaryota > Metazoa > Chordata > Ceratodontiformes > Ceratodontidae > Neoceratodus > Neoceratodus forsteri. Next base: position 215,787,323 of record CM028136.1, read on the forward strand.
CCCAATACCCCTAGTGCAAATAGAGCAGTGTGTTGTTCTAAACTTTTCTTGTTGTTGACACTTTGTTATTGTTTGTTTGTTGTTTGTTAAAAGTTTGAAATTGTTCAGTTGTTGTGTGAAAAAATATAGAAATCTGTCTTCCATTCCCAGTTTGTCATCATTGTCTTGTGATGAACGTACATATTATTAAACATAAAAATGTTCTCATAAATGCTGCAATCTGATTGGCTGTTAGGATTTTAGCAGCCTTACATTAATTGATCCATGTTATAATGTCATGTACAGCCTGATCACCATGGCACGTAGATTCTTCCTATCAGCTTCACATCCTCTAGTACTGCAGAATGTGAGAAATGATGCATTACAATTAACCAGCTTTCTAAAAATGTTGGTGGAAGAACTATTTTTTTAAAATGCTTCCTCTAAATGAGTAAAACATTCAAATAGTATACTTTTAACACTTTTCTTTTCGAATATTTTTTTATAATAGTAATAAGCACTCCAACTAATTATATTAACAGTCAGTTAATCAGCCCCTAGGAGCAATCTATGAACTGTGCCTCATGCCACATTACACCCCTAGGGGTGGATTAACAGACTGTTAATCTAAACCCTGGTCAAGCCTTATTTGATTTCTTAATTGATGTACTATGTGTAAAACTTCAGAGAATCAATTGGTTGCAGTATTTGCATATTTGCCATACCTGCACTTTACTTCACAGAAAAATGAGAAAATGGTACATCATTAGCATGGTATAGCCACTCAACCTGACAAAGATAGAACATAGAAACATAGATGCTGATGGCAGATAAGGACTGCAAGGCCCATCCAGTCTGCCCATTTCTTTTTCTACCTTATAAATGTGCCATCGGCCTTTGCTCTGTCAATGGCCTATCTATTCATACTCAATTCAAACCATGTCATTAAATTGATCATGCTTTTTTTCCGGTCTTTCTGGTCACACTACCAAATGTCCCTGATGTGGGGTATAATGCACAGTAAAAATCACAATCAGGTCTTCTGATTATCTACTTTTGAGTAACAAATGACATAATGAACAATACTACTTACCTGCTACCAGGCATGAATGATACATTGTAGTAAAAATACCTAATATTTGTTTACTGAAAATGAAAATGTTTTATGTGGAATATGAAAAAAAAACATGCATACAATAATTACTTACCTGACCATTTGAGTACGATGGACACGAAATGTATGAAAACATGAGGTCACAGTGTTGGTGGCGTGACTGGCGTCAGGTAAGATTATGGCAAAAACATCGGCAGCGGTGAATGACTTACCTGTTAAAGTAATGAGACGATAAATACTTACAGAAAGAAAAACTGTTTCACTTGACAATAAAGTTCACTATTATTAGGCTTTATGCACATGTTCCTACATACAATAATGGTAGTGCCAATTGAGCTTGCCTAACCAAATGACTATCCTACAACTTGGTGCTCGACATTGTCTGTGCCCACTGCAAAGACACAGCTGAATTTATATCAAAAACACATTATTTAATAACTATATTACACACAGAAAATAAGAATAACACTAGTACATTATGGAAAAGATTACATGATTGTCATTGGCAAATTAAAGTAATGCTTTAGAATAAAAAACAGAACAAAAAAAATACTTACCTTTGCAGTTTGTGTGGACACATGACTAGAGGTGGTCACATGCACAGCAGTACTGTCTCAGGGCCAAGTAGCTCCTCATTATGGTGTTCCTTGATTCTGTCTTTAGAGTGGTGGCAGTGAGCATGAGCAGGCTTTGATTGGACAGCACAGCAGGAGTGGTGGTCAGATGCGCAGCAGCACTGTCTCAGGGCCTACTAGTTCCTCATTACAGAGTTTGTTGGTGGAAATAGCACAGCATGGTGCAGACAGACATTGCAGGCTGTGGTGACTGTGGCACATGGGTGCAAGAATGAACGGCATACCTGAAAGATGAATCGTAAAGACAGTTGTAGAGGCATCACATCATCATCCTTTGATAATATGTAGAAGCTGTGTATGTCTTGCTCTTCATGAGGTTAAGTGCAGCGTACATTAGAGAAGTCAAGGATGCAGCCAGGTTTGAAAATAGCAGGTAAGTAAGTGGCACCATCTTCTGGTCTAGTAGTTCATGTTTATGTTGTTTTGTTGTGTCATCTCAGCATTAGTGGTCATGGCTGATGCCGGTGTGTGGACAACGTACACATCAAAAAAAAGGCTCATCTTCAGCAGTATAGGGAAGGGACTGTAGTAGTTCATGTTTATGTTGTTATGATGTTCAGAAAGTCTTTTCTCCTAACAAATGTCCATCACAGCTGTCACACATTGACATGACATAATCTATGGAGAGACAGAAGGCTGCCTGTACTGGTTGAATAATAATTGTGTACTAATTAAGCAATAAGGCGTGGTGGGGCGTTATGGTGTGACACTGATAATGGCCTACCTCGTGGTAGGTTGAAGCACCAGGCATAGATGACTGCTTCCACCACCCAATAATGGCCGTCAGCCAACCATAATACAACCCCTGGAGTGCCTTATAGCGATTATGAAAGGGATGTGGGGGTCTACATGGTGGCGTGGGTTTTGTATGGGTAAGTCAGAATTTGTTTTGTCCCATATGCAGATACAGAACATTACAAGTGAATAACATTTACACTACAGGTAACATGTAAGTCAGACTTTATTAGTAAGACCATGTATCTATGTATCAAAAGGGTAGTCAGCGACAAGATTGGGAGAGGCAGCTACTCTGAGGCTGCTGTTTCACTGTGTATTTGTATTGCCTGTATGTACTTGACTACGGAGTACATTTTTGAAATAATGTGTGACCAAAAAAAAAGTACTTATTTTGGACTTTACATTGGGTAACTAAAAATAATTCAGTGTGATGGGAGACCAGCACCTGTGCTAAGGCCGAGAACATATGTCTCAATAAAACAAGGACCGAGTAAAATAACTCACCTTCAGGTGACTTTGGTTATGTAACCAGGAAGTAGGATAGCGACGTGTGTTTTATCTCTCACTCCTCACCCTTTTAGATTTATTGGATATATTGTTCTCCACTTTGGATTTGCAACAATTAAAGGACATTGCACCAAGGAGATCTATTTGATGTTTGGTGAGTTATTTTACTCAGTCCTCATTTTATTCAGACATATGTCTCCCATCACACTGAACTGTAATCTACTAGACCATTGCATGGTGTTTTCCTGGTGCAGCAGCTCATGGTGTTTTCTTTCATAACTAAAAATAATACAAATAAATGTTTTCAGCAATTTTCTGTCATAAAACAAAATGCAAAATTATGTAAACTAAAGGATGTGTCCCTCTGATGTATCCTCACCATCAGAACACAAACCCTCTACCTGCTTAACATAATTTTCATCATCATCAACAATGCCTTCATTGTCACCACTAGACGTAACAGTGTCACCGCCAGACAAAGACCATTGAGGTGGAATAAAATGTTTATTCGTTTTTATGTATGTCAGTCACTCAACATTTAAATCGGACAGACATATCCGATGGTCTGACACAATTGCCCCTGCTGCACTAAAAAACCCATCCTGATGTTACTCTGGAACAAGGGCAACTTAACAGTTCCAGTGCAACTGATGCCAGTGCAGGCCACACTGTTACTCTGTGCTGCCAGTATACTAATAGATACCTGCTCAGGATCATCAAGATAGGCAGTGACCATGTTTGCCACTGACATCTGCAGTTTGATGGTGTATTCCTGCTTCTAGGGCTGAGAAACACTCACCTGCTGTAATATTGACCGCAATGGATTGCGGATGGGTTTGGGTACTGAAGAAGAAGTTGATAATTCTGATGACACAGAGCGTTGGGACCCGGAACACACATGCTGCTGAGTACTTGCCTCATTTCTTTTATTGATATCCATTTCAAGCATTTTATTCTGCACTTTGTCATGAACAGCAAGTGAACAATGATCAACCTGTACGTTAACCCCTGGCAGAAGTGATGCGATACCATGCTTGTACCGAGGATCCAGTAAAGTGGCCATCCGGTATGAATCACTATGCAACATGTAACAGACACGATTATCGCTTTCTAAGATGTCCATCATGTGGTTACACAGGTTCACACCAACCTCATCTGCTGCACATTCAGATTGGTCATTCAAGTTGACCACTGCCTGCTTAAGTATCCACAGCAATGGAATAACCTGACTCAAACATGCTGATTCAACACTAACAGCCTGAGTGGCATGCTCAAAAGGGCGAAAAACGTGCTTTACACTATCCATGACCCTCCACTGAGAAGGATTGAGTGTCATTGCCTGTTGATTGAGGGGGATCACGAAGCTGCATGACATAGTTATTGACAGGTTTACACTGCTCAAACAAGCGTTCCAGCATATACAGAGTTGAGTTCCACCTTGTGGGAACATCCTGCTTGAGACGATGCTATGGCACACTGTATGAATGCTGCAACACATCAAGCTCAGATTGAGCTTTTGAGGAATGACTGAAATGTCCACAAATATCATGACTAATGGTCACCATGCTGTCCACTGCCTCATGTTTTAAGAACTGACGTACAATCAGATTCAAAACATGTGCAAAGCAAGGAATGTGCTCAAAGCCACCGTCACTTATGGATTTCACTACATTGGCTCCATTGTCGCTTAAAATGAAACTCACTTTGAGTCCATGTGGTTTCAGCCAATGAGAAATTGTCACATTTAGACATTCAAGAATTATTTTGGCTATGTGAAAGCCATGCATACTTTGCATGCTTAGTGTTGCCTGCTGATACACACCACCATTGCCTCCATATGTTGTTTACAAATGACAATCATTTGCAGGACAAGGTGAAGTACTGTACACACCAGGGATGTGTGCCCAATGTGCTGTAATACACATTAAGCTAACTGTGGATCCTGGACCACTGGTCCACATATCAGTGGCGAGATGCACAGTGCTGACCACAGAGTGTGACAGTGCATGTGAAACTGTACAACATAATGTATTGTACAGCTGTAGGACACATTTCATTGAAAAGTAAGTTCTGCTGGACAATTCATATTTGGATACCTCCTTACTCAGGAGCTGCCAAAAAACAGATTTTTCAACAAAAGAGTATGGAAGATCCATTGCAAGCATTTGAGAAACTGCTGCATTCAAGTGAATTGCAACTGGATGATTCCTATGGTACTTTATATTCTTGGAAAATGCATCCTTAATATTAAGTTGCCTCATAGTGACCACTGACTTGAAAATTCTTAGCTGCGTATGGGTGACTTTTGAACTGAAAGGAGTTTGTAAACTTTGTGGCATGATACGGCGGCAAGGGAAGTCTGAACATACAGAGGAGGATGAGGTACAGGATGATGGTTTACCTAGAACTAAAGATTCAGAACGCTTTGGGATGGATGTTATTGGTGGTAGAATAACACTACTGTCACTGTCAACGGGGTCCAATAAGTAGTTCTGTAGAGGAACAGAGTCACTGTTTTCTACCTGGAAAGCTGGACATTTATGCTGCTGCCAAGGAATGGTTTGTTTGGTTTGGAGATGTGAGTGCATCCCACTTGTGCCTAAGTGTGACCCTGCCTTGCCACGACTCACTCTACTTTGGCATATTTGGCAAATAGCTGTGCTGTCATCATTATCTTGCAATACAAAAAAGTCCCACACTAGAGATTTGACCACTCTACACTGCTTTTTAGAAGGGGGGACACTCTCGGCCTTACTGCTGACTGTGATCTGCCACTGTGACTCATCTATGATAGGCACATGTGGGCACTTCTGCTGCATGATATTACTTGTAGTGACACGAATAGGCATTGGAGATTGCATATTATTGTTAACAGTCACTGATGTTTCATTCTGTGTTTGTAATGACACTTCTACATTTACATTCTGAGGAAACATACGTGAATTGTTAACAGGGACATAGGGAGGTTGGTAATCAGGGTCTATTACAGGGTCATCTTGAACATCCTGAAAATCACATACACTAACACTATCAATATCACCGACACCACTAATGTCTGCTATAATATCAGCCCGTTTCTCATTTACCACCATCAAAACATAGAACCTGCAGATTTACTGTCACCACAACCAATAGTTTTACTGACCACCTCTACTACGGCACCGTCATCCTCAATATCACATTCAAAACTGCTACACTGTGAAATTTGTGAATCCATCACAGATGAAAGCAAATCAGGATTTCCAGGCTGAGAATCCTTCTGTGAATCAAGCATTAATGCAGCAACATCAACTGCAGTTTTCAGTTTCCCCCCCAACACTGAAGTTGCCTGCTGCATTCTCAGTAAAATTAATAATTTTGTTGCTCACACTACTTGTGCTATTGCCTGCACTATGGAAAAAGCAATCAATTCCGATTCCACCCTTACTTACTGCACTACCAGAAGAAAACAGACCTATTGGGGACACTTTTGTGCCACTGACTAACCTGCTGCTACTACCTGTAACCACTCTACTGCCAACAACAGGACCTGCAGTGCTGCTGCTACTACCTGCACCCACTTTACTGCCAACCACAGGACGTACAGTACTATTGCTGCCGGAAGGACCTGCAGCACCATCAAATTCAATATTCATTTCATGAGACATTGCAGTCGGGGCTTCAGAAGGGGAGTTAACACTCGAAAGAGCCACTGAACTACCACGTCCATGTCCACGTCCATGTCTACCACACACACTAACCCTAGTACCTGACTCTGACTTCTTTCCAACCATTTTTTCACTCAGATCTTAACTGGCACACAAAAACAATCAATCAAATAATATCTATACCAATAGTGTATATTACAAAATCAGTAGATCAGTCAAATACAATGCAATACTGTTAAGGAACAATAAGAACAGCCTCTCACAGTATTGCTTTTAGTTTCAAGTCACAAAATGCTAAACTGCTGTTTACAACTAAAAGGTTTTTAAACTGCAGAAACACACACACACACACACACACACACACACACACACACACACACACACAATGTCCTATCCTGTTACCTAACTATTTAAACAGTTATTCAAGTTTCATATATCAGATTGCAGAAGGAGGATCCAACTACAAAATGATCTACAGCTATTTCAATCAGATTGACATGCAAAGGGATTTTTTCTATAGTTAAATGCAAAAAAATGCAGACACAAAGAGCAGCAGAACTTTCTACTTCACCAAACTCTAAAGAACTGCACAGAGAGCAAGGAGCAGCAGTCACTTGACTCGGAGGGGGAGGGTGGTTATTATAGTAACGTGGACCTTTGACAGCAAAAAACCCACCTCATGGACCCTAAATCAGCCAATCAAGGAACTGCGGATTTTTTGGAAGGTTGTTCTGTGGAATATTTTTATGATCTGCAGATTTTGGGCATAAACTGGAATATTTGCAACGAAATTTTTAAAATAAGGTTTGGAAACAACTATAATATTGAATAGGCAGTCTTACTTAACACCACAAAAATTAATACATTTAACTGATAGACAGTCACAGTAGAAAGAATGACTTTTATAATTCATTTCCTGCTGAAATTAACGGAATCACCTGAGCAAAAAGCCTGCGGAATATTATTCTGCAGTTTCATGAAGGAAATGCGGATTATGTCAATAACTGCGAGTTCTGCAATTCTATACAGACTTTACGCAATATTAAAAATAATCCCGCAGTTTGGGAAGAAATGCCACAGAAATTGTGAAATCCACAGTATTAATAATAATTCCATGATTGGGAGGATAAATTCCTCGAAAATTGCGAAATCTGCTGGAGGAGAAAATAAGGTGAAATTCTGCGTAAACTGCACAATTTCTCAGAAATTCTGCAGAAGCGAAATATGCAAATTTCGACCAGGCCTAATTTTAATGTTTTACAATAACTATTTAGTTAAGTTGCACATTTTGTTTTCCATAACACCCAGAGTTGGGCAAAACTGGAGAAGTTCTGGTTCTGGCTTTGAAAAATCATACCCAATGTTGGTTTTAGTTCTAGCTTTAGACTGAAACCACTAGTCCAGTCTAGTGCTTTATGCAGCTTTGCACAGAGACCAGAACATTTATGTTTAGGAAAGATGATTCCTCAATGTGTGAAATAAATGTGAAAATGTCATAAATAATAAGGTAGGAACAGTTTACATCTTTGCTCAGAATGGAAAATGTACGAGTACTCCTTACTTACTCTGCCCCAAGACCCTACCTGTATAGGGCCTGCCTCCCCCTAATAACATACAATCAAATACCTGGTCATCTGCCAGCCCCATCTGCACCCCCACAGCCAACAAGGGTGCCCACCCAAAGTGAACTAAATTTAGGACACATGAAATTTGTATTGGCAACATCTTCTGGGAAATGAAGGACAGTCAATCTCTATGCTCCTTTCTCCCCACCTTTATGGAACAATCCCCCCCACCGCGGTCTAAGGTCTCCCTGCCTACAGTCTGTAACATTAACATCATATCTTCCAGGACCAGATTAAGGAAAGGGCAAAACAGACAATGTCCGGGGGCCCACGGCCATTGAGCCAAGCTTTTAGGCAAAAATAAAACATTTCTGGCCTTTTCCCATCTGAAGATGTCATGCCTTGAAATCCATTTTACTGCTGAAGTTAATCTGGCAGCTGCCCTTTACTGAACAATGAAAGGTCATTAAAGGTATGAGCTAGGACTATGTTAAAGGCATAATGTAGGAAAAATGATGATTCTGCGTCTGTGAAATTTTATGGACTTTCAAAGATTTCACAAAATGTCACAAAAATATCATTTTCAGTTATTATTTATTGTTTTTAATTGTCCCTGTTAGTGGCCAACTAAATATTGCAGATAATGCAATTCCTGTTTCGCTAAGTCTTTCAAAATGTATCTGACTCTCCCTTGCTGAGTTCACAACTGCTGTTTGTGGCATCACAGTCTGGTGGCATGGTGAGCACTATGATACCTTAAACAAAAGCATTGTGAGGATAAAAGGAGAAAGGCAAATGCTTTATATAAAGACTTTCTAAATCGACTACAGTACCAAGATGTGCTGTAGACCTTTGAAAGGAATATTGACAATGAAAAAAAGTATTTTCTAGTAATTTATAAAAGCTGAAACATCACACTTATGAAAGTGCTTGCTGAAGTGCAGAGTTGCTCTTTACAGGGATTTACTCTGGTTATGAGCATCCAAATATTCAGAATGTTTTAAATAAGATTTTGCAAGTATAAAAACTGCAAAATTATAAGTCCCTCTAACTTTAAAATATCACCAAATACATCAGGTTAGTAGGCCCTAAAAGTTATCTCTATATGCCAACCTTTCAATCTCTTGCTTAAAGAATGCCCATATTTTAAGCAGTCAAAAATTGCAAAATAACATCAGTACTTAAAGCGGAATTTCATGGGCCAGATTTTCAAAGCCCTTAGATTGGCCCAAGGTGCATGCATCCAGCAAGTTGGACGCAACAAGTACCTTGTGCCAAGTGCTGCACCCCAAGCTATTTTTCCAAGAAGCCTGTGTCAATCAGCAGTCTGCTTGCACCTAGGCTGCTAGCACCAGCCTTGCACAACAAAAGTGGCTGCGGCATGGTGCTAGGGGTCTTACAGCAGTCCCTGGCCGCCACAACTCCATAGTCACAAGTTTCAAAGCTCTCCCTTGGGACAAAGTGCCAAGTACCATTAGACCAGCTGAGGGCTGGTCTAACGGTACTTATAAATCCCCTGGGAGAGATGTCCACTGTGTCGCATGTTTGGGAGATGGTGGTGGCAGTGGGATGACAAAGAGGAGGGGGATAGGGCAGCTGCAAACTAGGGGTGTTGGTTGCACACTCGAGCAGACTTAGATAGACCAGGTGGTCTGTTTCTGCTGGCATATTCGTATGTTCGTATGTTCGTGCATCCCCAGCCTGATCTGCCCCTACACTTAAATTATATCTACTGCAGGAAGATATCACTCCCTGGGGATCTAGTGGCCCCCCTCCCCATCCCAATCTGCCCCTCCACATCATCGTAATTACCCTTCAGTCCCTGGTGATCTAGTGGCCTCTCACCCCCCACACCCACCCCAGCACATAGTACCTACCACCCCTCCCCCAATCCCAGGACATTATCCAGCGAGCTGGCTCAGCCCTCCACACACCTCCATGGTCAGCCACCAAATGAACTGTCAGAGCACGTACTGCATACGGTACATGCTCTGACAGTTCATTCGATGACCAACCGGAAGTGTGTGGAGGGCTGAGCTCTCAGATATGTCCCGAGATGAGGGGGGCAAGTGGTGTACACTACATGTTGGGGTGGGGGTGGGGGGTTGGAAGCCACTAGATCACCAGGGACTGAAGGTTAATTATGGTGATGTGTAAGGGCAGATTGGGGTAGAGAGGAGCGCCACTAGATCACCAGGGATTGCTACAGTCAGGGTTCAGCACATCTGGGCACGGGGGGGAGGCTGCACCCTGCACCCATCCAAGGGCACAGCTGCCACCCCACTACCCACAGCGGTTGTGGCACTCCTTCTGGGTGCACCATTGGTTTGGCGCACTGGCTTCATTGCTGCAAGCTGCAGGACTTAGGTGCCGGAACCCTGTCCCATTGAAAAGCGGGTGCAGAGTACTGGACGCACCAGCACTCACTGCAAGCTGCCATTGTTGCAGCTTGTGACCACGTTTTGAAAATCTGGCCCCATGAGATGTGAAAATTATGGAATTTTGTGATAATTCTGTTGAAGACATATCCATAAGTTTTGCTCAGCCATACACTTCACCTGCCATGGAGAAGAATGGAAGAAGACTGATAAGAGTGATAGTAAGGTTGGATTCATAGATGACACCACTGTAGCAGCAGTAGGACAAATGAAGAGACATTGCAGCACTATGATGCTAGTGCAGCTTAAGTGATTTTCCTGCCTACTGTATGTGTCAAATGAACATTATCCATAGCCACGCACTGCAGCTAGAGGGGATCTGACTGTTGTTAGCACTGTGATATGGAGTACGTGTTCTGAGGACATAAGGCGGTTATATATTGAATTAGGGCTGTTCCTAAGAGACAGATACGGAGATGAATCATTTCAGTGCTCCTCATGGTCTATGGACCATTAGGATTAACAGTGACAGACTTTAGGCAAGCTAATTTTGTATTTCACTGATATTCTGTTGAAGGAGGGAAGGTGTTTTTTGTCTAGTCAGCTAGAGGGTATTTAAGGCAAGGAATTCCTGAATGCTCCATATTGGCTGTAGTTGTACAAAGAGTGAAGGGGAACTGATCTTGTCAAGGGACAAATAATTAAATTGTAAATTTAAAACATTCTTACCAAAATCTCTCCATATTTAACCATTTTATGTCCCTTCCAAGAAGGTTATGCATGCATGTTTTCAGATATCTAACTCCAAAGGAAGCCAAGTTGTAAAAAGAGAAATATTTGCAGAAAAATTTGCAGGAAAATAAAATGCCAGATTGTAAGGCCCTGTAAGTCCAAGACTACAGTATTTAATCAAATATCATGAAATTTGGCATTCCTATAGGATTTCTTACAACAAGTAGACATGCCAATGTTCACGCCAATTGCTCTAAGAATGGCTGAGTTATGCCAAAAAAAAAAGAATAATAATTTTGCTAAATTACACAAAATTCCATGAGATTTTGCACAATTTGTAAATTATTTTTAAAATTTCATGAAAGGAGAAGTTGCTTAATTTGCCCAGCACAGGTATACTCCCAAAGGCACATAATACTGGGATTTGTACTCACAAAATAATTTGCTTCCAGATGGGCCAGATATTTGAATAGGCAATTGCTTTTATTATTTAATGTAATTTAAAATGGTACACTGAATATTTTTACAAAACTTTTAAACTCAATAAGTATCTCATATTCTCTGGATTCACAAAGCATGGAACTATTAGGGCAGGGGCCCAACTATGCACAACCCTCATAGTTCTGATATAGCCTCCTGTAGATGATGCAATACAGGAATTTAACTACACTGTATTGGGCATGAAGATCTGTTTAAGCCAAGGACCCCATAGTTCCTAAAGCTTATAAAGTGTAATGCCAATAACATGATATAAAAGCTCCTGTCCCTGTGGCTCCTTTTTTCATTCCAAACATTGCATGTTAGTTCCTTTTCCTGTAGATAACAGCATCCCTTTACAGACAATTGTTCTCCTCACTGTGGATTTTCAATTTAACCACTCTTAATTTTTTTTATGCTTCAAAATACATGACAAGGTTGGAGTACATACATTTTCTTCAGATGACAGCAAGAGTATTTTAGAAGAGGTGGTCAATTAAGTTACTGAAGATAAGATAGAAAATATGACTATGGGTATACTTATTTTTCAGGATCACATTCAAATTACTATTTGTAATATCTTACAGAAAGGCAACAGGGGTGGATCTGCAAGGTGTGTATGGGGGGGTGGGGGCTTCAGCTTCAAAATGTCCTGGAGCACAAGGTGCCTTAATCCAGCAGTTTCCCGCTAGTTCTGTCTCCCATCTGACACTGTGTTTGTAAATGGTAACCACTCTGACCCTCCCCCATAGCCCCCAACCATTGGGTAAGAGCCTCCTTGAACTGCTGCTCTTGGATTGTTGTTCTTCAGTCTTTCCCTGTGAAAACTGGCCTCTTGCTGCACACTTCATGCACACTACATACTGTATGCCCCTTCTCTTAGCGGGCTCCCACTAGTTGACAAGACCACATTTTTTCACAGACTTTAATGGGAACTCTCAGCTCCCTTGGTGCACTGTTTTGGGACTTAGAGGTCCCAATTAAGCAAACTGAAGTAAAATGATTTTTTTTAAACACTTCCTTGTTTGCAATCATAGTTTTTATCTGGTTGATCCTGCCACCCCTCCCCCCACCCACAATACCAACCGACAACTTATCCCAGTGTCCCCCACAGCCTGCCTTCTGATGATGTCAGCAATGAGCTAATTGGAGGTTTGGGTGGTGGGAGAATATGTCTATGTCCATTGTAGCACACTGTAACATTAATTAAGTAATACAGATTATTATTGAGCTTATTTGGCTGGCAGTGATCGCACTTGCCTCAGCTGATTGATATCAGCTGAATAAGCACAATAATGTGCTGCATTACTCAGTCTATGTTAAAATATTCTGCAATGAACATCAATGACCCCCATGGCTTAGTCCATCATTCATGTTGTTTGAGGGCTGGATGCCTGGGACAGTGAGATAAGCAACTGGCTGGCATGATGGACAGAAGGTCATAGGATTAACAAGATAAAAACTATGGCCCACATATTCAAAGGAGATGGGCAGCACAAAATTGAGATGTGTGACACATCCTGGAAAATGTGGGAAAGTGCGATATTCAAAAGGGCAAAATGCATCACACATGTTGGAATGTGCAATTGCGCAGATATAATGTATGCGGTACAGAAAAAGAGAGTGGGCACCTGAATACACCGCACATGTGTATATTCAGACAAAATGAGTGGTGCATGTGCCGCGCATCCTACATTTGTGCCGTGCAAAGTTGGGCAAGCACAGGGTTGCCATAAATCAGCCAGCTACCCACAGGCAGGCTGCTGAACTGCAGACAGGCTAACCTGAGACAGCTCTTGTAGGTGCTTCAGGATGTGCTCCAGTCACCCACACACAGCAGTGATGCCAGAATAGTAGTACCCAAAGCCACAGCCGCACTGTGCCTGCTCACCAGGCACCTGCCCAGTACTGGTGGGTGACACCACTGGCACCAGCCAGTGAGCCACCCCCTCATCACACCCAGGTCGGGGATGTCCAGCTGCCCCATGCTAGTCAGACACCTTCCTAGCAAACCAGGAGAGAAGACAGCTACAATGCAGCATATGTACCAGGTGCCATAGCCTGCACCCATATTGCTGTCAGAGTGCCACCCAGTAGTGGCATGCACCCTTGGTGATGTTTGGGTCAATGGTGATCAGGATGCATGGTAGTAATGGATGTACCATGGCATGGGTCAGGGGCTACCCAGTGGCACACACCCACAGTGGAACACCATAGGTGTACACACAATGCCCATGCTAGACCCATGCCACCAGAAAACACATACATGTCACCGATGCCATCCTTGCTGTGTGACAAGGCCACAGGGGCCCTTGGTTTGGGTCACTGTGGTGTTCTGGTGGTTGACATTGCACAACTGAGGGCAGCGTGAGGAAGGGGTGGCACTAACCCAATTCCAAGACGAATGTCACAACTCGCAGATGTATGCAAGTTGCGACATTTGCTGCTATGCTGGGAACCCTGTGCCATATTCTAAGAGCGGTAGGATCCCGGCACTTATGACCTGTGACTTGCAGCAGATGTAGGCTAGCACCACGGGCATGGTGCAATAGCTCTACATGCCGCAAGTCGTGGCCCACTGCAAACTTCCCCCCTTGAGCTCCCCTGCCCCAGAACACCATGACAAGCACCAGGGAGCATGGGGGAGGGGCTGGACAGGTGGCACAGGTGTGTGGGGGGGCAGTTTAAAGAATGGACCCCGGGGGTCCCAGACATTCAGGAGGTGGGGGGCATGAACATGTTCAGGGGCATGGGGAGCACTGCAGGAGCTTTACCATGGTGCTGCAGAGTGGGCATCCATTGACTGACACAGAAGGATGGCCCTTAGACCATCTCCATGATGATCTAACTCTGCTGCACCAATGCGGCTCTTAGAATAGTGTAAGTGGGTTACAGCAGCTGCCTGTATGAAATAGGGCACAGTTGCTGCCGTAACTCACCCTTGCACCATGCCACTGTGGGTTGCAGCATAGTGGGTGGCGTAACCCACATTTGGCACAACCCACATAAGGCATGCTGCAAGGTGCCTTTTGGAATAGGGAATGGCATAATGCATGGTGCAAACTGTGATTTATGCCATGGGTTTGGTCTAAATCAGCTTGCGGCATGCATAAGCCATCTTGGAATCAGGCCCCAAATGTTTATCTACAAGGCTAAACAACTCAATTCAAAAATCAATTCATTCTAGTAGCTCCAGAATGCTAAAAAAAGTTCCCCATCAACACTGCATCTTTTTGGCATCTTTATATAAAATTTGCTGAATGTCGAAACCATATACCATAGAACCGGTGATAGTGCTAGCGTTAGAGTTTGTAAAATTTAACAAGTAGTCAGTGGCTCAAATCAATGTATTAGAGCCTCCCCTAGAAAAGAAAAATGAAAAGGGGAGGTCGAGCCCCAGCCTTAAGCACATCATTTTATTTTGGGGAGGGGGAGAAAAAAAATACCCCATGTCCCATCCCCTGAGTCACTAAAATAGCACCTCAATAAAAGCAGTGAAGACGGAGGCCAAGTGACCATTTTTTAACATGAACCTTATGTGGCATAGTAAATTCCACACTGGGAGACACCATAATTGGCATCCTTGCACTTGAAAAGCATTACCTACACTTTTTAAAAGCTGCTCCTAGGCCAGCCCGGTGGAGCAGAGGGCTGAGGCGCTGGACACCACACCTCGAACCACGTCAGTGACCCGGGTTCAGGAACGGACTCGGGCACCAGGGGCCGGCAGGGGAAGGGGTAGGATTGAGTGTCCGTTGGACTGCTCTCCTCCCCTGGGGAGGGTTAGGGATGCATGATCACTCTGCAGCATCCCCCGGTGGAGACCAGGAGCACAACAGAGGGATTGCATGAAGGGGAAACACCAGAAAATGGAAATACCGCTCGCTGGCCGCTGGATGACGGCTCTCTGTTCCCGGTTGCCTCCAGTGCCTTCCTGGGGCCTTCTTCTCCACAGCAGCATCCCTGGGCCCTAAGAAGAGTGTGCTGGGGTCATCCCTCCCCCCCCGGTGCCTTCCCCCTCGGAGGAGGCGCCATGTGAAGGGATCAGCCGGGATATCCCGGGGATCGGCTACAATACTAGGAGTTAGAGGAGGGCTGGTTTAGGACAGAAGGGGCTATCGGGAGACTTGCAGAGCCTGAAGGAGTGGGGGCCTGCGAGCATGAGGAGGGTGGAAAAAAGAATATACAAAACAAAAAAGCTGCTCCTGATCCATTGTGTTCAGGTCACAACTGCCAGCTGTTGAACTCAGCTACTGTAGTAACTGTTTTTTGATATTTCTTGTATAGTGCTCCTAAGCATACCTCTCAACTGTCACACATTACGAGGTTCGTCACTCATTTTAACCCTCAGAAATCCTTTGTCCCACATCAAGGTAGTGATATTCCACATTTCTCACAGAGGTTTTAAAGCAGAAATTCATAATTATCTATTGTGTTCAATTATCAGCAAACATTATGAACACGAATGCACTGATAGCCATAGTGTTCTGAGCTTGCAGTGCCGTGTTTGATGATATGTCCCACATTTTTCTCATTTGTCACACATCTTGTCACACATTTTGGTGAAGAAAGGTTGAGAGGTATGCTCCTAAGGGAATATAACTTTTGGAGGAAACCCTTGAGTTCATTTAGGCTTAACTTAGGCTTCGCAGACACTCCTCTTGTAGCCCAACAAACTTCTTTCTCTGAGTCCATGTATATGCACCTATTAAATTAAATGTAAAGAAGACTATCCTCTGAGTGCAATAACTTAGAGATTTAGAAACAGAAACATACGTAGGTGACCCCACCCCAAGGTAACATTAGCGTACCTTAAATAAGACAAGACAGGCCTATAAACACTGAGATGCCAGCGTAGCTCTCTTCTCCATTCAAAATGCTTCTGGTTCCAGGTTCAGGTGAATGTTTCCCCACACAAAAGACGAAACTCAGCGGTGATCTCCAGATGCCAGTCACACCTAAATACCAAATACATTCAGCTTACATAATCCTCTGTACATCTTGTTTCTCTTATTCCAATCCGACATCCAAACCAAAGGACGCCAAGAAAGACTTAACAGGCAACCAACACGACCATTTGTTAATGAGCTCAGTGCTGCTCTTTAACATTTAATTTTTTAAAGAAATAGCTCATTTCTACCACTAAGTGCAAAAATAATATCAACTTCATTCACTGAAACATTGAAACTGAAGCAAATAAGAAGTTTTTTTACACTTCTAAACACCATCAGAACGCTATTAGCGTGCCAGTTACCGGCAACAGATTCTGAATTACAACACTGTGAAGCAGAAAATAAAGCTGTATCAGCAAAAAGGGGCTAAAATCAGCACAGGTTTCATTCACCTACTCAAAGTAAAATGAAAACAGAATAAGCTCTTACTGAGAAAGAAAACCTGCAGACACCGCTTCATAGTTAAAGATGCATGGAGCAGAGCAGCCTTGTGGCTATCTTGTCACTCCACTCCCTACCTCTCAGCTGTCACACATTGTGGGGTACATCACTCATGCTATCTCTCAGACACCTTCTGTCCCACATTGAGAGTGTGACATTACATTCTGTCCACTGAGACTTTTATACACAACAGTATATTAATATAAGATGCTAGGCTATCTGCAAACATTGTAAACATTAGTGCATTATTTCCACAGTATTCTGAGCTTGCAATGTCATGTTTGATTATGTGTTACACATTTTGTACAGTTGTCACACATCTTGGCACACATTTAGGTGTTAAAAGGTTGGGAGGTATGTAGCACTATACTCAGGTCAATGCGGTCCACCCACACACAAACATGCCTTCTCACCTTCCTGCTAGGCTGCAGTACCTCCTGATCACCTTTGTGGAGTGGTGGTGCTGCCCTGCAATGCAAGAACTGTGCATGACAATGGTATGCAATGGCCTGAATACATTCCAGTAATGAGATGCAAATGTAGTTTGGGCACTGACTGTGCAATGAGGCCATTTGCACATTCTGGCTGAATATTGTAGTTCTGCTCACCACCCAAGTGGCTTCACATCACGCAGTTCCGTATATTACATATTGGTCTCTGGTCACCTGCTGTGCTGCACATCTCCCACTGTGTGATCACGTATGTTTAGGATATTCAGTCACACATGTGCGATTGCATTTTATGGCACATCTTCAGAGTATCCCATTGTTTTGTGCCAGTACAGCTGAGATGTGCGGCACATTCACTTGTGTGCTGCAGCCTGCCACTTTTGAATATAGGGCTCTATGTTTCAAAAAAGTGTTGGAAAAATGCACTTTGCTTAATTGGGACCTTTAAGTCCCACAGCATTACTCTAGCAGAGCTGACAGTTCCCATTCTGCTGCAGTCAGCCTCAGTTTGGCATTATTTCATGATGTTCTTCTATCCCTCCCTGGTCTGTACTCTTTCTGACTCTGCTCTACATGGCATCTGCTTACCCTTGTGAAACAGTAAATCATCAACCATGTTTTTTTGAAGGTCAGTAATGACTGATCATTGCTAGTCATCAATATTACCATATGATCGTCAAGGGAACTCGTGACTTAAGATCATAATTTAATCATTAAACATGTAACAAAATGATTATTGATTATTTTTGAAAACTTAAATTGGCATGATGGTTTTTGATGATAAGTAGATGATCATGGATGATAATTGATGATTATATTAGTTCTTTATTGTAGGACTGCAAGTCATATGAGTAATACCTAAAGTTTATTTTGTTACTAATATGTATATATTAATGTCAAACATCAGCAAACACAAATTAAATATAAGGTAAAACCTGTAAAGTCAAACTTTAACCCCTTTAGGAAGAGTGCATGCAATGTTAGGAATAGTCTACACATTTGCATAACTAATTTACATACTGCAAAAGCGTAGTTTATGGACCAAAACAATAGTAATTTCTATTTTAAAAATAATTCTGCATTGCTAGTGCTGCTTACAGATGAACACGGACAAGTTACTTGAATTTACTCAAACGTAGAAACAAAACAGGTACATCCAACTCACGTGTGTTCGTTCAGTTAATTCACTTCTTTATTTGGTAACCTTGTTCACCATCAGTCCAACATTTCACCACATCTGGCTTCATCAGGAGGGAGTAAATATAAACAATATAAATAAGAAAAAAAAATAAAATATATTATCTTTTATTTTTACTTCATTCACATGCTTCTTGTGTCACTTCCCTATGTGACGCACATATACGCATGGTTATGCACTCAAAGATCATTACTACCTTTCATAAAATGTTTTTATCAGTTTAAACAATGAATCCATTAAGTCTACCACCTTGGTGCAAATTCATCAGTCATAAATCCCTTGAATACTATTATGCCCAAGTGCTACTGCATAATGATATTTCTAAGAGTGTGGATACAGTTTACTATCCACATTCTGACAGTTCCACTGGAAGAGTTGATTTCTGGGACATCTTTAGCTAAGCTCCTCCTACCACCTGGGTGGTATTTAATCCAGCTCCACCCTGTGATGTCACAATATTGTTCAAAGTCACTGTTTACACTCTGTTATCAATTTCGTTATTTCAACATATTAGCTACAGCATGCCTGTATTATCTGTGTTGCCTTCCAGCTATGCATTTCCCTTGTTACTGACTCATTTAAGTTCAAAATGTACCTTTAGTTTATGCTTAGTTCCTCCATTTATAAGAGAACTGATACTGATTGCAGCTTCAGTTCACATCAGCAATCTGCATATGTATAAACATGGAAAATGCTTAGCATTTTTGGGTTTTAAGCAAATGAACTTCAGTTATGGAAGCTAAACAAAATTTCTGAACTATTTCCTCTTGAAGTGTGTTCCATCCACTAGGAATCTCACTAAGAATAGATTAAAACAATCTCACTCTGTGAAGGATATAAAAATAAATTTGTCTGGATTTAGTTTTTAATTTCTCTATATAATGCATGGTGTGGCTACACTTTCAAAATGCACCTCACTCCTTTTAAACCCTTCAGAGGGTTATTCAAATGTGATTTTCCACCTTCACTCCTGCTACAAATATTAAACATACAGTATTAGACATTGACCTTAATAACAAACACCTATTGGAAACATTCACAATGTTCAAGAATTAATGCTTGTAGTGAGGCTTACCAGGTCAAGCTGCTAATTTTCGAAAGTTTCCCAGTATGTAAAAGTTATTCTTTAGTGCACTGTGCACTTCTGTCTGTTCCTATTTGTAGTGCCAGCAAGGGGCACCATCTACTGTAGATCACAAGGTGCATTAGATGTGAAGCATCAACATGTAATAGCATCACATTAGGGCCCACCCCTGCCTGGTAACCACAAAGTTCCCCTGGTAACCAGGGAACAACTTAGCAATGATAAGATCATTGTATGCTGGGGGATGTTCAAACCAACAGAAGCACTCACCAGCTAGTCACCCCTCTGCCAGTTTATTCTTATTATAGAGGGATGTTTTAGTGAGCGTGGGTACATGTGCCTTCAACAGCCCACACACCATGAAATTTCAGTTTGAAGTTGCTCTAAGTGTACCCAGTGAAGAAATATTTTGGTTTTTTACTTATAGAAGCTAGCCACACTTACAAAAGGAACCACTGAATGGAGCTGTTTAAACTAATTTGAGCCTTTATAACTTACTTAGTTTTTTTTTGTTGACCAGGTAAGTGCACTAGACAAATCCTGCCTATTTTCAGGCATGACTCAGGGAGAGGGGGATACAGATGAATGCTAACTGACCTTGAACCAGATTAAGCTGTTGGTGGTATTTTTTTGAGTGAATGAGGGAAATTTGGCCAGGATACCGTGGAAATTCCCCTACTCTTTTCGAGAAGTGCCGTGAGATCTTTAACATCCACCTGAACTACCACCAATCCAGGCAGACAGGACCTCGGTTTAACGTCTCTTCTGAAAGACGGCACCTCAGAAGTGCAGCACCCCTCTCATGCTGCACTACAGTGTCAGTACTGGGATACTAACTCAAGTGCCAGATATGGGAACTGAACCCACAGCTCTCTGATCTCCCAGCCTCAGAGGCGAGTGTGCTACCTACTGAGTCAGTGACACTGCCAACACCAGCAAGAAGGGAAGTTTTAGGTCAGTATAGCTGAAAGCTGTGTGTTGGTATAGAAGATGTATCATAACCAGTAAAGATGTCTACATAGAAAAAACAAGATAAATTCCAAAAGTGTAGAAAAAAAATGATTTGTTTCTTATTTATTGCAGTTATCTTGAACATGATCAGTCATGAAAAATCATGTGTTATGGCTTTTGATGGGTGGACATTTAACGTTCATGTTTAATCATTGTTAGTAATCATCAAAATTGTGGTTTTTAAAGATTGAACATGATCTTTGAATATAATTGATAATGACCATTTATGATACATCATTATAAAATCGTCATCTTTTCAGCTGGGTATCCAGGCCACAGCACCTCTTAATGCTGCTCTCTCAGCCACTCCTGAATCTCCTCTGTTCCAGCCACTCCTGATGCTCACCACCATTCGGCTGATGCGTTCTATTTTCACCTGCCTGCTCCTGATACATGCCACTTGCTCAGAAAAAAAACTCTCTTGACTGCTGCTGATATAATGGGTCTTCTAAGCACTCCAGACTTCATGCTTTGAACCACCTGCACTGCTCTGTTCACCACTGGAAGTCCCACATTACTGCCATCCAGAATGGCTAGCCTTGGGAGGTAAAGATGTCAGTCCCTTCCCTGCTAGCCTGAAAGAGGCCATGGCTATTAAGCAACCTCCCCCCTTCCCGACTCCATTTCTAGTGTTTTATGGCAAACATTTTTGAGCTGATCTAGCAAACTTTGTTTCTAGCTTCACTCTGTCTTTGTCAAGTTGCATACATTTGGGCTGACTTGTTTCTCCACAGTTGGTTCTGCAGAATTCTAGTACAGTCAGACCTGTTAAATCCAGGCCTTGTTATTACATATTCATAATTATGTGAACAGGGAGCCCCTGGAATTGATTTTTGGCCAGATAATTGCCTCTTTAATATGGAAACTTCTGTTTCTGAATCAGAATTACATATTCAGAGTACAAAGACCATTATTCCTATTCAATTTGACCTGGTTAATACAGTGCAAGTGTTAATTAGTGTGTTAATTGTCGTCGTCTTATTTCCTCTTAATCCTCTCTGGCATGATAAGGAGGGTAGGAAATTATTTTTAGACAGTTAACTGCCCTTCCATGTTCATTTCCATGCCAGATATGTATTCTGATGTGCTTTGACCATTTTTTTATAAATACAAAACTTAACTTTGGAATGTCCTAAGATCTATATAGAGTTCCATTCTCCTCACCAGCTGCTGCTCTTTGAGTTCATATTCCTAAAATATTCCAAGGAATTAGTGACACCATTTCATGCTATTCATCTGAATGGCTGGGAATAGTGTTGCTATTGACATAGAATGTTCAGGCAGTATGAAAAGAGAGAACCACAACTGCTGAGGAGAAAGGGGTCCATTGCAGTTGCAACAACAAACAAATATAATGTTAATTTAACAAAAAAGGTCAAAATATATTAGAATATTGGATAGACACTAAGAAAAAAAGAGGAGGGCATCTAGAGTTGTAGAAACTGTTTCTTATCACATTAAACAAAGAGTGGTTCCTCCTGCCATCCCTCCCACTCCAGCAGTAACTCAGCTTTGGCTGCTTACTGGCTCTGCCAACTCTCAAAGTGCTGTTCCTATTAAGTCTAGCCCATTTTCAAACTGTGCTGTGCCCCACTCCAGCAGTAATTCACCACCATATCAGCTATGAACTGTGGCTGAAAGATCTGTTGCTAGCCTCTAAGAAATGATAAAATTACTAAGGATGAGCGAACTAACTCTACCATACTTCAGAAGCTCCCCAGACTGGGCGGACTTGGCTCTGAATGAGAAAACTGAGTCTTTAATGGCTTGACTCAAATTGCCAAATTGCCCTGGTTCAGGAGTGTGGTCTGGTCCAGTGATAACACTCTCACCACCAGTACTGCATGGAAAAGGCAGGGCAGGGTGCAGCAATAAAAAAAACTGTTTTCCCTCAATCTTTGATGAATACTTGAGTCCCTGCATAGTCACATGACCAATAAAGGCAAACACTCATGAATGCATGGGACAGACATAAGGCAGTCCTAGTGGGGGTAGGAGGAAGTAAGCTGTTGGTTAACTAGGCTCTGCAGCTTATCTGTTAGGTAGGAAAATGGGCAGACTAGGTGGGCCAAGCAGTCCTTATCTGCCGTCAAATTCTATGTTTCTATTCTGGGGCACTGAAGTGAGTCAATCAATGAGGGCCTTTGTTCTGTGATTGACTGATGTTCTAACCAATCATGTGTGTTAACCACTACAGGGCATCCCTTGGAAACAGTCTGTCTAGAGCATTTGGGGCTTTGCATTCAAAGTAGACAGTTATGTGTGTGTGTGTGCATGCAGAGAGATCCGCCCCCCCCCAAAAAAAAGTCAAGAACGAAACAACAAGTTTTTCATTTTGGTAGAGAGAGAAAAGAAGAGAGGGAGAGTAGAGAGACCAATGAATTCAACAGCAGACAACAGCAGAGTGCAGATGTTGTAGGAGAGTACTCTGCAAAAAAATTAAATTTTTCTTTTTTGTTAGAGAGAGAGATAGAGAGAGAGAGTCCAATGGATTCAACAGCAGAGTGCAGAGCAGACAACATCAGAGTTCAGACATTGCAGACTCCACAGCAAAAAATGAAAAAAAAACACCCTTTTTCCTTTATTCAGAGAGAGAGAGATCAAGAAAGAGAGTAGAGAGAGAGAGAGAGAGAGAGAGACCAACAAATTCAATAGTAGGCAACAGCAGAGTGAAAAAAAAAATAATATTAAGGGGAGCAGAAGAGTCAGACTGGACAAGAAGACTCTGTCTAAAGGTTGCAGTGCCTCAGTAATTTTGAGGGGGGGACTTAGTGCCACACAGATTTTAAAGGGGGTTTCACCTACATCTCAGATTCTGTATTGCCCATCTCTGTGCTGCCCTTAAAGGCCATACTGCTGTAGACTCTATGTTGCCGATTTCTGTGCCTGAACTACTACTATGTCATAGTGCCATACAGATTATGAAGGGGCTGCCACATCTCAGACTCTGTATTGCACATCTCTGTGCCTGAACTACTACTAGGGCATAGTGCCATACAGATTATGAAGGGGGGGCTATCACATCTCAGACTCTGTATTTCACATCTCTGTGCCTGAACTATTATTAGGTCATATAGTGCCTCACACATTTTGAGAGGTGGTGTCATGACCAAGACTCTATGTCACCCATCTCTGTGTCCAAACTAAAACTTCTAATAGGCTATTAAGTTGGACCCCAAGAAATGGATTCAGAATCTGTAATGGAAATGGAACCTGTGGCAAACACCAGCAGTATGGCTAAAATCGGTACACATAATAGTAAACATGTTTCCCAAAAACAAATTCAGAAAAAAAGAAAAATTCACAGCTGAAGACAGCATTAATACAATTGAGTGAAAATGAAGCAACACAACCAGAAAAATAAAAGATTGTTGGTGAATCCCCCTGATCAAATTAATACAGCACTGTCAGCGCTGCCAGAAAAATAAGATAAAAGTAAGGCATAAAAACAGGTAGTCAAAACACTTAGACCTAGAAAATCAATGATTAAGGAAAAGTCTATGTCTAGTACCACTAGACATGGCACTCCATGATATGCCACTCATGCATATCAGGCTCTTTCATCAGAAAGCAGTGCCTGTGATGAAGAACAGGTTGTAAATGTACAAGATCATGATCACCATGTATCACAGTTATGCTCTTCCAAAGGTGATGAATCAGAATGTGATACTGATGAGGTAGAGGATGCCACCTTGGTTCCCCCAGCCAAAAAGAAAAAACACATATACAAGTACCACCACTAGCTACAACCAGTAGTGGAACACAATCAATAATCATGGTAGTTCTTCTGAGGACATCCACACTGTGCATGAATAAAGGTTGGAAACAACTGTCATCAAAACTGCTGCAGTTCCTGGCATGACAACAAAATGTTCCGCCTGAGTTGTTCTGCTGTCTGCACCTTTTGTCATGGGGAAGTTAGTGGGGGGAAAGTGAGTGGCCAGTTTGGGACAACATCACTAAAAAGGCCTTTGCAAAGTGCACATCCAACCATTTGGCTGGGAAGCAGTCTTGAGAAGAGATGCAGTGAAGTTTTAATTCCTTAGTGAAGTGCAGGCATGTCTGTTTGGAGGTACGTGAAGTCCCTATCATAATGAATGACTTTGCGTTGCTGATTTTGCATCCACTTCACCTTATTTTCACACAAAGGTGACGTGTGTGGGAACTGAAACAGCCCACAGATCACATGAGTCACAGACTCACAGTCTGCAGGTGACATGCTGCATGCAGGAAGTTAATCAGGCAAGATGGTAAAATAGTTTTACTTTCACCTTGCCTAGTCTTGGAGATGAAGCTTTTTTTTGTGGGATAGAGAGAGAGAGAGAGTTATATTTCAAATCTTCAATTGAATTTTGAGATTATTTTGTAGTTTTGTTGCCTATTTGTTGTTTTGAGTTATGCCCCTTTTCATTTTGAGTTCATATTCTACTCCTAATTCCTTAGTTTACCTCTTTTTAGTTTTGTTTCAGTAGTTGTTTTTAATAGTTTACTTTTTTGGTTTTGTGTATAAAATGGAGATGTGGGTTTGTTTCTTCTGGGGCATGTAGAGGACATCATTTTGGGCCACAAATGCATGGTGGCATCGCACGTATTAACTGCAACACTGTCTTTAGTGCTAGTGCTCTCCTCCCTGAAAGAGGAGACACTGGTGCCATGCCAGCACCCCTGTGGTGGCACCTACCAATGTTTGCCTACCACCTGCCATGGCCCCTGCAGATCAGCAGCAGCAGGAAGTCTATGCAGGAGCCACCACAGCAGTCTCTGAAACAGCAGCAGGTTGTCACACCCCCAACTGTGCACCAGCAGCCCATTACCAAAACACCTGGGACCCCTCACCTGTGCCCGGTCTGCCCTGCAGCTCTGTTGTGTGGGAATTCTTCACTTCACTGCCCGTTGACCCCAATATTGTGAAGTGCAAGATCTGCAGTGTGCTTGTGCATCATGGACCCAGGGGTACTCATCTGGGGACAGGTGGCAGCGCACGCACCTCGTAAACCACCACTGTGTGAAGTGGAAGGCCAAGGCTGCAGAACATACACAGAATGTGCCTCCTGGGAAATAGGTGGCAGCACAGCCTCCACCTGCATAGGTTATGAAGTGTAGAAGGTCCCGGGAGCAAGTGGCTGCTCCAGAACCTGCACCTGCACGTGATGGCTCTGGAAACCCTGCAACAATGCCTGCCACACAGGCTGATTTGGTTACATGGAGTACAGTAGACCACCTTGCCAACAGGGTGGAGACCCTTTAGGAGCAGTTGGAGCAAATGGAGGGTCACTAACTGCAGATTATGTCCATGCTCCAACTGCTGCTGTCTCACCATAACTTGGAATCTTAGAGTTTTTGTTTGGTGTATCATTTTCATTTTGTTTTCTGACTTTCTTTCTCAGTCATAACCTTGTTTCACCCCCAAAATTTTAAAAACACCCCCTAAAACCAGTTTAAAGAAAATCTAAAAAAATGCTGTCACTCCCTTCCTTATATTTCTAGTTAATAATCTCTGTTTACAAACAGGAATTTTTTTTTGGCAGTAATGTTTTCTTCCTGTTGTGTTGTTTGTGTTAAAGCAGCAGTGTAATAATCTGTTAAAGAGCAAGTGTGCACTGTCAGGTACCCAGCCCAATGCAATCATATATGACAGATGACTTTGTGCAGTGTTGCTGGTATTAATAATGTACCATGCAGTCTCATCTATTGAAGTGTGAATGGTCAATATGGCTCTCAGCCCCTATCCACATCTTAATAATCCACAGCAATTGCAGTACAATACATTTACCAAAAGTTTAATTTACCAGCACATAGACAGAGGTGCCCCTTCCCACATAGCAATCTGGACATTATTGCACGGTACCCCCATTGTGTCAAGGCTGAGGTGGTAAATAATGTTATGTGGAATTTATCTTACTGCAATGATTGTGGATCATTAAGCTGTGGACAGTGACTGAGAGCCACACTGACTGGTCTTCCTCTTCCAGTCAAATAGTTATAGTACCCCAAATGTGTACCCACAGAAAAACAAAGGTATTTCCTGAACCTGCTGACACTCCACCATGCAGGCAGACACCCTCATGTTAATTTTGTGATGTTAGAAAATGAATGGCGAGTGTGCACTCCATTGATCTGTATGGGTGCAATCTTTCTTTAGCTGTTAGTGCTATTTATAGCTGCAATTTGGAAAACTGAAAGTGACTGCTGCAGTAAGACTCCCTGTTACTCCACTCCTGCGATTGTTTTGACTTCTGTAAATAGCAATACTAAGTAGTATGAGATGCTCTGGAAAAATTGTGCCCATATATGTCAGTGGAGTGCATACTCTCAATTCATTTACCGATGTCCCCAAATTAACATAGGTGTGTTGCTTGGGGGTTGGGTCAGCCAGTTTTGTACACTGCTGTGTTTTTCAGTGGGTACACATTCAGGGTGCTCTAAGTTTGTTACTGGAGCGAACCAAATGGTATTGTCAATACCCCTCAACACTGGTTCATGTCAGCTATCATATATGTTTGAGGGGTGCTGGGTAATAATGACCACGTGACAATGTGCACCTGCTCTTGTACAATTTTGACTTCTACAGTTTTATTCTATTTTTAATTGTCCCTTATTTACTGACTTATTTGTATGATACCATTACTTCCACAATTAATGTTCTTCTGCTTTATAAAAAGGTCATTAATGAAAGTTCATATGTGATGACTTGTCATTTGGCAAGAAGTGTCAACTGGTCATTCATTAATGCTCCACTTGTCCAACAGTTGGCATGCTTAGCATAGAAAGGTTTTTATTTTTTGCTTTTTACAGTTAGCCATCCCACTTTATACTTGCAATATAAACCACTCCAGCCCATGGGTGTATCCGAGCAGTAATGCACTTCCCAGTGGTGTAAATCAGTCTGGCAAGCCTTTGTGCCTTCCATCGCACCCAGGACATGCATTAATGCCCTGACACATCCATGTTCTGTCGTGTATTCCTTGTAGCATGCTTACTCCCTTTTTTCAGCTAAGAAGTAACAGTAGTGCTCCTTTTAATCTTGTTCTGAACCGTTATTTTAATCAGTTTACCCAGCTGTTTTTGAACACCTACTGCTCTGAAATGTAATGATGGCATACCATGTCCTATTGGATTGCATGGTACTTCATTGTAGTCCCAACAGAAAGGATTTGAAAATGATAGATGTACAGAAACCGAAGTGAATACTGAGGAAAACCTGCTGCAAGCAAGATTAAAAGGAACACTGTTTATTATGTCATATGTGAAAAAACATAGTCCAACAGATGTAAATTAGGGAAATAAGGGTATCATATACAGAAGTTAGTAGGTAACTACTACCAATTGAAAATCACATAGTAAAGTACAGGTAAAAATGTTCAACCGATTATTGCACTGCTGCCGTAGTTGTCATGCAATATAAGTTTTTGGTTACTGTCGACTTCTGTTCTGTTTTCTTAGCATACCCACAACAATCACCATCAAAATACCCTACCATCACCCAACACAGTTACTGTACATTATACAGTGGCAAGAAAATTTCCCCTATCCTGATTGGTCAGTGTATGCCTGGCACAGTGATGTTATTGAACAATAACATTACTGTATAAAGTTCAGGCACACAAGTGAACGGAGAACAGTGAAACAAATCCCTTACTGCCCATTCAAGCCACCGGGAAGCAAACAGTCCTTGAAGCCATCACAGCTTAGCTGCACTCGCCCCCCCAACACCCACAGACAAGCACGCACATTCCCTGCCTGACTGCCTTGCTCCTTCAGCCAATGTAAACAAAACCACAACATTCGAAAGAAACAGCAGCTTTTACTTCACTCTAGCTGCCTCAGTTTGTGAAACTGTGCATGCATAGCCTTTTCGATGCATTCACATATCAAATCCTCTGTTACACAACAAACCCACACAGTTCCCTTTTAACAAAAAGTACTTTCCCAAAATAAAAATAAAGATCCCTAACTTACAGTTTCCAACCGATGTCCAGTTACCGAGCAGAGCAGGAAACTAGAAATTAATGCTTGACCCCATGCTCATCTATTGTACTGTTCATCTCTCTTTCACAGGGGAAACAAAAAAAAATAATCTTCAAGTGCTTCCAGGACAAGCAGAGGGAGAACACTGATTAAAGGGGGGTTATCAAGCCTGGAACCAAGCACAAGAAACCCACAGCATTAGCAGCAGCACCACCACCTACTGGACTACTTTTTTCTTTTATTTGCAAAATATGCCTCTCATACAAAAAATGCAAATATTAACTTTTTTTTGCCTTTTAATATTATTTAAAAACAAGCCTTTGTATAATAGCAATAAGGTACTCTAAGTTGTGTGTTATTGTGTCACTTCTGGGGTGGTGGAAGCACTCAGCTTCGTCTCACTTCAACCCACCCCAGGAGTGACATTATTGAACAATAACGAACACCCTGTAATGGCGTATTGCTTAAATAGGGTATGCAAAAAATATTCTGTCAGTGGAATTTCAGCCAAAAGTCTGATTTTTGGTAATCCATGAAAGTAGTGGCGGATTTAAGTAGGAGCTCAATCTTCATTCCATCAAGTGATTCGTAGAGTGAAGGCGAATTCATGGAGTGTGTGGATTTTGAATGTTAATGTACAACATTGAGTCTGTGTAGTAAGAGACAGTGAATGTGTGCTTTGGGGGAGGGGAGTATCTCTGGTGTAGGCAGATTTAAATTGGAAAAATAGGGAGTTCTTTGTTTTTTGGCTATGATTTTGTTATATAACTGACTGGGTTAATGTACACACAGTAATATTGTTAGTAATTGTTGAAATTTTTTTGCTGATTGTGTGTTGTGTGGATCTGGTCCAGCAGTTCATAATTTCAGGTTGTTTAAAATATGTGTTATATTAATGAAGTTTTCAATTTGCTACGCATTATTTGTAGACAAATTGTGTGTGAGTGTGTGTGCAGTGCGTGACATCAAATAATACACCTTTTATTGTGCCACAGTATAATTGCAGGTGCAACAGTGTGAACCTGCCATCTACTGCAGCTGTATGATTTTGTACTGCCATTGTGGTATATTTTCTTTGTTTTGCTACTTGCACTGCCATAAAAATCTGCAGTCAGTGCCCCCGCAAAAGGAATTATTTTCCAGATTGGATTGTTTGTGACTTCAGAATCACTAGTTAGTTAAGGTGTTGTTGAACTTGTGACTTTGCATCTCTCTGTATCTGTTGCTGAAGTCACAGTTGTTTTTTTGGCTTCACATCCAGCATCCCCCCACCCAGAGTGAATGTTCCAAAATCTAAATTTTTTCAGAATATAGTTGTTGATCCTCCAAAATGCCAGCAAAGAGACATGCAAGCTAAGTTGTTTCTCACCATGGCACTGCTGCCAGTGGTAAGATTGTCTGTGGACAGACATAAGGCAATTCTAGTGGGGGGTAGGAGGAAGTAGGCTGTTGGTTAACTAGGATCTGAAGCCTGTGCATTAGGTAGGGAAATGGACAGACTAGGTGGGCCAAGCAGTCCTTCTCTGCTGTCAAATTCTATGTTTCTATGTAGTAGCGTGTGCTGACTGAGTGAACCTGTGCTGCTGTTCGTTGGAGGCTGGGAAGTCCTGCAAGTTGTGAACTAGCCCTGTATTAGTGATTCTGCAGTGCTTTTGGGACTGTACGACCTGCGCAGTGTGAGAGGCTGCAAGCAGGTCTGTACTTGTTTTCATTCTGCCCGAAGTGAACTGGGGGGAGTTAGGACCTGTATGTCCTGAGGTGTGACTTTCCTGATAAAACATCGCACCGCTTGCAAGCGGCTCGTAGCATGTGCTGACTGAGTGAACCTGTGCTGCTGTTCATTGTAGGCTGGGAAGTCCTGCAAGTTGTGAACTAGCCCTGTATTAGTGATTCTGCAGTGCTTTTAGGACTGTACGACCTGCGCAGTGTGAGAGGCTGCAAGCAGGTCTGTACTTGTTTTCATTCTGCCCGAAGTGAACTGGGGGGAGTTAGGACCTGTATGTCCTGAGGTGTGACTTTCCTGATAAAACATCGCACCGCTTGCAAGCGGCTTGTAGCATGTGCTGACTGTGTGAACCTGTGCTGCTGTTCATTGTAGGCTGGGAAGTCCTGCAAGTTGTGAACTAGCCCTGTATTAGTGATTCTGCAGTGCTTTTGGGACTGTACGACCTGCACAGTGTGAGAGGCTGCAAGCAGGTCTGTACTTGTTTTCATTGTGCCCGAAGTGAACTGGGGGGAGTTAGGACCTGTATGTCCTGAGGTGTGACTTTCCTGATAAAACATCGCACCGCTTGCAAGCTGCTTGTAGCGTGTGCTGACTGAGTGAACCTGTGCTGCTGCTCATTGTAGGCTGGGAAGTCCTGCAAGTTGTGAACTAGCCCTGTATTAGTAATTCTGCAGTGCTTTTGGGACTGTACGACCTGCACAGTGGGAGAGGCTACAAGCAGGTCTGTACTTGTTTTCATTGTGCCCGAAGCGAACTGGGGGGAGTTAGGACCTGTATATCCTGAGGTGTGACTTTCCTGATAAAACATTGCACCGCTTGCAAGCGGCTTGTAGCGTGTGCTGACTGAGTGAACCTGTGCTGCTGCTCGTTGGAGGCTGGGAAGTCCTGCAAGTTGTGAACTAGCCCTGCATTAGTGATTCTGCAGTGCCTTTGGGACTGTACGACCTGCGCAGTGTGAGAGGCTGCAAGCAGGTCTGTACTTGTTTTCATTCTGCCCAAAGTGAACTGGGGGAGTTAGGACCTGTATGTCCTGAGGTGTGACTTTCCTGATAAAACATCGCACTGCTCACAAGCGCAAGCGTTGTGAGTGGCACGAGCGCCACTCGGTATTGGAAATGTTCAGCTGACACAGGAGGGTTAGGCTATGTTTTTATTATGTGTATTTGAATGAAATGGTATAGTTAAATAGCCTATTATTATGTGAGGTTGAGAACCAGCTAATTTGAGGGCACGGTTGTTAGTAGTTTTGTTATATTTTAGAAGCTAGGCTTGGCGAGTTATCTTTTAAATTTAACTTGTTTATTATTTATATTTAGATATTTTAGAATTTGTTGTGCTTTAGATGTATATGGGCTATATGGGAGGACTAAAGGGGGCTAGAATTGTTTATGATAGTTTGATGCTGCGTGACCTACACCCATTCATCCCTCTTCCAGTCTCAGATGTTACTATCAGACGCTGTCGGGAGGTGGGGATTGGAAGGGATGGTGTTGGTCGTGCACTATCAAGAAGCCCTAGTTTGGGTTATGGGAGGATTGAAGTTTTCAGGTCCAGAAGGTGCCCTGGGCTGTGATGGACATGTGGGAGAGGCCAGACATGTTTGGTGCCCAACCCCAGGGAGTCCAGTAGATCGAATGGCCAGGTAACCTGTGGGGCTGCATCACCCCCAAATCCTCTGACGGCAGTGCTCTGTAATGCCAGATCGATCAGAAGTAAGACAGCAATTATTGCTGCATTGATTTCATCAGTTGATCTGGCTTTTATTATGGAGACTTGGGTGGGAGACGATGCGGGACCAATTTTTGAGGCCACAGTCCCTCCTGGGTATACCATGGTGCACTGCCCCAGGGTAGAATGCAGGGGTGGCAGTGTAGCCATCTGTTTTAGATCCAGCCTGACCTTCACCATGCACCCAGTGAGAGCCCTGGGTTCCTTTGAATGTGTGGCCATCTGGGGAGGACCTGATGCAGGCTGCAGGATTTTTTTCATTTATCGCCTTCCTGGGTCGATGGGAAATTTCCTGCAGGAGATCGCAGATTTCATTGCTGTTGCATCACTGGAATCCCCCAGATGTGTTTTTCTGGGGGATTTCAATGTTTGGTTCGACGATATGAATCACAGATATAGCTGCCAATTTTTTCAGATTATGTCCTCCTTGGGTCTGATGCAGGCGGTTACTGCACTGACTCATCGGGATGGCCACATGTTGGACCTGGTGTTCTCACTGGGACTAGATATTAATGATCTTAAGATCAATCTGGTCCTTTGGTCTGATCATTGCACGGTGCAGTTCACGCTTGGGGCTCCCACCATAAGTCCTTCCCCTGTTGAGATGATTTGCTGTCACCCTTTACAGGGTTTGACCCCTGAGGGTTTTTTGGTGGCAGCGAATTTGTCTAGTGTGGGTGATGCATGTGCGGGAGGTGTTGTTGTCGGGGTTGACGCCTATAATGGGGTGTTATCCGACACCATTAACTCCCTCGCACCTGTCTGTGTACGACCCAGAACTTCGTACCTGAGGTCACCATGGTTTGATGGCGAGCTCAGGGAGATGAAGAAGATGGGTTGGAGATTGGAGCGCTGCTGGAGGAGATCCCGTCTTGATGTGGACAAACTGGCCCTGCGTGCCCACTATGTTGTGTCCCAGGAGGCAATCAACCGTAAGAAGACAGTGTTTCTGTCTAGGGAGATTGCTGCCGGAAGGAACCGACCGGCCTCACTTTTCTGGACTGTTGATAGACTTTTACATCCTGTCTGTCTAAGGCTTGGGAGGGCTTTTTCCAACATAGATTGTGAGGATTTCGCTTGGTTCTTTTCGGACAGGGTGTCTGCGATCCGGCGGGCGGCTCCTTCAGTCAGCAATGACATAGCTGGCAGTGATCGCCTGATGTGTTCTGAGTGCACTCCGTCTGGTTGGGGAGAGTTTAGACCAGTGGAGGTTAGTGAGGTTATTGAGGTAGCAACCAATATGAAGCATACCTTTAGAACTGGACCCGTGCCAAAGTGTTTTTAATGAGATGCGTTGACCTGTTGGTCTGGTGTTTGCCTTGATTGTAATGGGTGTTCCCTTTCTGAGGGTGTCTTTCTGGATGCCTAGAAGGAGGCTCTGGTGAGACCCCTCTTAAAAAAGCCATCTTTGGACCCGGAGATCAAGGCAAATTACCGTCCAATCTCTAACCTTCCATTTCTGGGAAAGGTTATTGAGAAGGTGGTAGCGCTTCAGTTGGAAGAGCATCTCATATCTCATGAGTTGTACGAATCCTTCCAGTCGGCTTTTCGTGCCAGACATAGCACTGAAACTGCACTTGTTTGGGTGCAGAATGATCTCCTCAGGGCTAGAGATCAAGGAGACAAGACAATTCTTGTTCTCCTCGATCTCTCTTCAGCATTTGACACTGTGGACCATTGTGTGCTGCTTGCTCACCTTGGGGACCTATGTGGACTCACTGGTAATGTCATCAAATGGTTTGAGTCCTTTCTTACCAACAGGAGGCAACAGGTTATGATGGGAAATTTATCATCTACACCCAGCCTACTTCTTTGTGGAGTTCCTCAGGGATCAGTATTGGCTCCAATGTTGTTCGCAGTGCACATCCTGCCTCTGGGTGGGATCATTAGGAAGTATGGCTTGAGTTTTCATTGCTATGCTGCTGATACTCAGCTGTATTTTTCCTTTGCCCCAGGAACATCAAATGCAGTGGATGTGCTTAATATCTGTCTGACCAAGATAAACAACTGGATGGCCTCCAGTTGGTTGTGGCTGAACCCCGATAGAGATGGAGGTATTGGTAGTGGAGTCGAACAGAGTCCATGATAGGATGGTCTCTGACACAGAAACCGGGCTTGTCCTTGGATCTGTGCCATTGAAGGCCTCCTCTTGGGTGCAAAATCTTGGCGTGATTCTGGACAGAGACTTAACCATGGAGGCTCAAATATCCTCCGTGGTTCATACCTGTTTTTACCATCTTAGAAACATTGCCAGGATTAAGCCCCTTGTTCCACCTCTGGACCTCCCTACCTTGATACATGCCTTAGTCACATCTAGGCTTGATTACTGTAATGCGCTCTATCTCAGGGTCACAGAAGGATCTCTCCGAAAATTGCAGCTGGTGCAAAACACAGCTGCCCGGTTGTTGACCGGGCAGCAAAAGTTCTGTCATATTACACCGGTTTTGCGTGAATTGCACTGGCTGCCAGTCAGGTGGAGAGTCCTCTTTAAGGCGGGTCTTCTCACCTATAAGGCCCTACACAGGCAGGGCCCTGGTTACCTGTTAGACCTTCTGTCACCTGCTTTCTCCTCGCGCCCTCTTCATTCCTCCAGTGACTGCTTCCTGACCATTCCCAGAACTAGGCTGAAATCTGCTAGCGATAGAGCGTTTAGCGCTGCGGCCCCTGTTCTGTGGAACTCTTTACCAACTATGGTCAGAGAAGCTTCATCAGTGGATATTTTTAAGGCCCAGTTGAAGACCTTTTTCTTTTCTAAAGCATTTAATGTTTAGATGAATATTTATAGTTAAGGTTTTGGTTTTTTGTTACATTTGTATTTATTATGTGTAAGTTATATACTTCTTATGCTCAAATGTTTGTTTTAAAGTTTGTACGGTGCCCAGAGCCTCCGGGATTGGGCTTCTTTTAAATAAACTTTGCCTTGCCTTGCCTTTGCCTAGTATGCAGATGCAGAAGTGCATTGTTGATGTGAGGGAAGGTATTTCTTCTGCAATGTTTTTTACAGCCCAGTCAGTAGCTTCACTCATAGCTAGAGGAGATGATGTCCCAGCCGGTGGTGGTAGTGCAGTTGCTGGTGGTGGTATGACTATTGCTGCCTCAAGTTCCACTTCTGACCAGTTTACCATGCCCAAAAATATAGTGGAGTCTGAAGCTCTGTGAGTGAGTGGCAGTGTAGATGATGTCATACTTCCCAGCAACATCCCAGTAACTGAACATGAGGATTCTGATCATCATGTCAATGATAGCATACAATGTGATATTTCTTCCACCACAGTTCAGGTCATGCATTTGCCATGCAGTGAAGTGGTGTTGATGATGATGAATCTGATGATGATGATGTTGCTGTGGTTGCAACATGCAGTCCACATGCCAGCACCCAAGCAGAAGATGTGGATGTGGGTGATGTTGTTGAATATGATGATGATGTAAGTGACCCCAGTTGGGAACTGGACAAAAAGAAATTCAAGGTGGCTGTGTCTCGGTCTGTTTGTATTAATCCCACCCCCATAAAAAGTTGTGATTTACCAGTTTCAGCTGATGGTGATGATGATGATGACCCAGTAATAATGATAGGTAGCCATGGTGGTCAGTTGCAGTCCAAGTGTAACCTGCCCATAAAATCATGTAGCACCCCCCCACTTCATGGCTTAAAAAAATGGAGTCCAATAAGCAGCATCAGGAACATGTTAAAACTAGACCATCACAATCCCTTGTTTGGGATTTTTTTATGCAAGATAAAACTGATGAGTCAGTTGCAATCTGCCAGGTTTGTCATGTGCGTGTGAGTCAAGGTAAAAAGGGGAGCCATCTGGGCACAGGAGGACAGCATACGCATCTTAAGAACAGGCACATGGCACTGTTGACCCAGCACAAGATGACAGCTGATACCGCAGTGGGGCGTTCACCCTCGTCATCAACCAATCAATGTTATCCCCTTCCATGACTGTTAAATCAAGTAGGAAATTAAATGTGTGCAGTAGTGATGAAATAAGAGCAGAGGATTACTACAGGCATGGTGAGGTGGAGGAGCATAATGATTTTGAAATGTTGTCCAGTGCTGGTGAGAGTAGCAGTTTTGGTGGTGGTGGTGGTGAATACAGTATGTCTAGTGCAAGTGGTACATCAACCCCGGTTGGTAAATCTGGCAAAAGAACTGCATTTGTGGGTTTGTCATCATCACCTATGCAACCGTCTTCATCAAACGTCCACACTCCACCCCCTGCCATTCACAGAGCAGAACCATTTGTCATCACACCCAGTGTAAAACATTTAGGCACATGTTACAGAGTGTTTTTGTGCATAATCTGAAGTACCCACCCAATCATACAGTGTCACGTGAACTTAGTGCTGCTGTAGCTGAAATGCTGGCAATTAATCTTTTGCCCTTCTCTTTTGTGGAGAATTATGGGTTCCGGTGGTTTGTTGCACATGCCTATCCAAAATGGAAAGTCCCATCCAGGACATACTTTTCAACCCATGCTGTCCCCATGTTGTACCTTACTGTGTCCAACTCTGTAAGACATGCCCTTCAATATTCCTCCTCTCCATTCATCCATTTAAGTATGGCTATGTGGACAAGTGGCAAAACAGTGGGGAGTTCATATTTGTGTATAACTGCACATTGGGTGCAGGTGCCTGGTGTTGTTTGTGCTGTTGGCAGTGTGAATAATCAGTGCAGTAAGGTGGAATGTCGTGGTAGCAATCTTCCAGGAATTCGACAGCATGCAACGATTGCTATGCACAATGTGACCTGTTCACACACTGGTGAAAACATGTTGGACTTGGTACTGATGGAAATTGACAAGCGTCTGAACCCCCTGTCCCTGACAGCTGGGCTCATAGCAAGTGACAATGGGTCAAATGTGATGAAATGCAACACAAATGGTGGCTTTATTCATGTTCCATACATGGCTCACTCTTTATATTTTGTGGTACAGGAGTTTCTGCAGCACCCTGATGTATAGGAAATGCTGACAGCTGCATGCCATATCTGTTCTCACTTTTCACGATCTGCAAAGGCCCGTGACCAAGTTCGGCAGTTGCAGATGTGAAACAGCCTCCTTCAGCGCTGCTTGAAGCTGGAAGTTGTCACCCGGTGGAACTTCACTTTATACATGGCAGAGAGGTTGTATGAATGATACAAAGCCATCTCAGAATATCTTGCCATTTATTTTGAGACATTAGAAAGATAGTGCTCCTTTTTCCACTCTGGAATGGCATAAGGAAGTTTTGCTCGCACTCCAATTGGAGAAACATTTCATCCATGAGTAATAGGTTACATGCTTATCAAGCTAAATGGGGTCCTCTAGATGCCCTGTTGTCAGTATGGAAACCTTAAAGGATTAAATTGAGAAATAATGCTGGTATCTACAAATATTCAGCTTTACATTTGTTCACACTTAGTATGGAGTGGGTTAGGGAGGGTTTATGAGGGTGGTCGTTGGTGTTAGGGTTGGTATAGAAGTTTCACTTCTAACATATGCTTTATCATATCCCTGTGATATCTGAATAATTGATTCAAGTGATTGTATCTACTGCACTTGGGGTGATCTTTCTGGTTGCCTAAATGTTACCCATCTTGTTGTAAAGACTTTGTTTATGAAAAGCTAATAAAAATAAAAATTAAAACAAAAAAAAAAATGTCTTGTCATGCACACTAGCCATGACAGTTCCGAGGCCTCCATGTCTATGGCGACTGAAGAGCGGTGCCTCATGGACTACGTAATAACAATTTTGCAGCCTTTTGAACATGCCACACAGGCAGTGAGTGGCAAGTCTACATCCATTAGCCAATCAATTCCACTGCTGCGGGTGCTGAGGCAGACATTGGTGAATGTACAGCATAGCCTTGATGTTGCCGGAGACAGTGCTAGCAGTATGTTGCTGAAACATATGCTGACAGTATTCAACCAGAATTGTCACATCTTGAGCATTCAGCGTAGTGACAATTTTGCAATAGCAACAATGCTGGACCCACGATACAAGCGAGGAATTGCCTCAGTACAGGAGGGAGGGAGGGCCTGAACAGGTAAAAGATGCCAGTGGGCAACTGGTGCGCTTGGTTCATGGGGCACAGAAGTCACATGCCAAGGTCAGCAAACCTCAGCAGCATAATCAGGCTGAAGGTGAACCTGGAGGAGTATCAAGCATATCCTGTAAGGGGAAGGGGACTGCAGTTCAAGGTGGTCTGTCATCCAAAGTGGTTATTGTCAACCCACTTTGAGAGGCTTTGTCCTAAGTGGGGATTTGTGACATAAATAATTCTGGAGAACAGGATGATGCATCAACCACTGGACTTAGTGCAGCACAGAGAATGGTTGAGTCATATTTGTCTGAAAACAGGCATCTGTCAATAACTGATGATCCTCTTTTATACTGGAATGGAAAGGGCAGTGAATGGCTAGAGCTGACTGCAGTGGCACTTAAGTACCTGACATGACCACCCTCCAGTGTAAGTGTCAAGACTGAATTCAGCTCAGCAAGTGCAATAGTTCAGGATCATCGTACAAACCTCTGTCCTTCAAATGTCAGTTTGCTAACATTCATAAAAATGAATGAGAGGCACATACCAGCTCAGATTGCAACCTCAGTATTCATACCCCAGCCTAGTCATGGTTTTGGTGATGTAGAAATGGACCATCCTGGTGGCACTGGCAGTGGCAACATGAAATGGCCTACCACTGATGTAGATGATGACACAATGGAGAATTTCCCAGTGGTCAGACTTCAGACATCAGGGAGGCAGCATAGCGCAGTGGTCTAAGGCTCTGAGCTGCAAATCTGGTCACATTCATCAGACCAGACCTGGGTTTGAATCCCACAGCTTCCACTTGCATACTGTGTAACCCTGAGCAAGTCACTTAACTTCCCTGTGCTCCCAGGTTGCACCTGTAAAAAAGCTTTCAGCTTAGTGTGTCTCACCTGGTTAAATAACTAAAAAAAAAAAGACATAGATGACTGTGAGGACAGCTTTCTTTATAAGAATGATGATGAGGTTAATGTTGGCAGGTTTTAACTTAAGTTGTCAAAAGGCTGTCACATTTGTTGTATGATACATGTTTTCATTTTCATAAGGTTAAATGAGTGTCCCATTTAGAGTGATTCAGATTCCATATGTGACATCACATTTATAACAGACAGCACAATATATCCTGGCCCCGTACCACCACCATAAGACCACTGTTAGCCACTGCCACCACAGGGAATGACTTTGTGTGTGCCACTGGACCACCACCATAAGACTGCTGTTAGCCACTGCCACACAGGGAATGACTTTGTGTGCTCCACTGGCCCACCACCATAAGACCACTGTTTGCCACTGCTACCACCACCAGATGCAGGAAGATGTCAGAGGGAATGTCATCATGTGCCACAGCTATGACCACCAGCACCAACCACCAGTGTCATTCTGACAATGTTTTCCCATTACATTGACCATGCCAAGTCAGAGGGAGTTGAGCAGGAGACCAGCAGGTTTTAACTTAAGTTGTTAAAAGGCTGTCACATTTGTTGTATGACACATGTTTTCATTTTCATAAGGTTAAATGAGTGTCCCACTTAGAGTGACTCAGATTCCATATGTCACGTCACATTTGTAACAGAGAGCACAATATATCCTGGCCTACAAAACAGAACTAAATGAGAAAAATACCGAGGTAGACAGGTCAGTGGGGGATGCTGCAAAGAAGGTAAAGCCATCAAAAAATGGAGAGCAATGAGTACCAATGCCCACAGTCTGAGTAACAAACTTCCTGAATTAGTGGCCTTGATGGAGGAGGAACATCTGGATATCGTGGCAGTCACAGAAACATGGTACACACAAAACCATGACTGGGACATAAACATACCAGGATACACTATCTACAGGAGGGACAGGGAGGGTAAAAGAGGAGGAGGAGGAGTAGCTCTTTACATAAGGGAAGGAATCAAAGCAACAGAACGAAAGGGAAAACAGGGAGGAGAAGAAGCACTGTGGGTAAATTTGGAGACCGGCAATGGCACCACGATCTGCACAGGGGTTGTATACAGACCCCCTTCTCAGGTGGAGGAAATGGACAAGGAAATGATAGAAAGAATACTTAGAATGGCAGAAAAAGGGGAGATATTGCTGATGGGTGATCTGAATATGTCAGATGTTAACTGGAGTGCAGTTGCAGCAGCCACTTCAAAGAGTGTGGTTATTCTAGATGTCCTACAGGGGTCATGCCTTAGACAACTAGTATTGGAGCCCACTTGAGAGGGAGCAACCTTAGACCTGGTTCTCTCAAATGGAGATGAAGAGAGGATCACAGATGTAGAAGTGGGTAGCCATCTGGGAACTAGCGACCATCGAACAGTATGGTTCACAATAAACACAGCAATAGAGTCAAGCCATACAAAGGCAAAAGTACTGGACTTTAGGAGGGCTGACTTTGCCAAAATGGGTGAGTGCCTAAAGAATGCACTAGCAAATGGGCAGGAAGGAGGGGTGGAAGAACAATGGGGAATAATAAAAACTGCCATCACAGAGGTAACAAGCCTTTGTGTGAAGCAAATTAACAAAATGAAATGATGTAAGAAACCACTATGGTTCTCAAATGAAGTGGCAGTGAAGGTTCAAGAGAAAAAGAAAGCATTCAGGAAGTACAAGGAATCACAGAAGGAGCAGGATAGAGAACTATATCAGTTAAAGCAAAAGGAAGCTGGGAAGGCAGTCAGAACACCAAAGGCCCAAACCGAGGAAAAGATAGCCAACTCAGTTAAGAAGGGGGATAAAACCTTTTATAGGTAC
The DNA here is from genome assembly GCA_016271365.2 of Neoceratodus forsteri. Taxonomy (NCBI): domain Eukaryota; kingdom Metazoa; phylum Chordata; order Ceratodontiformes; family Ceratodontidae; genus Neoceratodus; species Neoceratodus forsteri. The sequence continues at coordinate 215,828,422 of CM028136.1, forward strand.
ATCAGGGAGCGAAGGAAGACCAAGGGAGGTTAGTGAGGCTTAATAAAGAGGAGGGAGGGTGGGCAGAGGGTGATTGTGAAAAGGCAGAGATACTAAACAAATATTTTTGCTCAGTATTTACAAAGGAAGTGGGGGGAGGTACCTAAAACAAACAGTAGAAACACTCTGGATACAGAAGTTGATACCAGCCCATTTACAGAAGAAAGGGTTCTGAAAGAACTCTTAAAACTGAAGGTGGACAAAGCAATGGAGCCTGATGGGATTCATCCCAGAATTCTAAAAGAACTAAGGGCAGAACTAGTGACACCACTGACTACCATCTTTAACAAATCATGAGAGGATGGGGTGGTACCCGAGGACTGGAGAAGGGCAGATGTGATTCCCCCTTCACAAAAGTGGGAGCAAGGCAGAAGCAGAAAACTACAGACCTGTTAGTTTAACCTCAGTGGTAGGGAAAATGATGGAATCACTTCTGAAGGAAAGAATTGTTGAGTATCTAGAGGCCAGAGGGGCTCAGGACCCAAGGCAGCATGGATTCACAGTGGGAAGGTCATGCCAGACAAATCTGATAGATTTCTTTGACTGGGTGACCAAAGTAGTAGATCAAGGAGGGGCTGTGGACATAGCCTACCTAGACTTTAGCAAGGCATTTGACACAGACCCACAAAAAAGATTAATATACAAGTTAGCCAGTCTGGGAGTGGGTCCCAAGATGACAGCCTGGGTAAAGAATTGGCTGGAGAATAGGACACAGAGAGTAATAGTAAATGGAGCCCATTCTGAAGAATGGGGGGTTACTAGTGGGGTACTGCAGGGTTCAGTATTAGGACCGGTCCTCTTCAATGTCTTTATAAGCGACATTGCAGAGGACTGAAGGAAAAGTATGCCTTTGCAGATGACACAAAGATCTGCACTGAGTTGATGCACAGGGTGGGGTGGAAAGGATGAGAAGGGACTTGGCAAGGTTAGAGGAATGGTCAAATGTATGGCAGCTTAGATTCAATGCTAAGAAGTGCAAGGTGTCACCTGGAAAACAAAAACCCAGGGGATGAGTACACAATGGGGGGTGAGATACTAGCAACAACAAGAATGGAAAGGGACCTGGGGGTAGTCATATCAGATGACCTAAAGGTGGGCAAGCAATGTGAGAGGGCAGCAAGGAGGGCTGGGAGGATACTGGGATGCATAGGGAGAGGCATCACCAGTAGAAAACAGGAAGTTATTATCCCTCTGTACAGACAGTTGGTGAGACCCCATCTGAAGTACTGCATGCAGCTCTGGAGACCCAATCTCCACAAAGACATAGACAGGATGGAGGCTGTCTGGAGGAGGGCAACTAAAATTGTGCAGGGTCTGCACTGGAAGACATATGAAGAGAGACTTAAGGAGCTGAATATGTATAGCCTCGAGGAAAGGAGGGAGAGGGGGGACATGATAGAAACTTTCAAGTATCTCAAGGGAATCAACAAAGTCCAAGAGGGTAGCATCTTTCAAAAAGAGGTGTGCAAGAACAAGGGGCACAATTTGAAGATAGAAGGGCGACTCAGAGGTAATTTAAGAAGTATTTTTCACAGAGAGGTTGTGGATGCATGGAACGGCCTTCTGGAGGAGGTTGTGGAGTCAAAAACAGTGGTGGAATTCAAGCATGCATGGGACAGTCATAAGGCAATTCTAGGGGGTGGGGGTAGGAAGAAGTAGGCTGCTGGTTAACTAGGATCTGCAGCTTATCCATTAGGTAGGGAAATGGGCAGACTGGGTGGGCCAAGCGGTCCTTATCTGCCATCAAAATCTATGTTTCTATGTTTCTATGGCCCCTGTACAACCACCATAAGACTGCTGTTATCACTGCAACCACAGGGAATGACTTTGTGCGTCCCCCTGGACTACCACCATAAGACCGCTGTTAGCCACTGCCACCACCACCAGATGCAGGAAGATGTCAGAGGGAATGTCATCATGTGCTGCAGCTATGACCACCAGCACCCACCACCAGTGTCGTCCTGACAATGTTTTCCCATTATATTGACCATGCCAAGGCAGAGGGAGTCGAACAGGAGACCACATCCATCAGCCACAGACACAAGGCTTATTGCTATTAAAACTATAAAGTGAGTATGTGTACTAATGTTTTTTATGCTAGTCAACTTCCTTTAGCTGTGTGTTTTGTTTTCTGTTGCTTTTCAGAGCTGCAGTGCTCAAATACTTATGGTAAACGTATATTGTTTTTTTACAGGTTAACAACACAAAAGACTCTCCTTCGCTGAAAGTTGGTATCAATGGTACAGCAGCAGTACCATCCACATGAACCTATGGAATATCCATTTCAAATCAATACTGGTAAGTATATATATTTTATTTCATTTATTCCTTTTTTTTTCCATAAGAGTGCAACAAATCTGACTGAGGATTCCCAAACTAGGTGACATGTACATCACAAAAAATATTTCTGCAACATATCATGCACTGTATTCCAAATTTGCAGCTGTGCAGCCATGACGCCATGACAGTGTTGAAAAAGTTGGACCCAGGTTGTGTTACTTGACAAGATGTGGTTTTGAAATGTAACTTGAGTTGAGATGCAGGGACACTGATGCAGTGTATTTGTTGCACTGCCTGGTACTAAATTAAGTTGTGATCTGCTGATTGCAGCAGGACAGCTTGCTATCTATGTTAATCTAGATACCTGTGGAACAGCAACATCTCAAACATAATGTGTTAATGCTGCAGTCCAGTTGTAATAAGTCCTTCATTTCTTTTTTTAGGAAACTTCCAGATGCTTTGTTGTGTCATAGTTGCCTTATCCAAAGAAGTTCTTCAACATCAGCACCCCCCGTCCAGGCTGAGGCAGACATGCAACATGCAGAAGTCATTTCAATTGACGACCATGACCATCATTACCAACCAGACTCGAGAAGGATGCAGATGAAATCTGAAAAGAAGTAACCAAATAAGAAACCATTAATGAGTCCTACCTGCAAATATGCTTCGCCCTCCCCCAAAAAAAAATACTTACCTTCATTGGCTTGAGAGTATTCCATTTCCAATTTCAAAGCACAAATTTCTCATCAAGCATTGGAATGTGCACACCAACAGTATCTGTGAACTATGATACAAAACAATACAATGAGTACATGTCTATATATGTCAACCCCCCATCTAGAAAATGCAAACACATATATATATTCATGGTAAAAAAAACTCCATTTAATGCATCAGTTAGGGTTCTTCCACAGTGACAAAAGCGAAGAAATTCAGCGTTAGGGTTGAAAACCCTAACTCCGCATTCCCCCCAACCCCCAGATCCACACACACATACACACACGTACACATATGCAAGTAGGGGGCAGGTCCAAGGCAACATGACCAATCACAGACAACCTGCAGCAGGTGACAGAAATAACATACAACTGTCTAAACATACTACAAGACACATCCATCATCATTGGCCAACAAGTGTGCAAGTTCTGCTGGAATCCAAGGACGTTTATCTTCTGCAATAATATTTACCATTAGTTGTTACTGTATAACAGTATACATTTTTTATATCTGAAAGATTTTATATATCTTCTCAATCACAGTGTGTTGTTAATCATCACTGTAATAACATGCTAATATCTGGCACTAGTGTTACAGCCCTTTGTTGACTGTTAATGACTCCTGATATTACCCTGAAATAAGACAATCCTGTGTCAGTATAAAATTCTCTGCACAGCAGTACTGTACAATCATCTTGTGTTGTAGAATATAACATCACTGTGGAAATATCAGACCTGATAACGCACATGGTAACACTATACAATAGCTCAGCTGTTAAAATGTTGTCATTTTAAACAGAAAATTGTGTGCCTTCACTGTTTGATATAGTGCTGCTACTATGGTATTCAAACCATTAATGTCTAGATGTATATCTTCATGAGCAGATAGTAGCAGAAATCAGTTGAAGACACATTAGTGTGTCTAACAACGCACTGATCTTACCATCCTATAAGAAACAAAATTGCAGCAGCACAGTATTATCTACTAAGTCATTCACCACTATTATTTGAACCTTAACAGTTCAGTTTGACACTGTGTCACCCAAAGCATTCAATGTCACTAGTTCAGTCTTTTTGCCGTACTATGACTCTGTAACTGTTAGTGCATGTATACGTTTGTATACACATTAGTACCTATGTTGTATTAGTGGTGTTCGAGCAAAACATTTTTCCACATCTGTACCTATGAATGAATATTAGACAGGCTTAATAACAGGGTTTCATGTCTGTAAATGGCGCCTAATATGACCTGAACAGTAGCAAATGATGTATTTTATTGCAATAATCAACAGTATGCTGCTCACTGCTATGTAATCCTAAGCACATCAACAGCAATGTCAAGCTGCGCGTAACAAAATGTAAAATATAATAATGGCCCCATGGTGCAAATTATCACACAAAGCATTTTCACATATTGACAGTCATATGACTATTATCATAGGGCTGGCAAAATGCATGAGCCATCTATAGCAGTATTAGTTTTGTCAGTGGCTCTGCATGAGGCAATAAAATTACAAAATATTTATTTTGCATACTTTTCTGCATCGCTAATGACACAACTGGCACACAAGTAGTGAGTACTGTATGTTTCAATAGATATGTGAGAAGAAATCAACATTCATGCTACATGTATGTCTCAATGTGAACAAGCACATCTTGATTTAAACAAGTACTATTTAACAATACATGCTACTTAAGCAGTCTCATGCTGTATTTTTTTCTATGTCTGTTCACATTACATAACATACATTGTCATAGATAGTTTCTTGTATGTTGATACCTCATAATATCATCACAGTATGAACAATCTATATCATAGAAATTATATGTGTAACAGTATTGTTGTGACATGTAACCATATGAAGATGTGCACAACACTCTGTACACTCATGACTGTTGAAATGCAACAGTTGTTGGCCCATGATGATGGATGTGTCTTGTAGTATGATTAGACAGTTGTATGTTATTTCTGTCACCTGCTGCTGGTTGTCTGTGATTGGTTGTGTTGCCTTGGTCCTGCCCCATACTTGCATATGTGTGTGTGTGTCTGTGTGTCTGTGTGTGTGCGTGTGTGTGTGTGTGTGTGTGTGTGTGTGTGTGTGTGTGTGGAGCTGGGGGGTGGGGGGAAATGTGGAGTTAGGGTTTTCAACCCTAACACCGAATTTTCCTCGCTTTGGTTGTTGTGGAACAACCCTAACTGATGCATTAAATGGAGTTTTTTTTGCCATGAATTTCCTGTCTTTTTAAGAAATAATTGTCATATTAGTTTGAATATGTTATTTAGACTATGGCTTCATTTTCACAGCACAGACTCACCAAGATATAGATACCTCTGTCTGAATATGTAGTTCTCTGATAGTAGTTATACAGCAATAGCTGATGTGCTGAACCTTTGATGCAAAAACACTATGCTCAATGTATGGTACAGGAGATGAATGTGTTCACTACATTGGTCTACAGCAGGTAAACAGTGCAAAGTCCATTATCTGCACTGATGAGCATGAAACACTATGTGTAGATGCATCAATACACCAATGGCAACATACATATTATCACTATCACTTTATACTTAAATGAAAGACACAACACAGGTAGATAAGGCTTACAAAAGATTTATTGCCCAATTAAACATAGTAAAGAAAGGCCAAATTAAAAATCCAATTGGTGCACAAAATCAGTCTCACAAAACAAACATTAAAATGTTTTCACCAATGTTTGAAATACATGTTAAACAGTCTCACAGATAGTCAATGGCTAAGATGTGACGGTAGCACACAATACATAAACACATGTACCATAGTACTCTCTGCACACTACTTACACATATTGAACAGTTATGATGTTGTTGTCATTGTGTGACTGATGGTGTGAATGTTCCTGGGGTGGGCAAAAAAGCAGATGCAACCGTTAAAGTAATAGCAAAAACAGACAATCCTCTCAAGAAAAATATTCATCTCAAACTTATTGTTAAACACTGAATTGGTATATATTGTATGTGTACACATATGCATATGTATACACATACATATAGATGCTAAGACATATCACTATGTTACTGCATTTGGAAAATTCTCACCCGACCTCTCAATAGAGGCAATCAAAAAATATTATCAGGAACACAAAAACTCAGTTTTTCTCAGTGAAAGTGTCTGATGTATAATTGTTAGCTATTATAAACATACATTTAATTAACTTACCATACAACTAAATCAAATAGCACATGGTAACAGAGATGATATACATCAGTAAAAAGTATCAAATCAACAATAAAATGACTAAGGAACTAGTAAATCATGTAGATCAGTTACATCTTCTACTTACATAAAAAAAATAGTAAACATAATGCTATGAATGCAACATTTAATTATATTATTATCAGAAAATGTAACCTGTACACAATGAAGAATATCTAGTACAACACTTAACTTTGATATCTGTTATGGCTATATGGAATAACATATACAATAATGGATGGGGAAGTGTGCTTAATGAGAAATTAATGGTTGCCCAAGGTGTGGGATGCTACATAAACCCTGAGGGTGAAGCCCGAGGGGTTTATTAAAGCATCCCACACTGAGGGCAACCATTAATTTTGAATTTAAGGCCACTTCCCCATCTTTTATTATTTATAATTGCTGGTAAGCAATTTTTTCCCACACTTGATTTTTCCTATATCTGAGACAGACACAGACAGACAGACACACACACACACAGCACCAAATTGTTTTTTGACAGCATATGCTTTCATTTTTGTCATCATTTTACATTTATTTGGCATCTGGTTTGTCCCTTCTCATTTGGCGCTTACCTCTGAAGCGCATCCGAGGAAATTTTTTCTCCATTTTTCTCTGGTGCGGCTGCAAACAGCTTGGTGCAGTTTTTGAACAGCAGGATCAACCAGATGGAATAAAGGAGGAGAGAACTGTTGAAAAATTAAAATATAAAAAGACGTGCTCTCACTGTGGCAGCTCCTCATTAAGCGGGACGAAGGAGTCGCCATGTTTTTTTGTCTGGTAAGCTCACCCAGGGGAAGTTACAAGCCAATTAGGATGCAACTTTTGTTTGAGTGGCATGGCGCATGTTTGCCATTATAACCCGTGGGTTATAACGGCAAATTATAACTGGCTCAAGCAATGGGAAAAATTGCTTGCCAGTTATTATAAATAGAATAATTGATGGGTTAGTGTGTATTACAAGGCTGTAATTTCATTGAGAGTTTCTGGGGACATAGATAACCTCGAGAGCGAAGCTCGAGAGGTTTCTATGTCCCCAGAAACTCGAGATGAAATTACAGCTCGAGTAATACACACTAACCCATCTGTTATTTTTTGTAATATATGGATTAAGGAAGTTGGCGAGTTCTTACCTGTGATGGCTTGAAAGCTGAATCCGGAAGTTGATTGAAGAATTTGCCAACTTCGTAAAAAGTTCCTTGTAAAACTTTAAAATGCATACTTTTTTTTTATAGCCAATGATTGCGGCAACAAAAAAACGATGAACTGAGGTGCTACTTTTTTTTTAAAATAGCCAATGATTGCGGCAAATAAAATGATTAATTGCAGTGCGGACTGAGTGTTGTTACTCAGACTCTGAGTCTGAGTACATTACGTATCTTCTTTTTTTCTGTTTCGGAGACTTTTGTATTATAGTTTGTACCTTTGATAGTGCCATGTTTGCGATGTAGATTGAGATTTATTGTGAGAAAGTTAAGCAAGCGTTACTTTCCCGCGAATGACTTTTTTAAACTATTACAGTTGTTAGCTGATTAAGTGGCTCGTGGTCGGCGCGAGGTTGAAGGGTGCACTTGCGCTGTGCTGTTTCAGTGATAATACTATCGTTCGTTAGAACGATAGTATTATTGAGAGTGAAGTGTGGTATTATTGAGTCCTGTGAGATCGATTACGAGGAATTTTTTTGATCGATTTCAATAGTATTATTTTCCAAATCCATATATTACAAAATACTACATATCTGCAACTACATATGTATGTTATACTAATAACTATATTCAGATAACATTAAAAGGCTTATGGATGTAATACTTTTAAACAGTCAGATATTAGTTGTTTGTGCAATACAGCAACTAATATGGCAAGTAGCACAACTACTGTAAATGTCACAGTTACAAACTATTACTAAGTGATGTATTAAGTATTATATATACATAAATACAATACAGATGTATGAGAACAAAACAGGTATAGTAATACACCGTTGCGACACAAAATGGTGGTATTCAGTGAAGACGCAAGCGGATAAAAAAAGGAACACAGGGCACATCTGATGTTACTCAATATGTGCAGAGTGAAGTTAATTTTTTCAGTATTGTACTCTTAAGTACAGGTCTTATGACCATGTAAAAAAACCAAACTGAATACTGCTGAGACAGAACTGGAACAAACACCAGGATAGCTTTTAGTTATAAAAGATCCTAATAATGTTAAGATAAAGAAAATTGTAACAAACAGATATGTTACACTGTAATGTTAATGCACATGGACAAGTATTGTACCTTAGTAGAGACTTGGCAAGTGTGCCAAGTTGCACTTGTTATGTCTGCATACAACATAATCATAAGAAAAACACAATGACAGAAGAGGGCAACTAGATAGGAATTTCTCTTTTGACATTAAAAAGTCTTTCTTAGACATATAAGTGTGGTTTTTCTAGTGACTGTGAAGACAGCTGGCACCAATGAAAGACCACTGCAACTGTTTTCACTGTGTCACTGATCAACACAACAATCTTATACGTGACATTGAGTAAGCATATGCTATTCAACCATGTGATATGTTACCAATGTGGTAATGAATGTACATCTGTAAAAAAAGTATGATAATGTTCCAGAACTCACTCTGGACAGCAAAGTATGTCACATGTTGTGTGACTATTTCTCTGACACATGAAGATTGTCGTAATTCTTCAATATCAGAACGTATGCATTTTTTAAGTGTTGCGGTAGTCTCTGTTTGAAAGAGCTTGTTGAGTCATCGCAGCCAACCCAGCCAGTTCTGTACCTCAACAAAAAAGTGTAATGTCCAGAATGTACAGACTGGCCATAGAGGTAGATCACAGCATGAGTATCAAACACTGCATGGTCAAATACAGCTCTACCAGCTGTGAAATCAGTGATAGGTGTGTCAATTCTGAGCCCATTAGAGTCAAATCTATGCAATACAAGCATAAGATATTGAGATGAAGTCCTCAGGCATATGGACTAAGTACATGTACCACCACACCTCAGACGCAAATGACCACTTACTGCATTCGTAAACAGCTGCTGAAACTTCACACTTTTAACCTGAGGCACAAATAGAGAAACCCAAAGCATGTTTTCTGTGGTTTCTCACTCTGAATGACCACATAACACACATACATATTTGGTTGCATATGACACAGTGAAATACTGACGCATTGGAATCCCCTCTTCATCCAAGCTGTTTATGATTGCCATCATGAACTCGCTAGCATCCTGCTGCATGTTAGCAGCAAATGTACTGCATCCGTCATATGTCCCCAACACCTGTCGCAGAGGTGAAAGTGACTGTATGTTGTTAGCTTAAACAGAAGCCACATTTTTTTTTTAGTTGTTTAACCAGGACAACCATTGACAACCTGCTTCAATGCCTTTGATAAAGGAGTGTCTTGTGAAGCAGATATTGTCTGCACAAAGTGTGGCATGTGTAGAAGCACTTGTATTGCTGAATTAGCATAGCAATTTACTCTAGTACTGTTATCAAACACTGGGACAACAGCCATACCAACTGACTTCTATCCAACAGCCGGTTCTGCATCTGTATTTGACATTGTGACCTTACTACTCTGCACAGTAGAATCAGTTGTAGAAGCTTGTTTTCTTTTGTTGTCAGATGTAACTGTGACTGTGGGATGTGAGACAACCACACACGTAGGTAGTGGTATTAAAGACATCTGTGGCTGATATAGAGTACGTAATCTGTTGTACTTAACAATACATCATTTGTCAGCGTGTATCTTCTGATGCGCGAGTGTTATGATGTGCAATCCAGAAAGACTACTGTACATACACACGAAAGTGCGACGTAGCTCATGCCATCTTTGAAAATGTCTGTCCCTATGTCCACCATTGCTGAATCCAAACTCAAGCCCTGAAACTTGTGAATTGAGACAGCATATGCAACACATATTGGAAACTGTTTCCCGCTAACACGGATATCCTTAAATACCTGGAATTTAACACAGATACAATCAATCTGTACAGGAAGTTCCATGTTGTCAAAGTGGACAAGAAGTGTCTCAATAAATGTTTTCTGAACATTGTAAATGAAGTCAATGATATTACTCATAGCACCGTTTACTGTGCCACGCTCCACATCAAGATTGTGGTGCAGCATGACACGTGCATTCTTACAAACTGTAAGAACAGCTTCCAGTCCAGCTGTGTGTGAAACACCTGACTTCAGTTCAGAGAGTCATTCAGTCATCTTTGCTACCAATTTTTGACTTAGAATGACACCATCAACTGTATCAAAACAGCATGCAGAGTGAAAATCTGTTGATTCTCCCTCTGCAACATGACAGTGTTGAACTCAGCACATTTCTTCAGTCGCGGCACACACAATGCATGTGCCAGTGGAGTACACATCACTGAAAACGTTGCATGCTGCTTCTATGGATGTAGTATCCATTCTGATTCTTTGACCATGTAACATTGAAAGATGTTCTGGTAACAGAGAACCTGTACGAGCCTGATCCAACGGTGCCTTGTAAGCCAGATCACCACTTTGTTGTATGTTCTGATACAGCTCGACATAAGTAAATAACTTCCACAGGTAAAAACCGCCACTGTAGCCTAGTGTATTTTTAGCTTGCTTGACAGTCAGAGCTGCAAAGACATGTTCCGCATTAACTGGTGCAAGCTGTAAGAGGTCTCCAAATACAACAATGCTTTTACCACCAAATGCATCGCCATAGTCAGTCCCCAAGATCTCCTGTAGATGCAGGTGTATACAGGCAAGCATCACATTGGAGACCATACTAATATCATCAATGATGAGTAACTTCATCTTAGTAAACATAGAACGAAGCTGAGATGCAACCTCAATGACAGTTTGCGATACTCTTCTGCTTTGCCATGCTCCACTAGCAACATGAAGAGACAGTGTAACGTAATTCCACCAATGTTGTATGCAGCCAGTCCAGTGGGAGCACTAACAGCAACAGACATTGATGACCCTGTAAGGTTCCATATTTCTGCAGTTATGGTCTCTATAAGAAACTCTTCCCTCTCCCAGTTGAGCCACTAACAAACATCAGCAGTGTCTTGTAGTCAACACAGTCACATTTCTTGAGTTCATGTAGTAATCCATGCCAGACAGCATCAGTGACTTCAGAGTGAACCACCCATTGCTGCTCATTGAGTCCTTCTCTCAACTCAGCTGGGTCAACACTGCAGTGTGTGCCATGTTCCATAGCACTCTCCACTTCTGACATGAGTACTTCTGGGGCATTTAGAGGCAGGCAGAGGTTCTCCAAGGATACCTTGTCCTTCTGGATCAAGATTCTCCTGTGAACTGACAGGAGTGTCCTCTTCAAGTAGTTTCTGTACCTTGTCAAGTTGCTTTTTCTCAATGTCTAGCCTCTGAATATATGTCTCAGAATATTCACTTTTGAATGACTCATAACTGTGATTGAATTCCTCCTAGAAATGTATCATAGTCACCTTTTAATTCAGATTCATTCCTCCAGGGTCTAAATAAAAATAGGAGAGCAAAGTAGTAATGCTCTCTGCTCTCAGATGTACCTAGATGTAACTTACAGTGGTCAGTGAGCCAAGGCTTATGGACAGCCATCCACTCCTTTAACCTTGTAAATGTCACTTGTACAATCAGGTGAGACATCCATCTTGCAGTCATACCACTTAGTCACCTCAAATAAACACATGTGATCCATGTATTCATGTCTACAGGGGTAGTATGTATCAATGAGGTTATTCTTCAAGATATGTCTTGAAGATGGTCTCTTGAGAGCCAGTTCCTCAATCTCAGCATAAGGAATAAGTACACGTTTACGTTTCTCTTTGTAGTTTACATTGAGGAAGTGCACAGCATCAGACTTGCCATATAAATGTGTACCAATCAACTGATCGCTGGCCTCATAAGTATAACATTCTCTGTGTGATAGAGTCTTCAACCCCAGTGGCCAGAGCTGAGATGTCAGTGACTTGCTTGAACTGGCAATATCTTCCCAAAGATCTTGCAAGCTAGTCTGTTCATGTTTAGTTATGTACAAAGTGACGTACCGAACCAGAGCCAATGAGTTGTCAGCCGCAAACTGAACATCTATATTTGCTTGCCACATTAGAAGAAGAGTAGAGTTGTAGTCATTGATATACACCTCATTCTCTCCTCTTCTCTGGGTAATACATAAACCCTCTTGATTGATTTTGCCTTTAAGTGGTGTCGCATAGCTGAAAAAAGTTAATTCATGCAACCATCCTGACAGACACGTCTAGGGAATCTGAAATGGCATCTTGTGTACCAATCAGATTTGTTCTTCACTACCCGGTGGCAGTACCTCGTACAAATATGGCATTGAAATTTCTGCACCAACTTCCACAGTGTGGGACTGTCACACTTGTCCGGAAAATGGCAAGTAATGTACTGCTTAATGAATGCTAGCACTTGCGCTGCTTCATGTTCGCCTATGCGTGGGGTATCCTTGATCCACAGTAACATGTGAATATAAGGAGCGCCACATGCCTGATACTCTGTCCTCCAGAAGTAATGCTCCACGATACCAAGAGGTGGATTGTCCTTTGACAAAATGAAAGTCAGAATGTCATGGAATCGCTTGTGGAAATGCCTTGTCACAGATACAGGGTCAAGTGAGCACATTTCTCTAAGAGTCATTGATGAAATGCCCTCTACATCACAATTTGTCCACTTCAACAGTTCTATGACCTCATCCCAGGCATACTCAGCACAACTGAGTGTGATGAACTATGTGGCAGGACCATACTCTCACAGCATGGTCATCACCTCAGAGTGTCTGCGATATCAGTATTCTTTGGTGCCATGTAGACTTGACAGAATGGAAGACAAATTCACTTGCACATTTTCATCCTTCTGCTTCAGTTTCTGCAGGAACTGTGCAGCTGTAATTCCATCTAGTGGAGTTGTGAGACAAATAGTATGAGCAATAGACACAGACAGTATGCTAAGCTCACTCTCCCACAGGAGATGAAACAGGTACTGTACATTACATCTGAATTTCCCATCCTTACTGAGCACATGACTAGTACGGTACTCAGCACCCTGTACATGCACTTCTCTTTCATCTAGGTGCCCACCTGACCCTCTTGGGAATAAGTCTGGGAAACAGCATGCTTCCAATGTTGCATCCCAAATGCTGACAGGCTCACCTTCCACATATTTCATTTGATAGAGATCAATATTGTCCCCTACTGGATCTCTCCCATGTAGTGGGTAAATTGTGTACTGTTTATACACATTATCGTTTGTCTCCACATTGCATTCTCAATCATTGGTTTAGTGCTTTCCAACAGATCATGATCAACAGACACAGTGGTCATGCGATCCATATCAAGGTCTGCATGAAAGGGATCGTTGCTCTTTAAATAAGTAAGAGCAAGCTTCACCTTCTCTGCATTGACAACATCCTGTCAAATGACCTTTGACTTTGTTGGAACACCATTGACAAGAATCACCAAAGTATTCTCAGTAGAGATCGCCTCAACATTTTCCTGCAGAGGAAGTAGAAGAAACATCACAGAACCCTTAAGAGATCTAATGAGTTCTTTTTGTGGAATGTTCTGTGTCTTTGTGTTTAGCCATAGAATGGTTTGAAATGGGTTCATTGTCTGAATTAGAATCCATTCAAACATATTCAACGAGGCAATCTTAATTAAAGTAACATGTGCCTCCATGTTGTTCAAGATTGACCTTGGTGGCAGAATGTTAGACTTCACTTTGGAAAAACAGTGCTTGCACATTACAATGATTGGGTCTAACTGAAAGTCACACTTTAACAGCAGAAATGCTGACAGTCGAAACCACATGTCATAGTAAGGTGACAAGGTTACCAGGTTCACTGTGACTGTTTTTTGTAACAGAGTCAATTACATGACACACATACACAGTCAAATTTCTGTGTCTTTGCCAACTCAAATTTGGCAGTTGATTTCCCAAACTGCTTTAGAATATCAGTTTCTAAGACAGACACATAATTCCCATCAGCAATTGATGACTGAGCAATCAGAGTATCTGTCACACTGCTGACATGGCACAGCTGTTTCACAAATGTCATGGCACCATGCATGTCACCAGATTGCAGTAACTCATTCAGAGGAGTTTACTGAGTAACAACTCATGGAACATCATAGACCATGTATACAAAGTTTTGCATGCCTGATTGATGCAACCCCAGCATATGCATGTGGTGAAAGACACTATCATAAACACCACTATCTAGGCATGCAAGCAAGTGACCCATAAGTCCAGTACGTGGACAGATCTCACAAAGGTCTATACTCTCATATAGTTTATGCCTGTCTTTACAGTCAGTAATGACAAACAGGTTGATAAAGTGCTCAACTTTCTCAAATGATGATTGCCTCCAGTTGCAAGTCAGATCACATGTCCATGACAGACAGTGATGTTTATGAGGCTGAGTAATTGCCTCACATTCATCATCTGACTCCATTGTAGTACTATCACACACACTGAGTACATTACACACTTTACCGGCCTCATCCATGCACAAGTTGCTGTCCTTTTTCTGTGAATAATATGACTCTTTCCAGAAATACACCTCTGAGTGCTGTGTATGCAGCCAGCAACCTGTGAAGACATCACAGAAATTATGCAGGCTCAAGACAGGATACCGTTGTAGCCTCATCTTTATGTCATACACAATTTTTATGAACTACTCAAGTACATGAGACATCTTATGCTACAAATGTTGAAGAACAAAAACTGCTCTACTAACAAATGTGCATACTGTGAGGCGTAATTTCATCAAACTGAGATGACTCTTTATTTTTTTGTGCTCACGTTTCATCACAGCAGCAATAAGTCTGTCAATCTTAGCTTTACAAGCTAGTAATCGAAAATACTTTTGCTTCCTCAGATGACCATCAGCAGCCATGAATTTACCACACTGCTTACCAGGTGTTTTAATGCGTGTCTTTGCAACAGTATCCTTTCGGCTTACAGATCTGCACAACTGTTGCTTAGCTACACATTCTTTCCTTGCTGTTGAGCAAGCATGTTTTTTTTTTCTGCAGAGTGGTGAAGCTCTGAATTCAGACTTTTACTGGAATGCTGAATTGTTTTACGTCTTGAATAACCATCACTGGGTTTTGCATTACTCTTGAGAAACAGTGATGTAGTATTATAGCTGTTTCGTCTCTGCATAGACTTTTGTCTCTGTTTAGAGGGCATCTTCTCTGTTTCGCAATTCACAATTCAGTACACCAATCTTACAGAGGAATCAGACTCCTGTATGGGAAGTACAGAAATAAAATAAATTAGTATACATCTCTTCAGTGTGCTTCTAACATTACATACTATCATACACTATCCATATCTCATATAAGAATGACAAATACTACTGCCTACTAAACATTATGGAGATAATTAGTGTAGTAAATGAAGATCAGTGAAGCAATACAAGACTTTTCAAATGGTGCCGAACCTAACTTCAATTATTATATGAGAAAAAATATCTAAAAATGTAAAAAATAAAACAGTGACGCAATGTTAGTCATCCACACTGCTGTTCTACCTAATAAAAACAGTTTTTTTAACACTCAATACATTGTGTAATTGTTTAGCATGTAAGTTTCAAAAGTAGTGTTGAACGTGCAACACTTTTGCAAAATAGAGTGTCGTTCGTGTGACACTTTCACAAAAAACAGTGTCGAACATGCAACAGTGTCGAATATAGTGTCACAAAATAGTGTCACACGCACAAAAGTGTTGAATAATAGTGTCACACACACAACACTTTCGCAAATTGCAATTGCTTTACACCTCCTTTGACACTCAGCCAATCACAGACTGGTGCCTATTTGAGTGACAGATGCTGCAACCAATGTATCGGCATATTTGTCAGGCCATATTGAGCAATCAATCACAACCACAGAACAGTGAAGAAGAAGGACATAGCAGCCATCTTATGGACAACAAGAGACACACTGCTTCCGACTGTGTAAGTACATCACATTTTCTAAACAATTTTTCTAGCATCATAAAAAGTATTAGCAGTACAAAAATAGTGTTAAAATGTTTTTTAATGCTGTATTTGACAATGATAATATAATTTACATACCTTACTGTAAAAAAAGTTATAACAGTTTAAAGTCAGAGTCTGACTCAGTACTTACTAGCACAGATAGTGCTGCAAATGGATGCAGAAACAAGCAGCATGTGTATCATAACAAGAGACACAACCAATCATATGCCAACTTTTAAGCAGTAATTGTTTGAAGTAGCCAATGGCAATGTTGCACTTTCCCATTAAGAAATATTACTGCATTTGTGTTTGACAGCAAGAACACCCATTCAGTGTAGTAATAGTCAGTGCATGCACTCTATTGGGCAACCATGGTAAATCATCAACCAATAACATGGCAAATCACTGTGTTTAGCATCAGCCCACAAAAGCAGTACTGAAGCAGAGAGGGAAATCTTTGTTAAACATTCACTTGTGGCTAGCCACTGCAGGAGAAACACTGATTTTTTTGGTAGCTCTCTGTCCACTTCTGAGTTTAAGCTAAGAATGGCAGAAAACAGCAGATGGAACATGTGGGTAGTGGGCAGCAGCACAGTAAGGCGTGCTTCAGAGTATGCTCAGAGGAGTGAATTTGGGAGAGACCTGCAGCTTCCAAATTGCTCTGTAAAGTGGTTTGGTAGAGATGGCATGAGGTGGAAGCATCTCATGCCAACAATACACAGACTTTTGACTACTCAAGCTCGGCCAGACATACTGCTAATCCATCTCGGAGGCAATGATTTGGGCACCAAAAGATGGATAGATTTAGTCTCAGAAGCAAAATTGGACCTTGCTTCTATTATGCCGATATTGCCTGCACGTGAGATCATTTTTTCTGATATTACAGATTGTAGAGTCTGGCAAGCAGAACAGAGTATGTACCTGCTTGACAGAGCTCGAAGAAAGGTAAACATCCAAATATCTGGATATCTCCGCATGGCTGGGATGCACACCATACGTCATCCTCAAATTCAGTATTGCAATGATTGGCTCTACCTACCCAATGGTGTGCACTTCTCACATGCTGGCAACTGCATTTTTCTGGGAGACCTTCGAGATGGAATACTCACACTCCTCTAAAAATATCAGGCTGTTACAGCAGACAGAATCCTAAACAAAAGGCACTTTTAAGAGCCTATTAAGTTGGCCAAAAAATAGAAAAGCTGCACTGATTACACTAACAAAAAAAACATGCTATGTCACTGTTACACTGTTACATGTATTCATATTCATGCAGATGTTTAGAATGGCATCATACATACACATGTAGTCAATAGACTGTTGTATTAAAAAATAACTCTCTTGTTTCACCTTACACCTAAGACAGACTGAAACGTTTAATTACAAACAGGAATCTTTTTTGAATGTCATATTATGTAATGATTAGTCAAACTATTAAACATTCTGAACAGGATTAACAATTTCCCCCCTGATTGCCCATACGATAATGCCACTGGCACCAATAGTACTACTGATGACCCCCAAAAAGTGCCCATACAATCCTGCACCTGGCAGCTATAGTACCAATGATGTCCCAGTGACTATGTGCAATAGCTCTCATTGTCAGACAACTCTGTCAGCAGGCAGCTGTTCCAGTATGCCTCTGTTTTCAGTAGCACACCAACAGCAGCAACCTGCTGTAGTGGATATACAATAATTGTTTTGGTACAATATGGGATGAGCAAGGCTGTCTATACACCTGCTGCAGCAACATACATTAACAAGGGCTTGAGATGTAAGCATGGTTTACCGGTTCATTCAACACCACCAGTAGCAACATCATACAAGCATTGGGGGAGGGACCACCATTGGTACAACAGACACCACAAACAACATTGCATGGGTGCCCAGGTGTGCATCTCTACTACTATTGCCCCTGGTAGTGGGACTTCATGAGGGCCTGCAGTGGGGATGCATCAGTACTGTTCATGCCTATGGCAACACCTTAGCATACCCTTTACCAGTGCTGGGGATTGCATTACACAGCACGCTGTGTGAGTCTCATTGCACTGCCATGATGCAACACCACAAATCAGATGCACACAGTGCATAACTTTTGTTAATCCTGGACAGTATCGTACTGTAATGATACAATAGCGAATATTAAAGTCTATGATAATACCTACTATGACATGCAAACAGATAACAAAAATGAATATTTCACAATACTGTGTTCTAACATAGTGTTTATTCTCTATTTATTACAGTTTTTGACAAACCATCAAAAGATTAAAAAACATGCGTCTCTGGTCACAGAAGGAGGTGTGTTGTCTGGTTCAGCCAGCCCAGGCCCGAGGAAACCAGCGCATCCTAATGCAGAGTACAAATACGAAGTTTGACAAAATTTGGAGGTGCATCCACAGATTTATGCGAGGAGAACATAAGATCTGGAACAAGACTGCACAAACGTGCAAAAGAAAGTGGAAACTGTTGCACCAGCGCTTCTACACCTTAAAGCTTTGAGGGGAGATAACTGATAATGACGTCACCTGGTACTACCTCACTCATGAGATGTGAGAGGCGTCAGGAAAGCCAGAAGTGGGGGAGTGCCTAACACACCATGAGTAGACAAACTATCTTACTAAACATGTTTTGTTTTGTGAAAAAAAAAAGCAGTAAGTTCACTGTTCTCTTAATTAAGCAATGATGAACTGTGGGGGGAAGGGGTAACATACAGTAATAAGGAGATAAACATAAGGCTCTCACAATGCTAATAAAGACTCAAATGTAAGCATTGCTGAGACCCTTATAATAATTATTTAAAAGAATTTCAAAAATGTGAGTTTTCAGAGTGCCTGTTAACATTGTAACAGTCTAATGTTTATCTTGTACTAACATGCATATACAGCTTAGCCATACACTTGCCAAGGTTTAACACTATCTATAAACATTATAAATAGTAATACAAATAAGGCAATGCTATGCATTGTGTCCGTGATAATTAAATCAACGATTACTCTCATGTAGTACTCAGATATAAGTCATGTCATAGTACACTGTGTGGCTGTATTCCATGTTACCATTCTGTGCATGTTGGGGAGGCATTCTACTACTGGAACAATACAGAACTTTGCATTCTTCTATTACATGCTAAACAATTACACAATGTATTGAGTGTTAAGAAAGGCAGATGACTGACAGGTGAAAAACATCTGTGGAAGGAGTATTTTACATTATTTAGCAACATGTTATAATTTTTTTTGTGGCTTTGAAAACTTTTAGAATGTTCTTTTTTTAAACTTGTGTATGGGCCCATTTCATATAAGCAATAACACATGGCTAGGTGTTGGTAGTACTGAGATAACCACACATCCACAGACTGAAGGCACTCGACCTATGGTCTCATACCTAACTACGACTCTGGGTGTGTGGGTATCTCAGTACTACCAACACCCAGCCATGTCTTATTGCTTACTCTTACTACTATCACCTGATTGTAACATTTCTATCCATTTCAAATGTATTTTGTATACTGAGCCATTATACAGCACCTCATCTAGGTGTGTCTGAAGTGGCAGAGTAGAGTATAATTTTTACAAGAAATCACTTATCGATACATTTGCACTCAAAAATATCACACTCAATGAAAATCTTTAAACTATCTCATTTTACAGTTCGTCAAAGGCGCTCCCCAACCACAAAGTGAGGTACTTCCAGGCATCGCAGAGGCTGTGGAGGCTGATCATTCTGACACTGACAGTGTCATTACTGTAGAATCTGAAGGTAAGAGCATTGCACAAGAAATTATTAACTATAGTTACTGTCACTGGTGTACATCAGGCACATTTTGATGTTGTGAACCCACTGAGCTGCTGTTTCATAGTTATTTGCTGTGCTACTTTTTGTACATACAGCAGAGTGCAAACCAGAAATTCTTTGTGTATCATCACAGCAAATACCTTTACTGACTACATAAAAGTACTAATGTCCCAAGCATATATACCCCAACCTGTTCTGTAATTGTTCACAGTACTAGTTCCCCCTGTGTTTGTACACTCAAGACAGATCAGATCTTAAATGTATAACTAAGAAGTATTATCTAACATAGTACTCATGACTTACACAGACTTACTTAGAGAACAAGTTAGTATCTTCTCACAAAACAGACTTCTACTTCTACAATAGTCAACAGATAAGTATTTAGCACAGCTATTACCATAGTGAGTTTCTCACCATGACACAGAAAATCATTTGTATGAATATTTTTATATGTGACTCTCAATTAGTGATATGATACCACTCTGTGGGTGTCTGTGTGTGGGGGGAGGTTGGGGACATGCACAGCCACAGCACCTGACTATTATCATACAACAGGTTAAGTCACACATTTTAACACATGAGAAAGATATAAGCAAGGTGAATATAGAACCAAATAGATACAATCACAGTATTAGTAATAAAAGTTAAATAGCTGCATATGTTTAAGAAACTATTTCTCTGTCTTACAGTGGTTGGGGAGACTGCACAAATACCACAGTCACAGGTGAAGCTGGAGTGTGCTACTAGTCCTGACCATATAAGTGTAGAACATCAACTGACACAAAGCTCATACACTGCTATCAGACAGGTGGGCTGTTGATGCATATGGCCTTTGTTTAACTGTAGCTCTCCACTCAGAATGCAGTACCTGTTCTGGTTGGGGGGGGAGATTCCTGGTTGAAGCTGTGCAACTCCTAACTGTGCAAACTTCTGTACAGCTGCAATCAGTGAGGTGCACCATTGATGTCCATGGGCTTATTTTCGCTCTGGATCTACACTTAGTATGCAGTACCTGGTCTGTGGGGGGGGGATTACCTGGCTAAAGCCATGCAACTCCTAACTCTGGTAACTAGAGTGTACTTTCAATTAGGGAGCTGTACCATTCATGCCACAGCCTCAGTTTTGCTGTGTCTCTCCACTCAGGAAACAGTACCTGGTCTGGAGTGTGGGGGGAGCATTGCATGGCTGAGACCATGCAAGTCATAAGTGTGGTAACTGGAGTGTGCCTGCAATCAAGGAGGTGTACTGTTGATGTCCATGGGCTTTGCTAAACTGTGCCTCTCCACTCAGGATGCAGTAGCTGCTCTGGTTGGAGGGGTTCCTGCCAGAGACTGTGCAACTCCTAACTCTGCAAGCTTGTGTACAGGTGCAATCACAGACATACACCATTGAGCTCAACACTCAGTACGCAGTACCTGCTCTGGGGGGGCTTGACTGTACTTGCAATAACAGAGGTGTACCATTGATATCCACAGCCTCAATTTTGCTGTAGCTCTCTGCTCAGGATACAGTACCTGGTCTGGAGTGTACGGGGAGCATTGCATGGCTCACACTGTGCAAGTCATAAGTGTGGTAACTGGAGTGTGTCTGCTGTTAAGGAGCTGTACATGCTATAGTTGGGGAGGGGGGATATCTGCCTAAGACTGTGCAACTCCTAACTCTGCAAACTTGTGTACAACTGGAATCACAGAGGTGCACCATTGATGTCCATCAGCTTATATTTCCTGTGGCTCTACACTCAGTACACAGTACCTGGTCTGGGGGGGTATTGCCTGGCTAAGGCTATGCAACTCCTAACTGTAGTAACTAGACTCTACTTGCAGTCAGAGAGGTGTACCATTGATATCCATAACCTCAGTTTTGCTGTGTCTCTCCAGTCAGGAAACAATACCTGGTTTGGAGTGTGGGGGGTAGCATTGCATGGCTGAGATCATGTAACCCATAAGTGTGGTAACTGGTGTGTACCTGCTATCAGGGAGGTATGCCATTGATGTCCATGGCCTTTGTTTAACTGTACTTTTCCACTTAGGATGCAGTACCTGCTTTGGTTGGGGGGGGGATTCCTGGCTGACACTGTGCAACTCATAACTGTGCAAACTTGTGTACAGCTGCAATTGGGGAGGTGCACCATTGATGTCCATGTGCTTATTTTTGCTGTGGATCTACACTCAGTACACAGTACCTGGTCTGTGGGGGGGGGCATTGCCTGGCTAAAACCATGCAACTCCTAACTGTGCTAACTTGAGTGTACTTTCAATTAGGGAGCTGTACCATTCATGTCCACAGCCTCAGTCTTGCTGTGTCTCTCCACTCAGGAAACAGTACCTGGTCTGGAGTGTGGGGGGAGCATTGCATGGCTAAGATCATGCAAGTCATAAGTGTGGTAAGTGGAGTGCACCTGCAATGAGGGAGGTGTACCGTTGATGTCCATGGGCTTTGTTAAACTGTGCCTCTCCACGCAGGATGCAGTAGCTGCTCTGGTTGTGGGGGCTGCCAAAGACTGTGCAACTCCTAACTCTGCAAGCTTGTGTACAGATTCAATCACAGATGTACACCATTAATGTCCATGAGCTTATTTTTGATATAGCTCAATACTCAGTATGCAGTACCTTGTCTAGGGGTGGGGGGGCTTGACTGTACTTGCAGTTATGGAGGAGTACCATTGATGTCCACAGCCTCACTTTTGCTGTGGCTCTCTACTCAGGATACAGTACCTGGTCTGGAGTGTCCGGTGAGCATTTCATGGCTAACACCATGTAAGTCATAAGTGTGATAACTGGAGTGTGTCTGCTTTGTTGTACTCTAGCTGTCCACTCAGGATGCAGTGGCTGCTCTGGTTGGGGGAGGGGGAATTCATAGCTCAGGCTGTGTAACTCCTAAGTGTCCAAACTTCTGCACAGCTGCAATCAGGGAGGTGCACCATTCATATCCATGGCCTTATTTTTGTTGTGGCTCTCCACTCAGGACACAGTGCCTGGACTGGGGGGGCGGGGGCATCGCCTGGCTAAGGCCATGCAACTCCTAACTGTGTTAACTTGACTGTACTTTCAGTTAGGGAGCTCTACAATTTATGTCCACAGCCTCCGTTCTGCTGTGTCTCTCCACTCAGGAAACAGGACCTGGTCTGGACTGTGTGGGGGAGCATTGCATGGCTGAGACCATGCAAGCCATAAGTGTCGTAAAACTCTATTTTACTGATGGCCTCACTCACAACCCAGTACCTTATCTGTGGTCTGTATGTGGACAGGTGCCTAATTTACCTAGGTAACACCATCCAACTCCTAAATCCATAACCGGTCATATACCGTAAACAGAGATATATGACATAAATGAGTAAAACATTTCTGTTCTCTGGGCATACACTCAAGAGACAGTTCCCACTGTCTCTCTCTCTGTCATGTGTGGTGGGGGGGTGAGGGACAGTGATGGAGCATCACCTGTATAACCACATGTAACTCAAAGGTTGCCAAATTTCTATGTCCCTACAACCACAAAGATGCACCACTGATGCCTATGTACCATGTTTTCTTCTCACTCTACCCTCAAGAATCAGTACATACTGTCTGTGTGGGGTGGGGGGGCACAAGACATGATATACAATCTGGTCTGTGTAGCCACAGGGACAGGACATGTTGTGCCTGGTTTCATGCAATAATGTACTCTCCCAACTTGTGTGTTGCTTTATTTGTATGCTCTAACATGAATATCAGTCAATGTGTTTTTACTGTCAGTGTACACTCACAATCCAGTGCCTCATCTGTAATGTAGACACACAACAGTAAAGCAACATACCATAACACAGACTGTGTATATTGCTGGATTTACCACACCTGGTGTCTTTCATTCACAAGGCACACCTTAACCATATTGAGTATATCACCTATTCAATAGCATTTCACCTTATGATACAGTACTGGCACACCTACTGCATCATAACAGTTATGATTACATAGGTAGTATAACATAAGAACTCCATCCCATTAATAGATTTCTATACATTACAAAAATTTTTCCATACACTATTATAAAATTACTCTGCTGCAGTGCAGCAGGGACAGGTGGGGTGCTGATGAGACCCATTGGCTGGGTGATAAAATGCAGCTCATAACTGTCATAAGTGTGCCCCAAAAGTGAAATAGTGAAACACAGTTGTATTTTTAACATTCTCACATAGTAATACTTTGTTTTTCTCTTTACAGATCAGCCACATAAAAAGCAACACACTCTGCACTGCCGTTGTGTTCACAGACTCGAGCACAAGATTGACAGTCTAACAAATGAAGTCAAAGAATTAAGAAAAGAGCATGGCACAATACTACAACAACTTTCAGCACAACAAGCCACTGTCAACCCTGTGCTTGAGCCTGTGGGCACAGCAGCAGGTACCACTACGGACAGTAGCACAGCTTCACCTGTGGCCAAAAGCAGTCTCTCTGGCCACTGATGGACAGCCTCCACAGCTGTCAAGGTATCTTCTCTTGAGCTGGCGCAACAGCTTCCACTTCAGATGCGCCTCCACATTCGTACAGCTTCCTGCCTGGGCTGACTGAGCCACTGAACACACCTACTTCTCAGTGTTATTCATTTTGTTAGTTTTATATGTATATATATATATATTTTTTTTTGTTACAATTCATTTATTTTAAAAAATATATATATTTTTTATTAAAAAATCACAACTTCATATTTGTGATATTTTATTTTCTTATAGTGCTACAAAAAACTCATATTGTTTATATGTATTTTAGTATACATTCTTTTAGAAATAAAAAAACTTCCATTGCAAAACTTTGTCTTTCTTGTAAAAGTTCTGCAGGTTACTATTTATCACACTTAGTGCAATGCCGACTACTGAAAGTCAGTACTCATACCAGAGTAGCTAATCTGTATTGGCAGTGTCTCACAGGGACATCAAATTGCTGATGACATGCAACTTCTAACTATCATAGCTTGTGTACTCCTACAAACACGGGTCGATACCATGAACATCCATACCCTTAATTAACTGTGGAAATGCACTCCCTGGCTAACAGCATATAAGTGCAAACTTTTCCACCTACGCTATCACTACAGCCACAAACATGCACCATTAATGTTCATATCACTTCTTTGCCCCTAGCTATACAGAGACTAAATACTGATGTCCACGGCCCTATTTTTTGCTGTGGCTGTGCACTCAGCACACAGTACCTCGTCTGTGGAGGTGAATAGGGGCATTGCCTGGCTGAGGCCATCCAACTCCTAACTGTGCTAATTTGAATGTAGTTCCAATTAGGGAGGTGTACCATTGATGTCCACAGCCTCAGTTTTGCTGTGCCTCTCCACTCAGGATACAGCACCTGGTCTGCACTGTGGCAGGGAACATTACATGGCTGAGGCTGTGCAAGTCCTTAATCTGGTAACTAGAGTGTACCTGCAATCAGGGAGGTCTACCATAAATATCCCTGGCCTTTGTTTAACTGTGGCTCTCCACTCAGGATGCAGTAGCTGCTGTGGTTGGAGGGGGGGAATTCCTGCCTCAGACTGTGCAACTCCTAACTCTGCAAACTTGTGTACAACTGGAAATCACAGAGGTGCACCATTGATGTCCATCAGCTTATGTTTGCTGTGGCTCTACACTCAGTACACAGTACCTGGTCTGAGGAGGGGGGCATTGCCTGACTACAGTGGTGTAGCCAGGAATTTCTGAACTGCACACCAGGTGGACTCACCGCTCCCACCCCCCTTAGGGTGAGCTACCCCTTCCCCCACCGTCCATTCCCTCGGACGCTAGAGTCATTTTCTGTGTTGTATGCCAGCATACCACCATCTCACCACCAACAAGTGTCAGACTAACAGACTGGCTTTTGGTTACAATACTGCATTGTGACAAGCCTCTGTACCAGATTGGCCAAGTTACAATGTTTTCATTGTGACAAGCCTCTGCACCACTGTACATAGTGTCAAGTCAGAATTTACAGGATTCTGTAATGGCCTGGAATAAGGTTTTAAATTTGGACAGTTTAACAGGCATTGCTATTTTAAGGATTTTATGAAAGGAATCAGACTTTTTACTACAACCCAGGGGGGGAAATAAAGGGCAGTGGTTATTATAACACTACACTAAGGGGGGGCGAACAGGGTCTCTATTTTATTGTGCAAGTCAGTCAGGCATTTCACTAGTCTATCAAGTATCTTATTAGTACAGTTTTTATATGGTTTCCACTCCATCAGTTATTAAATGGACACAAATAGGAACAATGAATTAAAGAATAAGTTCTGCCCAGAAAGTATTTGATACCTAGACGAATGTACTGCACGGTATGGTAGCAATCTAAAGTCAGTGCTGGGATGTGTGAGCTTATTATAACACTGCTAACCACACTGAGATTTACTAGAAAGAGCCAAGGTTGTGATACTTGGAATGGTAAACCTGCCACCTGTAATTTTAAAGAGCAAGCAGTCTGTTAAAACACAGCTCTGCACAGAATGAGCCAAATAAAACCCCAAAACATCCCACAGTCAATACACAAGGGGGTGGGGGTGTTTTTGAGCTCAGCAGTTGGTGTTAGCCCAGCCCATCTTCATAAATGGATAATAGCAGAAAATTACATTACATCTCAGCTAGTTTAACCTAAGTTAATAATCATACAAAAATGTGCAATACAAATAAGTCATTCTGTAGCATAAATATTTAAAGTGAAAACAAAAAGAGTTGATAAATATTGTATTACAGTTTTAAAGAAAAATACATGTGCATTTTAATTTATATATTTCAATGCAGTTTTGTAGTAAGTGATCAGTGGTTTTATAATTTAACACAAAAAAAATTAGCAAGTTCTTTTTCTACCAGACAGCTCTCTGTAAATCCTATTGGGTTAAACTTAACAAACCTGTACTGTATATAGCCAGGGGCAATTCATTCTAAGTTTATCCCTTGTTCAAGGACTTAGGGAACATATCATAGATACATTATGATTTCCTTCAACTGCTCAGTAAAGTCACTTTTCAGAACACAAAGTTCCACGGTTATCATGGGAAAAAAATGCTTCCCTAGTTGAGAGCCATTCATTTTGGTCCTTGGAGTGCCCACTCAGTTCTGCACAGCTCAGAATTGTAAATTAAAATGATAGCATTTGTCTGCCAAACCTTACTGTTTAACCTTTAGGCTGAATTACAGACTTGTATCAAGTATACAATATGAGTAAAAAACTACTTTACTACTGTTTTAATATAAAGATAAAGGTTTCCCATTTCTACAGGGAGTCTTCCCCATTTTCAAATACTGTCTGTATGCACACATTGGCTGTATTAGGCAAAGTCAGACTGAGGCATTTGACCCCCCCCCCATTCTCAGACTCGTCCCCTCAGTCAGGAAAGGGAATTCAAGGCAAAATAAAGGCTGAAGCTGAAGCTGAGTGCACCCCCCCTTCTCTCCATGATCCATCCTCAGGTGGAACTTACAGTGCAGTGAAGCAGGTCAGGACAATCAAAGCAGTAAGCAGATTAAAATAACAACCTCCCAGCTCAGATTCGCAATTGCATCCCACCCCCACACCGACATGCTACATCTCTACTATAGTCACAACCACTCATTTTCTCCATCTTGCATAGGGTACCTAGGTAAGGGAAGGTGGAAATGCAGGACAAACTAAAACTAGTAAAAAAAAAACTGATTCAAATCAACGACCAAGTGCCCGCTCAGTCACAACAAATAACAATCACACACTGGCAAAGCCTGGCATCTGGAGGGGGATACGAAATTACGAATAAATAACCACAGTCCACACACAGACCACACTACTCTCTGCCTGGCTCTTACCTCACTGTGCTTGTGACCCTGTCTGAAGATGGATTAAATGGACTCCTCTGCAGTGCACTAGCAATGACTCAGTGTCAGGACTCAGGATAGTCTGCCTCCTCAATCTAGTCCTCTCTCCACTCTGATTCTTGTGCATAGCGGCTAGTGTGGCTTGGATCTCTCATTGACTCCTTGCTCCAATTCAGAAATTCACTCAGCGGTCGACCTCTCAATGAAGGCAGCACTCTGGCAGCACAGTTCTGTCCTGAAATTTTGAAAAATCCTAGTCCTGGCTCCCAAACAATGCGCTCCCGATGAGTCCTGACTCTCCTGTCTTCTCCAACTCCAGTCCTGACAAACAGATTGCGTTACTTTTTCAAAAGGAATTTAAAGAGCCCGCCTGACTCAGACCTGCCCCTTACTAAGCACTGCCACACCTCTTTTCTTCAAGGGGACCTGATTGAGAGGTAGCAACACATCTATCAATCACGTCCGATGGGGCTAGTAGCTGGAGCGTCACTCAGAGTTTCTAGTCTGAAGACACCCCCCACCCCTTCTGCCTTAAACCTAGAGGACAAAGATTAGCTGGGAAAGCCCACGGGAAAAAAAAAGAACAAAAGAATGCTGAGAGACTAGCACACTGTCCTGCTACCCCGCTGATCTCTGCAGCACTCCATGGGGTGTCGGGCATATCGGTAGCTACGCCCTTGCCTGACTAAGGTCATGCAACTCCTAACTGAAGTAACTAGACTGTACTTGCAATCAGAGAGGTGTACCATTGCTATCCACAACCTCAGTTTAGCTGTGTCTCTCCAGTCAGGAAACAGTACCTGGTCTGGAGTGTTGGAGGTAGCATTGCATGGCTGAGATCATGGAAGTCATAAGTGTGGTAACTGGAGTGTACCTGCTATCGTGTAGGTGTACCATTGATGGTCATGGCCTTTGTTTTACTGTAGCTCTCCACTCAGAATGCAGTACCTGCTCTGGTTGTGGGAAAGTGGGGGGGGGGATTCCTGGTTGAGACTGTGCAACTCCTAACTGTGCAAACTTGTGTACAGCTGCAATCAGTGAGGTGCACCATTGCTGTCCATGGGCTTACTTTTGCTGTGGATCTACACTCAGTACACAGTACATGGTCTGTG
This sequence comes from Neoceratodus forsteri, assembly GCA_016271365.2. Classification (NCBI taxonomy): domain Eukaryota; kingdom Metazoa; phylum Chordata; order Ceratodontiformes; family Ceratodontidae; genus Neoceratodus; species Neoceratodus forsteri. The sequence goes on from CM028136.1 coordinate 215,857,413, forward strand.
TGTGGGAGGTATTCTCTGGCTAAAGCCATGTAACTCCTAACTCTGGTAACTAGAGTGTACTTTCAATTAGGGAGCTGTACCATTCATGCCACAGCCTCAGTTTTGCTGTGTCTCTCCACTCAGGAAACAGTACCTGGCCTGGAGTGTGGGGGTAGCATTGCATGGCTGAGACCATGCAAGTCATAAGTGTGGTAACTGGAGTGTACCTGCAATCAGGGAGGTGTACCGTTGATGTCCATGGGCTTTGTTAAACTGTGCCTCTCCACTCAGGATGCAGTAGCTGCTCTGGTTGGGGGGTGGGAGTTCCTGCCAGAGACTGTGCAACTCCTAACTCTGCAAGCTTGTGTACAGGTGCAATCACAGACGTACACCATTGGTGTCCATGAGCTTGTTTTTGCTGTAGCTCAATACTCAGTACACAGTGCCTGCTCGGGGGGGGGGAGCTTGACAGTACTAGCAATAAATGAGGTGTAACATTGATGTCCACAGGCTTAGTTTTGCTGCGTCTTTCCACTCAGGAAACAGTACCTGGTCTGGAGTGTGGGGGAGCATTGCCTGACTGAGATCATGCAAGGCATAAGTGTGGTAAGTGGAGTGCACCTGCAATCAGGGAGGTGTACCGTTGATGTCCATGGGCTTTGTTAAACTGTGCCTCTCCACTCAGGATGCAATAGCTGCTCTGGTTGGGGGGTGGGGTCCTGCCAGAGACTGTGCAACTCCTAACTCTGCAAGCTTGTTTACAGATGCAATCACAGAGGTACGCCATTGATGTCCATGAGCTTATGTTTGCTGTAGCTCAACACTCAGTATGCAGTACCTGGTCTGGGGGGGCTTGACTGTACTTGCAATTGTGGAGGAGTACCACTGATGTCCACAGCCTCACTTTTGCTGTGACTCTCCACTCAGGAAACAGTACCTGGCCTGGAGTGTGGGGGTAGCATTGCATGGCTGAGACCATGCAAGTCATAAGTGTGGTAACTGGAGTGTACCTGCAATCAGGGAGGTGTATCGTTGATGTCCATGGGCTTTGTTAAACTGTGCCTCTCCACTCAGGATGCAGTAGCTGCTCTGGTTGGGGGGTGGGGGTTCCCTGCCAGAGACTGTGCAACTCCTAACTCTGCAAGCTTGTGTACAGGTGCAATCACAGACGTACACCATTGGTGTCCATGAGCTTGTTTTTGCTGTAGCTCAATACTCAGTATGCAGTGCCTGCTCTGGGGGGGAGGCTTGACAGTACTTGCAATAAATGAGATGTAACATTGATGTCCACAGCCTCAGTTTTGCTGCGTCTTTCCACTCAGGAAACAATACCTGGTCTGGAGTGTGGGGGAGCATTGCATGACTGAGACCATGCAAGTCATAAGTGTGGTAAGTGGAGTGCACCTGCAATCAGGGAGGTGTACAGTTGATGTCCATGGGCTTTGTTAAACTGTGCCTCTCCACTCAGGATGCAATAGCTGCTCTGGTTGGGGGGTGGGGTCCTGCCAGAGACTGTGCAACTCCTAACTCTGCAAGCTTGTTTACAGATGCAATCACAGAGGTACGCCATTGATGTCCATGAGCTTATGTTTGCTGTAGCTCAACACTCAGTATGCAGTACCTGGTCTGGGGGGGGCTTGACTGTACTTGCAATTATGGAGGAGTACCACTGATGTCCACAGCCTCACTTTTGCTGTGACTCTCTACTCAGGATACAGTACCTGGTCTGGAGTGAACGGGGAGCATTTCATGGCTAGCACCATGCAAGTCATAAGTGTGGTAACTGGAGTGTGCCTGCTATGAAGGAGGTGTACCGTTTATGTCCATGGGCTTTATTGTACTCTAGCTATCCACTCATGATGAAGTGGCTGCTCTGGTTGGGGAGGAGAGGGGCATTCATAGCTCAAGCTGTATAACTTCTAACTGTCCAAACTTCTGTACAGCTGCAATTAGGGAGGTGCACCATTCATATCCATGGTCTTATTTTTGCTGTGGCTCTCCACTCAGGACGCAGTACCTGGACTGGGGGGAGGGGGGCTTGACAGTACTTGCAATAACGAAGGTGTAACATTGATGTCCACAGCCTCAGTTTTGCTGTGTCTCTCCACTCAGGAAACAGCACCTAGTCTGGGCTGTGTGGGGAACATTGCATGGCTGAGACCATGCAAGTCATAAGTGTCGTAACTGAATTCTACCTAGGGACAAATGATCTGGCTGTAAATGTAATCAGAGCGGTGCAAGAGGAGTTTGTGGAGTTGGGCAGTGGCCTTAGACAAGTAGCATATACGGTAACCTTCTCGGAGGTGCCGTCTGTCTATGGCAAGGATGATGCTAGGGTATTCCGCACCATGGGATTCAATGAATGGTTGAAAAACTGGTGTGGAGCTCAGGGTTTTGGCTTCATTGAGGGCTGGGGAGCCACCTGGAGGAATGCAGGCTTATACTGGTGCGATGGTCTGCATCTGTCCAGGGGGGATCCAGGATCCTAGGTGACAGGTTTAAATGCTTCATTGGCAAGCATTTAAACTAGCCAAGGGGGGAGGCACTGAAAAGGAGCAGGGAAATCCAAGCCTCCCCCCACAAAGCACATTAGTTAGAGAGGTAAACACCAAGGCAGAGAAGTCAGTAGGGAGCAGGATAGGGATAAATGCAGAAAAAGTTGTTAAGGACAGGGATGGGGCTAAAAGGGGTAAGGCTATAAAAAATAAATGGAAGGTGATGAGTACCAATGCCCGTAGTCTGTGCAACAAGCTCCCTGAACTAGTGGCCTTAATGGAAGAGGGCTGCCTGGATATTGTGGCAGTCACTGAAACATGGTACATATAGAACCATGAGTGGAAAGTCAACATACCAGGATACACAGTCTACAGGAGGGACAGGGTGGGTAAAAGAGGTGGTGGAGGAGGAGTAGCTCTCTATATAAGAAACATAGAATTTGATGGCAGATAAGGACCACTTGGCCCACCCAGTCTGTCCGTTTCCCTATCTAATGGTTAAGCTGCAGATCCTAGTTAACCAGCAGCCTACTTCTTTCTACCCCCACCCTCTAGAATTGCCTTATGACTGTCCCATGCATGCTTGAATTCAACCACTGTTTTTGACTCCACAACCTCCTCCAGAAGGCCGTTCCATGCATCCACAACCCTCTCTGTGAAAAAATACTTCCTTAAATTACCTCTGAGCAGCCTCCATCTTCAAATTGTGCCCTTGTTCTGCACACCTCTTTTTTTGAAAGATGCTACCGTCTTGGACTTTGTTGATTCCCTTGAGGTACTTGAACATTTCTATCATGTTCCCCTCTCCCTCCTTTCCTCGAGACTATACATATTAAGCTCCTTTATTCTCTCTTCATATGCCTTCTGGTGCAGACCCTGCGCCATTTTAGTTACCCTCCTCTGGACAGCTTCCATCCTGTCTATGTCCTTGCGGAGACTGAGTCTCCAGAACTGCATGCAGTACTCCAGATGGGGTCTCACCAGCTGTCTGTACAGAGGGATAACAACTTCCTGTTTTCTACTGGTGATGCCCCTACCTATGCATCCCAGTATCCCCCCAGCCCTCCATACTGCCCTCTCACATTGCTTGCCCACCTTTAAGTCATCTGATATGACTACCCCCAGGTCCCTTTCCATTTTTGTTGCTGTTAGTATCTCACACCCCCATTATGTACTCTTCCCCTGGGTTTTTGTTTCCCAGGTGCATTACCTTGCACTTCTTAGCATTGAATCTAAGCTGCCATACATTTTAACATTCCTCTAACCTTGCCAAGTCCCTTCTCATCCTTTCCACCCCACCCTGTGCATCAACTCTGTTGCAGATCTTTGTGTCATCTGCAAAGAGACACTTTTCCTTCCAGTCCCTCTGCAATGTCGCTTATAAAGACATTGAAGAAGACCGGTCCTAATACTTAACCCTGCGGTACCCCACTAGTAACTCCTTTTTCTTCAGAGAGGACTCCATTTACTGTTACCCTCTGTGTCCTATTCTCCAGCCAATTCTTTACCCAGGCTATCATCTTGGGACCCACTTCCAGGCTGGCTAACTTGTATATTAATCTTTTGTGTGGGACTGTGTCAAATGCCTTGCTAAAGTCTAGGTAGGCCATGTCCACAGCCCCTCCCTGATCTACTACTTTGGTCACCCAGTCAAAGAAATCTATTAGATTCATCTGGCATGACCTTCCTGCAGTGAATCCATGCTGCCTTGGGTCCTGTGCCCCTCTGGCCTCTAGGTACTCGACAATTCTTTCCTTCAGAAATGATTCCATCATTTTTCCTATCACTGAGGTTAAACTAACAGGTCTGTAGTTTCCTGCTTCTGCCCTGCTCCCACTTTTGTGAAGGGGAATCACATCTCCGTTCCTCCAGTCCTCAGGTACCACCCCATCCTCCTATGATTTGTTAAAGAGGGTAGTCAGTGGTGTCACTAGTTCTACCCTTAGTTCTTTTAGAATTCTGGGATGAATCCCATCAGGGCTCATTGTTTTGTCCACCTTCAGTTTTAAGAGTTCTTTCAGAACCCTTTCTTCTGTAAATGGGCTGGTATCAACTTCTGTATCCAGAGTGTTTCTATTGTTTGTTTTAGGTACCTCCCCCTCTTCATTTGTAAATACTAAGCAAAAATATTTGTTTAGTATCTCTGCATTTTCACAGTCACCCTCTGCCCACCCCCTCCTCTTTATTAAGCCTCACTAGCCCTCCCTTGGTCTTCCTTTGTTCCCTGATATTCCTAAAAAAGGTTTTATCCCCCTTCTTAACTGAGTTGGCTATCTTTTCCTCAGTTCTGGCCTTTGCTGTTCTGACTGCTTTCCCAGCTTCCTTTTGCTTTAACTGATACCATTCTCTGTCCTGCTCCTTCTGTGATTCCTTGTACTTTCTGAATGCTTTCTTTTTCTCTTGAATCTGCACTGCCACCTCCTTTGAGAACCATAGTGGTTTCTTACATCATTTTGTTTTGTTTATTTGCTTCACACAAAAGGCTTGTTACCTCTGCGATGGCAGTTTTTATTATTCCCCATTGTTCTTCCACCCCTCCTTCCTGCCCATTTGCTAGTGCATTCCTTAGACACTCACCCATTTTGGCAAAATCAGCCCTCCTGAAGTCCATTACTTTTGCCTTTGTATGGCTTGACTCTATTGCTGTGTTTATTGTGAACCATACTGTCTGATGGTCGCTAGTTCCCAGATGGCTACCCACTTCTCTACATCTGTGATCCTCTCTCCATCTCCATTTGAGAGAACCAGGTCTAAGATTGCTCCCTCTTGAGTGGGTTCCAATACTAGTTGTCTAAGGCATGCCCCCTGTAGGGCATCTAGAATAACCCCACTCTTAGAAGTGGCTGCTGCAACTGCTCTCCAGCTAACATCTGGCATATTCAGATCACCCATTAGCAATATCTTCCCTTTTTCTGTCATTATAAGTATACTTTCTATCATTTCCTTGTCCATTTCCTCCCCCTGGGTGGGGTCTGTTTACAACCCCTGTGTGAATTGTGGTGCCATTGCCTGTCTCCGAATTGACCCACAGTGCTTCTTCTCCTCCCTGTTTACCCTTTTGTTCTGTTGCTTTGATTCCTTCCCTTATGTAGAGAGCTCCTCCTCCTCTTTTACCCTCCCTGTCCCTCCTGTAGATAGTGTATCCTGGTATATGTCCCAGCCATGGTTCTGTGTATACCATGTTTCTGTGACTGCCACAATATCCAGATGTTCTTCCTCCATCAAGGCCACTAATTTAGGAAGCTTGTTACCCAGACTACGGGCATTTATACTCACTGCTCTCAATTTTTTGATGGCTTTACCTTCTGTAGCAGCATCCCCCACTGACCTTTCTACCTTGGTCTTTTTCTCATTTAGCACCCTGTTTTGTAGGGGAGGTTGGGATTTTCCTGCTGCTTATCAGTGCCTCCCCCCTTGACTAGTTTAAAAGCTTGCCAATGAAGCATTTAAACCGATTGCCCAAAAGACTTGTTCCCTTCCTGGACAGATGCAGACCATCCTGCCACTATAGGATGGTGTCCCCAGTGAAGCCAAACCCCTGTGCTCCACACCATTTTTTTCAACCATTCGTTAAACTGCATGGTGCAAAGTACCCTCGCCTCACCCATGCCACTGACAGGCAGCACCTCTGAAAAGGATACTGTGTGCTACTTGTCTTAGGCCCCTCCCCAACTCTACAAAGTCCTTCTGCACTGCTCTAATCTCATGATGAGCCAAGTCATTTATCCCTAGGTGGACAATGACATCCAGCTCAGACTCCTGTACAACTGTTCTCATGATCCTAAGGATGTGCTTCCTGTCCCTCAAAACCATGGCACTAGGCTGGCACCTTACTTCAGTTTTCCCTGCTCCCCCCAGTTCTATCCTCCTAATAATTGAGTCCCCCACCAGGAGCTGCTTCCTTTCCCTGTGGTGTCCTCTGCCTTCTTCCTGAGGGCCTCCCTTGTGACAGTTGTCTGCAACCTCCTTAGTCTCTTCTGCGGGTGCATCCATAGGGGAACTATGCTCCCCCAGAATGGTGTATGGATTGTGGAGTGGAACAACTGACTGGGTGTGCCTCTGTTCCACCACCCTTACCCTCCCTGAGCCCACTGTGGTCCAACTGCTGTGCTTCCTTCACAACCTCTGATGTAGTTGTGGTGGCTCTGGTGCTCCCTGGATGGGGGAGGTTCCCTTACTACTGTCCAGTGTGACCTGAAGATGGGCAACTTCCTCCCTCAGGGCAGAGAGTTGTCTGCAAACAGGGCAGCATCTCAGCCTCCAGAAGGAGTCCTGGAAGACTTGCTGCCCCATAGCCATTACATTGCACTACTCCCCACATGTCTGTCTACCTTGTTTATTTATTTTTTTTGTGTGTGTGATTGGTTTGTTATATAGAAATATATATATTATATAATGTGCATGCTTATATGGTCAGTGCAGTGTGCTAGAGAGGATATGACAGTGATGTGCACTTGCCTCTTGAGAAAATGATGTCAGAACCCCAGGTATAAAGGAACTATTTCCAGGGTGGGTGGGGTGAGGGTGGGAAGGGTTTGGGACTAAACTGTGCCCTCATGAAACAATCAGCTAAAAGCTCTGACCTACTGCTGCAATGAGTGCCTTCCTGTCAGCAAGATGCCCTACATGACAATTTGACAGAGAAAATACTCTGCTAATCAAACAGAGAAAAATCCAAACATCCAAGTCAGACACAGGTAACTCCCCAGCCCCAAAACAGCCTAGTGACATGTACTTTAAAAACAGTCAGCTCCAAAACACGTCAACTGTGCACAAGGACAGACACAGTAAACAGTATTCAGTCCCTGTAGGTTTAAACTCTTCCTGCACTGAAAATCTTAACAATTGTAACAAAAGTAAAGCAATATCCACCTCCCTCTGTTGATAAGGGAAGGGATTAAAGCAACAGAACTAAAGACTAAACAGGAAGTTGATGAGTCACAATGGGTCACCCTGGAGACAGGAAATGGCACCACAATCTGCTTGGGGGTTGGGTACAGACCCCCATCTCAGGGGGAGGAAATGGACAAGGAAATGATAGAAGGCATCCTTAAAATGGCAGAAAAAGGGGAGATATTGTTGATGGGGGACCTGAATATGCCAGATGTTAACTGGAGTACCTTTGCTGCAGGCACATCCAAGAGCAGGGTCATTCTTAATGCTCTACAGAGGACATGCCTCAGACAGGTAGTGCTGGAACCCACTCGGGAGGGAGCAATCTTAGACCTGGCACTCTCAAATGGGGAAGGAGAAAAGATCTCAGATTTAGAAGTGGGTAGCCATCTGGGAACAAGTGACCACCAAACAGTGTAGTTCACAATAAACACAGCCATAGAGTCAAGCCATGCAAAAACAAGAGTATTGGACTTTAGGAAGGCTGACTTTGGGAAAATGAGAGAGTGCCTTGGAAAAGCACTAGCAAATGGGAAAGAAGGAGGGGTGGAGGAACAATGGGGAATAATCAAAACAGCCATTGCAGAGGCAACAAGCCTTTGTGTGAAGCAAATCAATAAAACAAAACGAAAGAAAAAAACACTATGGTTCTCAAAAGAGGTGGCAGGGACGGTTAAGGAAAAAAGGATGGCATTCAGGAAATATAAGGAAACACAGAAGGAGCAGGACAGAGAACTTTATCAGTTAAAGCAGAAGGAGGCAGGGAAGGCAGTGAGAATAGCAAAGGCACAAACTGAGGAAAAGATAGCCAACTATGTTAAGAAGTGGGATAAAACCTTTTATAGGTACATAAGGGAGCAAAGAAAGACCAAGGAAGGGATACAGAGACTTAATAAAGGAGAGGGAATGTGGGCAGAGGGTGACAGTGAAAAAGCAGGGATACTGAATGAATATTTCTGCTCAGTATTCACAACAGATGTGGAAGGGGAGGTGCCTAAACCAAACAAGGGAGAAATTCTGAATAGGGGGTCGATACCAGTCCATTCACAGAAGAAAGGATTTTGAAAGAACTCTTGAAACTGAGAGTGGACAAAGCAATGGGGCCTGATGGGATTCACCCAAGAATATTAAAAAAACTAAGGGTAGAACCAGTAACACCACTGACTACTCTCTTTAACAAATCATGGGAGGATGGAGTGGTACCTGAGGACTGGAGGAGGGCAGATGTGATTCCACTTACAAAAGTGGGAGCAGGGCAGAGGCAGGAAACTACAGACCAGTTAGTTTAACTTCAGTGGTAGGGAAAATGATGGAATCACTCTGAAGGAAAGAATTGTTGAGTGCCTAGAGGCCAGTGGGGCACAGGACCCAAGGCAGCATGGTTTCACAGCAGGAAGATCATGTCAGATGAACCTAATAGATTTCTTTGACTGGGTGACCAAATTAGTAGACCAGGGAGGGGCTGTGGATATGGCCTACCTAGAGTTTAGCAAGGCATTTGACACAGCCTCACACAAAAGATTTATATACAAGTTAGCCAGCCTTGGAGTGGGTCCCAAGGTGGTAGCCTGGATAAAAAACTGGCTGGACAACAGGACGCAAAAGGTAATAGTAAACGGAGTCCACAGTGAAAAAAGAAGGGTAACTAGCAGTGTACCGCAGGGTTCGGTACTGGGACCGGTCCTCTTTAATATCTTTATAAGTGACACTGGAGAGCACCTGGAAGGAAAGGTATGCCTTTGAAGATGACACAAAGATCTGCAACAGGGTTGATACACAAGGTGGGGTGGAAAGAATGAAAAGGGACTTGGCACGGTTGGAGGAATGGTCAAATACGTGTCAACTCAGATTCAATGCAAAGAAGTGCAAGGTAATGCATCTGGGAAACAAAAACCCAGGGAAAGAGTACATAATGGGGTGTGAGTTAATAACAACAACAAAAATCGAAAGAGACCTAGGAGTAATTATATCAGATGACCTAAAGGTGGGCAAGCAATGTGAGAAGGCAGTAAGGTGGGCTGGGGGGATACTGGGATGCATAGGGAGATGCATCAACAGTAGAAAACAAGAAGTTGTTATCCCTCTCTACAGACAGTTAGTGAGACCCCATCTGGAGTACTGCGTGCAATTCTGGAGACCCCACCTCTGCAAAGACATAGACAGAGTGGAGGCTGTTCAGAGGAGGACAACCAAAATGGTGCAAGGTCTGCACCAGAAGACATACGAGGAGAGACTAAAGCAGTTTAATATGTATACCCTTGAGGAAAGGAGGGAGATGGGGGACATGATAGAAACTTTAGAGTATCTCAAGGGAATTAACAAGGTACAAGAGGGTAGTATCTTTCAGAAGAAGAGATGTGCAAGAACAAGGGGGCACAATTTGAAGATTGAGGGGGATGGCTCAGAGGTAATGTTAGAAAGTATTTTTTCACAGAGAGAGTTGTGGATGCATGGAACAGCCTTCCTGAGGAGGTTGTGGAGTCAGGAACAGTGGTTGAATTCAAAAATGCATGGGACAGGCATAAGGCAATTCCAGTGGGGGGAAGGAGGAAGTAACCTGTTGATTAACTAGAATCTGCAGCTTATCTGTCAGGTAGGGAAATGGGCAGACTGGGTGGGCCAAGCGGTCCTTATCTGCCATCAAATTCTATGTTTCTATGTTTACCTGCAATCAGGGAGGTGTACCGTAGTTGTCCATGTCTTTTGTTTTACTTTGGCTCCCAGTCAGGATGCAGTACCTCCTCCGGGTGGGGGGGGGGAATCTCCTGGCAAAGGCCATGCAACTCCTAATTGTACTAACTTAAGTGTACTTGCAATTATAGCAATTATAAATGTAAATGGTAAAGTTAACATGAACAATAACAGCAAACAAAACAGAGGTACCGTACACAGCAACATTCACGCAAACGTGTATGTAAATGCAAGCAGAAACAGTAACTGTAACATTAACAGAAGCACATACCCTGTTTTTCCCCAACATTTGCATAGAGAAACACAGTGTGTACAAAGAATGCGTGCATAATAATGGGCCTTGGAGCCAAAAATGAGGTGTTGGAATACTAAATTGCTTATATCTCAGTAACTGTACGATGTAGAAAAAAAAATTCACATGATTCATGATTTTCCTGGCTACATTTTCACTGAATGAGTAGCCATTGGCTATGCATTGTCATAACGAAAATTCCATATCTCACACTGTTTTCGAGATATGAGCCCCGAAAGGCTCGACATATGCCACCATGTTAGTCTATGGGAAAAAACGTCAATTTCAGAGTACCGTAACTTGGCAGCTATGCAATATTTTTTCACCAAGCCACCAAAAGGCACATCTGTGAGATGTTGACTGCCTTCCCTCCAAATTTCAGCCCAAAAGGCCAAACCATTCTTTTGCAGCAAGGTGGCAAAGAACTCCTGTCATTTTGGCCATAGTCTGGAAAAGTAGTGCCGCAAAAATTTGTGAAAGTGTTGTCCATGCGACACTACTTTGCCACACTACTGTTTCCAAAAATTTGAAAAACATATTTCTAGGGTGTTTAACACCAAAATAAAGACATGGCTAGCATCCTCAGGGTTCAAATAGGTGAACACAGAAAGAATTGTGTCCCTAGAGGGTCCCAATTTTAAATGCCAAGCATTATACTGATCACTAACTGAAAACAAAATGGCAGATTTGCGACTCTACTAGGCCTATTTGCGACACTAAAAAGTGCATTTGCGACACTTTCGAACTGTTTGTTAACTTTTCCCATTGACTTAGAATGGGAACTTGTTTTTTGAATAACTTTTGAACCGTTCAATATTATTTTATGAAATCTTCAAAAGGCACACCGGGGACCCTGGCCACACATTCCCTGAAGTTTTCTGACCAGTCGCACAAACCGTGCGATCTGTAGGCAAGAGCAAAGAATTAGTAAAAAACCGCAATTGCGCTTCTTGTTGTCACTTAATAACTCCGCAGCTGTATATCTGACCGGTACAAAAGTTGGCAGATCCTGAGATCTACCATTCTCAATTGTGCATTCAAAATTTTAGGAAAATCCTTTGAATGGTGGCAAAGTTATTAAGGTGCAAAGTTTCACCCTTTAACCTTAAAAGGGCTACTCAACCCTAACTATGGTAGCACTACCAAGCTACCATTATATATATGTATATATATTAGAGGCAAAAAACTCAGTTTAATGCATTAGTTAGGGTTGTTCCACAGTGACAAAAGTAAGGAAATTCAGTGTTAGGGTTGAAAGCACCCTTGGACCCCCCACCCACCCCAACGGCATCAGGGGGCGTTGGGGTTGCCTAACTCTCACCCCATCAGATGTGTGAAGAGGCAGAGGTATGGGAGAATGGGGTGAGAGTTGGGACCAACAACTTCATGCACCCGATGCTGGTTGGGGGTGGGCAGGGGTCCAAGGGTGCTTTCAACCCAACACCAATTCTCGCTTTTGTCGCTGTGGAACAACCCTAACTAATGCATTAAATGGATTTTTTGCCTCTAATTTCCCTTCTTTTTGAGAATGATAATGAGAAATAGTGTATGTAATGTGGTGATGGGTGCACGGGGCCCAAACGTGATGTCTTGTCACATAGTAACACGGTGCCCGCAAACGCAAATGGTAATGCGCATGGTGACGCAAAACACAAAGATAAAATATACTGTAGACACAAATGGTTAAAATAACACAAATGCAAGTGCAAATGAAAATGCAAAGGGTAATGCACATGGTGCCGTAGATGGAAACAGTAAGTGATTAGGGTATGGAACCGCAAGCAGAAGCGGTAAGAGTAACAGTAATGTAAGCGCACAGGCTGGTTTTCCTCAAAAGCTGCATAGAGAAAGACAGTGAGTACAAAGAATGTATGTATAATAATGGGTCTTGGAGCAGAAAATGAGGAGTTGGAATACTAAATTTTGCAAAGCACTTTCGCATTTGTGACACTGTCGCATGAATTTGCAAAAGCTTTTGCAAAGTTCGACAGTACTTTTCCAGGCTGTGGGAAAATGACAGCAATTCTTTGCCACCCTGTTGCAAAAGAACGGTTTGGTCTTTTGGACTGAAATTTGGAGGGAATGCAGCCAACATCTCACAGATGTGCATTTCAGTGTTTCAGTGTACAAATATTACAGGGTGGCAAAGTTACAGCACTCCAAAGTTGACACTTTTTCCCATAGGATAACATTACGGCATCCGCCATATCACAGGAATCCTTTGACGCCCTGCTGCAAAATAACGATTTGGTCTTTTGGGCTGATATTTGGATGGAAGAAAGCCAACATCCCACAGATCTGTCTTTTGGTAGTTTGGTGACAAAATATTACAAGGATGCAAAGTTATGGTACTCCGAAGTTGACACTTTTTCCCATAGACTAACATTATGGTGTCTGCCGCTCCTTTTGGGGCCGGTATCTTGGAAACGCTTCGGGATACAGACTTTTCATCAGAAAAGTGCTTAGCTCCCTGGGGCTAAGTACAAAGGTAGCCAGGAAAGTCATAATTGATATGAAATTTTAATTTTTTTTCTACGTTGTATGGTTCCTGAGATATAAGCAATTTACTATTCCAAGTGCTCATTTTCTGCTCCGGGGCCCATTATTATGCATACATTCTTTTTTTTTTTCCATTTATAATTTTATTAATTTTCTTCACCAAATACAACAAAACAAACAGACAAACATTCACATGAGAAAGGATCCATTAGCTCATTGTACATGACATTTACGTAAGACTAACCTGTATAGGGCCCTTTCTCCACCCACCCCTCCCCTCCCCTCCCTCAAACCCACCTAAACACCCTCCTCCCCCCTCCTCCTCCCTGCAACATGGCATAGCAAGACAAACATGAGAAACCTATTACACTATAAATAAGAGAACATAAACAACAATATCATAGATATGTACATTGGACCTCTTAAAGGGAAAACAATGTATGCAATGATTCCCATTTCTTTTTGTATCTCTTGGGTTTATTATTAAGACTGGCTATAGTTTTCTCTGTTCTCAAATTGGCAAGTAATTCCCTTAGCCATTCGTTATAGGAAATATCTTTGCTATCTTTCCAATGCCTCAAGATTATCTTCTTAGTAGTTATGGAGATAAGAGCCATGTGATAACGCCTAACAGAAAAATTAATTTTACTATAATCCCCTAATTAACAGATATCGGGGGTGAATAACTCTTTCAGACCTAGCAAAGGATCAGTATTCTGTTGAATCTTATCCCATAAAGCTGTAGCTTTAGAGCAAGTCCAGAAGATATGGAAGATAGATCCTTCTTCTTTATCACATCTATTGCAAGTCGGAGTAGAAAGGAGTCCCATTTTAAATAACTTTTGTGGAGTATAATATAAATTATGCAAAATGTGGAACTGGGTGAGACGTAATCTATCCTGTGATACATATTTATGACAGTTCTTCCATAATGACTCCCAGTGTAACTCCTGGGTTGGAAAAAAGGAGGTCCAAAAATCCTAAGGGGCGAAACAATTTGGGTAGGCCCATTTATACAGTATTTCATAGGCTTGTGACACCTTTTTTTGAGCTCCAACCAAGGCACCCAATTCAGTCCTAAAACTTCTTGGACTTACGTGGGGAGGTGAGATACCAAACACTTTTACAATAAGGTGTCTTGATTGGTAAATTTTAAAAATATATGTACCAGGCAACTTCAAATCCGACATTATTTCAGAAGACGATAGCCACCTATGGTCCTCTGAAATCAACGAAGCCAGGGGTAGGTCCCTGATAATAGCTAACCATTTGGTGGTAAGTGTTTTATTGTTTATCTTTAAGTTGGGGTTACCCTCAATTGGTTGACCTATGTCCCGCGTATAATTATATTTAAGAAAATTACACAACTGCGAATGCACTCTGACCAAAATTTCTATTGGTGTGCTTTTTAACTGTACCAGTAAAGAGCTGTAATTAATATAATAAAGAGCTGTCGGAGATAACCCATTAGCCACCATAAGAGAAAGTTCAATTTTAAGCCAGAGAGGAGAGAATGGAGAAGAGAGAAGTTCTTCCCTCGGTGTGAGCCATCTTAGGTATTTAGAACTATGCGCAGCCCAGTAATAAAAGGTGAAGTGAGGAAGACGCAACCCACCCCTATCTTTAGGGGCAGCTAATTTATAATATGCCAATCTAGGATGTTTATTCCCCCATATAAATTTTGTGATCATCTCCTGAACTCTTCGGAACCATGCAAGAGGTAGCCAGATATTAAGCAGATTCATCGGATAGAATAGCCTTGGAAAAACATTCATTTTAATTAAATTAGTCCTCCCCCACAAAGACATAGGAAGTTTAGACCATCTTCCAATGTCCGACTCAATAACTCGAAGTAGCGAATCTAAATAAGCTTCTGCATAAGGGCAGTGTTATGCATACATTCTTTGTGTTCACTGTGTTTCTCTATGCAGCTGTTGGTGAAAAAAAAGGGTGTGCACTTTCATTACTGCCACAGTTAGCATTCCCACTTGCGATTCTATAACCGTTTGCGTTAGCGTTCCCGTTTACACCACCGTGTGCATTACCCTTTGTGTTTTCGTTTGCGCTTGCATTTGCGTTACTGTTACCATTTGCGTTTCCATTACTGTTTCTGTTTTCATTTTGTTTTGCATCACCATGTGCATTACCATTTGCGCTTGCATATGTGCTTCCATTTGCATTTTCTTTAGTGTCATCATTGCTGTTAACATTAGCATTTGCATTTCCTATTGTGGTACCATGACTGTGCACGTTACCATTTGCATTTCCGTACATGCTTGCATTTGTGTTTCCGTTTGCGTTACTGTTCCCGTGTACGCCACCATATGCGTTACCCTTTGTGTTTTCATTTGCGCTTGCATTTGCATTACTGTAAACATTTGCGTTCCCATTACTGTTTTTATTTGCTTTTCATTTTGTGTCACTGTGTACATTATCATTTGCATTTGCGTATGCGCTTCCATTTTCATTTTCTTTGGCACCATCATTGCTGTTATCATTATCGTTTGTGTTTCCTATAGTGGTACCATGACCGTGTGCGTTACCAGTTGTGTTTCCGTACATGCTTGCATTTGCATTTTCATTACCGTTCCTGTCTATGCCACCGTGTGCATTACCCTTTGCATTTTTGTTTGCGCTTACGTTTGCGTAACTGTTAACATTTGCATTTCCATTACTGGTTTTGTTTGCATTTCCTTTTGCGTCACCGTATGCATTTCCAATTGCGTTTGCTACACACTTCCATTTGCATTTCTGTTTGTGTTTCCTTTGGTGTCATTGTTGCTGTTACTATAAGTGTCTGTGTTTCCAATTACGTTACCGTGCCCATGTGCGTTACGGTTTGAGTTTCCGTATGCGCTTGCATATGCATTTCTGTTTTCATTAACATTTGTGCTTGTGTTTGTATTACTGTTTGTGTTATCATTTATGTTTGTGTCACCATGTGCATTAGGATTTGTGCTTGCATTTGCGTTGCCATTACTTCACTATTTATAGTGCACATTCTCAAAAAGAAGGGAAATTCATGGCAAACAACTCCGTTTAATGCATCAGTTAGGGTTGTTCCACAGCACAAAAGCAAAAAAATGTGATGTTAGGGTTCCCAACCCATTTGCACCCCACCCCGTCCCCACCAACAGACTTCGGGGTGTGTGTTGAGAACTCTCACCCCATTCTCCTATACTGCATCATCTCAGCTTGTTTGCACATGGGATGGGGTAAGAGTTAGGACCAATGACCCCAACGCACACCTTGATGCCTGTTAGTGGGGAAATGAGGGGGATAGGTGGGAACCTAACATTGAATTTCTAGCTTTTGTCACTGTGGAACAACCCTAACTGATGCATTAAATGGATTTTTTTGCCATGAATATATATCAACTCACTAAGGCTATTATTAGTGTACACAGAAAGGGCACCCTTCCATCTGGTTGAAGTGATCGCATTGCATTTGCTGAAATCGCAGCACACTTTGGAACAGCAACCGTTCTCTCATGGTCATCATTTCTGACAGAAGACTGAATGGATTCATGTCATATTATCCCTCCTTCACAGGGTTTGGCAAGACACTGTGCATCATGAGTACATCATCATCACAGAGTATGTAAACTTTCTGAACACAAGACAGATGCATTTTGGGGATGCATAAACATTCTGGGGCTTTGTATGACCGCTGCGAGCATGAGTAACTGCGCAATAAATTCTGGGGGACTTTGCATGTGGTGTAACACTCCCATTTCACTGCCTCGGCACTTGGCAATTTTCTGGACACAAGACAGATGCATTTTGTGTGTTGTGATTGTGAGCATATAATGTCATACTTAAATTATAAATTAAAGCAGCTGTGCAACAGCAACAATATGGTGAAAATGTTGACCTATATTTTTTATGCTATTTTACATTGCCAGGCACTAGTTATCTCCTGACTTGTATGACACCCTTCTTTTCACAGTTTGTGTCTGCTTTACTACTTTTTCTCATGTCTGAAAAAAAAGGAGCATGCCATTTAATATTATTCTGACCAGGTTTTCATCATTATTTGCAGGTGTTTATGAATGAATATTGTTCTGTGAGGTCATAAAACACTGCCTGCTGCATAATTGTTAATTTTGCAACATAAGTAATATATAACAACTGATGGAGAAAAACAGCAGAAAATACTGACGAAGACCTGGTCCTCACCATATTAAAAGGAGTGCTCCTGTTATTATTTCAGACATGAAAAATAGTACTAAAGCAGACTCAAATACTGGAAAGAATAGTATCATACAAGTCAGGATGTAAGTAAAGTGGCAATGTAAAATAGCATAAAAAGTACAGGTCAGAGTTTTCAACAGATTGTTGAACTGCTGCTTTAAAGAGATTCACCAAGTTACATAGTTATGGTATTGCACCCAATATATGGGTGCCTAACCTCCAAGGGAATCTTTGTTGCTCCATATGTCCTTACATAGTGCAATACTTTTCTGACAAAAACGTTCATAATTTTGGTAAACTGGGTCCCAGAAGACTTCCTGTTCTGAGGAGCTGCCCAAGTTCCGTCCCAGCGCTCAGCAACATTATGACATGATGCCAGGGAGAGCGCGGGGGCATGCTCCATTACACTGAATGGCCAGCAGCTTTCTGAATGCTTTTTATGTTATAATGGTCAATTTGTGGTGAAACGTGGGCACGTTTCAACTAACAAGAGCCTTGTAAGTGGAAACGTGCTCACGTTTCACCACAAACTGACCATTATAACATAAAGAAACATTCAGAAAGTGGGCAGAACTTGGGCGGCTCTTCAGAACGGGAAATCCTCTGGGACCTGGTTTACTGAAATTACAAGCATTTTTGCAAGAAAAGTATTGCACTATGTAAGAACATGAGCAAAAAGATATATATATCGGGTGCAATACTGTAACTTGGTGAATCTCTTTAATGTCTATTTAAAAAAAGAAATATTTCTGGAGCCTCAGTAATGTTTACTTTGTGTTGGGACTCGTGATTTGAAGTGTTTTGCAAAAAGCATGACTGAGCTGTGCAAGTATGTTGCGCTAAACTGCATGTGTGCCATCATTGTTCTTTCCTGTGTGTACAGACATTGTCCAGCTTCATGCAAACATATATATGGTGTGACTTATTGCAGTATCTCAAGAATAAAGATAAGAAAAAGTATATGATGTATATTTTATTTGTACCATCAGCACCAGCTGATATTTCTTCAGAGGTATTGGGTCACTGTGCACCTCAGTCACTCACAGTGCACACATGACTTTGTGGAGATCATAGCACAAAAAACACATGCTCTCCTAAAAGTCATGTGTGCAGTATGTGACTAAGGTGCACTCTGGCCAGACACCTCTGAAAAAGTATTGTATCACTTAGTCCCCTGATGATGATGGTGACAATAAAATATACGTCATTCTGCTCACTATTCTTTATACCATAAACACTGCAACAAGTCTCTCAGGTGCCTCTCCCCCCTCCCTTTGTCTCTGTTGCTGCTAATCACTGACTCTTCACCCCCTGCTGCCTTCCCTCCCCTCTAGCTGCCTACTTAATCTGCTCTCTTTCCTCTATCTCCAGCCTCTCAGCTCCTGAACAGGGCTAACCGCCACCACGGATCAAGAAGTGGCTCCCCCAGATGGAGGGCATCCTCTCAGCCGCTGCCCGAGGTCCACTGCCTGTCTCTCCTGCTGTATTAGGTATGGTCCCTCCAGGACCCTATCCTGCTGGCGCTTTGCACCAGCTCACCATCCATCCCCCACCCTCCTGCCCTAGCTCGACAGTTGCTTATATAGCTGCGGCAAGGCACATTCTACTCTTTTTTTCTATCAGCCCTGTTTTCCATTGGCTGCTTATACGCTGCCACCACTAGAGGCAGCTGCAACTTTAAGCCTTTCCTACTAGTCACTGACTGCTAATCTCACTGTTCCTCTGATGCCCCCCACTTCTTGCCTCAACATGGAGCTATGGCAGGCTGTTAAGCAATGGTATCTACTCCTGTTACTGTCAATATTATTATTACCTATGCTCCTCACACAACCACACACTGGCCCCCTTAATATGTCTCTTAGTACTATGGTGTTAAACCATAGGGCTTCCCCTGCTGGTACACTTCACTTCCCTGATACTGGGCTCCTTCCTCACTATCTGTCATCCCTTGTGCACAGTTCACCTCTGCACCTGACCGGCTCCCTACCCTCCTAAAATTGGCAGCCTCACCCTTGTTCCTCTCGCCCTCACCTAAAATGGCCAAAAGTCTCTCCCATAGATCACACACAACTAGCAAACACCTTCAGCTACTCTTGCTGCTTCTCCTCCTTGCTTCTGGTGACATCCACCCAAACCCTGGACCTCATACCGTGATGCAGCCTCCCGCCGCCCAACCAATTACCAACCCACCCACTCTCCCCCTTGGCCTTAAAATAATTCACTTAAATATAAGAAGTCTTGCCCCTAAACTCCCCCAATTGCAAGCCATGGTGCATTTATACACCCCTGACATCATCGTGATCTCTGAAACTTGGCTATCACACTCAATCCCTGACCACGCTGTCTCTATCCCAGGCTTTGCTATCACCAGGCAGAACCGGAATGGGCGAGGTGGTGGAGTGGCAATTTATACCTCTTCCTCTCTCCAGTCAACCCCTACCTTTTCTGTTTCTACCCCTGCCTCTCATGAGGCACTTCTTATCAAAATCTCCTTTCCCTACACTACTCTTATTCACGTTGCAGGTATCTATTGCCAACCAGAGCAGCCTTCTTCAAATGTCACTGCCCTCCTTGCTAAGCTCGCTACTCTGTCCACCAAGGGTGAACTCTATATCCTAGGCGACCTTAACATAAACTGGCTGTCCCCCTCACTGGCCTCCACCTGCTCCTTCATCGAATCCTTGAACCTTAGCCAACTCATCCAAGAACCCACTCCCCATAACACCAAAACATTAAACCACTCACTGCTAGACCTTATCCTCACTACCCACCCACATAAAATAATATCCTCCAGCCTCCTACCGGATTCTATCAGTGATTATCACATCACTTACATGGTGCACAAAATCCATAGGACCAAACCCCCTCCTAAAATAATTCTCACCAGACAATTTGCATCTCTAGACCTCCAAGCTTTGCTCCTTGACCTCACTGCTGCTGACTGGTCCCCCCTCCCCTCAGCCACCTCATCTGGCACAGCCTGACCTACTTCAACACCACGTTCCTCCACATTTGGAACGCCAGGGCCCCACTTCGTAAAACAAGGTTCAGAGGTGCCCACCTCCGATGGGTTACCCCAGCACTTCTGGCCTGCCAATGGACATGTGACATTGTGTAGCACCAGGCAAAAACAACTGGTGGCCAACAAGCTCTCCAACGCTACCAGGAACTTTGGAACGGCTGCACCAAAGCAATCTGCCTAGCCAAAGCCGAACACTTCAAATCAAACTTCCTTTCTAATATAAATAATCCAGCTAAATTCTGGAAAGTCATCCACTTCCTCTTCTCTCTCTCGCTCTGACCTCTACCCCTCCTCTCCCTTCCCTCAAGCTCAACCATACTATCCTTTCTGAACCTATGGCTACTGCGGAATGCTTTAACTCTCACTTCTCTACTTGTGCCTCATCTCTGCTAGGCTCCCTTCCAGGCACCTCAAATGGTCTGGCACCATCTCCTCTCCACCCTCTATCCTCTCACCTCTCTACTGGCCATCTTGCCTCCTCACCCCCCTCCACTCCCCTCCATCTCCTGCTCTTCTCCCTCCTCTCCCTCCCTTGCTCCTTCAGCCTCCTCTCAGTTCACCTTTTCTTCTGTCTCCCCTACCACCACCCTCCAGGTGCTTCTTGCCCTCAACTCCACTAAAGGCTCCTCTCCTGATGACCTTGATTCTAGACTCCTCTCCCTATCCACTCCTGCTATTGCCTACCCTTTCTCTCTCCTTCTAAATCTCTCTTTCTCAACTGTATCTGTTCCCTCAGCATGGAAACATGTGGTTGTCCTCCTGCTCCCTAAGGGGGGGGTAACCCCTCCTCACCTGGCAACTATCGCCCTATCTCTCTCCTACCTACCCTCGCTAAACTACAAGAGCACATAGTCCTCAGTCAACTCTCCTCCTTCCTATCTGACACTGGGTTCTTTACCCTGTACCAGTCTGGACTTCGGGAGCCCCACTCTACTACCACTTCTCTGCTAAGACTATCTGAGACAGTCCTAGCTAGATTCGACAAAGGCCATATTACCTCTGCCATCTTTGTTGATCTGGCAAAAGCCTTCAACACTGTCTCACACTCTCTCCTCCTGAACTCTCTCTCAGCTGCTGGTCTTTCTCCTTCCACCACAAACTGGTTCAATACCTACATGTCGGACAGCTCCCAATCAGCTAAAATTGCCGATGTCACCTCTCCCCCTTTGCCCCTGACCACTGGTGTCCCCCAGGGTTCAGTTCTCAGCCCCATTCTGTTTTCCATTTTCTTAAATTACCTTCCCCAATCTGTACTACCTCCAGCATCCACATGTATGCTGACGACACGGTTCTGTATGCTTCTGGTTCATCGGTCACGGAGGTCACCACCAGGCTTCAGTCTGACTTCGCTAGAGTCCAACACTGGTCTAACTCACATCAACTCTTCTTAAGCACCAAGAAAACTGTTTCTATGACATTTGGAACTAAGCAGAGACTCACTAGGCTAACCACTCAATTCTCTCTATAATTCCTTCTGCCGCTTTGCCCTTGATGCCCCCTACCTCACTCACCACTGTGACCTCTACCGGTCCCTTAATTTCCTCACACTTCATATTCGATGTATCCTTCATGGGGAAAAATTCATCTCAAAATACTGGCTCGGTTCTCTCCCCTACCTCTACTCCTCACTTAGTACCCCCCAACTAACCTCTACTCCCTGAGATCCGACAACCTACACACCTTCGCTATTCCCACCAGATCCACAACCTCTGGCCAAAATGCTTTTTCTCACCATCTCCCAAAACTGTGGAATTCTCTTCCCCTGCAAATCTGCCTCTCCTCATCCTCAGTCTCCCTCAATGCAGCTCTACTCATTTATTTGTTCCCCAACTGCTCTTGCTCCTAACCCCCACCTGTAATTTCTCTTACTCTCCCCCCTCTCCACCTAATCTCACACTAAACAACCTAGCACTTACTTCTGAGTCTCATACTCATCCTTCACTCCCTATGTATTGTATCATCATGCATCCCCCATTCGATTGCACTGTATTCCTGTATGTATTGACTGACATTTATTATATGCTCCTGACTATGTACTGTATTATGCTTGATTCTTGTCTCATTTAAGCATGCTGTAACTTCCTAATCCCCCCTTCCCCAGGACGTACCGTGAGATGAGCATTAAGTTGCTCAGTGTACCCTTCCTGGTGAAACATTTCAATAAAGAAATAAAAAAAGTCAGCAATATATGTTTGCAAGAAGCTGCACAATGTCTGATGTCACACACACACAGGAAACAACACTGACTGCACACATGCAATTTAGCACATCATACTTGCACTGCTCACACCAGCTTTTCTACAACCACTCCACAACAGAAAGTAAACATTACTGAGGTACTGGATTATAATAACAGGGCAATAAGAAGCATGTATGACTGTATGTGTATGTATATATTTAAAGGGAAGCAGTCAACAACAGGAGCTCCTGTCCCCTGCAAGACTTACCCTCTGGTTAAGCCTTTTAAGTATGTTGTGGCATTTTTCGTGCTCTGCAACATACTTTATTTTAATAAAGAAAAGTCAGTGACCCCGACGGATGGCGGACGCTATGGGGGCTCCATTACTTTTAAAGGAAAAGTGTGGCAGAGATGCACCATGCACTTCAATACTTTGCAACTTTACACATAATGGAGCCCCCATAGTATCCACCATACTTTTGGGTCACTGACTTCTTTTAATTAAAATAAAGTATGTTGTGGTATGAAAAAAATGCTGCAACATACTTAGAGGGCTTAACCGGAGGGTAAGCCTTGCAGGATGCGGTGACCTCCCATTGCTGACTGCTCCCTTTAAACTAATACTGTGTGGCCTTCCTCTTCTGGTATTAAACATAAACAAAACACTACAGCAGTGGGGGGGAGGTGTGCAGAAAAAGAAAGCTAATGGGGGATCCTATGACGTTCCAGCAGCAGACGGAGAATCAACACTATCTGTAGCTGGTGTTGCTCGATCTGCTCCACCTGCTGCTGTACAGCACCCACCTTTCATTACTTTCCTCCACCACAGCCCACAATAGCACTATGTCTGCCTGTGTTGCAGGCATTGTGGTGGGGTCCACTGATGTGGGGGGGGAAATCCAGGTGGTGGTGGTGAGGGTGGTGCTGGTGGCAGTGGTGGGGATAGTGGTGGAGCAGCTGCTGCTGTGGCCCTCCTCCTGCTGCAGCACTGCACAACAGCAGAACCCTCTGCCACTGCCACAGAAGTGCAAGCAGGTAGAGACCTAGCCCTTTCGGTGGCAGCCTACCACTCCACCTTGTGGTGGTTCAGCATATGTGTTCTCTGGCTCCCAATCCCCAGATGTGTCCCCTGGGGACCACGTTGCACCTGCACACTATAATGCAGACACACCACAACGCTGATGACCCCCCGACACAGTTGAAAAACTGCCAAACTGTGGAGCTGCTGGGGGGGTGCCAGGTCCAGGAGGGGAAGAAGCAGTGCTGGCAACTGTCACACACCTGGGGCTCCACCTACTGCTGTGGAGGTGGTGCTGCTGGAGCTCCTGCAGCTGCTATTGGTGGTAGTAGTAGTGGCAGACTTGGTGGATGTGGTGGTGGCACTGGTGGTGCTTCTGCTTGCAGAGGGGGGGAGGCAGGACCAAACAGTCTGGAGTGGTCCGACACCCAGCTATGACCCCCATGTATGTGCACTCCCCTCTGGCCATGGGGCACAGACTGTCCCTGGTCCATTGCACAAAACACCCCTTCCCTCTCCAAAGCATCATGTGATAAGCGACTTGACACACGCTCACAGCCACACACACACACACACACACACACACACACAAAACAAAACTTATAAAACAAAGAAATTGGTCACCAAAAAGAACTGACACAACAGTACAGAAAAAAACTAAAGAATTAGCTTTTAAAAAAGCTGTTGGGTTTTCTGAAATTTGCTCAAGAAAGAAACTAATAACAAACTCTCCTCTCCTCTCCTACCTCTGCAAAGGAGAAAGTGAAAGTATCTGCTTGTATGACTCACTTCCTTCCTGCCTGGGTAAAGCATGTGACTTACAGTACTGTAAGCCATGTGATGTGTGGGGGGGTGCTTAAAGTGCCTATATTGTTGTCATTCTGCCTTACTTCATTTTAAGGCAGAATAACAATGCAAAGTCATAATGATAAGGCAAAGTGAGCACTTTTCAATGGCCACTTCGTGCAGCATCATGATAACGCAAAGTGGCCACTTCACGTTCACTTCGCTGATAAATTTTAAATTCGCTGCATTTCTAGCAAAAGTTCAGAAATCATTTCACCAATGTTCATGGAAATTCCAGCTAAAACTGCATAATAAATGCAAGAAATGCGGGTTAACGTAATAAACTGCAGAAAAAAAACTCCATAGAACTGATCACTGTCAATGTTCAGTTCTGCGGCTTATGCATTAAACTCAATCAATCAATCAAACAAACTTTATTTAACCAGGCTATACACCTTTGAGCAAGCTTGTTTCCAAGATGGTCCTGGAAGACATAGAGGACATATACAGATAGAATGGAAATTGAGAAACTATACAGATGAGGCATAAATACAATAGTGCATCTTAACAAGTAAGGAGGTCAAGAATTTTTATCAGTTTAGGCACCACTTGGCAGCACCTGACAACATGCACATACCTATTATAGGATACATATAATGCATCCCAGGATGGATACAAAGTTATTCATAGTACAGCTGTATAAACATAGCAACCAGAAAATACCTGTGCAGTGCCATATGCTGGGAGGTGGGGGAGTGCGGGTGGGGGGTAGTGGAGGTTTTTGGTGGTGTGGGAGAGGTGGGGGGAGTATGGGAAGGAGGAGGGAAGGGGGTAGTGGAGGGTTGTAGGAAAAGTGCGAGAAAATGGGATAACAGTCCAAGTGTGGGGAGTTGTCAAATGTAGGATTTGAGCAATTAGTGATGACATATGCAATTTTCTTTCAGCACAGAAGAACTGCAGGGAAAAAACTGCAGAAATAATGCAAGAGGCGTTATTTCTACATGTAATGTAAAAAGTCGGCAGTTTGTAATTAAATGCTGCAGTACTAGGCAGAAATCTGCAGTTATTTGGTGAAAGTCCTGAATTCCACCACAGACAACACTTTCACCCACCCCTACTGTACAACCCCCAGAAAAAAAAATACTATGATATGTGAATGTAGCATGCTTATACTGCTATCTTGCTACATCATTCAGCATGCAGCATTAGTGTCCCTATCCCAGATGAAGAATAATCACATGAGAAAATGTGCTGAAAAGTCATACTTATTTCAGGACTAGAGATGCAGCAAAATAAAATTTCACTGGTGAAATTGCCATGAAATTGGCAATTTCACTGGGCAAAATGTTTCATGAAATTGCAATGAGATTTCACAGTTTTGCCCGCCGCTGCTGGCCACAACATTAATTAAACCCCTCCACACTCACACACACAAGTTGCCCTGCACCCCACATTTGTTTTATATAAAAAAACACATTCACCCACCTCCTCCACTCCCTGGTGTCTGGTGTCTAGTGGCCCCCCGGCTGTCACTGGCCGTAAACGTTAATAAGCATCCCCCCTCAAGTTATCCTGCTGCCTCCTTTGTTTGTAAAAAAAAAATGCACACCCTTCACTCCCTGGTGTCTAGTGGACCCTCCACTCCATCAGTATATAGCAGCAACCACCCAACTCCCCCCCCAAGTACCCGTCCCTGATCGGGCCACCAGAACAGCCATCCACTCACCTCCACAGTCAGCAGCCCTGATGAAGCGCCACTGAGCACTTGAATGAATGAGAGTGTATCGCGCTCATTTATTCAAGCGCTCAGTGGCACTCAGTTGGGCTGCTAGCCATGGACAACAGGGACACTAGACAAAAGGGAGTGAAGGGTATAAATTTTTTTTACAAACAACAGGAGCAGCAGGATAACTTGGGGGGGGTGCTTATTAATGTTTATGGCCAGTGAAGGCCAGGGGGCCCACTAGACACAAAGGACTGGGAGTGAAGGGTTTTTTTTTTTTATTAAAAAATAAACAAAAGAGGCAGCAGGGTAACTTTTGGTGGGGTCCTTATTAATGTTTAAGGCCAGTGACAGCTGGGGGGGAGTGACCATTAGACTCCAGGGAGTGAAGGGTATATTGTTTAAAAAAAAAACAACAGAAGTGGCAGGGTAACTTTGGGAGGGGTGTGTATTAATGTTTACGGCCAGTGATGGCTGGGGGGGGGGGACCACTAGACACCAGGGAAAAGTTTGAACACAATTTCGCCGCAGAACAGGAGGCAAAAATACTCTCGCAGGTGGTGAAATTTCACTCACAACTGCAAGCAAAATTTTGCATTTCGTAAAGCGAAATATTTAAAGTAATGCGTTAATTATGTGAAATATTTCGCTTAGTGAAATATTCCAATTTCACACAGCTCTATTCAGGACACACTGATTAAGACATGCATCAACAGCCACAACTCTGCATAAGTGTGGCCATTAAAATGGCTGATGTAAAACTGTCATGAAAAGGACCAACCCCAAATGAAGAATAATCACATGAGAAAATGTGCTGAAAAGTCAAACTTATTTCAGGACACACTGATTAAAGTGTGCACCAACAGCCACAACTCTGGTGCCTGCTGCTGTTGTACTTCTGTTTTCTGCTGCTGTAGCTGACTGAGTTGATGCACAGTGTGTTGCTAAATGATGATAGCCAGATGGCCATTGGGTGAACCATACTGTGATGTTCTGTACTGTAGGACCATTACTCTGCTGCACTGACTGAAACTGCCCTATGTCATGTATTCATACCACCATTGGAAAGTTTCTGTATGTTTCATGTTCATGTTTTTTCAGAGACCCAGACATTTACCATATATATAAGTGTATGTGTGTGTGTGTGTATATATATATATATATATATATATATATATTTATACAATAGGGGTGAGCATGTAACCTTGACAATAAAAACATGTATTCTCACTGCAGTGGAATAACTCTGTGATGACACAGACACTGTGGGTTTATTTTCTGATAAATGCACAGTGTCTACATCACCAGCAAATATACTCACAATGGTGATGTCACCAGAGTCAGACTGTCTACACTGCAGCCTGCATGTAATAGCATCACAGTTTCTCTTTCTCATTGAATCCTACAACTAACTCAATTAGCATTGTAAAAGACAATCACCTGTGTCCCATAGTTATTCTGACAATCCTAGCACATTACTGTGCTGCTCTAATCTTCAAATGAGCCTCCTTCATAAACCAGTTTCCCTTTCTGAGTGCTGACTGCAACAGTTTCTCCGTCTCAGTAAAGCCTGCAACTTACTGAATAAACAGTCTGTTTCTCACTCCTAGCTGCAGGTAACACAATTATCATTGCAAATCACATGCACCTGTTCCTCATACTATCTAACACTTCCAGCCTATTCAGAAACACTTACACACACACTCAGACCACACACAAACAGTGCTCTCAGTATAGCCTAGAGGTTAGAGTAACAAGCAATGAATCATCTTCCTACATCCAGCAGCCCCGACCAGTGTTTAATTCTCACAGCTTCCATTTCAATACTGTGCGACTCTAAACAAATCACTTAACTGCCCAGTCCCCCCCCCAAAAAAAAAAACATACCCAATTACCAACATAAAGTAAACAGGGAGAGAACACAGACAAAAATGTTCCTAAAATGTACTAGCCCTATTGTATAAATTGCACACATGATGTGCGACTTGTGGAATATGGCAAACATTTGCACTCGTGCAGAGTGAACTGCAATAATATCACAGTTCACTCTGCACTCATGCAGATATTTGCCATATTCCACAGTCGCCCATCATGTATCCTCTATTTTATATATATATATATATATATATTTTAGTGGCACTACAGTTAGGGTTGAGTACCCCATTTAAGGTTAAAGTGTTACATTTTGCAGCTTAATAACTTTGCCACTGTAAGAGGTATTTTCCTGAAATTTGGCAAGCACAGAGCAGTACCATAGTTCTCTGGATTGGCCAAGTGTTGTACTGGTTGGATATACGATTGTGGAGTTATAAAGCAACATTCCGTAGCACATTTATGCTTTTTTGTGCATTCTTTGCTCGCACCTACAGGTCACATGGTTTATGTGACCAGTCTGAAACCTTCCGAAAACATGTAGCCAGGGTCCCCAATGTGCCTTTCAAAGATTTCGTGAAAAAATATCAAACGGTTCAAAAGTTATTCAAAAAACGAGTTTCCCATTATAGTCAATGGGAGAAGTTAACAAAAAGTCCAACAGTGTCGCAAATGCAGTTTTTAGTGTCGCAAATTACCCCTGTGGTGTCATGAGTCAGCCATTTCTTTTTCAGTTAGTGGTCACAGAAATGCTTGCCATTTAAATTTGGGATCGTCTAGGGACACAATTCTTTTTGTGTTCACTTAATTGAGCCATGAGGATGCTAGCCATATCTTTTTTGGGGGGTTAAACACCCCAGAAATATGTTTTACAAATCTTTGTAATCTGTAGTGTCACAAAGTAGTGTCAAACTTGCGACACTTTCGTGATTTTTTTTGCGAAAGTGTCGTGATTTGCAACACTAATTTGCAACACTATAGCCAAAATAACAGGAATTCTTTGCCACCCTGCTGCAAAAGAATGGTTTGGTCTTTTGGGCTGAAATTTGGAGGGAAGAAAGCCAACATCCCACAGATGTGCCTTTTTGTGGTTTGGTGACAAAATAGTGCAGGTGTGCAAAGTTACTTTACTCTGAAGTTGACCATTTTTTCCATAGACTAACATTGCGGCGTCTGCCGTGCCTTTCTGGGCCCATATCTCAGAAACGCTTCAAGATACGGACTTTTCATTGCAAGGGGTGGCAACCCCAACATCGAATTTCATTACTTTTATCGCTGTGGAACAACCCTAACTGATGCATTAAACTGATTTTTTTGCCATGAATACATATATATATATATAACCATTTTTTTTCCTCTCACAGGTTATCGAGTCATACTTTGGTTGCACACATTTTGGCTTGCTGCTGACGTTTGCTCTACGAAAACTGTCAAGCCATGAAAGGTAAGTATTTCTTTTTTTGGTGGGGGTGTGAAGGAGTCGGGGCATCATTTGAAAACAAGTTTCAATAATGGTTTTGTCTTCTTTACAGGTTTTCTGTATATCCTCCAGATTCATGTAAGTTGCACCTGTTCTGATTTGAAGAAAACACTGATGGCAGCACACAGCACCTAAATGTTATCTGCAAAAAGGTGAAGAAGAAATAATTCTGACTTCATTGCACTAAAACATTCTATTACAAGTGTGGCTGTTCCTGTCTGTTGTATCCAGCTTAAAATACCAAGCTATTAATAAGCCACTACAAGACCAACTAACAGGTTTAGTGCATGTGACATGCACTGGCCCACTCTCTTGAGTTACATTACTTGACATGTTGTCATGATCAGGATAAAACTTAGTACAACTATGGCGTGCTAAAGTAAGCCAGTGACAGATGTGCTTGAAAATATATTATCTGGCCTGTATGTCACCCCCGTTGTATACTTTACACTGGCTTGAAGAATTGAAAGACAAAAAAAGAACAGATGAAATACAATTCATACTTACCTGAAAATTATATCATTTAGGTGGTTGTGGTATTACAGTATTCCTGTCTTATTACACTGTTTATATCTGGAACCTGTGAAAAAAAAATCCAAAATCAGTTGCCAGTATTTGGTGACAAAGACATCTATAAAATGGTTAAGGAAGCATTCACACAGTTCAAGAAAAAACCATAGTATGACAAATTAGTACAGACACGCTCGAAACTAATGATAATATGAAGCGTGGTGGCTGTGGCTGCAGGTTTCTTCTGGGCTGGGCACAGGTACACATTCTCTGTCTCTCACTCTCATCAAGATGGGTGGTTGTGGCAGGCTGCAAGTTCATTCATTGGGCATGGGCACAGGTACACATTCTCTGTCTCCCACTCTCATCAAGAAGAGTGGTTGGATATGGTGTGTTACAGTCTTTCAGTGTCAGCTGGAGGATATCTGTCATTTAATTAGCAGGATTTAAGTGGCTACAACAACTGGACAGTTACGTTTAGGATGCTGACTGTGTTTGCTATTGACGGCACACATTATGTTAAGTGCACTCTGAAAATCTACCAATGGGAAGGTAAAATAGAATGAAGGGGTATTATTTGTGCATATCTGTCATATGGAATGAGAGTCAAGGACACTGTTTTTCTTTTATAAAAGAAAAAAGTTAACATTACAGAAATGTGATAGCCTTTAAACCCATTGCACATTACCAGCACCATCCTCCTCATCCTCCCAATAAAAGAGGAAGCTGCCCTCAGATTCATCAAGATCAGAATTGTGCCCACTTGGTAATTCTTTTTCCATGACTGAATCATCAGCCTCAGTGGTAGACCATTTGACGCTGCCACCAGGATGGTCTGCTTCACCCACATCATCAGCACAACCATCATCGTGATGGGGTAAAAACACAAATGTGGTAGTTTGACTTGGTATGTGACCTTCATTCATTTTTATAAATGTCAGCATGCTGACATTTGTAGGTGAGAGGTTAGTATGACGGTCACGCAATATTGCCCCCACAGACCTGAATGCCCTCTCCACACTTACACTGGAGGGTGGACTGGTCAGGTACTTCAGTGTTACTGAAGTTAGCTCTGGCAATTCATTCACCTTACCACTCCAGTACAGCAGAGGATTGTCTAGTACTGACAGATGCCTGTTTTCTGCCAAATAAGCATCAACCATCCTCTGTACTGCATGCAGTCCTGATGATGAGTCATCCACCTGTTCACAGGATCCATCAAGGTCACAGATTACTACATGAGACAAGGCATCCCAAAGTGGGTTAATGGCAACGTGTTTTGCTGACACCCCCTTGCCAAATAGCCACCTTACTGGATGTGCTTACTCCACATTAACCTTCAACCTTGTTTTTGCTGCAGTTTGTATAACTTTGCACGTGACTTCTGTGCCCCATGAACCAATCACACCAGCTGTCCAGTAAGGTTTTGAACTTGATCAGACCCTCCTTCCAGTAAGGATGTAATGCCATGTTTGTAGCATGGTGCATCATTGTTGCTATTCCAAATTCTGCACTTTGCTGAATAGTGCTGATGTGTTGATTGCGATCGAATATTGTAAGCATGTGTTTAAGTAATGCACTGCTTGACCTATCTCCAGACGCATCATGGGTAGGCTGAAGATTCAACACAGTCTGCCTCAGCACCTGCAGCAGTGGAATGGCCACTTACGAAGCCCTGGTAGTAAATATTGCCCTGCCTTTCTCCTCCCCTATCTTTATTGCTGGTATCTACTGTCACCCATGTATCAAGCCCTCTGAATCTATTGACCTCATCACTTCTATAGCTTCTGTGTCATGCAAAGGTGAGTTTTATGTGATAGGTGATGTAAATCTAAACTGGCTATCATCAACCACTTCTAAGATACAAAGTGATATCTCTGCTCTAAATTACTCCCAACTCATCCAAGAGCCTACCCGACTAAATCACAAAACCCCAAACCACTTGCTGTTAGACTGGGCTCTCGCCTCCCACTCTCACCAAGTCAACAAGTCTGGCATCCTCCCGGATGTCCTCAGTGATCACCACCCTATCTTCATGGTCAAGAAGGTCCACTGACATAAACCGCCACATGAAATTCTGCAACTCCGCTCTTTCAGTTCCCTTGATTTAAATCCTCTCCTCAATGATATATCCAATTCTGATTGGTCCCCAATTGTATTCCTACTTCCATCGATCAAGCCCTCACTTACTTCAAAGGCAGATTTATAGCTACCTGGGACTTCCATGCCCCATTCAAATGCACTATAGTCCGAGGTATCCATCACCCAAACCACCCCTGAATTAATGACCTGCCTCAGGGAGCACGATAAAGCCTGGAGGAAACACAAGGACCCTCAGCTCCCATCAGCCCTTACTAACTATCACAGGCTAAGAAATGCCTGTACAAAAGCAATCAGACTTGCCAAGTCTGAATATTTCAAATCCTCTTTCCTCAATAACATATACTCCCCCTCCAAATTTTTGGAAAGTAGTCCACTCACTATTCTCCCCCACATCCCCCAACCCCGTGCTTAATATAAACAACACACTAGAATCTGTACCTTGAATAGTGGCTCAGGAGTTCAACTCCTACTAAATCTCCTGTGCCTCAACCCTTCTAAAATCCCTCCCTTCAAGCCTCTCTTCCGCTCATTCTCCCTCTCCTACCACTCAACCTCCCCCATAACCTATCCTCTTTCTCATTCTGTCCTATCTCCCCTGAAGAGGCACTAACAGCCCTCCTTTCTCTCAATCCCTTCAAAAGCTCCTCTCTCTGGATGACTTTGACCCTAAACTTCTCTACCTCTAAGCCCCAGCTATTGCCAATCCCTCTGTCTCTAATTCTAAATCTCTCCTTTACTTCCTCCTCCATCCCTACACCCTGGAAACATGTGGTGGTCCTCCCTCTCCCTAAGGGTTGTGATCTCTCCTCCCTTGACAACTATCACCCAATCTCCCTCCTCCCTGCCCTTGCTCCAAGAAACACCTGGTCCTCTCTCAACTGACCTCTTTTCTTGCTGACTCCTCCTCCTTCTTCACCCCATTCCAATCTGGTTTTCAGAAGAACCGCTCCACTACCACATCCCCCCATAGGCTCACTGACTCCATCCTTACTGGGATGGACAATGGCCTCATCACCTCTGCCATCTTTGTCGACCTCGCCAAGGCTTTTGACACAGTCTCCCATACCCTCCTTCTCAACTCCCTGCTGGTTTGTCTACTCCTGCTCTTACTTGGTTTAGAGCTTACCTCACAGGCAGAACACAAATCAGTCAGGATTCAGAATACATTCTCTCCACCCCTTCCAGTCTCCACAGGAGTCTCACAGGGCTCTGAGCTCAGCCCCATCCTTTTCTCCATCTTCCTAAATTACCTTCCCTCAGTCTGCTCCCCCTGCTCTTCTATCCATATATATGCTGATGACACCATCTTGTTCACCTCTGGAAATACCATCATTGATGTTGCAAACACTCTATAGCATGACATCCACCAGGTCCAGCTCTGGTTTGCCTCAAATCAGCTATTCCTAAATGCCAAAAAGATAGTCTCCATGACCTTTGGTGCTTGGCAGAGATTCTCTAGGTTCCACCCCTTACCCTCTTTCCACACCCTTGATGGGACCATTCTTGAGAACACCCCCTCTTTCCGATACCTTGGGGTTTGGCTGGACCAACACCTCAGCTTCTCTGGCCACATTAATGCCATTCTGAAAAAACTGCACTCCAAGCTTAGAGCCCTTTACAGGAACCATAGTTGCATGCCTCCTACTGCCCAATGAGAACTTGTCAAGAAGATGATCTTCCCCATTTTTCACTACTGTGATGTAGTCTATGGTGCTGCTCCCATATCTTCCCTTACCAGACTGGACTCTCTTTTCAACTCCTTCTGTCGATTCATTCTTGACACCCCATCTCAAACCCATCATTGTGACCTTTACCTTGTCCTGTCATTCCCCCCGCTTGCTAACAGATACCTGGCTCATTGTGCTATGCTAACTTCCAAACTTTGGCTTGGTGTACTTCCTTCCTGCCTCTCTTGCTCCCTCCCTCCCCTCTGCCTTCCTTCCACACCCGCAGATCCTCTGATACTCGCACCCTGCTAGTCTCCCGTTGTACCACCCGCATCAGCCAATCAGGCTTCTCCCATTGCTTCCCCAAAATCTGGAACTCCCTCCCACCTCAAATATGACCCTCCTCCTCCTCCTCCTCCCACTACCTTCCCTCTGCCTTACATAAATTTCTCTCTGCTAGCTGCTTCTGCTACATCCTTCTTAACCTGTTCCCCTATGAGCCTGCTTCAGCTTTACGCCTACCTTTTTCCTGTAAAACTCTCCCCTACATCCTCCCCCAGCACACCTCCCTTTCCACTTTACTCCCACCCCTGTTCCCTCCTCTGTACACCAGCTTACCCTCACTACCCACTCACCGTTGCTTGACCTAGGCCCCTGGCAGGGTTCTCTGCATTCTGGAGGGGTCCAGAACCTAGGCAAACACCTTCTTCACCTCCTACTCTTACCCCATTTTTTCCTGAAAGAGCTGGGTCTCATCCCCTCTTCTCTGCCACCTCCCTCTCTCTTAGTCCTTCTGAAGCCTACTCCCCATTGTTGCCTACTTCCCTCCTGTCATGCTTTACCTCTGCTGTCTACAACCTCCTTTCCTCCTGTCGTGCTTTACCTCTGCTTTGTGCAGGCAGGGTCCACAGCATACTGGAGGGGCCAGGCCCCAGCAGACCCTTCTCTTCCACTCGCTTCCTTCCCAATGTGCTCTAACTCCCACTTCCTGCAAGCTGCTTCCCTCCTGTTCATGCTTGACCTCCGACTGGTGCAGGCAGGGTCCCCAGAATTCTAGATGGGTCAGGCCTTGGCAGGCCCTTCTCTTCCACCCTTGCCTTCCTCTTCTCAAAATCCTCCCTTTCCATCCCTTGCTCCCTGCCTATATGTCCCCACCTACCCACCTTCCCCCACCTTCTTCCTAGCCATAGTTATTGGCAAACCCCTAATCTCTAATGAACTTATAGTCAACCTTGCACTTTTGTTACATCTTACAAATTTTTTTCTAGCTGTGTCTCTCTTCAGAATCTTGCCCTAGTTCAACTTCCTTGTATTCTATCCAGACATTTTCTAACTACAAAGCTATGTCCCACCAAGTGTTTGCCAATGATATTTATGCTATCGTATCTATCTAGTTCAAGACTGTTTGCATTGTATCCATCCAGTTCATACCTGTTAGCATTCCTCCTTTTCAGTACTTCTGTATAGTCTGCTCACTTTATTGAATGTAATCAAAGTGTATGTCTATATTGTGTACCAAATGTCTGTATACTATCCCCATGTTCTCCTACCCCCCAGGTCACACCAGGAGATGAGTAACTTGTTGCTCAGCGTGCCTTCCTGGTGAAACATTTCAGTAAATAAATAAATAAATGGATGCAGTGTCAACACTCACTGCCCATGTTGCATGTTCAAATGGCCTCAAAATTGATGTCACCGAGTCCATGAGGTACCACTGTCCAGTTGTCATAGACATTGAGGCCCCTGAACTGTCACGGCTAGTGTGCATTACTAGGTATTCTGAGATTGCTTTGTACTGTTCATACAACTGCTCTGCCATGTAAAGTGCTGAGTTCCAGCACATGACCACTTCTAGCTTGAGGTGTTGCTGAGGGAGGCCATTTTGAATCTACAGCTGCCTAAGCTGGTGGCAGGCCTTTCCAGAGCATGCAAAGTGTGCACAGATGTGGCGTACAACTGTCAGCATTTGCTTGATGTCAGGGTGCTGTAGAAACTCCTGTACCACAAGATTTAAACCGTGGGCCATAAAGGGAACCCTCACAAAGCCACCATTTTTGATACATTTATCCATTATCATTAGCTATAAAGTCAGCTTTGAGGGACAGAGGTTTCAGCCACTCATTAGTTTCTGTCAGTAGCAAGTCTAGCATATTTTCACCTGTGTGGGACCCTGAAACACTGTGCATTGCAAGCGTCACATGTTGTCTAATTACCTGAAAGTTGCTACCACAACAGTCTGCCTTATTACATTGCTTTCCAATCCTGCCAGCAAAGACAACCCCCAGCACCTGCACCCAATGTGCAGTAATACACAAATAGGAACTACCCAACATTTTGCCACTTATCCAGATATCCATACTTAAGTGAATGTATGGTGAGAAGGAATGTTGAAGGGCATGTCTTTCAGACTCTGTCACAGTCTGGTATAACTCAGGGACAGCACAGGTGGAAAAGTAGGTCCTGGATGGGACTTTCCATTTGGGACAGGCACATGCCACAAAACACCAGAATCTTTATTTCTCCACAAAGGAGAAGAGCAAAAGGTCAATTGCCAGCATTTCCATGACAGCAGCATTCAGTTCATGTGACACCCCATGATTTGGTGGGTATTTCATGTTCCAGGTGAAAAGATCATGCAGCATGGGCTGCATTGTTACCTGCTTTGCATGTGTTGTGCAAAATGGCTCTGCTCTGTGAACTGCCATGGGTGGGGTGCTTTTGCTGTGTGATGATGAGGGGTGCACAGGGGACAAGTCAACAAATGATGTTATTTTCCCTGTTTTAAGCACAGTGGATGATGTTGGACTATATATACTGCACAGACCACTGCCACTGCTGCTCTGACCACTACTTAACAATTCAAAATCCTCCTCCTTCTTATGCCTGTAGTAATTTGCAGGTGTTATTTAACCACTACTACAGACATGGCTACTTGGGCTACTTACAGTCAAGGATGGGGATGCCATGCTTAATAAGGTGGATGAGGATGAACATCCCACTATGGCATTAGCTCCCCTCCGGTGCTGAGTCCACACTGCCATGTGCCTGTTCTTCAGATGTGTATGCCGCCCCCCCAGTGCCCAGATGGCTACCCTTTTTACAGTGCCTCACATGCACTTGGCAAACTGGCAGATTGCAACTGTTTCATCACTTGCATCTTGTACAAAAAAATCCCAAATGAGGGATTTTGATGCCCTACTATTCACATGCCTCTGATGCTGCATATTTGACTCCAGTTTTTTAGACACTGAAATGGGGGTGTACTGCATGATTTCTGTTGTTGTGCACACTTGGACTGTACCTAACCATCACAATCTATGACTATTACTGGGTCATAATCATCAACAGACACTGTTACATCACAACTTTGAAGACGGGGTGATTTACTAACAGACTGTTTATATACAGCCACCTTTACTTTCTTTTCCCTGGTTCCCAATTGGGGTTGCTGAAATCATAATCATCATCTGCATCCACAATTTCATCTTGCATGCTGTCCTGTGGAGAACATATTCCAACCACAGCCTCATTATGATCATCTACTATTTTTTCTTCAACATTGAAATTGTTGGATGGCCCAGAAAAAACCTCAACAGCAATGGAAACATAAAACTGTGACTGTGAGTCATCGTTAGGATTAGAATCATGTTCGACTACTGGGAGGATGGGGATGGGGAGTGTGACATCAACTACACTCTGACTCATGTATTTAGACTCCACAATATTTTGGCAACCTGTTAACTTGTCACAGGTTGAACTTGGGGTAATACTCATGCCATCAGCAACTTCACTACCACCGCCCATGGAGATGGAGACAACAGCATCTCCAACCATCATTGAAGCAACTGATTGCACTGTGAAAAACATAGTTGGAGAAATCCCTTTACTGCCATCAACAATGCCCTTATGCTGTGTACTACCACATCCACAGCCACTCTTGCCACTGGCAGCAGTGCCATGGCCAGAAACATTTTTATGCATGCACATCTCTTTGCAGGCCTTTTTTTGGATTACACTCAGAATTAACAACAAATTTAGATTTCTGAACTTTGGGGTGGATGGGAAGCCAAAAAACAACAACTGTAGCTTACAGATAGAGATTGGGCCCTAAACAGTTGTAGACACACAGCCAGATGAAGATTGCACACTCAAGAGATGCAGCCACACAGGCACAACAACACCTTAACCAGTGGTCACACAAATCCCAAACTGGAAAAATAATATCTTTTGCTTGGGGGGGGATACAGCTGCAGTACCAGTCCACCAAGTACTGTACATAGAATGAAGCAGTAAAGAATACTGCAGATGGATAAGAAATTCAGAGTGTTGTGATTACGGTGTGGCACAATAAAATGTGTCTGACCTGATGGCATGCACTCATCCACACACACACTACAGGTAATGCACAGAAAATTTAACAGTTTGGTACACTATAACCAAATCTTTTAAACTGACTGAAAAAATGCACTGCACTACAGCAAACAGCAAAAAATTATCAAAAATTACTACAAGTATTACTGTGTGTACATGAACACACAAATACA
This sequence comes from Neoceratodus forsteri, assembly GCA_016271365.2. Taxonomy (NCBI): domain Eukaryota; kingdom Metazoa; phylum Chordata; order Ceratodontiformes; family Ceratodontidae; genus Neoceratodus; species Neoceratodus forsteri. The sequence goes on from CM028136.1 coordinate 215,895,359, forward strand.
AACACACTAGCTACCCAACAACAGTTAGAAATATTGCCTTTCGCACTGTGACTCTCCCTTCACCACAGATACACCCCTCTCCTGAAGCACACTTCTACAGTGTCTGTCAATACAGACACTGAATGCACTAAATTAACATTCATTGGCCAGTATGCACAAACTGGTGGGTAATACACAAAGGAGGTGTGTTACCTGCCTGCAGAGCTCCGCACCTGCGGACAGGTGTGCACTGGTGTCATTCATGACCACCGGCCACCTGTCCATGGCCTTGCCCCCCAAAGTACGTAGGTCCATGTGGGATGGGTGCGGGCGGAGTTGAGGACCCAGCTGGGCATCCATTTATATGCTTGGCATGGGTCCAACAGTGGAGTCTCTTTGCAGTGGGGCGCATGTTGGCCGTTCGTACTGGAGATGTCTGAGGGCCATTGGCTGTGGTGGATGGTAGGGAGACAATGCTGCCGGCCCACTCTGATGGCACTGAAGTGGTGCAGTTGGATGGGGGGCATGTCTGCTGGCAGGGAGGGAGGGACATAACAGCCGGTAGTGGGGTGGTTGACATGTGGAGCTGCTGGGGGGCAGCAGCCTCGTGTTGTTGCCCCTGTGAGGAATATGGGTGTTGTGTGTATTGTGGGGGGGCTGTCACACTCACCGCTGTGTGCTGAGGTGGGTGGGTGGCATCAGGTGGCCATTTTCTTGTGGCTCTGGAGGGTTGATAGGCTGTTCACCCTATCCTGTGGGGTGTGCATGGGGCTTGTAGGGGGCTTACAGCAGGGTCCTCCCTGGCATACCCTGCATCCCCTTTGCACCCCAGTGGCCAGTATTATGAGCCTTAGTGCATGCTGCATAGTGCCAGTCTGCCCCTCACCTGCCCCGGAATGTTGCTTCTCACATGGCTGGGGGATTGGGCACATATGTGATGTGCGCCCCCTTCAAGCATCCTGCGTGGGGGGTGCAGAGTGGTTGTGTACACCAGATATGTGCACATAGCCACTCCACCCCATTAGTGCACAGGGCCCAATATGCACACAAAATCAATAAAGACTCTATGATATAAACACGAGTGTTTCCTGCAATCGATGTACTAAATCTTGACACAAAATATTGTGACAAAAAGGTATTTTTAAAGGTTTTTAGAGGATTTGAATCTCAGAGTTCTGACAACAAACTGTCTCCAGCTTTTCACTGCACACACTACTATGAACTGAGGCTGTGTAAGACAACATGGAGCCCATGTGACCTGCCATCCCATGAATCACTGCAAAATTCACCTTAAAGAGCAATAACAAGGTGAAGTTAATGCAAAGTCCATTCAAATCAATGGAATGTTGCATTAAAATTAAGGGTGAAGCAGTATAAAAGGTGAAGTTAACGTGAAGTCCATTATAACCAATGGAACTTCACATTAAACAGACAAAGGCGAAGTTACAGTATATGCTTCATGCTGTGGAGTAATAGGCAAATTCTGTGTTATGCACAAAGTACTCCACATAGCAAAGTTTAGGGACTTCGCTCACAACTAGTCCTGAGCAGGGGACAAATATCTGTGATGAAAATAATCCTACAGAAAACATTGATGGTGAAGAGACTGAGAGAGAGGGCAGAATAAAGAACATGTTCAGCTTCACTGACAAAAGTATTTGAACAAGTTCTAGCTTCAACACTGCCATCCTGTGATTTTTGCCCTCCTGCATGAACTAAATAGCAGACCATTACTGTGATGCTCAAACTAAAAAACTGCCTACGGTAGATCACATCAAGTCACATTAAACATTAATCAGTTAATAGCTGAATTTATTGCCACTGACCTGCAATCATTTTCTGTGGTGGAGAACAATGGTTTTAGAGCCCTTTTAAAACATTTTACTCCAACATACCAAGCCGTAAATATTTTACCAAGGTGGCGTTTGCAAAAATGTACACATGTATGCAAAATTAAATAAACTGGCTCTTCAAGAGAGTGAATGTGGTTCTGTGCACCTGACCACAGACATTTGGATGAGTTCTCAAACCACTGATTGTATGTGCATCATAGTATATTGGGTGTCACAATCACCTTCAAACACCACCACAAGCGTAGTGTACAGGAAGGAGGATAAAGAATGGTAGCTCTTTGCATTAGCATGTTTGGAAGTATCACATTGCTGACAATATTTTGGAAGAGTAGTGTGACAAAATTTCTGAGTGGTTAGAGTCCCTGAGGTGCAATACTGAACTTGTGGTTTCAAACAATGGTGCTGATATTGTTAGTGCTCTGTAATGTGGTCATTTTACTCACATTCCATGCTTTGTACACTCATTAAATCTGTTAGTACGAGCTTTCCTTTCCAGTGACAAAAGTATCATACCACTAGTGGAAGCTGCAAAGAAAATCTGTGGCCCTTTTAATCACTCTGTAAAATCATATGGTATCTCGGCTGACCTCCAGAAAAAAACAGCTTGCCAATAGTGCAACTAAAACAAGATATTCCGACAAGATGGAACTCAACGTTTTACATGTGTGAGAGATGTCTCTCACAAAAGAAGGCAGTCCATGAATATACCATGGAGCACAATGCAGCCGATGATGTTGTGCTGAATTCATTCCAATGGGACCTCATCTTACATTGCTCTTGATTCTCACTGAGGAAGCAACTCGACAAATCAGCAAAGAGAATGTCTCTCTAAGCCAGGTTATTCCCATCACAAATTTATTGAACAAGAAACCCAGGAGGCTGCGTAGATGTTTTGACCAAAAAGGAGACAAATTTGGTGTATCCCTTATGGACTGACTGATACAGCAATTTCAGCAATTCCAAAATTGCAGAACAATTCATAATATAATGACAGACAAATATTTTCTTTCTTCACATCTTCTTTACCCTTGGTTTAAGTTGCAGCAGCTGCTTTCTTCAGAACTTGGTGATTCTTATCTTGAATTCAAAAACATGTTGATTTCAGCAATTGCACAGGAAAAGGAAAGAACTGTATTTGACAATTCAAAAACATGTTGATTTCAGCAGTTGCACAGGAAAAGGAAGGAAGGAATTGTGTTTGACAATGCAAGTGAATCACGTGATGTGGATGCTGCATCTGATGATGCAACACCTATTGGTGGTGATAGCAATAATTTCCACTTAGTGTCACTATGTACTCCTTTATCAACATTGGATAGTCATGCACAGAGTCCTCTTTCATGGCCCTTGAAAAAGGCATGTCATTCTGAAAAGCTCACAGATGACTCATACCTTTTGGTCAGAACCCATGGAAACTGATAAGTCAGATGTGTCTGTTGTGGAGCCACCTTCTTTGTCTTTGTCTGATATTGTGGATGCCTATTTATGAGAGCAACTCATTACTATTACTAATAACTTTTTGATTACTGGATGGAAAAGAAAAACATCTTGCCTACGCTATCTGCCTTAGCTATTGAGCTTCTTTCTTGCCCTAGCACTAGTGTTTACTGTTTTTTTCCCATTGAATAAACTTTATTTGTTTATATATTTTGTTGTTACAAAAAGCATACTTGTAATTACAGTTGTACAGAGAAAAGGAAGAAAAAAATACATACATATATTGTGTCAAGATTCTCCTTCAGATTTCTACAATCTACAATTTGAAACTATCTTCTATTTAGAGTACTAGAATGATAAAAAATAATACATTGGTTGCTAATATAACACAACTGATCTTCCATACTCTACCCCCCTTCCTTCCCTCACTCCAGCCTACCCACCCTACCTTCAACCCCAGTACACCACCCCTACCCCGGTACACACCCTCATTTAAAGTAATAAGGAGAGTTACGTGTAGATGGAAAATATCCAAGTTATCAATAACAAAAATTACATTTTAATAATTAGACTGTTAATAAGGTATGCAGCAGGGGCGTCACCAGAGGTTTAAAGTTGGAGGGGGCTAATGCCCCACAGTCAAAATCCTAACAAAGCTAGGGGGGTCCGGGGGCATGCTCCCCCAGACAATTTTGAGATTTTTACCTTCAAATGGTGGCTTTTCCTGCATTTTTATGTCCGCTTGCGCGCATGCGCAAGGAATGTTTTGGGAGAGTAGCACACTTGGAGGTGTGCCTCTCCCATCCAATGCACTGCTCTGTTGAGCAGGTGTGGCAGTCCTGCACCAATGGGTGCAGGAGCTCACTATGACAGTGGTGGTCCTCCGCTTCAAAGGAAAGCACTGCTGCCATACTGAGCGCCACCTTCATGACGTCTTCCCCTCGCATCACGCGCTGCCCCCCGCAGGCGTCATGCCACCCCCCCCACAGCTTTGCTGCCGCAAACGTTGTTTGCCAATGGGGGTGCCCAATCCCCCAACGGCTGCATGGCCCCCCCAAGCCATCCTGCTGCCATGCTGGGAGCCCACCCCAGCGTGGCAAACATCTGCTTTCTTTTGCCGACAGGGGTGCCCAATCCCCGTTGGCTCCTCGGTGCCCCCCCCCGAGTAGTTTGCTGACGGGAGTGCCCAATCCCTCGTTGGCTCCTCTGCCCCCCCAGCCAGTATTTACTGAAGAGAAGGTAGGGCAGGGCCCACAGTTCAGCATCATGGACACAGGGAGAAGGGAGGTGAGCACTACTCCCTTCACAAAAGAAAGGGTCCTACAAGAGCTTGCTAAGCTCAGGGTGGATAAGGCAATGGGACCTGATGGCATACATCCCAGGGTACTTAAGGAGCTAAAGGAGGAACTAGCAGAGCCATTAGCAGAATTGTTTAGTGAGTCTCTGAGCACAGGAGAGGTCCCAGAAGACTGGAGAAGGGCTCATGTGATCCCGCTCCACAAGAGTGGTAGCGGGGAGGAGACAGGGAACTACAGACCAGTCAGTCTTACCTCAGTAGTGGGCAAGATTATGCAGGCACTTCCTAAGGAAAGGGTAGTGCAACACCTGGAATCCATAGGAGCACAGGATCCAAGACAGCATGGGTTTACAAAAGGAAGGTCCTGTCAAACTAATCTCATAGATTTCTTTGACTGGGTAACCAGAGTGGAGGACCAAGGGGAAGCAGTTGATGTCGCCTACCTTGACTTCAGCAAAGCTTTTGACACTGTTCCACATAGAAGATTGATAAATAAGCTGGGTAGGCTCGAGGTGGGTCAGAAGTTGGTCAACTGGGTGGCAAACTGGTTGACGGTCAAAAAAAAGAGAGTGGTGGTAAATGGTATACAGTCAGAAGAGATGCAAGTCACAAGTGGGGTACCTCAGGGATCAGTCCTGGGGCCAGTCCTCTTCAACATCTTCATTAGTGACCTTGCAGATGGACTAGAGGGTAAGGCTTGTCTGTTTGCAGATGACACCAAGATCTGCAACAGAGTAGATGATCCAGATGGGGTGGGCAGAATGAGAAGAGATCTGGATAAACTAGCAGAATGGTCAGAAGAGTGGCAACTGGGATTTAATGCAAGAAGTGCAAAATCATGCACATAGGGAAGAGAAACCCTGAAGCCACCTATAGGCTGGGAGGGGAGTTGCTAGCAGTCACAAAGGAAGAAAGAGACTTGGGCATCATCATCACTGATGACCTAAAATCATCCAAGCAGACCTCTAAAGTAGTAGGTAAGGCTAGGGGGGTGTTAGGGTGTATTAGTAGGGGTATCACAAGTCATAAGAAGGAGGTAATAATCCCTCTGTACAAGACACTGGTTAGGCCCCATCTGGAGTACTGCGTGCATTATTGGAGGCCACACCTTCACAAGGACATTAACCAAATTGAGGCAGTCCAGAGAAGGGCAACCAAAATGGTGCAGGGACTGCATCAGAAGACATATGAGGACAGATTAATGGAACTCAATATGTATACCCTGAGCAAAGGAGGAGAGAGGTGATATGATCGAGGCATTCAAACACCTTAAGGGCATAAACAAGGTGAAAGAGTCTAACATGTTTAAATATAAGAAAAATAGCAGGACAAGAGGACACAGCATGAGATTAGAGGGAGGCCGATTAAGGGGAATGTGAGAAATTCTTTTCACAGAAAGGGTGGTGGATGCATGGAATGGCTTACCACAAGAAGTGGTGGCTATGAATACAGTGCAGGGCTTCAAACAGGCATGGATAGGCATAAGGAGCAATACAAATGACTATGAATAGATAGGCCACTGACAGAGCAAAGGCTGATGGCACATTTATAAGGTAGAAAAAGAAATAGGCAGACTGGATGGGCCTTGCAGTCCTTATTTGCCATCAACTTCTATGTTTCTATGTTTCTATGTTCTGCCACGCTGGGAACCCACTCCAGCGTGGCAACGGTCCCATCCGCTTTGTTTTGCTGACGCGGGTGCCCAATCCCCCATTGGCTCCTCGGCCCCCCCAGCCATCTTCTGCCATGCTGGGAGCCCACCCAGCGTGGCAATGGTCCCACGTAGTCCTTTTTTTTGTTTTTACCTGTAAAGAAAAAACGGTCCCACGGCACGTCTCCCAGCCCCCCTCCCACAACCCGCAACCACCCACTGCACACCCAGCCTCCCCACACCCCCCCCCACCCCATACTTACCTCTGACTCCGGCGCGACGATCTTCGGTGGACCGGGAACACGTCTGCACTCTTCAAAGGCGACCGCGAACTGAGGAAATGCCGGTAAGCTGTATAATGGGCTAGATAGGGGTTTCAACTTCATTGCATATCTCAGTCATTTTTTGGAATTTTTGCACCAAATTTTCAACATGGGGTTTTTGGGACCCCTTCTCATGAATGATGTCACTGTCATGGTGTTATTCGGGCCCAAAGGGTGATTTCGCAGGCACTGCGCAGTCACTGCGTATGAAATCACCCTTTGGCCTTGAATAACACCATGACAGTGACATCATTCATGAGAAGGGGTCCCAAAAACCCCATGTTGAAAATTTGGTGCAAAAATTCCAAAAAATGACTGTTTTACGAGCGTGCGTTGTGCAGTTCCTACGCAGGCTCGTAAGTTCGGGAATTTTCAATATTTTCACTCCAGATTTTCAACATTGCCATTTTATCACACCTTCTTATGAGTTGTACAGCTGTCATTTTTCACTTCACCCAAAATGTGTTTCCGCCCATGTAGCACACAATGGCACAGTCGGTGTGCGAAATCAATGGATGGAACACATTAAGAAAATCACAGTGACACTGTTCATGAGCAGAGGTCTTAAAATGGCTATGTTGAAAATTTGGTGAAAAAAATCCTAAAAATGACTGTTTTGACGACTGCAGCATATGCGAGTCTTTACACGCCAGACACAGAATTTTCAATATTTGCACTCCAGATTTTCAACATTGCCATTTTACCACACCTCCTCATGAGCAGTACAGCTGTCATTTTTCACATCCTGCCCAAAATGTGTTTCTGCCCATGTAGCACACAATGGCGCAGTCGGTGTGTGAACTCAATGTATGGGACACATTAAGAAAATCACAGTGACACTGATCATGAGCAGAGGTCTTAAAATGGCTGTGCTGAAAATTTGGTGAAAAAATTCCTTAAAATGACTGTTTTATGAGTCTGGGTTGCGCAGTTCCTACGCACGCTCGTAAGTTTGCGAATTTCCAATATTTTCACTCCAGATTTTCAACATTGCCATTTTACCACACCTCCTTATGAACAGTACAGCTGTCATTTTTCACATCCTGCCCAAAATGTCTTTCCGCCCATTTAGTGCACAATGGCGCAGTCGGTGTGCGAAATCAATGTATGGGACACAGTAAGAAAATCACAGTGACACTGTTCATTAGCAGAGGTTTTAAAATGGCAATGTTGAAAATTTGGTGAAAAAATTCCTAAAAATGACTGTTTTACGACCGTGCGTTGCACAGTTCCCACGCACGCTCGTAGGTTTGCGAATTTTCAATATTTCCATTCCAGATTTTCAACATTGGCATTTTACCACACTTCCTTATGAGCAGTACAGCTGTCATTTTTCACATCCTGCCCAAAATGTGTTTCCGCCTATGTAGCACACAATGGGGGTAACAAAAAGGTCATGCTGACAATTTATTGTGCAAATACCAGCAATCACACAGGGCATTAGGGTAAAACACCATACATGCCAAGCACCACTGCAAATACCTGCAAGCTAACGTTCGCCATTGACAAATGCTTGTTAATGGTGAAATATATGTTTGAGAAGCCTGGTTATCATGACATCTATTAAATTGTACATGTGCAAAAATGTGGTTATTGGGCCAGTGAGAACAACGGAAAGAGAGACACCATTATCCCAGCAGATCTGCTGGGAAGGTTACAGTCCCCACAGCAATTTAAGAGACCAATCAGACACCATTATCCCAGCATATCTGCTGGGAAGGTTACTGGACCCAGGTGCAAGTAAGAGACCAGCCAGACACCATTATCCCAGCAGATCTGCTGAGAAGGTTACAGGACCCCAGAGCAAATAAGAGACCAGCCAGACACCATTATCCCATCAGGTCTGCTGGGAAGGTTACAGGACCCCAGAGCAAACAGCCGCCACTTCCACACTGCATAATTCTGAACAAGACACTTAACATTCTTGCCCTTAATCTCTCTGCATGCCCTCTCTCTCTCTCTCTCTTTCTCTCTCTCTCGTCAATTTCTGTAGTTTTTGCATCTCCCTGTGTGCTACAAACTATCCCTTCCCTCACCCTCTTACTGGATTCTAAGGAGCTTGGGGACGGCCTGTATGATTGTGTCTATGTAGGTTGCTATATAGAAAGGCTCAAAATTCTCTTCCTCCCTCTTTGGATAGTAAAGCACTCAGGAATACAGTCTGTATGAAAGGTGCTATATAAATCAAAATTTATTTTCTCACAAGCCACAGGCACAGATCTTCCTTCTCTAAACTGCCAAACAACTGTGTAAAGACTCATGCTGCCAGCCTTTTAAATGTGTACCACATATGTGCCTGTCTGAAAAATATACCTGCTGTGCAAGCAATGCTGACTGTGTTGGCATGGCAGTTACTAAAAGGTGGTCACCAATCCCAATCCCAATTTATGTCAATTGCTCCCAGTCCTGTCCAGGTGTTCCCTCCTACAGGACAAGACATGTCAAACCTCTCATGCTTCTGACCCCACCAACAGAGTCCAAGAGACTAGCAGAGGCAGAGTGCATGTGTAGTGACCCCCCCCAACCGCTTCCTGTCTGATTGGGATCCAACTAACCTGCGAGTGATGATGACAAATCCCTGCCCCAAGCTCTGAGCTCTCCCATGGTGACGTCCTGACTCCTGTCCCAATGTTCTCTTTGTGGATTGCACAGTACACAGCAGCCAGCCACCAGTGCACTCAGTCCACTCACGAGACTTATTTTCTTTTTTCTACATCAGACTTGTCAGTGGACTAGTGTAGTGCCCCAAAGTTTGCCAGGCAAGCAGACCAAAGAGAACTCAGGGAGGGAAAGGGTTAACTCACCACCCACCCCATGCATAGCCAGCTGGCTTACTGACCAAACCGGTTGGCTGACCATTTCCTGTCTCTATCCCCCTTCCCTCCTGGAGCCTTCCGGCACTTGATCCTTTGTCTTGAACAGGCCAGGTCTCCAGCCAGTGCCTAAAGGGGCCATAAATCAGCCAAATGGTCTGATCTTAGCCCCACATATCCAATCATCTGTCCAAAAGCCAGGTCCACCTCTAGGCTAGAAATGGTCTTCTCTGCTAGCCAGTGGATGTCCTGGACTGTGTGACTGACAGAGTAGAGAGCATAGGCATATGGATGCCTGGAGGCTTACCTGAAGCTTGGCTTCGTAGCTCCTGGGTGGCTGCTCCTCTATAGCCAGTGGTCCTCGGGGATCTCCAGCAGCAGTCACACCTTAGCTCTAGAAAAGGACCAGCAGTCCTCCTGATGGCCAGCAGCAGCCAGGTCCATAGGGTGAGCTCCCTTTAGTTGTCTGCTCCCTCGGCTGCAGTTTTTGTATTGGGTATTTCTGGGGTGTCCTGATGCTGGATGCCTAGTAGTGCATGTAGCACAAGCATCACATTTCAGATGCAAAGTGATGAGGGTAATGCTCACCCAGGTTCTCTTTTGTTCAAATAAAAATATGGCTTGGCAAGTCTGTTAGTTTGCTTCCTGTTATTTTGCAGTATAAGTGTGCCACGTTTTTTTTTTTGGGGTGGGGCTGTCATTGCAGTTCCCCGTCTCCCCCTCTCCAGTATGCTTGTTGTTTTTTTTTTTTTGTTTTTCTGGCATTGACATTGGGTGTTGCCACACATGGGGCTGCCATTGCAGTCCCCTGTCCTTCCCCTTTTGTTTACTGCTGCATCTTGTGCCACTTGCTGGTTGGCAGGCTGTTGCCCTGCCCAGATTTGCTGGAGTGGTTATTTTTTTCTCCTCTTTGTTTTGTTAAATTTCTTCCTCTTCCCCCTTGTGGAGGCTCCAGGTTGCTTCCCATCCCTTTGCCTGGCCTTCTGTGCTGGCTGCAGGGTGTGGTGCCCTTTTTGGGGGGCTTCTTTATTTTCTGCCTACAGTTTTACCATTTTTTTGTTTTTATTTTTATCTGTTTTGTGGGTTCCTCGAACCCATTTCTTGCTCCAGTCCCCTGAGATGACCCCCCTGACTGTGGTCCTTCTCCTGTAGCCTCCCTCCATCAGAATGAAGCAACAGCATCCATTTTGGTGGTCACTGGTGGTGGATTTCCATGCTCAGCTCTCTTTCCCAACTCCCTTCCACAGTAAATTAGTGCCACTGCAGTCACGGACCTGGACACCCAGCTGATCACGGTCCATGCGGCATTCACCAAGAGGGGACAAGTTTGGACAGGCAGACCATGAGGTGCAGCAGCAAAGTGTGTCTGGGTGGAAACCAGCACCCGGACCACTAAAGTTCCTCCCTGCCACTGTTCAGGGGCAACCAAAGCATTGGGTGGGAGCAGGTAGACAATTATTGTTATTTATGGGTCACTTCTGACACCAATCTGACCTTTGCACCACATATAACTAATACAATAGTGAAAGTAAATAAGAAACTAGGAATGTTAAAAAGATCAACAGGGTTTTTGAATCGGTCTATTAGAAAAAGGATTGCAGAACAATTAATCGTTCCTACTTTAACTTATGGTCAGTTAATTTACAGAACTGCAAATAAATCTTTATTGGTACGTCTGGATAAAATTTAGTTTAGGATTGCCAGATATGTGCTGAAATGCAGTTTTTATACACATCATTGTTGTTTATTAAGGAGGTTGGAATGGCAATCGCTGGAAACAAGTCATAATTGAACTTGGCTGTTATTATTGCACAAATTAAGATAATCTGGTCATCCAATTTCCAGTCATCTATTTTTAAAAAAAGGAACCTCTGAGAGAGTCCTTAATAGATCAGTACATCAAAATAAAATTCTGCCAACTAGACGCAAAAATAGGTTTGAGGATAGGACCCTCTCTACAAGGGCAGCTGCTGTCTGGAATTCTCAGCCTTCAAGTGTCCGTGCATTATTTGATTATTCTAGATTTGCACAAGCTATTAATAATTCAGTGGTTGATGTATGTAATTGTTAGGTGTGAATTTTTGTTATTAATTTATAATTGTTTTCGATTTTGTCCTTGTGATTGGTTGTGTTATTTATATTTTGTACAATTTTTATGATTTGTAATTTAAGGGACGGTCTTGTAAACAGGACTAGTTTTGTGCTAATGGCTTGTTTCCTGTATAAAAATAACGTTTTTACTACTTACTTACACAGCTCCCCGACCTCCACCACTAGCACCACCAATGATCACAGCGGGATCCGGAGGACCCGGGCCAGACAAAGAAAAACGAAAGTGCGCTCCATGTGGTAGAGCTATAAAGTGCTGACTCTAAACCATGTTTTTTTTTTTCTCAGCAAGCAGTGAAGCTGTAAGTCTTTAAGTTTTTCAGGGAAAATGATTGGGAGGGCTTGAGCTTACATTAGGGGGGCTTCAGCCTCCCCAAAAACAGCCTGGTGATGCCACTGGTATTCAGAGGGGCCCATACTACATTATAATAATGGAGTCTGTCAGACATCTGGGCTAGTGTTTACTGTGAGCATATATTTTGCACACAAAAAAATGTTGTCTCTGATGACTGCTCAGGGCTTACTCCTGAAAATGTACAGTGTCTTACTTTCCTAAAAGTCAGTCTCAACAAATTCTGTTACCAGTTCAGTGAAGAGTAGCAGTAACATAAAAGTGATGATGGAGAACAGGTGCAACAGCTGTCTCCTAATAAGGGTGCTTCATTGGTGGTGTTTGAAGATGATGGTGATGATATTATTTAATTCTTGATTTATTTCTTTGAATTTGGAGGACAAAGGTCAGGAATCCTAACAGAAAGAACAAGTAAAAAAAAAATCCTTTTTGTGCTGTCACGGTGTATATTATATCATCTCTATTGCTGTATGTGTTTTGCAATTTGTAAACGCAAGTAGAGTGTAATTTGTTTATTCAGCAAGTTAAAAATATCGGCAGTGGCCGGCCCAGTGGCACTGAGGGTTGAGGCGCTGGACGCCACACCTCGTGCCATGCCAGCGACGTCGGTTCGGGAACGAGCCCGGGCCACTGGGGGTCGGCGGGGGAGGGAAGAGATTGAGCATCCGCAGGACTGCTCTCTCTTCCCGGGGGGGATAGGGAGAAGTGCTTGCTCCTGGAGTGGCCTCTGGTGGTGAACCGGGGGGAGCGCCCAGCATGGTGACGCAGAGAGTGCACTAGGGGCGGAGTTTGTGACTCTACATTGCCTTGCTTGCCGCACTCCGCGGGGACAAGCAAGAAAAAGTTGGAAAAAGGCCTCACATCCCTTTGGTGAGATAACGGTGGCCCCAGGGACTCTGCCCACATCCCAAGCGCCGGCCCAATGCACCCAGGATCGTCCTCCACTCCCAATCCGATGACCGATCAGGTAGGCACTTTACACTTAAGGAGTTTGCCACCGAGGAGGGCGGAATCAGCCCCGGAGATGGTACCGGGGGTTAAGCCTGCCTGGGGTCATTCGGGGGAGGTGATCATGGGAGAAGCGAGGGTTCAGGCTGGGACTAGGGCGAATGTCGAGTGGGTACTCCTGAAGGATGCCCCAAGGGAATGAAGAAATAAAGTTAAAAAAAATAAAATATAGGCAGTGAATTGTTGGATGTCTGGGGTGAAGGGCAGGACCAAGGGGGAAACACAAAGGAAACAAATGATGTGCAGGCACGGCTTTGGCCAAACAGCACTATAAAAAACAAATAAACAAAAAAAACCTGCAGTGCTGGGAGTGGAGGGTTGGGGGGGGGCAAGGTCAACCAGATTAAAAAAAAGTAAGTTGGAGTCACGTGATGCCTCTGGAGGAGTGAGCAGCATGAAGGAGGAGCTCCACCAAAATTCCAGATATAAACTTAAATATTCCCCATTTTTCCTCTAATAGACATAAAAATAACCTGCAGTTTACAAACTGTGGCACTTGCTGATTGCTCCGATTGTGTGTGGAAATACTGTAGTTCTCCAGGAACTGGGGGTTTTACATCTCGATGACTCCGATGAAGAGCAATATGCTATGGCAGGACTGGAAGCCAAAAGGCCCTGTAGACGTACATCACTGCTTGAGCCATCTGAGGAGCAATCTACCAGCTCTACACAGGAATAAATGTACGGGGACATCCAAACAATTACAACCACACTCTTTTCTCTAATCTCTGAGTTCAGTAACTGGAAATTCACTGTCAGGCCTGTTGGTTCAGGTCACAGATTCAGAAGTGAGGATTTCATCCACAGAAGACTGGATTAGCAAAGTGGAACCAGATATCGTGACCTTGAAGAGGTCACTCAAAAAACTAGAAGGCAAAGTGGATGATTTGGAGGGATGCTCCAGAAGGAACAATTTAGTTCTTCTGGGGCTCCCTGAAGGTGAAGAAGGTCCTAATGCAATTACATTTTTGCAAAAGTTCTATGTCCGTATTGGGGGCCCCTCTTCTAATGGTCCAGAGTGCATATTCGAAAGGGCCCATCGTTCCACTAGGCCAAAGCCTACTCTGAATCAGCCTCCCAGACCTATTATATTTAAAGCCTTAAACTATCTGTACAAGGACTATTTACTGAAAGCAGCCAGAACCAAGGATAGAACTGAATGAGAAGGGAAAAACTGTGCCTAGTCCCTGACCTTACGTCTAAGGTTCGGCAAGAAAGAGCTACATTTCATCCTAGTCAGACAAAACTCTGGGCCACTAAAATCAAGCATCAGATGCTTTATTCCTCTCACCTGGAAGTATCTTTGCAATCAGGAACACAGAGATATGACTCAGCTCCCCAGGCAGCAGCCAACTTGGCGAAGAAATTACCTGAGCTTTTTGGGAAAGGAGGTTGAACCTTAAGCATCAGGGAGTTTCTGATGTTTTGATTACATGCCTCCAAGATATATTTTATGTTTAATTCTGTCTGCTCTGCTATGGAAACTAGAGAAAGGCATGATTGTACCACCAATACTAGGCCATGTTAATGGTTTGAAATCTCATTTTGCTTCCAATGACATTCCAGAAAGATTGGAGGTCTTATGATACCTGGCCTGTGAAAGATACTGGTAAAGTAAGTAAGTAGAAAATAAAGTTTATTTAAAAACACTTTTCCAAGGATCAAAGTGCTTTACAAAAACAATAAGCAAACAATACAATATTAACAATATAAAATCATAGACCATATGAAATCATAGGCCATAAGCTTTAGTGAATAAAAAAGTTTTTAACTCTATTTTATGGACTTTTATGTTTGTGGCACCAACCCTTTGGAATTCTCTACCACGTTGGATAAGGGAGTGTACAACCGTGGGAAGCTTTAAACAGGCTCTTAAATCCTTTTTATGGAATAGGGCCTACGGTGTCTCTGACTGATGTTTTGCATTTGTTTTTAACAGTTTTTATATTATTGTTTCTATACTTTGTTTGTATTCAATCTTTTTGGAATGCGCCTTGGTATTTGAAAGGCGCAATATAAATAAAGATTATTATTATTATTATTATTAAAACTCTCGATGGTCAGGCAGCTTCGTATCTGACGAGGTAGAGAATTCCACAGGGCCGGAGCTGCATATGAAAATGCACGAGCTCCAGATGTTTTCAAATGAACCCTGGGAATCTCTAGCAATCCATCATCGGTGGATCGGAGTGAATGAGAGGGGCAGTAGGGAGTAAGGAGATCTTTCAGATACCGTGATTCCTGTTCACGTAAGGCTTTATAGGTCAGTAACCCGACCTTGAAGGTGATTCGCCATTGTACCGGCAGCAAGTGCAACCCGTGCAAAACAGGCATAATATGACTATACCTAGATGTTCCAGTCAAAAGCCTGGCTGCTGCATTCTGCACTAGCTGCAGGCAATGAATTTCAACCCCCGGTAGCCCCAGGTAAAGGGAACTGCAGTAATCAAGGTGAGTGGTCACAAAGGCGTGGACCAGAGTAGGAAGGTCAGCTGGAGGAACCAGATGCTTTACCGGGGCGAGATGCCTCAGATGGAAAAAAGAGGACTTAACAATGGCTGACACCTGTGATTTCAGGGTCAAGCTGCTGTCAAAAATAACACCCAGGTTCCGCACCTGGCCTGAGGTCAAGGGCTGGGCATCAGCAAGCCAAAGGCCTGATGGTACATCAGCCCTATGACCCACCTCAAGGTGACCTGGGTCCACGACCAACACCTCAGTCTTATCCGGTTTTAACCTTAGCCAGCTGGCGCTCATCCAGTCATTGATTCAGCTAGACAGCTGTTAAGCCAAGAGACTGCATCATCCTGACCAGGAGTAAAGGATAGATTCAGCTGGGTATCATCTGCATAGCAGTGAAAACCCAGACTGTAACATCTAATAATATCTCCTAATGGCAGCATATAGACTGTGAATAACATGGGCGCCAAGATGGAGCCCTGCGGTACCCCACAGGACAGAGAGAAGGTATCAGAGGAATAAATCCCCATAGTAATCCTCTGAGTCTGCCCCGTGAGGAAAGATTCAATCAATCAATCAATCAAGTATTTATTTAACCAGGCGTTCATCGTTGAGCAGAAGCTCATTTGCAAGATGGACCTGGATGGAGCATGAACAATTGTATATACAGGTCAACACAGGTATTTACAAGGCAATACAGATAATACTTTATACAGAAAGGAAAAAATAAATTCATATGTACATAGAATTATACAGACATTGTACAGATTGCAGGATATCTACATACACAGAAGTGTCTATAGAAAGTTATAAGGCCAGTTATATAAGGTTGCAGGAGGAAGAAAAAGGAAAAGAAAACAAAAAAAAGAACAAAACAAAACATTAACACAAGGTAGAGGCGGAGGTAGGGGGAAGGGAGGGATGTAGGGGGAGAAAGGCTAGGAGGGCACGGTGCACAGAGCAGAGCTGGGAAAACGGGATGAAGAGATGGTGGATGGAGGAAAGGAGTATGTGTGGACCCTGGTATTGTATGATATAAAGTACAGGGCAGGGAGGTTGTCACAACCCAGGAGTAATGAGCTCCCATCCGATGTAGGAAAAATTAGTGGAAGGTCAGGCGTAGAGCTAATAAGTCAGGGGATATGAAAGAAAGGACATTTAGGCTTGAGAGGAGCAAGCTGGGGGGGTCAGTGCTTAAAGTTGGGTCTAGGCGGGGCTGTATACCCATGCAGGCACTGGTGCTGGATCTGAGTGGATAAAGCAGTTACATGCTTCTCTGATGGTACAGAAATATAGCGCCTTGAAGGCATTTAAACCAATTAGAGTGCTTAATTTGAAGTTTTTTTGCAGATCGTTCCATAGGGTAGGTAGCACAAAGCTTATGGCTGCCCTGCCGAAACGGGATTATGCTTTGGGCACTTTAAGTGTTATAAATGAGCAACTTCTTAGCACGTATTTCCCGATTACACTCAGGGGAAGACAACAGGAGATATAGTAAAGCAACTTATTAGAGATGGCTCTATAGGTCCAGAGAACAGCATTTCTGTGGCGCCTGAACTTTAGTGATGTCCACCCCACTGCCGCATATAGGGTACAGTGATGTGTGGCGAAGGGAAGTCCCATTATAAACCTCAGTACTCGATGGTAGAGCATGTCCAGCTTTGCCATGTAAGAGTTGGAGCATGGGCTGTACAGGAAATCAGCGTAATCAACCAATGATAGGAAAATGGATTGGACCAGTTGTTGCTTGGCATCTCTGGTGAGGAATTGGTTGATTCTAAAAAACAAACCAAGCCTTTGCCGAAGTCGTTTTAGTAAGTCCTCGATATGTTCAATGAAGGAGAGTCTGTGGTCTATCCAGACTCCCAGGTACTTGAATTTTGTAACAAATTCTAGTTTTTCACCTAGAATTGTGATAATTTGGGGAATTGTCCCACTTGACACAGGGTTAGCTGTACGGATGAATGGAGAGAGGACCATCGCTTTAGTTTTTTTGGCATTGAGGAGAAACTTTTTTTGGAGAAGTTGGCTTTGCAAAAGGTTGAATTCTGACTGTAGATCATTGCAGGCAGCTTCAGGTGTTGGGTGACTCACAAAGAGAACTGCAACATCTGCAAACAGATGGATGTTGGCTTCTTTTATGCAGTGGTTGATGTTATTAATGTAGATTGCAAATAGTAAGGGCCCTAGTATAGATCCTTTGGGTACCCCTCTTTGAAGAGTTTTTAAGGGAAATAGGACTCCTTCAGCTTTAACTTGTTGAAGGCGCCCTGTAAGATAGTCAGTGAACCAGCACAGAGAGGAGGGGTCCACACCTATGGTTTGAAGGGAGGAGAGGAGCAGACTATGGGCGACGGTGTCAAAAGCCTTGTTTAGATCAAGGAAAACAGCACAAATAAAGTTTCTGCTCTCAAGATTACTCTGCCAGTCATTGGTTACTTTGGCGAGGGCTGAGATAGTGCTATGTTTAGCTCTGAATCTGGACTGCATAGGGTTTAGCAGTTCCCTGGATTCAAGGTGAGTCCTCAGCTGTGCATTTACAATTTTCTCCAGGAGCTTGGACAGGACCGGAAGGAGAGAAATTGGCCTGTTGTTATTGACATCACTGGAGTCACCTGATTTGAAAAGTGGTATGACATGCGCTGTCTTCCATATATGTGGTAAGGTGCCCTGAGACAGGGATAAGTTAAAAAGGTGGGTGACGGGTATTGCTAGAACATGGTAGGCAATTTTTAGGAAGTAAGGATCAAGGGTGTCGGCCCCAGCACTTTTTCTAATATCCAACTGTAGCAAGAGGTCCTCTACCTCTTTCAGTGAGGCAGGTTGAAGCGTGAAAGGCAAAGAAGCTATCGGTATTTCAGGCAGGTGGCTGGCAGTCTGGGAGCGAAGTATGTTTGCAGGGGAGTTATCAAATGCCATGCCTGCAGTAGCAAAGTGGTTATTAAATGTGTCAAGTATATCAATCTTTTCGGTTATAGTTGAGTTGCCAGAGGTAATCTTGGTTGGGACTGAGTTTCCTGGGGAGTGGCCTAGCAGATCATTAATTGTGTTCCACAGCTTGATTGGGTTCTTTGTGGCAGAATCGAGTTCGGATTTGAAGAAGATAGCCTTTGATTCCCTGATTGTTTTAGTAAATAAATTTCGTAGTCTCCTGAACTGATTCCAGTCCGTGGCAGTGTTCAGTCTGTATGCTTTTTTCCAAAGCTTATCTCTTTCTAGGAGCAAGGACTTGATCTGAGGGGTGAACCTTTTACAGGTTTTGGTCCTAGTTTGAACTTTAATCAGGGAAGCGTACTTATTAAGGGCCCTCAATAGAATGTCATGGAAGATATTGTAAGCTGATGTAACCATTTTGGCCAGGTAGAAATCTTGCCACTGAAGGGAGTACTTAAGCTCGTTTAGATAGACAGGTTCATTGAAGTTGCGCCTGGATCTCTTCATAGAGAACTTGATAATGGGTGATGAGTTGTTGATTGATCTTACTCCTGCAATAAAACAATGGTCACTGGCGTCTGAGAAGAAGACATCAGCGTGGGAGAAGAGAAGAGGTTTGCTCACCATTAGCGCATCCAAAAGGGTGCTTTTACTGTGGTTCTTCACATTCGGGCACGTTGGTTCAGTAATAAGTTGTGTCAGCCCATGTGCATCACAGAAGGATGCAAGTGGGGCAGCTGCGTTAGAGAGCCAGTCAAAGTTGAGGTCTCCTAAGATAATAGTTTCTGGCAGCCCCTGTCCCAACTTGTCACTTAGATATGACACAAGCTGTAGGCCAGCAGACGGTGGTCTATAGCATTCTACTACGCAGAGTGCAGTAGTCTGTGTAATTTCCACTTTGAGAATTAGGCATTCAAATTCATTGGTGACAGATGCCGAGGATAAGCAGAAGGCAGAAAATGTGTCTTTAACATAGATGGCTACCCCTCCTCCTCTAGTTTGCCTATCAGCTCTGAACAAGGCATAGTTGGGGATGTTTACTTCTCTATCAGTGGTACTCGGTCTAAGCCAAGTTTCAGAAATCGCAAGTACATCAGGAGAGGTATGATTTACCCAGGCTTGGATTAAGGTGATCTTTTTAAGGAGGCTACATACGTTAATATGCAGGAAGCTTATTCCTTTTAAATTTGCTAGTTCTGTTGGCGAAACAATAGCTTCTGGGGGGCCAGGGTTAAGTTCTACATTGCCTGAACATAGCAGGAGAAAAAGTAGGATTTTTCTAAGTGCGCCAATTGTAAGCTTATAATTCCTGCCTTTTTCCCATCTAATAGATCTGATGTTTTTAGGGACTGGAATGTAGCCACCCTAGGAGAGGTGACCTGTTGTAGCAAGAACTAATTCCCCAACCACAATAGGCGGGGAGGAGATAGAAGTCTGCGTGGTGGGAGGTGGGCCTTGAGGTGGGGGAGTGTTATGAATACTGCTGGAATGTGTAGGCCAAGAGCAGGGTTCAAGGTATTGGTGCTTGGAATCACGAAGGCAAATAAAGGATAAGTTGCCATGTGGTATACAGCACAAGGTGCGGTTATAGACCATGCATGATGGTAGTTCAGGTGTCCAATGCTGGCCAGCTGGTACCAGCAGAAGAAGAGGCAGTATAAGGAGCCATATAGGACCTGACATGATGGTACCTCAAGAAAAAAGGAGCCACTAAATTAGCCCAGTGCCCAGAGAGGTTGCTGGATTAATGAAGCTTATCAGTAGCTTGCAGATCCAGGTCAACTCGAATCTGAGAGCATTTAAAGAATATTTAATGATGAAGGCAGAGCCAGGGAGAACCTATTCATTTTAGTAAGGCATGCCCTGTGAATTGGACCTTGGAGGCTGGACAGAGCAGAGAGGGATCACGAGCTAAGTCTCTATTGGAGGAGCGCTGCGCCAGGGGGTGTGGAATAGTATTAGGTGGGAGCTAGTGTATTTAATAATCAGTGGAGGTGAGGGGGCAGCAAAAAAGTTGCAGCAGTTGCTGTACCTTGTGGGGCCTTGGGTCCATGTCTGCGGTCTTGAGCGTCGGCTAGGGAGAAGCCAACCGCCCGGCAGCCGGGAATCCCGCGGCTTGGAAGCTGGGAGCCTGGGTGGTGGTTCCTTGGCTGAGGGAGAGAAGGAGAGCGAGGATTAATAACGGGGATTCAAACAAAGGGGCAGACAGAGCAGTGGGGAGTCCAAAATTTGCAGAACAAAAGGACGTGTATTACTTTGACGCCCAAAAGTCTGGGGCCAGTGCACGTATGCAGAAAAGGGGCTGTAAACACAGGTTTTCCTTCCCAGAAGCACAGTTCAAGTCCTCACAATTACAGTCTGGATTGACACATAAGTATTTTAACATTTGACCCAACATAAACATTTAGAGTTTAAATTCAATAAGCAGAAGCTGGCTTTTGCCAGGGACCAATCAGAGCGTAGTCTGAAAGGGTGCTCGCAATCCGGTTGGTTGCGGCAGTTGCCGTACCTTGTGGGGCCTTGGGTCCATGTCTGCGGTCGTGAGCGTTGGTTAGGAAGGCGCTGACTGCCCGGTAGCCGGGAATCCCACAGCTTGGAAGCTGGGAGCCTGGGTGGCAGTTCCTCGGCTGAGGAAGAGAAGGAGAGTGAGGATTAATAATGTGGATTCAAACAAATGGGCAGACAGAGCATCAGGGATTCCAAAATTTGCAGAGCAAAAGGACATGTATCACTCTGGAGCCCAAAAGTCTGGGGCCAGTGCACGTATGCAGAAAAGGGGCTTTAAACACAGGTTTTCCTTCCCAAAAGCACAGTTCAAGTCCTCACAATTGCAGTCTGGATTGACACTTAAGTATTTTAACATTTGACCCAACATAAACATTTGGAGTTTAAATTCAATAAGCAGAAGCTGGCTTTCCCTAGGGACCAATCAGAGCATAGTCTGAAAGGGAGCTCGAAATCCGGTTGGTTGCGGCAGTTGCTGTACCTTGTGGGGCCTTGGGTCCGTGTCTGTGGTCTCAAGCGTCGGCTAGGGAGGTGCCGACCACCCGGTAGCCGGGAATCCCGTGGTTTGGAAGCAGACAGAGCAGCAGGGAGTTGGCTTTCGCCAGGGACCAATCAGAGCGTAGTCTGAAAGGATGCTCACAATCTGGTTAGTTGCGGCAGTTGCTGTTGAAGATTGAAACCAATGTAAGACTGTACCAGACAGTCCACAAAGAAATTATAGGCACTCCAGCAGCACTTCATGATCCACAGTATCAAATGCTGCAGAGAGATCAAGAAAGACTAGAATAGTACAAGCCTTTCGATCTCTCGCAATTAGGAGATCATTTAAAACCTGGACAAGGGCAGTCTCGGTGCTATGTCTTTTCCTAAACCCCGACTGGAGAGCTTCATAGATGTTGTGATTCAAAAGATGGTCATCCAACTGTATCGCAACCACCTTTTCAATA
The DNA here is from genome assembly GCA_016271365.2 of Neoceratodus forsteri. NCBI lineage: Eukaryota > Metazoa > Chordata > Ceratodontiformes > Ceratodontidae > Neoceratodus > Neoceratodus forsteri. The sequence continues at coordinate 215,917,027 of CM028136.1, forward strand.
ACCTTACCCACAAAGGGCAGGTTAGAGATAGGTCTGTAGTTAGCTGGGACGTCTGGATTCAGTGAAGGTTTTTTAAGAAGTGGTCGAACGACCGCCTCCTTTAAGGGGGCGGGGAAAAACCCTTGCTCCAAAGATTTCCAGACAATTTTAGCAAGGATCAGGCAGATGGTATCTACACAGCTTAATAACAGTGGTGCAGGGCCTGGATCCAAACTACAACTGGTTGGTCGTGCAGTCTGGATAATCCTCACAACATCCGTGAATGTCAGCCTACTAAAGTCAGACCAGGAGACACAAGGGATTGCTTCCTCTTGCCAACCATCACAACTCCCTATGGAGAGGGCAGGACGGATGCCCGATCTGATGCTGGCAATCTTATCTGTGAAGAATCGAGCAAGCTCATCACACTTCCAGACTGTAGACAGAGTGGATTTTACAATCTGTCGACAGTCTGAAAGAGTTTAGCTGGTCAATTCTGCGCAGCAGCAATCTCCCTTGAGAGGAATTCTGCCTTCTTACGGGTGATTGTTGATTGATAGACCATAAAATGATCCATCAATCTAAGTCTGTCAGCATTCAGGCTGGACTTTCACCAAGCTCTCTCTAACCTCTGTCCTACTATCCACAGCTCCTTCAAAGAATCATCAAACTATGAAGATCTTGAATGCTGAGTGAGTGGATGAACACGAACAGGTGCAATTTGATCCAGGGCATCACCCACAGCCTTATTTTAGGCAAGTACGAAATCCCCTGGATCCATGCACTCTCTCAAAATACCCCCTAGGTTGAAAACCGCCGAAAGGCCTTCTGGGGTAACTCCCCTTAAAGGGCGATATTGTACCATCTCCGTCAGAGTAGGCCTCTTTAGGGGTGCCCCGAAGCTAAATCTTATGGTGTGATGGTCTGTCCACGCATTTGGTTCCACCCCCAAATGCATGAACTCCAACTCAAGTAGGAACACTAGGTCCAATGAGTGACCCCCTACATGGGTAGCAGAGGTAACCACCTGTGTAAGGCCCAACATTGTCATCAGTCGGAGGAGATTTTTCCCAAAAGGCGAGAGTTCATCGTCGACCCAAGCATTGAAGTCACCCAGTATTAACCATCTGGGCGACTCCAGCGCTACGTCGACAATGAAGTCTGCAAACTCCTTCAGGAATTCTCCACCATCACCAGGTGATCAGTAGATGAGGAGAACCCTGAACCCTGCACCTGCTCCCAGGATACACTCAAAGGATCCAGTGACACCCACTGGCACATTCACAAGACCCAGCTCCGTTCTAAAAAAGATGGCTACACCCCCGCCCCTACGATCCAACCTCGGGCAGTGTATCACCAAGAATCTGCATGGAGCAGCAGAGGCCAATATAGGGCCTGCATTCTCATCCAACCAGGTCTCGGTGATGCATGCCAGATCAGATGTTACAACAAGATCCGCTATATTAGTGGTCTTGTTTTTAATTGACCTGGCATTACATAACACTGCCCGGGTTGGATGAGTTTTCAAGGAGGAGCGCAGTAACAGTCCGTAATTTGCAGAACCCTTGGGTATGGGAATCAGGCAGGGAAAACCCCTCTCCTGAACCCATTTCACCCCAGGGCATCTCCTAGTCCCCACTACCTCAATTCATCTACCCCTTTCCATTCTCCCACTTTGCCCAGTGAGTGTGGACTATTTCTGAATACAGTTGTGACCATTCTTCAGTTATTTATTTCCGTTACCCGCTCTTACTCAGAAATATATGTTCATAGTTTGGCCCTATTGGGTGCATAAAGATGGGTAAGATGGCGCAGAACATCAGCCTGGAAAGTTTGTCTGAAGCAACTTAGATAGACCCTGGGTAGATTTCGATCAGCAGTTCGAGCCCTACACCCTGCCATTCTTATTTTTGAGTTAACATCTCTGTCATGGTGAATGACATTGAGAATGAAGTAAAGTGGTGTCTGTTAAGTGCTACCTCCTTCATTCATACAATCTCTGCCTAAGACTACTCAAAATCGAAACAGGCTAAATGGTTATGGCACAGACATAACATTATTTTGTTCTGGACAACTAAGTGTGGCCTATCAGCTGAAGGGTCCTTAAAGGCAGATCTTTTAATTTTCATTCGAGACCACTGTTGATTTCTATTAGTTGAAACCTTTCAGGGGGTTGGAGTCATTTCTTCTATTTTTCTGTTAGTTTTTTGAATTTAATACTGTGCTTTAATCTCAGGATGGTGTTTAATTTGTCTGTTCATAAACTCCCCATACAGTGCTTACATATTTAACTACGCATTAATGGTTAGATCTGCTGCTATATGCCCCAGTTTAGGCTTGGTGTGTGAACCTATTAACACACCACTTAAAACACACTATGTGTTTGAAATTAAGCTGTTTAGAAACAGGCGTTTATGGTAATATCTATATCCACTATGTAAGAATACCATTGATGTGGTTATTATATTCAGTATATATTTGTGCTTGATGCTTGACTATATTGATTAGGGAGGTACTGCTGGGGTTTTAGGAGTCAAGAACCATACACATATCATCACATGAGCACCTATGATCTAAATATGGTCCAGGTCTAGTGGGCTTGATTTCTGTTTGATTATAAAGGCGTGTACAAATAATAATAATAATAACAATAAACTTTATTTTTAAGCACCTTTTAAGATATCAAGGAACTTTACAATAATTAAAACATAATTTCATAAACGACAAATGCAATAATAAGTAACACAATAGATCCAAATCGAATTCCCATCCTTTTCTGTTCAGGCATGCAACCTTACTTTGCTTTTAACATAGAAGAGGACTTTTGCTTTACTTGCATACATTGTGTACTTGTAACTTTTAAAGACTAGGGTATTAAGGAGCCTATCCACAATTTCTGTTTTGGAACAGAAAGGTAGTTTTAGGGGCCAGACAGACTCCAATGCTATATCTAATAAAAAAGGAAACTGGAGCAAAGTATTTACTGTATGTGATTTTGGTAAAAACAGAGGCTATTAATAACTTTAAGTGTCTCTTACTCTGGCAGTGCCTCCCCCTCTTTAGGGATATGCAGTGTTACTTTAATTGAATAGGAATATTCTCATTTTAGATATTTAGTTAGCAAGATTGGACATTTAGAGACTCTGGGAAATTAAAATTATAGTTTTTCTTCTTTAGACGGAGCCTGCTCCTCCTTGGGCACCAGGGCCTTATCATCTAGGAGTAGGCTAATGGCCTGTGTGGTAAGTACGGAGGGGGGGTCTTGAGGATGGGTTGGCAGAGAGACTTGGGGAGGGATTTTAAGTATAGCGAGGAAGGGGGATTTTGCGGAGGGGGGGTGACAATATATATGAAACCAGGGGGACAGTGGGAGATCATCCAGACTCATTTTCACGGAGATCTATCAGTATGTCCTTATTATGGGGAGCTGGAATATAACTTCATGGAATATTAAAGGTGGAAGAGAGAATTCTAAAAAGTATAGTACTTTAAGATATTTGAACCGCTATCATCCCCATATTGTTATGCTACAAGAGACACACATTCCATCAGATCAGGTGGATAAGTTTAAAAAGATGTGGGTGGGACAGGTCTACGGGACTGGGTTAAGTGCCAGATGGGTGGTGTGGTGATACTATTTCACAAGTCTGTCCCATTCAGGAAATTTAAAGTATGAAGAGATCCAGAAGGTTGTTATGTTCTAATACATGAGCAATTAGCCAGTAATGAAGTTGTTCTTGGCTCTATATACAGTCACAATGTTGATAATCCCATGTTTCTTCCTCCTCTGGCAACCCTTCTGGCATCATTCTGACATATTCCATGCCTCCTCAGGGGAGACTGCAATTTGGTATTCTCTAATGATGTGGACAGATCTTTCCGGAGGAGGGTGGGACTCTCTCCTGCACAACGTGCACTAAGATAATTTATGTCTGATGTAGGACTGACAGACCCTTGGAGAACTTTTAACTCCACTGAGAGAGAATACCCTTTTTACTGTCCACCTCATGGGGTTTATTCAAGAATATACTATTTCCTTCTTAGTTCCACACTCCTACAAGGGGTGATAGCTGTTGGTATATACCCCAGAGTACTATCAAACAACTCTCCTATTTGGCTTCATCTGATGGTGTCAACCCACACCCAAAGAACTGGCACTTGGTCCTTAAATACACAATTACTGGCAGATGGGTATATAATAGAACACTTGAAAAAGTTTATTTTGCTTACTTGGGAGGAAAATTATCTGTCAATGGAAGCTAAGGATGTCCTTTGGGGTTCTCTGAAAGCAGTGTGATGAGGGGAGTTAATCAGGCTAGCCGCTGTGTGGAAATGCAAAATGACAGCACAGGTTGAGGAGTGGCTGTCCCGTATCAAAGTATTAGAATCCCAATTGACTAAATCATCTGAAGAGCAACTATGGTCAGAGCTTTACTCCTTGAGGGCAAAATATTCTGCTTATCTCTTGGACCTCACCCTGCGTTCAACTTCCAAATGGAAGGCTACTTATACAGGGCAAGGAGAGAAGGCTGGAAAACTGTTGGCTAACAGAGCAAAACAACAGAAAAAGGCAAGATGGGTATCCATTTTGGTTGACCCTATGTCAAGGAACTTAATAACTGATGCCTCAAACACTGTAAATATCTACTAGTCCCTCTATACCACTTCCCCCCTCAGACAAAGATTACGCTGTTCTCCTTGAAGAATTTATGCAGGATGTGGATCTGCCACAACTTGCAGGCCCACAACAAGAGATGTTGATATGTGAAATAACAGTCCAGGAAATAATAGAGACCATTGACAGACTTTCTGCTGACAAAGTTCCAGGGCCCGATGGCTTTCCTCCATCTTTTTATAAAAGCTTTAAGTCAGAATTGGCTTCCATTTTATGCAAATTATTTAACTACCTCTTTCATGCCCCTATAAAGGAGTCAATTCTGTTGGAGGCCTGCATTTTGGTTTTACCCAAACCTGGGAGAGATCCCACTGTCCCGGACAACTACAGGCTCATTTCCTTGCTAAATATGGAAATTAAATTAATGGCGAGTATTTTAGCACACTGCTTTAAGAAAGTATGGGAGGTCCTGATAAGTCCTGATCAAGTGGGTTTCATTTCTGGAAGGCAATCCTGTGACCACTTGAGAAAGATTTTCCACCTTTTGTCCGTGTCTAGGGAGGCGGGCATTGATAAAGTGCTCATCCCTCTAGACGCGGAAAAAGCCTTCAATAGGGTGGCTTGGAGCTTTTTGTTTGATATACTCCCACGCTATGGACTGCTTGCTGAGTTCATTCAATGGACTTCTATACTATATAAATACCCATATTCAAGGGTTTTGAGTAATGGGGCCCTCTCGGAGGCTTTTCTATTTACTAGGGGCACATGCCAGGGCTGCCCTCTATCACCTATGTTATTCAATCTATACATTGAGCCATTGGGGAGGAAAATTAATAGTACCTCAATGGTAAGGGAAATTAGGGAAGGACCAGCTGAATAGAAACTGTCAATGTTCGCAGACGACATTCTATTACACCTTTCACACTGGAAACAGTCCCTCCCAGCAGTTTTGAAAATAATAGAAGAATGCAGTATTCTGGCTGGCTATAACTTGAACCAGCACAAAACGACGGTCCTCCCTCCCTCTCTCCCCTTCTTGTTCGAGGGGAGAAATAGAGGGATTGGGCCCAAAGTAGGCATCACATTCCATTTCCTTCCTGGGAATGGAAATCACCCCAGATTTAAAGAAGATAAAAGTACTCAGTTTGGATCCAGTGGTTCTTCAAATGCAACAAGACTTAAATAGGTGGCAACACCTACCTTTCACACTCTGGTGGAGGGTAAATATACTAAAAATGGTTATGTTCCCTCGACTAATGTATCCACTGTCAATGTTGAATCTTGCACTCCCCAGAACTTGGTTTAAGAAAATAAACTCAATTTGATCAACATTTCTTTGGTTGGGAAAGTGACCCAGGAGGACCATAGATAAATTATGTAAATCAAAAGAGCTAGGAGGTCTCAAGATTCCTCATCTACCATTATACTACTACGCCTTTCAGGGATCTAAATACCTGCAATGTCTTAGTAATCTGGCAGAGGGGCCTACGTCCAAGCCATGGTTAAGCATTGAAAGATTTAAAGCAGATAACTGCCAGGTGTCATTATTTTCTTTTCTCTATACGCCCTTCAGTAATTTACCAACACCCCTATGGCAATCCCAAATTGGTTTGTCCATAAAGGCACACTTACAAATGTGTCATCTTTTTAGGTTTAGAGGTAAACAGGATTCGGGACAGCAATTCTTCAATAACTTTAATGTGTTGATTGGCAAAAAGGTGGTCAATCAGGCTTATTGGAAAAACCTTACTATATCATCCCTGCCAGACCTTGACAAAGAGGATAAAGTTACGTCTCTTTCAGATTTTAGATTTTCTTTTCACCTCCCAGAATCTCTGGTTTTCAAATATATGCAGATTAAACACTCTGTGGCTTCAGTTCTCAATTCTCCCCCTGGTCCTCTGAGGTATCCATTTTTTTTCAGAATTGGCAGGTCTTGCCACACAACCTAGACCAATTTCTAAATTGTACCACCATATGGGTAATCGAGCCGGGCTAGACCACTCACAGGTTGCCTTTCATTGGCAACATGTTGCAAATTTCTCCTATGACTCCAGCCAATGGAAGTCTATATGGCCCAATAACTACAACTATATTAAACAGGATCAATTACAACTCATAAGGTTCAATACTCCTCATAATTTGTACTACACCCCACTTAGACAATATTGCACGGGTAAGTACCAAGACCCAAGGTGTCATCAGTGTCTCCAGGAGGATGGCTCTATACTACACATGATTTGAACTTGTCCAAAGGTGAAATCTTTTTGGCAGTTAATTAAACAAACCTGCCACCCCTTTCTTGGATGCAATGATTATTTTACTTTAGACATCTGTATGGTGGGAAATTACTCGGTGATTAACTCTCTAACCCACAGGGGATATATGGCTTTAATCTCTACAGTGTCACTACTCCTTATTATGAGACATTGGCTTTTGAACTCCCTTCCTAATGGGAGAGAATGGGTTCAAGATATGTATATGGCAATTAATGCTGAAAGAGCCATTGCTATCCAATACCATTCTTTACCTTTATTCTGAGAAAGATGGGAGCCATTCTTACAATTCTTAACTAGGAGGTGAAAGGATGTGGAGTAGCGACATTTTATGTAACATATCCAATCTCTCTCTTTCAGCAATATGTGTAACAAGAACTGTTGATAACCCTATAATGATAATATGTTATGTGAGTCTTGGTCAAATTTGTACAGTTTTCTCTGGTATGTATCCCACAAAGAAATTGACAAGGGGAGGGTGGGGGGACCGGTGGAGGGAAGGGGAATGTGGGCCAACTGGTTGTTCATAAAAGACTGATTTTATATCCGGGGTGGGGGTTGGGTGGCTATTGTATAGGAGTTTACCCTGATCTTGTGACCTGCTGTGATTAAAGTGCAGTAATTTATTTTAAAAATGTTAATAAAATGTTTTGAATTGCAAAAAAAAAGTAAGTTAGAAAACACAAGTGATAAAACATATATTATACCATGGACATAAGTGAACTGCCAATGAAATGGTCAGACTGGCAGTTTACCACCGGTGTAAATCCTATGATAATCACTGGCTGATGAGCAAATACTAATGGAGAAAATATTGGTCATCTAAATCCTACTCATCTGCAGCCCAGGAATAAATAGAATAAAAATAAAAACACAAAGCAACCTCTTTAAAAGTTGTATTTTATTATAGTAAAAAAAATTAACCTTGGTGTAATCGCAATAAGCCACTCAGAGGATGTGGGTTATTGGGGGATTTACCATGGCGGTGAGGATTTACCCACTCGGCTGTGCCTCTTGGACAAACCACTCCAGCCGTGTTAAATCCCCCAATAACCCACACTCCCTCATGGCTTATTGCTTCATTAATCTGAAATTCATACACTCATTCGACTGTTCTAAGTAAGAATTTTGCCAAAATTGCCAAAGTGCATTACAAAATGATGCATAAGCGAAATTCTGCATTTTACAGTAATTCTGCAGGTGGGAATTTATTTTTGCACAGCTCAATTTGTAATATAACTAAAAAGATTCTCTCTGGTGGCCAACAGTGGAACTGCAGGCGGGCAGGGAATTTCTCTAGAGATAGCACAAAAATTTCAAGAAATATCTGCCCATGTCTTTGGCTGTAACTGTAGGCAGTTTTGATGCAGTGTCAAAGAGGTGACACTGGCTGACTCATCAACACTATTCTGATCCCACTTACCACTTTGAACTGGTAGTGGTTATATAACTGTAATATTTTAGGGGTGCAATAGCACCTCTGTAGTTAGGGTTGAGTAGCCTGTTTAATGTTAAACCTCAAAATTTGAACATACGAACATATGAGACTTGCCAGCAGAAACAGGCCTTATGGTCTATCAAGTTTGCTCATATGTGCAGCTAGCACCCTTATAATGCAGCTGCCCCCCACCCCCCACTCACCTCCTGGGACTGCTCGGTGCCTTTTACCCCATCCCCCATTCTGTGCCCTGTCCCATGCCCTTTTGAAACTCCCCACCAACCTGCATGCCATCACCCCCTCAGACAGAGCATTCCATTTTGACGCAACTCTCTGCGTGAAATAATACCTTCTCATCTCCTTCCTGAACCTACCCCACCACTGTCCCTATAAACATATTATAAAGCAGTGGAACAGCCACAGAATTTTGATTCTGTTACCATTTTATAATCTGGTATTATGGTGCTTTTTGGTGGTTTAAGTGTTTCCCCTCAGTCCTCGGCAGGATTGGTATATTCTGAGTGGCATGGGAGATGAGTGTCATGCGTTGTGACATATTTTTACTAGGTAGCATGAGGAGGAAAAAAACAGTTTATTTTATTATGAAGAAAACAAAAGAGAATGTAATTAGTTAAAGCATTCATTTATTGTGTAGCTGTTTAACAATGCTTTTCATTCCTTTTTTTATTTGTAACATTGCTTTATATTCGAGGTGTGAAGTTTCTACAACTGAGTAAAATTGCTTTTTATTACTGGTACGAGGTTTCTACAACATGCTAAGTAATGCACCACTAACTTTAAACTAATGCAGTGACTATTAAATGTTTGCTTTTAAAAACTGCGATTCACTGAAGTGCCGCAAGAGCTCCTTGACAGTGACAATCACTATTTGAAAACAAGTTCTGTGGTGCGAATTAGCTGTGCAATGGTGCGCAAGGCGCCTACTGTACCATGGATAAGAGGAACAGTAGATGCTGGTTTCTGATTGGTGGAAGCATTTCCACCACTTTATAATTAGAATACCGTAGCTGAGGGAGAAATTATGGTTCAACAAGTTGCAAGCCACGTGCACTGAGTCTTTCCCACAGCTGTGGGATTTTCAAGAGTTTTGCAGATCTAGTCCACTGCTTCCTATGAATGTCATGTGGTGGCTGACACACAGGATTGGCAAAAACAATTTATTTTATTGTTGTTGCTGACCTTGAAAAATGACATAAAAATACACACACAAATTTTGTTTTTTAAAAGGTTTATTTTTTTAACAGAGGGATCTAAAAGAATAATACTGATGCATTTCTCATATGCAAATAGACTAAAATAGGTCTATAATTCATCAGAATAAATCAAGGTAAATCAGAACCTTTTCAAAAAAGTCAGAGTCAGAATCAGAATTGGGTCATAGCCAACTCACCCATCCCTAAAAATTACTGTTTGGCTGTGAAGTGAACAACTGATTGTCTGCTCCTACTGTACCTAGGGCAAAACCCCTTAGGGGAATCATGGAAATTGGTAGACTGTGTTGTTGACATAAACATGTGTATTGTATATGCTAGAGGGGAAGAAACTTCTAAGAAAAAAATGATGGACTTTTTTAAATTAAACTAAACATGAACTACAAATTAATAAATGAATAAGAAAGAAACATGAAATGTGTTTAACTGCTCAGCGCTGTATTTTCCAAACATTCTATTTTCTTTCAAAGTAAACAAAATCATCATTTTGTCACTGTCTGGTTACAAATATATTGTTATCATGTAACAAAATGGGCAGAAACAAATATTTACAGGTTAACCATGTTTGAATGTAATACCATTAGTATATTAAATGACTGGGTGGAAATAGAAACCTTTAAATTCTTGCAACTATAATAATTCCAGCAGATTTCATTTGTATTTTCCTTGGAATTCAATGGAATTCTGTTGAAATTATGGATAGTCACAGAAACAAAATCATAATATTTCACTTAGCTCTATGCCTAACCCCTACGACTATCTGCTAAACAAAAATACCAGTTTTTACTCTTTTTACAGAATATAACTCTGTGTTTAATTTTTTTTAACAAGCAATTGTAGAAGAATATTAGAATAATTAAATGCTAGATACAGGCTTGTGCCTATAATAATCCCTTCTCAGTAACCAAATCCCACCCTGCCAAATCGAAATAACTTTGATAAAGCACTTAAGGATCATCTGAAAGTAATATTGAACTGTAATACAGAAATATAGAAACATAAACATGGTGGCAGAAAAAGGGCCAGCAGCCCATCCAGTCTGCCCACCCCACCTAGTTACTTTGCAAAGGCCATAGTGTCTGTCCTTTCCTTTCACTTCTGCCCCTTCTACCTTTCTATGATAATGTGCCTATCCCACCATACATCACTCACCCACTACTTTAGCTCAAACTACCTCCTCTTGCAGTCAGTTCCACTAATTCACCAATCTGTCAGTGAAAAAGTGCTTGTGGGCATATTTCCTTAATTGTTCTCCTGCCTGCTTCAATGAATTCCCCCTACCTGTGTTCTTGCTTAAGTCAAAAAATGCCTCTGAAATCCATTCCATTTATAATGTGCAGGAACTTGCAAGTTTCTGACATGCACCCCCTCTCCTCTCTAGTGTGTACATGTTAAGGTCTTGCAACCACTCCTTGTACACATTCCCCTATCCCCCAAATGTACTTAAAGCTTATCTTGTCAGTTTGGAAGGGGCTGTAATTAGGCAGCTTGTCATAGTGATTTTAGTGCAGAGTTGTGAATTTTATTTATTTATTATTTGAGTTTTGGTAACCAGGTAAGTCCACTGAGACAATTACAGTCCCTTTTTCAGGGTCAACCCAGAAGTGCAAAATGTATACAGTAGCATGCATTATCATATCAATGACATTTGCAATGGAGAGATTAGTTATACAGCATTCAAAGGTCCACAACATTAAGGTACATACAAATACAGCCGACAGTCTATATAATATTAAACAGATAGACTATAGAGTATTGCAACATATGCAAGGGAGTTAACTACATAATCAACATAATATCCGTTCTGTATCCAGGTCAAGCTTGTAAAAGGGCCATGTGGCCCAGTGCTTTTTTACCCAGTTAACAAAGTTTTAAATAAAATTAAAAAATAAAATAGCTGAAGATAGCAAAACTCAGCAGACAGGAGCAAGCCAAATAGCAGCTCAGTACAAGGCAAGGAAGGAACAAGAGGTGAGTGGTATGGCATGGAGGAGAAGGAAAAACAGAGCTAATAGAGATCAGGAACAATATCACCGGAAGCAGGATCAAGTTTCAGAGGCAGAGAGAAAAGAAAGCAAATTGGATTGGAACTTTGGGAGGGTTGCGCATGACAGGATGGATGGGGGAAGAGAGAGTTCTAGTCACAAACGGCTGCAAAGTTGAAGGATTTATGTGCCACAACTAGCCATGGTTTGGATGTTATGAGTATGGGGAGTGAAGCAGATCTCAGGGCGTGTTGAGGTTATCTTAGGTGAATAGTGTCACTGAGGCAAGGAGGAGTAAACTTGTGGGCCAGCTTGTGCATAAAACTCAGGGTGGCATATCTTAGATTAGACTCATAAGATAACCAACCTAGAGTAGAGAGGACATCACAGTGGTGATGATGGGCAATAACTCCCAGGGCAAACCTACCCACCATATGGTAAGCCCATTTGAGTTTAGATAATATAGTAGCATTAGTAGTGAACAGAAGCAGAGCACCATAAGTTAGGAGGAGTGGGAGGAGGGAGAAAGATGCAATATTATGACAAGAGGCCAAGGAGAGGAAGGGGAAGATATGATAGAGTAGTCCTAGTATTTGGTTCAGTGTTTTGACTAGGATTGAAGCATGAGCATTGAGGGAAAGTGAAGTATCCAGGGTGATGGTCAGGTGTTTAAAAGTAAGGACAGATTCAAGGGCATCACCATTAAGGGAGGTAATCCTGAGAGGGTGCAGGATGTGGGATGAGGGGGGAGAATGGGAGAATAGCATAGTCTTAGTTTTCTTGGTGTTAAGGACAAGTTGATTCCATAGGAACCAACCTCCAAGAGCAACAAAGTCAGAAGTTGGCATGTTGTTGATCCAATCAACATCAGAGGAGGAACTGTAGATGATTGCATCATCCACATAGAGGTGCACGGATGCCCCTCCACAGTTATTTGGCAGCTCATTAATGAATAAGAAGAACAGCAGAGGGCCCAATATGGAGCCCTGTGGGATACCATGGGTTATAGGTCTAAGGTCAGAAAGAGAGACAGCCCACTTGACCCTTTGAGAGAGGCAGGAGAGAGAGAGATAGCTTTGGATCCATGCCAGGGCAGTTGCATTAAGGCTAATAGAATGTAGCAGTTGGAGCAGAAGACCATGGTTGACCAGTTCAAACACCTTTGTGAGGTCGATGAAATTGGCGCCGGTGTGGAAGCCTTTGTCCATGGCCTGGAATATATCAGAGGTAACCTTGATTAAGGCAGTGAGGGTACTATGATTCTTTCTGAATCCATGTTGGTAGGGGGATAACAGGTTATGGTGTTCTTGGTAGTTCTGGAGGTGATCATATACGATCCTCTCCTGGATTTTAGCCACTGGACAGAGGATGGAGATAGATCTAAAGTTTTCAGTAACAGTGTTAGGTCCACTCTTATGAACAGGCACAAGCACAGTGACCTTCCATTTTTCAGGGACAGTATTTGATAGGAAGGACCAGTTGAACAGATCATGGACAGGACAGGTGTGGGCTGGAGCACTCAGCTTGAGAAATTTAGGCTCAAGGGTATCATGACCTGATGAGCTATTGGGTTTTAGTTTAGTAAGGAGCCGTCAGACCTCTTTAAGGTTGGCCAGTATCAGATGGAATGTGGGACAAGTCCCAGGGACATCAGAAGACATTGTGGAAGAGGGGGGTACCAATGAGCTAGGGAAGAGCAACGTGTATTTGTGGAGGTCAGTGAAGAATTTGTTGAATCCAGCAGCGATAATCTTTTTGTCGATGGGAAGATTTTTGGGGTTACCTGAAAGGGAAATGAAGAGTTTATGTACTATGAGCACTTTTGCAACACATTTTCAAAACAAAATCCATTTGTTATTTATTTTGCTTTTATATGAACCAAGAATCTGAAAATGTTAAACAGAAATGTAAAATATATTTTCTGTAACACATTTTCTGTAAATCCATTAATTGAAAGGGTATAGAGAGGATGTACCAATACATATCTATCCATGCTTTAAAAAAAAATTACATTTCTGTCTTAAGTGGTTCATATGTCAGCCCTTCCAAAAGATTATTTATTTCAAAATGGCCAACACTTAACCCATAAGACCTAAGAATTTTTTTTAAATGAAGAGTTTAGTCAATCAAAATAGTTACATTCTTTCAGTACAATTTATGTTTACTCAAGTTGAAATAGATGCATTCTCGCAGTACAGTTTATTCCTTTTAATCTTTCTTTTTTTGCCTCCTATTTTCTCCTTGCCTGCTACCAAGTCCTCCTTCCACCTACCCAAGTAGTTCTGCATGCTGTAGCATTTGTCTGAAATTAGTAATAAATAATAATAATAATAAACTTTATTTTTAAAGTGCCTTTCTATAACCAAGGCGCTGTACAACTTAAAACATATAAAATCCAATAAAACATAAAATCCATGCAGCAAGTTAGCCAGGTAGATAAATATCTAAAAATAATCAATCTGGGTAGGCAGTGTGCCACAGATGGGTCTTCAAGGCCCTCTTAAAACTCTCCACAATCATGCAGTCATGTACCTGATGAGGTAAAGAGTTCTACAGGGTCAGGGAGGCATACATAAAAAACACGGGCCCCTGATGTTTTAAGATGTACCCTGGGAATCTCTAACAACCCCTCGTCAGCTGAACAGAGTGGTTGCCTGGGGCAGTAAGGCAACAGGAGCTACTGTGGATAGTCTGGGCCCAGTCCGTGCAGGGTCTTAAAGGTCAGAAACCTGACTTTGAAGGTGATCCACCACTGAATTAGCAGCCAGTGCAGTTCACGCAGCACTGGTGTGATGTGACTCAAATGAGGAGTCCCCATCAACAACTGTGCCACAGCGTTCTGCACTATCTGCAAGCAGCGGATATCAACCCTCGGTAGCCCTAGGTACAGGGAGTTGCAGTAGTCAAGGTGTGAGGTCACAAACGTGTGGATCAACGTTGGAAGACCTCCAGATGGAACAAGGTGCTTAATCTTGGTGATGTGCCTGAGATGGTAAAACAAGGACTTGGCAACTGCAGACACCTGGGAATGCAGTGCCAGCCCATCATCAAAAAACTCCCCCAGGTTTCACACCTGTTCAGAGGAAGGAAGGAAGCTGGATGCCCCGAGACAAATTCCAGAAGGTTGTCCAGCCACCATCCCCTCTCTCCGGTGACCTGGATCCACCACCAACACCTTGGTCTTTCCAGAGTTCAACTTTAAGCAGCTGGATTCTATGCAGTCCTGGATTTCTGCAAAGCAGTTATTAAAGACTGAGCATGCACTGTCCTGGTCAGGTACAAAAGACAGGTAGAGCTGGGTATCATCAGCACAGCAGTGAAACCTCAACTCGCAACATTTTACAATGTCTCTGAGGGGCAGCATATACACCATGAACAACATGGGGGACAACACTGACCCCTGAGGGACCCCCCATGGCAGAGAGAATGGGCCAGAGGAATAAAAAACCTACACCACCCTCTGAGATCTGCCAGTGATGAAAGATTGAAACCATCTGAGAACTGTACCAGACAGGCCACAGAAGCACTCCATGGTCCACGGTGTCAAAGGCTGAGGAGAGATCAAGAAGTACCAAGATAGAATGGCGCTTCTGATCCCTCGCCATTAGGAGGTCATTGAGCACCCGAAACAGAGCAGTCTTGATACTATGCCTCTTATGAAAACTGGACTGGAGAGGTTCGTAGATGTTGTAGATTTTGGGAGGTTCTCCAGTTGTAGTGCCACAATTTTCTCAATTACCTTCCCTACAAAGCGAAGGTTTGAGATAGGTCTGTAGTTTGCAAAGCAGTTAGGGTCAAGAGCAGCTTTCTTCAGGAGTGGTGTCACCACCACCTCCTTCAGGGAGCTGGGAAACTCACCTGACTCTAAGGAGCACCAAACTATCTTTGCAAGGACAGGGCCGATGATTTCAGAACAACCCAGATGTAAGTTGGGCCCAGATCCAAACTACAGCACGTTGGGTGCATACCCTGGGCAATCTGCATAACATCCACAATTTCCAGCTGGTTGAAGGAACTCCAGGCAAACAGAGGAGGAGTGACCAGGCACTGACCACTATCAGCTCCCATAGAGTGAGCTGGAGGGATCTCAGCCCTGATGCTGGCCACCTTATCCACAAAGAAGCGAACAAGCTCATCACACTCAATTTGTGAAAAGGCTCTTCGAACCTGCAGACAGGTTGCGTTGAACAACCTGTCCACAGTTTGAAAGACTACTGTCAGCATCTGCTTGATGGCCCTCTTCTGAACCTCCAACTATACCTCACAGCTTATCCCTTGTGGGTGAGACTCCCCCACTTTCTTAAACTGGGGGGGAGACATAATCTTTTGATGGATGATGTCTAAAATGAAGAACCAGTGAGGAGTCAGTGGAATGCTACTGTCGCAGTTGGGTTGTGGATGGGACAGGTTCATCTGCCTGTGGTTGTTGGGATGTTTTTCTCTTTAATTCCTTCCACTTAACCCATGCTCTAGGGTGTGCTCCCAAGGAGCAACCCAGCCAATAGCTTATTGGGGCTGTCAGAAGAGTGTGTAATCCCTACCATTCTTTGGAACTCCCCTAATAAATCTGTTCTGGGCTTCAGATGCCTCCATATCACTGGCCAGATGAACAAGTGTGTGTGCTTACATAATGCAATCCAAAGGAACCATTACATTCCTTCTCCCATGATAAACCCTCTCCCTGGGCCACCATGAGGAAGTTGTGCAGCAAAAAGATGTGCCCTCCCTCCCCTAGGCAGGACTCATCCAGAATGGATGCCAAACCCTGCCTCACTGGTTGGCATAAGATGTCCCAAGATCAGATTTCAAATCTGGAGCATCTGGATGGCAAGCAGTAGTGATGTCACTGCACTGGTTGGCCAGCCAGCAATACAGTTTCTGTGGATCACTACATTTCAATACAAATCAATATAATATAAAAAATGTAATATATCCATGGGGTAAAACAGCAATTTCAGTATATCGATACATTGAAAATATATCAATAAGACTTAAACATATTGCCCTGATTCTTGGTTGACTCTTGGTTTTCATTAAAAAAGTTAAGTAATTTATTAATTTATATAGTTGTGTATTTGATTTATTTATGTATTTATTTATTTATTTACCTTTTGTTTACTGGGTACTGTAAGTGCACTAGACAAAACATGCCTATTCTCAGGCACAATCCAGGAGGGTACATAGCAGGGAACAAGAATACAATATATGAAACAGCAGAAAAAAGTGCACAATTACAAACATCAGGCAAATAAAAGGCAGTGACATGGTACAAAATAAATTAATACAGGTGGGAACATATAAGCCAATAACAGACAATGACAGGATAAAGCAATAATGTTTGGTCCAGAGGATTAAATGAACGAGGTTTCAAACAACAGGTGAAGAAAAGCAAAATATGGTACAAGAATAAGTTACGGTAATAGCCTATAACCAAGCATCTCTAGCATGTAATCAACTAATATTTATCATGGAAAATGAAATAGACTTAGCTTTAAGGATTCCAAAGAAATGCCATTCTAAAGACAATTCTTTTGGGAAGGTCTAACTTTGAAACCACAAGGAAAAGGAACTGTATTTTTTTCTTAATTAGCAAAATGGAATCGGGTCTACATAGATATAACCTCTCAAAATAGTTCCCATGTCTTGCCAGACACTGATATACATCAGAACATTTATAAACAGAATGTTACTAAGTTTTAAATGAGTCAACACAATAAATGTACAAAAAAGAATGTATCCAACTTCTCCATTGAGGTAGGCAATATTTGGTATATCATATTTTTTGCTGCATCAGATGTTAGAATGCATATTTGTGTTCCATAAAGGAGAACCACATTCATTTTTCTAGTCCACTTATTTACAAAGTGGTGACCAGGAAAAGCACAATGAGCCAAGGCTCATTTCCAGGTGTGACCCAGGGAAGGGGTATTACAGAGAGGGAGGAGGAGTAGATAAAAATAACTGGCATCACACAATAAAGCCAATACTAACTGGTACAGATCCACTCAAAACAGATAAAATGGGACAGCAAGGACTACCTGGTGAAGATTAAGTCATATAAAGGGTATCCAGTGAACAGGGTGACTGAGACTGGGTGACTGCAATAACGGTGATTCAGTCTCAGTGCTTGTGTTGTGGGCTACCCTGAAGGGGTAGAGATGGGTGAGAAGGAAGGCAACTGGAACCACACCACAGAGGACAGAAGAGGAGGGAAGCTATGCGGGAGGCAGTGCAGTGGAATGCTGCCTAGCTGGCCATATGGTGTGGTGGTGAGGGTGGCTGGCTGTGTTGGGGAGGGTGCAGGGTTTGGGTCTGAGAAGCACGATCATGTTTTGAATCCCAGAGGGTTGGTTTAATTTTTTTTACAAGTCCCCCTTCCCCAACATGCACCCGCTGGAGTTGAGAATCTTTAGTTGGGGGGGTGGGTGCCCCCTGCACAACACGTAGATCTGTGTCAGTGGCTTTGTTTTCACTGTAAGTGTACATTGCCATTTTTATTTTCGGCGATGTACACTCACCCTAATGGCGGTCACCGTTCAGTGATTTCCGTTATCACATAGAGCCCATATAGAGCTATTAGTCCTAAGCAGGTGACAGGATTTATTTTATTATTTTATTTAGTTATTTAAAAATTGGTTACTGGGAAAGGCACACTGAGCCAAGGCTCCTTTCTAGGTGTGACCCAACAGAACTGTACATGGGAAAATACATAATATATAGTAGGTAAAAATAAAATAACAGTAAAAGTATAGTACAAACAAATACAAGTTAGTGCAAGTGGATCTAAAAGATGAACATCAATCTAACCATGGTTCTTAATGATAAATTACATGATAAACAAGGAACAGAATAGCTAAGGAGATGCTGGGTGGCCATAGAGGGTTTCCCAACCTATCAGCCCCCATAAAGAGTATCATGAGCATAGTAGAGCTAAGGGAAAAATTAATGGAGCGATATGCAATAATCTTTTATGAAACTGTCCATAAAGATGTGGTATTGGAGGACAGGAAAATGGCCCACGTTGTCCCTGTCTGCAAGAAGGGGCCAAGATTAGATCCATGCAACTACAGGTTGGTCAGGCTGACATCATTTATGAGCAAAGCCCTGGAAATCATAATCAAGAACAGAATAATGGTACACACAGTTGAGGCCAAATTCCCACCCAACCCTCAACATGAATTTATTAGGGCCAGATCATGCCAAACCAACCTCATCACTGTTTTTGAGGAGATGACCAGGGAGGTGGAAAGGAACATGCTGCTAAATGTAGTCCATCTGAATTTCAGCAAAGCTTCTGACACTATGGCACAGGACAAGCTTCTAGGCAAAGCACACGAGTTAAAACTTGTCAATCAATCAATCAAAATCTTTATTTACCCAGGCGATCACCATTGAGCAAGCTCATTTACAAGGTGGACCTGCAGTTTGCAAGGACGAGGGTACAGAATAGAGTACAAGTAAAATATACCTAAAACAGCAGTAGCAAGACGTATACAACAAAATATATACAGTGTAGAAATAAAGGTAAATAATATATACAGAGATGCCGTTATAATCCTATCCATCAATAACATGTTCATAGCCTGTAAAGGAGTCCCTTGCATAGGAGGCAGAGATGCTGGCAGAAAGATTCTGGGATACTAAGCAGGTGGTATCAGGATATAAGAGTGGGCGATGGGGGGTGTGTTGCAGTAAGTACGTAGTACAGGTGGGACTGGAATGGACTGAGGTGAACCGTTAGTACCGGTCAGACTAGAATGGACTGGGGGGAGTAATCTTGGTAAGGGAACACTTAGTTTGAACGGGAAGGACTTAGATTGAGCAGAAACATCAGCTGGGTAACTAGGAATGGTGGAAACGGTTACAGAGCTCCACAAATGTTTTGGCGTACAGGGTCTTGAACATAGCAAGACTAACAGGGGAGCTAAGTCTCAGTGATTTCTGTATCCTATTCCAAAGCATGGGCAGGACAAAGCTTATGGCTGCTCTTCCAAAGCGGGTACCAACCCTAGGTACTTTCAGGGAAACCAGCGAGAGACTTCTCAAGGCATAATTCCCAATCAGGCTTAGTGGGAGACAGTCAGCAATGTATTGCGGGAGTTTGTTGGTGATGGCTCGGAGCATCCAGAGGGCTGCATTTCTATACCGCCTATGTTGAAGGGAGGGCCAACCCACAGCTGCATATAATGAACAGTGGTGGGTGGAAAAGGGGAGGCCTGTCATAAATCTCAGAGCTCAATGATACAGTACGTCCAATTTATCAAGGTGTGAGGGTGGGTACTGGCCATATATGAAGTCAGCATAGTCAATTAGTGAGAGGAACATAGATTGGACGAGCTGTCTTTTGGCGTCTGTAGTCAGGAGGCAATTTATTCTGAAGAAGAGTCCAAGCCTCTGCCTCAGCTTTTTCAGCAGTTCTTCTATATGTTCCACAAAGGAGAGTTTATTGTCTATCCAGACACCCAAATACTTGAATTTCGGTACGTATTCAAGATGTTCGCCTAGTAAGGTGGAGATAGAAGGTAATGGACCAGCAGCGGCAGAATATGCCCCCTGGCCAGTTGGTGAGAATAGCATTGCCTTGGCTTTCTTGGCATTAAGTAGTAGTCTTTTACTGAGGAGCTGGTGCTGCAGGATGTTAAAGTCAGTTTGCAGGTCACCACAGGCAGCTTCAGGAGATTCACAGCTTATGTAGAGCACCGTGTCATCAGCAAACAGGTGAATGCTTGCTTCCTTAATGCCTACATCCAGGCTGTTGATATAGATATCAAACAGTAATGGTCCCAATATGGACCCCTGAGGGACACCTCTTTTTATCAGTTTAAGTGAAGAAAGCTCCCCTTCAGCCTTGATTTGTTGTTGCCTACCAGTGAGATAGTCATGCAACCAACACAAGGAGGTTTGGTCTAGGCCTATTGTTTGTAAAGTGGAGAGGAGCAAACAGTGGTTGACGGTGTCGAAGGCCTTACTGAGATCCAGGAAAACTGCACAGATTAATTTTTTGTTGTCTAAGTCCCGTTGCCAGACGTTAGTTACTTTTGCCATGGCTGTAATGGTACTGTGCTTTGCTCTGATGCCTGACTGCATAGGGTTTAGTAAGTCTGAGTTGTCTATGAAAGATCTCAGCTGGGCATCCACAATTTTTTCTAGGAGCTTGGAGAGTATGGGGAGGAGGGAGATCGGCCTATAGTTATTTAGGTCACAGGGATCCCCTGATTTAAACAGGGAGATGACATGAGCAACTTTCCATAACTGAGGGAGGGAACCTTGTGATAGGGACAGGTTAAATAAGTGAGAGATAGGTGCAGCAAGGATGTGATAAGCAATTTTCAAGTAACATGGGTCAAAGAAGTCAGCCTCAGCACTTTTTTTGTGTCCAATTTTAGGAGAAGATCTTCAACTTCCTTTATGGAGATGGGTAAGAATGAGAAGGTTACGATATTGTTACTCAGTTCTGGGAGGTTAGTGTTGATCTGTGGGTGTAGTCTGCTTACCGGTGTGTTATCGAATGCTAGGCCTGCAGTGGCAAAATGATTGTTGAAGGCCTGCAGGATCTCGTTTCTGTCATTGATTATAGCATTGTCAGTGGTAATTTTGGAGGGAAGCACATTTCCTGGAGAATGACCAGTCAGTTCTTTTAGTGTGGACCAGAACTTGGTAGGGCATTTCGACTCAGATTCTAACTCAGATCGGTAAAACTTGGCCTTGGCATCTCTGACTATCTTAGTGCAGGTGTTTCTAGCTGTCCTGAAGAGACACCAGTCTTCGTCTGTGTGTGATTTGCAAGCTTTTTTCCAGAGTTCATCTCTTTTTAGTAAGGCAGCCTTGAGGCTCGCTGAGAACCAATGACATGTTCTAGCTTTTATACATGCTTTTACCAGAAGAGCTTGGTTATTTAGGGCACTGGTTATAATTTCATGGAAGATGTCTTTGGCATTACTCACCGATTTAGCAAGGTAAAAACTCTGCCGGTGCAAAAAGTGTTTTAATTCATTGAAGTATGCCAGAGGATCAAAATTCCATCTGGACCTTTTAGTGGAAAATGTAGATGTTGGTGAGGGTTTAGCATCAGTTCTTATACCAGCAATAAAGCAGTGGTCACTAACATCAGCTGAACAAATTCCAGCATGGGAAAAGGAACATGGTTTGCTTACGAGAAGGACATCCAATAGGGTGCTGTTCATTGGGTTTTTCTTGTTAATGTGAGTTGGCTCAGTAATAAGTTGTGTGAACACGTGGGAGTCACAGAATTGCTTCAGAGGTAATGAGACCTTAGTCAGCCAATCATAATTAAGGTCTCCTAGAATAATTGTTTCAATGGGGACAGAGCCCATAATAGATGACAGATGGGACAGGAGCTGAGGCCCCGTGGCTGGTGGTCTGTAACAGCCTATGACACGGAAAGTCATTGTTGGGGAAAGTTCAACATTAATGGACAAACATTCGAATCCACCTGCAATAGAGATAGAGTCTAGGATGGACACTGAAAATTTGTATTCGACGTAGATGACTAGTCTGCCTCCCCTGGTCTGCCTATCAGCGCTAAAGAGGAGGTAGTTAGGGATGTTAACATATCTATCTGGGGTGGATGCCCAAAGCCAGGATTCAGACAGTACGTCTGGTGCGGTATGAGTAATCCATGCCTGGACTGATGTAAATTTCTTTAAAAGACTGCTAACATTTGTGTGCATAAAGCTGACTCCTTTCAGTCTTGTAAGGTTGGATGGAGATGAGAGAGCTTTTGTAGGACCAGGGTTGACTTCAACATTACCTGAACACAAAAGAAGTAGGAACACAATTTTCCTTAGGGCAGCGAGGAGTAGTTTGAAAGCACGAATCCTTCTGCATCTAGTATAAGTCTGAGTGCCGGGGTCCGGAATCCAAAGTTTCCCCTTGTGCTGACCTAGGGACATGTAGCCTATGGTCCATCCAGTATAGCACCAAGACGTGTAGGTTTTGGGTGGGTGGGGTTAGGGGCCACATATTAGTAACAAGGTAGCGGTCCCACCTCGAGGAGATTCCACAAAGTGAGAAGGGTGCGGAGTCATGTGGTGGCAGCATAAGTTATACTTAGTATTAATGTAAAGGCAGTCTAGCAGTGGTAGGCATGACTCTATGTTGGGGTCAATTCTGTTCGAATGGTCTGTCACGTGGGGTACCATACATGAGCAGGTAAGTAATTGAAACCACACGAGGACTGCCATGATTGCCCAATGTGTTAACAGGGTGTGAGTTGCACCAAGACTCACTAGCTAGGTTCTATAAGTCTCAAGGATCACTACTCCATGTTAGACTAGCTAAAAGAGACAGGGATCGATGGTACGCAAAGATGCATGATAACAGCCTGACGGCACAGATCTTTTAAGGATTTATCTTCAACAGGCAGGGGTATCCTACCGATTACACTTCATAAAGAATATCGGGGAACTGCTTAGAGGAGACAAGTGAGCTCAAGAGAGGATCACCCCTTTAAGAAGTTACAGAAAGGAGAGCCCCTTTAAGCAGTTGCTGTAATTGACTAGTGTGAGACCTCAGGGGGCGTGGATCAATGGGGAAGTGTACTTAATAAAGGAAGGAGGAGAGGCTGGGAGGGTGGGCGAAAAAAATTGTCCAGAGAGCAGTCCAGAAAGGCAGTGGCTGAGCTGTGTTTTAAAAAAGATGCCTTGTGTTCTTCTTTTCTCAGTGGGGATCTGCAGCATCCAATCGGGAAGCAGCCACAGTCCGCAGGAGCCAGTCCAATTATGGGGATTGAATCCTGACAGCTCTGAGCTAGGAGCTGACCAAACGTACCTGCTTTCCTTGGTCAGAGGGTGGTGGGCTGGATGCAGAGGTCCTGCCACCAGCAGGTAGCAGCGCCAGGGCAACTCATCTGAAGTGGAGAGCCTTGTTTGTGCTTGTGTCTAAAATAGAGCAGAAAAAAAGGCAGGCCATTAGTTAAAAAGCCAGAGACAAAGGTCAAGTAAATTGGTGGGAGGTCCCTGGGCAATTTAGTGCTCAGGGCAAGAGTAGGTGCAAATAGTGGGAGAGAAAGGTTCCTGCAGAGAGGTGTGGTCAAAGGTGTCAGGTGGGAATTTAGCAAAACAAAAGGCTGATTCAGGAGGTTGGGGGGTGAGGCCCCTTCAATGGGACCAAGGAGAGCTGAGAAGGAGGTGTGTGGTGGAGAGGACTCAGGGTAGTCTGGAATGGGTAGAGAAGATGGCCCAAAATGCCAGGCAATATTTACAGAATGTGCTGGTTCAGGGGGGTGTCAGGAGAGGGAATCAGGGGTCCAGTAGATGGAAGAGAAACATTGTGAGGAATAAGGATGAATGAGAGAAACTGTGATGGGAAATGTGTGGCAGAGCAAACAGCAGGCAGTGGTCAGTTCTAGCTATTCTACAATATTGGGCAATTAGCAGAAAAAAATTCAGTAGTGCAAGTAGTAAGCTATATAAACATCAGGCAGTCAGTTAAAGTTCGCTACAACTCTGCTAGGAAATTCCTACATATACAGTGCAATAGTTTAAAGGTAAGGGGCCAGATATTCAAAAGGGTTGCGACATGCACAATAGGGTTGCGCCTGCGCAAGTCCGAAATTGCTCCATTCTGCAATATTCAGCAGGAGGCAGTTATGCCACTGAAAACATGCTGAGCAACAGCGCAATGCAAATGAATGCATGCTGAACTGGAGGGGGAGGAACCATGCATAAACTGCACAGCCGATATTCAGCGGGCTGTGCAGGGGATTGCAGGCGCAACCCCAACCTGCGCCTGCACAACTTTGAGACAAAAAAAAGGATCAAGTCAGGGCCACCACAGGTGAGCTGCCGCATTGCAGGGTGCAACATAGCAGCTGCCACCTGTGGCTGGACCTCAACCACTCCTGTGCCCCCTGCAGCCCGATCGTGGACAAAAGTGTAAACATCCCCCCACTGGCCCGATAGCAGGCAACAGCAGAAAAGTCCCCCTCCCGACTGGCCCGATCATGGGCATAGCTTAAATCCCCCACCAGCCTGATTGCTGGCAGCAAGTGTCCCCCAAACATATCCCTGGTGGTCCAGTGGACGGATAAGCCCGATCGCGGGCTAGAGATATTGAAAACACCCCGAACATATTCCTGGTGGTCAGTGGACCGATAAGCCTGATTACGGGCTAGAGATATTGAAAACACAAACCCCGAACATATCCCTGGTGGTCAGTGGACCGATAAGCCCGATCGCGGGCTAGAGATATTAAACACCCCCAAACACATCCTGATGATCTAGTTTCACCACCCCACCTACCCACGAAACCCCACCACCCGCTCCCCGCAGTCGGTGGGCGGCAGCATCACCCTGCACTGCCGCCCACCAACTGACTACGGTGGGACTGCATGCCCATTGGTGCAGACAAGGCCAATGGCGTGCAGCCCATACCGTACAAAGGCAGTCCAGATTTGTGAATGAATGAAATCTGGACTGTTTTGTACTGTATGGGCTACTCGCCCATTGGCTCTTACTCTACCAATCAGGCATGCAACCTGAGCAATCATGCGGTGGGCAGCGGGTGGCAGGTAAGTGGGATGCTGCTGCCCCGGCTGAGGGGGGGAGAGGTGGTGGGGCTACGTGGGTGGGTGAAACTAGATCACCAGGATGTGTTCGGGGTGTTTTCAATATATCTAGCCCATAATCAAGCTTATCAGTCCACTGGACCACCAGGGATATGTTCGGGGGGTGCTCAATATCTCTAGCCCGCGATCGGACTTATTGGTCCACTGGACCACGAGATCCGTTTGGGGGCACACTTTGCTGCCAGCGATCGGGCTGGTGGGGGGATTTAAGCTATGCCTACAATCAGGCCAGTCGGGGGAAGGGAGACCTTTCTGCTGTTGCCAGCGATTGGGCCAGTGGGGGGTGCTGGTGGGGATTTTCTACTCTTTTGCCCGCGATCGGGCTGCAGGGGGCGTTGGTCCCGACGGCTGCTGCCTAGCAGGGCGCAAGGCACAAGTCCTCGGGGATCGGCGCACCTGCATGCTAATGGCATGCAAATGGAGCCATAATCAGATGCAAATGACCCCCCCGGCGCCTTTCATGAATTATGGCCCCATTTGTATGTCACCTTTTGAATATCGGAAATTTGCGCATGGCGCAGTGGTACTTGCGCCACCGCATGTTGAATGCACCACTCTGACCACTTGCGGTGGCGCAAGTTCCACTGCGCCATGCACAGTGGCTGTGGCTGGGGGGTGATATTCAAAGGAGTTGCTCAAGGGCGCAACTCCTTTGAATATCACTCTGGCCACACCCCTGTGCAACTATTTTGTGCAGCGCAAGGGCTTGCGCCACAAAATAGCGCAGTTTGAATATCTGGCCCAAAATGTTTAAGCAATAGAAATATTCAGTAGTGCAAGACATAAGCTATATAGAAGTCAGGCCTAGCTAATACAACAGGCTAAACAGATGAAAATTCCAGGAGGAGAGAAAAAATAAAAAATATATATATATATTTATATATATATATTTCCACATAAGCAGTAAATTCAGCAGAAAAAAATTGTTCAGAGAGTAGTACAGCAAGGCAGTGGCCGAACTATGTTTTGAAAAAGGCGCCTTGTGTGCTTCCTTTCTCAGTGGGGATCTGCAGCATTCAATCGGGAAGCAGCCACAGTCACCAGGAGCCAGTCCAATTATGGGGATTGAAGCCTGACAGCTCCGAGCTAGGAGCTGACCAAACGTACCTGCTTTTCTTGGTCAGGGGTTGGCGGGCTAGATGCAGAGGTTCTGCTGCCAGCAGGTAGCAGTGCCAGGGCAACTCATCTGAAGTGGAGAGCCTTGTTTGGGCTTGTGTCTAAAATATAGCAGAAAAAAAGGCAGGCCCTAGAGACAAAGGTCAAGTAAATTGGTGGGAGGCCCCTGGGCAATTTAGTGCTCAGGGCAGGAGTAGGTGCAAATAGTGGTAGAGAAAGGTTCCTGCAGAGAGGTGTGGTCAAAGGTGCCAGGCGGGAATTTAGCAAAACAAAAGGCTGATTCAGGAGGTTGGGGGGGGCCCTTCAATGGGACCAGGGAGAGCTGGGAAGGAGGCGTGTGGTGGAGAGGACTCAGGGTAGTCTGGAATGGGTAAAGAAGATGGCCTAAAATGCCAGGCAATATTTGCAGAATGTGCTGGTTCAGGGGGGTGTCAGGAGAGGGAATCAGGGGTCCAGTAGATGGCAGAGAAACATAGTGAGGAATAAGGATGAATGAGAGAAACTGTGATGGAAAAAGTGTAAAACAGGAAAAGTCAGACACTCACCACCTTGTAGTGAAAGGACTCAGGCTCCAAATAAAAAATACTTAGTTGTTTTATTGAAGACAGTAATATCAAACAAAACACCAGCATACACATGATGCTCACCTAATGCATTGTGGAATCACCATTCCTTTATCAAAAGCAAAAAATGAATTGTGATTCCGAAATGCTTTAGGCACGCATCATGCATATGTCAGTGTTCTGTTTGATATGATTGTCTTTCTTAAAGCAACAACTAATCATTTTTTATTTGGCACCTGAGTCCTTTAACTACAAGGTGGTGAGTGCCTCACTTTTCCTGTTTTACAAGTTTGAACTCTGTCACAGAGCACCACCAGACCAGTGTGACTATTTTAAGTTGGAGCAACGCAGGCGAGTACAGTGTATACAAGACATACACAAGGTGAATTGCTAATCAGCTTGGGGAAGGAAAGAGAGGATTCTGGCAATAAGATACTACTCTGAATGGAGAGGGGTAGTCAGTGGCATCCCTCAGAGATTGATGTTTTGTCTCTACTCTTGAAACATTATCATTAATAATCTGGAAGCCTGCATCTCCGGTGGACTACTTAAATTCATAGATAATAAGCTGGCCATGGTGGTGGACTCTCTTGAGGATTGGGGAAAACATCAGGAAAACCTGAAAAAGCTGGGAGATTGTTCAGGCTCCTGAGGTCTGAGATTAAATCTATCCAAAGGCAAGGCACTACACTTGGGGAAGAAACCAGAGGCAGGGACTACACACTGTTGGGCTCCTTTTGTTCTAGTGGAAGAGGAAAATGGCCTGGAGTCCTAATAGACAAGGGGCTGAAGTAGAACAAGTCGTGTGCAGCCACTGTCAAGTGGGCTCGGACAATGCTTGGATGAATTTGAAAGGCAGTGCAGTGTGTTGGTTAGAGCATCTGCTTGGGAACTGAAAGGTCTCAGGTTCAAACTTCACTAGATCCCAATACTCACTGTGTGATCTTGAATAGTCACTTAGCAGGGATTGGTCTTAAACTGTTTTTGCACTAACCAGCAGGACAAGTTGATTGAAAATTGCAGTTGCCTGAAGATGGTTGCACAAGTCTACAATTATAAAGGAAAATGTTGTGCACATGTAGAAGAACAAATACAAGCCAAACAATATTCTGATTACTGCACATTTATTCTGCTCATGCACTGCTTTCTGCCCCAGCAAAAAAAAAAAAGACATGCCATGCAATCACAGTGTGCTCCTGCCAGCCCCTTCATTGTTTTATACCATGGCCCACTCTGTTCTTCTTTCTGTGCCCCTGAACTAGATAATCCGACAGCAGTGGCAATTCAGTCAAGTAGCCCAAGACCGGCACATATAATAGCCAACATCATCATGCACCTCATGACACTCTCACACCTAGCCACAGGGCAATGAACAGAGTCAGGCAGACTGTTCGAGCATTCTCAAGTGAGCCAGGGGCAGAACTAGGATTTCCTTACTGTGAGTCCAGATAAACCTTGGTGGAATGGGGAACTGAAAATGTTATGATATTTTTATTTAAATATACTAGGCACAAGGGTATTGATTTAAACATGCTGTGCCCCAATAATAACAGAATTAAAAAAAACACGTAAACAAAGAATGTATCAGTAGAAAAGGGCCAGTAGACCCATCTAGTCTGCTGTGTTTTCCCTTCCTAACAATATACCCTGGACTATGTTTGGTCACAGGTGTCCCTTCCTTCTGCCTGCCCGCTGTTTATTATAACCATGCGCCTATCCGACGCGTGCTTGAAGCTCACCACTGTCTTCACCCCCACTACCTCCTCTGGCAGGCTGTTTCAGGCATCCACCCCCCTTCTGTGAATAAGTATTTCCTCATATCCTTCTCTAAATGTTGCTCTTTCATCAGTCCAGGGAGAAGAAGTGCCCATATATGAAGTTCTGCCACCTCTATTTCTATTTAGGATGATCTGTGCACCCCAGGAATGCCTATTTTAACCTTTAACATTAAGTATTTTATTAAAGTTTATGTTTGGACCATCTATATGCAAAAAATTGTTCTTTAGATGAAAGGACATGCTGGATGGGATATGGGTGGAAGTGCATGGATGGTACTGACTGGCAGGGTCCATTCTGAAGATTTGAGGACCCCAACAATGGACAGTAATGCAAGCTATTTCATTTATTTATTTTATTTATTGAAATGTTTTACCAGTTAGGCACACTGAGCAACAGGTTGCTTGTCTCCTGGTGCGACCTGAGGGAAGGGGTACAGTAGGGATGAGACATTTTACATTCAAGTTACAAAGGTCAACATAGCACACAATTAATTGGATCCACAACAGATCATCAACAAAATATTTGTCGAATGACCCGACAGTGAAACCGGCAGGTTGACTGCATTTTGCAGTCGGCTGCTGGTTTCCAAATGACACAAGTGTTTTCTTTGGGGGCTTCACCCCCAGCACCCCTCCACTTAGGATTCTCAACTCTAAGTCAGAGCTGATTCGGGGGGGGGCAAGCTGCAGGGCCCCTGACAGACAGTGCCAGGTTCCAGCTGGTTCCCTACAGTAACGTGCCTCTGTTGTCACTGTAGGGGACACCGCTGTCAAAATTTCGATGTCGGGGTTGCATACCCAATTAATTAAGGCAGTTGTTACAAACAGTGCTGCACGCATATGTAATTTGTGAGAATAATAAGTGCAATGGTAATAAGTGAACAAGTGCTATTGTGAAATAAGGGGTGAAGGAGAGAAAGGATGAGATAGTGCAGAGTCATGTCCTGAAGAGACCTCTTTAGGATGTGGAGAACCCTGCAAGGGGACAGGGGAATGGAGTAGGGATTAGAGAAGGAGACAGAGAGGGAGTAAGTGTGATTAAGACCTTGGAGGGGAAATAAGGTCTGACTCACAAAGCGAACCTTTCAGGATGAGATGAATCTTGCAGAGGAGTAGGGAAGTTCAGGTGATTGTAAACTGGCACTTGGGTAAATTCCCCGTACTGACACTGTAATGCAGCATGAGAGGGGTGCTGCACTTCTGAGGTGCCGTCTTTCAGATGAGACATTAAACTAAGGTCCCATCTGCCTGGATTGGTGGTAGTTCAGGTGTATGTTAAAGATCCCATGGCACTTATCGAAAAAAGAAATTTCCCAGTGTCCTATTAAATTCCCTCATTCACTAAAAAATACCACCAACAGCTTAATCTGGTTCAAGGTCAGTTGGCATTCATCTGTATCCCCCTCCCCCGGGTCGTGCCTGAAAATAAGCAGGATTTGTCTAGTGCACTTACCCAGTCAACAAAAACGAAATAAATAAATAAAACCCTCTGTGGTTAGGAGTTGTAATTATAGAGGGGTAATGAGAGAGAGGGAATGAAAAAGAACACCTGGGAGGGGATAAGGCCTGATCCAGGGAACCCACCAGGCTGCTGGGGACCCTGCAAGGGGACCTGGAAGGCCAAGAATAAGTAGATGGGGAAAGAAAAGGTGGCAAGCCTAGGCACTATAGGACCCCTTCAGGATGCTGAGAACCCTGCAAATGGAGGGAGAAGGCTACGGAAAAAGGGGGAGAGAGTAGGAGAAGGGAGAAAGGTATAAGAACTAGCATCTAGGAGGGGCTAGGGTCAGTAGAGGCAGTAGAGTTGATAGAGGCATTGGGTCAATTCTGAAGGGGGTCAAACTGTAAGGAACAAGATGAAGAAAATTAAAGTGGGTTATAAAAGGAACAGTTAGGTGCAAGATAGTTGGAAAGGGCAGTGTTGATGGAATAGAGGGAGGAGGAGTGTCAGATTTAGGGAGGTAGAGAGTTCCATATTTTAGGGAAACGGTGAGAGTACCCAGACTGGCCGGAGAGGGTGGAGCAGTGGGGGACAGCTTGTGAGTGAGTGTTAGTAGATCTGAGGGAGTGGGAAGGAGGAGGGGGTGTTATAAATGAGGGGGAGAGGTAGGAAGGGAGTTCATTAAGCCAGTGTTTAGCGTTGAATTTAGCGCAATGTGAGAGGCATCTATTTGTAAGGGAGAGGAACGAAAGGGCTCGATTGAGGTCACAGTGGTGGCTGTGAGAGGGAGCATCAAGGGCAAAGTGGCAGAAGAAGTTGAAGAATGTGTCCAATCTGGTCAGGGAGGACCTAGAAGCAGCATCATAGACTATGTCACAGTAGTCAGAAATAGGGAGGATCATCTTCTGGACAAGCTCATGCCCAGCAGTAGGAGGGATGAAGCTGTGGTTACTGAACAAGGCACTGAGCTTGGGGTGCAATTTTTTCTGGATGGTGGCAATGTGTCCAGAGAAGTTGAGGTGTTGGTCTAACCAAACCCCAAGGTATCTGAAGGACGAGGTGTCCTCAAGTAAAGTCCCATCAAGAGTGCGGAATGTGGGCAGGGAGGGAAGCCTAGAGAGTCCCTGCCTTGAGCTAAATGTCATGGAGACTGTCTTCTTGGTGTTGAGGAATAATTGATGGTTTGCAAACCAGAGCTGGACCTTGTTGAAGTCATGCTGCAAGCTGGATGTAACCTCAGCTGGGCATGAGCCAGATGCATATAGGACAGTATTATCAGCATTCATGTGTATTATTTATTTATTGAATTGTTTCACCGGGAAACATACACTGAGCAACTTAATGCTCATCTTACAGTACGTCCTGGGGAAAATGGGAAAGGGATATACAGAGTACGAGTTCAGATAAATACATAACAGATGGTGTAATTATACATACAGTTATAAAACAGGAACATGGCACATGAGACAATATAGGCTGTTGCAGAACAAGGGCAGAGAAAATGATCAACTCCTGCCCAAAAGGTGATTTCACACAGTGACTGCGAAATCACCATTTGGAACAGATTTGACTAATGTCACTGTAATTGTCCTAAAAAGGGCATGTTGAAAATTAGGGGCAAAAATATTTAAAAATGGCCAAGTTATGTCACAAAGTTCAAATCCCCATTGAAATACTTGAAATGCATTTTTGATTTCCTCAGTTCATGGTTCGGCATTGAAGAGAAGAGATGTGTCTGTGGTTGAGAAAGGGTAACGGGGTTGGACTCTCAGTGGGTAGTAAGGGTTGGGGGTGAGTGCGCTGGTGGGTGCTGAGTGGGAGGGTCAGGGGGGTAGGAGGAAATAATGGCGCAACAGACATTGATGGACATTTTTCTTGTTTTGGGGGTTTTAAAAAATAAATAAATAATTAACAAATAATGAGGGACAGATTTTATATTTCTGGTGAAGACACTGGGGCGTTGGGCACCCCCAGTGTCAGTGTTGCTTGTATGTGTGATGGGGGGGAGTGTGGGGTGGTGGGTGCTGAGAGGGAGGGTTGTATGGGGGAAGAGTTACAGGGGTGCCAGTAATATATCACTGGATGGTTTTCTTTGTTGCAGGCTATAAAAAAAGGGGTGGACACTGGGGGATTGGGCACCCTGGGTGTCAGTGTTATTTTATTATTTTTGGGGGGCTGCTGAGTGGGAAGTTCTGGTGGGGGGAACAGTTACAGCTGCCAGTAAGAGACATTGATGGATGGTTTACAAGATGGACAGGGGGGATTGGGC
Source organism: Neoceratodus forsteri (assembly GCA_016271365.2). Lineage (NCBI taxonomy): Eukaryota > Metazoa > Chordata > Ceratodontiformes > Ceratodontidae > Neoceratodus > Neoceratodus forsteri. The sequence continues at coordinate 215,949,307 of CM028136.1, forward strand.
TCCCCCAGTGTCAGTGTTATGTTTGTGGGTGTGGAGTGGGGCGGTGGGTGCTGATAGGGAGGGTCAAGGGGGAGAGTTACAGGGGCACCAGCAACAGACATCAATGGACAGTGTTCTATATTACAGGCTATGGAAAAAAAATACCACGTTCAAATCCCCATTGAAATGCTTTGAACTGCATATCTGATTTTCTCAGTTGGCAGTCTGGCATTGAAATGTAAAGACCTCTCTGCAGTCGAGAAAGGATTACAGCATTGGACCACCAGTGGGTAAGTAAGGGGGGGTTGGGGTGTTACGTGCTGAGTGGAAGGGTTGGGTGGGTGGTGGGAATAGTGGCACAAAAGACAACGATGGACGCTTTTTTTTTCAGGGTTCAACTTCAGCGATCACGGCATGACATATTGCTGTAGGAAATCTCGCCCCCCCCAAACTCCCCTCCCAAGAATCTGTGGTTCTGCCCACTCAAATCTCTAAATATCGGTGCCCTCTTGTCTGATCTACATCTGTCCAACTGGTCAGGGTTTTCACAGCTCCGGACATGAACTCCGCTCTTGCATGTTTCACTACAACCTTTCCCAGAACCTGGGATCTGCATGCCCCTCTCAAAAGGCTAAGGCTATGCTGAAAACATCTCCCTTGGATTACCCAAAAATTAATCACCCTTTTCAAATTCAGAGACCAGGCTTGGCACACTTTCAAATCCACCTCTAGCCAAGCTGACCTGCAAAAATACAGGACACTACTTAATGCCTGCACAAAGGCAGTGCATGCTGCAAAAGTTCTCTTTTTCAGAAACAAACTAAATGATACCAGGACCTCACCTACATAATTCTGGAAGACTCTCCACCCACTTCTAGGTTCCTCTTCCCATCCCACTCCAAATTTCCCCAGCACAGATGGCTTGTGCCTTTCCTCTGCAGTCTCCTCTATCAATCTTTTTCACCACCTGCGCTTTTCTCCCTGGACCATCACCCTGTCATCATCTCCAACCCTCCACTCCCCTACCTTTAACTCCACTGATGGTTTCTCCTCCCCCATCACAATAACTGAAGTACTCAGGGCTCTAAAAACCCTAAACCCCACCAAACAGCTCAGACAGCCTTGATCCTGAATTACTCAGTATCTCAACCCCAGCTATCGTCCCCTGTATTGCCAATCTCCTCAACCTATCCATCGCACAATGTGCAGTCCCTTAGGCATGGAAACTGGCCAAGGTCACTTATTTATCTATTATTTATTTGCTTTTGGTAACTGGGTGGGTGCACTAGGTATAAGAATGCCTATTTTCAGGATTTTCAGGCACGACCCAGGAGAGAAGAGCTTGAAAAATACATAAGTGTACATGTGACGCAGCACATGAGGTATAGAGCACAGTTTAGAGGTGATCAACAAAATACACAAGTCTACAAGTGACGCAGCTACAATACAGTTTGTACAAGTAAATGCAAGTCAAAACAATGTGAGAAAACAGGCATTGCAAGTGAGAGCATACATAAAAAAAAAAAATAATAAGTGCCAGTTTGTGGTTAATGAAATGGGGAGAGGAAGGAAGAGTGGTGGGAAGCAAAGAGAAGAGGGTTAGGAAAGAGGGAGGGAGAGAGAGGACATGTAAGGAGGGAGTTTAAGAGAGGTGGGAAAGAGGTGTCAGAGAAGTGGATTACCTAGGAAAAGGGCAGAGAAAAGATGGTCTAAGGTGGATTAAAGCAGGTGCAAGGGCTAGTAACATGCAGAATTGCGACTCACGGTAAAGTTTCATAAAACTGGCTTGGGTGGTCGCTTGATGAATAGTTTGAGGTAAGGAGTTCCAGTACTTTGGAGCCATGTATTCCATTACATAAAGGAGGAGATCCCTCTACACCAGAAAACTACAGACCTATCTCGCTTCTCCCTGGTCTCTCAAAAATTCAGGAGGCACTCATTTCAAATAGGTTAAACTCCTTCCTAGACACCTCTAACACACTAAACCCATTCAATTCCAGTTTCAGGTGCATCCACTCCATCTCTTCCTCCCTGCTCCATCTCGCAAACCACATCCATTCTGCAATGGACAAGGGTCACCTCACCCTGCCCATTTTCATTGACCTCACTAAGGCATTTGTCTCGGTCTTCCACAGTCTCCTTCTGAACAAACTAACACCTATAGGTCTCTTTCCCTCCTCTATGGACTGGTTTAGATAATATCTCTCTGACAGGAACAAATACATGCAGATAGGTCAATCCAAATCCAACACCCTCCTCATTTATGCAGGAGTCCCCCAGGGTTCTATTCTGGGCCCCAGTCTTTTCTCTATTTTTGTTACTGACCTTCCCTCTTATTGCTCACCACCGTACGTACACATATATGCTGATGACATCATCATTTGTGCCTCAGGCCCCTCCATTATCACAGTCCAGTCATTCCTGCATGATGCCTTTATGAATGCCCTCAAATGGTTTGAGCCAAACCTCCTCAAGTGTACTACTGTACCAAAAAGACTGTTGCCATGGCTTTTGGCTCCGCCCAGAAGTTGACCAAGATCTCATCTCCTCCATCTTTCTTTTCCTTAGATGGTGCAAAGATAGAAACAGTGCAGTCCGTTAAATTCCTGGCGGTCTGGTTGGACCCCAAGTTAGACTTCTCCCAGTACTTTGACTACATCCATTCTAAACTTTGGCTGAAACTGGGAGCCTAGCATAGAATCAAGGATTGTCTCCTGATCTGCAAAGAGCTCATCTGAAAACTAATCCTCCCCACAATAGACTATGCCAATGTTGTCTACAGCTTGGCTCCCCATCATCACTAGCTAAATTAGATCCCCTGTTTTGTTTTATTTTCTATTTACTATATTTTTTGCCTGTCCGGGTCATTGATTTCAGCCCTTGATCATGGCTCACTCTTGCCTCCACCTCCGGTGATCACCACGCTCTCCCAGTCACCCCTGGTTTGCCCCCCCAGAGGGTGGGGTTGTACACTGATCCCCTTCCAGTGCTGCACTACTGGCACTGGTTGGTAGAGCTGGTACCAAAGGCTGATCAAGGCCAATGGGGAAGGGTGCCATGGAGACAATCCAGCACAGAGTTTTTGTCCCCCTGTAAGCAGGGATGGGGATGTGCAATTATGACCAGTGCCTACCCCATCCCTTAAGACTTGCAGGTGCTGGTGTGGTGCGGTGAACCCAGCCTCCACTGGGTGCTGCTGTTCACTGGACACTCAACCCCCCTCCCTCCCTGAGAAGGAGCTTAGTCCTAGGGACGCTCAATCCTTCTCTCCCCAGCCGGCCCTCCGATGACCCAGGTCTGTTCCCGAACCCGGGTCGCCAGCATCGCAATTAGATCCCCTGTTTAATGCATTCTGTCATTTTGCTTCAAATCTCCCTCTCCAAACCTATCACTGCACCTTATACTCTACCTTAGCCCTACCTTCCCTTTCAAATCATCGCCTTGCCCACTGTGCCTCCTTCATCGGCAAGTACTAGTTCTCATCCCTTCCCCTATCTCTCAACTCTCCTATTCCCCTCATCTACATCAGGCTATTCCCTCAGAACCCATGATTCCCACACTTTCAACCTCCCATATCCTCACTCACAGGCAGGCATGGTTGCATTTTCCTTTAGACTCCCAGATCTTTGGAATTGTCTCCCCCACTCTATCTGCCATGCACCCACTCTAATCATGCTAAAATAACAATTAAAGCCCCCCCACAGCTGGTCCCCATCTGGCCCCCTTATCCCATCAATCTACTCCTCCCTTCCCCCTTATTTCTCCCTTTTTCTCACCCACCTGGCACGCTGTGCCCCTCTACCAATTTTCTCTCTGCTTCTCTGATGACCCCTCTACCCTCATACCCTTGTTTTCTTTTCTTCTCACCTTTTCTTGTCATGTGCCAGTCCTTAGTCCATGCAAACTTTGTACCTGGCATGTTTGTACAAATGTTGTTATTATTGCCCATATACAGTTGTCACTTATTAAAATTGTAAAATGTACTATGTACCATGGAAACACTATTTTACAAATGTCCATATATACTATGCACCTTGAAAATATGCTACCTCAATAATGTAACTTAAAAGCATATTTGCCAGTATTGCATATTGTTCAACTGTATCTGTGATTGTTTCAATATTTTATTACTCTGACTATTGTAAATCCTTCTACTCTCTCCCCTGGGTCATAGCTGGAAACGTGCCTTGGCTCATTTTGCCTTTCCTGGTTACCAAATTTTAAATAAAATAAATAAATAACTAAAACAATGATAAGGGACAGTTTTCCATATTTCAGTTGAAGGCACTGGGGGATTGGGCACCCCAAGTGTCAGTGTTGGTTTTGGGGGTGTGGGGGTGTGTGGGATGGTGGGTGCTGAGAGGGAGGGTCATATGGGGAGAGCTACAGGGACGCCAGCAATAGACATCGATGGATGGTTTTCTTTGTTGCAGGCTATAAAAAAAACTATGGGGTGAACACTGGGGGATTGGACAGCCCCATTGTTGGTGTTATGTTTGGGTGGGTGCTGAGAGGAAGGGTCATGTGGGTGAACGGTTACAGCATCAGCAAGAGACATTGAAGGATGGTTTAGTAGGTGGATACTGGGGGACTGGGCACTCCCAGTGTCAGTGTTATGCTTGTGGGTGTGTGTGTGTGGTAGTGGTGAATGCTGCAAGGGAGGGTCAGGTTGGGGAGAGTTACAGGGGTGGCAGCAACGTACATCAATGGATGGTTTTCTGTGTTACAGGTTATGAAAAAAAAATATGAGGTGGTGACACTGGGGGATTTGGCACCCCCAGTGTCAGTGTTATGTTTGTGGGTGGGGAGGGAGTGTGGGGTGGTGGGTGCTGAGAGGGAGGATTAGGTGGAAGCTGCCACTAGACACCAAGGAAAAACAAATGAGATATGGATTGGAGAATGCATGGATGCTAATTCACATACCGGACTTTGGGTTCCAAAGACAGGTTCCTGGTGTTGAAAGCCACTCAGCTGTTTGCTGACATGGCTTCATGCAATTCAAGGCACTGAAGCCCTCTGTGATTGGAGCAGCTTCAGTCCTTAGAAGTACATGAAGTTTCAGCCCACCAAGTAGAGAGTTGCATCACAACCACAGCACATAGTCATTGGTGTACACTGCCTGTAGTATATGGTAACTTACCCTAGTAACAGTGTAGACTTGTTTAATCCATATCCCCCTGCAGTTTTGGGCTAATGGTATGTCTTGGGTGGAAACTGGGTTTTAGAAAGTGCACGAGCAGATTGCAGTAGTGATTCTGCTGAGGCCTGCTGATCTATCTAATGTATGTTTGTTGAATAAACCTCAGAGCTGTTCGAAGTTACTTATGGTGTCCAGTCATTCCTAAAACCAGCAATCCAGTAAGAAGCAACTAAAGTGAAATATTATATGGTGTCAGAAGTGAACTTGCAGTGCTGCAGTTGCAAGAAAGAAGAAAAGTTTGGGCTGCCAAGAAAAGAAACAAAAGACAGTATTTGTGAGTACATAAAGCTTACTAAAAGACTGCATAACAAAGTATTTTTGGCAGTATGGAGCAATTTAAGCCACCTCCACCACTACTATTGACCGGAAATCTTGCAGAAAACTGGAGAAGATGGGCACAGAGATTAAGTCTGTACTTCACAGCCACGGGATTAGATGATAAGTCAGAGGAAATGAAAATTGCAGTCCTGCTGCACACGATTGGAGATGAGGCCCTCGAGGTGTACAATACCCTCAATATAACATATGCTGACCCACAAGCTAAAAAAGCAGCTAAGGTTATGGAAGCATTTAAGAATTATTGTGAACCAAGAAAAAACTCTGTGTTTGAGAGGCATCAGTTTTGGGTCCATCCGTTCAATGAGCACTCAGGTATAGACAAGTTTGTTACAGAGCTCAGGCAAAAGCTCAGAATTGTGAGTTTAAAGAGACTGAGGACTTAATGATTTGAGATAAAATTGTCTTCAGCATTACCGACAACAGGCTCTGAGAAAAGCTACTGGAATCCCCAGACCTCATGATGGCCAAAGCAGTGAACATATGCAAAGCCAAAGAGGTAACAAGGGCACAGGCAAGAGCAATGTCACAAGGGACTACTGATAAGTTCATCCATGCTGTAGAACATAAATCGAGGCAGGATGGTAATACAGGTGAAAAACCAGACCGCCAGCTACCAACACATGAGACACGTGCACAAAAATCAAACACATGTGGGAGGTGTGGCAAGGGACATGTGCCAAAGGCTTGTCCAGCATATGGACAAGAATGTTGTAAATGTGGTGGCCTCAACCATTATGCAAAAACGTGCAGGTCCAAAAAGTCCAACAGACCTCATGAAAAAATGACCAAAGGGGTAGAAGCACTATTTGTGGGTGCTGTAAATAGAAAACAAGAAATGGTGCGGACTCAAGTACCAGATGAAGGGTGGTACACTACCTTGAAAATAATGGTACAGCCAGTTAAGTTCAAGTTGGACACTGGGGCTGAAGCTAATATACTGACTAAAGAAGTGATTGCGCAGTTTCCATGCAAGGCACAAATCAAGCCAACCAGTACTATCCTAATGGCATATGGAGGAGCACAAATTAATCCTGAAGGGGAAGTGATGCTAAAGTGTAAGACACAAGACAGAGAGGCCAATCTGCAGTTTTATGTCACTAATACATAGGGGGGCTTCTCTACTGGGTCAACAGGCATGTGTCATCCTGGATCTGATTCGAAAAGTAAAGGTGCTTAAAACCAAGCCACCAAGCATAAAAGAGGAACTTCTTGCACAATATAAAACAGTGTTTGAAAGCCTAGGAGAATTCCCAGGAGTTTACCACATACATACTGACCCAAATGTTACTCCTGTGATACATGGGTGCAGGAAAGTCCCATATGCAATCACGAGCAGACTAAAACAGACACTGGAACAACTGGAGCAAATTGGGGTGATTAGCAAGGTAAGAAAACTTACAACGCCATGGTAAATAACCTTATAATTACCGAAAAAAATGGTGAGATCAAGTGTTTGGACCCTAGAGACTTAAATAAAGCTATCAGAGACATCACTTCTCCATCCCCACTTTGGAGGATATTCAAAGTAAGCTTGCAGGTAAAAAGTTTTTCACAATTCTAGACGAAAAGGATGGGTACTGGCAGATCAAATTAGATGACGAATCTGCAGACCTATGTACATTCAACAGTCCATGGGGAAGGTACAAATTTCACAGACTTCCTTTTGGTATATGGTCTGCGAGTGAAGTATTCCAGCAGAGAAATGCTCAACACTTCAGGGACATACCAGGTGTTTTTGTAATAGCTGATGACATGCTTATAGCCGTAGCTACCAAGGAAGAGCATGACAATATTTTGAGAAAAGCAATGGACAGAGTAGTGGAACTCAATGTTAAGTTCAATAGTGACAAAATACAGTATTTGGGGAGTGAGGTGAAATACATGGGGCACATCATAACCGAAAATGGGCTACGGCCTGATGAAGCCAAAGTAGAAGCAATAGCCGAGATGCTCCCTCCCCGAAGATAAAAAAGCACTACAGAGACTGTTAGAAATGGCTCGATACTTGGAGCAGTACATTCCGAATGAAGCAAACCTCACTGCACCACTAAGGCAGCTACTCAAAAAAAGATGTCATGTGGCAGTAGCAGCCAGCACAGGAAGAAGCCTTACAAAAGCTGAAAGAGGCTATTTCTTGTGCACCAGTATTAAAATTCTTTGATCCAAAAGAGGACATTGAAATCCAAGCAGATGCATCTAAGAACGGACTAGGTGCTTGTCTACTACAAAGAAACAGACCAATAGCTTATGCATCTAGGTCCTTGTCCAGTGCTGAAAGAAACTATGCACAGATAGAAAAAGAGTTGCTAGCGATTGTGTTCTCTCTACAGAAATGTCATCAGTATGTTTATGGAAGGTCAGTGAAAGTACAATCAGACCACAAGCCAATACAGTCCATACTGAACAAACCAATTGGAAAGGCTCCAGCAAGATTGCAGCGGATGCTGTTACAGATACAGAAATATGGCATACAGGTAACATATACTCCAGGAAAAGATATTCTGATTGCAGACACTCTGTCCAGGGCAGTACCAAGAAAACCAGCAGAGGGAGACATTGATCTAAGTAGTGAAAAGGTCATATACTCAATCCAAGCAACAGAGACACTGCCTGACAACATGTTAGAGGGGCTAAAACAGGCCACACAGAGGGACAGTGAGTTACAATTGCTTAAAGAAATGCACCTCAAAGGATGGCCTAACAGGAAAAAACAAGTCAGCATCAAACTTCAGCACTATTGGCCCATAAGACACAATATATACATAGAAAATGAACTCATAATGGTGGATAAAAGAATTATCATACCCGAAGAGCTGAGTACAGATATGCTACAAAGACTTCACGCAGCACATCAAGGAATACAAAGGTTGAAGGCACAAGCCAGAGCTGTGATGTATTGGCCAGGCATGAATCGAGAAGTAGAAATGATGGTTGAAGCATGTGGACCTTACTAGGAACTCTTACCCAGCAACCATAAAAAGCCAATGTGTCCATATGAAATACCTGACATGCCATGATTAAAGCTTAGAGCAGACATTTTTGACTTTAGGGGACACTCCTACTTAATAGTAGTAGACTATTTTTCAAAATACCCTGAGGTTCTTAGAATGCCCGACAAGACGGCAGCTACAGTTATTGCAAAATTGAAAGCTGTATTTACAAGACATGGAATTCCAAAAGAACTGGTAGCGAATCATGTACCATTTTCAAGTCATGAAATTAAGCAATTTGCAAAGTTGTGAGAATTCAGAATGACTCATTCCAGCCCAGGATACCCACAATCTAATGGTTTAGCTGAAAGAATGATCCAGACAGTAAAAAGAATATTTCTGAAGTCTATGCAAAGTCAGACCGATCCACATCTCGCATTGCTCAGTCTTAGAAATACACCAGTCACAGGACTGAACTGTACACCTTCTCAATTGTTAATGGGCAGAATGTTGAGAACAACATTACCTGCAAATGCAAGGGCACTGCGACCTGAAATACCAAAGGATGCACATAAATGTCTGAAAAGACTACAGAAAAGACAGAAACAGTATTACGACAGGAATGCAGCTCCACTTACTCCATTCAGAAAAGGGGAAGGGTATGCATAGAGACTTCAGTGGTGGCAACCTGCTACAGTGGAAAGAATCAGTGATGAGCCAAGATCCAATAGTGTGATTACACCTGCAGGACAGCGATACCGCAGGAACAGGAGACACCTGAGGAGAGACCGAACAGTTACTTTGGAGGCTGAGGAACAACAGGCAGATGAGTCAACTGAATCCGTATTGTCACAAACAGTGGACTCCAGGGACAACAGCCAGGAACAGGACACTTGTCAAGAGTATGAGCAAGCTGAGATGGAACCTGTTGTTTTCAATGACACTTTGCCAGAAAGTCCTGAGGCTGTACCCAGTGTGCAGTCTACTCAAATGACCAGAAGAGGGAGTCTGCTTAAAGTTCCTGAGAGGTTCAGAGATTTTGTTATGACTTAAGTCAGTGGTAAAGACTTATTTCAACAGAGCTCAGTACCAGTGACTTTAGACCCTAACTCATCACAAAGTAAGACTCAACCATTATGTTAATATGGCTTGGTAATTATTTGTCATTGATATGCAAACCGAAATCAAGGTAAATGCTTTCTTTTGCTAGAAGGGGGGATGTAGTATATGGTAACTTACCCAGTAACAGTGTAGAATGGTTTAGTCCACATCCCCCTGCAGTTTTGGGCTAATGGTATGTCTTGGGTGGAAACTGGGTTTTAGAAAGTGCATGAGCTGATTGTAGTAGTGGTTCTACTGAGGCCTGCTGATCTATCTAATCTATGTTTGCTGAATAAACCTCAGAGCTGTTCGAACTTACTTATGGTGTCCAGTCATTCCTAAAACCAGCAATCCAGTAAGAAGCAACTAAAATGAAATATTATACTGCCAAACCCCTGCTATTCCAAAGTGCAATGGGCTTGGCAGTGACACATCCCTGACATCCCATTGCACTCATCTCAAAACATTTGGTGCACATGCACATCAAATATAAAAAGGACATACAGGTTCAAAGCAGTTCTCCATAAATGTAGGAAAGCTGATTTTACAGTATGTATTCCTGAAATGTACAGCCTTACTGCAGCCACTTTACTGCTCCATTCTCTGGACTGCAACCCACAAACATGTTTGGGACACGAGGGAAGGGAGCATGGGTACCCATATAAAGGGCACATTGGTCTATTTTTAGTATGTTGGTGTCTCCTCCCAGCCAGTTGCATGCTCACGTGATCATTCTGCCTATAGATCTTCTACAGGGAGGTGGTGGCTGGGAAGTCACTGAGCTGTGATCAAATGAGGAAGGTCAGCAGGGGAAGCAATTTAGGGGGACACCATAGAAGGAAAAAAAGCTCTCACAAGGGATTGGGGTATCAATGAATGCCAAGCAGTAATGTTTGCTTTTATGAGAACATGGGGAGGTGAGACTTGCCAATGCCACCTTAATGATGAATTATATTTCATGGTCAATCTATGGTCTATGTAGTTGTTATGCACTATGCCACTATATTTAGTCTCTGTATTTGTTATTCTCTGTATTCATCTTCATTCTCTGTATGACATGGAGCCTTTGTAAATGAGTCCCTGACTCAAAGGGTTGTAATTCCTAAACTTTTAAATAAATAAATGAATAAAAATCTAATCCATGAAATCTTGCCTGATGTATTACCAGCTCTCACTGCAGTACAGTGCTTCTGAGTGGAAGAGAATACCTGCTTGTGGTTTGGCTAGTTTATCAGGGGACAAAGTCTCCTAAAGCTCCCTCTCCAGCTAGACCTGGCCCCCCCAGCCACCCACCCTCACCACCCTGAACCTACAGCCACCCCTAACCTCCCACACTCACCAATCTGACTGCACAATGACCTGATTTAGAGAGGTAGGAACACCAAGCACCAGGATAAGTTGGATGTGCTCTGTCCTTCAGTTTATAACTAACCTATTTCCCAGGACAAAGCATTGTACTCTCTAGTCTGCCATAGGTTGGACCTCCCTGACTATAGCATGGCTAAAAAATCTCCATCTGAGGAAATAGAATGCCTTACAGAATGTCCTTCTACCTTATATCATGGCAATATTCCATACACCCCCAGCTGCATATGAGCTGAGGATAAACAGTGTCATTGTCCTTGCTATACCAGGGTGAATCATTCATTTTGGAAGAGCTGAACTCAGCTGGCTCATCCCTATGCTATAGAATAAGCTGTAGAATGCTCTAAAGCTTGGTTCCTTGACAAGCCACAATGCTTTTAAAGCATTTCTTGACAAACATTCTGTTTATAGGTTTGATAGGCTGTTACTTGCTTGAATGCAATTTGTCCATTGATAGCTAGACATTTTTCAATGGTAGTATAACTTTTTTACTATATTTCATACAGTATTTTTCCATTTTTCCTTGATCTTTTCCATATTTTTACTGTGTATGATATTGTATGGCAATGCATTCCTTATTTTAACCATACTTTGTATGAACGGCATGCTCTTTTTTGTTCTTATAGAACTCATCTCTTAACTGCAAATCATGAGTTTTGGTGTCATAGGTGGTTTCTTTTGACTGCATGTCTAGATTGTCCCATAGCTCTGAGTCTTTGCAGGCATTAAAAGTTAAGCACAGATCTCCCCTTAGCCTACGGTATTTCAGCTTTTATAGGTTAAGGTTTTCCTATCCTTTCTTCATACTGCATTTCTCTTAGGCCTGTTATCCATTTGGTTGCTTTCCTTTGGACTGCCTCTATTTTTATGTTTGCTTGCACGCATGTGCAAGAAACATAGTGCCTTGATCGGAGATTTCGGAGGTGTGTCACCTCCTCCTCCAATTCAGTCAGTGGGCTGGCAGGCGCGGCCGCTGTAAGCCAATGCATTTTGGAGCTGTCATGACCGCTCCAAAATGCAGTGGCCTCTGCATTGAAAAGAGCTATGCTTGAGTGAGCACCGATAAGATATCGGCTGCTCGGCAACTCCCACGCCCTGAACAGATATGCGGCGCCCCGTGCCTGAATAGCCGACGGGTGCCCAATCCCATGTCAGGTGAACCACCCCCAAGTCCTGTGCCATGCTGGGAGCCCACCCTAGCGTGGGCAAACGGTGCCGCTTTTGTTTTTATTTTGCCGCACTGGGGTGCCCAATCTCCGCCAGCTGAACGCCCCAAGTCTTTGTGCCATGCTGAGCCCACCCCAGTGTGGCAAACGTCCCGATGTCTTTTTTTTGTTGTAAGACCTGTAAAATAAAAACTGCCTGTCGCGTCTCCAACCCCTCCACAACCCGCACCCACCACTGCGCACCCAGCCTCCCGCACCCCCACCCATACTTACCTCCGGACTCCGGTAGCGACAATCTTGATGTGGACCGGGAACACGTCTGCACTCTTCAAAGCCGACCGCGAACTGAGGAAATGCCGGTAAGCTGTATAATGAGTTACATAGGGGGGTTTCAACTTTATTGCATATCTCGGGCATTTTGGAATTTTTGCACCAAATTTTCAACATGGGGTTTTTGGGACCCCTTCTCATGAATGATGTCACTGTCATGGCGGTATTCATGCCCGAAGGGTGATTTCGCGCAGTGACTGTGCAGTGACTGAGAAATCACCCTTCGGGCCTGAATACTGCCATGACAGTGACATCATTCATGAGAAGGGTTCCCATAAACCCCATGTTGAAAATTTGGTGCCAAAATTCCAAAAAATTACTGTTTTACGAGGGTGCGTTGCGCAGTTCCTACACAGGCTCGTAAGTTCGTGAAATTTCAATATTTTCACTCCAGATTTTCAACATTGCCATTTTACTACACCTTCCTATGAGTAGTATAGCTGTCATTTTTCACATCTCACCCAAAATGTGTTTCCACCCATGTAGCGCAGAATGGCGCAGTCAGTGTGCGAAATCAATGTACGGGACAAATTAAGAAAATCACAGTGACATTGTTCATGAGCAGAGGTCTTAAAATGGCTATGTTGAAAATTTGGTGAAAAAATTCCTAAAAATGACTGTTTTACGAGGGTGCATTGCGCAGTTCCTACGCACGTTCGTAAGGTTGCGAATTTTCAATATTTTCACTCCAGATTTCCAACATTGCCATTTTATCACACCTTCTTATGAGCAGTACAGCTGTCATTTTTCACATGTCACCCAAAACGTGTTTCTGCCCATGTAGCACATAATGGCGCAGTCGGTGTGCGAAATCAATGTACGGGACAAATTAAAAAAGTCACAGTGACATTGTTCATGAGCAAAGGTCTTAAAATGGCTATGTTGAAAATTTGGTGAAAAAATTCCTAAAAATGACTGTTTTACGAGGGTGCATTGAGCAGTTCCTATGCACACTCGTAAGTTCGCGAATTTTCAATATTTTCACTCCAGATTTTCAACATTGCCATTTTACCACACCTCCTTATGAGCAGTATAGCTGTCATTTTTCACATCTTGCCCAAAATGTGTTTCCGCCCATGTAGTGCACAATGGCGCAGTCGGTGTGCAAAATCAATGTATGGGACACATTAAGAAAATCACAGTGACACTGTTCATGAGCAGAGATCTTAAAATGGCTATGTTGAAAATTTGGTTAAAAATTCCTAAAATGACTGTTTTCTGAGCGTCGTTGCGCAGTTCCTATGCTATGCTCGTAAGTTTGCAAATTTAATATTTTCACTCCAGATTTTCAACATTGCCATTTTATTACACTTCCTTATGAACAGTATAGCTGCCATTTTCATATATGTTGCCCAAAATGTGTTTTCAAGACATGTAGCGACATAATGGTGCTGTTGTGTTGAAAGCAATGTTTAGGACAGATTAAGAAAATCACAGTTACACTGTTCATGAGCAGAGGTCTTAAAATGGCTATGTTGAAAATTTGGTGACAAAAGTCCATAAAATGACTGTGTTACAGAGGTGAGCAATGCGCAGTTTCCGCACCCTTGTAAGTTCATGACTTCATGAATATTTTCAGTCCAAATTTTCACCAGTGGCATTTTTCACACTTCCTTATGAACAGTACAGCTTTCATTTTTCACAACATGGCTGAAGTGTGTTTCACACTTTCAGCTGAGATGCATGGTCGCTGTGGGGAATCATTGTTCGGCACAGATAAAGAAAATCACAGTGACACTGTTCATGATCGGAGGCACCAAAATGCCTGAGTTGACAATCTGCTGTAAAATATCCCCAACCTAATTATATTACGGGTGTGCGTTGCACAGTTTCTAGTACGCCATGACTTCACCATTTTTTAAATATTTTCCTGCAGAATTGCAACATTGCCATTTTTACACCTCCCATGAACAGTACAGCTGTCATTTTTACATCCTGTTCGAATGTTTTGCACCTGTGGTGCTAAATGCGTGCTAAGCTGTGCATAAGCAGCTTTGGCTAACAAACTGATATTCCCCTGTTCATGAGGTGGGGTCAAAAAAAAACATGTTGAAAATTTGGAGTAAAATACCAACGAATGCTTGAGGTATTAGGGTTTCCAACCATAGCGCCAACCCTGAGAATGACAGGCATCAGGGTGTGACAGAGTTCTTGCCTGTAATGCTCATACCATTTCCCACACCCTGCAGCCAGTGAGAGGCATCGAGGTATGACTTGGACTCTTCAGCCCCAAAGTTCACCCCATTCTCCTATATCGCACCCATCTCACCGCATTTCCTAATGAAATGGGGTGCGCATAAGGGCCAAACACCGCAAGGAACACCGTGACACTTGTCAGTGTCTGCAGGGTGGGGTGTGGTGAAATGGAGAGGCCGTTATGCCTGATGACCCAAATGCACACCCCAATGCCTGTCACTCTCTGCAGGGTGGTGGTGGGGTTGGCTTCAGTTCAGTACTTCACTGCCATTCCTATTATGCAGCTCTGTAACTTCTACATTACCACTGCCAATGCCAGCAAGCAAACATTCGGCATTGACAAATGCTTGTTTACACTCCCTATGATCAGAGCAGAGGGAACCAAAACTGACTACCATATTCCATCTGGGGTTTAACCAGAGCACCATATAGTGGCATATGTATCTCCCTGTCCCTGCTCACTATATTTCCCTGATGCACTCCAGGATTTTATGACATTTCTTTGTGACTTCATTGCAATGTCTATCAAAAGTTACCTCTTCTGTTACAGGAATTTCCAGGTCTCTTTCTGATGCAGTCATTTTAATCTCCTTCCCTGATAAGGCATAGGTGGTTATTTTGTTCCTGTCTCCCACACATACCACAGCATATTTATCTACATTAAGGTCTGTTTTGGTAATTTGGCCCATTTCTCAAGATTTTCAACTTTTTTAAATTCTTGTGTTGATGCATCCATGTCGACAACTGCTACAACTTTGGTATCATCCATGCTGTAATTGTTGATAACCCTCCCCTGAACCTCATAGTGTGCTATAAAACTATGTCATGTATATATAAAAACAAAACATAAAAAACAGGAATCTCTCACACACGTGGACAAATTAGTCTGAGCTCCCCATACACTGGAATGTTACATTCTTCAGTGGTTGTTCAGTAAACATCCAGAACAATCTTGTTTGCAGCAATATGAGCAATTTTTACACACTATTACTAGTTGCTTCTACTACTACTACTAGCCCATTGAGAAAGAGTGAGAATCTTGTTCTGAGCCTACAATATGTGAGTCAGAGTCTAGAGACAACATCATCCCTGAAATTCAGGGGTTGTTGGAAGATATGATTTGTCCCTGCTGGTGAAACCATTTCAATCCTACAATCTGTCTTAGTAAATAATTACTACATAATCAATTAATTTATTTATAGGTGTTTATTTATCTATTGAAAATTGGTAACCAGTAAAGGTACAAAGCTCCATCAACGTCTACTGGATGGAGCTTTGATGGAGCTTTGTGCACTTATAATAAAATTGCAGCACTTTTCTATACCTTACCAAAGGACTGGCTCCAATTTTTGGTTGTACTATGAAACTGTGAAACCATGGACTGTGAGTAGCCTGTGCTGGCATTTGCTTTTCATTTCTTCACTTGTTGTAAGCCGAGCATGGCACACCACCCAGGTGCAGGCCCCAAACCATTGCAATTTAAAACCAGGAAAGGTACACTGAGCCAAGACTGGGTTTCAGGTACTACCAAAGGAATAACAATATATACAGTGGTAAATTTAAAGTCAGTTTGATGCACACCATAACATTGAACTGGCAATATGTACAAAAAAGAACATTAAATACACAGGTTACATTATCATCAATTTATACAGTAAAACTGTACTGACAGTATGTACAACTAGAGAGGTACAGGCAAGAATGGGTGCAGGAAGATACAGCCAGGATCACTTAACTCAGTGTAGGCTAACAGGCTGGTACCTACAAGATGTACTTTGAGAAAAATGTATGAGTACGTGCAAAACAAATTGATAAACTAAATATGGTTTACTAAGTAATTCTTTCCACAAAGATGTTTATTTAATTATACTGACTCTGCTTAAAAGACAAACATTTATTTACTTTTTATAAAGACTTTTATTCTCCAGGCCTGAGCAGCTGACCTATCAACCCTGCCCTGCCACCCCCAACTGGCATTAAACTTGCCTGGGGAATTTTGTAATCCAAAGAGTCCCTCCCCCAGATTTTTTCTCTTGGCAGGACAAGGAGGGGGCAGGCCATCCTCACCCAGAGATGCACATCCAGATTGTGGGCTGGGTCCTTGGACAGTGATGCAGGCCAGGGGCTGGTGGACATGGCTTCACAAAGCTCACTTAGTTTACATTTCACTTTTTCCTGTCTTCCACCCCATACACATGCACTGCATAGAACCACAGTCCCTCCATTTGTGCCTTCCTGCTTGCATTGCTACCAAGCCTCCAGCAGTTGGCAGCCTACAGTGGAGCAACAAGCCCTCCCCTGCCAAGGAGAGGAGAGCAGTACTTGGGACACTTGATCCTCTCCTCCCAGTTGACTCCCAAAGACCTGAGTCCATTTCCAAACCTGGGTCACCAGTGTGGTGGCAGGTGAGATGTGCAGGGTCTAAGCCCTCCATGCCCTAGGCTGATCCTTAAAAAGGTAAACATTTAAAATACGAACTGTGTCCATCATAGTTTGAATTCCCATTGAGAAGTGCTTTCATATGAGGTATTGGACTTAGCTGGCAGCAGTCTGAAGATATCCCTGACTACTGTAAGTCTGTCCAATAATGATACTAGAGTGTCACCATTTTTGGAACCTTGTTATGTCATGTACTGTAGGCCAAGCATCACCTAAAATGACATCATGGTTCCAAAGATAGTGGCAGTGCAGCATCAAAATGTACTGGATCATAATGTTGCCGCAGCTTAATGACGTCTGACATTATGGCGAAGCCAGACTTATGCGCTCCTGGGTTGGACCCCTGGATTTGAGAATCTTTAGTTGGAGGGGTCCGGGGGTTGGGGCAGAGCCCCCACAGAACAAAGACATATGCCTCATGGCATAAATCGTGCAGCGTGATTGTTCTATGTGGCATTGTGTCTTGCAACATAATGACCCCGTGTCCCATCAAAATAGGCAGATTAAGACACTGATGTATTTTCAGATAGCTGTTCTTTACAGGTATGCCCTGCAACTCATTTAAAAGTTTTTCATGGTCTTTCAAATTACAAAGGGCGCTTCATAAATACTCCACTTTAACATAACCACTTTATATAACTAAATGAAAATGTAATAAACTATGTTTTTTTCTAACATTTACTCATATTTAGTGATTACAGGCTTGATCAAATAAGGGTGCAGAGCCCCAACATGCCTGCATAGTGGCTAAGCCTATGAACATATGCACTTTCCACACATCCCAGTATGATGCACAAATCCACAGCAGTCCATAAGCCAGGGTGCAGGGGTCTGATAGGGCATCTGTGCTTCATGGCTGCAGAGCATGACAGAGGATCCACTGTTATTGAAGCCCCACTCCATGGATGCTGTGCAGTATCCAAACCTATGCAGGCAGAAGGATGCCATAGTGAGATGCTTTGCACCTTACAGGCTATGGAGGCACATGGCATGGTGAAAAGGAATGTGCGGCTGAAGGAAGCTGCAGCCCTGGCCCCCATGGGCACATGAGCATACCCCTGAACCCCCACATCTCCCAAATACACAGAACCCCAGAACACAACCAACTTTCCACAGTACACATGGACACTGTCCCCACCCCTGTAACCAGGGCATTGCCCAGTAACATACATGATAGCTTGTCTGGGACACCAATGGGTATTTAGTATCATGACACACAATATAGTGGTTTTACTACAGCGCTTCAACAGCTCTCACGCCGATATCCCTGACAGCGACAGACACTATGCCAAGTGTTGGCATTGTACCGTTGGGGATGTCAGTGCTTTTCCATCACAGAGCTGCACCTCTGAACACCCCACATGGGGGGCATAGCCCCCCACACCCCCCAGTCTCTAAATATCTAACTCCAAGTCAGAGTTGGACTGGAGGGGGGGGGGAGCGCAACACCAGGAGCCACACTGATGGTGTCTGCAGTGTTCCAGCACAGTGACTCACCACATCCAGTTGAAATCTGTCACTCTGCTGGACTTCAACTTTGTGGTGTCAGCCTTGTGTCGGTACACTCAATATAGTAATGTATATGATGGTGTATGTAACCAAGTGAGCCCATTGCCTGCAGTCAGTCTGTGCAATGTTCATTATGTATGTCTTCCCATTGGGCATGCCTGGTGTGTCACTGCATAGGGATGTTAATCCATAGCCCGGCAACAACAGTGATCTTTCATTCCATCATGGTGGCAGCAGTCTATAATATGTGGCCCTGACTGGCCTGAGCAGCTTGAGGCCACCCTGTACACTATTTGGAGTAGCTGTAGCCTTTAAACTAGCTAGTCCACCATCAAGCCAGATGGCGTGGCCACCATGACTCCCCATGTCACTTTTGTTCATGGGTGGCCAGTCATCTGCATCATGGTCCAGGCAGGAGTTGTACATGGGGGACTCATCACATGGCCTTTGCAGCTGACTTGTTGCAGCATCAAGATCCTGATAGGTGTGGTGGCTCCCTGAGATGACACAGAAGGTGGCTTTCAGGTGGCTTTCAGCATCACAGGTGACATGGCAGCTGTAAAGTACAGCACAGTGGCTTGTGGTGTGATGCAGTGGTGGCATATGGAACACTCACCTTTTGTAACTCCTCCAGCCTACAGTACATCTCATCTCAGTCCTGGTAGCCATTCTCCTCCAGGGTCAATGTTCATGGCACAAATGCCTCTGGTGACATGGACTCGGCCACCTTTTTTGTTTCTGACTTCTTCATTCACAAAATTGTACTCAACCACAGAACACAACTATCTACAGATTTGCAGGCATGAAAAGGCATGCCAGTATTTGTGTAGCAAGTCAGGGTCACAATGCCATGCCTGGAAGTCAGGCCATCATCTGGCCTTCTTTTAAAAGGCCCTGCCAGTGTGCACACTGGTCTTGTGAGAGTATGGGAGTAGTGACACCTGGACAGGACTGTGAAACGATGTGTACACCTGGAGGATCATATCTCATTTCTAAGAATGGAGCAGGCCCTGTTGAACTTATAGACTTCCTTCTATGCCATGGTTGACATGCCCAGTACCATTGGGGTGATTGATTGTATGCATGTGGTGAACATCTGCCTTTCCCAGATAGAAGAGTCATACAAGAACTGTGAGGTATGCCACAGTATAAACATGCAGGTTGTCTGTGATTCTGCAGCTGTAATTATGCTCCCTGTGCCAAGTACCTAGGCTCCACTTATGATGCATACTGGAGAACCCTGGCCTGTGGTCACTTCTGCACACCACGCCTGCCAAACATTGGTGGCTTGTAGATAAGTGCACATGTTAGGGTCAGACGGGGGGACATGTGTGGCATGCACTCACTGTCTCCTCTGTTCTTTTTTTATAATAAAAGTTTTTATTAGGCATGAGGATCCTTTACATACACTCACAGAATTTATACAGCGTTAAGTTATTCAGCACATATAATCATATAATGCAGTCTATCAATACACATCTCCAGGGAAGTCCACTGTAGACAAAGTTTGGGTAACAGTGTGTTGCACCTCAGTAGCAACCCCATCAGTCAAGGGGTGATAGTCGGTTGGATAAAGTATAATTAAATACAAACATTTTTATGTATTATTGGTCTGTCTCTTTTTAACAAAATATATCTGTTTAGCTTCATGGTACGAAGTCAGAATATGTAGTCAACTGATACAGGACCCTCTTTCACCATTTGCTATTAAAAGCTTCAACCATATCCCTCAGTCTGGCAGCCATCCTCTCCAACCCATATATTTCTCTTACCAAGTTTGTCCATACCCCAGAGTCTGCTTATCACCTTTTTTGCTGCCAGCACTAGTAGAGTAGTTTGTAGATATGTAAGTTTATCAACTTTTAGACCATAAGGTGATGTGGTAGTCAGTATATAACAAGGTGTAAAAAGGTCTGGGGTGCCATAGACCACCACCACTAGTTCTTGTATAATCTCTTGCCAGTAAGAGCTTAACAAACTGCACTCCCATAGTATATGGGCCTGATCAGCTTGAGTGGCCCCACATTTTCTCCAACAAGCTCCATCAGAGTCTCCCGTGTACCTAGCTACTATTACAGGAGTGCGGAAGAACCTGTATCGTAGCTTCCATGCGTACTCCTTCCAGTAGGGGGATCCTGAAACCCTCATCATTGAGGAAGCTGCCTTCCAGTTTGTTACTGGGATATCAGTCCCTAAGTCTGTATTCCACCTAACTTGTAGGGCTTCTGTTGAGCCTCTAGGTTTCTCACCCAGTGCCTCATAAACACTACTGATAAGGGGTTCCATACCAGAAACCTGCAGATGGGATTGTATTAATTTTATGATTAAAGGGGGGTTCTCAGCTATTGCCACCAGGGTCTCCTCTGAAGGCTGTAAATATGATTTTAACTGCAGATATTTATGAAAGAATCTATGTGGCAGCTTATACTGGGACTGAAGTTGTGCAAATGAACATATGACCCCAGGTCCTATTAATTGAAAGACTTGTTTAATGCTGTATTTATACCACTGAGACATGGAACTATCTATATTGTTTGGGGGGAAGGAGCTGTTGGCAGCCAAAGATCTAGCAAAAAGTGCCTCCATGAGAGATCATTTTTTATTTATCACATAAAGCCACTGTTTGAAGACCTCGGCAGTACACTGCGGGAATTTTGAGAGAGGGAGGCATCCAGGGCGATGTCCAAACAAACAGTCTGTTAAATCCAGCATATCACTCCAGGTTGTCTCAAATTGTTTCCAGGACATATCATAATTAGGGTTTAGCCAAGAGAGGAGTATTTTCAATTGGGATGCCCGGGCATAGTCCTGGAGTTTAGGTAGGTTTAAATGAATTAGGTTTTCAGTTAAGCGAATCCCTAGGTAGCGCATGGACCGTTTATACCATTTAAAAGGGTATGCTGATTTTAATGATTGCAGGGTGGGGGGTATAATCATATAGCAAAACTTCTGTTATTTGTTGATTCATTTTGAACCCACTCCAAAATTCTCTAGTTGTTCCCATGCCTTCGGAATTGATGTGTCGGGCGAAATCAGGGAGAGGAAATGTCATCCGCGAATAATGATATTTTGTATGTCCTACCTCCCATAGGTATTTCCTCAATTT
The DNA here is from genome assembly GCA_016271365.2 of Neoceratodus forsteri. NCBI lineage: Eukaryota > Metazoa > Chordata > Ceratodontiformes > Ceratodontidae > Neoceratodus > Neoceratodus forsteri. The sequence goes on from CM028136.1 coordinate 215,970,967, forward strand.
CTGGGTGCATTCTAATTGCCTGAATGAGGGGCTCAAGGTACAATGCAAATAACAAGGGGGAGAGAGGGCACCCCTGGTGTGTTCCTCTCTGGAGGGGGAAGGGGTTGGAAATAGAGCCATCTAATTTTAGGTATGCTTTGGGAGTTTTATGTATATTTTGTATTTGCTGTATCACTTCTACAGGGAATCCAAAGCGAGACAGGGTCACCCATAAAATAAGCAAGGCAACCCGGTCAAATGCCTTCTTGGCATCTAGGCCCAGGAGTACCAGAGGGATGGATCATTTGGCCGCAAATTTCTTGAGGAGGTAGGTTCAACTGACTGCATCATGGGTTTGTCTACTTTTAATAAAACTCACCTGGTCGGGGTTAATCAAAAAGGGCAATATATTTTCTCATCTGTGGGCTTGAATTGACATATGCATTTTGTAATCAACACTTAACATTGAAATTGGCCTTTAGGAGGATGGATGTTTAGGGTCTTTATCTGGTTTAAGAATAGCAGCTATTACCGCATACTGCCACGAGGGGGGTGGAGGGTCACCACTCTATATCTCATGTGAGGCCCTCAATAAGGAAGGTAGCAGTTCCTCTTGAAAAACTTTATAAAACTCGGGAGGGTAGTCATCCAGCCCTGGGGCTTTCTGCGTTTTGGATCTCTTTAGAACTCCTTCCATTTCAGTTCTAGTTATGGGGGCTTTTAAAAGTTCAGTGTGAGAGGCAGGCATTTTTGGGATTTGTAGTTTTCTTAAATAGTTCTCTATGTGTTGCCTAGTATTAGTATGTTCAGCCCAATATAAGGCTTGATAATAATCGGCCATAATTTGCCTGATTGCTGTGGGACGGTTCTCCAGTTTCCCCGTTGTAGGGTCTTGCATGGCTATGACACAGGTTCTAGCCTTATGCTTTCTAAGTTACTAGCAAGATTCCTGTTGGTGCTGTGTCAGCTTCAGCTTTGCCTCCCCCCACATGCTGTACCACTTGTTCTTCAGGCATCTAATGGTCTGTGGTATATTCCCCACAGCGTTCATGGCATCCTGTATGCAAGCTCCATATCAGGTGCTTATGGTCAAATATCACCTTCAGTGCCTCTGAGTCAATGAGGGTGGTGGAGTGTGCCCTGACCTCCATGGCCACTATTATAGCCTCCTCCATGGTAAAGTTGGCTGTACATGGATAAGTCCATATGGTGCAGCTGCCCCGGCTCCCAGCCACGTACGAGTGGCTTATTTGCCACCAAATGTGCTCCAGTAGCATTGGTGTGGCTGCTGCCTACTCATTGCTGATCCTCCCATAGCACATCCACAACTGAAACTTCTATGTAGTGGGTCACAGGGAGCAGGTCAGCTCCTTTTTTGTATAACCAAGGTCAACCGCACTGCCAGGGAATGCCGGTGGGTGATTCCACGGGGTTGACTACCCCACAATCAAAGATCCAAAGCACAAGCAGAAGCATTCCCACACTATGAACAGATTGACCTGAGCAGACAAAATACCAAAATTCAAATTTAATCAGAGTTTTCAATCCATACATATATCTAATTTCACCGGAAGGCAGTACACCTCAGCGCTTCACCTTTAGAGGCTTTGTCAGGAAGTGGACTCTTACAGGTGTGCAATTCATTTAAGTACTATGTCATAATAACATCATCACTTCAAGCACTAATCACCAAACAGATTTTTTTTTAAGTTTAATTAAACATATTATATATACCAAAACTGTGATTTTTAAATAAGAACTTGAATTGATAAACTAGTTGTTGCCAAGTAACTTGTTGCAGTGGATGTGGCCTACCTCAATTTCAGTAAGGCCTTCGATACCATTCCGCATAGAAGACTTGTGAAGAAGCTGGGCAGTCTGGGAGTGGGTCACAAGGAGTGGTGGATGTGGCATACCTGGATTTCAGTAAGGCATTTGATACCATTACACATAGAAGACTTGTTAATAAGTTGGGCAGCCTTGGAGTGGGTCACAAGGTGATAAACTGAGATAAGAATTGGTCATGTGATAGAAGAAAAATAGTGGTGGTAAATGGAGCTCAATCTGAGGAAAGGAGGGTGACCAGCGGGGTGCCACAGGGATCAGTTCTGGGACCAGTACTGTTTAGTGTCTTCATAAGTGACACTGTGGAAGGGCTGGAAGGGAAGGTGTGCCTCTTTGCAGATGACACTAAGATTTGCAACAGGGTGAACACTCTGGGAGGGGTGGGAAAAATGAGGATGGACCTAGGTAAACTGGAGTAAGGATCTAGATTGTGGCAGCTGAGATTCAATGTGAAAAAGTACAAAATCATGCATTACGGGCACAGTAACCCAGGGAAGGATTGCATGATGGGAGAAGATACTGATGGTCAACAAACAGGAAAGAGATTTGAATATAATCATGTCTGATGACCTAAAGGCAGCCACAAAATGTGCCAAGGCTGTGGGGAAAGCCAGTGGGGTGCTGGGGTGCATAGGGAGAGGTATCACCATCAGAAGAAAAGATGTGGTGATGCCACTGAACAGATCATTGGTGAGGCCTCATTTGGAGTATTTTGTCCAGTTCTGGAGGCCGCATTTCCATAAGGATTTAGACAGGGTGGAGGTTGTTCAAAGAAGTGCAACAAAGATGGTGCAGGGCCTGCACCAAAAGTCATATGAGGAGAGACTGGGAGACCTCAATATGTATACCCTGGAGGAGAAGAGAGGAGAGAAAAGGGAGATATGATAGAAACCTATAGATATCTAAAGGTCATAACTAAGGTACTGAAGGGTAGCATCTTTCAGAAAAGATGTTCAGGAATGAAGGGGCATGACATGAGGTTGGAAGGGGTAGAATAAGGGGTAAGGTGAGGAAGTGCTTCTTCATGGAAAGAGTGGTGGATGCATGGAATAGACTCCCAGCAGAGGTGGTGGGGGCAAACACAGTGGGGGATCGATAGGAATGAAAAGGTAATGCTGGAGATCAAGTAGGGTCTTCGACTTTTGCCGTAGGTAGGGAAAATGGGAAGACTGGATGGACCCAGCAGTCCTTATCTGCCATCAATTTCTATGTTTCTATGTTGTTATCCAGACAAGTTGTGCTTAAAATTATAATCTAATTCATGTATAATAATGTTTCTTCATTTATTTATTTTTTTATTTATTTAAATCTCGGAATTACATAACCTTTGAGTCAGGGACTCATTTACAAAGGCTCCATGTCAGAGAACAAGCAAGATTACAATTAACAGCTGGATACAGAAAGTTACAGTAATAAAAGGCCAGTAATATATGGGGGATAGGAACATTTCAGGTGGGTGAACAAGAGGAATAAAAGTTGCAATAATGTCAATTAAGAGAGCTAGTACACAACAAACAACAAACTTGGGACACTGGTACACAATGGTTAAGAAACAAGGTAGAGCAACTGATGTGAGGACCAGGACATATTAAACTCAAATTAGTGCAGGCAGTAAAGAAAGAGACTAATACTGGCAAAAAAAATTACAGGTTACAATTTAAGAGGACGTAGTAATTAATATTGTACTCAGTATACTAACATTTCTGACCAAAGGGTAACAGGTAGCAGTCTAAGGAGACATAGTCATTAGGGATAAGCAGAGCAAGATTTGGATGGGGTGGGGGTTAGAAGGACGTGGACAAGATTAAGTGTAGTCACATGTGTAAATAGATAATAGGTGCTACCGAAGTTGTGATTTAAAGGGTCCCAGCTTTTGTATGACCAGGATTTCTGGTGGTAAGCTAGTTAACCAAACTGGGGCCCTGTACCTGAAAGACTGCTGGCATAGGGAAGTTCTTTAGTGAGGGACATTCAAGGTAACTTTGGTGGTGCTCCTTGTGAGCCTGGTAATGGATGCACATGAGAGGAGCACTGTAAGGAGGGGGGAGTGAGGCCAAGGGTGATTTTTTTGGCCAGGAGATAGGACTGGTAGATAAGCCTATTAGTGAAGTTTAGCCAATTGGTGAGCGAGTAGAGATTGCAGGTGTGAATGAGCCTATGGGCACCAGTCACTAGCCTTATTGAGGGCAACCTTCACTCTACTGAGGATGGTAACAGAGGCTGAGCTATAGATTACTATACCATAGTCGATGATTGAGTGGATGGAACTGGTTACTACTAGTTGGAGGGCATCGGGTGTCATACAATACCTGTGCCTATAGAGTAATCCGATCCATATATTACCTGCCTTGTAGACAAGGTTGACATGCTCCCAAAAGGACAGAGAGCAGTCTAGTGTAATTCCTAGGTACTTAAAGCTGTTGACTTGTTCCTACGGATGGCCAAGGTTATTTTGCATGCTGAAGCAGACCCTATTATGCTTGATTTGGGGGGGAGGGAAATATCATTACCTTTGTCTTTTTATGGTTAACTATTATTGTGTGGTCAGAGAACCACGTTTCAACTTTGTGAAAGCACTTTTGAATGGACTGCTGTAGTGGGAGGGGATCAGAGTGATTTGAATATGTAATGGCATCATCTGCATATAGGAGTAGGTTGCTGGAGCAAGCTAGGGGGAAGGAGTTGAGGAAAAGACTGAAAAGAAGAGGACCCAAAATTGATGCTTGAGGGACAACAGAGTGGACATGGTGGCTGGAAGAGAGGGTGTCATAAATTTACACTTTGTGTATGCCCATAGAGGTAGTTGGAGAACCAGGAGGTTGCGTCACTGGAGAGACTGATGGCAGGGAGAGTGGCAACTAGAAGAGCGTGATTGATTGTGTCAAATGCTTTACTTAGGACTATGTACACAGAACCCAATAAGGTGACCATGGTCAAGAACTTTGTGTACTGGAGGGTAACATCTTTCAGAAAAGGAGATGTTCAGGAATGAGGGGGCATGACATGAGGTTGGAAGGGGTAGAATAAGGGATAAAGTGAGGAAGTGTTTCTTCACAAAAAGGGGTGCTGGATGCATGGAATAGATTCTGTAAATTCAAGGAGGGCAGAGGGAGTGCTATGACCCTTCCTGAAGTCATGTTGCTGGTGGCATTGGAGGTCGTATTTAGTTAGGTAGTCAGATAAGTGATCAGAAGCTATCATCTCAGGTGCTTTTGAAAGAGGGGGGAGAATTGATATTGGACAGTAATTACTACAAGAGGCCCTTTCACCATTTTTGTGGACTGGGGTTACCACAGCTGCCTTCCATTGTTAGGGGAATTGGCCGAGGCAGAGGGATCGGTTTATAGTCATGATAAGGGGGCATAGTATCGCATCAAGGGCAAGGTATAGGACTTTCAGGTCCAAGGTGTCACTGCTATCTCTGGATTTACCCAGGACATGCAGCAGGTAGGTTCTAGCTTCCTTTAGTGTGACAATCTTGAATTGAAAGGGTGGGGTGTTTTTCGAGGTTCTTGGGTGTGATGGGTTGCAACTGGTAAGAGAGTGTTGGAGAAGAAGTCAGGGATGAGGACACCACTATGGTCCATGAAGGCGGTGTTAAAAGTGTCAGCAATGAGCTTTTGGACCTGAGTGGTGGTACCACCTATGTTTAACATGGAGAAGGGAGAGGTGGAGGGCTTGCCTGTGGGGTCTTTTAGGTTGTCCCAAAACCTTCTTCCATCCCCCCAGGAGGAGGAGAGGCACTCCTGGAAGTGGCCAACCTTGGCAAGGTGTATATTGCGAGTGCAGGAGTTTCTAGCTGCCTTGTATTTCTGCCAGTCAGTGATGCGGCCAATGGCCCAGGCAATTTGCCAGAGGTTATCCCTCAAGGCCATGGATTTGAGAAAAGCAGAAGTGATCCAGGGATGGGCATTGCCCTTGATTGATTGCTTAGAGTATGGGACAAAGATATCACATGCTTTGTCAAAAGTGGTAATTAAGTGTGTTAGCGCCTGGTCTATATTGGTAGCAGTGTCAATAAAGGACCAGTCACAGTTGGAGAGGTAGGACTGAAATTGTTTCAGCATACTTTTTCTGAGGACACAGTGATAAATAGGTTTAGTAGGGAGTTTGGGGGAATGGTTAGACCAGTGTCAAAGGACTGCAGAGTGGTCACAAAATGAATCTGGTACCACTTCAATGTTGGAGAATCTCTCAGGATGTTTTGTGAGTATCAGATCTATCAGTGTGCTGTTACCAGTTCTATAATTAACTCTGGTAGGAGAGGATACTAGTTGGGAGAGGTCTAAGGCAGCAGCAGCATCCCTGAAAGGGGCAGACTCAGAGGCCAGCCAGTTTACATTGAAGTCACCCTGCAAGACTGCTTCAGTATTATTGGGCAGGTTAGAGACCCAGTCAAGGATGATGTTGAAGCCTGGGGCAGTGTTGCAAGAAGGAATGTAAACTGAAAGAGCAACAATGGATTTACCCTGGTGACTTATGGCAATTGTAATTGCCAATGCATGTGCATCATGCCCTGTTATGACTGGGGGGAAAGGACCTGTGATCACCCATCACTCATCTTTTCAAAGGTAATCTTCTGGAGATCCACAAGGTTAAACTTGAAACAGTCTTTATCCACCATTGCAATTGAATCAACTTGTGAGACTCAAAATGAATCTAGAACAAAAGAAAATTAAAAAATGTGTTAATGATCCACAGCTACTGTTCCATAAAAAAGATTAAAAGCAGGGATCTATTGGGAGGGGGGGGCAAGAAAATGAAACATCCAATTTATATATCACAATATCTATTAACTGTTCATTTACATAAACTTGATACCTAGCCAATATAACTCTGTTGTGTTTTAAGCATATTAATTTACATATCCACTAAGAATGGCTTTAGGTCCCAATATTAATTGCATCAATTTGGACTCACTGTCTGCATTTTGTAAATCCAAAAGCTCTCTTTTCTGAAGAATAGGTTTGTTCTAGTCCCATCCCTTGTGGGTGGATTAACTGTTTCCAAACCCAGGAATTTTAGACATTGTGGTTCACCGTTGTGGATCTCAAAAAAGTGTCTCCACACTGGAGTATCCAGTCTTTTAGGCCCTGTCCCCACTACGCCTCTGTAACATTACAGAGGGTGTAAAACATTACCGTAACAGGTCGCGTTTACACCTGTAACGTTACAGGAGGTGTTTTTGTAACCATTGTTGAAACCACATATGAGGTGGTTTCAACAACGGTTATGAAACCAGTCCCACCCTGGTAACATTACCGGTGGTAGTGTGGACGGCCGGTAACGATCCCCTGCAGGACACGAAGTGCAGTGCATGCTGCATTGTGGGATCGGGCACCGCCGTAATGGCCGCCCGGCTCCTGATGTGTGGACCGACAGTGCCAGTCCCATAATGGACACCACCCAGGTGTGGGCGCACTGCACCACTCCCCGGCCATAACGGATTGCATCCGTTACTGGGCGTGAGTGCTGTAGTGTGGACAGGGCCTTATTTACAATGCTTGGTGTATGCTCTTGTAATCTTTCTTTTGCCATTCTCACAGTTCTCCCTATATAGCAAAGATGGCATGAGCACCACAATATGTACACTACAAACTTCATGGTACATGTAATAAAATCCCTAATGTGAAATTCTCTCTCACTGTTTAGACATTTAAATGTTTTTGTTTGAACTGTATACTGGCACACGTCACAGTTTTGTCACTTAAGAATTCCATTAGTTTTCTTACATATCCAACAAGTGTATTCATGTGATTTTTTTTGAGAAACTTGCTTTTAACTAATAGATCATGTAAGCCATGACCCTTTTTGAAAGTCACACTGGAGCTATTCCCTACTTGTAACATATGCCACAGTTCAAGCACAAACATTTAAATGTCCAAATAGTGAGAGGGAATTCTACATTAGAGATTTCATTACATATACCATGATGTTTGTAGAGTACATACTGTTGTGCCCATGCAATCTTTGCTGTAAATGGAGAACCATGAAAATGGTAAAAGAAAGATTAGCACTCACCACCTGATAATAAAACAGACACCAGTCTTCCAGTTCCTTTTCAGGACTTACACTAGTCCATTTATTTTAAATGCAAACACATAAAAATTTTAATGGACTAGTATAAGTCCAGTAAAGAAACTGGAGGACTGCAGCCTGTTTTATTATGAGGTGGTGAGTACTTGACTTTAAAATATGCTTCTGAGTCTGAATACATCTTGAGCACCACCATTCCTGTGCAAACTCTTTGTAGCTACTGTAAAAGAAAGATTACAAGAGCATACACCAAACATAGTAAATAAAAGACTGGATACTTCAGTGAGGAGATATTTATCAAAATGTCTAAAATTCCCAGGTTTGGAAACAGTTAAACCACCCACAAGGGGTGGCAGTCTGAATATTGGCACCTAAACCCATTCTTAGTGTATATGTAAATGAATATGCTAAGAAACAAAACGGTTACATTGGTTAGGTATTGAGTCTATGTACATTATTTATTTATTATATGTATTAGTTTTTGTTGTCTGGGTAAGTGCACTAGACAAATTCTGCCTATTTTCAGGCACGACCCAGGGGAAGGGGATACAGATGAATGTCAACTGACCTTGAACCAGATTAAGCTGTTGAAACGTGAAACAGTTAATAGAGAGATGCTTTGTTAAATAAGCTGGATGATTCATTCCCCCCCCCCCCATAGACCCCTACTTCTAACCTGATTTATGGAACAGTGGTTGTGGAATAGCAATCAGTTTTTATAATTTTCTTTCATTTTAGATTCATTTTGAGTCCTGCAAGTTACTTCAGTGGAAATGGTGGATAATGGCTGTTTCAGGTTTAACCATGTGGAGCACAGGCAAAAAGATTACACAGAGGGAAGTTGGTGGAACCATAGCATGAGCCAATTGATGCACTCAGGGGGTAGTTGGTTTCAAACACCAAACCCACAAATACACTTTCAGAAGTCTTTGTAACTTTAAGATTCCATAATTTTATTGTGATAAACAAATGAAGAAGCAGCATAAAACATACCAAATACAATCTCCACTAGAACACTTCTACATTTCAAGCCTCTCTGGCTCTTTTTCAAGAAAGAGAGCCAGAGAGGCTTGAAACGTAAGAGTTTTCTAGTGGTGATTGTGCCTAGTATGTTTTTATTCTGTTTCTTCATTTATTTACCTTAACTAAAGATGTTGTAAAGTTAAACTTCACCTGCAAATTTCACGTAAAGTGCCTAAAATGTGTGCTTCGTGGAATCCACGGAGTTCTGGCTGGCAGCTAAAATTTTGATTCATGTGATCTGCATGAAATCTTTGCCAAAATAGACAATTTTTTCCCATGAAGTACAAAATTCAGAGGCGAACTGTCACATTTCGTAGCAGAATTCGCAAAATCCGTGGTTGCAAATTTTGCAAAATCGCTCTGCGAAATCCGAGAATTACCTGGTGGAGTGAATTTTGTATACTTCACACATCTCTAATCTTAACCACATGGGTCCCCAGATGATTATCTTTGAAAAGATGAGTGAAGGCTGGTACTAAATCAAGAAACATTATTTTACACAAATTAAATTGTAATTAGATGCACAACTTGTCTAGATAACAAGTTACTTGGCAACGACTAGTTGTTCAATTTAGTTTCTTATCTAGAAATCACAGTTTTGGTATTTGGTTAATATGTTTAATTAATGTTTAAAAAGAAATTTGTTTGGTGATTGGTGCTTGAAGTAATGACATTATTATTATTGGGCTGGCAGTATAGCCTAGAGGTTAGAGGAATGAGGTGTGAACGAGCTTGGTACATCCAGCAGACCAGACCTGAGTCTGATTCTCAAAACCTCCACTTGCATACTGTGTGACTCTAAGCAAGTCACTTAACTGCCCAGTGCTCCCAGGTCACCCCTGAAAACAGGTACTTGTGCCTAGTGGGCCTTACCCGGTTACCAAAGACTAAAATAAAATTAAAATAAATAAATTAGGACATAATGCTTAAAATGAATTGCACACCTCTAAGACTCCACCTCCTGATGAAGCCTCTAAAGGTGAAGTGCTGAGGTGTACTGCCTTTTTGGTGAAATTAGATGTACAGTATGTATGGACTTGAAAACTATGATTAAAGTTAAATTTTGATATTTTGCCTGCTCAAGACCATTTGTTACTAGTGTGGAAGTGCTTCTACTTGTGCTTCAGCTCCTTTTATGGTAGGGTCAAGAGGCATTCTATTGGTTGAAGTGGCTTCATGCATATATCTGGCCATGCCATTTTGCACCCCTCAGTGGTTCCCTCTGCACCTTGTGGTCACACCCCCACCTATTGTGGATCACACTACCTGTATTTATGGTGTATGCCTCACAGCCATTCACCTGCTTTGCACACCACCCCCATCATTCTGCACTTTTATGTGGATCGAGCCCTAAGGCCTCACCTACCCCAGAACATGTCTGGAAAATGAGCCATTCTCAGCTCTGTATACTTTTCCTGGTGAAATGTGTAATTAATAAATGAAAATGCAGTACCCTATTTTAGTAGTTATTTTACAACAGATTTTTTATAATATATGGACAGGCACTGAAGTTTCTAGCCCTTATGTGCATCAAAGACATCACTTATAGAAGGGTACACTGTATGTCATCCTTGTCAAAGACTGCTGCCAGAGCACGGATACAGCAGACAGTATTATATGATTTATAACTCCTTTACTTCCTTCCCTGAAACACAAGAAAGAAAACTGAGCATAACAGCCTTTTCAACTTAATGGGGCAGAAGTGACTTTGTTGGCTGTCTTAGGATGGTTGTGTATTCTGTATTGTCAGCGTGGCTCAGTTGGTAGCACATCCGCATCTGGACTAGAAGGTCGTGGGTTCTCGTCCCACACTGGGATTGGTCTTGCACCTAAAAATCGCTGGCATCCGAGTGCAGTATTGAGGGGTGCTGTACTGCTGGAGTGTGCTGTCCTTTGGATGAGATGCTAAACTGAGGTCCCTTCTGCCCATCTTAGTGTTGCCCTGGTGGGTGTCCAGGTGAAAGTGAAAGAACCCAGGGCACTCTTCGCAAAGAGTAGGGAACATTCATGGTGTCCTGGCCAACATTCCCCTTCCCATAAACTGGTTTATGCAATTATCCAGGTTGTGTGTGGGTGATGATGTGCAATATGGCCACCACCACACATTCAGTCACTTCACCACCAGTCTAGCATTGCTTGTAAAGTGCTTTGGGATACACTGTGTATGAAAAGCGCTATATAAATGCTGATTTGTCTTCTTCTTTCATAACAGCTCTTACCTCATGGCTACAGTACAGATCACTCTTTCTAGTTTAGGAATTGTTTCCCTTTTAACATCTTCATGATCCATGTTGAGACATTGTTGCACTAAAGTCCATTTGTTTCCTAAGCACATCAAGACAACTTATCATATCACATAAGCTTGCTGTGGAGCTTCAGAACCAGAATTAAATACTGGAGGTGGGTGATGGGGGGATGGAACTTTCCAGGATTTAATTTCCTGGCATAGTGTTCTAGTTCCAGTAGAACATCTGAAGAATTAGCCAACTGAGTTTGAGAATAATGTGATGTGCTCGTAACATTTGGATAATAAAAATGAAACAGGTATTTATATATGTCTGCAACTATATATATTTATGTTCTGTGTATGTGACTGGTTTTATCATTTGGATTAACAAAGGTTTATTTATTTATTTTTCATTTACCAGGTAAGTGTACTAGACAAAAACGTTGCCTATTTTCAGGTATGACCCGTTAGAGTTACAGACAGAGGAAACATCAATTCCAGGAGACAGTACAGTTCAAGATTTCATACAAAGGTTAGCAAAAACTTGAGTAACAATTACAGTTGTTACAGCAGAGCAGGAGCTCTAAAACAATGGATCTAACCAGAGAATTATACAGTACAAGAGTATAGTGGAACGCAATTTATTTAACAATTAATGGATAAGTGCTTAATAATTGTTTAAGAGAGACATGTTATGAGGGTGTGCTATAGGTCATTTACATGTGCATTTAACAGAGCCCAAGAGGGAGGTACAAAGCTCCTTTTCAAAGGCCCAGTGTGATTGGGAGTGCCTAACAGATGATGGTAGAGAGTTCCAAAGCTTAGGGGCAGATGCAGCGAGGCTTGTTCTCTCATTTTCATACCACATTTAGGCAAGCCTAGAAGTAACCTTTCTGCAGACCTCAGAGGTTAGGCCTGCATTACTTCACTTAAGATGCTGGCCAGGGTCTCTGGTGTACCAGTTCTAATGATGTTATCTATCATATAGCCGGCAGTGTATTTACAATAGGAGGCTGGGGAAAGCCAGCCCTGGCTTGAGTAGAGTATAAGGCGATGTGTGCGTCTGGGTACCGACAGGGCAAAATGGCAGATGCTATTTTACCATGTGTGCCATTTTTGCAGGAGCCCTTTGTTGGCTTCCAAATATGCCATTAACCCATAGGTTAGACTAGGTCTAAGAACTCCTGTGCAATGGCCAGTTTAGCAGCAGTGTTAAGAGAAGACCTGATTTTATAGGCAAGCCTCAGCTTCGTATTTACAGCTTTGCATGTAGTTGCTATGTGCTGTTTAAAAGCAAGTGAGGTGACTAGGGTTATTCCTACATGTCTCAACAAGTCAACCACTTCCAGAAGACAGCCATCCAGGCCTAGAATAGCCAGAGCAGAGAGATGATTCTTTGATTCTGGGAGCTGAGCCAAATAGCATGGCAACTGTCTTTTTGGCATTTAGTAGGAGCTTGTTTTGTGTCAGCCATATTTGTAGAAAATCAAAATTCATCTTTAGGTTAGAATTGATGGTGGCAATGTCCTTGGCACTGGTGTAGAGAACCATGCTGTCTTCATACAGAATGGTGGAGGAGGAAACAGACATACTTGGCATACTGTTTACAAACACAGAGAAAAGCAGTGGACCAAGAATGGATCCTTGAAGGACACCGACACTGGTGGGGGAGAGATCAGATTTGCATTTATCTATTTGTATGGATTGTCTTCATCCAGTGAGGTAGTTGTCAAGCCAGGAAGTAGATGCCTGGTAGAAACCAAGTGTAGACAGATTTGATAGTAGCAAGGGTTGGTCCACCAGGTCAAACACCTTTGTTAATTCTACAAAAATTTCCCCGTGTGCAAGCCCTTGTCCATTGCCATTTTCACATCATTGGTAAATTTGATGAGTGCTGTGGGTGTACTATAATCCTTCCTGAACCCTTGTTGTGCTGGAGATAGTTAGTTATTCTGTTAGTTATTCCATTGCCAAGGGACCTAGCAAGGTTGGAGGAATGGTCAAAAGTATGGCAACTTAGATTCAATGCAAAGAAATGCAAAGTAATGCACCTGGGAAACAAAACCCAGGGGAAGAGTACACAATTGGGGGGGAAGCACTAACAACAACTAAAATGGAAAGGGACCTGTGGGTAATCATATCAGATGACTTAAAGGTGGGCAAGCAATGCAAGAAGGCAGTAAGGAGGGCTGGGGGATATTGGGATGCATAGGGAGTGGCATCACCAGTAGAAAATGGGAAGTTGTTATCCCTTTGTACAGACAGTTGATGAGACCCCATCTGGAGTACTGCATGCAGTTCTGGAGACCACATTTCCACAAGGACATAGACAGGATGGAGGCAGTCCAGAGGAGGGCAACTAAAATGGTGTGGGGTCTGCACCAGAAGCCATACGAAGGGAGACTAAAGAAACTTAATATGTATACCCTTTGAGGAAAGGAGGGAGAGGAGGGACAATATAGAAATGTTCAAGTACCTCAAGGGAACCAACAAAGTTCAAGATGGTAACATCTTTCAGAAAATGAGATGTGCAAGACAAAAGGGGCACAATTTGAAGATACAGGGGGGATGGCTCAGGGGCAACATGAGGAAGTATTTCTTCATGGAATAGGTGGTGGACACATGAAACGGCCTTCCTGAGAAAGTCTTGTGGTCAAAAACAGCGGGTGAATTTAAGAATGCAAGGGACAGACATAAGGCAACTCTAGTGGTTGGTAGGCGGAGGTAGGCTGATGGTTAACTAGGATCTGCAGCTTATCCAATCAGTAGAGAAATGGGCAGACTGGGTAGGTCAAGCGATCCTTATCTACCAACAAAGTCTATGTTTCTATGTACATCTTCTGTAATGCGAGTGGCCACAATTTTTTCAAGTAGTTTGTTCAGAACAGATAGTATAGTTATTGGGCGGTATTTATTCATGTCCTTGACATCCCCTTTATTACGTATGGGTACATCCCAGAAGTCAAAAAGTAGTAGGGAATTGAAAAACACTAGGGGTGTGCATCACATTCAAACCAACCATCTAATACCTTGAATACCAGGCATATTCAATGAATTCCCGAATACCCAAATAATGGAGTGTATTTGAGATATTTGATGGTCATGATTTGATGAGACTTTGAGATCTAGTAATATCTCTTCAGCCAGTCCCCAGGCTGCTCAGAGAGCTTTCTAGGGCTTTACCATGTGACCTTACTAGTGCACAGAGACACTCAAGCTGAGAGGAAGCTGTTTCTTTCTGTGAAAGGATTGTGGACAGTTTTCTGAATCAGATTTAGGAAAAAAGTAGTCTTTACAGACTTTTTTTTACTGCTCTGCTTTGTTCTTCAGCTGGGAGACTGTGGTGCTCCACTTGACTGACAGATTGATTGCTAAAAGTATTTTCTTTACAACAGAACAAATCATGTTTTAATCTTCATTCTTAACTTCAGGCTAGGCAGCGTGAGGAGGGGGTCTGTCTGTATTTGCTGGCTGGATGAAAAGGGGCCTATTCCTGTTACTTCTTAGTTCCTTGTAGTACTGAGAAATATATGTATATATATATTTTCATTTTGCAGTAAATAATACACTACTGCATCTGTTTGTGTGGGGGAAGGGAAGGCAAAAATTGTAGTGTGTGCTCAGCTTACTGTGCTGTGTTCTGAAGCTAGCTGCTGCCAGTTTGCAGGGGCAGCTTTATTTCTTTTCTGTATTTAAAATATTTAAATTGTAATCTTAAAAAAATCTTACTTTTTTTCTCCTGATGCTGCAGTCTTTGTTTTGGTAGTGCACTTAGGCATTTGCTGCCTGCCACCACTGCAGTCAGTGTATTGAAAGCAAATGGGGAGGAGCACCACCTTCTTTGTTTTGTGGCTTTTGGCTTACACTTCTTTCTGCACCTGTAGTTAGTTGAGCTATTATTTCTTAAAACACCTATATTTCTCTCTCTCTCTCTCTCTCTCTCTCTCTCTCTCTCTCTCTCTCTCTATATATATATATATGAAATCACACATGCCTCCACAATGCAAAGCATCATGGGTTGCATATGCAAATCGCCACAGAATATTATGCTCGTTCAACTTTAAGCAGAAATGCATGGTGCTGAAAGACCTCTCACACAGTTTGCAAAGGTGCCAACAGAAGACATAGACATGTGTTTCATCCTACCAGGACTCATCAGTATGCCTCGCCTGTTTGACACCCCAGTGGAATGAACCAGCTACCCTAAGAAGGTCGAGCTGGGTTATGTTGTGGTGAACCCAATTAAAACAAAAAACAGTCTAAAAGACAAAGAACCTCTGTGTGCAAGCACTGAGGCAATGGTTACCCCAAAGGGCATTTGGCTGGGAAGCCAAGTTTCAAAGAAATACAAAATCACACATGCCCCCACAATGCAAAGCATCATGGGTTGCATATGCAAATCACCACAGAATATTATGCTGGTTCAGCTTTAAGCAGAAATGCATGGTGCCGAAAGGCCTCTCCCACAGTTTGCAAAGGGTGCCAACAGAAGACATAGACATGTGTTTCATCCAGGATAGATAGACAGATAGACAGACAGACATATACTATAGATAGATAGATAGATAGATAGATAGATAGATAGATAGATAGATAGATAGATAGATAATGTCTAAGCTTTCACTTTCTGTACCTGTAGTTAGCTGAGCTATTATTCTTAAAACACCTATACAAAAAAAAAATAGTTTAAGTCCTTTTATCTTGCCACAGACTTTGTCTGTGTGTCAAATTAGGCAGGAGCTGGGGGTGGGCACCCTTGTGGCCCAATATTATCTGTTTTTTTTTTTGTATTTTATTTTTTATTGTATTTTGTTTAACAGACATATACATATTCTTTCATACATATACAGAGGTGTCCATCAGCTGTACTTAAAAAAATCTGTATCGCGCCTTATTCATTGTTCCTCGTATCTCATATCAGACTCAGAAACAATCATGTCTAAATTCACGGAATAAACTACATCCATGGTACATACCTGAACTGTCTAAAGCTGGAAGTACCCACATGAAGAGAACAAAATCAAATCAATTCCATCATGGCTTCTATGACCCGAGTTTCTCATCTCCATGTGGTTGCATAGTTCTCAGGCACAGTGATATGGCTATAAATAAAATAAAATAAACAGATACAAAAGACAGCTTTATACTGTTCCTACATATATTCTCCATAGATTTCCCCCTGTCTAGGATCTGAGAGAGAGAGAGAGAAAGAAAGAAAGAAAGAAAGAAAGAAAGAAAGAAAGAAAGAAAGAAAGAAAGAAAGAAAGAAAGAAAGATAGATACAACTTATACATACCCTAACATTACTACTCTAAGTATCATTCTACTACTTTGACAGGGCATTCTTTTTTATTAATTTTCTTAATATCATACATTATTCATAACAAGAGGTAGTTCATGGTCACTATATCCCCTATTAATTCCTTTAACTGATTCATCCTAGTTCCATTTCAATTGGTCCTCAATCGATCCCGGCCCTTGCTGCCAAGAAGGCCATGAAAGGGGCCCATGCCTGATGGAAACATTCTTTCCTATATCCCAAAAATTGGGATCTCCTTTCCATTTTGTAGATTGGGGGTAGGGATTCCAGTACCTCTGTTATGGTAGGTACCTTCGTTGTCCTCCAGTTGCAAAGGATTAAGCGTTTTGCTTGCATGACCAAGGTCATGTACCATTTTTGTTCAGATTGGTTCCATATACTTACTATTGAATGTAAGCCTAGAAGCATAACTGCTGGTGTTGTATCACTAGATTTTTTAATTATCTGTTCCCCCAACTCCCCGACCTGGCCCCAGAATTGTTTTAACAGCGGGCAGACCCACAATATATGGAAAAGGTCTCCCCCTGGCTGCTGACATCTCCAACAGTTATCATTCCCAATACTCCTAACTTGTACAGAACCACTGGGGTCCTATACCACAAATGCAAGATCTTATTTTGGACCATCCTGCTTCTAACATCTGTGTATTGTGTATGTGCTAAGGATCAACACTTTGCCCATTGTAAATTAGATATATCTACTGACAGCGCCTTTTCCCAATAACTTCTAGCTTTGTCTGTTGTGTCAGGTTGGGCATCCAAAATATCAGAGTATATGCCACTGGCCACCCCTTTTGTCATCCTTAACCACTTCTCCAATGACAGCTTCTTCCTGTTTCCCTTAGACTCTTTTGCCAAAAAGGTACCAACAGCAGCACTCAGCTGCATATAATGCCATCTTTCCCCCTGTGGAAGATCCCACCTGCCTTGAAGGTTCTGAAACGTCTCCACCTTCGTCCCATCAGTTGTTAAGCTGTCCGATACTAACCGAATGCCTTTTTGGGACCATGTACCCCAATTTATGGGTTTCTGCTCTATACATATGCATGGGTTCTGCCATAAAGGGGTAGGAGAAGTCAGCCTCATACCTAACCTTAAATGGGTATGTAATTGCTTCCAGTATCTAATAGAGGCATCTATTATAGGATGTGAGACAGAAGGCATTCCCCATAGGAACGAGGAAAGAGATATTAGTTTCATCTGGTCTTGTTCCATCTGTTGCCATTGTGGAGCCTGGGGGGTTGCCAATTGAAACCATTGTAGAGTGTGGGCTGTCTGAAAGGCCATCTTATAGCCCTCCATCCATGGAAGCCCCCATCCCCCTTTTTTCCAATGGCTTCTTAGTTTGGCCTTACTATACCTGGGTACTTTCCCCTCCCAGATAAAATTTCTGATCATTCTATCCCATTTAGCATACCTCCAGGAAGGGAGATACAGTGGAATTCATGACAATATATATGTCACCTTGGGTGCCATTGTCATCTTAATAGCCATGATCTTACCAGCCATTGTAAGTCTAAGTTTTATCCATCTACCCAACTCCTCCTGGCATTCTATCAACAAGGGTCCTAGATTACTTTCCCACATCCTATCTGGGCAGACTGTTAGCTTAATCCCTAGACAGGTCAGTTCATCCTTAGCCCATGTCATGCCGGCACTTGCTATACTGTCTGAATTACATTAATCATTAAATGGAAGAATTTCCATTTTATTTTTGTTAACCTTTAGGCCTGACACTGTATGAAACACCTGAAGGAGCTCTACAAGGGGTGGTAAAGATCTATCTATATCCTCAAGTGTAATAAATAGATCATCTGCATACAACAAAGTAGCATATCTATGGTCTCTAATAGGTATACCTGCAATTTCAGGGTGCTGTAATATACTGGCCGCTAATGGTTCCAATGCTAGTACAAAAAGCATGGGTGACAGGGGGCAAATATTATCTGTTTTAAGTTTTTGACTGTTGTTAGAACAGTAAAAAGTTACAATCAAAAATCTAAAATGAATAGTTTCTTTGTATCTCTGGATGCCACAGAGTTTATCTGTTTCCTAGGGTAGGAAGGGGCCAAGTGCACCCTTGCTGTCCAGTATTAGCTTTCTTACTGTTAATTAAAAAGTTATGAACAACAATACAAAATACACTGTAGGAGTCTCTTTGTCTCCGGGCTGGATGTGACAGACTGTGGGCCTGATTCTCAAAAGCTTATGCCTGGTGTAACTTGACTTACATTAAAAAAAATTGCAGAAGTAGCAAGTTACGCCAGCAGTTGCAACAACTGGTATTCTGCAAAGCAGCCTATGACATGCCACAGGCTGCTTTCACCAGAGTGAACTTATGCCACCTGTTACACACTAACCCCCTGTGACATGGTACTAGGGGGTTTATGGCAGCAGTTGAGCCCCATTCTGGAAGGGCAATAAAAATGTTCCCCAGGCTGATATTCTCCAACAACCCCCAGAGGACATCTGCTTAAGTACAGTTACACCAGCTTTTAGCTGGTGTAACTGCACTCACACCCTCCAGGGGTTATGGCATTGTGTCACCATCCCATCCCCAGAGGACATGTCACACTCCCCCACCAATGCGCTGCAGGACTCAGCATACCCTCCAATACCCCTTCTCCATGTTGTGTGAAAACTGCCCCACAGAGCATAGCATGTCTCCCAAATGCCTCATACCCCAATACAGTCATTTGTAGGCCCCGAAGGGCCTGGTGAGCCCCCCAATGCTCCAATTCCTGATCCAGTGATTAGTAAGCCCTGAAGGGTTTGGTATGTCCCAATTCCCGACACAGTAATTAGTAAGCCTCGAGGGGTTTCCTATGTCCCCCAAATGCCCCGATCCCTAGTATTGTCAATCATAAGCCCCAAAGGGCTTAGTATGCTCCCCAATGCCCCGATCCCCAACATGCATGAGAATAAGCTCCACAGGGCTGAGCATGTCCCCCTCCACCCCAACCCCCTATTCCAGATCTGCTGCAAAACAGCAAACCCAATGCAATACCCAACAATCCCTGGTAGTCTAGTGGCCCCCCACCCAGTAATGCCACACAATCCCCTGCCCCACACTCCTACACAGCCAGTGACTGGCACAACCCTCCTCTCACCTCTGCCGCCAGCTGCTGACTGAGCCCCATCCATGAGGGTACTGTGATGCTTGGCCAGCTGGTTATGATTGTTCTATGATATTTTTAATGTAGAAGGATGGTGTGTGATTGTCTCACATGGGACAGCCTGTGCTGTGTGTCCCTCCCCCTCCAGGTTTTAGTGAATATAACAGGTTATATTAACTGACCAGAATGTTTCTATAATGTAATTAACTTCTTTGAGAAGTTGCATTTTATGGCCTTTTATGACCTACTGCCTTTGAAGTTGGGAAGCTAAATATACAGTTTATTACAGGACCAGGACATCACTATCTTGTATCTAGGTGACAAACTGCAGAGTTGTAAAAACCTTTGATGTTCCTTGGGAAAACAGGAACTGCTCAAGATAAGAGAAAATGTTTAATTAAGGAGTCATATTTGGGAAATGAGTTTTTGCTGATGTCACCTTATTTAATATACCTCCGATAGGACATCCTGCTCGTAATTCTTTTATAGTATATGGTTAGGGTTTATTGTGTATAGAAAACAGTGGTTTTCCAAAGCTTGTTGTAGGACAGTTCAAAGGTCAAAAAAGTTGTTGTACTATCGTTCTGACATCACATCGATAGTACAACAACTTTTTTCCTTGAGCTACCACCTGATTGGTGGAAAATGCTGTCCTCACAAAAAAATCCTAAGAACAATGGCGGCAGCACTTAGCGAGTGGTTTAGCGAGCAGTTCAAAATGATGTTTGTACACGAACTGCCACAGTTGACTCCGTGATTTAAAACATTCAGTCTGTCAGTTTTTTTTTAAAACAGATGCTGTTTGAGTTTGGGGTCAGAAACAGAGAAAATGTCAGCGAGGACCAGGATTTTCGAGATCAGTTGAGGAGCGCGATAGTCTGTAGTGAGGATCAGGACCAAGTGTGACCGCAAACATACAAGATATGAAACCTTGTGAAATGTATAGTAAAAACATTAAGGGACCCATATAACTATATAAAATAGTGGATGGGAGACCATCCACAACTAAGGCTGTTTCCCATCTCGGGAGTTGATGACATCATGGAGACCTCTCGAACTTTGCTCTCGAGGTCTCTATGATGTCAACACCCTCAATGGAAGCACAGCCTTGTTGTGGATGGTCTCCCATCCACTATTCTATATTTTTTATATTCCAAAAGGAGGAGCTAGATGACATCATAGAAGGGGTGTGGAAACACAGAGTTTTAAACTGTATACTGTGTTTGAACCTTTTGACTTATCTTTTTGGGCTCTTAAGAAACAAGATCTCTAACTTAGGCACTTATAGGTAAATACATTAGATAGAAAAGATCTAAATGTACTTTGGTAGGAATTGTCTGTAGTTTTCTTTGTTTTTCTTTCAAGTGATTGTATGCTCTTTGATATATCGTTCTGTGTTTACATTTTTCATATTTTTGTCCATTTTTAGTAAATATTATTATTGAAAAGACTGCCTGGGTGTCTGCTCAAGTTCTTTTTTTTTGCATGTGACATATACAGGGTTAAGACTGACAAAAACTGTTCAAAAAGCTTGATGGTGTTACTAAACTGGGAAGAGGTAAGAATATACCTAAGGTCTTTTACAGAGTTTTAAGGGTTCATTTTGGAAGCCTGGCTTAGTGCTCCCTGGCATAAGATTGTACTGCAATCCCCAAAGAGGGTACAAATCTGCGCCTGTACATTTGGGTACACTAGCATAAGGTTCACAGTTTGAATCCCCCCAGAACTTGAGACTAAAGGTGATTCAGACCCAGAAGCAGACAGGAGGGTTACCCTGTCTGTTACCTGTTCACATTACTGTGCTCGGAGGCTGGCACTGTGGGAACAGAGGGCCTGACCTGCAGAGTGCATTTGTGACACTTACTACTGTACAGTACATAGTATGCATTTAATGAATGACTACAGTGCATACTATGTACTGTACAATAGTACGCACTTGGATGCGGCTTTGTTGGCAGCTGGTGGCAGATCTGAGAGGAGGGTTGCACCAGTCGCCATCTGGGTAGGGGTTGGAGTGAGGTGGGGTGGCATTACTGGGTGGGGGATTAGTAGACTACCAGGGATTTGGGGGTATTGCGTGGCATAGGGGTTGCTATTTGCAGTGGTTCAGGGATTGGGGTTTGGGGTGGGGGGACATGCTTAGTCCTGTTGGGCTTATTCTTGTGCATTTTGGGGATCGGGACATTGGGGGGCTTATGAAGCCCTGTTGGGCTGGTTGTTGCATTATCGGAGAAGGGGTATGGGGGGCACTTGCACTCTTCCGGACTCTGGATGCAGCTAGTGACATGCCCCTCAGGTATACCCTCCATTTGGTGTACCTGTGGGAATGTTGCAAATTGCAGGACTTAGCCGCAGGGACCACGCCCCTTACAGAATCATGCACATGGTCCTGGCATAACTGCACTTTGCATGTCATTACTTTCATGTATGCGTGAGTGCTTATAGAATCGGGTCCTGTATCTCTGCATTAGCAGGCAGGAGCTGGGGGGCACCCTGCTGCCCAGTATTAGCTGTCTGAGTTTTTGACTGTTTTTAAAATAGTAAAAGGTTACAAAAAACTACGATATTAAAAATAAATTGTTAACATCTTCTTGTCTCTAAAGTTTGGATGCTACAGAAGATGCATGAGCCATCAGTTACATTTGCTGATTGCTACTGCTGGATAAGCGAAAGACAAGAAAGTAATTCTTCCTGTTTCTGGTTCCTAGAAAAGAAACATTTTTTGTATACATGATTACATTAGAAAAAGTAATTATAGCATCAGAAAAATAATGTTTGAAAACATTATTCCACTTTTTAAGGGGCAGTATAGTGTAGTGGTCAAGGGCACTGAGTTACAAACCTGGAGACCTGAGTTTGAATCCCATCAACCTCTGCTTGCATACTGTGTGACCCTGAGCAAGTTACTTAACTTCCTTGTGCTCCCAGGTTGCACTTGGAAACAAGCTCTGATTTAGTGTGCCATTCCTGGTTAAACAATTTCATCTTTCCCACTTTTTTTTGCAATTTATCTGACAAGTGAAAATGTCACATAAGTAGTCAAGTACAGTCAAAAAAGATCTATGGACCAGCCCTTCCAAAAGTGATTCTGACAGTGGTCAACATTCAACACGTATTCGCCTTCCTGCTGTCCCCTTCACTCCAACCAGACCAGTTGCTACTTAAACCAGTGCTAGCAATGCTAGTACCACTGCCACCTCCACTGTTACAGTACAAGTCGCAGCCTCTGTAGTGACCAATGTTGTTGCCATATTGGCTGTCACCATCACCACTACCTCCACTGCTGCTGCTAATGCCCCCATCAGCACTACCTCCAATACTACGACTACCACCATTACCACCACCTCCACTACTGCTGCTGCTGACACCATTACCACCACCACCAAATCATCCAGTACCACCATGATCACACTTCATGATAGAAGTATTCAGCCATGGCTTTGGCAGTTAAATCCAAACAGCTCTTTTGTGCATGATGAAGACGGTGAGACAATGTCTTCTGGGTCAGAATATGCTCAAACTCCAGAAGATTTAAAAAGGCTTGAAGGTGTTTTCTGTGACACTTCCTCCAAGAACAATGATCCAAGTAAGTCTGAGAATGTGAAACTGAGCCCTTATCTCATTCCACAAGGAAGCACTTGGGCCAAAAGCAATCCAAAAAATCAGTTGCTGAAGACAGGCACAAAACATCTGCCACTGTTTTTCCTCATCTTTCATGTTAATCTTTTGCAAAAAAACTAAGCAGTCCATCCTAACTTTTTCTTGTCCTAGGGGTTTTTGATACTGCATCTGGTATCAAGTTTACAGCAATATTCTATACCACTCAAAACTGAATCTTGTGGTTGTGGGCACAAGCAGTGTACAAAAGGGTTGAGGTCAAGTACAAGTTCAATTTCCAGTGATGTCTGAAGATATTTTACTGAGCAGAAGAGTGATAAAAGGAGAGCTGTGTGTTCACACTGTGGCTAGAGTTGCAGCTGTGGTAACAAGATCTGGCCAGAGCTGATAGGTCTGCAGCTGATGAATTTGGGATAAAAATATTGTAAATGCATTTCTTGATATTTTTACACCAAATGTTTGACATACTATAGCTTTGTATCGACCCTGCCTCATGAAGACGGGCAAAGAAAATGTTGAACTCCTGGCTTAAAGGTGATTCTGTGCAGGGACTGCAAAATCAACTTTCAGGACATTAAAACGCATTCTGGGCAGGAGCTGAAAAATGACAACTGTCACATTCATGAGGTGCTGCAAAGAAATGGATATGTTGAAAATCTGGGTTAAAATACTGAATATTACCAACTGTACAAGCCTGTGTTCACATAATTCAACACAGGCTCATAACTTTGTTGAGTTTCAATATTTTTACACCAAATTTCCAACATAGCATTCTTATGATCCCACCTTATGAACAAGGGCAGAAAAAATTGTTAAGTCCTGGCTTAAAGATAATTTTTTTACAGGGACCACAAAATCACATTTCAGGATGTAAGAAAAAATTTTGGCCAGGATTTGAAAAATGACAGCTATCACATTCATGAGATGCTGTAAAGATATGGCTATGTTGTAAATTTGGGGTAAAAATGTTGAGAATTACTGAAGTTACAGTACAAGACTGTGTTGGCAAAATTCAACATAGTCTCATAACTTTCTTGTTTTTTTTTTTTCATATTTTTACACCAAATGTTCAATATAGCCTTCTGATAACCACACCTCATGAACAGAGGCAGAGAAAATTTTCAGCTCTTTCCTGAAAGAATGATTTTGTGCAGGTACCATAAAATCATCTTTCCAGACAAATTTGTCTGACAACAGTGACATTGTTCATCAGGTGGGGTACAAAAGAAGGCATGTTGAAAGTCTGAGCCAAAAATATGCAAAAATGCCCAAGTTATGCCTCTAAATTCAAAACCCCATTGAAATACACTGAACGGCATACCTGTTTCTTCAGTTCGTGTTCCGGCTTTGAATAATGGAAAAGTATCTGCAGTCCAGAGAGGCTTACAGCGTTGGACCATCAATGAGTAAGTAAAGGCTTGGGGGATCTGGGCTGGTGGGTGCTGAGATTTTTTTGGGGGGGTTTGTCTACTTTTCCATTTGCAGATTTTATTGTAAAGCCACTAGAGGGCAACAAGATGTGTATGTTGAAATCCTCTTCCCACTGCTCTCTCCTAACACTTCTAGGCCTGTGTCATTCATACCTAAAGCAAATTATCTACGTCCTAACATTCAGTGGTGTGATCTGAATCTGCAAGTCTGTACAAAGTCTCTACTACCCAACCCAGAATGGCTTCCATCTCCCTCCTACTCACACCCTTCCTGGTTCTTACCCTTATCCCAGTCTCCCCCTCTACACCTATTGCCACTTCTCTCTCCACTTCCCTTCCAGATACCTCCTCCATCCTGTCAATCACCCCCACTGCTCCTCTTGTAAACAGACACCACTTTCCCTACTACCCTCCAGCATCTCTGTTTTCCCTTCCTAGTCACTTTGCCTTTCTTCATCTTAGCCTGGGTAAAATATTGGCTGGACAACAAGGACACAGAAGGTTAATAATAAACGGAGTCCATTCTGAAGAAAGGGGGGTTACTAGTGGGGTACCGCAGGGTTCAGTACTGGGTCCAGTCCTTTTTAATGGCTTTATAATTGACATTGCAGATGGACTAGAAGGAAACGTATGCCTCTGTGCAGATGACACAAAGATCTGTAACAGGGTTGATACACAAGGGGGCATGGAAAGGATGAGAATGGACTTGGCAAGGTTGGAGGAATAGTCAAAAGTATGGCAGCTTGGATTCAATGCAAAGAAGTGCAAAATAATGCACCTGGGAAACAAAAACCCAGGGAAAGAGTACACAATGGGGGAGGGAGGTAGTAACAACAACAAAAATGGAAAGTAACCTGGATGTAATCATATCAGATGACCTTAAGGTTGGCAAGTAATGTGGTAAGGTAGTAGGGAGGGCTGGAGGGATACTGGGATGTATAGGGAGAGGCATCACCAGCTGAAAACAGGAAATTGTTATCCCTCTGTACAGACAGTTGGTGAGACCCCATCTGGAGTACAGTGTACAGTTCTGGAGACCCCATCTCTGCAAGGACATAGACAGGATGGAGGCAGTCCAGAGGAGGGCAACTAAAATGGTGCAGGGTCTGCAAGAGAAGCCATAGAAGGAGAGACTAAATGAACCTAATATGCATACCCTTGAGGAAAGGAGGGAGAGGGAGGACATGATAGAAACTTTGAAGTACCTCAGTGGAATCATTAAAGTCCAAGAGGGTAACATCTTTCAGAAAAAGAGATGTGCAAGAACAAGTGGACACAATTTGAAGATAGAGGGGGGATGGCTCAGAGGCAATGTGAAGAAGTATTTTTTCACAGAGACGGTGGTGGATGCATGGAACCGCCTTCCTGAGAAGGTTGTGGGATCTAAAACTGTGGAAGAATTCAAGAATGCATGGGACAGACATAAAAGCAATTCTTGTTGGGGGGTAGGAAGAAATAGGCTGTTGGTTAAGTAGGATCTGCAGCTTATCCAGTAGGTAGGGAAATGGGCAGACTAGGTGGACCAAGTGGTCCTTATCTGTTATCAAAGTCTATGTTTCTATGTTTCATTTCCTTATCTCTTCTCTCCACCTCCTCCCTCCCTCTTCCCTCCCTCCCAGTTTTCCTACTCTAATTACAAAGTCCAAAACTACACTATTTAATCCTTGCCCTCCTCTTTCTTTCATTAGGGAACATCCACCCCAACCCTGGTCTTACTTCTTCTCCTACCATGACTCCTTACCCAAACAACATGTCTCCAAACCTCAATTCCACTACAACCCTTCCTAACAGGTTGAAGCTCCTCCACCTGAACATCTGCAGCCTGCTAGCTAAAATTGACCTCCTACAAACTCTCATGATTTCACACACCCCTGACATCCTAATTATTACTGACACATGGCTCAAAAAAAGCACCCCTGGCAATGCCATTGCTATCCCTGGGTATTCCCTCTCCAGACAAGATCGATCAGGTTGTGGAGGGGGAGTGGCCATGTATATCCTGTCCTCACTGCAGTTTACAACCACCCTATCTACCTCCATCCCAGCTACCTACGAAGCCCTTGTCACTCTCATTACCCTTTCTTTCTCAATTCCAATCTTTGTGGCTGGCATCTATTGCTGTCCAAGCATTCAACCCTCGGTCAAAACTGAACTCTTAGCCAATATCACCTCTCTTTAGCAATCTGGTGAACTGTTCATAATGGTTGATGTGAATCTAAATTGGTTGTCTCCCAAGTTAAACAAGCTACACAATGACATCACTGATCTAAACCTCACTCAATTTATACTTGAGCCCACATGCCCTAATCCCAAAACACAAAACCACATCCTGCTTGACTGGGCACTCACAACCCACCTGCACTGCATCATTAAATCTGGTCTCCTCCCTGATGCACTAAATGATTACAACCCCATTTTCATTGTACTTAAGGTCCATCACCCCAAACCTCCCCCTAAAATCATACAGCTCTAGTCCTTTAAATCCTTAGACCTTACCCCACTCAACTCTGCACTTGCTTCCATCAACTGGGCCCCCCCTCTCCACTGCAATTTCTGTAAACCAAGCCCTTGACTATTTTAAGGATAAATTCATTGCCACCTGGAATGCCTTTGCTCCTTTCAGAAGGACCAGAGTCCATGGGCTTCACCTCCCCTGGATCACCCCTGAACTTCTGGCCTGCTTCAGGGAGCGTGATCGGGCCTGGAGAAAACACAAATCTACTAAACATTCAAATGACTATGCCAAGTACAGAATGCTATGCAATTCATGTACTAAAGCTACTGGTCTGGCTAAGACTGATTATTTCAACTCCTCATTCCTGACTAACATTAACTCTCCATCTAAATTCTGGAGGGTAGTTTGTGCCCTATTTTCTCCCCCTCTCACCCTCACCCTCCAATTCTCAAAATAAACAACTCCCTAGTTTCTGACCCTGACTCTGTGGCCAATGAATTTAATGCCTACTACACCTCGTGCACCACATCTCCACTAAATTCCCTCTCCCACTTGCCACCTACTAATTTCAGCCCTTCACCTCAGCCAGTGACTACCCCTGCCCCTTTTTTCTTTTCTACTATCTCTTCTGATGAAGTTCTTAGTACCCTCCTATCTCTGAACCCCTCTAAAGGCTCCTCACCAGATGAGCTTGATCCTAAACTTCTCTACCTTTCTGCTCATGCAATTGCTTATCCTAGCTCTCTAATCCTTAACCTCTCCTTTATTTCTGTCCAAGTACCCTCATCCTGGAAACATGCTGTAGTCCTTCCTCTCACCAAGGTTGGTGACACATCCACTCTTGGCAACTATCACTCCATTTCCCTCCTTTCTACTCTTGCAAGACATCAAGAATATTTATTTCTCTCTAAGCTATCACCCTTCATCTCCAATTCCTCCTTCTTCACCCCCTTTCAATCTGGTTTTCAGAAGAACCACTCAACAACCACCTCCCTCCTCAGGCTTACTGACTCCATCCTGTCAGGGATGGGCGATGGCCTGATCACCTCAGCCATCTTTGTTAACCTAGCCAAAGTTTTCAACACTGTTTCCCATCCCCTGCTTCTAGATATCCTCTCCTCAACTGGCCTTGCTCCATCAGCCACCAACTGGTTTAAATCCTCCCTTACTGGCAGGACCCAATTGGTGAGAATCCTTGATTCCATATTGACTCCACTCCCCATCAATACTGGTGTCCCTCAGGGCTTAGTGCTTGAGCCCTTACTCTCCTCCATTTTCCTTAATGATCTTCCCACAGCCTGTTCATCCTCATCTTGGAGATATTTAAGAAAAACTTGAAGACTTACCTGTGGCATATGGCCTACTTGGAAGATTTATGATATCTGAGTACAAATATTATTTGTTGATTGTATGGATGGTTTTATTGTTGGTTTTTAGCATATGATGTTGTTATGTATTTATTTTATTTATATGTTTTTAATTGGCATTGTATACTGTGGTTTTTGATACGTAAAGCGCCTTGATATTTTGAAAGGTGCTTTAAAAATAAAGTTATTATTATTATCTTTCCACGTGAACACTGACAATACTGTCTTGTACAGTGCCAGTAAAAACTCTGCTGCTGTGGAAACCAGCTTACAACATGCCTTCAACAAAGTTCAGCTCTGGTTTGCTTCTTACCAGCTTTTTCAAACTGCCAAGAAGACAGTCTCAAAGTCCTTTGGCACCAGGCAGAGACTCTGTAGGCTCCCGGGCCTACCCACCATCTACATCCTTGATGGGACCATCCTGGAGGACACCTCCTCATTTAGCTATCTGGGGGTTTGGCTGGACCAGCACCTCAACTTCTCTTTGCATATCAATGCTATCCTGAAGAAACTGTGCCCAAATCTTGGTGCTCTGTATAGGAATCGTAGTTGCATCCCACTGACTGCGAGGCATGAAATTGTCCAGAAGATGATACTCCCCATCTTTGACTACTGTGATATAGTCTATGGTGCTGCTCCCAAATCTTTCCTGACCAAGTTGGACATTCTCTTTATCTCCTTCTGCTGCTTTGCTCTCACCTCCCCCTTCCTGCTCCCACCACTGTGAACTCTGTCACTCTCTAACCTTCCTTTCACTATCTCACAGATGCATCCCACACTGAGCCAAACTAACCTCCAAATTCTGGTTATGAGTGCTCCACTCCTATCTCTCATCCTCTCTCTCCACTCCACCTCCCCCCACCCACTCTCTCAGATCTAATGATGCCCAGACCTTGACTGTCCCTCGCTGCTCCACCCATCATCGGTCAGACTGGTTTCACCCATCACTTCCCTAAAATCTGGACTTCCCTCCCCCCTGAAATATGACACTCCTCCTCCAACTACTCCCTTACCTCTGCCCTACACAATTACCTCTCCCTCAGCTGTTCCTACTTTAACCCTCCTTAATACCTATCCCCAGTTTCTGCCTTCCTACCCTGACCCCCCCGGCAGGGTTCTAAACATCCTGAAGGGGGGAATCAGGAAATGGCTACCCCTTCTCCTCATATTCAGTTCTTGCCTCTCCCACTCTCTTCTCCACCTGCCCTTCTGGGTCACCCGTGTGCACAACCTACCCCATCCTTTTTACTCCAACAGCACTTGCGTACTACCTCAAGCCTACTCCTGGTACACTCATGCACTATAATGGTTCTGTTGCATTATTACTGTTTGGTACATTTATATGTTCTTTTGTATGATTTTGGACATGTATTGTAATTTACCCAATGTTCCACTACTGTTTATTGTATGATACCTTGTGTTCCAACTGTTGCATAATCTTACAATGTTGTGTTGTTTGTACTACCCACATACTATTGTAACTGATCATCCTTCACAACCCTGTGTAACCCCTTCCCCACAGGTCACACTATGAGATGAGCAACTTGTTGTTCAGTGTTCCCTCCTGGTGAAACATTTCAATAAATAAATAAATAAGGGCCAGGTGGGGGTCAGAAACAGCACAAAAGACATTGATGTTTTTTTTTTTGTTACAGGAAAAAGAAACAAAATAAAAAAAAGGATTGAGATGCTGATCCTGACACTGGGGGAATTGGGCATCCCCAGTGTCACTGATATGTTTCTGGGGGGTGCTGAGAAGGAGGGTCAGGTGGGGAAGAAAGTAAAAATGAATCACGTGCCAATGGGTTGCAATTTTACCATGGTGGTTGATTTGCTGCAGTGTAAAACAACTCAAGTGTGTCTTGCTATTGCCTGAACCCTGAAACTACTATTTCTTAGAGCTGTGCAGAATATAAAATTCTGCCCACAAAATGTCTGCAGAATAATCATTCTGATTCCGTTGAATTTCACAGAATTTCCATGAAAATTCTGCCAAAATTTAAATATCAGTTTTTTTTGCAATTAAATAAACTTTATTGAAGAAGTGAAAAGAAACCACAAGATATATAAAATACAAATGCAGCACATAAAAGATACAAAAGCACCCATCTAAATGAATCCAGAACAATAGACCACAATAACCTACCTCGGTATAAAAAAGGAATACATTTCATTTTTTCAGTATAATTTTAAAAGTACACATCCAATTAACACCAGATTTGGGCCATCGACATAACCCAGTACCATACAAATGTGTGCCACATTTTAGATTTGTAGGTTGAAAGGGGGAAGAGATATGCATGGCCAAACAGTTAATCAAAGTTACATGTTCAGTTATTTTGAGATCATTTTAAAATTTCTTATGCACATTTATTCACAGTGTCTGGATTTAGAGAAACATCCAACATGGGTATATACTCCATGTTTTAAGTCTCAAGCTTCAATGGGAGTTGAGTTACAGGTAACCAAACATTTTGCCAGAATTTATATATATTTATTTTAAATTTAATATAAATTTGATAGTATTGATTGAAATGTTATAACATCTTACAGGTATACAGTCTATCTCTATGTTTGGCTATGTACATAGTTTCAGATTTCTAGCTTCAAATGGAATTGAGTTATAGCCCACAAAACATGTTGCAAAAATTAAAATTTCAGTTATTTCTCTCTAATTTTAAAACAACATATCCAAATTTAACCAGAGTTGAAGCATTTAAACTTCTATGCCACATGGTCATTTCTGAAAAAGTTCATATGTGTAGCTTTAAATGGGATTTAATTAAAAGTAATCAAACTTTCACAACATTTAAAACTTTAATTTTGCAAGAATGTAAACTACAAGTTTAAGCCCCTGAAACTTTAAAACTAGAGGATGCAATACCATGAAATTTGACAGATTCTTAGACATTACAATGACACTGTGCATGCCAATTTTATGTATTGCTTGCTGCCACAAACTGCAAAATATACATATACGTAATATCAAATCCCATGAGTCTCTGTGAAAATTGTAGAATTTCATGAAAAATTCAATAAAACTGGACTTTGCTACTTTCACCCAGCCTCATCTGGATTATTCTAATTAAAAGACAGGGGTATGAGAGGCAGGTAGTGCAAGAGGTCACCAGGTTCAGGAGTTAGATGCACAGTTTCACCAAGAAATGGGCAGCTGAGCTGGGTAGCACAAAAGTGGAAGACCCCAAGGTTGGAGCAAGGAAGCACATATTGTCAACAATTCCAACCTGAATGCATGATAGTTAAGGATCACATCCAGGGAGCCTGATGTACATGCAAGTCTGGGACTTACAGGTACTCAAAAAGATGTAGTAGGGGAAGACAATGCCTGGAAAAGCTAGAAGGAAGAATTATGACTATTCCAACAGGGTAGGTCAATAGCAAAAAGAGTAGGTTACTCATGTTTTAAGGGAATTTGTCACTGTAAAGAACAAAGAAGAAATTAGTTTGATCAGTAGTTCTACTGAGTCAATCTGGCTATTCCAAAAGAGAATGGGGGGAGATAGTCACCCAGAGAGGAACAGCAAGACTGCAGAAAGCTCAGCCCGGTTTATCAAATGAAGTAATTGTTTATGTTAAATTCCACAAAAAGGATTCTGGATGGTTCGTCTATATGCTATTACAAATATGTGAGAAAATGTTACCAATATTTTTATACTGCAAATTTAAAACTGCTAAACTAATTTATCCAGTTGTGTTAGACACCAGGATTAACTGACTAAGATATGCATGTGAAATGTTACAGCTATACCTACAAGAGCATAGGCGTTACAAAACATCCATGTTTTCCATGAGTTTTCGAAAAATTTTGCAAATATTTACATAGTAACAAATTGTACCCATGTAACTTAAAAAGCTCTAATCCAGTTCTCTCTATATTTAGATCATTCTATAAGCATTACAAAAAGGTTATTCATGCTAGTTTACACATGTCTAGCACCAAAGGTGCCCAAGTTATATGCAGATGAAATCTTTCCATGAAATGTCCTGCAAAAAATAAAATTACTGATTTTGAACACATGTAATTTTGAGATTATGCATCATATTGTCCTGAAATCTGGCACATTAGAACACCTATCATCAAGGAACCATGCCAAATTGAAGATCTCTAACCCAATAGACAGCTGAGGTATATGAAGGCTAAACCTTTCATTAAATAACGCACAAAAAATAAAATGACCAAATTTGAGCACCTATAATTTTGAAACTATCCATCTGAATGTCATGATATGTAGTTTGTTATTGGCCCTCCATGCAAAAAGTGTGCTTGATAAATTTCAGGGCTGTAGCTTAAACAACTTCAGTCGTATGATCAAATTACCAAATTTAAAAACATCTACAAAATTCAAACGAAATTCTGAGAAATTCACAGAATTTCATGAAATGTCATTGTAATTCTATGAATTCAGAATTTTCCCAATCTGTGACACTCTACTATTTATGCTAATACAACTGTGGAATCCCTCTGCTGCTAACAAACCGATGCTGAGTTGGCACATCTAGTGGCTCTTTATTTATTTATTTTTTTTGGCCTGCGAGATTTCTTTTTACTCTTGTCTTGCTTATGGTCACTCATGTAAACATTTTCTCTCCTGTAGGATTCAGGACTGAAGATTTTTTAATAGCAGATCTTCTAATCAATTGGTCAGAGACTACAATCATGAGGGCCAGCCCCTTTCCCCTTCCCCTACTAACTCTTGCTGGATGCAGTTGCCTTGGAGTCTGTTGGATCAACACTGTCTTAAAGCTGCCAATACTTGATATTACAGATTTTAAATCTGGTCCTCTCTTGAAATGGAAAACTACAGAATGCCTACAGTGAGGAAGCACTTAGTTCCTTATAATCCCAGGTGCTTCTAATCTGGCTGAGATATGCAGGAACACCCATCATTGGTGAAACAGAAGAGAACAGAAGATATCCTAGCATTAGTAGTGCACTAGTGGGACAGTCTGCTATAGCACTGAGGTGAGAAGGAGAACTGACTCAAACACAAAAGGTTTAGGAGTTCCTGCCTAACAAAGGCTTCAATATAAATGAAGACTTTTTTTGGCTTGCTCTGCAAACTGATGGGGACTGTGAAACAAAGAGAGCAATTATACTGAAGAAGAGACCCAGAATGCAAACTTTCAAGCTAGATCAAAGATATGTGGTTAAAAAAAAGGCACAACTGCTCATGCGTGGTAATGTGTGTGGGGATTTTGTGATCATGACACTGAGGAATTGAGCACTCCCATTGTCACTATTATTTTTCTGGGTGGTGTGGGGTGATGGGTGCTGAGAGGGAGGGTTGGTTGGGGGGTTATGTATTTCAGTGGTCATGTACCACCGAAAGTAAAATAAATAGTGTGAGCACAGAGCGTTCCGATGTGAGGGCAACCTTTTTTGACACTCCAACATGTTGTTGGCTCACAAGGAATGCGGGAGTCCTTTTACTGAAAGCAAGAGGTCTGCAGGGCTTTGCCCACTGCAGCCCTAAAAAAGGTAATAAATTGAGCACATGTCTTTCAAACCACTTTCTGAAAAAGCATCTTGAGATGGCTAACTTGGATAAAGCCCCTGCTGAAGTTGTCTCTTTACTCCACTGCATGCTGCATTTCAAAAAAGCAAAACCAGTTTCTGATTCTGACGATGGTGCTGCTGGTGGCAGAGTCAGTCAGCAAGTGACCAAACACCAGCAAAATCTTGCTTCCAGTCCTTGACCAAGTGCTTCAACAGGCACAGCACCAAGTCCCTCACAAACTGGTTCAGATGATGAGACAGCAGATATGCAATTTGTGGTGCCCCCTTCCACAGTCTAAATCACCTGCATCTGTCCACTTTGGAACTTGGGCAAAGGCGTCCAGGGAACTTAGGCTAGCACAGGGCATCAACGAGGGGGAGAAGGACTTCTTCAGGTACATCAGGAAGAAAAGGAGTTGTATGGACCAAACAGTAAGGATAAAGAGGGATGGGGGGGTGGAAATGGGCAGAACATGCAGAAGCATTAAATGAATACTTCTATCCAGTATTTACTAAAGAGAAAGGGAGAGCTGTACCCAAGGGGGGTTGGAAGGTGGGCATGGGAGGGGAGGTGACAGATGGAAAAATCCCAGTGAGCAGAGTACCGGAGAGCTTGAGGGCACTGAGGGTGGACAAGGCACCTGGGCCAGATGGCATACTTCCTAGGATTCTGAAGGAACTGTTAGAAGTCCTGGCAGAAACCTTGGCAGATCTGTTCAATACCTCCCTGGACTCAGGGAGTGTACCTCAGGACTGAAGGATGGCACATGTGGTACCTGTTCACAAGAGTGACCCCAAGGATGAGACAGGGAACTACAGACCAGTAAGCCTCACATCCATCATGGGAAAGCCAATGGATACAGTCCTGAAGGAGAGGCTGGTTTCCCTTCTAGATGCTAAAAGGCTGAAGGACAGCAAACAGCATGGGTTTGTCTCAGACAAATCCTGTCAGACCAACCTGGTAGAGTAATATGACTGGGTAACCAGACAATTATATAGGGCCATGCAATGGATGTCCTGTACCTGGACTTCAGTAAGGCATTCAATCTGGTGCCACATGGAAGACTAGGAAGTAAGCTGGAAGGCACAGGAGCAGGGGTGAAGATGGTGGAATGGGTAGTGAACTGGCTGCAAGGGAAACAGCAGAGGGTGGTGGTGGAAGGGGAGCTCTCATCTTCCAGGGCAGTGCCAAGCATGGTGCCACAGAGCTCTGTATTGGGGCCGGTGTTGTTTGGGATCTTCATAGAAGACATCTCAATAGGCATCAAGAGCAAGATCAATCTGTTTGCAAATGAAACCAATATGTGAGCAGTAGTGGATTACTTAGAAGGGTGGCAGGGGTTGCAAGATTATCTGGCAAAATTGGAGGCCTAGTCAGATGCTTGGCAGCTGGGGATCAATGCCAAGAAATGCAACTTATGCAAGGTGCTACATTTCAGTGCAAAAAAACAAAGGAGGGGCAACCAGCTAGGGGGGATTCAACTAGGCAAGATGGAAGAATAGAAGGATCTGGGGGTGATCATAGCAGGAGCAATGAACAACTCAGCACAGTGTAGAAAGGCAGCTGCAAAGGCCAACAGGATGCTGGGTTGTATTGCCAGAGGTGATCCTACCACTGCACAGGTCACTGGTTAGACCACACCTGGAGTACTGCATGCAGTTCTGGTGATCATACCTGAAGAAGGACATTAGGTTACTGGAGAGGGTGCAGCACAGGGCAACAAAAACAATCTAGGGGCTAGTGGACTTACCCTATGAGAGCAGGATCAGGGAGTTGAACATGTATTTCCTGAAGGAGAGGAGTTATAGGGGGGACATGATTGTAACCTTCAAGTACATGAAGGGAATAAATAAGACGGGCATGTAGGTGCTTTTCAAATTAAGGAGGTGGGGGACGCTTGAGGGCACAATCTGAAACTGGAAGGGGAAAGGTTCAGGAGGGAAATGAGGAGACACTTTTTTATGGAGAGGGTGGTATCTGGGTGGAATGCATTGCCAGATGAAGTGGTATACTGTAGAGCAGAGGGCTGCTTTAAAAGGGGATGGGACAGGGTAAGGAGGAAGATCACGGGGGGAAGGAAGGAGGAGCAGCTGCAGAATAAGAGCTGCTAGCTGCACAATCAAGCAGACTTGACAGACCATAAGGCCTTTATCTGCTGGCAATTTTCTATGTTCGTATTTCCTGCAACCTCAATACCACATATCAGTGGGAACTACTTTCTCTCATGCAGCCATGACAGTATCAATGACACATGTCACAGTTAGATGGAGAAATTGCTGAACCAGGCTGTGAGCAGGGTTTTCCATTGTACATCTCATGCATGGACCAGTGCAAAATCACTACATGCATGCCTCTCACTCACAGAACGCTGGTATTCACCTACAGTACACCAGTAGCATATGCTGGCATAACTGCTGTTGACTCCTCCTCCTCCTCCTCTTTCTCAGGCCTTGGTGGTAACAATACCCCATCCCACTGTATGTCATCTCTCCTCAGTGTTGCAGTCCTTCCAAGTGAACACACTGGTGTTAACATTCTTACACCTTTGAAAGAAATGCTTGACTACTTGATTAGCACAACAGGTTTATATATTGGGTTCCTTATTACAGATAATGGGAAGAACATGGTAAAAGCAGTTTATGATGGTCACTTCCAGGGAATCTGCTGCTTTGCTCATACCTTGAACCTTATTGTCACTGTTGCCCTCCAGAGCAGTGTGGGTGCTTCTCATATTGTTTATAGCACAACAGAGTATACATGTCCATTGTTCTACTATGGCAACGGGAGAGCTGCAAACTTTCAGGACCCGTCTGATTTACCAAACCATCTGCTAGTCCAAGATGTCAGTAAATGATGGATCAGCACATTTTATGTTACAATACTTGCTGAAACAGAAGTGTGTTCCACATGAGTTATCCATGAAGCAGGATATCGGTGGGGTACTGCCACATTAAGACTGGAGCCTCACTGATGGCATGGTCAAGGTTCTGTCTCCCTTTCAGAAATGTACCTATGACCTAAGCACCTATGACCTAAGCTCAAACACAGCATTACTGAGTCAAGCAATTCCTACTGTTCATCTCCTCATGTCAACCATGGAGAATTTCCAAGAGTGCAGCATTATGGATCTTTTTTCCAGAACCCATCAAAAAACTCAGCTAAGGGTTTACTAAAGAGTAAAGATAACTGTTTACAACCATACATGGAAATTCTAGCTATGTGTTTACAACCATGTTAGACCCAAGATTCAGATGTGAGGCAATACGTCTGTCCATGCAGAGTCACAGAGTGAGTGAGTACTAGAAGCAACTGTGTAGTGAACTTGAGGGAGTCATGAGGGAGCTTGACCTGTTCCAGTTAGAGGATACGGGGGGGGGGGTCACATAGTTTTAGAGCAACTGGAATGAGTGGTGCTGACAGCCTAAGTGACAGTAGTGTGGGTGGTGGCATGTCACTGACAATGAGGTTGCAACACAGCAGCCCCATGACACTGTGCCTCAGGTTACAAAAGCACATCATTTGACTGGTCACTGCTTATGAGTTCTCTGCTGAACAAGCAGTGGCAGAGGACACATTTGATGCCACATTCTTCGGATCAGATGCACACTAATTATTTGTACGAGCAGATTGTGGATTTTAATGTTGACTCTCTTGCATACTCAAACACCAAAAAGCAATATTATGTAATAACAAGAATATTTCCAGGGGTCTGATTGGTCAATGTGTGTGCCTGGGACAGTGATGTTATCTGAGCATAACATCACTGTGTGAAGTCCAGACACACACAAGCCCCTCTCACATGTTCATACATGAAAAATATCTCTCCACACACACTTACTGTACCTCCGAACTTTATATCATATCATACAACCCACTTCCCCTCCAAATAAAGTGTATGGGCACACCTTCAAAAGCACCCCCAAAACAAAATGAAACCATAAAGGGCAAAGTGCAATTTTTCATTTCAAATAGCTGCTGTGGGTGGCTTCACAGACGCTGCTCAGTATAGTAAACTGATTATGCACTGTCACACTTTGCCACCTTGCTCTGTTTCAAATCACCACTCCACTCCATTTGAAAGAAGCTGGTAATGGAAGTAAATTTCCACTGGCTTATTGCCATCACAGACAAACATCTCCTCAGCTCTACACCAACACAGTGCAGCACTTTAACAGCCTCGCTAACTAGGTGTAAAAACTTTTTTTTTTAACACTAAGGCCCAGATATTCAACCTACGCCCAAAAAGTGTGCAATAGCAGGAGCAAGCACAAGTCCATTGTGCCCATGTGCAAGAGGCGTGATATTCAAAAACTGAGCTGGCCAAGATGTCCCTACAGCCGATGACTGAATATCACACCACCTGCACCATAGCGCAACTAGGGAAGGGAAGCTGAGCATATGTGATGCGCCATAGCACAACAAGGGATGTTCAGCTGAGCAGTCCAGAGGCACCATAGCACAACCAGGGATGCCCCCCAGCAGCAGTGCAGCAATGCAACTGCACAACCAGGGATGTAGGGGCCCACCATTCATGCCACAGATGGGCAGAGGAACACACAGCAGAACAGACATAGTCCCCCTACACCCCATGCACTGTACAACTGGGGGACGGCTGGAATAACCACTGGCCTATGGAGACAAGCAACCAACCCACAGCTGGGCCATGGTGCCCCATCACACCCTCTGGCAAGCTGTGACCGACACACAAGAAGGGCCGACCACCCCATGCCACACCATCCCCCCAATGCAGAGCACACCCTGCACCGTGACCCCCAGACACCCTGCCCAGGAGCAGCATCCACCACTGCAGGAAACCCCACGCATGCCACCACCCCCACTGTGACAATGCAACCCTGTGCACCATAGAACCATGCAAGGCAGCCCCACCATGAGCACCCATCAGTGGGTGGCAGCACACAGTGATGCATCAACAGCATACACAGTGCCACCATGCACAGCCCCCCCCCAAGGTACAGCTGAGAGACTGACCATGCGTCGGCACATGAGGTACCCCACACATGACAGGGCATACTCCGGACCCCACCACCAGTGGTACAGCACCCTGCACACCCTCCCAAGGACACACCCTGACCCAGCACTGGCCACAACAGCCAGCACAGACACCCACAGTGGTGTGTGGAAGTATGCACCACACCAGATGCAACACAGTGCATGGACAAACACTCACCCATACCCAAGGGCACAACAACACAGGGACGCAGTAGTGGGGCAACCAAGCCCCCAGCATGGGCCCATGGAAACCGTGTACACACAGCCTGCAAACCTCCATGGCACAGGAGTGCCAGCCACCTTGCGCAGGCACTGTGGACCTGTACGCCATCATCATTTGCCTGGAGCACAAGTCACAGACAGTGGTGCACATCCCCTGCAACACACACAAACCACAGCATGGAGGTGGGACAACAACCGAGGAGGCCACATTGTCACCCGAGGCAGACATGCACCACACCAGTGACAGGAGGTAACCCAGCATTGTGACGGGTACAGAGGCTGCCCTGCATGGACAGCCACCACTGACATGCCAGCAGACTGTGCAGGTCACAGACACGCAAAGGTGTCAGATGCACAGGCCATGAACGGGCTGACAGGTCAGATGTGCCATGGACACAGAGCATACACCATGGACCACTGCACACAGTCATCCAGTGCACAGGGAACATCACACACACCACAGACACTGACTGATAGCTACTCCTACACCATAGTCACTTCCCCACGGGCACACACATACCCATGACTGCACCACCCCTGATGCCATACACACCACTGCAGCTGAGCAACTATAGCCCGCTGCAAATCAGAGACCACCACAGTATTCATATCAAAAGACTTGTAATGAAAAACGTCAAACAAAACTATTTACAAGTATGTACAGATGTGTGGGGGGAAGGCCACAAACAAGGTGGGGGTGGGTAAGGAGCAGGGGTGAACAAATGGGACAGGAAAGGAGGGGTGTGAGGGTAGGTCCAGGGGGGTAGGGGAAATCAGGGGCATAGGGATGGTCACTGGTAGCCCCGCTACCCGCTCCGGCTGCTCCACCTTCCGTGTCTCCGACGGACACCCAGCTGTTCAAACCCCCGCAGTATGTCCAGTGATGCCCTCACCACTGTCAAAATCTCCCACAATGCCTCATGGATAGCCTGCAGCTGGCGGACACCTAAGACAAGGGAGCACAGTCAATAGGTGTGAATGCACAGCCCCATACAGCCCACCCACTGTGCATGGCATACAGCCGTGGGACATGCCCCTGTGATGGTGTGTGACCACCCACAGTGATCATGTCCAAAAGACCTGCCCACCCAGGTGCATACAGCCATGTGGACCACTGCACACACCCACAGGCCAAGTCCTGCACCACCCCACTGTGGCTGTTTAGTGACATGGCTATGTGGTGCGAAGGCAGTGGCACAGCCATGTACCCGGTGCACGCATGGACCACCATTGACGCACTCCCAGACATGCAGTGCCACTGGACAGTGCTGACTATAACAAGTTGCATGCATGGCAGTGGTGTCAATGGATGGTGGCCATGCCCCGCTGCCCGCCCTGTTACACAGCATGCAGTAGTAGTCATGGAGGTATGGCACTCACCATCATCAGGCCAGTCCCTCTGGCGTTGTAGACCGTCGCCCCTCCTACTGGCCCTGTCCTCCTTCTGGTGCCTCTGCTCCCTGGCCAGCCGCCTGTCTTCCAGCCCTGTGGTGCAAACATGGAGAGAGGAACATCAGTACAATCCTGTAGAAAAGTCCCCCTGCCCCCATGTGTGTGCAATCCCACCCAGCCAGACCCACCACCCCACACCCTAACACCACCACAGCCAACACGGATGGCCCTCCCCCATGTTCCAGACACATGTAACCATGATACCCTTATGGAAGATAAAAGTGTGTGGACATAACACCTACCTGGCCATGGCACCATGCCCCTCCTGGCACGTGTCTGCAGGTGGGCAAGCAGGTCCGGTTCCCTCCTCCTCAGGTCGCCATACCTGTGGCGGCACTGCTCCGCTGTCCGTTCCCTTCCTGTGGCCTCCTCCAGGGCGTCGGCCACCTCCTGCCACACCTGGCTCCTGGATCTGTCCAAGGGTGCCTCCCCAAACAGTGGGCCATAAAGTGGCTCAACAATTGCCACCAGGTTAGCCAGCTCGATTTGGGTCCATTGGGCAGCCCTCCTCCGAGCCATCTCACTTGTTCAGTAGGTTCAAAATGGTGCTCTGCAGTGCAGCTCCACCACGTGCAGATGCTGCATGGTACAGCGC
Organism: Neoceratodus forsteri; assembly: GCA_016271365.2. Classification (NCBI taxonomy): domain Eukaryota; kingdom Metazoa; phylum Chordata; order Ceratodontiformes; family Ceratodontidae; genus Neoceratodus; species Neoceratodus forsteri. The sequence continues at coordinate 216,012,180 of CM028136.1, forward strand.
TGCCATTCCCTATCACACCGTCACCGAACAGCGTGATAGTGGTGCACCCATGCCTGACGCATGGCACCTAGGCGGCAAAGGTTGGGCACAGGTTCAAGGGTCTCTGGCACACGGACAGGCACAGCGCCTTTGGAACCCAATGCGTGTAGCGCGATTGGGTGCCTGTGTGCTACCTCCAGTAGTGGCCTACCATGCTGTTGCCCCAGTGCACCTATGATGCCCCAGTGCCACAGCGCCATATAGGTGAACATCGCTGTAGTGCCACTGGCACAATGGTGGCCATGCCCTGCATTGCCTGCCATGCACAGTACATCAGCAGTGTGGCAGGTGCCTGCATCAGCAACCTGGGCATGCGCAGTGATGTGTGTACTGCGCATGTCACAGAACTGCACCCTTGGCTCAGCACGTTCAACACAATTGCGCAAAGCGCAACAGCACAATATTCAGCCGTCATATGCAAATTAGCTAATCAGCCATTCAATGGCACAGCACTGCAATTTGCATCCACTTAAAGTTGTGCCTTGCCTCATTTGCATGGATTGCGCTATAAAAGTGCGACATTGGGCTGCACTGGCCATAGTCGGTTACTGCAGTCTATTGGTGAGTTGCATGCTGTTTGGGAGTGTGGACTGTGGATTTTGGGACATGCATGGGACTGCACAGTAACAGGTAACAACTGTCATTCTCACAGGCTAAATCATGACCGAGAGAGTTGTGGGAGAGGAGGAACACAGTGGTGGGAGGAGGAGGAGGCCTAATTTCACCAAGGCCGAGACAGATGCCCTGTTTGAGGCCTACCTGGATCAGGAGCTGCTTCTCAGTGGATGGCAGGGAACACCACAGGCCCGTACTGCTGCACGGGAGGACGTGGCGCATGCAGTGAACCTGCATGGCAGCCACCAGTGCTCCATGCAGGAGTGCAAGAAGAAGATGGGCACAGACAGGAGGAGGATAAAGGAGAAGGTGGCTGCCATCAGGGCAGCACAAGCTGCGACAGGTGGGAGACAGCCAGAGGTGGTACACCTGACCCCACAGGAGGAGAGGGTTGCTGGCAGCATGCAGCGTTGTGCCATTGAGGGTGTTCCGGGTGGTGGCTTTCAGATGGGTGGTAGCCCGTCACTGCATGATAGGTCATGGTCTGTCTATTGGGGAGCAGGGTAGGTCAAAGGCAGTAACATGACTTTGTTTTCCCTTACAGATCCTGAGCGTCTGCATGGGTCAGTGGTGGTGGGCCTGTCCACTGAGGCCAGTCAGATGGAGATGGAGGAGGACCCATCCACCTCCACAGGTATACGCTGCTCAGTGTGACAGTGGGCCTGCCTGACTATCCAGACTGATGTTGTTGGAACAGGTGCAGAGGAGGCCCTGCCCATGTCCCACCATGCCAACGTCCACGGATGCCAGCATGCTGTGACTTGGGCTGGTGCCAGGTCTGTCACTGATGATGATATCACTAACGCCATGGGCAGGAGACATGTGTGTGCCATGGGATGGCCACACAGCAGGTAACATCGCGGCCATGGCTATGGGTGGTGCCGCCGTGGAGGCCTGCGTGTCATCACAGTCCCAGCCTGTGCCTGTCAGCACCAGTGAGGCAGCACTGGTGTGTGTACAGGACAGTGAGACTGTTGTGGCCACTGCGGTGGCACCAGTGAGCCCTGGGGAGCGGCAGCCAGAGGGGCAGCATCAGCAGTCGGCCAATGGACTTGGGGGTACAGGGTCAGGAGGTGGCGTCAGTGCACCGCCTGTGGACATGCCCAGACCTGGTTCTGGTGTGCAGCGCCCACCCTCAAGGGGTGCTGAGCATCAGGGCTGCGCACACCCTGAGGAACAGGATACCGAGGAGGCAGATGACCTCTTGGATGAGCACACCTGCATACTGCAAGTATCAGTCAACCAGCAGATGCGGCTTGTGACGTTGGTGGATGCACTGCGTGCGGCTCTGGAGTGGGCAAAGGAGTGTCGCAGCAGAGACGGTTGTGGGAGGATGTGACCGCTGCCATTGACAGGCAGACACAGGCATTCACTGCTGTCATGGCCACAATGGGCACACAGTTATTTACCCATGCGTCGCAGACACCACGCAGTGCACTGTCCACCCTCCATTCCCGGCATCGTGCAACACCCTCCTTGTCGACACTGGGTTCAGCTGTGGGCATCCCGAGCACACCTGGCACAGGCATGTTTGGTGTGCTGCAGACCCCTGCACGAGCATGGTCACATTCACGCAGTGGAACCCCTGGGGGGACCATCGGTGCCACTCCATGAGGCCAGTGGTCAGTCTGTCAGTGCTGGCGGGTCTCGGCGGGGCTGTCCATGCATCCGTAGTGGCCGGGGCATTGTGGCGCATGACTGACCTGTCTCCCAACATGCTACTGTCTGGTGCTGCCCTGTGTGCATTGTGTCATTCAGTGGGCATTGCACGGGTGGGTACCCTGCCCTGCACACGCGGACACACAGTCCATCTGCACACCCTCCTGGCTGCTGTCCGCAGTTTCATGTGCATGATAATGCCTGCATTGTGCTGTACACCAATGTGCAGTGGTGCTCAGCATCTGACACATGCACAAGGACAGGCACCATGGTCTGTGGACATGTGTGTGGCTAGGGGTGGCGTTCTGGGTCGGTGTGCCTCCTACCCTTTGTGCATGTCTGGTGCATTGAGTGTGTGTGTGTGTGTGTGTGTGTGTGTGTGTGTCCATGTGGCATGTTAGACCTCACCCATCCCTGGTTGTGTGTGTGTGGTTCCATGCCCGGCCAGCTCCCTTGACGGCATGCACCCCTGGTGTGTGTCCATGCGTGTTTGTGGGTTGTGCCTTAGCCACTGTTGGTTGCACATGGCCCCATGACTTACCTGGGTTGGCTGAAGTGCTCCTCTGTGATGGTGTCCTGGTGCAGCTGTGCCAGCCGGAGCAGTCAGGGGTCCCATCGCCCAAGGGGGGCTGCCCATCACCATTGTCACTGGCATCTTTATCGTCCCCATCGCTGTCCCCCTCTTCGACCTGTATGGCTATCTCACATTTGTTGACCATGTTGTTCAGGATGCAACAGGCCAGGAATAGCACACAGGCCTTTGAGGGGCTGTACTGTAGGGCACCAACAGAGGTCTCCAGGCAACAGAAACGTGCCTTCAGCATCCTGAACACCCACTCGATGACATTACATGTGGTGGCGTGTGCCTCATTGTAGCGTTGCTGCGATTGGGTCATGGGCCGCTGGTAGGTGTGAGCAGCCAGGGACAGAGTTGGTATCCACTGTCACCTGTGTGTAGAGGGTGGTTAGCATGGTGATCAGCATCGCCCTGCCCCGGGCCATGTAGGCCACTACCCATGCCACCTCTGACCATGCCCCCCCAGGCCCTATGATTGTCCGTGTGGTTTGCCTACTCACCCACTAGGTGGCCAGTGGGGATATCCTCACTCTCGAATCTGTGGCACAGTGCCAACTTTTGCCAGATGAAGGCATCATGTGCTCCCCCAGGGTGCATGGCACAGATATTGATTATGTGCCCCCTGGCATCGCACACCACCTGGCAGTTGATGCTGGCATAAACCTTGTGATTTATATATGCGGCCCCCTCGGGGCCAGGTGGTGTGTGGATGGCCACATGGGTGCAGTCTATTGCCCCTAGCACGCCAGGCATACTTGCTACCCTGTGGAACTCCTGTATGTTTGCTGTGCACTCCGCTGGTGTGCTGGGGAAATGGATGTACTCCACAGCATGTGGCAGCAGTGCACTGAGGAACTGGGTGAGGTGGCGTGATGTGGCCAACTGGGTTATGCCTGTGATGTCCCCAGTTGGTCTCTGGAAGGTACCCATGGCGATCAAGCACATGCAAGCTGTCACTTTCATCTCCACTGACAGAGCATGTCTCCGTCGTGTGGGTGCCTGCATCACATCACTGCACAGCTCACAGAGCAGCCTCAGAATTGCCCAGTTCAGGTGTTACCAGCCCATGATCTCCGTATCACTATACAGCTTGAAACTGGTGCAGGCTCGGTACTGCCTGTTGAGGGCATACTGCCGACGGGCCCTTCCACGTCCACGCCCCCCTGTTGCCCGCCTTCTCACCCCACTCATTACTGCCTCCATCTGGATGGTGGCACTGGCCATGTCCCTGGCTTGTGTTCACCCCCCCGGCAGCTGTTTCTGTATTCCCCCACTGTCCTGGCTGCTACTTCCCCTGCACCGGGAACACCTGCCTGTGCTGGCCTCACTGCTGTATGGCGTACTTCCCCCTTCTGCACTGGAGAGTATGTAAGCAAAAATGTCCATTTTCACAAATGTCCAGTTGTACATGAAATTACAAAGATACAGAGAAACATTTACAGTATACATCGTACATGAGGGTTGAGGTAATATATACAGAAACTTATTTATGGGCATGAGAGAATGAATGTGCAAGATAAAAGAGTTATTTAAAGGACATCATTTATTATGTGCAAGGTAAAATAGTTATTTACAGGACATAATGTGCAAGGTAAAATAGCTATTTACATGACATAATTTACCAGTGTTTAGAGTCATTTACTTGCACAGGATAACCAATAAACAATAATAATAAACAGGAGGAGGGAGGGAGGGAAAGGGTGATGGGGAAAAAAGGAGGGTTTTGGGGGGGTGAGGGTAAAGCAGTAGGGGAGAAAAGGGGCGGCATGGGGGGGGCAGAATTAGATTCAGCCAGTAGTAGAACAAGTGCATGCAAGTTTTACTTGGAGGTGACTCTTGAGGGTCCTTTGAAAGGCATTTGAAGTGCTGCAGGCAATGTAGTCCAGTAGGAGCAAGTTCTACTGTTTTGTGCCCTTATAAGCAATGTAATTTTGTACAAGTGTGGTGTGGAAGAATGGGATGCTGAAAACATTGCTAGAGGCTCCTCTAGTTAGGCCGGCAGAAGCATATTTGGGAAATAATGATGTAACACTCAGTGGAAGATTATTCAGGGGAACTTTATGGAGAAAAGGAAGATTTTTGAGGGTGAAATGTCCCTCAAGAGGGAGCCAATCAACAGCTTTGTATATGGTGCAGTGGTGTGTTTTCCAGGGACGTCCAGTGACAAAGAGGATGATATTATTATAGCTAGATCTAAGTTTATAGAAGAGTTGAGAAGTAGGGGAGGGGGCATAAACGATGGATCCCTAGTCCAGAAGGGGTATAAGAATGGAGCTTACGAGACAGACTCTAGATTCAGGGATTAAAAACTTACAGATTCTGTATAGGAGCCCCAGCTTCATGTGAACCTTATTTATGACATTAGAGATGTGGAGGTTGAAGGACAGGTGGGGGATCAAGCAGAAGACCAAGGTATTTAAATTCAGAAACTTGTTCAATTAAATTTCCATGGTTATCGGAGAAGATTTGTTTTAGATTGTGGGTTTTCCTGGGACCGGAGAAGACTATATTTCATTTTTTTGGAATTAAGGACCATGCCTTTATTGGTGAACCATGAATGTAGATTCTTGAAGTTGGATTGTAGGCTGGTGCGCGTCATGGTCCAGGTTTCTGCTGCTACTAGAGATGCAGCAAATTTAAATTCTGCCGGCGACGTGAACATGAAGTGGACACTTCATGTTGTCACTCCGCTACATGGAGTGGGCAATGCAAAGTGCACGCTCCACCTTGTCATTACCACTTTGCATTAAGGCAGAATGGCAACGCGAAGTAAGGTGAAGTCGTTGTTTTCAATGGACTTTGGATTCCTCATTATGATTCTAAGTGATCCACTTCGTGTTTCAGATTTGGCAGTCCCCCCACACATCACATGGCTCACAGTACTGTAAGTCACATGCTCTTTAGCCATGCAGGAAGGAAATGAGTCATACAAGCATACACTTTCATGTTCTCCTGTGCAGATGGAGAGAGAGGAGTTTGTTGTTTTGTCACTGCTGAGACTTGGAGATCAGAGTGAGGAGGAGATTTAAACTTTGATTTAGACCCAACAGCTTTTTTTAAAAGCTACATTTTTTTGTCTTTTCTGTGCTCTTTTGTTACTTAATTTGTTCTTTCTGTACATTTTTTTTTACCTTTATAAGTAGTTAGTTGTTTGTCTGTGTTTGTGTGTCTGTGTGTGTGTTGTGTGACAGTGTGAGTAGTCATTGCACAGACTGAGGGAGCACAGTATAAGTGATGGACCAGGTTGAGGGAATCTCTGGGGTGGGGGCAGCCCTGGGAGAGCATGGTACTGGTAGGCATCGTACCGTGCGCATGTGTGGGGGGCATGGCCACCGGTTCCTGTTGGATCAACTGACAATTCTGACTGCACCCCCGAAGGAGGACCACCACCGCCTCCTGACTCTGAGGCAGTTGAACCACCACCACCACCATGTCCAGCAGTCCAGCACCAGCTCCAGCTCCAGCACCAGGTCCTCTGGAACAGGATGTGCCTGTGCCCCTGGGTCCAGGTGTGGATCACATCCCTGCTGAGCATCATGACAAGCCTGCTGTCATTTCATCTGGTCCTCCCCTGCCTGTGCCTGGTCCTCCCTGCACTTCTGTTTTTGGCAGTTTTTTGACTGTGTCAGGGGGGACAGCAGCATGATCAGGTGCTGCCTATGTGAGGTGGAGGTACACCATGGCCCCCATGGGCTCACCCGGAGACTGTGGGCCAGCGCACCCATATGCTCAATCACCACCAGTTGGAGTGGCAGGCTGCCACAGAATGGGCCATGCCTGCACCTGCTTGCCCTTCTGTGGCAGAGGGTGCAGCTGTGCATGGTGGTGACTCTAAGAAGAGGAGGGCAAGAGCAGCACCTGCTGCTCAACCAGCACCCCACCACCACCACCACCACCAGCAAGTCAGCCTGTAGAATGTGTGGACCCCAGAGAACTGTGTGTAATGCAGGCTGACTTGGCAGTTCTCTGGAGTGCTGTTGAGGAGAACAACGAGAGGGTGAGGGATATCAGTTGCAAATTATGTCCATGCTTGAACTGCTGCTGGATCACCATGGGATCCCACATTAGTTTTTTTCTTCACAACATGTGCCCCCCCCACACCATCCTTGCTGTGTTATAAAATGTATTCCTCCACCATCCCCAACCCTTGTATGTAATTATGCCCTTTTTTGTTGTCTTCTGTATGTGACACTTTGTATTCTGGCCCCCCTTCTTTCTGTTTAGTGTGTGTGTGTGTGTGTGTGTGTGTGCATGTGTGTGTGCACTGTTTTGATGCCTCATTAATGTTTACTTTCTGTCGTGGAGTGTTTGTGGAAAAGCAGACTGAGCAGTGATACAAAACTATACAATGAGTACATGTTTATAAATGTCAACCTACACCTAGAAAATACAGATATATATACATATATATATATCAACTCACCAAGGCTACTATTAGTGTACAGACAATGGGCACCCTTCCATCCAGTTGGGATGATCGCATCACATTTGTGGGAATCGCAGCATACATTGGACCAGTAACAGTTCCCTCACAGTCATCATTTCTGACGGGACTTTGCATTTTGGGGATGCAGAAAAAATCTGAGGACTCTGTGTGACCACTGTGTGCATGACTGAGTGCGTCATTAATTCTGGGACACATTGCATTTCATGTTATGTTCCCATTTCACTTTGTTACCACTTGTCAATTTTCTGGACACCAGACAGATGCATTTTGGCAATGCAGAAAAAATCTGGGGACTCTGTGTGAGTACTGTGTGCATGACTGAGTGCGCTCCCCCCCATCATCGGTGGGCAGCAGCAACCCAACCGCATACCACCCGGCCACCCGCCGAATGAGAGGTACAGTATGGGCTGTAAGCCCATTGGTCCCCAGTGTGGACCAATGGGTTTGCAAGGCATACCGTACTAGACAGTCCCAAATACATGAATGAAGTCATTCACATATTTGGGACTGTCTATCTGACTATGCCCTGCAAGCCCATACTGTACCCTGTCACTAATGACGGCTGAGTCGGCGGAATGCAGGCAGGTTGCTGCCGCCCACAGATGATGGGGGTGGGGTGAACAAGGGATTCTGCGTGGGTGGGAGGGGTGGGGGTGCCACTGGCTCACCAGGGATATTAATGAAGGAGATGTACTGCGATTGCAGGATGGGTGGGGGGTACTAGACTACCAGGGATGGTCTTCTTTTACATTTTTTGGGGAATCAGGGACTTGGGAGGGTGAGGGACCACTTGGCCACCAGAGACAGTCCCCTTTTACATTTTTGGGAGATTCAGGGAATTGGGAGGGAGGGGGGACCACTAGACTACCAGGGGATGTTATGTTGTAACTCTACCACGATCGCAGCTATGGTCGGGGGATGCCCCAGGATCCCCACTGCACACGTCATGCTGTGCAGGGTGCCAGGTGCAAGTCACTGGGCTGCCCTCCACAAGGCATGCAAATAGGGCCGTAATGACATGCAAATGGCCCCATTTGTGCCTTGCATATATTATGGTCTAATTTACATGCCCCCCACTGAATATCGTGAGTGATGCACCTAGCACAACTGCACTTGCACTGGTGCATCCCTGTGATCTCTATCTGTGGCTAGCACCAGTGCATTGCTACAGCATCATGCGCAGTGCTACTGCACCATGCGCAGTGCATGCCATATTCAAAGGTGCTGTGCCATGGTGCATCACTGTTGAATATCACCTGTTCCTGGCCCCGGCGCATCCCAGTTGAGCTGCGCCCAGGTTTGCACCACTGCCTGGTGCAGTCTGAATATCTGGGCCATTATGTTTAAGCCATGGCTGTTTCACGGGTATCTGGATTTTTAACACAGAGAGCAAGCTGTCACACTGCAATCAGCAGATCAATCACAACTTAATTTAGTACCAGGCTGTGTAACAAATACACTGTGCCAGTGTCCCTGGTTCTCAATCTCAACTCAAGTTACATTTCAAAACCACATCTTGTCAAGTAATACATCCTGTGTGCAACTTTTTCAACACTGTCATGGCTGCACAGCTGCAAGTTCAGAATACAGTGCATGATATCTTGCAGAAACAGTTTTTGCGACGTACACATGTAACCTAGTTTATGAATCCTCCTCAGTCAGATTTGTTGCACTCTTTTAAAAAAAAAATTGAACAGTTGAAATAAAATATATATACTTATCAGTATGGATTTGAAATGGATATTCCATAGGTTTCTGTGTACGGTACTGCTGCAGAACCATTGATACCAACTTTCAGTGAAGGAGAGTTGATTTTTGTTAACCTGTAAATAAACAAAATAAGTTTACCTTATGTGTTTGACCATTGCAGCTCAGAAAAGCAACAGAAAACAAAACATACAGCTAAAGGAAGTTGAACAGCATAAAAAACATTAGTACACATACTCACTTTATAGTTTTAATATTAAGAAGCCTTGTGCCTGTGGCTGATGGATGTGGTCTCCTGTTTGATTCCCTCTGCCTTGGCATGGTCATTGTAATGGGAAAACCTTGTCAGAATGACACTGGTGGTGGGTGCTGGTGGTGATAGCTGCAGCACATGATGACATTCCCTGTGACATCTTTCTGCATCTGGTGGTGGTGGTGGCAGTGGCTAACAGCAGTGGTGGTGGTCTGGGGGGGCACACTAAGTCATTCTCTGTGGTGGCAGTGATAACATTGGTCCTGGTGCTGATGTCCAGGGGGGCACACTAACTCATTCTCTGTGGTGGCCATGGCTAACATCGGCCCTGGTGGTGGTGGTCCAGGGGGCACACAAAGTCATTCTCTGTGGTGGCAGTGGCTAACATCAGTCCTTGTGGTAGTGGTCCTGGGGGAGGCACATTAAGTCATTCTCTGTGGTGGCAGTGGCTAACACTGGTTCTGGTGGGCAGTCCAGGAGGGCACACAAAGTCATTCTCTGTGGTGGCAGTGACTAACATCAGTCTTGGTGGTGGTGGGCAGTCCAGGAGGGCACACAAAGTCATTCTCTGTGGTGGCAGTGGCTAAAATCAGTCCTGGTGGTAGTGGTCCTGGGGGGCACATTAAGTCATTCTCTGTGGTGGCAGTGGCTAACATTGGTCCTGGTGGTGGTGGGCAGTCCACTAGGGCACACAAAGTCATTCTCTGTGGTGGCAGTTGCTAACATCGGTTCTGGTGGTGGTGGATGGTCCAGGGAGGCACACAAAGTCATTCTCTGTGGTGGCAATGGCTAACAGTGGTCCTGTAGGTGGTCCGGGGGGGCACACAAAGTCATGAAAAAGGAAACATGTATCATTTAGTAAATGTCACCACTTTTTAACAACTTAAGTTAAAACCTGCCAACATTAACCTCATCATCATCCTCATAAAGAAAGCTGTCCTCACAGTTATCTATGTCTGAAGTCTGACCAGTGGGAAATTCTTTCTCGTTTGTGTCATCATCTATGTCAGTGGTAGGCCATTTCATGCTGCCACTGTCAGTGCCACCAGGATGGTCCATTTCTACATCACCAAAACCACCATGACTAGGCCGGGGTAAGAATACTGAGGTTGCAGTCTGTGCTGGCATGTGCCTTTCATTCATTTTTATGAATGTTAGCAAACTAACATTTTCAGGAGAGAGGTTTGTCCGACAATCCCTAACTTTTGCACCTGCTGAGTTGAATACCATCTCGACACTTACACTGGAGGGTGGGCATGTGAGGTACTTCAGTGCCACTGCAGTCAGCTCTGGCCATTCACTGACCTTTCCACCCAGTACAAAAGAGGGTCATCAGTTATTGACAGATGCCTCTTTTCAGACAAATGTGACTCAACCATTCTCTGTGCCGCACTAAGTCCAGTGGTTGATGCATCATCCTGTTCACTGGAATCATTTATTTCACAAATCCCCACTTAGGACAAACCCTCCCAAAGTGGGTTGATGCCAACTGCTTTGGATGACAGACCACCTGGAACTGCAGTCCCTTCCCCTTACAGGATATGCTTGATACTCCTCCAGTTGCACCTTCAGCCTGATTATGTTGCTGAGGTTTGCTGACCTTTGCATGTGACTTCTGTGCCACATGAACCAAGCGCACCAGTTGCCCACTGATATGTTTTACCTGTTCAGGACCTCCCTCAAGTACTGAGGCAATTCCATGTATGTATTGTGGGTCCTGCATTGCTACTATGGCAAAATTGTCACTACACTGAAGCTCAAAATGTGATGATTCATGTTGAATACTGTCCACATGTGTTTCAGCAATATACTGCTAGCACTGTCTCCGGCAACATAAAGGCCATGCTGTACATTCACCAATGTCTGCCTAAGCACCCGCAACAGTGGAATTGATTGGCTAATGGAGGCAGACTCATCACTTACCGCCTGTGTGGCATGTTCAAAAGGCCATAAAATTGTTATTAAAGAGTCCATGAGTCGCCTTTGTTCAGTCGTCATAGACATGGAGGCCCCGGAACTGTCATGGCTAGTGTGCATCACAAGATATTCTGAGATGGCTTTGTATTGTTCATACAACCTTTCTGCCATGTATAAAGTGGAGTTCCATCGGGTGACAACTTCCATCTTCAAGCAGTGCTGAGGGAGGCTGTTTTTCATCTGCAACTGCCGAAGTTGCAGAGCGTGAAAATTGAGCACAGATACAGTGTGCAGCTGTCAACATTTCCTTTACATCAGGGTGCTACAGAAACTCCTGCACCACAAGATTTAAGCAAAGGGTCATGCATGGAACACAAAAAAAGCCATCATCCGTGATGCATTTCACCACATCTGACCCATTGTCACTTGCTATGAACCCAGCTCTCAGAGACAGGGGTTCAGTTACTTGTCAGTTTCTGTCAGTACCATGTCCAACATGTTTTCATCAGTGTGTGAACAGATCACATTGTACATAGTAATTGTTGCATGCTGTCGAATTCCTGGAAGATTGCTACCATGACACTCCACCTTACTGCACTGATTATTCACACTACCAACATCACAAACAACCCCCGGCCCCTGCGCCCAGTGTGCAGTTATACACAAATATGAACTCCCTGCTGTTTTGCCACTTGTTCACATATCCATACTTAAATGGATGAATGGAGAGGAGGAATGTTGAAGGGCATGTCTTACTGAGTCGGACACAGTATGGCATAACTCGGGGACAGCATGGGTCGAAAAGTATGCCCTGGACAGAGCTTTCCATTTTGGACAGGCATGTGCAGCAAACCGCCAGAACCCAGAATTCGCCACAAAGGAAAAGGACAAAAAATCAATTGCCAGCATTTCAGCTACAGCAGCACTAAGTTCATGTGACACTGTATGATTGGATGGGTACTTCAGCTTATGCACAAAAATACTCTGTAATGTGGGCTGACAAACATTTTACATGGGGTGTGATGACAAATGGTTCTGCTCTGTGAATGGCAGGGGGTGGAATGTGGACGTTTCATGAAGAAGGTTGCACAGGTGATGATAACAAACCCACAAATGCAGTTATTTTGCCACATTTACCAACCAGGGTTGATGTACCACTTGCAATAGACATACTACATTCACCACCACCACCACCACCACCACCACCAAAACTGCTACTCTCACCAGCACTGGACAACATTTCAAAATCATTATGCTCCTCCACCTCATCATGCCTGTAGTAATCCTCTGCTCTTATTTCATCACTACTGTACACATTTCATTTCCTACTGGATTTAACAGTCATGGAAGGGGATAACATGCTCGTTATGGTTGATGACGAGGGTGAATGCCCCATTGTGGTACTAGTTGCCGTCTTTTGCTGGTTCCACAGGGCCATGTGCCTATTCTTAAGATGTGTATGCTGTCCTCCTGTGCCCAGATGGCTCCCCTTTTTACCTCGGCTCACATGCACATGGCAAACCTGGTAGATTGCAACTGACTCATCTGCATCTTGATCAAAAAAATCCCAGACAAAGGATTGTGATGCTCTACTTTTAACATGTCCCTGATGCTGCTTAATGGAGTCCATTTTTTTAAGCCATGAAGTGGGGGTGTGCCACATGATTTTTCGGGCAGAACACACTTGAACTGCAACTGACCATCACAACTACCTATCATTACTGGGTCATCATCATCATCATCATCACCATCAACTGAAACTGGTAAATAAGTTTTTATGGGGGGGGGATTAATGCAAACAGACCCAGACACAGCCACCTTGAATTTCTTTTTCTCCGGTTCCCAGCTGGGGTCAATTACATCATCATCATCATATTCATCAACATCATCCACATCCACATCTTCTACTTTAATGCTGGCACGTGGACTGCATGTTGCAACCACAGCAACATCATCATCGTCAGATTCATAATCATCAACACTTCCATCACCTGATATTTTTTTCACCACACTGTGAATCACTGCATGGAAAATGCGTGACCTGATCCGCGGTGGAAGAAATGTCACATTGTATGCTATTGTTGAAATGATTATCATAATCCTCATGTTCTGTTACTGGGATGTTGCTGGGAAGTATGACATCATCTACACTGCCACTCATTCGAACTGCTTCACACTCCACTATATTTTTGGACATGGTACACTGGTCAAAAGTGGAACTTGAGGCAGCAATACTTATACCACCACCCACCACCAATTGCACTAACACCACCGGTTGGGACAGCATTATCTCCTCCAACTATGAGTGAAGCTACTGACTGGGCTGTAAAAAACATTGCAGGAGAAACACCTTTCCTCACATCAGCAATGCACTTCTACATCTGTGTACTACCACGCCCACAGACAATCTTACCACTGGCAGCAGTGTCATGGCGAGAACCAGCTTTCCTTGCACATCTCTTTGTGGGCATTTTGGGGGAATCAACAACATTATTCTAAACAAATTTAAATTTTGTAACGTTCACTCTGTGTGGGGGGACGCTGGATGTGAAGCCAAAAAAGCAACTGTGGCTTCAGCAACAGATACAGATGCAAATTCACAAGTGAAAACAACACCTGAACTAACCAGTGGTGATGAGGTCACTAACAATCCATTCTGGAAAACAATTCCTTTTGCCGTGGGGAGGGGAGGCACTGACTGCTGATTTTTACTGCAGTGCAAGCAGCAAAACAAAGAAAAGATACCAAAATGGCAGTACAAAATCACACAGCTGCAGTGGATAGCAGGTTCACACTGCTGCACCTGCAGCTACACTGTGGCACAATAAAAGGTGTATTATTTGATGTCACGCATCACACACACATTCACACACACACACAGTTTGTCTCGACAAGTAATGCGTAGCAAATTGAAAAGTTCAGTAATATACCACGTATTGTAAACAACCTGAAATTATGAACTGCTGGAACAGATCCACACAACACACAATCAGCAAAAAAAATTCAACAATTACTGACAATATTACTGTGTGTACATTAACACAGTCAGTTATATAACAAAAATATAACCAAAAAAAAACAAAGAACTCCCTATTTCTCCAACTTAAATCTACCTATACCACAAATATGCCCCTCCCCAAAGCACACGTTCACTGTCTCTTAAACACAGACTCAATGTTGTACATTAACATTCAAAATCCACACACAACCAAAAATGCTGGATGATATGAGCACAGGAGGGTTTCCTCCAATTGATGAATTAAAGTTTGAGCAAAAAAAAAAAATACTCAAAAAGACTTTTTTAACAGCTTTTAGAAAATTTGAATCACAGACAGCTCTCTGAGCATACTGTCTCCTACAGCTTTCTACACACACTACCCCGAACTGAGGCTGTGCAGATCAATATAGAGCCCATGTGACCTGAAATCCCATGAATCACTGCAAAATTTGCCTTCAAAGCTTAAAAACAAGGCAACGTGAGATGAAATGCATTGTTTTCGATGCACTTCGCTTTTAAAATTGGTGGAGTAATGGTCTGGGAAGGCGGACTAATGCAAAGTCAATGTTTTCAATGGACTTCGCTTTACCCATTATAACATGAATTACAGCGCTTCACATTACAGAGTACTCTGCGAATCTGCCTTCACTCCACAAATCACTTCCCAGAGCGAAGTGAGGCCACTTCACCCACCCCTAGCTGCTACAGTACAATGCAGCATTGTCTGTGTAGAGGACCATTCTAGTATTGCTACAGACTTCTGGAAGCTTGTTGATAAATTAATATATTTGTTGATATGTTGACTAAGGCTAGTTACACTAGAGTGGGAGCTGAAATGCTTAACTGTTTTTGCACAGCTTGTACTACTGTACTATTGTAAGTACTGCTTTAATATACGTAAAATCAATTGCTCTCACTGCATTTGGTATCAGGAGTGCTGGATCTTTATTATATTTTTTATCAATAGGTATACCTGCCCTAACAATAACTAAAAAAAATATATATTTTTAACACATTTCTCCCATTTTCTTTTTCTCTTTTTCTCTTTTTACAAACGAGCCATTGTTTAATAGCAATAATGCACTCCAGGGCATGTGTCATGCTTGGATAATGTTACTTCTCGGGTGTTGGACCCACTCGGCCTAAAGTCTAGTGCCCAACCACCTAAGGCATGATGTTATCCAAGCATGACACACAGCCTCTCATGCATTATTGCATAAATGCCCTGCTTTGTCCCAGGTAGCATGTAAGTATCTTGTGTGCTGCTCCATAAGTGTACCCTCTGAATGCTTCTTCAGCACTGCAGTAGATATTGTTCAGCCACGTTGCTCCTGTTTGTAGCCTGAACATGTACAGCAGCTTCTTTTTTATAAAGCTGAATATTCATCTGCTTGATTCTTTTAAGTGAATTGGGCATACTAGTAAGATTGGCAATGTTCTATTACTGCCCAACAGCTTTGAATACTGAATTGACTGCTATGCTAATGGCTTTCTGATCTCTGCTCTTGATTTTACTGATAACGATTGTGGAATAACAATGTTGGCTGTGGTTGTGCTTGCCATTTGGAGTTTGGACTAACCTTACGGCTTTACTAAGGTTACTAAGGTAATTAGAAATAGAAACAGACCAGTGGCCCTTCTTGTCTATTGCCCCACTACTTAGTGGAATATTAGTTCCTGTTTAACATGCGATTATCCAACAACCTTTTGAATACATTAATGCTTGTAGCTTGAACTACTAGATTGGGCAATGCGTTCTAATATTTCACCATTCTTTGCGAGAAATATGACCCTCTGTGATTTTTGTCCCTTTTTCCAGTTAATTGCATAGCATTTCCCCTAGTATTATGCACATGTTCTTTGCATTCCAAACCCATGTGCATACAAAGATGTGAATCCTCCAGGATGTTATAGAGTAATACTAGATCTCCCCACTGCCTCCTTTGCTTGAGGCTATGCAGACCTAAGGATGTTAATCTACTATTGTAAACCAGCCCTTCCATACCATAATTGCACTTTGTAAATTTATGCTTTACCCTCTCCAGTGCCATTTCTTGCCCCTTGCAAGCTGGTAACCAAAACTGCAAGCAGTAGTCCTGGTGTGGCCTCACCAGTGCCCGATACAGAGAGACCATAACATCTCTGTTTCTACTACCAATGATCTTCTTTATTTCCTATTATTCTATATGCCTTATTGCAGATGGATTTGATATTCACTGGAAAAGACAAATCAGGTTCTACAATTACTCCAAGGTCCCTTTCCTGATCAACACTTGATAAGCTAGTACTACCCAGATAACACTGATGTTTCCTATTTGTCTTTCCAAAATGCATAACACAGCACTTATCTGTGGAAAATGACATGACATGGCCTGTACTGGACACCAATCGACTCTGCCATTGATGTAAACCAAGCCTTAGACCTTTTCATCAGCCACTTCACTAGGGCCTGCAATATCTTTGCACCTCTCAAAAAGCTGAAGGTCAGGGGAGAGCTAACCCTAGGATAACCCCAGATCTAATCACTTTCCTTAAACATAGGGATCATCTCTGGCACTGTGCCCGTGCAACATCCAAACCTGGGGATAGTCATAAACATAAAGCTGCCAGAAATGAGTGCATGCGGGCAGTTAGGAGTGCCAAAAGCAAATACTTCAAGGAAGCTCTCTCCAACTCCTGGGGTGATGGAAAAAAATTTTGGAGTAACTTGAAAGACCTTACAGGCAAGGACACTAAGTCACCACCCACCATGCTCAACATAAATGGAACACCAACATCTGACCTGTACACAATCACCAACACCTTTAATAATGTGTTCTCCAACTTGGATAGTGTCCTCCTTTCTAATTTCTTTGATGCCCCCTCTGGTAGTAACCCTCCTGCAACTACTCCCCTCCTACACCCTGCCCCACAATTCTACTTCAAGGAGATCCCAGTGCATGAAGCCAGAACCTATATTCGGAAGGCCATTCACAATGCAGGCTACAATGGTGACCTGAAGTTGTTAGCACTTGTCCTTGAAGAAGTCCTTGAACCCCTGACAAAGGTCCTCAACCTATAACTAAGGATGTCCCAGTTCCCATCTCGCTGGAAACAGGCTACCATCACACCGGTACACAAAAGTGAAGACAAATCACTGCACTCCAACTACAGACCTATCTCCATCCTCCCTCCATTATTTAAGGCCCTGGAGCGCATCGCCTCAGACCAACTAGTCAAGTACCTGGAAAAATACGACATCCAGTGTCCTGAATAACATGGTTTCCAAAAAGGGCACAGTACCACCACTGCACTATTAGAATTCACGGGCTTCATCCATACCACGCTCGATCAAGGAAACTGTGTAGGGGCAGTATTCATCGACCTTACGAAAGCCTTTGATACTGCGAACCACCCACTCCTACTCAAGCAATTATCAAACATTGGGCTCTCCAATGAAGTGCTGCTCTAGTTTTCAAGCTACCTTGGGGAGAGGGTCCAGCGGGTTAGGATTGCTGGTGTCACCTTGGAAGAAAAGCCAGTCCTTTCAGGGGTCCCACAGGGGTCCGTCCTGGGGCCACTACTCTTCAGCCTTTTCCTCAATGACCTTCCCAGTGTCTGCCACCAGAAATTACTGCTCTACGTCGACAACGCAGTCATGTTCACCAACCACCAAAATGCAGAGCTCCTAGAGAAACAATTACAGCTTAAATTTATGTGCATCGAACAATGGTTCAAGTCACACAAACTGGTCATGAACTACAGGAAAACAAAGGTTATGGCCTTCTACAATGCCAGGAGCAAGTACAAATCCCGTAACCTCACCATCCTAAACCAAACAGGGACCTTACTTGAACACGTTCCTGATTTTAAATAACTAGGTGTCACATTGGACAGCTCACTCTCCTACCATCGGCACATAGATTCTGTCACCAAAGCCACCAACATCCGTATAGGCCTGCTGTACAGACACAAACACTGCATGACTCCTGACACTCTCTGGTTGGCTATCAACAGCTCTGTCACCTCCATCATCGATTACAGGCTAGCAATTTATGGCTCTGCCTCCGCCTCTGCCCTCCGCAGAATTACAGTTGCACTCAACAAAGCATGCAGGTTGCTAACTGGGGCTGACCTACTTACACACACTTGTGACCTGTATACTTGGGCAGGATGGCTTCCTCTCATCAGCCGGATACAGTATCAAACCTGCCTCTTAGCAAAAAAAGTCCTCCTCAGGGTCATGCATCCAGGCATTGAAAAGCTCCTCATTCACCACCACAGCACCCAGCAAAATAGAAGTTCACAACAACTAACCTTCCTTGTCCCCAGATGTCGGACTACCATGGGCCAGAGGGCCTTTGCCCACAGAGCACCACAGTGGTACAATACTCTCAACAAAAAAACTCTTACTGCTGCTGCTCTTGGTCCTTTCAAGAGACAACTTCGACTTCATCTCATTTCAACTAGTCATGACTGCCTCGCCTAATCAGGGGCTCACTGCTCACTGGCCTCCACTTTAGTGTTGGCAGCTACCTCTCCATGCCTTGCCCCCTTCTACCTGCCTACCCCTTGCCCCCTCTCCCTTTCTTCCCCCCGGGCATTTCCTGACTTTTATCCCTCCCCTTCCTCCCCTTTAGAGCTCTTACCCTCACCCTCTACCCTCTGACAATGGCCTTCCTGCCTGCATACCCCCTTCCCTCTCACCTGCAGTGCTTATTTCTAAGATTGCCATTGGCTGGTATGTCATGCTACCTAACATTTGGCACATTTTGAATTACTGGAATTTCCTAAGCCTCAGTCTCTTACTTCTTTTTATTGTGTAACTATGTATTATTATGTTGACCTTTGTATGTATGTATAACCCCCATTCTTTTGACGTGGAACATTTGTAAATGAGCAGTTCCTGCTCAAAGGTATTTGTAATCCTAGATTTCAATAAAATAAAAAATAAAAAATATTTGACCAGCTGGAGATTGTATTCAAGTCATTTTGTAACATGGATATATTCTCATTTGTTAAAGTTGGTCCCCTGACCTTAATGTCATCAGCAAACTTTGTAATATTGCTGCTAATACCAATATGTAAATCTGACATATATAATTGAAAAAGTGTCTGCCCCAAGACTGAACCTTGGGGAACTCTACTGGTCACTCCTATGGCACTTGACAGAAAGTCACCTATTTTAACTACCTGAGTTCTTCCAGTTAACCTTTCACCAATCCATTTCACCAAGTTCATATCCAGACCCATGGCCCCTATTTTCTCTACCTGCCTCCCATGTGGCACCTGGTGAAACGCTTTTGAAAAATTGAGATAGACCACATCACTGGAGATATCTAGGTACAATAGTTCACTAATTGGTTCATAGAATGTTATTAAGTTTGTGCCAGGAGATCTCTTCATTCACATATTTGTAGGTGACATGTACAGTATGCATTGCAAGTCCATTGATCCACAGTGTGGACAAATGGGCTTACAACTCCTACTGTACACTGTCATTCGGTGGGCTGCCGGGTGGTTTGCAGGTGGGTTGCAGCTGCCCACTGATGATGGGGGTGCTGGTTGGGCAGGGGGCCTGTGAGGGTGGGGGGCCACTGGACCACCCGAGAGGTTGTGGACTATGGTTCTCCAGCAATCCTGGACATGGGTGGGGTGGGGGGTACCGCTATACTACCTGGGATTAGCACATATTATTGTATGGGCAGCATGGTGATGGGGCAGGGAGGCGGGTGCCACTAGACTACAAGGGAAGTTGTCTGGATTCATTTCACAGCAATAGCAGCATCAGGAGGGAAGGGGTGCCACTGGACTGCTTGGGATTGAACTACATTTCTATTTGGTGATTGCCTATGGAGAGAGGGGGTGGTACTGCTAGATCACCAGGGGCTGCACCGTTATGGTCCGGTGTTCGCTGCTGTAGGGAGTGGGGGTTCCATATGTTGTCCTCTGGGGGCAGCGCATGCTGTGCAGGGTGCCAGGTGCATGTATGCAAATGGGGCCATAATGACATGCAAATGGCCTCATTTGCACCTTGCAGACATTATGGCCCCATTTGCACATCCAAGTCTGAATATCTGGGAATTGTGCCAAGAGCAGCTATAGTTATGCTGGAGCATTCCCAGTCCTACCTGTCTGAGGGATGTGCTGGCACATTGCATATGCACCCTGCACATTCTGTGCTATATTCAGAGGTGAGCACCATGGCACATCTCCTTTGAATATTACCCTTTCTTGCTACGGCCCACCTCGGTTGTGCTGTGCCACCAGTTGCGCCATTGCTGGCCACTTTTTGAATATTGAGCCCAGTATGTTTTTTAATAAGTAGCTTAAAGAATCACTTCCCAGGAGATTTATATGGATCCAATTTTATTAATTTCATCACTAATTCATGTCACTGGAAATATATCCATAGTCCTAACATTTTTATCTTCACTGAGCTTCTTAGTGGTATCCACTGTAGTTTCATTTCTAAATATTGAAGTAAAATATTCATTCAGTATACAGGACATCTCCTTGGGGGCATCAACCAATACATTGTTTTGTAGTAGTGGACCAATACAGGGGCCATTTCCCTTCAATGAATTTATATAGCTATAAAATTCATGTGTGTTTTATTACAAGTTAAATATTTTTAAAATGATCTTTTACTTTTGTATATTTCATGTTTGCATTTTTTTAACCAGGTTTTTATACTTAGCTTTATTTATTGACATTTTATCTTTGATCCTATTTTGTACAAGTGCTTTTTGTGTGACAATAATCTACTTATTTCAATGTTCAGACATTTTGGTTTTATCCCCTTTTTATTAAATTTCTTTATGACTACTACTGCTGTTAAAATGATAATGATCTTGAAAAATTAAGGAAAATGTTTTTCTTTTTTTTTGTTTGCAGTGTGACTTCTCCTCTCCTGGTATATCCAGACACTGGGCTACAAAATTTACTTCTTATTATGCCATTTACTTTCAGGACAGACTGCAATCAAAATAATAATACATAAAAAATAAATAAAAAAAAAAATTTTAATTAAAAAAAGTGAAAATCTGAATATCTGCTTCATTGTACAACTGAGATTTGTTGTCTTGTCTCCAAAACTCAGTGTTTCATATTTAATTCCTTCCTCTTCATGCTGTGCAACTCTTTGCTTCAGTGATTCCTCCTTGTCTCCATACCCGATGTTCTCTTCATTTTCTTCAGTGTACCTTTCAGACAGAACAGTCTGCTAAAGGAAAACAATGGTTACTTTTGTGCACTCTCCTGTTGGTGCATATACCCCAATTAGCATTTTTGCATAACAACATAGTTTTTATGCATTTTTTTCATCATTTTGTTATTAAAACTTACATTTAAAAAAAATGCTTGAAAACTTCCATTTATCAAGGCTGCTGGTAGCCATTGTGTGAGAGCCACTTTCTCTCACACCCAGGGTATGCTATGTGCACCTCCTAATCAGTGCATTGGCCGGTAGGGGCACATTAGTGTATGTCCAGTAAGGAAGCAAATGGCTCCCATGACATGGCTTCTGGTGGGTGTCAGCCTAGCTAAACAGAAGTTTTCAAGCACTTTTTTAAACTAAAGTTTTAAAACCAAAATGCATTTAGAAAATATATGTTTTTTGCACATAAATGCTAATCAGGGGCATAAATGTGCACTGGCAGAAAAGCACACTATGGTAACTAGTGTTTTCCTTGAAATTACACTTACACTGTCTGACTCTACATCAATATAGTGTGTTTTCTCAACCTAGAATTACCCCCATCTATGCTGAGCAGAAAACTTCTTATTAGTCTGTTTTGGTGGTGGTGATGGGGGGGGGGTTATGACTATCTACAACATTTTTAATAAAAACAAAATACTACATTATAGTCAAATACTAGTATAGTCAAATACCCAAATACAGTTTAATACCCGAATACCACAGATGTATTAATTGAATATTTGACTGATACACAATTTATATATTCGCACACTGATAGAAAACACCCTTTCTAGGGAAAGCTGTTAAAGGGAGCAGCTAAAAGGGATTAAGGCAGGTAGAGAACTGACAGTGGATGGCAAGAGGGGGTAGAGATCAGATTTCTATTGGAGGACTGGTACCTGGGTCTGGGAGTCTCCCTCTGCTGGGGGAACATTTTCAAAAGGGGACATGAGGACATTAGTAATGATTATTATTAAATTTCTGACTATTCCTGCCTCTGTACCTACCAATTTCCTGTAAACACTGTGATTTTGTCTCAGCTGTATGTCATCAAAACTTAAAATTTCAGTTTAAAAAAAGGTAGGCAGAGATTAGTGCATGGTAGGGTGTTTTACATTGTAGGAAGGAAGTATTAAATATTGAAGGAGGAGCAAAAAAGACATTTTGGAGTACAGAAGCAGAAGAGAAAGGGCAACCTGCAGGGACTGTGGGGCAGTAATCTCCCAGACTACATCCTGGAGGGTAGAACATTGCCCCAGATGTAGGAGATTTGTGAGCTCCAGACACAGCTAGCAGCAACATGGAAAAATATAGCTATATTCTGTTACTAGCTGGGCTGGTACCCATAGGAACATTCCACACCCCACTTCCCCCCAGAGGTCCACGAGACCATGGAGATGGAATGTAGTGAGAAGGGGGAAGGGTGGAAGAAGCATCTCAAGAAAATTTTTCCAAACTCCATTAGATCCAGACTACAAAGCATTTTGCACAACTAGCAGAGGCACAGGTACCTGATTCCTGCTAGGAGAACCTGAGCCAGCTGGGAAGTATAAACAATATGACTTGGCAGCATGCAGGGGAGAGAACAGGAAGAAGGCAGTAAGTATCCCAAAAATATTGGCCTCTATGATAAGAGGAGTGGAAGAGGTGATGAATGGATGGGGGAAATGGGAGGGTGGTCAGATGCTGTCCAGAGCAGCAGCCATATCAAATATGGGTAGTATAGGGAGGACGGTCATCATCATAGTTTATTTTTCATCCAGAACATAAAAATGTTGAACATTTCAACAATAAATACATACAATGCAGGTTAAAACACAAGTCTCATAAAAATAATACATACAGTGAACAGTGCAATGAAACAATTATTTTACAGAATTGTACAGTAAGCAAAATGGCAACAAATACCAATTATTGAGAAATTTGGAGCTCTAAACTTGCAAGGAAAGAAAGTTCTTCCTTTTTGATTTCATTACTAGTCCAAGGAATTTAGAAGTTAACTCAGCATCAGCTTTAGTTTTAGGATGCAGTAAGACAAACAAAGGATCATAATCCGAATTTGCATATTTTATCAACAATGTCTTTAGGATTTGATCATGAGCAGTATTATATAGGGGGCATTGTAACCAAACCATAGGGCTTGCTTTTGTAACCTAACTTGCACCATCTGTTTGGACTGGGCATTCACAAAAAGGTTTTGTTTCAAAATACCCTTGAAGGGGGGGGGGGATATCTCGATCCTCTTCTATGAATCTTCCCATTGGTGAGTCAAAGAAACTTTTGAAAGAACTGCTTTAAGGCTTTTCAGCCAAGGTGATAAAAATCCATTTGCATACCAGGCTATTTTTTCTTTCCAACATAGCTTTGGGAATAGGTTAAATTGATTATTGATTATTTTAAGTCAGGAAGTGGCCAATTGGTTATCTATTACAGTAGCTATAGGAAGCTTACCTAATTCAATTCTCACCACTGAATTAGCAGTTGATGTAGGTACTTGCAGAAGAGATTTGTAAAAAAGGGATAAAGGAAGCTCTATAGCAGTAGGTGTATTGGTCCCCCAAACTTCTGCTACATAAAGCAAAATGGGATTAACCTTAGCTTCACTGCAACTAGTGTTGGAATAACTGTATACCCTCCATATTTGTAATTAAAACATAATAAGGCTTTCACAGCCAATCTGGCTTTGGAAATCTGTTCTTTCCAATGCAGAGACTAGTTGCAATTAGCAGTAAATTTAACACCGAGATATGTATATAAAGAAACTACCTCAACTACCTCATCATCCAAAAAGATTTTTGGAAAAGTAGGGCATACATTTTGGGATCCAAATACTACAACTTTAGTTTTTTTTAAAGGTTAATTTTCAATGCAAGCTGATCACACTTGGACTTTAAAAGGTTTACTTTCTGCTGAAGACCAGCAATAAATAATGATAAAAGAAACAAGTCATCTGCATAAGCTAGTATATGAATAGTGTTATGCATGATTTTAGGGGAATCTAGAATGAGAGTTGAATCAAAACAGAGTAATGAATCAATATATATGCTGAAAAGCAATGGCACCAACAAACATCCTTGTTTCACTCCCTGAGAGGTATAAAATAATTCTGATAAAGTTCCCTTGTTGTCAAATCTTATAGCTGTGACAGTATTTGCATATAACAAATACATTGGAATTAGAAGATTAAGGGGGATTTCTCTTTTAAGAAGATTATCCCACAAAGTTCCTCTAATTACATAATTGAAGATGGCTGAGAAGTCTGTGAAAACAGTAAAAAGCTTCATCTGCTTATAGAATCTGTATTTTTCAAGGAGTTGTGCTAAGATAAAAATATTATCTGTTGTTGAGAAGCCCTGGCAGAAACCTGCCTGAAAAATTGATAAAGGAGCTGTTGTTTCTATCCAGTTTTGTAATTTACCTAAAGAAATTCTAGAAAATATTTTACCACTGATATCTAGCAAACTCATTGGTCTATAGTTAGAGGGATGTTGAAATGAACCTTTTTTATGGGTTGGGACTGCAATATTTTCAGTCCAAATGATGGAACAAATTATTCTTGAAGACATATATTGAAGAAGTTAGCAAAGAATAGAACCCAATAATTCATGTCAGCTTTAGGGAGGATGGTAGAAGAGGGGAAGTAGGAGCGTAGGGTGCTGGTACACATAGGTACAGATAATCTGACAAATCAGCTGACTTAGACAGTGAAGTGAAACTTTCAAAGGCTGGGGGATAGACTGAAGGCACACTCAGTTTCCTTGAATTTCCTAGGTCCTCCCTGTATGGGATAGGAGGCATGAGATGCATTCAATAAGGAAGGAGGGGACTGAAGGCTTTAATAGGTGGTTGAAGGCATAGTGTCCGGAGTAGGGGTACCATTTTGTGGGAGAACAGGGGGTTTCTGGGACAAGACACACTTCAAAGGTTGCGGTCTTCACCTACTAAGAGAAGGTACCACTGCAATTGAAAGAAGTTTGATGTCTACATAGGAAGACATTTAAACTGAAAGGGGGCACTGAGGCTCGTGGAACCACCAACAACAGAGAGCAACAAGTGAACCTAGCCAGGACTCTCCCAGAAATGGGGTCTAGGAGCAGTTAGAATCAAAGCAGCAAAGCAGAGGTCTGTACTCATTTCAGTAAGAGTGCTGGGGGGGCCCATAAAAGCAGACAGGAAGCCAAAAAACCAAGACGTTGAGGAGGAAGTGGGAGGACAAAGGGAGAGTATCTCACAAGAGGGGGAATGGTAGAGGCACAAGATTGGAGGCCAAATCCCACCTGGTGCAGACCACATTCCTCCCCTTAATTGACTATGCCAACTTTATTTGCAGCCACTGCTCGACAACCGCCCTAGCCAAGTTGGATACAATGTACCACAGAGCCCTAAAATTCATTACTGGTGCCCCATTCAACACACACCACTGTGATGTATATGCCTAGCTAGGATGACCTTCCCTCAAGAGAAGAAGACTGAAAAACACCTACCTCTGGGCATATAGAGCCATTATGCACAACCCCCCCCCCACATCACTGATCTCTTTAAAAGCTCTCCTGATGTCTACCATCTCAGAAGGTACTCTTATAAATTTATTTATACACCTAGGATACAAACTGGATTCAGCACCTCGTCCCTCAGCCATATCATCCCCACCATGTAAATAAATGAACTCCTGATGAAATTACAAACAAATAACATCCTGTCTCAATTCAAATTAGGCCTCAAATAGCACCTAATGTCTAACTCAAAATGCACCTGCTTCTCAGGCCCCACTTGATAGACAGGCCAACCCCCCAAGGTAACACTCAGCAGGGCTACCTAGAGAACTCTGCCTCCATTCCAGCCTAGCCAAGGGCTTAAGTAAGCTATCAGTCCTCTTTCAACAGACTTGGTACTGCCTCTCCCAAACCACCACCCCCCCCCACACACACACCATACTTGACAAAGCCCTCTGGAGCTGCTCCCCCCATCACAGCCACCCCATTTCACTATCCCCCCACCTCTTGCTCTCTGCAGTTGGTTTCAAACCCAGTTCCCCTTGTTTCACTATCACCCAGCTTCTCGCTATCTGGGATAGCATTAAACCTTATGCAGTTACTCTGCCATAGTGTATCAATGGATTTGGAGGTTTCCAGGGGTGTGCTACCTAGGGCAACCAATTAGAAATAGTTTAGTATTCAACTACAATTGCTCAGTTTTTTTCTCCTATTTGTCTAATTGTCATGTAATTGCTCTTTAATGCCTAATTATCAGGTCTCTGTAACCACCGAATATGTGTATTGTCTTATTGTTCACCCTGAAGTGGAACCTTTGTAAAAGACCTCACACTCAAAGACCTTTCCAAAATACTAATTAAACAAATTAATTAAATGAAACAAAATGTGGAATTCCCTGCAGAAATCATTAAAGCTCACAAACTTGGTGGGACTTCACACTTTCAAGACCCTCTTGCAGCAGCAGTCACTTGCAGATATATGTAACTGCTTCTCCTAATCCATCTGACCACCTGAATCTTACTCCTCTTCCTTCCTAACAATCAATCACCCTGTGGAAGCCTGCCAGTACTCAGCATTTACTTGCCTCATCCCCAGCAGCCCCGACTCCTCTTCTCTCCCTACCCTCTGCCTATCTTTCTTCCCCTAGTCTCTCAGTGACCCCTTCCCATGTGCTCCCCCCACTTTGTGCCATCTACATATTATTACCTCTGCTCACTTCCAATGCCCATGATTCCATGGTCTTGACAATATTTAAGTATGTCCTCCTGTTGCTGTCTTACATGCTCCGTTTTTGCAATTGTTTGATTATTACTATCTTTTTATGCCATGATACAGTTAATGTATACTTTTGTTTTCTTTGCCATCTCAATATGCATTGGCTCTGAAAGATGTATTATTTTGTCATGATGTCTTGTATTATTTGTATTATGTCCACCCAGGACCACTTTGTAAATTAATTTGCTCAACGGTACATTCCTGGTCAAATAAAAATTGAATTGAATGGAATTGAAGAATGAAGGCTGTCTGTGTAAATGCTAGAAGCCTGGAAAACAAAACTAGTGAGCTCCAGGTGATGGTAGAGGATGCAGGATTAGCCATTGTAGCCATTACAGAAAACATGACTGGGACTTGGCAGTACCAGGGTATACCATGTGTAGGAGAGACAGGCATTAGGTGAAAGGAGGCACAGTAGCCCTCTATGTCAAAGAAGGCATAGAGGCAGTAGAAGATGAATCCATTAGGAAAAGAAATGGGGAGACAGAATTGCTGCAGATACAACTAATAACAGCATTAGTAAAGTAGTTGTGCATTGAGGTGGTCTATAGATAGGGTTGCCAGGTTTTGATTTTAATCGGAAGCACTCAATACACGTCACCAAAGACCAAATCTGCTGAACCAATGAAAAAATAAAAACCACAATTTTAGTCTAAATTAAGCCTTAACTGAATTAAGTTGGAAGTGTTCCTGCTGTAGCTTTAAATGCTTTCTTTCACTAAGTGCCCACTACTTCAAAAGGAGTCTTCTGCAAGTCCATAGGTGTTAATTGCTTAATTGTTCTAATAGCAGCGCTTGCAGAGACACTTTAGAACACTGTTTGATGTACTCAGCTTGTTGTCAATAGACAAATTAGTTTCAACTGCAATTGTAATTAACGAGGCCATTTAAGTTTGAGTGCTGAGGATACAGCACAAACTTTACTGCAAACTAAGCTTTGTCACAAATTGCTTGTGCCGAATACATGAGGTACAACTGAAGTTAGAAACCAGTGAGCCACTCACACACCGTGTTGAAAAATTAATAAGCTGTGATCTAAAAATTGCATCCGATGCTAAAACTGCAATCAAACAAGTGGATCTGAAATCTATGGGCTCAAAATGGGCAACACCCTCAGCAGCTGTTAATGCCTTTGCCTCACAACTCCACCAAAAGTTAACACCCACTATTAAAAGAAACTGTCCCTGATGGACTGTATGGTGTTGGCTCCCTTTTCTCAAGCTGTCAGTTATTTGACCCCTTCCTGAAGTGCACTCTATCCAGAAATGTAAAAGAATACCAGAATATAGTTCGGCACTTCCATTGTAAGCCAGATGACTTCAAAGCCAAATTTGAGCAATACATGCTTTTTGAGCCACTTGCTGATGTAAATATAACTTCCATTGAACATTAGATGAGCCAAACTCAACAATTGCCAACACTTAGCTCAGCTGCACTGTGGGCATTGGCAGTGCCTGTCACCTCTGCATGGGTGGCGAGATCCTTAAGTTTATTCAGGAAGGTACAAGACAAGTGTCATATGTACCTGTCTGAAGAAAGACTGGGGCAGCTTAACATGCGGTACCATAACAAGACATTACTTCGGCTTTTGAATGCTTCAGTGTTCAAGAAATAAAAGAGGTTAAAGAAATTAAATAACTTAAAGCACCACAATAAAGTTGTCAGTTAGATTGATTACAGTCAGTACATTAATGTAATTTGTGTATTTATGTAATGCATCACTGTTGTGTAAAGATTTTGTTAAATTATTTAATACTATGCTTTTAGAAATTAATATGATTTTGTATGAAATAAACAGAATTTTTCTAACAAATATGTGTTTTTCGTGCATTAATTCATAAACTTTCTGGAAAAAATAAAAATCGAATCCTATCAAGCCTATCTATAGACTACCAGAACAGATAGACAAGGGTTTTGGGGAACATAGGGCAGAAATTACAAACAGGGCTGAAAAAGGGACAGTACTGGTTGTGGGGGAATCTCGATTTACCAGACACAGATTGTCATATTCTAGGAGCTAAGAACACCAGAAGTCAGGCTGTGCTAGATATATTGCAGAAAAGCTTGCTGTGTCAGAGAAAATACAAGACAGGCTGTGATTCTGGATGTAGTACTCACCCAAACAGAAATGGTACAGTAGGTGGAGTGTTGGCTGGGGAACCATTGAGGTCAAGTGACAATAACACCATATGGTTTGACCATGGGTATCAGT
Source organism: Neoceratodus forsteri (assembly GCA_016271365.2). Lineage (NCBI taxonomy): Eukaryota > Metazoa > Chordata > Ceratodontiformes > Ceratodontidae > Neoceratodus > Neoceratodus forsteri. Next base: position 216,041,552 of record CM028136.1, read on the forward strand.
ATACCTTAGTCAAAACCTGTGGTTCTGGATTTCAAACAAGCAAACTTTGATCAAATAAAGAAATCAGTCAAGGGCAAGATAGATGGAGTGGATTAAATCAGGTGGGTGGAGGAGAGGTGTGGAGAAATTAAAGGGACCATTCTGAAAGCAACCAAGCAATGCTCGTGAACAGTTACCAAAGGGAATACACACAAGAGGTCAATCTATTTCTGTAGAAAGGACAGGGAAGCAGTGAGGGTCAAAAAAGGATGTTCTTTGGCTACAAGGAGAAACAGGGATAAGGCATGGATCAAGTACCAGGTCAAGAATAAAGAGGCTAGGAAGGCAGTCGGTACGTAAAAGCATACACAGAGCTATTTATTAAAATGGCTAGTGCCAATTACAAAATAACCAATCAGATCAGCAAGAATGCAATCACTGAAAGGTGTAATCAGTTCTCTGTTTAGATATTACTTTCTTATAAAGCTACTGTTAAATAATAAAACATTTCAAGTGCTACCCCGTCCATATTAAATTCAATACCCAAATACAAAAGTATACATAAAAGTTAAAAACATATCTGACATCACAAAACTAACACAAATTTTGAGAAGTAATAGGCAAAACAAAAATGTTCACATCCACATACAAAATATTGAAAATTAAATTTTCAAAATACAAAGTGATGCAATGTATCTTAAAAAAAGGCAGTATTATTGCACTCTGAAAAAACGGCTCTCATGTTATATTTCTTTAAAAAGTCCAAAATTCATAGTGCACAGTTAGTAAGACAGAAACATAGAAACATAAACTTTGATGGCAGATAAGGACCACTTTCCCCACCCAGTATGCCCATTTCCCTACCTATTGGATAAGCTGCATATCCTAGTTAACCAACAGCCTATTTCCTCCTAACCCCAACTGGAATTGCCTTATGTCTGTCCCACGCATTCCTGAATTCTCCCACTGTTTTTGACCCCATGATCTCCTCAGAAAGGCCATTCTATGTGTCCACCACCCTTTCTGTAAAAAAATACTTTTTTTTTTTTAGTCTTTAGTAACCGAGTAAGGCCCACTAGGCACAAGTGCCTGTTTTCAGGAGTGACCTGGGAGCACTGGGTAGTTAAGTGACTTGCTCAGAGTCACACAGTATGCAAGTGGATTTTGTGAGAATCAAACTCAGGTCTGGTCTGCTGGATGTACCAAGCTCGTTCACACCTCGTTCACACCTCATTCCTCTTAACCTCTAGGCTATACTTCCTCACGTTGCCCCTGAGCCATCCCCTCTCTATCTTTTAATTGTGCCCCTTGTTCTTGCACATCTCTTTTTCTGAAAGATACTACCTTCTTGGACTTTGTTGAACCCCTTGAGGTATTTGAACATTGCTATCATGTCCCCCATCCCCCTCCTTTCCTTGTGGATATGCATATTGAGCTCCTTTAGTCTCTCTCACTTCATATGGCTTCTGATGCAGACCATGCACCATTTTAGTTGCCCTCTTCTGGACTGCCTCCATCTTGTCTATGTCATTGTGGAGTTGGGGTCTCAAGAACTGCATACAGTACTCCAGATGGGGTCTCACCAACTGTCTGTACAGAGGGATAACAACTTCCTGTTTTCTACTGGTGATGCCTCTCCCTGTGCATTCCAGTATCCCCCAGCCCTCCTTACTGCCTTCTCACATTGCTTGCCTACCTTTAGGTCATCTGATATGACAACCCTGGTCCCTTTCCAAAATTGTTGTTGTTAGCACGCCCCCATACTGAATACTTTTACCCTGCGTTTTTGTTTCCCTGATGCATTACTTTGCACTTCTCTGCATTGAATCTAAGCTGTCATACTTTTGACCATTGCTCCAACATTGCCAAATCCCTTCTCACCCTTTCCACCTCCCCCATGTAAAAACCCTGTTGCAGATCTTTGTGTCATCTTCAAAGAGGCAAACATTTCCTTTCAGCCCCTCAGCAATGTCACCTTTAAAGACATTAAAGAGGACCGGTCCCGGTACTGAACCCTGCAGTACCCTGCTAGTATCACCCCTTTCTTTGGAGACAATCCCCTATTTAGAATGCAGAAGGTATCCATACTGAAAGAGGGAACAAAGTAACAGAAACATTCTAGCTAATATAAATAAATATTGATGCATATTTTACAATCCTGTATATCAGTATGACAGCAAACTGATGCTGACTAAATAGAATGTAACTTCAAAAAATTATGACAGTATCACTCTCATAGAAATACTTTATAATTTATTTCTTCATTCATTCCTGCTGAATGCAGGGCTTTCAATTTAAAAATCCATCTTGACTCTTTTTGAAATAAAGTCATTACATGATTCCTCTTCACAAAAGTGGGAGCAAGATAGAGGCAGGAAACTACAGACCTGTCAGTTTGATCTCAATGGTAGGGAAAGTGATGGAATCACTTCTGAAGGAAAAAATTGTTGAGTACCTAGAGGAAAGTGGGGCACAGGACCTAAGACAGCATGGAATCACAGCAGGAAGGTCATGTCAGTTGAATTTAATTGATTTCTTTGACTGAGTGACCAAAGTAGTGGACCAGGGAGAGGCTGTGGACATGGCCTACCTAGACTTTAGCAAGGCATTTGACCTAGTCCCACACAAAAGATTAATAATCTAATTAACCAGCCTGGGAGTGGGTCTCTGGGTGGTAGCCTGGGTAAAACATTGGCTGGACAACAGGAAACAGAAGTTAATTTTAAATGGAGTCCACTCCTAGAAAGAGGGGTTACTAGTGGGGTACTGCAGGGTTCAGTACTGGGTCCAGTCCTTTTTAATGTCTATATAAGTGACATAGCAGAGGGACTGGAAGGAAACGTAGGCCTCTTTGCAGATGATACAAAGATCTGCAACAGGGTTCATAGACAAGGAGGCATGGAAAGGATGAGAAGGGTCTTGGCAAGGTTGGCGGAATGGTCATAAGTATGGCAGCTTGGATTCAATGCAAAGAAGTGCAACATAATGCACCTGGGAAACAAAAACCCAGGGGAAGGTTACATAATGGAGGAGAGGTAGTAACAACAACAAAAATGGAAAGGGACCTGTGGGTAATCATATCAGATGACCTTAAGGTTAGCAAGCAATGTGAGAAGGCAGTAGGGAGGGCTGGGGGGATACTGGGATGTATAGGGAGAGGCATCACCAGCAGAAAACAAGACGTTGTTATCCCTCTGTACAGACAGTTGGTGAGACCCCATCTGGAGTACTGTGTCCAGTTCTGGAAACCCCATCTCTACAAAGACATAGACAGAATGGAGGCAGTCCAGAGGAGGGCAATTAAAATGGTGCAGGGTCTGCAAGAGAAGCCATTTGAGGAGAGACTAAAGCAGCTTAATATGTATACCCTTGAGGAAAAGAGGGAGAGGTTGGACATGATAGAAACTTTTAAGTACCTCAGTGGAATCAACAAAGTCTAAGAGGGTGGCATCTTTCAGAAAAAGAGATGTGCAAGAACAAGTGGACACCATTTTGAAGATGGGGGTATGGCTCAGGGGCAATGTGAGGAAGTATTTTTTCACAGAGAGGGTAATGGATGCATGGAACAGCCTTCCTGGGGAGGTTGTTGGGTCTAAAACTGTGGCAGAATTCAAGAATGCATGGGACAGACATAAGGCAATTCTTGTGGGAGATAGGAAGAAATAGGCTGCTGGTTAAGTAGGATCTGCAGCTTATCCTGTAGGTAGGGAAATGGGCAGACTAGGTGGGGCAAGCAGTCCTTATCTGCCATCAAAGTCAATGTTTCTATGTTTCTATGTTCTCCTCCACTCACCTGTAGGGGTACATTTTCAAACCCTATGAATTTGGCCAACATACTATCTTGGCCATGTTTTTCCAAAATGTGAGGTACTACACTTGTTTCCATGTTTCCTTGTCTTATATCTGTAACATGCTCTAGAATTCTTTCTTTCAAAGGACATAGTATATGTCCTATATAGATCTGTGGACAGAGGCAAATTAACCCATACATGACAAAATTAGCTTGACATTTAGTTCAAGAATAGATACATTTTTCACAGATATTCCATGATGGCATGTGATGCACCTTTTATACTATCACTGCTGTATAAATTATGTCTAAAAATGAAATAAAAATAATGTTTAAAAAGATCTGATTTGATGGAACAGGACTTAAATGTATGGTGAGAAGAATGCTCAAATGGGAAAGTGCTTGACAGAATTGGCATTGTACACCATACTAGTGTTAAAGATCACTTGAACTGATGCCACTCCTTTGGATTAGCTTTTCATCTTGAAACAGATTTTTGCAAATGAGAAGAAATCTAATCCAACACTCACCCAGTTGTCTCTCATGAAACACAGAGAGAGGGGAGAAAAACTACTAGAATTATTTGTGCACTTGGAAAAGATGGTACAGGGGTGCACCAGAAAGACAGCTTGTCTGCTGTAGACATAAAGTGCACATGGAACAAGTACTCATAGAAGCTGTGTAGTCAGATCAGATCCTGATAAATCACAGACTAATGGACAGGATGAATAACCTACCAGTCTACAGAGACCTAGTTGGCAAAGTCAGGGAACAGAATGAGACTGCTTTCTGTGGGATCCCCCCTCAGACTCATGCCCAGATGGCAACCATTACAGTGACATGCAGTGCACCTGGGCCAGTCCAGGAATAATCCAGAAATAGTGAACTCTGCACATACAGAGTCGTTGACTCAGTTATAAAGCAATTGAGAGATGGATGGTAATGAGCCAGAAGCAAACTAATAATTCTAGCAGCCATGCAGACTCTCCAGGGAGATAGACATCAGAAAGCTCCTTGAGTGACAACCAGATCCCAGGGCAGGAATGGGTTTTTGTGTTACAGGTGTGGGAATGAAGAGAGAGTGCCAAAGTGGCAAAAATCTATGGAAAGTGATTGACCAGCTAATTCCAAAGGTTGGCAGAACAAGAAAATGCCAGTGAAGCCCAGTAAAGGAGTGCAGTGGAACCTCAGAAATCAGATGATCCCCACAAGCAGTTGCATAGTTGTCTGTCAAGTCAAACGTTCAGTTGCCAATTGGACTGATGGATTTAGTTGGACTTTCACTGGACATCAAGATAAAAGTCAACAGGTATCAACAAGTATGTAGCTTTTTATTAGGCCAAGCTTGTTGTACTGGTGGACTTGGTAATGGCCCCATTAAAGATGCACACATCTTTGTATATGCAGGCAATACCTCACACATGATCTCCACTATTTATACGGCACATGAACACACCCGGGTAGAAAACACTTTGGGGATAGCAGACCAATGGGCGTAGAAGGCAGGGCAGTAGGTAGATGAGAAGACCTGGCATCAAGCTTGAATAACACATGCCTGTGTCTGGTCATCCCACATGTGGTGAGAATATGTGTGGAAACAATTAATTCATTACTTCAGAACCCCCTTCCTTGCACATTATATCCCAGAACACCTGGCTGGGTGCTTGGAAAACTGTGGGGAACTCTGGACCACACAAATCAACTTGATGTGGAGCTGCCCTGCAACACAGCCTTCTATGATAGTGGTAGAGCTAGAAATAGCAGATGTATTTGGGAAAGAATTCAAATTTACACCTGCCTCCTACCTTTTACTTAGATACTCCCAGGGATTTTTGGATAAGAATACAAGATACCCAATGGGGATATTAATAGCAGCTTGCAAAAAAAGTAATAACTAGAAAATGTCTTACCCAAACAATGCCCACACTAGTGGAATGAAGGGACACCATTAATCTATGAAATGGAACATATCAAGTTCACATTTAACAACAGAGAAAAACAATTCCAGTACATGTGGGTCACATATATTTACTTTATCATTCATAAGGACCATAACTGCGTCCCATAAAGGATCCACAGGGATTGGATTTTTCAAGATGACAAGAAACTCGCCCCTGCCTTCTGGCCACCCTCATACTCAAATACAGATAGGGAATCCCCACAATTTGCTTAATACTCTCTCACGCTAAGCCTTGTATGCTATGTGAGGGCTATTTTCTCAAGACTGCGGCCCCAGTTTTTGTGGGGGGTAAGGGGCACAGCAAGGGTTGGACTGCTTTAAACAGCATGCTTTAAAAACATAAGGGAGAGGAAAGATATGGTGGCTGTATTCTGCTCTTCGGCTATATGCTAGGGAAAAATATTCAGATCAATAGTACTGTCACTGGGAAAATTTATACTCAGTCACATGATTAGCATTGTTGCACAAATGTTTTATTGTATATATTATCTGTTATACATGAAAATAAAAAAAAATTAAAAAGTTAAGGTCAGCAGAGTTCCTACTCATGCTATCTTGGACAGTGGTTCCCAAATAATCCTCTTCTTTAAGCACTACTATGCCAAGTGCCTGATGCATTGTAAATTGTTGCCTGTTCAATGACTTATTGTATGGAATTATGTGACACAGTCTAACACTGTCTCGGTTGTATAAAGTTTGTACTGATTTCCCGGCCAAGACTGTTGGAGTTGGTGGACCAATGGAGACTCTGGCATTGGTATGCCCAGAGTCAGGGATATATGACCACATTCCAATGGCGTCTGGAACTAATGCACATATGTTTGTGTGATTGGGGCAGTTGTGCACTGAGCAAGAAGCCCCGAAGCAAGGCTGAGTAGTCCCAGTGCATGGATTTTGAGCTGGATGGGGTTCAAACCTGACCCCCAGCTTGCCTTCTTAGGTTTACTCCATGTACATGGGATGGACTTTTGACCTCCCAAGACCTTCAGGAACAACCATCAAATTCAGAAATTTTGCTTGAATGGGGAAGTCTAACTGGGTGTGCATGATAGCATGCGCGTGGCTGCATTTTCAGTTAAAACCACACAACATCAATCATAGTCTAGTCTATTTGTTTGATTCAAATTACCTTATCCTAAACCTTTACAATTATTTTTCTTTTAATATTCTGGTAGAACTTATATATGCCAATAGTCACAAGTAAGATTTACACCTGTATTGTAAGTCAAAAACTTCATAAGTAAAAATATTTAACCAAAAAGAAATACAAGGAAATGTCATATTGTCTTAATTCTTTACTTAAAAGTGGTATACAGAATTAACATCATTTGGATCAGCAGTGCAAGCAAACAATTTATCTTTAACTGGAGAGGAAGTCTCTCCTACTTTTAGATACAATCATATAAAAAAGTAAAAATAAACATAAAATGCAAGTATCATCCTTCTCTGCTCATAGTCAGAGATAATAGCAATTATAAACATACAGTGCAATACCTTGATGTCTCAAATGAAGTCCTAGGCAGAAGGACATGCTATCACAACTTCTTCCTCTCTTCTGCCCCCTTTAGCTTAAATGAGTCTAAATTTATATGTTTTTTGGACGTACCTCGTGTCATACTTCTGGTAGAAGTGTGTCTCATGATGCACTTCTTGTAAAAGTATACCCCGTGACACACTTCTTGTAGAAGTATGCCCCATGACCATGACACATTTCTTGTAGAAGTGTGTTAATCATGCAAGGTGGCAACAAAAATATCTTATTTTAAAAATGGAATGTCATGTCAGATTCTTGCTTTACTGGAACATTGTTTTGTAAGCTCTGTTTTTTGCTACTGAGGAAACTGTGGTTTAGCTAGCATTCTGTCTAGCACTTCCTCAAATAAAATCTCCTAATTTTATAATGAATTTCAAACAAGACATGCAGATATATTTTTTCTTTTCAAACTGTAAACTGTTAATATCATAAAAAAGCTATAAGCATTCTTGTTTTAAATGTGTCTTCAAACTGTTTATAAGGTACACTCAATAATAATATTAATAATAATGATGTCTTGAAGTATGTTCCTTTTCACTTCCTCAAACACACTTTCCCCATTCTACAGCTAGTTTTAAAACAAGGTACTTTCTTTAACCTGTAAAATGTTAATGTTACAACCAAATATTGCAAAGAAGCTATAGTCATTTTTGATTTAAATATATCTTTTAACTATTTTACATTAGGACAGACTCAATGTATTGACTAAACAGAATTATGCTTGACAATAAGGATGTATTTAATTCAGTTCAGGAAAAGCAGAAGTAAAGCATTGTTTTCAATTGTCATTATTTAATTTACAGAAAAGTCAATAAGTCAGATCTATTTGTTCATTTGTCTCTGGGAAATAGCAGATTCTTGCTCCGTCATGTCCTCTAGTTCTAGGAAAAGCTGCTTTTTTGGAATACTTGGATTAGGCAGTTCAAATAGGGACTTGAGGGGATTACAGGTTTTGCTTCTTTGGAATATTTGGATCAGACAGTCCAAATAGGGACTCAAGGAGATTTCAGGTTCTGCAATTTATAAGGCAAGGCACCTGGAAGCAGGCCAAGCAGATTTCTGGAGATGCACAAACTCAGTTGGTGTAGTGCTGTGCCAGGATACCAAAGAGGCAGTACTATATTTGTACCCAACACAGAGTATGTAGTTAGTGGAGTGGTGAGGTTGGGACATTTTGCGACAAACCAGATATTGATAACTGATACCATTAAAGAATGTGGCCTACCAAAGGGACTATTGGTCAAGCCTAGCATGTTTCCAGTGGATGTACATACCATCATCAGAGGGATCACTTTGCATATGAGGCACTTGATTGCACATGAAAACACCATCAGGAGATAATACACATCAACCAGAATGTACTGTGTAGGTAACCCAAACCTACATCTGAAGGAGCCAAGCAAGGTATTGACCACAAAGTAATTGATTTTGTAGACTCAGCCATACCTGAGACATGAACAGATGAAACTGAGCAGGAAGTTATCCAAGAGGACTATACTTGTGGAGTGACTGGGATGCTGAATGTGTGACAGGGGAAGAGCATCACATCCAGTTGCATGACCATTGACCTTTCCATAAGAAGTTTCTGTGTTTTGTCACAAAGGATTTGGCATGAAGAGATGACATTGTCAAGCTCTATTAGCAGCTAATATCATCCAAGAATTAAGAAGCCCTATGTGTCACCCATAATTGTGGTCAGGAAGAAAAAAAGAACTATGCATATGCTTATGGTTACCAAGCACTCGACAAGTGAACTATATTAAATCAAAGAAATAATAAATCATACATACCTCCATAATGAAAAGCATCATGGGATGTATATGCAAATTAAGAAAATTAGGTTGTCTTTTTATACCAGATCAATATACCATGCCTAGGATTCATGATACCCTAGATTGCCTGAATGGAAGTAGATGGTTCTCAGTACTAGATCTGGGGAATAGGTACTACCAGATACCCATGGTTCATAGGCACAGAGAAAAACAGGGAAGTTAGCAAGGTAAACACCAAGACAGATAAGTCAATAGGGAGCAGGGCTGGGGTAAATGGAGAAAAAGGCAGTAAGGACAGGGAGGGGGATAAAAAGGGATAGGGCAATCAAAAAATGGAGGGCAATGAGTACCAATGCCCATAGTCTGTATAACAAACTCCCTGAACTCATGGCCTTGATGGAAGAGCAATGCCTGGATATTGTGGCAGTCACAGAAACATGGTACACAGAGAACCATGACTGGGATGTCAACATACCAAGGTACACAATCTACAGGAGGGACAGGGAGAGTAAAAGAGGAGGAGGAGTAGCTCTCTGCAGAAGGGAAGGGATCAAAGCAATGGAATTAAAGTGTAAACAGGTAGGAGATGAGACAATGTGGGTCACCCTGGAGACAGGAAATGGCACCACAATCCACAAGGGGGTTGTATGTGTGCTACTTTCACCCCTGATTGGGTGCTTCTTTGCACCTAGGCAGCTATGGCTGAGAAGGCAGTTGACCGCTCTACCTCTCCTGCCCAACAGCCTGCTTCCAGCTCCAGGCACTATTTTCACCCTTGATCAGGTGCTTCTCTGCACCTCGGTGGCCGTGGCTGAGAAGGCAGCCAACCACTCCACCTCTCCTGCTTGATGGTCTGCTTCCAGCTCCAGGTGCTATTTTTGCCCCTGACTGGCTGCTTCTCTGCATCTCGGCAGCCGTGGCTGAGATAGCCACTGACCACTCCACCTTTTCTGCCAGACAGCCTGCTTCAAGCTCCAGGTGAGCTCTTTAGCCAGCCTGGTACTCTTTCCAGAGCACTGACTGGCCTCTTCAGCTTCTCAGAGCCTGCAATTGGCAGACACTCTTATGGCTTTAGCCCTGATTGGTCAGGTTTCAAGCCGGCTTCTCTCAGCCTGAATTCCAGAATTGCGATTTTCGGCTTGCACTGGGGCTCTGTTAGCTCAGTTAGCCTCTGAACTTTCTCCTGCCCTCCCTCCCCTGCCCCCCACACTCTTTAAATGTGCTTATCTCTCCTCCCACTGGTGCTGCCTGCTCCAATTTACTGTCCAATTTACTCAGCCTGAAGGTCTGGAAGAGATCTTCTTATTGTGATCACATCCCTGCCTGCCAAGAGTATTACTGCCTCCTTTTCATCAGTAAATGCCTTAAGCCAATATGCAGTTTGCTGTGTCTTGTCTCTGCTGTTTGCTTGAATTGTTTCTTGTCGCTCTGGACCCCTTCACCGTACTTAAAAACACTGTCCCCAATAAGCCTGTCTGCTTCCTTTGAACTAGCCACTTCATCTGATATATTCCTACCACTACACCCTTACACTCTGCTAGGCTCACCGTCTCCTGGCTACAAGCTCAATGCATGTCCTACTTTTTTTCCCCTATATTGAGCTCCATTTTCACCTCTAAGCCAGGGTATAATTTTTTGCTTCCCTGGGCCCTTTTAACTGTAATTCAGTGCCCACCAACACACCATCCTCCTATTATCATAAAAGGGGTAGAGCCAGGCTCTTTAAACTGTTATTATACACCCTTAAGAAAATCCTGCTCCTGCTACTTCTTTGCTCTAATAACATTGAGTTGAACCCAGGGCCTATCTCTCTCATCTTGGCACTTTCTGAACTAACACATCTGAAGGGATTGAGGCTACTCCATCTTAATGCAAGTAGCCTATTAAGGAAGCTCAACTCCCTACAGAGTTGGATCTGTCACACCTTGCCAGATGTTCTAGTGGTCACTGAGACGTGGCTTAGGTCATCTACCATGGACAATGAAACCAACATGCTGTCATATAACGCCATTAGAGTGGACAGGCAGACTAGAGGGGGAGGGGCTGTGATCTATATCGATGACAAATATTCTTCCCCTGTAGTTGATTCCACTTCTGTTTCAAAGGAGTTTGAATGTCTGACACTGAAAGTATTACTTTCTCCTTCAACAACCCTCATTATTATCGGCTGCTACAGACCTTCTTCTGCAGGGCTTAAGGTGCTACAGCATTTGACAGATATTATTGATAAGCTATCCTTGGAGGTCATTATCCTGGAAGACTTTAATCTTGACTGGTTCTCCCCAAGTTATACACCGCTAAAAGACCTCTGTGTCACCCACGGTCTAGCACAAATCATTACAGAACCCATCCGCCCAAACACTAAAAACCCAGCTCATAGCTCTTTACTAGATCTGATATTGGTAAACAAACCCAACCACATTACCCATTCTAGTGTATTCCTCAATGACCTGAGTGATCACTGTCCCATAGCTTGTGTGAGGGAAACCCCTAAACAAGCATCTACTTCTAGATATATGTTAAAAGAAGCTGCAGTAACTTTGACCCTATTGCCTTTCTTTCCAACCTCCAGAACTCCTATTGGCAAGACTTTAACTTGGCCACCTCTGTGGTTAAGGCCCATGAGCACTTTCAGAACATAGTTCTTGGAGTCTTAAATTGACATGCTCCACTGGTCAAAATACAGTATGCACCAGGAAAAAATCCTGCCCTTGGTTTACCGCTAACTTGAAAACTACACTGAACTATAGGGATGCACTATGGAAAAAAGCATGGAAAACCAAGGTCCTGGCAGACTGGTCCATCTTTAGAACTCTAAGGAACCAATGCACCAGACTTACTCGGGCTGTAAAAGCTAGTTACTTTAAAGATGAATTAGCTTCCTCTACTAATTGTTCTGCTAAATGTTGGAGGCTCTTAAAGGAGGTGGAGGGACACCACTTGGCTAACTCCCTCCCTGCAAAAATCTCCACTTGTGATTCCTTCATCACCAATAAGCAAGCCATCCTAGACCTCCTCAATAACCATTTTGCTACAACTGGGCTAACATTTGACTCCTCCCCTGTCAATACTCTACGTGCGCAACTTGCTGCCCAGGAACCATCTGGTATCTCCCTTGCACTCCTTCCTACACCAATCCTTTTTCCTTCAGCACAGTCACAATAAAACAGGTGGAGGATCTTCTCCAGCAACTCGACACCAGGAAGAGTGCAGGCGCTGACCTCATTGACATTTATTATCTAAAAATAAGCTTTCATGTGTTGTCTCCACCCATCACACACCTTTTCAATATGTCCCTTTCTCAGGGCCTTCTCCCGCCGGTTTGGAAAACAGCCCATGTCTTTCCTCTCTTCAAATCCAGTAATCCATGTGATTTAAACAACTATCAACCTATTTTCCTTCTTCCTATACTATTTAAATTACTTGAGAAAATTGTTAACTCCCAACTTAGACAACATTTGGAAACGTTCAACTGTCTGAACCCAGTACAGTCCAGTTTCAGGCCATGTCATGGTATGGTCTCAGCCCATGCTAGGGTCTCCAATGATTGGTTAAAAGCACTGGACTACAGGAACCATATTTGTGCCCTATTTCTTGACCTTTGCAAGGCCTTTGACACTGTTTATCATGACTTGCTCCTGCTTGCATTGCAAAACATTGGGTTAGATGCCCAAGCAAGGAACTGGTTCTCTAACTATCTAACTGGCCGTCAACAGCAGATCAAAGCAGATGGGTACCTCTCCCCGTTAAAATGTTTCCTGAGAGGTGTGCACAAAGGGTCTATTTTGGGCCCATTAATATTTGCAGTCTAGAGCAATAACATCCATTACGGTATACAGTCCATGAATATAGATCTTTTCTGCAGATAACACTGTTCTTTACATAGACAGGTCCACACCAGAGCTTGGTTACAGTGACTTACAGCTAGATTTCAACTGTCTGCAACAAAATCTCCATTTAAAGCTTTTGCTAAATGCCAAAAAGACCAAGGCAATGCTCCTTTCACCTCCTGTGAAAACATTAGGCCACTGCCTTTGACCTCAAATTAGCACCCTACTTAGGGTAAAATTGGAGTTCATAACTAAATTTAAGTATCTGGAGCTTTGGTTCAACCATAAGTTGTCCTTTTTGTCCATAATGAAGCACTTGTGAAAAAACTAAAGCAAAGGCTTGGTCTGTCTTTCTGCATCAGGCATCTACTAACACTTGAAGCAAAAATTTGTTTGGTCCAATCCACATTTCTTCCGCTTATTGATTATGTGGACTTCATATATGGACAAGGCCCTAGTATTGCCTTGGCTAAGCTTGACACCCTTTACTACTGTGCACTATGATTTATTACTGATGCCCCATTCTCCACCCATCATTGCTCCGTATATTCAGAACTTGGATGGCTATCCCTTAAACTTAGATGGCAGACAAATGCAATCACCTGGACATACCATGCAATAATTTATAGTCTGCCTCAGTATATTTTGGACTGTCTGCCTGCCTGTACCACGAAGAACTACCCTCTTAGGTGCCTTTCCTATATCACCTTAGTCATCCTTAGGGCCAGAACACGCTTCAGTGAAGTTTCTATAAGACATGCCCTGCCTGTTCTTTGGAATACCATCAAAAAGACTCTAAAAATAGCATTCCCTATCAATCTGGCCACCTTTAAATCCCTGTTGGCACAATTCTTCATTGCGATCTGCAACTGATTCCAGCATTGACCTTTACCCCTTCATCTGCTTGAGACCCTCTCCCATGCTATAATTACTCTTCCACCTACTACACTCTCCTTACTCCATTTACCCTGTGTTCTAGTGTGTACATAATAAACCCCAATGTACATATATTTTTTGTTTCTTTTGCTGTACATTGTATACTATACATATTTTGTTCTACCTGATGTATTATTTATTGTCTTTTCTACTCCCTGTACTACATTATGTATTCCATATTTTCTTGTAAATATCTTGTAACATACCCAGGTCTATCTTGTAAATTAGTTTTACTCAGTGGTGTTTTGCCTGGTAAAATAAGGATTGATTGATTGATTGATTGATATAGACCCCTGTCTCTGGGGGAGGAAATGGACAAGGAAATGATAGAAGGCATCCTTAGAATGGCAAAAAAAGGGGAAATATTGTTGATGGGAACCTGAATATGCCAGATGTTAACTGGAGCACCTTTGTTGCAGCCACATCTAAGAGAAGTGTCATTCTCGATGCCCTACAGAGGGCATGCCTCAGGCAGCTAGTGTTGGATCCCACTCAGGAGGGAGCAGTCTTAGACCTGGTACTCTCAAATAGGGATGGAGAGAGGATCTCAGATTTAGAAGTGGATAGCCATCTGAGAACAAGCGACCACCAAACAGTATGGTTCACGATAAACACACCCGTAGAGTCAAGCCATACAAAAGCAAGGGTACTGGACTTTAGGAGAGCTGACACTGGCAAAATGGGAAAATGCCTCTGAAAAGCACTAGCAAATGGGCAAGAAGCAGGGATGGAAGAACAATGGGGAAAAATCAGAACTGCATTCACAGGGGCAACAAGCCTTTATGTGAAGCAAATAAATCAAAACAAATGGAAGAACCACTAGGGTTCTCAAACAAGGTGGTGAGGAAGGTAAGGGAGAAAAATATAGCATTTAAGAAGTATAAAGAAACACAGAAGGAGCAGGACAGAGAATTGTATCAGTTAAAGCAGAAAAAAGCAGGGAAGGCAGTCAGAATAGCAAAGGCACAAACCGAGGAAAATATCTACCCAACTCAGTTAAGAGGGGTGATAAAACCTTTTATAGGTACATTAGGGAGTGAAGAAAGACAAAGGGAGGGATAGTAAGGCTTAATAAAGGGGTGAGGTGGGCAGAGGGTGACAGTGAAAAAGCAGGAATACTGAATATATACTTCTGCTCAGTATTCACAAAAGAAGAGGAGGGGGAGGTACCTAAACCAATCAATAGAAGCACTCTGGATAGGGGGCTCAATGCCAGCCCATTCACAGAAGAAAGGGTCCTGAAAGAACTCCCAAAACTGAAAGTGGACAGGGTAATGGGGTCAGAAGGGATTAACCCCAGAATTCTAAAAGAACTAAGGGGAGAACTAGTGACACCACTGACTACTCTTTTTAACAAATAATGGGAGGATGGTGTGGTACCTGTGGAATGAAGGAGGGTAGATGTGATTCCCCTTCACAAAAGTGGGAGAAAGGCAGATGCAGGAAACTATAGATCTATTAGTTTGACCTCAGTGGTAGGGAAAATGATGGAATCACTTCTGAAAGAAATAATTGTTGAGTACCTAGAGGCCAGCGGGGGCACAGGACCCAAGGCAGCATTAATTCAGAGCAAGAAGGTAATGTCAAACGAATCTCATAGATTTCTTTGACTGGGTGACCAAAGTAATAGACCAGGGAGGGCTGTGGACATGGCCTACCTAGATTTTAGCAAGGCATTTGACACAGTCCCACACAAAAGATTAATAAACAAGTTAGCCAGCCTTGGAGTGGGTCCCAGCATGGTAACCTGGCTAAAAGATTGGCTGGACAACAGGACACAGAAGGTTATAGTAAATGGAGTCCACTTTGAAGAAAGGGGGGTGCCCTAGTGGGGTACCGCTTGGTTCCATACTGGGACTGGTCCTCTTTGGAAGGAAAAGTATGCCTCTTTGCAGATGACACAAAGATCTGCAACAGGGTTGCTACTCAAGGAGGGGGTGGAAAGGATGAGAAGGGGCTTGGCAAGGTTGGAAGAATGGTCAAAGATATGGCAGCTTAGATTCAATGCAAAGAAGTGCAAAGTGATGCACCTGGGAAACAAAAACCCAGGGGAAGAGTACACAATGGGGGGGGGGGTTCTAGCAAAAACAAAAATGGAAAGGGACCTGGGGGTAGTCATATCATATGACCTAAAAGTAGACAAGCAATGAGAAGACAGTAAGAAGTTAACGGGAAATAAGGACCGCAAGGCCCATTCAGTCTGCCCATTTATTTTTCTACCTTATGAATGTGCCATCTCCCTTTGTTCTGTCAATGGGCTATCTATTCATACTCATCTGTATTGCTCCCTTATGCTTATTCCATGCCTGTTTAAAGCCCTGTACTGTACTCATATCCACCACTTCCTGAGGTAGGTCATTCCATGCATCCATCACCCTTTCTGTGAAAAAGAACTTCCTCACATTACCCCTTAATCAGCCTCTCTCTAATCTCATGCTGTGTCCTCTTGTCCTGCTATTTTTCTTATATTGAAACATGTTAGACTCTTTCACCTTGTTAATGCCCTTAAGGTGTTTGGATGTTTCGATCATATCACCTCTCTCCCTTCTTTGCTCTAGGGTATACATATTGAGCTCAGTTAATCTGTCCTCATATGTTTTCTGATACAGTCTCTGTACCATTTTGGTTGCCCTTCTCTGGACAGCCTCATTTTGTTTAATGTTCTTGTGAAGGTGTGGCCTCCAGTACTGCATGCAGTACTCCAGATGGGGCCTAACCAGTGTTTTGTAAAGAGGGATTATTACCTCACTCTTCTGACTTGTGATACCCCTACTAATACACCCCAGCACCCCTCTAGCCTTACCTACTGCTTTAGTGGTCTGCTTGGATGATTTCATGTCATCTCTGATGATGATGCCCAAGTCTCTTTCTTCCCTTGTGACTGCCAGCAGCTCCCCTCCCAGCCTATAGGTGGCTTTAGGGATTCTCTTCCCTATGTACATGATTTTGCACTTCTTTGCATTAAACCCCAGTTGCCACTCTTCCAACCATTTTGCCAGTTTATCCAAATCTCTTCTCATTCTGCCCACCCCATCTGGATCATCTACTCTGTTGCAGATCTTGGTGTCATCTGCAAACAGACAAACCTTACCCTCCAGTCCATCTGCTATGTCACTGATGAAGATACTGAAGAGGACTGGCCCCAGAACTGATCCCTGAGGTACCCCACTTGTGACTTCCATCTCTTTTGACTGTAACCCATTTACCACCACTCACTGTTTTCTACCCATCAACCAGTTTGCCACCCAGTTGACCAATGTCTAACCCACCCCAAGCCTACCCAACTTATTAATCAATCTTCTATGTGGAACAGTGTCGAAAGCTTTGCTGAAGTCAAGGTAGGTGACATCAACTGCTCCCCTTTGGTCCACCACTCTAGTTACCCAGTCAAAGAAATCTATGAGATTAGTTTGACAGGACCTTCCTTTTGTAAACCCATGCTGTCTTGGATCCTGTGCTCCTGTGCTCCTAATGATTCCAGGTGTTGCACTATCCTTTCCTTAAGGAGTGTCTCCATAATCTTGCCCACTAGGCTGGGGGAACACTGGGTGCATAGGGAGAGACATCACCAGTAGAAAACAGGAGATTGTTATCCCTCTGTACAGACAGTTGGTGAGACCCCATCTGGAGTACTGCTTGCTGTGTTCTGGAGACCCCATCTCCAGAAGGACATAGAGAGAATTGAGGCAATCCAGAGGAGTGCTACTAAAATGGTGCAGGGTCTGCACCAGAAGCCATACGAAGAGAGACTAAAGGAGCTTAATATGTATACCCTTGAGGAAAGGAGGGAGGGGGGAGACATGCTATAAACTTTCAAGTACCTCAAGTGAATCAACAAAATCCAAGAGGGTGGCATATTTCAGAATAAGAGATGTGCAAGAACAAGGGGGCAGAATTTGAAGATAGTGAGAGGACGCGCAAGGGCAACACGAGGAAGTATTTTTTCACAGAGAGGATGGTGGATGCATGAACAGCCTTCCTGAAGAGGTCATGTGGTTAAAAACAGTGGGGAAATTTAAGAATGCATAGGACAGACATAAGGCAATTCTGGTGGGGGTAGAAGGAAGTAGGCTGTTGGTTAACTAGGATCTGCAGCTTATCCAATAGGTAGGCAAATGGGCAAACTGGGTCGGCCATGTGGTCCTTATATGCTGCCAAAGTCTATGTTTCTATGAAAAAGAGTGTTTTCATCTGCCCTTTAGGAGTCTACACATTCTTAAAGCTACTACAAGGCGTATCTGGCACCCTGTAGTGATTTAACAGCATATGGAATTTGTCAAAGGGTACAGGAACTCAACTGGAATGTCTGCTTGACCAAAATGATTTCATCACGTTCAGGAATTCATGAGGCACATTTTCAATGTTCTTGACTGAGTGGAGAAATTCAGGCTAAAAATTTTAATTGATGTATTCCAGAGCTCTGTCAAATATATGGGCCAAATCATGTGTGAAAGATATACCCAAATGGTCCACAGCCAGGTCAAAGCTCTTACTGCCTGGCCTAAACCTTGGAACTTGAAATATCTGACATGGTTCCTAGAATTTTGTGGGTATTATCAACATTTTGAGACGACATCCATTAGATGCTGCAGCTCAGTTGGGTTGTCTTCTAAAAATAAGCTCTTAATGTATGATGTTAAAATATTCTGTAGTAGGAATTTAATGGTAGAAAATATTTTCAAACATTAAAGTTACAAGCTAGGGAGCCATCCCATTTATAGAGCAACTGCATTGCTGCTTGTGATTTTTATTAACCTTGGTTTGCATCCCACATCCCACGGTGTAGACAGAGGGTTGATGAGAGAGTGAGAGAGAGAGAGAGAGGGATTTAATGTTCCAGAGGACGTTGTGGGGTCCAAGTAGGATTGAACATCCTAAAGGATGCTGTGGGTTTCTGTCTCCGTGCTACATTGTCACCTGGGTAACTGCAGGTGACAATTCACCAAGGTATGGCTTGGGAAGGAGGACATTGATTAGACTCTGCACTGGTACATTACTGTGCATGCGCTTGGAGTACCATCTGTGACAATTTCATGTGGGAGCAGAATAGAAAAACAGAACACTCCTCCCTGGGCTAGATGATGCTCCAGTACACCCAGGCCCCACACAGCCTTTTGTTGCCTCCAGCTGTCTACTGGTCTAGAGGTGTTAGCACACTGCAGCCTCACTGAAGGGGAGTGGACAACCAATGGTGTTCCATGTAGGCCTCATGTAAGGGGTAAATGGGTTGGGTGGCTGCCTGAACACAAGGAGTCTCAGGCCAGTGAAGAAAAGAGGCATACAAGTACAGATAAAAATAACAGTCTAGCTCTCCTTCTGAAAATGTTATTCTAACCACTTCATGACTTTTGTTACCAATTTTTTTCATGGGTCCCATATTGCAGCCATTTACAGTATCTCTAATTTGTGTCAGCACTGTCCCAGATTTGTGAACTATAACATTGCAAGGTGTGAGTGTGTGTGTGTGTGGGGGGGGGGGGTACACTGAAACAGTTGCACAATTTGTCTCACTTCATTTTGGTGAACTGGACAGCATGCCCCATCTATCAATAAGACAGGTTCTTCTATTTGCAGTTGCCTAGGGTTGTGTGAAGAAGCTGTGGGCACTTGTATGTCTGCATGAATTATGATCCCTGCACTGCCAGCATCCAACTCTGTGATATGTAACTTTGTGACACAGCGTGTATGAAAGTGGCTATAGATAACCACATTCTATTTTATTTATGTAATTGCATCAACCATTGTGGTATGTAAGATGATGTTATCATTTATGCCCATTAGGGAAAAATTATGGAAGCAACTTTGAACAGGAACAAGTCAAGAGTTCCATTCCAAGCATATGGAATGGGTAATAGAATACACTGTGTTAGCAGAAAAAGACTGGTAGGCCCATCTAGTCTGTTCTATTTTCCCTGCTTAACACTATACCCAGGACTCTGTTTCATCACAAGTGTCCCTCCTTCCCCCACCCACCCCTCTATTTATTATACCCATGTGCTTATTCTATCCATGTTTGAAGCTCTGTACTGTCTTTCCCCCCATAACCTCTTCTGGCAGGCTGGTCCTTTCTGTAAAAAAGTAGTGCCTCACATCTATCGTAATCCCCCCCAACCCCAAGCTTCATAGTATGCCCTCATGTTCTGGTGGGTCATGTTTGCATATCTAACACTGTTCTATCGAATTGTTTCTGTACAGTTCACCCTCTTCTTCATAGCAGTATTCCCACCCAGGTCAAGTGTCTTATATGCTAGGATATGGCTGCATTATATATTAATATCAGTTCATGATGGCATCTGGCAGTGACATTATCATTGTTTATCTTGTGTATTCCATCTTGGCAAATATGCAATCAAAACAATGGTGAAAAATAAAGAAATGTTCCTTCTGTGATCTCTCCCTTAAGAAATAAAGTCTCTATAGTTGCTGTTCTTTGCTCTCAAGAAGATAGAGCTGCTTTACTCCCCCACAGCTGATGATGTAATGAAGAGAAAGGTGATTAAGTTATGAAAGCTCATCATCTCGGTGAATAGCTGTGCCTGGGTACAATGAGTTCCCCCCATTGTTAGCATTAATCACTATTATTTATAACTGAAGTAAATCTACTTTTTGAACTTCAAGGACAGTACAAGGACCAAATTAAATTTTGTCAGAATTATAAAAACCAGATAGCCTTTGGGACTACTGTAGCTGCAGCAACTATTGGTTTCACATAAGCTGGAGCTTTAGTCCTTGTGCACCATTACATTATAATCTCTGTTTTACTTTTACAGGCTGTGTGATCTTGTGATTGAGCATAACTTTGGGAAACCAAGAGACCCAGGTTCAAATCCCTCCAGAGACATTTACTGTGTGAACCTTGAGCAAATCACATGTCCTTTCTATGGTTTACACCCTCCCAGAAGTAACACTGGAAAGAAGCAGGGTCCGCACTAAGTACCAGATTGCATCTCAGTCAGGCTCGGTATGGGCTGCATTAGGAGGTGGGTAGGCATCTAGACAAGGAAGGGAATCCTTCCAAGGACTTGGTTAGACCACAACTGGTATACTGTGCCAAGTTCTTGTCACTACAATACTGAAAGGACATCTATGAAATTAAGACGGTCTTGCACAGGGCTACCAATATGATTAGCAGCTTAAGTGGGGGAAAGCTATCGGCAGAAGTTGACCATATTCAAACTATTTAGCTTAGAAAAGACAAGACTGAGAGAGGACATGACTATGGTATTCTGAAAAATAAAGGCAATAGGCAAGGTGCAGTATACACAGATTCTTCTTCACCTACTTCACCCATGAAGAAACAGTAGAGCACTGTAAAACATTGTGGGTGCTCAGATGGTGCTCAGTTTGCTATACTTACTTCTGGTGGCAGTTTGCAAGTTTTGCAATAAACGACACAGCGCATCATTCCCCCTGAATACATCTCTCCTTGTGTTTATCAAGTACGCTGCCAATTTCTGCAGCAGCACCAGGTAGCTCCACATCTTGTGTTTTTATAATAGTGGTATGATGCAAATATAAATACTGGCCAGATTTTGCAGATATTCATTGATGAGTACTCCTCAGAGTTGTTCAAATGAAATAAGAGATTGTATAGCAGGGGATAAAATTACAAGTTGGTGAGGGGTAGTTTCAGGTAGGACATGAGGAAGCACTTCTTCACAGAGTAGGTAGTGGATAAATAGAACAGTTTTCCTAGTAGTATAGTAAATACTAATCTTAAACTAGATTAAAGTCTGGATGGGACAGATTCAGAGGGTAGGTGGCAGTGGAAGGGGGAAGGGGACATAGAGGAGGAACAGGGTCCCTCATGGAAGACATCCACATGATGCTCCTTCTAATTTGGATATACAACACAATATTAGCTATGGTTTCCAGGCAGACTGGATGGACCACATGTCTTTTTCTGCCTGTAAATATGTCTATTTCTGTGTAAATAACCAACAGCTTTTTATCTGCAGTATGTGGAATTGCTGTTAATATTTTGTACATTCTTAATCATTGTTTCACTCATACATCATTACCACCCAACTAGTTTAATCCTATGATCTGGTATCTCCACTCTCTGCAGCACTTTTATTTTTATTTAATTTTATTTAACAGACTTTAGGATTACAACCTTTGAGTCAGGGACTCATTACAAAGGCTCTGCATCAGAAAAAACAAATACAAACAATTAATATAGTTTTTTCAGTTATACAACATTGCAGAATCAAGATCAGCTACACATTGCATTGAATGTGCTACCGAAAGCAGTATTTTACAGTTTTCAAGAGAATAATACATTTGCTGATAGAGGGAGAGAGTAACAGGTTTGATATTTACAGTGAAGTAGAGTATTAGACAGATATCTTGTGAGTGCAGCCAAAGGAGGCATTGTTAATAGGAAATGTTTGGTAGCCCTATCGGTAGGAGCTCAGTTGCGGGGTGGTCCCGTAAGATGATAGATAGATGACCCAGCACCAGCTCGTATATTGGCAGCACTTTGAAGCAAGAATGTGCTCTTTGAGGGCTGACTTGAAAGGTCCTAATTTGGAGATAGAGGAGATGTCAGAGGGGAGTTCGTTGTACCAGACTGGCGTCCTTTGTGGGAATGATCTTTTGGCTAAGGAGGTTCTAACCCTTGGGATGGACCACACTTGTTGGTTGGCAGTGCAGGTGTTCACCAGCATGTGGTAGGATAGGAATAGAGGCAGAAACCCCCAAGGGGGGGTAAGCCCCAGATGTATATTCTTTGTGAGGAGACATGTTTAATAAAATAGCCTTTCATCCAAGGTGAAAAGATTTGTCAGGGCATATAGGGTACAAGTATGGGTATGCTTGTCTGCCCTGGAGAGGAGTCTGCATGCTTTGCTTATGGCCAGGTGGATTTTGTTAAGGGCTGTGTGCTCAGCAGCCGAGTAGATAGTGAGCCCATAATCTACTAGGGACTGAGGAGGTGACAGCCAGATTAAGGACTTCCTGAGGTAGCCAATTCTTGTGCCTATACAATAGGCCTATATGAACATTATGGCTGATAATAGATTGTTAATGTGTGAATGGAAGGAGAGGCTGGAATCAAATGTAAGGCCTAGGTATTTATATGTATGGACTTGTTCTAGAGGAAGAAGCGAGTGGGAGAGGATTGTTAGCTGTGTATTCTTGGCCTTATTCTGTCGGTGGGCAAACAACATGGTCTTTGTCTTTTTTACATTGACCACAAGTCTTTGGTCTATGAACCAGTTTTCAATCTGGTTAAATGCATGTTGGAGGGAGGATTGCAATACTGTGGGATTTGGGTGTGAGGCAAAAAGAACCTCATCGTCCACATAGAGTAGTAGGTTGCCGGAGCAGGAATTGGGCAAGGTGTTTAGGTAGATGCTGAATAATAGAGGGTTGAGGATGGAGCCCTGGGGAATCCCAGAGCAGACTGGCAGGGTTGTTGAGAGGGTGTTGTTTGACACATTGTGATCTAGCTGTGAGGTAACTGGTTAACCGGGAGATGGGTCCTTGGGACAGACTTATGTGGTGGAGCATGCTTAAGAGTAAGTGGTGGGAGACTGTATCTAAGGCCTTTGAGAAGTTGATGAAGACAGCTCCAGCAAGGTGTTTTCTATCCAAGGCAGAGTAAATAAAATTAGAGAAGTCAGTGAGGGCCGTAGTTGTACTGTGCCCAGATCTGAAGTCATGCTGCTCCCTGCGAAGTAGATTATGAGCAAGCAGGTACTCAGTGAGTTGGGTGGCTATAATTTTTTCAAGGGCTTTGAAGAGTGGTGAGAGAATGCATATGGGACGGTAGTTGCTGGAGGAGGTGCTGTCACCACTCTTCAGTATTGGGGTGACTATGGCAGTCTTCCAGGCTGCTGGGAACTGCCCCAGACCTTGGGAGTGGTTAATGAGGTTAGTCAGTAGGGAGAGTACTGTATCTAGTACTAGATGTAGGATTCTCATATCAAAAGAATATTTGCAATAGCAAGAGCCACTGAGTGCTTTAATGAGATAAGGCCTTGCCGCATTCGTAGAGTTCACCCCGAGATGGAAGGGGAGATGCTGGGTGTTAGGGGGCAGGGTTGCAGGAGTGGGGGTCAAAGAAGTTATTTGGGAGTAATGCACTAAGGTCACAGAATGATGAGTTGAGGCAGTTGGCGATGGCCAGTGGGTCGGTGGTAAGGACATTGTTGACAGTTAGTAGGGAGGGGAGCGAGACGGGATTTGCCGTTGAGTTCCTTGATATTATCCCAGAACAACCGAGCATTCTCCCAGGAGGAGGCAAGTGTCATTTTGTAGTAGCCTGATTTGGCCTGTTTTATGGCCCAAGTGCATCTGTTATGAGACACTTTATAGGCTTGCCTGTCTGCCTGAATGCCAGGTGAGACTACTTTATGCCAGAGATCATCTCTGTGCTTTAGCTTTTGGAGCAGCACAGGCTTGACCCAGGGGGCATTACGTTTCTTGGGTTGCACTTTTGCTAGTGATGCATAGATGTCACATGCTTTATTAAAAGTATAGGTGAAATAATCAAGGGCTTCATCTATAGTAGGGGCCAGCATGGGGTCATAATGTCGAATGACAGAATGCCGTGTGGCACAATTGCTTTGCGTGATTTCGGCATCTTTTCTTTTCTGTGGGCTCTGCCTCATACCCCTGTTATGGGGCTGTGTTTTCCCCGGACCCCCACTTAAGATTCTAACTCCGGAGGGGGGACAGCTTAGAGAGAGCGCACAGGTCCAGGTTTCGCCATAATGCTGTACACTATTAAACATACAACATTATAACCCAGTACGGTAGGGGCCCAGGAGATGGGGGACCAATCCCATTAAGTTAAGTATTTTCTTAGTTTTTTGAGGCCTCCAAGTCAGAGACAATGCTGGGCAATATAGTTTAGTTTGGGTTTCTGCTGAAGACATGACCAGGAAAAGAGGATGGTGAGTGATCGCTTAGGGAGTCTGGAAGGAACACCAGGTCAGAGATTCTGTGGGGACGGTTGGTGAGGAGAAGTTCGATCAGGGTGCTAGAGCAGCTAGTGGAGTTCACCCTGGTAGGTTGGCTAACCAACTGGGCCAGATCCAGTGCAGGTTTCTAGTTGCAACATATATTTTGTATAAATTGGTCCAGTTTATCCTGCTGCATGCCATTTACTTGTCTGTAGTTGTGCTGTGCTGCCATGCCTAATGAGCTCACAAATTATATTTTGCTTCTCAAGGGGTTTCTCACAAGCAAAAAACTATGCAACCAAGGTTGCCTTCAAGGTGACACTTTCCTGCTACATATTTTATTCCTCAGAGTAAAGTCCCATTTTGTGTACATTTTCTATTCTAACTCCATCCACACCATCCTGGATCAACACTCTAGTGGAACATATAGGGGAACAGTCACCACAAAGGGCTCCATGCTCAAGTGTGGGGTTGACCCTAATGTGCACTTTATGTGCAAAAACAGCTTGGTTTACTTACTGTTTACTGTAGTATAGTACAGTAGCTTGTATCAGACTAATCTTTTTCTTCTATCTGACATCTTCTGTTACTACTAATCCCAGAATCCCCTGCAGCTGACATCAGAGCAGTGGATAGCAGTGGGAGATTAAATAGCCTGCAGTGCATGTTAGAGCTTTTTTAATCTCTAATCAGAATGTTTTCTGGTTCTGTTTTTCTCCAGGGGCTATGGACAGTCATCTTTGATTGTCCTTAGCACAGGAAGGACAGCAGGACCAACAAAGAAAAAAAAAGATACGAGATTATATAAACCCTACCACTACTGTCTACTGTTCTGATGTTAGCTGCAAGGGATTTGTGGGAACAGATGATGTCAGCCTACAGGTAAACAAAAGTAGTCTGACATAATCTATTATAGTACAGTAAACACTAAGTACTGTAAACCAAAATGTTTTTGCTCACAAAATGAACATTTGTACCAGCCCCACACTTGAGTGTGGGGCCCTTGGTGCTGACTGTCCCCCTTTAAAAAATGTTATTCATGCAAGGATTTGGATCCTATTCTCCTGCTTCGTTGTCATTAAACACACTCTGGGCTTGATTTTCAAAGAGCTTTAAGAGCAACGCAAGATTCTTCACTGTAGCGCTACAGCAAACTCCAGGTGTGCCAGGGACCCTGCGCCCAATTTTATAAAAGGGGGGCCCCATGCCAAAATCACAGAAGTTGACATAGCCACAGACTGGTACCAAACATTTGGCACACCTGTAGAAATTGCAACAATGATCCGAATCCCCTGCCAGCATAACACGAGAGGGGCCATAAAAGGTGTGTTTGTGTGACTGTCCATGGTACAAGAGGTCTGGAGCTAGAAGGAGCATGGGGGGTGCACTGGTGGTACTGGGGAGATGGCAGTAGACAAGTGTGGTGATGTGGCACCTGACTGGGGTGCATGTTGCAGGGACAAGCTGTTGAATGGCTGGCAGTCTGGGGGGAGCAGGAAGGAAACTTACCTGGCCCCAGGTGGGCACAGCTGTGGCATCTCCACCAGAGGTGACACAAGGCACAAGCATGGATGGGGGATGCAGCCTGCCACAACATGGGGGAGGCTGAATGCCAGGGGACTGTAGCAGTACCTGAAGAAAATTTCCCCCCACCTCTGACAGCTCTCACCCTGCAGTCAATGTTTCCCGCATACATGCTTGTGCCTTGTGTCACCTCTGGGGCAGGTGCAAAAGCAGTGCCCACCTGGGTACAGGTCAGTTTCTCTCCCTGCCTACTCTCCCCAGACTGCCTGTCGATTGACTGCCTGGTACAGCACAATCCACCCTGGCTGGGTGCCACATCATCACCCTGCACTTTCTCCATCTCCTTGACACCCTGTAGGTTAGCACCCCATGCTCTGTCTGCCCCCACGCTTCCTGGCAGGTCCCCACACTAGCAACATCGTCCCACACTGTTGAAGAGCTGTTAGACCACTTCCTGGCTAGTCTAAGCAGAGCCCTCTGTTGTGCCCATGGTGGGACATACAAAATTCCAAAAAAAGGGGATAGTACAGCCCCACTATGGCACAAGCTCCCTTGTGGCTGAGCACACCCTGGTTTTGCTTGCAAGGCAAGTGCTGTGCCTGTTTTGCATAACAGCTCCCCTTTTTGATGCAAACTGCATTTGAAAATCTGCGTTGCAGCATCTTTTGATGTAAGGTGCCACTTATGCAGGCACCTTGCATCATATTCAGGGCTTTGAAAATTGAGCCCCCCTGTCTCCTTTCTCCTTTTTTTCTACTCCCTATGATGTGCTGAAAAAGCCCTATCCATTGGTGCTGTGATACCCTGCACTTCAATAGAGGAAACCCAGGTTTGTGTCCTGAGCTTAACTCCCCTGACCTGTGGCAGTGGGGTACGGGACAAAAAGAGGACACATCACATGCTGACCTCAGGGGTGAGGGAAAATAGCATCCCACTCTATGAGAAATGTTTGTGATAGGAAGTGGGGGCAGTAATAAAGCTGTAGATGATCTTGATTACTCAGCATTGGCCAATTGCACATACAGAACAGTACAAAGGATGCTCATAAGTTGAATCCAGGTAGGTGGGAGGCCATCTGGTAAACAAACTACTAGAATACCACAGAATAAAAAAGATTTTGCCCACCCTAGATACCACCAAAATCCTGGTGGTCCCCTTCCCTCACTTCACCTCTACTAAGTCTGCTTCTTGATGTCTGGCAGCACACAGACTGGTCTCAGATGGGAGGCAACCCGTGGAGGAATTGTGATGATGGAGCACTGTCTGGTCTCAGACCACCTAGGTAAGTAAGTAGGCATGGGGAAGCATAGCAGGAGATTTGTATCTAATGTAACATGGACTGTTGGTGAAAATAAAGAATTAAGTACTTTTCTTACCCTCAAGTGCAAGAATTCTCATACAGAATCTCAAATCTGTGCAATATTCCCCACAAAGAACTTTCAGCACTGAACTGGTTCCAGACAAACAAATTCAATGTCAACTAAGAAAAGATAGGCACCATGTTATTCTGAACCAAACTAGTTTCTGCAAGGTTTCAGTTCTCAAGTTGTCACTTCCAGTGATGCCCCCCCACCGCTGAAAAATTATATATTACAAGTATCTTGTTCTGGCCTTCAACCCCACTTCAACTTTTTGATCCACTCAAATGATCTTTCTGCTAAATTGTTCCCTAGAACTGGTACACCCTTTAGAATCAAACACTGCCTATCTACCAAAGTTAAGACACAGGTCTCCTAAATGGCTCAAAAATGGTTCTACTATGGTGACACAGTCTTTGGTGTTACTCTCAAATATAAGCTTTGTATGTTAGATGCTAGCTACTTGTAGCAATGAATCATTATCTAAACTGTCAACTCTGACACCATCACTGTACACTGTCTAAACAACTGAACTGAACTGCCTTAGTTGGATGGCACCATCAACACTCCATCAACACGTTATGCCTTTTCATACAAATACTGATTTGGAAAGCTTCCTTACTATTGTAACCCCAGGCCACCTCTTTAACTAGTGTACATGCCCCCCATTGTTTGTAACACTCACCCAAGCTAAATATCCGGAGAAACACTGGTGCCCATCTACTGGCATCCCAATTTACTTTACTAAAACGTAGGTACCACCCTTGACATTAGGATGTGTACCTAGCTAATTTTCTAGAGGAAGAGAGGAGTGAGGTACAGAAACAAAATAACTTGTACCTTGTGTAAATAACACAACCCAGGTCCTGGGTGGAGGCAGCTAGGCATACACTTGATCTAACCTGCTGAAGGGGCCCCAGTAAATCCACACAACCAGAAGCAATAATCGAAATGTCCATAACAGTGACTGGGATTGTGCAATATGGCTTTATTCAACAGATGGAAAGTAAAAGCTGAAGTAGGCCTACAAGGGTTGGTCCAGGCTGGACAAGTACAAAATTTAAGAACTCTCCTTGCACGCAGTACAGTTCATGAACAACAACAGAAACATCTCCTTCCCAAATTCCCAAAGATGCATTAGTGGTCACCTGGCCATGCATATGAACATCTGTCTTCCCATGAGTGTTATTTAGTGAATCTAAGCCATGCACTCAGAACTCTTCTCGGACATAGGTGCAATATGTGAAACCTAGTCACACATCTTAACCTGCAGCTTGGCCCTCGCTCAGGTAAACATATGGTGCCCTTTACAAACCAGGAAGCCCTGCCTTGTAAGTGCTTAGATGGCGTTTCTCCCACCTTTGGCCCCAACTGACAGTCTCTGCCATTCTTAAGGGTTATACCATTGAAACCCTCAAAGTAGTCAAACCACGTCCACCATTTTTGTTGACTTAGCCAAGGCTTTTGACACTGTCTCCCACTCTATCCTGTTACACTCTTTCTCTCTCTGCAGCCAAAAACTGGTTCTATGCCTACCTGGTAGGTCAGATCCAGTCAGTTAGAATAGTGGATTCCATATTCTCACCCCTTTCTCGCGACACAGGGGTCCTGCAGGGATTGGTGTTGGGCCCCATACTCTTCTCCATCTTTCTCAATGACTTGCCATCTGTCTGCACATCTACCTCTATTCATATGTATGCAGATGACATGATCCTTTGCACCTCCAGTCACTCCCCCACCAATGTTGCAACCAGACTTCAGAATGATTTCAGCAATGCTCAGCACTGGTTTTGCTCACATTAGCTTTTCCTAAATGCCAGGAAGACTGTCTCCATGAACTTCAGCACTAAGCAGAGACTTTCAAGGCTCCCTTCCCTACCCACTTCCCACAACTTCAACGGGATGGTCCTTGAGGACACCTCCTCATTCAGATATCTGGGGGTTTGGCTTGACCAACACCTCACTTTCTCTGGTCACATGGATGCCATCCTTAAAAAGCTGTGCCCCATGCTGACCCATCGGCGTGAGGTTAGATTTCCACTTGTGTTGCCGGTGACCCGGGTTCAGGAATGGACTCTGGTCCCTGGAGGGCCGGCTGAGGGGAGAAGAATAGAGCATCCTATGGACTGCTCTCCTTCTCTGGGGGAAGGTGGGGTAGTGTCCGGTGCAAGACGGACCCCTGGCAGATGCCGAGAGTCACGCAGCTACCGACGCTCGAACGTCATGGAGGCAAGGCAGACGCTGGATGTCATTGCATGTCCCCACCTCCTGGAAGGAAAAAATGGAAAAAGTAGGGGCAGGTTCTCTGTCTCCATGAAGCCCTCCCTGGGCTTCAATTAGCCACCACTGCTAGAACTCCCAAATAGTTACTGGTTCTGCGGCACTGGAATTAGGGGAACCAGTGCCATGGCCCTGCCCTCTGGGGGGGGGGGTAAGCCAGGGGTGACAGGGAGAATGCTGGCAATCGATAGTTGGTGGGAGCTCAGGGGCCATGACCAGGGCAGAGAGACTGATGGGGGACCTGCCAGGAAAAATGGAAAAAAAAAAGCTGTGCCCCAAGTTAGGCACACTGTTTAGGAACCCCGCCTCCATTACGTTCGAGCGTCGGTAGCTGCGTGACTCCCGGCCTCTGCCAGGGGGTCCGTCTTGCCTTCTCCCGGCAAGGTGTGAACTTGTCCAGAAGATGATCCTCCCCATCTTTGACTACTACAACGTAATCTGCAGTGCCATGCCTAAGACCTCCCTAGCCAGACTGGACACCCTCTTTAACTCCTTCTGTCGCTTCACACTCCGACGCTCCTACCCTCACTCATCACTGTCAACTTTACCACACTTTGGCTTTAGCATCTCTTGATAACAGATGTCTCCTCCACTGTGCTAAATTCATCTCCAAATTCTGGTTTGGTTCCCTCTCTACTTATCTCAACTCTTCCCTAACAATCCCCCCACCATCCATCCATTCACTTAGGTCCTCAGTTTTCCATACTTTAGGTGTCCCATGCCGTATGACTACTGTCAGCCAGGCAGCCTTCTCATACCGCTTCCCTAAACTGTGGATCCCCCCCCCCCAGATTCACCTATCTTCTTCCCCTTCTTCAATATCCTCAGACTTTCACAATTACCTGTCTGTGAACTGCAACTGCAACAGAGCAGACCATGTTGCATCTAAATGGGCTGTAATAGTTATCCTATTACCGCACTTATGGGCCCTTTGTTTACTATGATGTAACAGAGTATACATACCAACTGTAATTTCTTGATGCCTGTTACTGCTTGTTAATTGTTCTCTACTTGGTAACATACACTATGCATAATTGGTACTATATACTGTTTTGTTGTTTGCCTATGACTTATTTGTATGTCTTCTAATTCCCATATATTTGCAATGTATACTGTTGTGTTGATTACATTTTATTGTATACCTTCCAACTACCCACCCCCCAAGACGCACCGTGAGATGAGCAACTTGTTGTTCAGTGTGCCCTTCCTGGTGAAATGCTTAAACAAATAAATAAATAAATAAATAAATACACCCTATTCTCCACTGAAATGCTAGAGGTCCCACACTTTAACTTGTCACAAACTGGAGTGACCAGAGAATAAACTGCACTCACTGGGGTACACAGTTTAACTTTGTTTCATTCACATTGGTAAGACTAGGGGCACTGACAGGTGCGATCCAGCCTTATCTGTGGGCACACACATACCAGACTATCCAATCCCCTAAGAAATTGTGGAGATCTAGTCACCTAGACAATACTCACAAAAGTTGTTCTGTCCACTGGGCATGGAACAACTAAAAAGGAAAAGGCACTCTTCTGGGTAGCCAGTCAAAACAGTCTACTTCAGGTCCTATCCAAGGCAGCTGAAACACCACAGAACATTTGGGGGATTGCTCCTTGAGTCCACAGAGAACAAACAGATCCTTTCACATCACGGGGATTAGAAATCAGGAAATCCTGATGTAGCCTTGTCTCCACCACTTCAACTGGAACCTGGAAATGACACTCCATTAGGGTGAGAAATCCTGGGCCCTCTCTTCAGAGCCAACTGGCAGTCCTTCTACCAATCTCACCTCCTCACTCCACAATTCTCTATAGAGAGCTCCACACAGCCTAAGCATTCTAAGCTCCACAGAGCCGCTATCCACACAGTGTGGCTTATGCTGCTGTGAGAGTTCAAAATGACCTAATCATTCCTCCCTCAGGCTAGCTGAGTACACAATGATGTCATTATGGAAGGATCCCCTAATGAACTCCATACCAGCTGCCTGCTGCCTTCCTAACAATAACACTGGTAGGAATCTTGTAACCCCATGTGACTGGGTGGTTACACTACCATACTTCCATGCTTATATTTCCCTGTAAAACTTGCTGTCTTGTCTGATCTACCTTGGGCAACATGTTCTTCCATATCCTAAACAGGCCAGACAACCTGCCTTCATCTTCTATCTCACTCACCTCTGGAACACTCACCTTTGTAAGATCACACAGTCTATGATGAGCCTCAGTTCCCACAAATGTTCACTGAGCCATGTTCACTACTTCCAAGAGTAAATACCAAGGTACTTTACTCTTCTGCTGATACTCCCAGTGTACCTACCATACTTGCTCTTGATATAAAATTATGTACTGTAAAATATTTTTACATGATTGCCTATTATGCCCAGAGCCTTGTTTACAACAGCGTACTGCCCAAACTAGCTAACATTTTGAAAGACTGTGATAATGAGTATGGAGTACAGTGTAAATTGTGCAAAATACATTTAGTCAATGTATTTTTATGATTCCAAGTGTAAACATTTATCCAGAAATTGTACCAAATTATGCCTTTTCTTATAAATCTAATATTTATCTGTTTTGGTATACTTTTTGTGCCTATTTTAAAAGGTGAGCAATTGTATTTATTCCATTGAACTGCACTGTGGTTTCTAATAGCTGACCTTCTCTTGGTAAAAGGCTAAGGGGAGCAATCAATCATGTTTTCCTCACTCTTATTTCAGTATCAGACATTTGTTTATTTAAAAATCTGTAACCATGAAAGGCACACTGAGTCAAAACTTGTTTCCAGGTGTGATGGGGTGAGGGGGGTGAGGGAGGGGAACAATCAATCAAGTACAATTAATTTTAATGTATAACATACAAATAAGGTGCAAACAAATGCAGGGCAAGATGGCAAAAGGGCAAAGTGATAAAAGCAGGGGACTGAAATAAAACACACCCAACATCCTGAAACACAATCAAGCTGAATGTATCAGTGCAAAGAAATTAGTGTAAGTAAAACCAACCACTGAGATGGGGAATGAAACTGAGAAGAGGAGGAGAAACACAGGTCGTCAGGTAGGGAGCAGACAGGAGCAGGATGGGGGAGTGCAAGAGTTTAAGCTGATGGCTAAGGGAAGACATAGTAGATCATTTTGAGTTATTGGATCAACTAAAGCACCATGGGGCTGACTGCCATAGTTTTGTCCTTATCTACATTATTTTTGTCTTGCACAGAGTAGGCTGTGATAGGCAAGTCTGAATCAATTGCAAGCAAGCAACAAATACCAGCACCACTGTCCAAGTGCAAAGGGGCTTTATGCAGTGTAAAAATCTCCAGCTGCAACAGCTCGGGTACAAACCTCAATCGCTTTTGTAGTAGTCTATGTCATCAGTAGTGTGTTACAAGCAGTAACAAAACCATTTAAAAAGGTGAACTTTAAAGTGTCAGTTTCCATAAAATTCAAAAGATATTACCAAGTACAAATAAACAGCATATAAATACATAAATATGAAATTGAAAAAAGGTTAAAGGAACACTGTCCCTTTTAAGGGCTAAAAGACTGAGTTTCAGAAAATATAAGGAGACCTAAAGGGAGGAGGACAGGAAGGTGTACCTTGAATGTCTAAGGGAAGCAGGGAAAGCTGAAGGAAGAGCTAAGGCACAAACAGATGAGGGTTTCGCATGGACGGTTAAAAAGGGACAAGACATTCTATAGGTACATCAGTGACAGAAGAAAACCGGGGGGCAGTGAGGCTCAAAGGGAGGAGGAGAGTGTAGGAGGGGGATCTAGACAAGGCAGAAATACTGAACAAATATTTTTGCTCAGTTCATTAAGGAGGGGGAAGGTCAAGGATGACAGATGGGGGGCAGAGGTAATGGAGGGGGAGTCTTGGACATCAGTCTTTTCACAGTGGAGATAGTTCTGGAAAAACACAAAGCCGAAGGTGGATAAAGCCATGGGACCAGATGGAGTACACCCAAGGATATTAATGGAGCTGTGAAGAGAACTTGCAGCACCTCTGCTGGCCCTGTGTACAGAGTCACTCAACACAGGGGTGATTCCAGAGGACTGCAGGAGGGTGCATGTAGTACCACTGCACAAAAGTGGCAGTAGGGAGGAGGCGGGGAACTACAGACCGGTCAGCATCACCTCAGTGGTGGGGAAGATCATGGAGACACTGCTGAAAGAAAGGATAGTGGCACACTTGGAATACAGGAGAGCCCAGGATCTGAGGCAACATGAATTCACAGCAGAGAGGTCATGTCAAACAAATCTGATAGATTTTTTTGATTGGGTGACTAGGGAAGTTAATCAGGGAGGGGCAGCAGACATTGCCTACCTAGATTTCAGCAAAGTCTTTGACACCATCCCATATAGAAGGCTGGTTAACAAGATGGGAAGTCTGGGCATGGGACAAAAGGTGATACACTGGGTTAAAAACTGACAGACAGGAGGCAGAGGATGGTGGTAAATGGGATCCAATCCAGGCAGAGAGGGGTGACTAGTGGAGTACCACAGGGATCAGTACTGGGACCAGTCCTGTTCAATGTCTTCATTAGTGGCACTGCAGAGGGGCTGGAAGGAAAGGTCTGCCTATTTGCAGAAGATACCAAGATCTGCAACAGGGTGGCTACTCCAGAAGGGGTTCAAAAAATGAAGAGGGACCTGGAGAAGCTTGAGAGATGGTCATAGATGTAGCAACTGAGGTTCAATGCTAAGCAGTACAAAATAATGCACCTGGGTAGAGGGAACCCTGGGAAGAGCTACAGGATGGGGAAGGGAGCTGACTGTCACTAAAGAGGAAAGGGACTTAGGGGGTTATCATCTCTGATAACCTCAGGATATCAAAGCAATGCACAAAGGCTGTGAGGAGGGCCACTGGCATGCTGAGGTGCATAGGCAGGTGTATCACCAGCAGGAGGAGGGAGGTGGTGATGCCATTGTATAAAACATTGGTAAGGCCTCAGCTGGAGTACTACGTGCAGTTCTGGAGGCCACAACTGTGCAAGGACATAAACAAGGTGGAGGCTATCCAGAGAAGGGCCACAAAGATGATGCAGGGCTTGCAACACAAAACATATGAGGAGAGACTAGGGGACTTCAATATGTACTCACTAGAAGAGAGGAGAGAGTGGGGTGACATGATAGAAACTTTCAAATACCTAAGGGGCACAAATAAGGTGCAGGTGGGGGACCTTTTCCAAGGGAGAAAAAGTACTAGAACAAGGGGGCACAATATGAAATTGGAGAGGGTAGATTAGCGGATAATGTGAGGAAGTTTTTCTACACAGAGAGGGTAGTCAGTGCTTGGAATAGCCTGCCACAAGGGGTAGTGGGGAAAGCACAGTGGAGGGCTTTAAGCATAGGCACAAGGGAACCCTGAGAGGAGAGGGACTGATGAAAAGCCATTGATCACATAGGGTCAGTGGTCACATACACTGTATAGGGCCTATGGGCAGACTGGATGGGCCTAGCGGTCCTTATCTGCCAGCAATTTCTATGTTTCTGTTTCTGTCACCCTATTTTGCATCAAATTATTTCTAATTAAAAACCCACATTTTGTGATTGATTGCCTTCTCTAAAATTCATTGATGTTGCTGGTTGCTTTATCTTCCTCTTTTCTTAGTAGAACTGAAATGCATGCTAATGGTATAGCTGTAAACAACCTTGTTTTGTTTCAAATCCTTGATATGTTCTTATTATACACTACCTGAAAACTAGGAACACCCCCCAAAACTGCAGCTACTTATGATACAATTGTCTACTCTTCTCCTAATGCATAATTAGTGACTAGACTGTAAGGGTGTTCCCAAGTCCAGGATAGATGCAATGGGGGTTGATGAAGGAATGTAAACAAACATGCTTTGGTGTGGTAACACCAGTATAGTGGGCAGTATGTTTTTCACTATTTAAAAGAAAAAAAGAATCAGAATCAAGCTACCAACTACATCTACAGTGTCTACAGAATGTGAACAATCATACCATGTGTTTTTTAAACTAGGGACACTTTGAGCCCTTGGGGGTTGGTGGTGTCCCTTTAGATTGAACTAATAGTAATACCTTCCAGCATGTCAATGTTAGTGTTAGTCATTTAAGGGAATACATATAAAAACAGATAATCTCTAGAACTATCTTGCACATGATTCAATCCAGGAATCTGCCATGCCTACAGAAGAAATATATATATATAAAGATTAGTTATTCCAACTTAGATCAGTTTCTGTTATCCATCATGGCCCAGGTATTCAAAAGGGTTGCACATGGCGCAATACCCACTGATGCGCCCCGATGCGATATTCAAAAGGGGAAAGTGTGCAGCACAAATCCCGATGCACCAGAGCGCATCAGTAATGTATGCAGGTGCAGGTGGGGGGGGGTGTACCCATGCATACCCTGCACAGCCCAATATTCAGCCTGGGATGTGCAGAGCCATGCATGCGCAACCCCTACCTGCGCCAGCACAAAGCTGATCCCAAAAAAAGGGAACAACTGATGGCCACCCACAGGTGAGCTGCCACATTGCGGGTGCAAGAGCGGCAGCTGCCACCTAGGGTGGCCACTGAGCCCGGCCGACCTGGCAGCACCCCATGCCCGATCGCGGGCATTTGTAAAAAAAAAAAAAATAAGACATCTGTTCAATATCCCTGGTGGTCTAGTGGACTGCTGTCTGCCCAATCGTGGGCATTTGTAATAAAAAATGTATAATCTGTCCAATATCCTGGTGGTCCAGTGGACCTGCCTGATCGTGGGCTCAGTAATAAAGTGATCCCAAATCTTTGGTGGTCCAGGACCTCCACTCCACCCACCACTGAGTCTCACCGCTCGCCCCTCGGTCAGCGGCGGGCAGCACCCCACCCGCCTGCAGCCCTGCAGCCTCATCCGACTGACACCATGTCGGTAGGCGTATACCCATTGTTCACAGCGTGAGCCAATGGGCGCAGTAGCTTACGTACACATTCCAGATATGTGAATGAGATCCCATCTACATATCTGGAATGTGTATAGTATGGGTTGCATGCCCATTGGCTCACGCTTGTGACCAATGGACGACAGCCCTACCTGGTGTCAGTCAGTGGGCGGCGGGTAGCAGGGTGGTGGGTGCTGCTGCCTGCTGCTGACCAGGTCGGGGAGCGGGTCAGTGGGATTCAGTGGGCGGGTGGGGTGGGGATCCACTGGACCACCAGGGATTTTGGGGATCTAATTTTATTACTGAGCCCACGATCGGGCAGGCAGGTCCACTGTACCACCAGGGATATTGGACGGATTATTCATGTATTATTGCAAATGCCCGCGATCGGGCAGACAGCGGTCCATTGGACCACCAGGGATTTGTGTTTTCCATTTTTTTCACTGCAGCCCGCGATCGGGCTGTGGAGCACAGTGCCGGTTGCAGGGGGCGTCGGTCCCCGACGGCTGCTGCCTGGCAGGACGCCAGGCGCAAGTGGTCGGGGATTGGTGCACCTGCATGCAAATGGGCCATAATGACATGCAAATGGCCCCATTTGCGCCTTGCATACATTACGGCCCCATTTGCATGTCAAGTTTTGAATATCGCGGTTGCTGTGCATAGCGCAATGGAACTTGTGCTAGCGCATCCCCATGCTCCACTCTGGTCACTTGCACTGGTGCAGTGCCACTGCACCATGCACACCGCGGGTGGCCAGGGTGCGATATTCAATGATGCTGTGCCATGGGCGCGGCTCCATTAAGTCACTTGATCCACACTCCTGTGCAGCCAAGTTGCGCTGTGCCCAAGCTTGAGCCACAGCCTGGCGCAGTTTGAATATCTGGGCCCATATTTTTTAACATGTATTTTTAAACAAAATTACAAACCCTATTTGACAACACCATTAGAAATGCTTAACTAATCTTCAGTGGAGGGGACACAGGATATCAATAATCCAGGACTTTTCGACTGAAATCGTGACTTGAAGGATAGAATTCTCAGAGCTGAAATGTTATTACAGGATTAGGGCTTTGACTACTATATGAAATATATTAAGCAAAGAATGGACATCACTCACTCTGCAAAGATGCTAGTTTGAATAAGTACAGTACTATATGAAATACCCTGCAACCTTAGAGATACAGAATGGCTCTGGGCAAGCAATACAGTGCACCTCAACAGATGTGGCCTGGGACCTTTTGAGGGGGGTCTCCTGCATAAACACAATACAGGCCAAAACAAAAGGTCAAAACTTTCAAACAGCACAGTAACTCGAGACACGGAATCCCTACCTGGAATTGATTCTATTGAGGACTTGTCATGGGGTACCAAAGAATTCTTGGTAGTCAAGCATTCTGACTATGAATTGCAAAGACAAACCCCACCATCTCCAGCTTATGCTTCTGTATCAAGACCCCTCACACATACCTCCAAATCAGAACAGAGTTTCATTCTCAGAAAGGGCAATTCCCCCAGTTCAAGGATACGCCAGCTCTAAATTACAATGGAAGAGGGACGACTTCAGCATAAACAGGAGATTCCAAAGTAGAAGCTAAAGTAGAGAAAGGAAAATCCGTTCGAGTGCTGGTTTAACCCTTCACCAGCCTCCAGAGCTCCTTTCAACTGCAGAACTGCCCCTTCATGAAGAGATGGCATTTTGATTTGTCGACACTCCAACTTGACACCCGCTGTCACTCAACCTCTGCACAGAAAGTATAACCTCCTTCCTTCCGGTCAGAGAAAGTGGTCTCACTAAATTATGCGAGTCCTTTTTATATATTTTTGGTTTTCTCTTTGAAAAAAGGCTAGTGCTAAATGCTCGATGATAGCAGTGGAGTGCAAGGGAGTCCTGCTACTTGGAGCTGCACCACCAATTTTAGTCCTTAACGAAATCTCAAGAAGGATGGGTTAGGACTCGAACCCAGGTACCCTGCAGCCATGAAATGGTTTTCACTCAGACTCCTTCTAATGTGTCAACTCAGTATTTATGTGTGCATGCACGGGGGGACTTGTTTCAACTTGGCTGTACATCTGTATACAGACAAGGTTTGATTGGTACTCTGAGTTGAACAAATAGAATGTAATAGTCCGCTCCTCATATGAACTCTCAAAGCACCAAACAATCTCTTGTTTGAATAACTTCAGTGGTAACTAAGCAGGGCAAAGTATGGGGCATCAGTATTAATAGCAGATGAATATACCTCGGCTCATACTCCCTCAATTAAGCAGTGGATGACACCACACCACCCATTGTGACATCTGAGCTCACCCTGTAATACTGTGGGACTGATGCTGAATATCATGGAAGACACACGGTCCTGTGCAGTACCTTTATTATCTCCACCCCCATTTAACAATGGGATTGCTGCGCTATGCTGGGTTGGGTACAGGCCTGACAAAAAAAAAAAGGAATGCTTAATGGGTTACTTAAGGAAAAATTACACTCATGGGCATAAGTATAACTACAAAAATAATTTATGCTAAAAGAATAACTGGCACCCTGCTACTGATAGAGAAGTATTATACTTTTAAAGTCAGCTGCTGTACATACAGGCAGTTCTAATAGTATTATTTATAACTGTAGCAAAACACACTGGGCCCGATTCAATAAGCACCCCTAGGCATGTCACAAATTGTGACATGCAAAGCTTGCAGTTGTGCCAAAAGCTGCATCCA
Source organism: Neoceratodus forsteri (assembly GCA_016271365.2). NCBI lineage: Eukaryota > Metazoa > Chordata > Ceratodontiformes > Ceratodontidae > Neoceratodus > Neoceratodus forsteri. Next base: position 216,081,033 of record CM028136.1, read on the forward strand.
TAGTCCTGTACGGTGCAAGTGCCCCCCCAGCCCCAGTCCCCAAACCTGAAAATCCCCACAGGGCTATCAGACCTCCCTGCCCCCAGTTCCCCAATATGTAAAAATGTAGCCCCTCAGTCCCCCAATGTGTAAACACAAAAGCATCTCAGGGCTATCAGACAGCCCCCCAAGTCCCGATCCCCGTAATAGTAACAGCCCCTCAAGCCCCGATCCCCAAAGCCATATCCTGGTGCTTTTGCCAACTGTACTAAAATGAAAAACAAATCCCAGTTATCCCTGGTAGTCTAGTGCCCCCCCACCCGGCAGTGCCAGACCACCCCACTCCGCCCCACCTTGTCCCCAGCTGGTGACTGGCACAGCCCACCTCTCACCACCACGGTCAGCCACTGACTGAGTTCCATCTGAGCATGTACTACATATAGTATGCACTCAATGAATGAATGACAGTTCATTCATTGAGCACGTACTACTGTATATACAGTACGCACTCAGACAGAGCTCAGTTGGCGGCTGGCCATGGTGGTGAGAGGTGGGCTGTGCTAGTCCCTGGCTGGGTAGAGGGGGTGTGGGATGGTCTGGTACTGCCGCAGAGGGGGGGGAGAGTACTAGATTACCAGGGATTATAGGGTTTTGTATATATATATATATATATATATATATATATATATATATTTCCAATTCTATTTCTACAGGATAAGCCATTTGAGGGTGGCTGGCATCGGGGAGCAGGGCTTGGGGGGCTGTGAGTAGCCCTGTGGGGCTTTAACTAATGCATTTGGGGCTTGGGGCTTGGGGAGAATGTGAGTAGCTCCATGGGGCCATTCTACATGTATTGGGGGTCGGGGGCATGCTGCAGCCCTGTAGGTCTTTTTGGTATTGGGGGGCATAGATAGCCCTATGGGGCATTACTATGTTGTTTCTGGGTCCGGGCATTGGCGGGGAATAGAATTAGCCATGGGGGGCTTTTGTGTTTTGAGGTCAGGGCAGTGGTGGGGGGGAGAGTGGCATACCATCAGTGGGATGGGTGGGCTGCACACGCAGGCAACCTTTGGGGGCGTACGTACAGTTATGCTACCTATATGCTGGTGTAACCTATGTTGATGGTTTCCCCCTAGGGCAGTTGGAGAATAGAGCCCTGGGGGACTTTGTTGCTGCCCTTCCAGAATAGGGTACAACCACTGCAGTAAACCCCCTAGCGCCATGTCGCAGGGGGTTTAAGGCGTAACTGGTGGTGTAAATCCACTTTGGCATGAGCATCCTGTGGCATGTCACAGGCTGCTTTGCAGAATACTGTATGCAGCAACTGCTGGCGTAACTTGCTACTTGCACCATTTTTTTTTTTGCCGCAAGTCAAGTTATGCCAGATGTACCCTTTTGAGAATCGGGCCCCTTTACTATATTGTAGTCAGGTGTGTTGCTTTTTACTGTTTTATCCTGACAAACTGTAAATCATTTTGCCTATATCTGATGTGCTACTATAAGCAATGGTATTATGTGTTTTTTTTTTAACAAAGCAAAAGGAAGAAAAATCACATTTTCTATGCACCATCAAACTGGCTAATTGCACTAGTAAAACAACACACTCCTACAACTTAAGCAGTGCTGGTCAGCTCATAAAAAAAAAAAAAAAAACCTGTGAAGATTTCAGTTAGTGTCCTAAGAGTTTAGTAAACTTATACTGTGTATAGTGGCATAAGACCAGTTGCAAAGGTGTAATTAAGCTAAACTAACATAATACCTCCTAGAACTATGGCCATCAGCTGCAAAATTGTCTCTTGGAATGTTCAGGGGCTAGGTTCACCCACTAAGAGGAAAAAAAAGTTGAGTTATGTGCACAAGCAAAAAGCAGACATTGGCTTTCTTCAAGATACCCTCTTAATTCCCACAGAAGCAACAACATTATGTAAAGGCTGGGTAGCACAAGCTGAACATAACTGTTTTAACTCCAAACAGAGAGGAACAGCTATAATAATTAAGAAAGGAATAAAATCTGTAAAGTGTAGACATGCAGAAGGAAGGCTTCAGATACTATCTGGGACTCTTGGGGGGAAGGTGGTGGCCTCATGCAATATATATGCACCCAATAAAGATCAAAAGCAATTCTTTAATAATGTATCTATATAACTAAGTGGTTTGACAGGATATGAAATAATCATTGGAGGGGACTTTAATGAGGTTCTGCACCTAATCATGGATAAACAGTTTGTCAAAAGTGTCCATTCTATAGAACCTACTCCGGTGAGAAAAGACCTGTTAAAACTCATTAGAGATCTAGGTTTCACTAATGCATGGAGAATTACCCACCCCAGGATAAAGAACACACCTTTTTCTCCAATAGACATGTATCATAAAGTAGGATAGATTCTTTTTTTCTGTGCTTCTTTATTTAAAAACTCAGTCCTCTCTGCTGACATCCAAAACATCATCATTTCTGACCATGCACTTCTAAGCATAAATTTGGTTATCGAGGAATCAAAGTCTAAAACACCCAGGTGGAGATTCAACACTGTACTAACCAATGATACTAAATGTGTGTCCTGGGTCTCAAAGGAAATAACAGAGATTCAAATTTTAATGACTTTCCAGAAGTGTCACAAACATGCGCCAGCCCAGTGATGTAGAGGGCTGAGGAACTGGCGCCTTACCTCTTACCATGCCGATGAACCAGGTTCAGGAGCGACCGTTGGTGTCAGTGGGTCAGCTGGGGGGAGGAGGATCAAGCACCCCATGGACTTCTCTTCTCCTCTGGATAGGGTGGGAGGGGGTGACCGCTGAGCTGCTGGCTCCTAGTGGTAGCCGGGGGCTGGTGCGGGCTCAGGTGGCACAAGTGTGGATCGGCGCGGGCCGACATCGGAGGTGCTGCATGCGAAAGCACACATGGCAGCATCCTTGATGCCATTGTATGCCTGCTCTGCGTGGGGGGAAAATTGAGGGGGGAAAAAACAATTCTCTGGTGTGCAAAAAGAATGCTGTCCCTGGCAGCGCCGCAGCAAATGCATTCAAATCAGCTGTCCCTGAGCCTGGCCCCCAGGTCATCTGCAGTGTGTGGGGTAGGTACCCACTGTGAAGTGGCCTAGGGTGAGCAGAATGAAAGGGATCTGAGCTCTGACTGTGGCCAGTGTGGTTCTGAGGGATCTGTGCTGGATGGGGGAACCATAGGTACACACACCCCCAGCCGAGGAGGTAGAAACAGAATAAGAAAAATAAGAAAGAAGTGTCACAAACATGTTTCTGGGAAACATTTAAGGCATTTTTCAGGGGCAGAGTTATTAGTTACTCATCAAGTTAAAAAAAAGAGAGGGGCACAAAAAATTAGCAACCCTAGCAGCTGAATTAAACTCTCTGGAAATGCTTTATAAACAAAAGTTTGGGAGCAGGCCAGAATTGATGCGGAACATGACAGTTCTAAAGCATGAAATTAATAAGATCTATACTGCACCAGCTGAGTATGCACTCTTTTTTTTATTTTAGTCTTTGGTAACCAGGTAAGGCCCACTAGACACAAGTGCCTGTTTTCAGGGGCAACCTGGGAGCACGGGGCTGTAAAGTGACTTGCTCAGAGTAGCACAATATGCAAGTGGAGATTGTGAGAATCAAACTTAGGTCTGGTCTGCTGGATGTACCAAGCTTTTTCACACCTCGTCCCTCTAACCTCTAGGCTATACTGCCAGCCCTTTTGAACATACCAATCATATTGAGAATCTGGAGAAAAAGCTAGTAAACTCCTTACATTTTGCCTCAAGAAGCAAAAGAAAAATAATTTCATTCCATTAATCCGGTCTAATTCTGGAGAAGTAGTTTTCACTGATAGAGAAACTAATGAGTTTTTTTTATGACTGTTATACTAAACTGTGTCAGTGCAAGAATAACTGCTCCAAACCAAAAATGAATGAATTTCTGGCAGATCTGAAATTGCCATGTGTGTCAGAGCAAGAGATCAGAGTAATAGATAAATCAATTCAGCTTGATTAAATCTTTTCAACAATTAAGGGACTGCATAACAACAAAGCCCCTGGTACAGATGGTATCCCAGGAGAAATATACAAATAGCTATGTCACCAGATAGTGCCAGTTTTACACAAAGTTTTTCAGGAGACAAGAGGCAAACAAACTCTGCCAAACACAATGTCTGAGGCCCATATCTCATTGATTCCAAAAAAGGAAAGGACCTGCTGGATTCTATTAACTACAGGCCCATTTCCCAACTAAACTAAGACTATAAAATTCTGGCCAAAATTTTAGCCAGTAGGCTTCAATGGATCACAGGCAAAATTTGGGGAAAAGAGCAAGTTTGTTTTTTAATTGGGAAATCAGGTGCAGTTAGCATCAAAAGATTAATAGACACGATCTGGTTCTTCAATAAAAATAAGGTGCCTGCCATGGCAGTCTTATTGGATATGACAAAAGCATTTGACTGCCTCAGCTGGGACTTTATGCATGCTGCACTAACGAAGTTTGGCTTTAGTGAAAACTTCATGAAATGGGTTGCCCATCTGTAGAATAAATCTAGGGTGGCAGTCATCTCAAATGGGTTAGTTTCCACTCCCTTCAACCGACTGTGGGTACAGGGTAGGGTTGCCCCCTTTCCCAATATCTGTTTATAATATCCATTGAGCCCCTGATTCAGGTCATAATGCACTCCCCAAGCATATATGGGTTATAGTTGGGAAAATGCCACAGGTCGTTGCCTACCATATGATCACCTGATAACCCTTAGCAGACCATTAAATTCTTACCCTGCACTGTAAATTCTCCGCCAAGATTATGGTACCTTATCAGGCATGACTGTTAATAGGGATAAAACTCAGCTGATGCCACTCTTTCACCCCTAAATTCTAGAAGTTGGATTGAAAACCCAATTTAAAGGCAACATGATAAAAAATGAACTTCAGTACTTGTGCATTACATTAAGTAACAGCTTAAAATCAACAGCGGACCTTAACATACCCCCTCTGTTAAAGGAACTGCAGGAGGACCTAGAAAGATGGGATAAACTTAATTTATCTTTACTGGGCAAAATTAATTCTGTCAAAATGATGGCTGCTTTGAAATTATTCTGTGTATTCCAAAACCTCCCAATAGCCATTCACAAAAAATACTTGAGGAAAATCGAAGGTGCTGTGAAGAGATTTTTGTGGCCCGTGCTGTCCAGAAACAATCAGTTACAGCTGTGACCCAACACCTCGGTGAGTGCTTTCCGTCCTTTCAGCAAGACAACCTGCACAACAATTTAACAGAAAATATATCCTGCAAAAAAACAATTTCAACTGCTGCTCTCTTGGTTTCCCTTTCTTCTCTCCTGTCTTCTCAGTTTGCTGGCTCTGTCAGAATTTAAAGGCTTTGTAGGTGGGCAAGTCCTGTTTTCAGCTGCTGCTCTCTTGGTTTCCCTTTCTTCTCTCCTGTCTTCCTAGTTTGCTGGCTCTGTCAGAATTTATAGACTTTGTGGGTGGGCAAGTCTGGGCAAGTCATGTTTTCAGCTGCTACTCTCTTGGTTTCCCTTTCTTCTCTCCTGTCTTCAAAATAAATTCACTTTATTTGCTGTTCTACTGATTGTACAGTTACTGTATTCAGTAAGCTCCTGTCTTCATCATATGTACTGTAGTAATGTGTTTGTCTCTCCATATTGCAACCTCCTAGGTCATACCTGAAAATAGGCAATGTTGTCTAGTGGGCTTACCTGCTCAGTAAAAACTAAATAAATAAACTTGCTCAACACTACCTGAGTCCTGAATCCTGTTCCAGTGCAGCCTCTCAAAGCTGTCATAGGGACTTTGTCCCTAGTATTGGTGAGTATTGTGAATGTTTCTTTAAGGAATGGTCTTTTACTGGCACCTTTGAAAGAAGTGGTAGTTAAGCCCTTACCATAGAAGCCATCATTAGATCCTAATGAGCATGTTAATTTTAGACAAGTCTCCAACTCACTCTTTTTTGCAAAGGTTTTGGAGAGAGTAGTGGTAATTGAGCAGCATGTGTACCACCTACAAGCAAATTATGCTATTGAGTCATTCCAATCTGGCTTCCATAGGTGTTACGGTACTGAGACTGCACTAGTCAGAGTGTGTAATGATCCTTATTCAGTGAGGGATTGAGGGGAAGTTTTCACTTTGATTCTGCTCAATTTATCCTTGGCACTTGTTATAGTCAGTCACTGGGTTTTAAGAACTAGGCTCAAGGAGCATACAGGAGTGACCAGGACCATGCTTAAAGAGCCACTGACACCTTGAAAAGAACATTGAAAAATGGTTCATCAACTTTAGGTCGAAAACAACCGCAGCATGGAAAATTACAGCGCACCCAAAAGGCCACCAGGAAAAATATCAGGCAATACTAGTGGCAGACACACAGTGCACATACAGCACTGCATCAATCCTCTGTCAGCAAGCAGACAAAGTTGGACACAGAGGATGGTACTCTAGCTCACACCCCACAGTCCAGCTTGTCCTTTCATCCACCACCCGCACTCCCCTAAAATATATATAATCACCTCCACCTGTCCCGTATTGGGAAGGAGAAAGGCACAAACAGCAAGTCATGCACAGAACACCCCAAACACCTGCACACTCACATCAGTCACACACTGTTGCCAGTTCCCACATTATGGAGCCCGCTTTCCTGCACACTGTTGACAGGATACCTTGAAAAACATAATATTTGGACACAGAGCAGCCTATAGTTATCAATAGCTCTGTATTTCTTAACCTCATTAGTTATTACTGAGGTCATGTGCATGAAAATGAGATATATGTTCCTTGAGGGTTCATTAGCTGCTGCTGCTTCTTCCCAACCTGATGTTATAATACTTTGCTTATGATAGCATAATTATTACTGTGGCAACAGATTGTGATGTCACAACAGAGCATTATAATTTCAAGTTGGGAATAAACTATAGGTTCAGATGGACTACAAGGGATAAAGATCTTGTTTTGTGGGAGTTTCTTCAGTAATAAATAATGGAGGTGAGAAATCCATAGAAAATACATGACATACAAGCTGAATATTATGTTTTCAAAAGTTTTCCAAAAGGTGTCAGATGCTCTTTAAATGGTACAGGTTCAACCTAGTGGCCACAGTACTGTCAGTGGAGGTCATCTATTTCCTTGACCTAGACTGCAGTGTTCTTCAGTCTGCCCCTTCCCCCATGTTGTTTGCTGTGCATATGCTGTTGGGTGAGATCATTAGGCAATACTGCATGGATTTTACTGTTGTATAGATGATACTCAGTTGTATGTGCCTGTCACTGCCAGCAGGCTGGACTCTGTGCTAGTGTTAGAACAGTGCTTGTTGGAAATCAGTAATCAGCAGGCAATGCAGAGTTACTGGTGGTTGGTTCAGATTGGCAAGTGTCAGTACACTGGTGTAAGCTCAGACTACACACTTTTGAGGAGGTGAGACTGGAGGTTGTGAGGGAAAGTACAGACTTTGGGACAAGTCCTTGATAATGGCTTGGTATTTGAGTGTCAGATGTCAGTAATTATAAGAACATGCTTTTACCATCTGAAAAATATTGCTTGACTTTGTCCCTGTCTTAACCCTGCTGTTCTAGCCCCACTAGCTTCTGCCTTTATGTCCTTGAGACTGGATTACCATAATGTGCTTTATAATGACTTTCCTGGTAGTCTGATCTATTGTCTGTAGCTACAGTTGCAGCAACAGACATGTCTATATATTTTCAGAAATATCTGTGACTTCTCTAGATAAATGTCCTGCCTCCCTGCAATACCACTGTAGAGCAACTGTAGAAAGTTCCTTTTGAAATACCACAAAATATCTGGAACTATCAGGACTACTTGATGGCTACAACTTTAGTCCAGAACACTACTTCTTATAATTTACCGTTGGTATCAGATCATATTGCTCCCTCACTATGGATTTGGCACTGGGCGGCTGTTAGATGGTGGATGGACTACAAGGTTGCTTTAATAACCTATAAATAGAGTTGTGTGGACTGCAAAATGCTGCTTGCCAGAATTCATGCAGCATGTATGCCATTCTCCTACCGTTGGCACGTTTAAATCTTATCTAAAAAAAAACCTTTCTAAACCTTGTATTTCCATATGGTGTCAAAAAAGAACATCCAAATAAATATAATTAAGCAGCATTTCTTTTTATTTTTAGAACACAGCAGCAAAACAGGTACTGTACCTCTTCTCAGGTGAAACAGACAAAGTCATTTGAAAACACAAATTCCATTAAGTTGTATGTTCAAACCATGTGCATCCACCATTACTTGCATAGCTACCTGCTCCCTGTGCAAACCTGAGAGTACACCTGACCATGTACTGATGTTTTGGCATCACAATGATGTCTTCCTCATAGTCCTCTGATGAAGACATCATTGTGACGTCAGACTATCAGTACATAGTCAGGAGATCTCAGGTCTGCACAGGAGCAAGTAACGCTGTAATGAGGACTTACATGGTTTGGACATATCGCTATATGGAATTTGTGCTTTCAAATGACTTTGCCTGTTTCATCTGAGAAAAGATATCCGTTTTGCTACTGTGTTCTTAAAATATAAAGAAATGATGCTTAATTTTATTCATTTGGATGCCTGTTTTTGATGCATGTCATTTTGGATGCTTTTATCATACTCGGCTAAGTGGAGTGCTGACTGCTTCTGCCACTGCCATGGCTTAATGTTCTTTTGAATTACCTCATCCTGGTAAGTGCACCCTGAGCTGAACTTATGAATTACTAGTGTGTGCATTGAGACACTGTTTTTCTGTGTTTTTCATTTCCATATGGTGTGTTTTATGTTGAAATTCAGTTGTACTGTGCTATTCTGTATTGTGTTCTATTAATGTATGATGTACAGTACTTTGAGCCTATGAAAATGCACTTTATAAAAATGCTGCAACTATCAAAGACTACTAACTACAATGACTACTGAGCTGTACTAAACATTGGTGCTAAAATGTATTTTGGAAGGAATGCAGGAGTTGTTGGATTAATTAATACATTTAATTGGACAAACATACTGGGTGACTCATACTTCAATGTGTGTATGCAAGTTAGTGATGAGTTATGCTTGTGTAACTTCATTGATAGTCTGAAAGAATTTGAATGCTTATGTTGTTGACCGAGATAAATGGATACTTTGGATGTTCGCACACTCTGTTCCATGGAGAACTACCATCCTGTCAGGGTACCATGAAGGCAAAGGAACCCTCTTTAGGAAGGTTCAACCCTTAGAGTTAACATGGGATTATAGTTCCTTAAGCATAAAGGTACCTTAAGAAAGAGCCCCCGGGGGGAGAAAGAGAGAGAGAAAGAGAGAGAGGGAGAGAGGGAGAGATGTCACTGGAGGTGGAGGGGGGGATGGCAGGGAAAGAAAGAATGCATCTGAGTGAGAAAGCAGGGAGCTGACATAAACAGCTCAAGCAGGAGGCATGGCTAATTGCTCCCACCCATTGAACTACAGTCATCATAGCCTTTGATTTCAGTGTGTGTGTATACAAGTTAGTTATGAGTTATGCTTGTGCAACTTCATTTATTGTCTGATAGAATTTGAATGCTTATGTTGTTGACTGAGATAAATGGACACTTTGGTCATTGGAGCTCTCTGTCTCATGGGGAACTAAAACCCTGTCAGGGTACCACAAAGGCAAAGGAACCCTCTTGAGGGCGGTTCTACCCCTAGAGGTGCCATGGGAATGTAATTCCTTTAGGCTAAAGGTACCTTAGAAAGGGGACCCAAAAAAGAACAAGCAGCAAGTGGTGAACACAGAAACTGGATGAGCATGGTTTGACAGCAGTAGTGATGACTTGTAACAGACATAGGTAGGACTGTGCAATGACGATCTCAGTATTGATATCAGAAGGGGGATGCTTCCATAAGGAGAGAGGGAACAGCAAAAGAGAAAGAAGGCCACCATCAAGCCACGACTCAACAGTGAAAACCAACCTGGGTCAACATGTACTATATAGATATACTACTGGAGGACTATCTTCTATGGACTACCTAACCTTTATGGCCTTCGACACCGAGGAGAGGAAAAAACCCAATAAGGGAAAAACCTCTGGGTGTTCAAGGCCTTGTTCACCTTCACTCCAGGCTTAGGATGAAAAATAATGACTGCTCACTACTGCAATTTAGGACCCAGTTCAGGGGAAGATTTTTAGAGGAAGGACTCTCACTCTGTCCCTCTAACAGGAAAGCCATGGGGGGTGCTGTGAGTTCATGGTGCACTAAACATAGAAACATAGAAACATAGAAGTTGACTGCAGATAAGGACCGCATGGCCCATCCAGTCTGCCCATTTCTTTTTCTACCTTATAAATATGCCATCGGCCTTTGATCTGTCAGTGGCCTATCTATTCATAGTCATTTGTATTGCTCCCTTATGCCTATCCCATGCCTGTTTGAAGCCCTGCACTGTATTCATAGCCACCACTTCTTGTGGTAAGCCATTCCATGCATCCACCACCCTTTCTGTGAAAAAGAATTTCCTCACATTCCCCCTTAATCGGCCTCCCTCTAATCTCATGCTGTGTCCTCTTGTCCTGCTATTTTTCTTATATTTAAACATGTTAGACTCTTTCACCTTGTTTATGCCTTTAAGGTGTTTGAATGCCTCGATCATATCACCTCTCTCCTCCTTTGCTCAAGGGTATACATATTGAGCTCCGTTAATCTGTCCTCATATGTCTTCTGATGCAGTCCCTGCACCATTTGGTTGCCCTTCTCTGGACTGCCTCAATTTGGTTAATGTCCTTGTGAAGGTGTGGCCTCCATACTGCACGCAGTACTCCAGATGGGGACTAACCAGTGTCTTGTACAGAGGGATTATTACCTCCCTCTTATGACTTGTGATACCCCTATTAATACACCCTAACACCCCTAGCCTTACCTACTGCTTTAGAGGTCTGCTTGGATGATTTTAGGTCATCAGTGATGATGATGCCCAAGTCTCTTTCTTCCTTTGTGACTGCTAGCAACTCCCCTCCCAGCCTATAGGTGGCTTCAGGGTTTATTTTCCCTATGTGCATGATTTTGCACTTCTTTGCATTAAATCCCAGTTGCCACTCTTCTGACCATTCTGCTAGTTTATCCAGATCTCTTCTCATTCTGCCCACCCCATCTGGATCATCTACTCTGTTGCAGATCTTGGTGTCATCTGCAAACAGACAAGCCTTACCTTCTAGTCCATCTGCAAGGTCACTAATGAAGATGTTGAAGAGGACTGGCCCCAGGACTGATCTCTGAGGTACCCCACTTGTGACTTGCATCTCTTCTGACTGTATACCATTTACCACCACTCTCTGTTTTCTGCCTGTCAACCAGTTTGCCACCCAGTTAACCAACTTCTGACCCACCCCGAGCCTACCAGCTTATTTATCAATCTTCTATGTGGAACAGTGTCAAAGCTTTGCTGAAGTCAAGGTAGTGACATCAACTGCTCCCCTTGGTCCACCACTCTGGTTACCCAGTCAAAGAAATCTATAAGATTAGTTTGACAGGACCTTCCTTTGTAAACCCATGCTGTCTTGGATCCTGTGCCCTATGGATTCCAGGTGTTGCACTATCCTTTCCTTAAGGTGCCTCCATAATCTTGCCCACTACTGAGTAAGACTGACTGGTCTGTAGTTCCCTGCCTCCTCCCTGCTACCACTCCTGTGGGCAGGGATCACATGAGCCCTTCTCCAGTCTTCTGGGACCTCTCCTGTGCTCAGAGACTCACTAAACAATTCTGCTAATGGCTCTGCTAGTTCCTCCTTTAGCTCCTTAAGTACCCTGGGATGTATGCCATCAGGTCCCATTGCCTTATCCACCCTGAGCTTAGCAAGCTCTTGTAGGACCCTTTCTTTTGTGAAGGGAGTAGTGCTCACCTCCCTCCTCCCTGTGTCCATGATGCTGAGCTGTGGGCCCTGCCCTACCTTCTCTTTAGTAAATACTGAGCAAAAGTATCTATTTAGGATAGATGCCTTTACAGGGTCCTCCTCCTCACATGCTCCTTTTCTCCATTAAGCTAGCAATACCCCTCTGGACTTTCTCCTTTCACTAATGTATCTATAGAAGTCTTGTCACCTTCTTTTACTGTTGTGCTAGTGTTTCCTCAGTTTGGGACTTTGCCTGCCTTACTGCCTTACCTGCTTCCCTTAGGGCGGTTTGGTATGCCTCCCTATCTTCATCCCGCTGTGTTCCCTTATATTTCCTGAAGGCCAGCCTTTTGGCTCTGACCTTTTCTGCTACTGTATTGGAGAACCAAAGTGGTTTCCTTCTTCTTTGCACTTCCTTTTCTGTCTAACACAATGGGATGTTGCTTCAAGTATTGCATCATAATGCTTGCCCACTTTGCCTGTATCCCTCACCTGTGTTTCTTTTTGCCAGGGCTAGCTAACTCTGTTGGCCATCTTATCAAAGTCAGCTCCTCTGAAGTCCCATATTTTGCCTTGGAATGGGATGATTTAGATGTAGTAGCCAAATTGAACCATACCATGTGATGGTCACTGGCCCTCAGGTGAACTTCTACCTGAGATCTGTGATCCCTTCTTTGTTAGTCAGTACTAGATCTAGGATAGCCCTGTCTCTTGTGGGTTGCTGTACCAGTTGTTTGAGGCCCTGCCCTGCAGGATCCACTATGAGTCTAGTTCTGGCAGATGTTCCTGCTAGGTTGACCAATCTGTATCCGGCATGTTGAAGTCTCCATTATCAGAACCTCCCTTTAGCTGTCATGTTTTGTATATCTTCTAACAGTAATGTGTCTATGTCCTCCCTCTGGTCTGGGGGCCTGTAGACAACCCCAGTTCTTATGGCTGTCCCATTTCCTGTTTCCAGGATGACCCACAGTTCTTCTGGCTCCTTATGTGTATTCTGAATTTCTGTAGCTTTGATATTTTCATTAACATACAGGGCCTCCTCCCCCTTTTGCACCTCGGTCTCTTCTGAACAATACATAGTCAGGTACTGAAGTATCCAACTGTGGTTACAGGTAAACCACGTCTCACTAATTGCTACTATGTCCAGCTTAGCCTCTGAAATTATTGCCTGCAGGTCTGGGATCTTATTTCCCAGGCTGTGAGCATTGTGTACATGATTTTCCATTGGCCAGATTTTGGTGTGTTAGTTGTTGGGTGAAGTTTGGCATTACCCTGTCACGTCGTGTGGAGACAGAGCTCTTTCTTACCTGGTAATGCAAATGGGCAGCAAACATGCTGAATTCCTGTTTGACCACTAGCTGAGGGGAGGGTGTTCTTCCCCATTAGAGCGTATGGGGTGCTGCACCCCTCTCCCCATTGCTAGTTTAAATATTCTGCAAGACGTCGAAACTTCTGCCTCAATGCTGACTCCTCTTTAGTCAGATGCAGTCCATCAAATTTAAAGAACTTTCGCTCCCAGAACTGTTGCCAGTTCCCTACAAATCTGTGTCCTTTTTCCTGGCACCAGCCCTTGAGCCACATGTTTAGGTCCCCTATCTCCTCTTCTCTGACCTTCCGTCCATCTGCTCCCCTCTCCCAGGCTGGCAGGATCTCAGAGAAGGAGATGCCGGACGAAATAGATGATAGTTTGTCACCCAGCCTAGTCAGGTGTTCCTTGGTCTCCACAACTGACCTTTATCTTTCCTTCTCCCCAAAGGCACCTGCAGACAAGAAGCCCCTGACTGGGCTATCCTACTAGCAGCATCCCTCCTAAGCATTTCTGCCACAGGAACCAGCTGCTGCAAGCAAGGTATGCCCACCACACAGCTCATTTCATTCAGCAGCTCTCCCTGCTTGAGATTTGACTCTCTGTGCCATTTTGTGAACTCTGCTGATATGTCACAACAGCCTTGCATTAGGACTCTCTGTTGTCCTCTCATGGCTGCATGAAATCTGCTTTTTATTTCTGAAGTTTGATTTAATCAGCTCTTCTGCATTTATTCACTGTGACCATAATTTAACATTAATTTTAGCTCCATGGACTTCTTGGGCTGTTCCTTAAACTGCTACAGTGTCTGCTCCTCTTATAATTAATTAATTCACTCTTCTTACTGCTAATTATTTTGTGAAGTCTAGGAGAAGCTTGTGTGCTTTTGTAACTAGATACTGTTCACTGTCAGCTTTAGGAGCAGATAATCCTGTTATAGGTCTCCTTTCAACTTAAGTAAATTGCCTCTGGTGCATTTTCCCTGCATTTGTTTTTAATCTTCTGCCTTACCTACTCTCTCTGCCTTTCCTCTTACCAGCCTTCCTTTCCTTGCTACAGTCAGTCCTTCTCCATCTCCCGGTCTTACTGCATCTTTTTTTTTCTCCTTTACATTCCTTGCCTGGCATCCATCCTGTTTCCCCCCTTCATAAAATTCAAGTCCAAATCTTTGCCTTACTTTGTCTTCCATGTAACTTTTGTTTTTTCTGCCCTTCTCCCTGTGCCTTTCACGGAGGTGTGCTCTTCTTTTGTACCTCCCCCACTTCTCTATTGCGATTCTCCCTCCCCCTCTGCAGACTGCCTCGCCCATTATAAAATAAGGTGCATTAACCTTTGTCTTTCCTTCTCCCCAAAGGCACCTTCAGACAAGAAGTCCCCGACTGGGCTGTCCTACTAGCAGCACCCCTCCTAAGTGTTTCTGCTGCAGGAACTGGCCTTCACAAGCAAGGTACACCCACTAAGCCGCTTGTTCATTCAGCAGCTCTCCCTGCTCGAGATTTGAAACTTGATGTCATTTTGTGAACTCTGCTGATACGCCACAACAACCTTGCATTAGGACTCTCCGTGGTCCTCTTGTGGCTGCATGAAATCTGTGTTTATTTCTGAAGTTTGATTTACTCAGCTGTTCTGCATTTATTCACTGTGACTGTAATTTAACATTAATTTTAGCTCTGAGGACTCCTTGGGGCTTTTGCTTAAACTGCTGTAGTGCCCGCTCTTCTTATAATTAATTCTATAGGCTCAAAAAGCATCCGGCTCCCATACTGACCACTTAAGATATTGCTCCCCTGTGCAATGCCTGTACTAGACTCATTAGACATGCCAAAGCTAACTATTTCAAAGCCTCCTTCCAATCCAGTGTTAACCACCAAGCTAAATTCTGGAAGGTGGTCAAATCCCTCTTCTCCTCACCCTCCCAACCACCAACACTTATGCTAAACATAGGTGGCACCACCGTATCAGACCCTCTTGTAGTAGCCTTAGAATTGAATTCCTTTTTTACAAGCTGCATCTTGGTACTGCTTGCAACCCTCCTCTCACACCAGCAAAGCAACACCCCCCTGCCCCCCATGCATAAGCCCCTTATACTGTCCCTTCCCTCTCCTTCTAGCCAGTCACCCCAGCAGAAGTCTACAATGCCTTGTATTCCCTAAACCCAACCAAGGGTGAATGCCCCTCTGGGCTGGAATCCACGATGCTATACCTGGCTGCTCTTGCCATCACCACCCCACTGGCAGTGCTTTTCAACCTCCCTTTCTCCCTAGCTTCAATGCCTTTAGAATGGAAGCACACAACTGTTATCACACTTCCAAAGGGTGGTGACTCCTCCATCCCTGGTAACTGCCACCCAATTTCCCTCCTTCCTATACTAACTAAACTCCAGGAGCACCTTGCCCTCTCCCAACTCTCTCCCTTTCTCAACTCCTCCTCTTTCCTCTCTCCCTACCAGTCTGGCTTCAGGAAGGCCCACTCCACCGCCACTTCACTTCTGCAGTTCACAGACTCTGTTCTTGAGGGTATAGACAAAGGTCCCATCACATCAGCAATTTTCAGCAACCTGGCAAAGGCTTTTGACTCTGTCTCCCATGCTCTCCTTCTGGACAAGCTGTCCCTTGCAGGGCTCTCTACCATGGCCACCATTTGGTTCCACTCCTACCTGGTAGGTAGATCACAATCTGTTAGAACTGGAGTCTTCACCTCCTCCTCCTCCTCCTCCCTTCCTGTCACTACAGGAGTCCCCCAAGGCTCTGTCCTCAGCCCGCTCTTATTCTCTGTTTTCCTTAAGGACCTGCCCTCTGCCTGTCCACACACATCCATACACATGTATGTGGATGACACAGTACTGTATACGTCAGGCTCCACAGCCTCTGATGTGTCAACCAGGCTACAGCAGGACTTCAGTTATGTTCAGCTCTGTTTTCATGCAAACCAGCTTTCTCTTAATGCCAAGAAGACAGTCTCAATGACCTTCAGCGTGAGGCAGAGACTCTCTCGGTTCCTTACTACCCCTTCCTTCAACACCCTGGATGGGACCACTCTGGAGGCTGGCTTCTCCTTTAGATAACCTTGGGGTCTGGCTTGACCAGCACCTTGACTTTTCTGCACATGTTGATGCCATCCACAAAAAGCTCCACCCCAAGATGGGTGCCCTATATTGCAACCCTGGATGCATTCCACTGCCAGTCCACCATGCACTAGTACAGAAAATGATTCTTCCCATTTTTGACTATGGGGACATAGTCTACAGTGCCACTCCAAAGTCCACCCTAGCCAGACTGGACCCCCTCTTTCACTCATTTTGATGTTCCTCCCTGGATTGCCCACTCCCACTCGCTACTGTGTCCTCTACTGGTCTTTCAAGCTCCCCTCACTCCAGGATCATAGGAAATCCCATTGTGCCAGGCTTGTGGCCAAGTTCTGGTCCCAGTCCTTGCCAACATATCACACCTGCATCCTAACAGCACATGTCCTCCTGCGTACTCACTCAGGAGTTTCGACTCCTGTCTTCTGGTGGTGCCACACATGTCCTCCTCAGCTGGCCAGTCAGCCTTCAGACATCGCCTTCCCAAATTGTGGAACTCCATCCCCACAGACATCTGGCACACGTCCTCTACTCAGCATCTCAACTCCCTTATAAACGCACATTTCTTCTCCTCCTCCTCCTCCTGTACCTGTGGCTAAGTTGAGCCCATTCATGCGTGCTAGCATAGGTCACTATTCTTGCCCTGGCTAGGTACCCTGGATGACTATGTTTCGCTACCCATGCTTCCCTTGCTACTGTGCTGGATGTGTTATTACTTACTCTAAATTGTACCTGCCATTCTTAACTGCCAATTCACTGCTTACTCAATGTTAGGACAAATTGTATTATTGCATAGCTGTTGCCCTTTGATAGCATTAATTGTACTCCGTATACATGTCATGTCTGCTCTCCAGGTCCCCATCCTGCAGGACATACCTGGACTCGAGCAGCACTCTGCTCAGTGTGCCTCCCTGGTAAAACTTTTAAATAAATAATGAATTCATTTTGCTTATCACTAATTATTTTGTGAAGTCTAGGAGAAGCTTCTCAATGCCGCTACACAGCATCTCCCAACCCACCCCCCACCATGCCCACCCTTGGTTGTCGCTTCTTATATAGGCACATATTCTGGATGGTGTGTGATGTTTTCTATCTCCCCAAACTCCCATTGGTTCCTTATATCAAGTTGTTGATAGGTGGCCCTGGGATCAGACTCATGATTGTCTCCTGTTTAACCGTTGTTCACTGGCTGAATAGATAACAGCAAAATACTTGGGTATTCCAGTTAGTTTGAGCTAATAGTAGTTTCTGCCCTTACCTTAAGGGCTTTTCACCAAGACTGTTCTCAAGTTTTCCTGCTACTATCTATCCTCTCCCTTGATAGTGGCCAGTCAAGTCATCATAGACCCTCCAATATAGCTGATCCTTCATTTTCATTCACTATGTGCTGTGTTGGCTATCCCTCTCTATTTATTTTACAGCATTACTGCATTGTGTATGCTACATTACTGTTAATATTTGTTTACCTATCTCTCCCCACCTTATATAATGTGTCTACTCCCATTGCCTCCATACCTATTCCTACTTCTCACCCCATATGAATGTCAATCCATACCCTCATTGAGATCCTTCAGCAAAGCTGCTTGCTACATACCTTGTCTGTAACAGTCCCCCAGTACTCCAGGCTATCCTAGTCATCTGTGCAACCTGGCACCACTGCTTCATCAACAGATATCTCTTAAACACCTTAGATTGCCTGCCACAGTGATCTAGATATAAAATGAGCCTTGCCTCCATAAAAATCTGGTTATACCAGATGATTCTTATGCTCCTCCTTTGCTCAGGGAACATAGAACTAAAACCTGGTCCTGTTACCTTGTTGGCATCCTCAACTGACTTTGCCTTCGTGAACGGACTAAAACTGATGCCTATAAATATCTGTAGACTACAGAAGAAATTAACAGACTTAGAAGCGTGGGTATCCCATACTTCTCCTGACATTCTTGTCTTGCCAGAAACTTGGTTGAAGGGCTTCACTTCAGACCATGTTTTAGCCCTTCCATCCTATTCCTTATATCACATGGATAGAGCCTTGAGGTGGGGAGGAGGGGTGGTCATCTATGACAACAGTAGACTATCTGCATCTGTTCTCCATGCTATCTCCATGCTAAAGGAATTTGAATGTCTGACTCTAAAACTTTCCATTTCCCCCACTGAAACAATTAACATAATAGGCTGCTATGGACCACCTTCTGGAGGTCTTCAGCTCATGACACACTTACACAACTTTATAGACAATAACACTGATGAATCTTTAATTCCTGGAGATCTGGATTTAGATTAGCTTAGTTCAAAATCAAACTCTCTAAAAGACCTTTGTGATGAATTGTGCCTATGTCAAGCGGTCACAGAATCTACAAGACCAAACCTCAGGAATCACGTCACTAGTTCACTCTTAGACCTCATCATCACAAACAGGCCTCATAAAAATCTCACATGAGGCTGTTTTCTACAATGAGCTTAGTGATCATAATGTAGTTGTGTCAGAGATCTTCTAAAACCCACCTTTACTAGTAAATTTGTCTTTAAGAGGATTATTAAGAAGTTCATCCCAGCTAACTTCCTAGCAGATCTGAGGGATATCAGCTAGCAAAGCTTTTATCTAGCACCTACTAACAGCGAGGCAAAGAATATTTTTAATTCTACTCTTAGTGGTATTCTAAATAAACAAACTCCAATGGTTAATTGCAAAGTAAAGAAAGCCTCCTGCCTATAGTTTCATAATGATATTAAAAAAGCCTTGTCCTTAAGGGACAACCTATGGGCAACTGTGAGGTTCACTAAATCCCCTGGGGATTGGACAGCATTCAGGGTTTCTTGAAATGCTTGTACCAGATTGGTAAGGAACACTAAGGAGAACTACTATCTGAACATCCTAGAATCTGCAAAGGGGAACCCATCCAAAATATGGCACACCCTGAAATCCGTGGAAGGTTGTGTTGAACCCTCAACCCTTCCAGACAAAATTAACCACCATGGAACTATCATTACTGATAAACTGCTAATACTGGACAAATTCAATGAACATTTCACAAAAGCAGGACTCACCTTCAAAGCTTCACTGGCTGCTGCCCTTCGCTCCTCTCTTCTGTCTGCATCCGCTGTACCCAGTCCAGTCTCCCATGCTGACTTTACCTTTTCCTCTATTACTTATAAATAGGTGGAAGATCATTTGCTCAAATTGGATACTGAAAAAAAGCACCGGAGCTGACCACACTGATCCATTCTTCTTGAAATTAGTCTACCAATGCCTAACAGCTCCCATCACCCACCAATTTAACCTATCCTTAACAGAGAGTATTGTACCCCAAGAATGGAAGGTAACTCATATTGTGCCTTTTTAAATCTGGTGACCCTAGTGACATCAACAATTACAGGTTGATCTAAATTTTTCCAGGCTGCTGCAAACCACTTGAAAAATTGGTCAATGCACAGATCAGGGAATTTATCAATAAGTACCAACTGGTCAACCCCCTACAATCTGTGTTTCGTTGCCATCACAGCACCATATCTGCCCTGGCTAAAGTATCAAATGACTGGCTGGATGCTATGGATCACAAACTGGTTACAGGAGCTGTATTTTTGGACCAAAGTAAGGCCTTCAATATGGTGGACCATGGCATTCTTCTGGTCAAACTTAAGGATTTTGGATTTGCAATTCTGCGGTAAGCTGGTTTGACAGCTACATAGCTGACAGGCAACAGCAAATTAAAGCCAGCGGGGATCTCTTCTCCTTACTTCCCCTGTGGAGGGGGGTCCCTCAGGGCTCTATTCTGGATCCCCTGCTTTTCCTCCTATATGTCAACAATTTGAAAATCCACATTACACACTCTAACATCCATCTCTTTGTGGATCATACCATGCTCTATATATCTAAACCCTCATTCGAACAAGTTTACTCTGTGTTTCAGTCCAATACTAATCAATTACAACAAAATGTAATCATTTCTAAACTACTACTGAGCTTGAAGAAAACCAAAGTTATGTATTTCCACCACCTGAACTTTTCAAGTGCTCACCCCCTACCTATCACTACTCTACTGGGTGATACACTGGAAGTAGTGGGCAGTTTCAAGTATCTTGGCTTTCTGCTTGACTTGCACTGCTCCCTCTCCTCACACATTGATGCCTTAACCAAAAAACTTACATTAAGGCTTGGTTTCTTCTTTAGAAACAAATCACTCTTTTCCTGGACCTCTAGGCTGAGGCTAGTCCAGGCCACCTTTCTGCCCCCCTTGGACTATGAAGATATAATCTAAAAAAATTGTGCAACTGCCTACCTTCACAAATTGGACATACTATACCACCAGGCTATCTGCTTCATCACCAACATGCTGTTGCTAGAACCCATCATTGTGCTGTATATAAAGAGGTGAGCTGGACCTCTTTGGCCACTAGGAGATTCATTTATACATATCTGTGGGTATATAAGGCTCTCTTAAATGCATTACCCCCTATACTACTGCTCTTCTACATCATTCTCACAACTTGCATGCACTAAAAAAAAGAACACATACATTTCCCTTAATGTACCTAGATTCCACATGCACTATGGTAAAATAGCCTGCAGCCACATACTTCCCTCAACCTGGAAAAATCCCCAGACTATGCTCAAGCTGCATATCCTAATTCCTTTCAACTCGTTCAAATCCTGTATTGTCAAATTAGTAACTGACCTTCACCAGTGCTGTTAATATACCTGGTACCCTCTACTTGCTTTTCACCCCATCTTTCCTCCTACTAACTCCTCTGTCCTTTAATTTAGTGGCTATACTGTTCCTGTGGCTTTGTAACATATCTCCATCTGAAGTACTCCTTATTATATGTAACGACCCTGTTGTCATATAATGTATATTCCACATCTTATTGTGTATTGTATATACTATGTACATATTGTACATATTATATTCTTCTTATTGTATTTTGTATACCTTGCATATATTGTACATGCCATATCCCCATTTAACTTGCAGTTCTGTACGTAATACTCACTTTATACTGTTGTTTCTTGATGTCTCAAAATGGTTTTGTATTGCTGTCCATTGTTGTGTATTATTGATTTATGTATTACATTGTTCTTATTGTACAAGGGACCTCCTTGTAAATGAGCTTGCTAAATGGAAGTCTCCATTCAGTAAACTTGAATTTGAACTTGATGGCCTCTGAAGCTAAAGGGGAACCCTGTAGGGCCCACCACACAGGCAGAGGAGGAGGAGAGTGGCAGCTCCAAGCAAAGGCCTAAAAGAAAAGCCAAACCCAAAAGGGGTAAGGCCAAAGCAAAAGCCAGGAGGGGTATGTCTGAGCCCTGGGGGGGGTGAGAACAGGAGGATTATACAATCTTCACCCTTGAGGGGCTGGAAGAACAAGGGAGGGTATAGAATGGAGACCAGGTGAACCTTAGGTGGCTGTAGGGAGAATAGCTTTTGAAGGCACTGCTGACACTGTCAACAGCTAAAGGAGCCCCCTGAGACTTGGAGGCCCCACTTTCTGGCAGCTGAAGTCTTAAATGCCACATCAAAAGGTGCTGCTGATGCTGTCTATATCACCAAAGACTTCCCCCAGAGCAGAGGACCTTCTCGCCTAAATAGTAGAAAGAGAAGGGCACAACCCCTGGTGAGAGACCCACCCACAAGATGCAGGTTTCAAGGGGCAGAGCCATGCTAGGTAGAGAGAGCGAGAGGCATGGATGTGACTGAGAGTGCAGGATTGGGACAAAACTGGTAGAACTAAGAACAACAACATACAGGATGAGTAGGAGTGCAACTGTTAGCACAGAGTAAGCTAAGAGACTGCATGAGTGGAAGTGCAACTGTTAGCACTGAGTAAATGAGACTGCATGAGGTGAAGTGCATCTGTTAGCACTGAGGACATCATGACAGAATGAGGTGGGGAGTGACTATTAGCAGTGAGTCTGTAGGAGGCAGCATGCTGAAGCTGTAGGGAATGAATAAATGCTGTTAGGGAATACAACAGCATGTGGAATGCAATAGGATGGGGGAACTGAACCAGGAAGCAGTGTGCTGCTGGAATGAATAATGAAACCACTGAACCCAAATGGGAGTGGTTGCCAGATGCGAGCAATTAAGGAGTTTAGATGAACAGGAGACTGCAAGTGGTACAAAAACAGTGTAGGTAAGCAGGGAGATTGCAAATGGTACAGAAAAACAGTAACTCTAGAGCTTGAATAAGCTCAAAGTAAAATAAAATGACAAAGGCAGGATTCTGACAACTAGGAACCCCCCAAAAGAAATAAAGCAGAGACAAACACAGGAAGTGAAAAAGAAACTCAGCAAGAAAAAGGGACTGAAAAAAGCAAAACAGTAGTCAGGAGGCTAAAGCAAAATATAGACCTAGAATGGTGGAGACACAAGGTAGCAGAAACCCCCAAAAGCATGAAGGAAGCAGGAGACAAACACTAGGAGAAGGATTTATGTGATAACAGTGACCGCAGAAAGGCAATCGCCATTAGGGCGACTGTACATCGGCGAAAATTCATTTTGTGGATGTACACTCCCGGCGCATGGCAAAAGGGTGCTGGGACCTTGAAGTTTTTTGTTTATGCAAGGGACTGTGCCCCCCACACTGCCCTCTGCAGCCCCCTACTAAAGATTCTTAACTCCAGGGCGGTGCATGTCAGGATGATGAAAAACCAAAAACAAAAATCTCAGACCGACGCAAAAATCCCAACGTGCCCAGCACCAAAACAGGCACCCTCCCAACCATAGCCTGCCACAAACCTACCACACCACACAGCCAGCTTGGCAACCCACAGTCATGCTACACCTCACAAACCCTTCCTTCCATCCGTCGCATGGGCGTGATCACTCCCCCTACTCACGCTTATACATATAGTGACAGGATGTTACTATAACCTGTATTCACCCCCCTGTCCACTAGCCTTGAGAACAGGTGCTGCTATTGAGTCACCCTTTTTGTAGACACTCAATAGAGATTACCCTTCTCATGGGATACCCTAGGGGAAAGGGGGGGAGCTCCAGCACAGCTTCTGGCTGTGGCAAGGAAAGAATGTATCTGAGTGAGACTGCAGGGAGCTGAAAAAGAGCTGAGACAATAGGTGTTGCTAATTGCCGCCACCCATTGAACTGCGGTCATATTTGTGACTTCAAAAGCTTGTATACTATGCCATCCTCTAACAAGACATATGATAGTCCAATAAAAGATATTTAACTCTCTTCAGTGACTCCTGTTTTCTAAGGACTAACATGGCTACAAATTCTCTTTTGCGAGGCTTGTATTACACATTATGTTTATTTCATATAGTACATCTGTTCCCATTCTGCTAATTCCTACTTCCTTATAGTGCCTATGCTGTTGTATACAGTGACACATTGGTAATGTAATTTTTATGGCTGCATGGTAGGAGCCATGCTGACGTATTGCTATGATGTAGGAGAGAAAAGGGACTGTTGAAGCATGTGACTGGATACATAGAGTGTTTTCTTCCACAGTGGTGCTTTGACTGGAAATGAGTCACATATCTCTACATTCTCTCCAATTATGACAGTGGTGTGTTTGTGTCTAGCCCCCTGCAACCCCTGCTGCTTGTACTACATCACACTATTTCACTGCTCACTCATCTCTCACACACACACACACACGCGCGCACACACACACACACACACCTCTTCTGTTTTAGCCTGCCAGAGTGTGCACATTACCAACATTTAAACACTCTGCCTTCTTTTAAACTAATGCCTTTGCCCAGCCACATTGAAACAGATTAGTCACTGTGAGCACAAATTACAGTAGCTCACATTCCTACACAGAAAGCTGTTATCTCACTCTCTCTTTCTGTCTCTCTCTCTCTCTCTCTCACACACACACACACACACCTCTTGTGTTTTGCTGACTATAGCCTGCCACTTCTAGGTGCTACAGTGTTGATTTATTGTCTTTTAAACAAAATATGTATATTAATTATTTAAGTTAATGAAGCTCATACTTCCTTTTTTAGTCTTGAAATTCCAAGCAGTTTTGTGTTCTTTTTGCCCTGTAGCCCAGCCCCCCTCTCAATTTACATAGGGAGAGAACTTAGTTTTTAACTCTTGATTATCCTGGTAGTTTATCTTCAGCCTTCTTGCAGCTTGTAATGGCCCATTCTTTGCTGCATTTCCCTGTTCCAATCAGCTCCAAACTACAATTCCTAGAGCACCTGTAGCCTGGCTCCATTTTAGGTCCCACCAGAACTGATTGGTCCAATTCGCAGTCCAGGACCAAGATAGTGGAGATAAACAAAACAGTCCTTGCTGGAAAGAAGACATGTTAGACAAACTACTTTATCACTCTAAATGATTTTCAGCAAATAGTTACATCTTTCAACAGAGCTCCCTCTCAGATTACTTATGACTGCAATCCAGGCAGCTCTTAAAGAGACAGTACACAGAGACTATACAGGCGCTCTCTGGCAATCACATTTAAACTGCTAAAACACAGGACAACAGCCTGGCAGTGAGCATTTAGGCAAGCTCAAGGGAGACTTTTCAGGAACCCCGATTTGTAGGGGGGTCACATAAAGCTTTAGTAGGTGCTTTTGCTTCATCTTCATGGAGTCCCTGCCCCTCTTACAAAACATCATGGAAGCAAACTGCTCCAAAAATACTGTCATCTCATCAGAAAGAATGACACCATGAAACATCTCCTTGTTCTTAATCCTCCTTTCTTTGTTCAACTCCCTTACCATAGGTCAAACTATTTATTAAAATGAGATGCAACTTACATGATAACACAGTATAAGACACATTTTATTACGATAATGTCTAATTATAAGGTGGTCTTACTGTGACCATACATATGTCTACCCATCAGGTGGCACATTTGCTTGACAGAGGAGGCAGGTGCCACTACTTCATGTTTGGCAGCCAGACATTCAACAATTTTCCAAGTGGTGGTCTCATCATCCTTGGCTAGTACACTATCCACAAGTAGCATTCTTTCCCTGTGTGCAGAAAGAAGAAAAATTCAAATGAAGGACTTAACCGCAATTATGTAGGGAAATTACTATAGGTAAATTTATACTACTGAACTACAGTAAACTTTATAATGTCTAAGAAGCCAGTAATGGTGATATACAGGTGAGTACCTGGTGCAGAGGGTGGGAGACGGTGCATGCAGAAATGGCATGGGACATTTCAGTGTGCCCTCAGCCTACTATCCATGATGGAGATCATTGTGCTTTTCATAAACTCATGGATCTTCTAGATTCTTTTACCTTCAGCCCTCATCCAGTTCACTGCAGCACTGATCTGAGTCAGAATCTTCTTCACCAAGCTGAAGCACTGATCTCAGCTGGTATCTTCTTCACCATTGTGCTTGACAGATATGATAACAACTAAGGAGTTGCCAGCTGTGGAAACAAATCATTTATTTGGTAACATCAAAGGGTACCACATCACCTTACCTGATGTCCATTGTAATGCAGTAATGTACCTATGAGGTATTCCTGCCACAGCAACATCACCAGATGCCATCTGTTCTCAGCCTACATAAGACGTAAAAGATTCCATAATGCCAACAGTATCGTACTGTACATTTTCTGAAAAATTGTCAGTGCTACATTATCTCTCTGTTGCATCATGGACAAGACCATATTCTGTGTGAGAAAGTTGCACAAGGTGGCATCTCACCTACCAGGAAGAAGTCTTAGCCCTTGTAAATAGGACAGTACCTGATAACAGGCTGTTTGCTGCCTCAGGGAAGGAGAATATTCAGAAAATGAATAAATGCAAACATAGGAAATGCATGGCTACTGTGAAGACCCCAAAGTGGACTAGAGCAAAGGCACCTGAAGTGAAGTACAGCACAGTTCATTACATTTTTTTGCTGTAAGTATGTATCAGTATATTCTGTAACTCATTACTCAATTCCAAAAGGTGATTCCACACAGCAAATGCGCTATTCAGTGCAACAGGTGCAAAAAGACATTTTGGGGAGGATGTGAAAAATTACATCTATATTGTTCATGAGGAGGTGTGAGTGGTGGGGGCCATGGTTCTGGAATGCATGCATGCCTCCACACACATGCATCCTATGTGTCACTGCAGGCTCCAGGAAGTAGTGGGAGAAAATGGAGGAAACTGAGCAGACCAGGCTTCGAGACACCTGGACCCACCCTTCTACTCTGACTGGTAAGGCATTCTGGACTATGTGCTCAGTAAGGGGGAAGGATGGCCCTCCCTCAGCCCTACCATGGGGGATCCACAGGGGAAATATCCCCCACTCTGGAGGAAGGACAGGGATGGTCCAAGGACATGGCTGAGAAGCCCCCCCCCAGGTCTGGCTTCAGAAGATAAAAACCATTATATTAGGAGAAGAAAAAAGAGGAAGACCAGGGAGGGATCGTAAGGTTAAATAGAGTAGGGGGAACTTTGCTGAAGATGACCAGAATAAGGCAGATATCCTGAACAAGTACTTTTGTTTAGTGTTCACAGAGCAAAGAGAAGGGGAGGGGCCAGCAAAAAAAGTAACAAGAAGACTGGAGGGAGGGAGGTGGACACATATCCAATTTCAGAGGAGACCATCATGGAGGGAGCTCAGGGAGGTACTGGCTACACCTCTGACAGTCCTATTTAACAGCTCACTGGAAACAAGAGTGGTTCCAGAGGACAGAAAAAGAGATGTGCAAGAATAAGGGGGCACAATCTGAAGATAGAGGGGGGCGGCTCAGAGGTAATGTGAGGAAGTATTTCTTCTCAGAGAGGGTTGTAGTTGCATGGAACAGCCTTCCTGAGTAGGTTGTGGAGTCAAAAACAGGGGAAATTCAAGAATGCATGAGACAGACATAAGGCAATTCTAGTAGGATGTAGGAAGAAGTAGGCTGTTGGTTAACTAGGATCTGCAGCTTATTTGTTAGGTAGGGAAATGATCAGACTAGGTGGGCCAAGCGGTCCTTATCTACCATCAAATTCTATGTTTCTATGTTTATGCTAGCAACTATAGGCCAGTCAGCTTGACATCGGTGGTAAGAAAGTTAATGCAGTCAATGCTGAAGGAAAGGACTGTGGAAAATCTTGACTCCCGATGCTTACAAGACCTGAGGCAACATGCATGGGGAGGGGATCATGTCAAATTAATTTAATAAGTTTGACTGCATGACCAGGGAATTAGATAAGGGTGGAGGGATGCATGTGGACTACCTAGATTTCAATAAGGCTTTTGACACCATTCCACATAGGAGACTCGAAATCAAGTTAGGCAGCTTAAGGGTAGGTTCAAAGGTGGTAAACTGAGTACAAAATTGGTTAAGGGATGGATGAAAGAGGATGGTGATAAAATGGAGTTCACTCTGGGAAGAGAGGCAGACCAGTGGGGTGCCTCAGGGATCAGTACTGGGACCAATACTCTAAAAAGCTGGTGACACGTTCAACAAAATTTTAGCAAAACATATTTTAACACATTAAAGCTTGTATTTCCCATTAGTGCTGTATTTCTTCTCTCCATTATTTATTACTTAAGTTATTTGCATGAAAACAAGATCTTTGTTACTGAAGGGTTCATCTATTCATAGTTTAGGTTCAAGTTCAGTGAGCCAAGGCCCTTTAGCAAACTTGCCACCCTCTCATGGGTGGAATGCAAACTTTTTTTCTCCCATGTAGTTGTCGAGTTTTCCTTTGAAAATGGCTAAGCTGTTATTTTCAATTATCTCTTTTGCCAGAGTATTCCACTTCATTATAACTCTTTGAGTGTAGAATTTACTCCTTTTAACTGTTAATGAGTGCTCCCCTAATATTTTTTGTGAGTGGGACCTAGTAGAGTCGCTGCCCATGTGTATTGTAAGTCCTATTGTGGCTAAGGCATAGGGATCATTGATGAATTTATAGATGAGGCAAAGCTCTCCCCTGGTACATCTATATTGTGTTGAGTACAAATTCAGTCTTTGAAGTCTGTTATTGTAGCCCAAGTAATGTGTTGACCTAATTTTTATGTTGGCTCGCACTTGGGCAGGAGTCAACATATTGCAGTAGTAGCAGATTTGGAGGTGCGGTCACTGTGGGCGAATGCAGGACACGCATCAGTAGGTGCATCCTTCATTCCCCAATAAGGCAGCATGCAGGAACCACACCAGCAGTATTGAATGTGGCCACCAGATCTAAGAAAAGATCCGCTGCAATGAGAAGCAAGCTTCTCATTGCAGCGGCACAATAACACACCTCCCGGCGTAAACATGGCAGCACTGACTGCTGCCGCCCAACTTCAGGGGTGCCCAATCCCCCTGTTGCATGCCCCCACCCACTTCATTTGCCAACGGGGGAGCCTACACCCCATGGGCATATATGATCCCCAAGTGTGAGCCGAGGGGTGCCCAATCCCTCAGCTCTTGCCCCTTTAGTATGTGACGACGGGCTGCTCAATCCCCTGTCAGCTACAGCCCCCCAAAAACAATCAGGTGGCATGATGAGCCCACCCCAGCATGCCAACTGTCCCTGAAAAAAAAAAGTCCCTTGATGTTCCCTTTTTGTTTTCACATGTAAAATAGATGATGATCCATCGTGGTATCGCTGCCCTCCCCCAACCCGCCCACCCTCTGCGCACACTGCCTCCCCATACCCCCTCATCCCATACTTACCTCTGGAGTCTGGCACAATGATCTTCGGTGGACTGGGAACATGTCTGCACTCTTCAAAGCCGACCGCGAACTGAAGAAATGCTGTTAAGCTTTATAATGGCATAAATAGGGTTTTTTCAAGTTTGGTGCATATCTCAGGCATATTTGGGATGGGAATTTTGACACCAAATTTTCAACATGGGGTTATTGGGACCCCTCCTCATGAATTCTGTCATTGTCATGGCGTTATTCAGTCCCAAAAGGTGATTTCTCAGTCACTGCATGGAATCACCTTTTGGGACTGATTAACAAAATTACAGTGCAACTGTTCATGGGGGGGGGGGTCTCAGAAAGCCTATGCTGCAAATTTGGTGGAAAAAATCCAAAAAATGGCTGCTTTATGAGTGTGTGTTGCACAGTGCCCCCTAACTTCATGAATTTGTAATATTTTCACTCCAGATTTTCAAAATTACCATTTTTTTACACCTCCTTATGAACAGTACAGCTGTCATTTTACATATCCTGGCTGAAATGTGTTTTCGCACGTCCGGTACAGAATAGCACAGTCGCTGCGCAAAATCAGTTTTTGGGACAGTTTGAGGAATTGATGATGACACTGTTCATGAGCAGAGGTCCTAAAATGCCTATGTTGAAAATTTGGTGACGAAACTCTATAAAATGACTGTGTTACAAGTGTGCGTTGCGCAGTTCCCATGCCCTTTTGTAACTTGGCAAATTTGCAATATTTTCATGCCAGATTTTCAACACTGGCATTTTTTCACACCTCCTTATGAGCTGTCATTTTTCACAACCTGACAAAAATGTGTTTTCGCACCTGTGGAGCACAATGGCATGGTCGCTGTGGGAAATTAACTTTTGGGACAAATTAACAAAATCACACTGCCACTGTTCATGAGGGGAGGTCCCAAAATGCCTATGTTGAAAATGTGGTTAAAAAAATCCAAAAAATAATTGGGATACGGACATGTGTTGCACAGTTTCTATGCATGCTCATGACTTCGCCAATTTTTCATATTTTCACTCCAGATTTTCAACGTTGCCATTTTTTTACACCACTTCATCAACAATACAGTTGCCATTTTTTACATACTGTCCAAAATGTGTTTTCGGACCTGTGTCTCCAAAGGCATAGCCACTGTATAATACCACCTTTCAGCTAACAAACTGATAGTGCTGCTCTTTATGAGGTGGGGTCACAAAAAGCCCATGTTGAAAATTTGGAGAGAAAATACCAACACACGCCTACAGCATTAGGGTTTCCAACTGTAACACCTCACCCTGTACAGGGGTGTGACTTGGGATCATTGGCTGTAATGCTTTCTATTCCACCCTCACCCCCACCCTGCAGCCAGTGACAGACATTGTGGTGTGCCTTGGAGTGTTTGGCCACAAAGTTCACCCCATTCTCCTATACTGCACCCACCTAAGCATATTTTCTTATGGAATGGGGTAAGTATAATGGCCAAAGACCCCAAAGCACATGACGACACTTGTCAGTGTCTAGAGGGTAGGATGAAGTAAAATGCCATGAGCGTTATAGTTGATGGCCCAAAGGCACACCCCAATGTCTGTCAGTCTCTGCAGGGTGGGGGTGGGGTTGGCATCACTACAATACTTCACTACCATTCCTATTATGCATCTCTAACTCCTGCACTACCAATGCCAATGTCAGCAAGACAACATTCGGCATTGACAAATGCTTATTTTGTTATCCTTCTTTGCACCTTCTCTACTAATGTCTGTTTTTTTTTTATTCTGAGGTGCACAAAATTGGGTACAGTATTCCAAGTGGGGTTGAACTAAACTGGTATAGAGTGGTATTATGACCTCACTATCTCTACTATAGGTTCATAGCTTAGGTTCCCACTTTCTCCCTACCTGAAGTCATAGAGCACTGCTTGCGACCTCACAGTTACTCCCATGGCAACAGAGTGTGATGTCACAACAGAGGATTATGACTTGAAGTGGGGAGTAAGCTATAGAGGCAGATGAACTTAGAATGAACTGTAAAGGATAAAGATCATATATTCATACACATTTCTTAGTAATAAATTATGGGAAGGAGAAATATATGTAAAAATATATGCAATGTATGCAAATAAATGGAATGCAAGCAGAATTGTACCTAACTATTATGTTTTTTTTTTTTAAGTTTTCTTTGAGGTGTCAATAGCTCTTTAATGTCTTTGGAACTGACAGTGCAGAGGAGCTGGAAGGGAAGGTCTTCCTCTTTGTGGATAACAGCAAATTAGGGTGGATACTCTGGGGTGGTGGTGGAAAGAATGCACAGAGACCTGAGAAAATTTGAGGAATGATCAAGGGTATGGCAGGTGGATTTCAATGTGAAGAAGTGCAAAATCATGCACTTCAATACTTGATTTACAGAGAAGGAAACAGACATGATTGTAGTATGATCACAGACGTAGTAAAACAAGTAACTTAAAAAAAAAGTTTATTAAAAATCCAAACTATATGAGCTGGCCTGGTGGCACAGAGGGTTGAAATGCCACACCTCGAGCCACATCAGTGACCTGCAGTCAGGAGTGAGTTTGGGCTGCCAGTGGTTGGTTGGGGGGAGGCAAGGAGCCAGGATTGAGCAGCCATCAGGCAGCTCTCCTCTCTGGGAAGGGACAAAAGGTTTCCCTGAATCTTGGCTGCCACCCAGTGGAGGTTTGTGGCTGTGCCAGGCCAGGGGGAACCTAGGCATTGGCTGGGAGGGAGGATGGAG
Organism: Neoceratodus forsteri; assembly: GCA_016271365.2. Classification (NCBI taxonomy): domain Eukaryota; kingdom Metazoa; phylum Chordata; order Ceratodontiformes; family Ceratodontidae; genus Neoceratodus; species Neoceratodus forsteri. The sequence goes on from CM028136.1 coordinate 216,112,552, forward strand.
CCATCACCAGTGCCACAGGGTGGATGCATGCCTCCATGTGTGACTGCATACTGGGGTCCCAGGAACAGGGGAGAAAAATACAAGATACCATGTCTCCCCTGGTGCTGTAAGGCAGGAGTGGTACTGGGGGAACACCAGGCTTAGTAAAAAAAAAAATTCAAATTATGGCTTATTTAGCTTCTCTGGCAGGTAGTTTCTTGCCATGAGTTGGCTGCCCCAAGGGTGTCAGCTGCTCTTTAAACTCATCTACATTGCTACTGGCCAGGTCATTGGTACCTAGATGCATCATGCGTGGTTTCCCATCCTCTGTTCTGGTCAGCTACTCCAACTGGGAGATCATCCTGCTTGCAGTCATCCTTGGATGACATAGAAAGGGTATATTCACCCTGTCAGAGTTCAATACCAGTCTCTTCCTTCCCTCAAACTATGAAATCCACTATGAGAAACATACCCTTCCTATTTCTCCTGCCCATACCCAAAATGTTTACACCTGGTTCATCCTTTTATTATTTATTTCTACTTTGATGACCAGGTAGGTGCACTGGCACCAGTTGCCTTTGTAAGGCACAACCAGTATACTACAAGTACATTGCGGGAAAGGAACAATAGAAGCACAGTACATGTTACAAAAAGTCTCATAAGTTGAAATAATACATATTTGCATGTCACTAGGTTACATGGATAAGAGCATGATATACGGTGATGTGTACAATGGCTAGCACAGCAGGTTTACAATAGTGAGAAATGGCTAAATAATAATTAGTGAAGGACGTCTAGCTACAAAAAACAGAAGCATGTCCCAATATCCAATAAATAGTCCTTCATCTTAGCAGCAAAAACCTTTTAGGAGGGGGACTGCCTAATGGAGACAGCTATAGAGTTCCATAGAGAAGCAGCCCTAAAACTGAAGGATTTCTATCCCATTCCTGTCTGCCTGGGTCTGCAGTGTATTTTTGACAGTGGAATGGGAGTGAGGGAAGGAGGTTGACAGGAGTAAGCATTGCTTTTATGCACTGAGGCATATTGTCATGTAGAGTCTTAAATACAGAATTGGCCAGTAGGAGTTGGGCCCTGCACTCTGGCTGCTGCCAAGCTAGCTGCTCTAGGCTGGTGCAGTGGTGGGACCTGGGCCCATGCGAGGAGGCAAATTTTGAGATCTAGGTTTTTTCCTTCAACTATACTGATTCTGGAGCAGTGTCTGTTACAATGGCCCCACAGTTTAGCAAAGGAAGCAGGTTGCTTTGCACAATCCTTGCATGGTCTGCAGTGAGAAGCCTTTGCATATGGTGGAGCTGTCCCAGCTTTTGGTATACTGCCATGAAAGTGTTACTTAAATGTATCAAGGGTTACCCCCAGGTATTTGAAATCTGCTACTAATTCAGGTCTACTGCCATCTAAGGTAGAGATGGTGAGGTCTTGTAAGTGCTGACTGATTTTTTTAGAGGGGAAGGCAGAACCAAGAAGCAGGGCTTTGGTCTTGGGTATGTTTAGAACTAGCTTTTCATTTAAGAATAATTTTTCATCAAAGAAATATTATTGGAGATAGAATACCTTTTTGTTCCCATTAGGGTTAAATATAACAAAAAGAGTAAATTTCAGTGTGGATGAATACAAAGATTAAAAAACTACTTAAACAGAAACAGAGATTATTTTATAGATTCAAGTTAAAACCCCTCTAAAGAAAGATGGGATAGATACCTGGTAGCTCAAAAATTACTAAAAAAAGCAATTAGATTACAGAAAGTCCAGTTAGAACTGAATATAGCCAAGACAAAAAATAGAAAGTTGCTATATTGCTACATGAACACTTATTGTCGAAATAGGGTTAAAAATGTGGGACCAATCAAGGAGAACCTACAAGTTATACTTGATGATACACTTGTTGCCAACAAATTTAATTCCTATTTTTGCTCAGTATTTTCCTATCCACCCAAAACAATATTGCCAGAATGTGAAAAATCTGAGGATATATATTTTCAAGAAGATGAAATTATTAATCTTATAGATCAATTAAATATTAATTCTAGTCTGGGACCTGATGGCATTAATACCGTTCTACTTAAAAAAGCTGGAAGTACGTTAGCTTACCCCCTTTCTTTACTTTTTAATTTGTCAATAAGTGAAGGACATATACTTGATGATTGGAGAGGTGTGTTGGTTATGCCTATACATAAATCAGGTGATGGGGTAGAGTAGATAACTATAGGCCAGTTAGTCTCACTTCCCACTCTTGTAAATCATTAGAGCGCCTCATCAAGAATAGGCTAATACAGCATCTAGGAAAAACAGACCAAACTGATTCTAAATAACATGGTTTTGTTAAGGGAAGATCGTGTACTACAAATTTGATTACATTCTATGAGAATGTTAGTAAAAGTCTCGATAAGGAGATTCCTTCTGATATAATCCTACTAGATTTTTCCAAAGCCTTTGATAGAGTAGTCCATGATAAACTGATTACTAAACTTATTGCATTAAAAGTTAATAGTTATTTAATCAAGTGGATACATAATTGGTTATTAAATTGGAGACTAATAGTGCGTATTAATGGCACACTCTCTGATGAGGAAGATGTGGGCAGTGGTGTGCCACAGGGCTCAGTGCCTGGACCTTTATTATTTAATATCTATGTCCAAGATATGAATAGAAATACTCAATCCTATGTAAGCAAATTTGCAGATGACACTAAGCTGTGCGGTGAAGTCAGCACTATTCACGAACACTTTCAGGTAATTTCAGATCTGGCAGAGATTGAAATCTGGACCTATGAAAATTATATGAAATTTAATACTGACAAGTGTGTAGTTCTCCATGTTGTCAAGAACAATCCTGGATATTCTTATACCCTTAACCAAACTATACTTAAATCAGCTTGACGTGTCAGAGATTTGGAAATAGCGGTTAATTACACCTTTTCATCAGATAGCCAGTGTAAAAAAATAGCCAATTCCATACAGTCCTTATTAACAAGAATAAGAAGAGCATTCATTGGAAGATCTGAACATCTCATCATACTCCTATATAAAACTTATATACGACCTATTATGGACTATGGATCCCTATTTTGGTCTCCACACCTTAAAAAGGATATCAGGTTATTAGAAGGGGTACAAAGAAAAGTAACCAGATATATTCCCAGATTAAAAACAATGCGATATCATGCTAGACTGCAGGAGACTGGACTACATACACTAGAGGCACGAAGATAAAGAGGAGATCTTCTGTTGCTGTATAAACTAATCCATAGTGATTCTGGTCTACATGAGTTTAATATGCAATATAGTTATACAAGGAGGAATCTACATTCTCATAATCAGAAAATAATGGTTGAAAATACAAATACCTTCAAAAGCGATAACTATTTTACAATTAGAACTCCGCTTGTATGGAACAAACTCTCACAGGATGCAATAGTTAATACTAGCCTGGAATCCTTTAAAAACTATCTAGATAGTACATATTAAATTAACAATATATTGGTGTCATTGTCCCACTTATGTGGGAGACATATAAAAGGGGCCTGTTGGCTCCCTTATGTCACTAAAATCCTAGTAATCCTAGTAACCAGTGTAGGTCTGCTCAAGGATAATGCTAATATTGGATATAGTTCTCCCAAGTACTTAGTATCATCTGCTTAAAAGCAGGGATTTGGCAGTTAAGCAGATTTTGGGCAGATTATTATTGAATAGCGTGAAAAGGAGGGGGTGCAGTATGGAGCCCTGCTACACACCACTAGTGACGGTGTCAGCATCAGAGGTTGTCCTGCCCAGTTTGACCAGCTAGGATCTGTTTTGCACGTAACTTGAGAACCACTGCGCTTCTGTCAGGCTCACCTCAAGAGTGCGGAGCCTTTGCAGAAGCAGACAATTGTCTACAAGCTTGAAGGCCTTGGTTAGGTGCACAAACACTGTGCCTGTCACGAGCCCATTGTCCAAACTTGTTGCACAGCAGTGAAACCATCCAAGGCAGGACAGGTTCCATGGCCCTTTCTGAAACCATGGTGCTCCACACAAAAAAGTTTGTGCTGGTCCAGACAGGAAGTTAGCTGGTCGTGCACAATTCTCTTGTGCACCTTGGCTAGGCCTGAGAGTATGGGAATAGGCCTACAGTCATCCAAGGCAGTAGTCGTGTCTTTCTTGAAGAGAGGTTTTACCATGGACTGCTTCCAGATATTGGGATTGGTTTCATCACAAATGAAAAGTTAAATATTTTTGACTAGTGTGGAAATTAGAAGTGTGACTAATTTGAGGAATTTCAGGGACAGGCCATCACTGCCAGCTGATTTTTTTAGTATTTAAGCAGACCCGCAGTTTCTGCACTTCCACAACTGAGACCTTTTTTAGCTAGAAGTGGGGTGTGGAGGTGTGCAGACATGCCTCACATTAGAGGTGGGCAAGCCATAGTAGGCTTGAGCCTGGATTGAGCTTAGTGCCTAGCTTGGCTAGGCTTAACCACTATAAGCAAAAGAGAGCCAAAGTCAACCCGAGCCAGTTATGGTCAACATAAGCAGTTTCCCCAGCCTCGGTAGTTAGTGTAGTGTCTGAAATGTTCAACTCCTATATGGAGAACAGCCTGCAGTAGCCTGGTCTCAGCTTGTGTTTTGGCTGATAGTCAACCAGACCCCTGGCTTGACTCTGGCTGGGAGTATTATGTAAGATTGACATTTAGAATCCCGACACCCAGGAGCCTGAGTCTGACATCACAATGTGGCTATTATCTGATGGATTACCATCCTGACAACAGAAAGCCCGACAGTGGAATTTGCCAGGATGTGGAAATGGTTATAATAATTTTAGGGGCTGCGGAGGGCAAAGCTCCCTGCAACAAAGGAGGCAGAGCTTCCCGCAGACCACAAACCTGGCATAAGTCCACTGTCAGCTTTCTGTTGTAGAGATAGTAATCCGTCGGGGAATAGCCATGTTGGGATGTCTGGCTTGCTGGTGTTGAATTTTTCTAGACTGCAGAAATGAACAAGTCTGCTACCATCTTTGGGTCCCTCGACCTCCATGGTCATGACAGACTAGATACACTTCCAGAATTTTTTAGGGTTGCTTAGGCTAGATTCTTGGCTGTGATTTAAAATAGGAACTCTTGGATAGAGAGTTCACACTTACATTTGTTTCTTAACTGCCTATATGCTTCCCATTTAGATGGGGAGTATGATTTTTTTTAACTCCGCCCATGAAGAATCTCTATCTTTCATTAATTTAAAAAGAGCAATTAGAGTTTAGATTTTTTTCACTCTATGCCAAGTCAGGGAGGCACATTTATCGAGCAGTTTAGAGAAGTCAGTGATGGAAAAAAATCTAGTGAACAGTTTACATCAGGTACTGCGTCTATGAAGCACCAGTCCACAGAAGCAAAACTAGCTAGGAATGGCTAGGGATTAAAGTCCTTTTAGTTGAAATAAGAGACTTCTGATGAGAGAGGGTTGCGTGCCATACCATTGTGCCAAAAGCAGTAAATGACAGATTGGTTGCTGATAGAATCCGACAGCTGACTAGACAATCGGACCCTGGCTGGGTTATTGGTAAAGACCCAATCGATGAGAGAGTGATTTCCCATCTTATTGTTCAGTGTAGGTGAGGCAGTAAGGATCTGTGTGAGATCATGGTCCACTAGAATACCCTTATATGTCACGGGATTTGATAATCAATTTAGATTAAATCACCCAGCACTATAGCTCTGTACGACCTAGAACAGAGGTAATAAACATCATATCTTTGAGGCCAGCTCTGGGAAAGTTATAAGAACAGCATACATTTAGTTTCTTTAAGCACAGGTTGAGTTGTAGGACTAGCCACTCATAGTCTGTAGAAAGTACATGTGTGAGGGAAAGAATCTCAACACCAAGGTCAAATTTTACATAGAGCATGACTCTCTCACCCCTTTTACCTAATCTGTCTTTGTGATAAGCAGAGTAACTAGGTATGGTAAAGTCAGAGATTTTGATGCTCCATCTTAGCCAGGTTTCAGAAATGGCTAGCATGGGAGGTTTGTAGACTGCTACAAATGCCTCGAGTTCGACCACCTTAGGGACTAAACTGAGCACATTAAGGTGCATTAGCTGAAGGCCCCATGAGCTGTACTAGCTGGGACTATTGGCCAGAGGTAAGTGAGCTACAGCAGAGGGCTTACTTTTAATATTTTGCCAGAAATAACTAAGAGGAGATGAATGATTTTGCAGGTGTGAATGTCACTGTAGCAGGCTAGGATATACAGAGAGTTGTGCTGCTGCTGCAGTAGAAGGTGCTTTCTGGGTAGCAGCCCAATGTAGGGACAGTAGGATTGATTAAAACCAATCACATACATGGGCACTGTACTGCTGGACTGCTGTCTGGGTTCAGGGCAGGTGACTATCGTAGTGGATAGGTGGTCTAGTATGAAGAAACAAAGACAATTGGAGAGACCACAGAGCCAACTCTTGGAGACCATGGTGAGAACTGCCTAAAAGGAAATTGATATCCAGGGATTAAACAGATTATATAATTGACACCATAGAAGTGCCAGGAGAAGCTGGCCCAGTGGAGTGGAGGGCTGAGGTGCTGGCGCCTTACCTCCTGCCACATTGGCGCCCAATGTTTGGGAATGGATGTGGGCCACTCAGGGATCAGCCGGGGGGAGGGAAGATTGAGCATCCGAAAGACAGCTCTCCTCCCTTGGGAGAGGGGAGGGTCACCATGACTCGCTGTAACACTGTCACCTGGAGATGTCTGGGTGGCAGTGCAGGTCTGGGTGTGTCAAGAAGAAGGGCCATGGCTAGACATGTTAGGACGTCTCTGCAGAGGTGGAGCTCACCCACCACATGCATTGCACAGTCCAGGCCCTAAGAAAAACCTATAAACCAAGTTGCCCCCCCCCCAGCATCAGGATAGAGTCTGGTCCCTCACAGGCCCCACATGTACAACCAGGCACTCTTCCACAGGACAGAAACCAGGACCTCAGGGGGAAAATAAGTCATGGAGAAGCCATATGACAGGGCGGGGGACTGGATGGAAGGGTTGTGCCAATGAGGGCATAAAATGTACATAGAAAAAATGAAGTGCCAGGAGAAACAGTTATCGGTGGACCACAGTCAGAGGTAGCAGGCCCTGCCAGGATATTAACACTATTACAATACTTTTCAAATGAAGCCTCCCCCTCTGGGGTACTGGTTGTGGTTAGCTTACTAGTGCAGTCTGCACTACAAACTGCTTCTGCCGATATTGTGAAGCGATTTTAGTTTGCCAAACCTGCGGGCCCACCCTTTCTAGTCCAACTCCTCCCCCCCTCACAGTCCACTCACCAGTGCTGACTCATGGTTTTCTCTGCAGTAATGGGCTTGCTGATCTAGTGTTCCCTGTACTGAGCTGCATCTTAGATGCTGTACCTCGGCTCTGAGAGAAGTTAACTTTGCACAGAGTACCACGAATTTCCTACAAACTGGGCATCCACTAACCTCTCCAGAACCCCCTCTCGTATATAATCGATTCACATCCCCTGCAACTAACCAATTACCTTCCCCTGAACAATGCCTGTGCATACATGATGTAATATAGGTACTCAATACCTGTGAAAAACTGAGTCTTCTACCTCTTCCCTTATTTATCCTAAGTCCCGCAAGTCCAGGCACTTATTTAGTCAACTGGCATGTCTTACTCTGCTCACAAAGAGTTAACTTAAATACTCTCCTTTTGTCAGCTGCAGGAAGCACTAACTTCCCTCTTTCTGTTTTTAGGTCTCCTATCACTCTGCTTGAACCCAAATAACTACTACAGCACACTAAGACACCCAACCCCCAACTGCCACTGGTATGCTAGGCCCTTAGGGTTTTATAGCCTCCTGCGTTACATAATGTCACACACCCGTGACTTGGTAGCAGCCAGGAATACTCAACAAAAACAATTTAAAAGTAAAATATGTTACTAGTTGCGTAAGAAAGAGGGATATCGTTGGACAGACTCAATAGATCATAATGGCCTCCTGCTGGCAAATTTGCATGGTAAATTGAATAAACTCACACAACATTTTACTGTTTCTCTACCCTGTTTTTGTAAAAAGAGACTTTAGCCATATTGATCCTTGGAAAACAGGAGTCCCTGGAAGGTTTGATGCTTTTTGTTGGAGCAACACTCTACCCTGCTTTGAAACATTGTGATGTACCCTGCTGCTTGGACAGGAGGGCTGAAGCAATTAATTTATTATGTTCAGTACTTATGACCTGCATCACTGTACAGAGGAAGGATCCATTGCTCCAACATGCCTGAGTATTGTTGTATATCGGCTCATTTTTTAAGCTTCACAATAAATCTTTTGCAGCCACTTTTGGCAGTTTTCTGTTCACTTATCGAGCTCCCCATTTCTCCTCATTGAGATAGTGGCTTAACCTGCATCACTGCCCTGGAATGGGGCGGGCATGGTCAAGAGTAAGCCCATGTCTTTGGGTATTCTCAACAAGAGTCCTTTACACTTAGTGTCTCAGACTAATCTTGCCATTTGCTGGACTGAAAGGATATATGGCAACTATTGGAAACCTTAAGAATTTGCTGGATGGTATCAAATCACAGACTCCCAAGGATCCAGGCACTCAACTTTTAGTGTGGGATTTGGCCAAAGTTCATTTTTTACACAATAATTTCAGGTCCAGGGACCCCAAGTTTTCAGTCATTGGGTTTCCTCAGATAACCTCCCAGCCCCTTGCTATCACATCACACCAGCCATTTCTCAGGCTCCTGCTGCAATGAATGTTACTCTTTCTTGTTCCTAGCAGTTCCTGACACTCTCCGTCCATTTTCAGAGACATGCAGGGTGCCAATGAATGGCGGCCTCCCCGTACTTCCAGAGAAAGCCTCTGCCCAGTGATTTCCTATCCCTCTGTGCTCTGGTTCCTGACTTACCTAACTTCTGTTGCTTTAACTGAAGCATGGCTTTGCTCCACAATCCCATTCTTTTCCTGTTCAGCACACCAGTAAGATACCTCTTTACTTAGCGTAAGTTGCTTCCTCAGAGGACATTGTCAGGGGTGGCAATTCCCTTGCCAGGACTCTTCGACCCTCCTATATGCCTGATAGCCATGAATACCCACTATGGCAGATTCCATCCTCCCCTCAGCCTGGAGATCAGTCTCCTACTGTATGTTTCTACCATTGATTTCAGCACCAGCTCACACCTGCTGCTTCAGGTGTTTGATGTTTCAGCACAGGCCAGTTTTCAGGGACCCCCCCCCAGGATGTCCCTCAGTGACTTTCAGGGGAATCCATCACAGACCCAAAAGTCATCAGGAGGTCTCCTTGATGGGATACCCCCAAATTACCACACTCTCCCAGTGGAGCTAACTTTTCTCAATGGGCAACATCCGCAACACACACCCCAAAAACCCCAGCTCCTCGGGATCTGTTCCGGATGCCTGAGGTTCTTCCATGGTAGTCACCAGAGTCCCACTCACTGTATCCTAGTGCCCTCACAGCCATGAGGTGTCCAGGACCACTTTCACTCATGGGGCCCCTGAAAGCAGATGGCACCCAGCTCCTGCTGTGAGTGGTGGAAGCCTTTTATTCTAACGCCTCCTGTGCCCCTGGCTGGCTCACTGTGGCCAGATGCCACCCACACCAAAGACTGATTAGCACCTCTCCATACTTCAGTGAGGCATGATGGGGGCTGGGGGGTCATTAGCCCATGCCCACCCATCAAGCACTGAGGAAAACATCCTGGCACTAGCAGACTCCTGTTGGTCATGCCCTTTGCCCCTTCTACTGGCAACTATTGCCCAGGATGGCCCAGCCAGTCCCTTGGCTACATCCTGGGGAATGCCGGCCAGGCAAGGAAACCTGGGATGAAGTTCCTTTCAAAACACTCAGTCTTTGAAGGCCCTGGCACCAGGAAGGCATCTTTTTTATCTGCTCTACAACGCCTCACAACAGCTATACCCTTGGATGCTGGAGCATCACTCTGTCTCTGGCCAACATTTGGTAAACATTCACCTCCCCCTTCTGTAAGGAGGGGGCTGTTACACAGCTTTTTACAGTAGTGCACTTCCAAAAATCTCCTCTCCAATTAATCTGTGCAGCAAAAACAGCCATGCATAATCTCCCAGTCTACTCCAGACTGTTATTTTTCTGGTCATGAAGAGTATAAAAGATTTGAACCAGCAAAGGATTGCAGATGACAGGCAGCCGGGTTCCTGACTGCAGTGCTGATCCAGAGTCAATTCCTTCATGGAATAAATAGAAGAACAAAAACTGAAAGGATGCCTCCTAGTTTGCAGCAGGTTGAACCAAATTCACAACTATCCTATCAGGGGCAATGTGAACCGCCATCTAGAGGCAGCTTGTCCCATTCCTATTACTCAGACACCTGAGATGCTCCAGTGCCCGCTGGACTCATCTCTCACTGACACTTTTATCCACCTTGATCCTAGGGTTCCACCATGATTCCTAGTACTAGAGGATGCCTTCTTTAGGAGATGGGGGCCCCATCTGGTCAGGTGGGGGTCTCTTATTGTCCTCCCACTTGTCTTCCACTTCTGAATTCCCATGCTCAGGGGTATGGAAGAAAACTGGACTGCCAGAACTGAATCAGACCAGATTGTTAAAAGTCAGAGCAGCCAGACCAGAGGCAAATTGCTTGAATTTTGATGGACCAGAAAGTTTGGCTGCACCACCCAATCCACCTTTTAACAATCTGGTATAGACTCGTGTTTATTCCCCATGCACTCCAATGACTGTACTCCTTCTGGAATCCCTGGATGCCAGACTCCACTGGACCTAGTCCCTGCTTCAGTTGCCTACCTCCATACTGCCTTGGTTATGCTGCCCCGATGGGGTACAGGGGATGTACCCCTCAGAATGCGTTGTTCTCATCAGGCAGCAAACTGTGGAGTCCAGAACCAGTCTTCTTTAGTCCACCGGGGTCATCCTTCGAGCAGTGGGGACATTTTTATTTTTCCCACCTCCTCCGAAGTAGGTGCACTAGGGGGGTCCCAGGTGCATCTGCATGCCAGGCATGCTGCTGCGCTAGACGGCTGGCCTGTGTCCATCTCTGCCACTGAACCCCTGAATGCACTGCCACCTATGTTCACGCAGGTGGTAGTATTGTAGTGAGGATAGCAACCTACCCTCCTGGAGGAGAACATCCTCTAGGACACTCAGTTCTCTTTACCCCAGCCAGCCCCCCATGACCCAGGCTTGTTCCTGAACCCAGGTCATTGGTGCCATTATTGGTAGCACTATCACTGTGCTGGCAGGCCAGCCCAGAAGTCCAATTTTCAACCATCATTGAAACTGGAGCAGATTGGTAAAAGCTGAACTGACCGAAGTGGCAACATTTGTGCCAATTGTGCCTTGTGCAGTTTTTACTAATCTGGTCCCGTCCAGTTTCAGAGCTCTGATTTTTACCAAGTTCCCAAGCTTGGGGTGCAAACCCAGGTTGCCAGCATGCTAGACCTGTCCCCCACTGTCAGAAACAGCTGATTTCCCCATTTTCAGAGTTACCACACCCCAATATTTGCCCTTTTCTCCAGACTGCGATTCAGAAATGCAGTTACATCTATGTCCCACATATGGGCACCTGGCAGGCTTGGAAGACTACTCAGAACCCAGACTCAGAAACTGTACCCATTTATAATTTCCAGTTCTGACGTACCAAATTCAGCAATGAGGGATGCCAGTTCTCCATAAACAAAGGGTTTCCAGTTCAGGTAACACATTTCCAGGTAGGTGAGTGCCTCTGCCCGGGTTGCCTAATCTAAGGCACTGGTAGTGTGGGGGTGTTAAAGTGCACAGCAACCATTACTTTCCTATAGCGAGCATGAGTCCTACTGGTACCGGTAACCTATTTTAGCTCATCCTCTTGATCGGCCCATCATTACTCTCACAACTCAAGGGCGCACTGACATGAGAGCCCCCTGCTGCTGCCATGGTGATGGTGATTCCACTCACTGCACCCACTGCCCTCTGCAGGTCTGGGACCATCCTCCTTCATTATGTGACACTATACAGTGTGAAGGGAGTAGTGTCCCTTAGCAGGAGAGATGGATTTATGTCATCAGCACGTCAAATGCAGGGCACCATGGTGACGGATAGCAAATGTCAGCAGCTGCCCTGGTGGGGTGGCAGAGGTGCTGCATCTTGATACTAAAGGCTGGCTGGTGAAGCAGAGACAGGTGATGACTTGTTTGGGTGTTTTAGCTATTGGCATTTTTGGAATTATGGGTGGGGTAACACTTCTGCCAGGGCTTGGCCCTCATAGCTCTAAAGTGAGCCTCAGCAGCTCAATCGCTGCCATTTGCTATAGCTGTGTACGGGGATTACTTTTAATATTTGTCTTTCTGCTATTTTTCTATGTTTGCAAAAAAAAAATTATGTTGTTTTACATTTTAGACTTGTTTCTGTTAGTGATGGCTCTAGAAGACAAAGGCAGACCCTCCAACATTTCACGGAGCAAAATAGGTAGCTGAAGAATATTGCAAGGGGGTGGGCAGATGAGATGTCAATTGAAAAAAAACCCTAGAACTCCCTAAAATTGAGTTTCCCAAAAACAATATTTGGTTGGTAGAGGGAGTTTGGCAGCCTACCCCCCTCCCAGAACACAGTCCTTACTATAGCTAATCTCTGACATGGCTAATGGCAGAAAGAACCAGCCCCCCCTCCCAAAGTGCAGAAAGAACCCAGTCCCCCCAAAAAAAATGCACTACTCAGCATCCCAGCCAGCAGAGTTCAGCTGCATCATCCCCACGGCAAGATCAAGACACACCCCATGATCTCATTCCTGTAAGGTTGCCAACATTGGATTTCAAAAGTAAGGGACAGACCCCCTATCCCTCGCCCACCTTGCTGCACCCCTCACAGTTTGACATTGTTCAGCTTGAGTCAGAGCCACACCAATGAAAGAAACAGAAAGTCAGCACCCCTGCCACTAAAATGTTCCCATTTTTATTGCATTCAGAGGGTAGGCATAAGGCAGGGCCCTTACTATCTATCAATCTGCAATCACCCATAAGAAGGCAGAATTCCTGTCCAGGGAGATTGCAGTTGCTCAGAATCGACCGGCTCAGCTTTTTCGAACTGTAGACAGACTGTGCAACCCAGCCTGTCTGCAAGTTTGAAAAGCCTTTTCGCAAATAGAGTGCGAGGAGCTCACTCATTACTTTGCAACTAAAGTGGCTGGCATCATAGTGGACTTGTGTCCGGCAACCTCTAAGGGTGATGTTGTAGAACAGTGCGAGATCACAGTGCCTCAATTCTCTTGGAGTTCCTTTTGTCGACCTGAATTCATGGATATTATGAGGATCATCCATAGTGTGCATCCCACAAGCTGTGTTTTGGACCCTGGACCAACTTCCCTAATTTTGGGTTGTTCCGATATCATTGTTCCAGACCTGGTGCAAATAGTCTGGTGCTCCTTGGAGTCAGATGAGTTTCCTAGCTCCCTGAAAGAGGCGGTGGTGACACCTCTCTTAAAGAAAGCTTCCTTGGACCCAGACTGTTTCTCAAACTACAGACCTATCTCTAACCTCCCCTTTATTGGGAAGGTTATTGAGAAGGTTGTGGCAGCCCAATTGGCCGACCATTTAACCATCCATAGTATCTACAAATCCTTCCAATCTGGTTTCTGCAAAAGACATAGCACTGAGACTGCGCTGGTTCGGGTGCTTAATGATCTTCTGAGGGCGAGGGATCAGAAGAGATGTTCCATTCTGGTTCTCCTTGATCTCTCGTCAGCTTTTGACACTGTGGATCACACAGTGTTGTTAGCACACCTGGGGCAAATTTGTGGAATGTCGGGAACCGTTTTACAATGGTTCACTTCATTCCTCACTCGGAGATCACAAAGAGTTGTGTCAGGGATCTTTTCCTCTGGCCCAATCTCTTTGTTGGGTGGAGTGCCTCAGGGTTCTGTGCTGTCACCCATGTTATTTGCAGTGTATATGCTGCCCATCAGAGACATTATAAGATGGTATGGGCTGAGGTTTCACTGCTATGCAGATGATACCCAGCTATACCTGTCTTTTGCACTCGACCAGGATGGAGCTTTCTCGGTGTTTAACAACTGACTGGTGGAAATCCAAGGTTGGATGGATTCTAGTTGGCTAAAGCTGAACTCAGAGAAGACAGAGCTTTTGGTGGTGGCCCTGTGTGGTCAGATCGAGAGGTTGCATATTGGCGTGCCTTCTGGAATTTTTCTTGGCAGCGTGTCACTCCCGACCTCCGAATGGGTGCGTAGCCTTGGGGTTGTTCTAGATGACAGGCTGACTCTTCAATCTCAAGTGTTGGCCATTGTCAGGACTTCCTTTTACCATCTTAGGAATATTGCCAGGGTTAGGCACCTTGTTCCATCTGACTCTTTGCCAACATTGGTCCACGCCTTTGTGTCCTCGCGCTTAGACTACTGTAACACCCTTTACTTTAGGCTTTCTGGGGTAGAAATTTGTCACTTACAACTGGTGCAGAACGCTGCAGCCCGGGTTTTGACTGGGACAAGTAGGTCCTGTCATATTACCCCGGTGCTGCGCGAACTGCACTGGCTTCCTATACGGTGGCAGATCACCTTTAAAGTCTTCTTATTGACTTTTAAAGCCCTGCACGATCAGGGTCCGACCTATCTGAAAGACCTTCTGGTGCCTTATTGCCCTGGCCGATCGCTCCGCTCAGCCGATGTGGGGCTGTTAGAGATTCCAAGAGTGAGTCTAAAATCTTCAGGCAGCAGAGCATTCTCTCACGCTGCACCCACTCTTTGGAATTCTCTACCATGCTGGTTACGGGAGTGCACCTCCTTGGAGATATTTAAGAAAGATTTGAAAACATACTTATGGCAAATGGCCTTCTTGGATAACTAAGCTAATTTTAATATGACTATATTTTTATTACAATTTATTATGTTTTAATATCTGATGTTATTATGGTACATTTTTATACATGTTTTGTAGATTTGTATTTGAAATTTGAATTTATGATCTTAAAATGTTCCGCTCCTTGATACACTGAAAGGCGCTTTATAAATAAAATTATTATTATTATTATTAATACTTTCCACCACTTTGCTCCACAGAGCTCTTGCTTAAGCTTAATTCTCAACTTTTATGCAGTGCTGCATATCCTGTTCCTCTTAAACAGCAGCTGAGCCTGTCAGGCACTGTACTAACTGTAAACATCTGGTGAGGACTCAGAATACTGAAATTGCCACAATATTATGCAGTTTGTAGCTTTTCCTAAAAGGAGTGGATGGAGGCCAAAAACATAGTAGCCTTTAAACAGAACGGCCACCACTTCTGTTGAACTTGAACACATTTACTTGTGAAGAGAAGAGAGATCACAATACATTGTCCCCTGGCCTGACAGTAGCAGCACCCACTGCCCAGCCACCCTCATCAGCAGGCTGCAGCTTGCCTGCCCATTTGACCCTCATCTCTGCTCAGCAGCTGCTCCTCCAAGTCCAGCCACTGAGTCATCCACTGACCACCTCTCCCCCCAAGGCCAGCTCAGCCACCCACCCACAAGCCCGCAAGTCATGCACCAGCCAGCCTCCCTCCTTCCTCTTCGTGGTCCTCAGACTGCAGCAGCAGTGCAGCCATTCCCATTCAGTCAGTCCCCGACTCCTCAGTGCACTCTCCCTCCCATTAAGTCAGCCCCCCCAGCTGCTGCCTTTCAATTCAAACCTGCCTAGTAGTGCAGAAAGGAGACATGATGTGCAGAATGTGGAAGGAGGGCAGTGGCCAAGTTACCCCTGTTCCAAAAGGCAACCCAGTCCACAGAGAGTGTGAGCATCAGATCACTTACTTGTTTGCTCACTGACACCACCAGCCATTTGCTGGTTCAGACGCTCCTCCTGCTCAGATTCTGCCTGCCTGGCTGCCTTTGTCACTCCCTCTGACAGCAGACTAGATCTCACTTCCACCAGCAGCAGGCCAGGAAGCTTTATGTTGGAGACCCCTCACCCATAGTCTGCAGCAGCCTGGCATCGTGGCAAGGATTTTCCAACCACCCCAGCCTGACTGCCCGGTTCTTGCAGACGTAATCAGGGCTGACCAGATGAAGAGAAAAATCACAATCTTCTGCTGCACTGCATAGACTAGTGCAGCAAAATCTTGACTTGCAAAGTTGCAGCTCCAAGTCGCCATTGGATGATGAGGGAACAACAGATGAATGCAAAAACTTGCAGCAGCGCAGGACCATAATGGCACTTGACTCATGGCATGCAGCAGCAGTCTCCCATTCCTTCCGACTCTCTCTCTGATGATGACATCCATCATCCCCTCATCCCTAGTGCTTGTGCACTAGCTCTACAGCTGCCATTTTTTAAAATTCCGACCACCAGACAATCAAAGCACTCGGCTTTGCTCGTTCCACCATGGCTCGGGCTGGGAGTTACTCTAGGTCCCCGACTCTCACCACAACTTCAGTCAAGGGAAAGGGCAAGCAAGGCTCTCAACTGCAGTGCTTCCAGAGGTCAGCATCAGTGAGGCTGCATCGAAGGGGCAGCCCTCTGCCAGTGGTGCCACATTAAGGGCAGCACAGTGCCGGACCCAATTCAAGCACTGGCTGCTGAAAGTTGCACGAGGGAAGAATAACATTATGCCACAAAATACTTCAACAATCAGGGACCACCCAGCATCACAACATCAGCTTCTCATCTGCATGCAAACTATTCAGCACAGAGTAAGAGGCTGACACTGCAAAGACAAGGCACTCCCTGATTGAGGCAGAGAAATTGTTTCAAGTTGGTGGCATGCTTTCAGCCTACTGTCATAGCCAGCATGCTCATTCATTGGTGACACACAGATGAGCCCCAAAAAGCAGTGGCAGCATTGGCCATAACACTGCCCACCTCCACAACCTGCTTCTCTACTAAGCTGCCACAACATTGTTTCTTGCGCATGCGTACAAGCAAACATAAAAAACAGGACTATGTCAAACCTGACATTTAATAACAGGCTGCCTGGGGCTCCCAGGGTGTACATCCAAAACAGCTCCCAGTTCCAGGTCCAGATCCCCCTCCACACTTCCCAGGGTAACCCTTTCAATAGCACTGAATTTTACTTAGTGTTTGTTGTCACTGTTTCTTTGTCTTGCCACATGTGCTGCCACGGAGGTGTTCACCTACCTGAACCCTGAGCTGTGTGATTTTACCCGCATAAAATCCCCCCCTCCATGTGCATGTGGCAAGATTCGCAGCATTCGTGAGATGTGCAGTTTGTAAAATGCAGAATGCCAAAACCGGGACTAGTGCTCACTGTTGCCATTTTTTGTTTCCAGAATGTCTGGACAGTATTGGCGGGCAGTTTGCCACAAGTGTGACATCCATGGGTCACACTGTGTTTTTCAGGCTATCTCGGCCAACAAGAGTTTTTTAAACATCAATTTGCTGTAATTTTACTTGTTTTTCCCTCTTTTATTTTAAGCAGAGGCTCTAGTGCCAGAAGGACGAATGATATTGTGAGCATCTCCCCAAAGAATGTACGAGATGGGCTTCCTTCCACTAGTCTAATAGTGGAAGCCCATCTTGTATGTCCTTTGGGGAGATGCTCACAATATCATTTGTCCTTTTGCCCATCAGAACAAACAGACTCCTCAAAACCTTATTAAACTTACAGTCTACACTTCTTCAGAACAATGCTTTTATGCCTCCATCCTCTCGGTTATGTTGTCATGGTTCGTTGCATCTTTTCAGTTGAATTTTTTGGAACATAATTGGAGGAGTAAAGTGAAGTGTAACATCTCAAATGTTATGT
This sequence comes from Neoceratodus forsteri, assembly GCA_016271365.2. NCBI lineage: Eukaryota > Metazoa > Chordata > Ceratodontiformes > Ceratodontidae > Neoceratodus > Neoceratodus forsteri. The sequence goes on from CM028136.1 coordinate 216,130,256, forward strand.
CTAGAAAGCCATACTTTACTTTACTTTGGCCATCGGCGTGAAACCCAAATTGTAAAGGGTTAATCTACGCCAATAGCCTCCACGCTTTCAATGAAGAAGGGACAGAGCACTTACTAACGGGATTCATGGCAGGATACTTTTTTGGGGGGGGTTACAGAGGGTTCACAAAATTAAGATGATCATGGAATAAGGAAGCTTTGGTCACTGACATGAGGGAGGTAGATAGTCAAAATGTGCGACACTGGCCCTCCCCTACTTGGGACACAGCATCAGTCAGAGGTACGAGGGGGTAACATTGATCATTAGTGCCATTATTTGCTCAAAGTTTAATTATTCTTTGGCAACATAAGAGAGTATCATGAATTTGTGCTTTACGTTTACAGCATCTCATTTGTCTGGACAGCATCCTTTCCACATGGGATGGATGTACAGTAGGACGGAGACAGTCTGAGGAGTAAAAATGAGGGACAGCTCTTCATAATGCATAGGAGTTCTGCTGTATGCAAGGGGGCACTCTTTCATATGGGGGGTGACTATGGACAAAATGGTCATTTTTTTTTACTGCAATTCATATAACAAATACTAACAGAATCCCGCAGTTTAGAGAACAGTCCTCTGGGGGTTTCGTCCTTTTACACGTTAAGAGTCTGAAATAGTGCACTGTCACCTGCAATAAAGAGCTTGGCCTTGACATTACTACACAGCTGCAGTTTCCAAACATGGACACGGCTTACCTTCTCTAACCCACATGTGGAGCAATGACCAAGATTTCCATTTCTTCTACTTTTGTTAAACTATGAGAGCTGTACCCTCCTGAGCCATGACTGCATACTTAAGAGATGTGCTTGCAGCACAGTGTTGCAGGCCTTGGTGCAACCCTAGATGATAAAAATAACACAAAGCCATAGGCAGTGCTGAAGAAAAATTGTGTTTACTAGCACAACCATTTGACTAAACCATTTCCCAACATATACAACTTAATTGACATTCAGGTGACAAACGTCCTCCTAAGGAGGTCACTCCAGTTGTCACACTGCAAACAATTCTACATTTTCCAAAGGTAGTGAAACAGTGAAAACTAAAAAGTGAGTTTCTTACACTTTATCCCAGCATTTAACAACTGAGGTAGATTATGGCATACTTACAAATGCCATTAAACAACTACAGAAACTTATTACATTCTTTGTTCATTGGCACCCTTGTGATTTTTAACCAAGAAAATAATTCAATATTCACCTCCCAAAAGTTTCTTGTTCATGAAATGTGAACAAACAAATAAACTTCGAGCTTTTCTTCCCTCTTGGTTAACATGAAGACATGCAACAGTCCTTACAGGACAACTCTTCAGTCCAACTACATTTACCTCTGTTTTCAATGAGATTGCTGTCCCATTCAGACTTTACTTCAAGTCAGCCATTACTTTCAACATTCAAAACAAACTTACTAGTGTTTTGTATATATAAACTCATTTTAAAAAGTTAAATTCTTCTGCATTTTACTGCAAACAAATCTGCTGCATTATATTACAAGCATTTGTCAATGCCAAATTTTTGCTTGCTGGTATTAGCATTGGAAGTGCAAGAGTTAGACAGATGCAGAATAGGAATGGCAGTGAAGTATTAAACTTCACATCAACCCCCTTCTCCACCCTGCAGAGACAGACAGGCACTGAGGTATGCCTTTGAGTCATCACCCATAACGCTTATGCCATTTCACCTCACACTATCCTGCAGACACCAACAAGTGTTGAGGTGTGCCTTGGAGGTGTTCGGCTTTACAGCCACCCCATTCCATGAGGACATAAGCTGAACATGGGTGCAATATAGGAGAATGGGGGTGAACTCTGGGGCCAAAGAGTCCAAGGCAGATCTCAATGCCTGTCACTGGCTGCAGGGTGGGGGTGGAATGGCATGAGCATTACAGCCAGCAATCCAAAGGCTCGCCCCTGATGCCTGTCAGTCTGCACAGGGTGGTACGTTATGGTTAGAAACCCCTAACACCCCGGGCATTTGTTGGTATTTGCACTACAAATTTTCAACATGGCCTTTTGGTGACCCCCACCTGATGAAAGCATTTGGGACCTCTGCTTATGAACAGTGGCACTGTGATTATGCTAATCTGTCCCAAATGATGATTTCCCCACAGCGACCGTGCCATTCTGTGCCAGATGTGTGAAACCACTGTTCGGGCAGGATGTGAAAAATGAGAAGCAGCACCATTCATATGGAGGTGTGAAGAGATGGCAATGTTGAAAATCTGGAGTGAAAATATTAAAAATTCTCAAAGTTACGAGTGTGCATGAAAACTGCACAATGCATGCTTGTAACACAGTGATTTTTTTGAATTCCTTTCATCAAATTTTCAACATAGGCATTTTGGGACCTCTGCTTCATAACCAGTGTCTCTATGATTTTCTTAATCTGTCCCGAACATTGATTTCCCATGGTAACTGCGCCATTGTGCGCTGGATGTGTGAAACCACATTTAGGGCAGTATGTGAAAAATGACAGCTGTACTTTTCATAAGGAGGTGTGCAAAAATGGCACTGTTGAAAATCTGGAGTGAAAATATAAAAAATTGTTGAAGTTACGAGTGTGCATGGAAACTGCACAATGCGCTCTAGTAACATAGTTATTTTGTGGAATTTTGTCACCAAGTTTTCAACATAGGCATTTTGGGACATCCACTCATGAACAGTGTCACTGTGATTTTCTTAATCTGTCCTGAACATTGATTTCCCACAGTGACAACGCCATTGTGCACTGGATGTGTGAAAGCATTTTGGGCAGGATGTGAACAAGGACAGCTGTACTGTACATAAGGATGTATGTAAAAATGGCAATGCTGAAAATCTGGAGTGAAAATATTACAAATTCTCGAATTTATGAGCATGCGTGGAAATTGCACAATGCACGCTCGAAACACAGTCACTTTTTGGAATTTTTTCACCAAATTTGCAACATATGCTTTTTGGGAGCCCACCTCATGAAAAGTGGCACTGGCATTTTGTTAACTGGTCCCAAAAGGTGATTCCATGCAGTGATCGCGAAATCACCTTTTGGGGCCGAATAACTTCATGACAGTGACTGAATTCATGATGACGGTTCTCAAGAACCCCATGTTGAAAATTTGGTGCCAAAAGTCAAACAAATGGCCGAGATATCCACATAAGTTGAAAAAAAAACATCTATGCCATTATACAGCTTACTGACATTTCTTCAGTTTGCGGTCGGCTTTGAAGAGTTCAGACGTGTTCGCGGTCCACCGAAGATCGTCACACCGGGCTCCGGAGGTAAGTATGGGGTGAGGGGGTGTGTAGGGGATGGGGTGCGCAGAGGGTTCTTGTGGGTTGGGGGTGGGGACCCGACTGTGAAGGACCATTTTATTTGTTTCAGAGGGGAAAAAAGATAAAAAAGACACCACAGGAAGGTTTTTTCTTTTGCAGGTTTAGCTGTTTGCACACTGGGGTGGGTTCCCAGTGTGCCACCTGCATTTTTGGGGAGGGGGGACTTAAATCAATGGTGACTGGGCCCACTGTTGGCAAAGAAAGCCTATTTGGGGGGCATGATGCCGACAGGGATTGGGCACCCCCCTCAGCACACAGCAAATGGGAGGACATTATGCCGATGGGGAATGGGCTCCCCCATCAGCAAATTACCTAGGGTGTGAGCATGCCGACAGGTGGATTGGGCGCCCCAACTTTTATGGGGATTGTGACCAGATGGCGACTGCCGCCACCATGTTCTTTTGAAATGTTACACCAGGCAAGGCACTGCCCTACAATGACAGGTCCTTCCCTCATTGCAGTGGCTAATTTGTTTCAAGTTGGTGGCATGCTGGCTGAACTAGAGTCAGCAGCAGCATGCCACCACATTGAGAAATGAGAGCCAAGCCCGATAATGCAGTGGTGGCATTGGTGACCACAGTGCCACACCTCCAAAACCTGCTTCTCTCCTAAGCTGCCACATAATGTTTCTTGCACATGTGCACAAGCAAACATAAAAATGATGACCAGGCAGAGGGTGAACGAGAAATGGAGACACAACCAGAGGTTAACCCTGAAGTACCACATGAAGTAGAAGGGGACCAAGAGGAGGTTTACAGAGAATTTGATCTGGAAATTGAGGATGAACAGCCAGATGTTAACAGGGAGATGGAGCATGAAATTGAGGATTAACAACCAGAGGAACAAGAGAACATTCCAGGTGTGCATGAACAAAAACAGGAATAAAAGATACCAGTGCTCAAAACTGAACTGTGTAACATGGCAGAAAAGGTAATGAGCATCAAGAAAAAGATGGACCTCTTGCTCTAGCTGTTACAGATGAAGAGTGGCACCAGAGGGTCAGTGTTGTCACATCATTGTGTGAGTTATTACCTGCATCTTTCATCCATCTTCTTAAATCTAATGTGCAGATTCCAAGCAGTGGGAGCAGGGATGCCACTGCAGTGTAAGCTATGACAACTCCCCACATGTGCCAGTTATGCCTGCTATTACCGTAAGTACAATAACATCACATGCTCCCAACATGAAATGCAATTTGTGCTGATGAGCAAGACAACAGAACTTGAACTAGTGATAGTATCCGATGGAAGGTCTGGGAGTCTAGCAGATCTAGTTTTTAAGACACTGGTGCCTCAAATGCAATATCTGTTGTGTGGGAAAAACATAAATTGGGATGGGAAAAGGAGGGAAGAGACCAATGCCAAGTGCAATACCCCATGAGGTTTTAAGGATTTTCAAGAGACACTTGAAGGTTGTCAGCAGCCATATTAAATTAGTATGAGACAGAATAAATTTAAAGAGCTATTGAACAGTGACATGATTTTATCTCCATGAATATTGGAAACGCTTGTCTATTATTGTAGTGTGGGCATTTAACTTTATAGTTTCTTCCAATGCCTATCTTTTACCCTGTGAAGGTTCTGGTCCAGTAGGATTTTGCTGTTGAATGAGATACAGACTGGGCATCGTGTGCTGGCAGTTGCTGAACCGAATGTTATTAAAATCATCTCACTGTACACTAGCTCTTTAAGGAAACCCGGAAATACTGGAAATCTTACCAGTACATAAGCACACATACAGTACGAGGTTCATTATGGTTTTGTGTAATGTAAATTTTTGTTTTTCGAATAACAATTTGAACCTAAAGTTTTATTTTTGCAGGGCTTTCGTTTTTATAATAATTGCAGTGTCATACTATAACAGCCTTTTATGTTATGCTGTAAAGCCTTGTCTGACAAGCATACAGAGGTGTGATTTCAATTTGGCTAACCCTAAGGATGGTGAAAAGAGTGTAAATGCATGTACTTTACATGGTCATTAGTGGACCTTTTGTATAACAATAATCGCAAGTGACTGTTAATTCATATGATTTGCACAATTAATGAGTGCTGTCTCTGTGTGATTTCTGTATGCGGTGATCATTAACAATCAAACCATAGTACTGTTCAAATGGTCATCTTATTGTTTAGTTCTGTTTAGTGTGCATTCCTCTTTTAGCTAATTCACAGAGTGGAACTGGTGTCCCTGCATCCCAGGGTACATATAGTCTCGCAAGGCTAGCCAGAATTGCCAGAAGGATGGAGAAGATGAAAATGACCTAGTCACCAAGTCCATGCTATAGGGCCAAGTGCTGGCCTCACCCTATCCCAATGGCCATAACCTGAGAGGGTCTGATTTCTCGAGACCCAGAGGATTGGATGTGGGTCATTGAGCAGCCCACTCTGGTAAGTACAGAACTTCACAGTATTTAATGTAGTATAAATTATGTGTTATTTAATTACTACATGTAATTTTAGTCAAGCAACATCATCGTTAATGAAGTGTGTCACGCGAAATTAGTAATGTGCACACAGTTATCATTATCTACTTCTAATGTGTAATAAAAATTGTTTAAGTACTTTAATGTCAGTTAACATTAATTATTGTACAATAAATACATTATTAGATAACACTGTAAATTAATGTCAGGTTTTTTTTGTATCAGTACAGCTACTGATTTTATTTCAAATCCATTGCAGAGTCAAGCTGGTGAGAAGTCCATAGTGTATCCCCTCAGATGGCAGCACTGGACTGGCACAACCTCTGTCACTGTAGTACTTGCCTGGTCAGTCCACACCTCTACAAAGACCAGACATCTGGGGTTCTCTGCATGGTGACCCACATGCAGGAGTAAGTAAACTACATTATTTATTTATGTTGTACAATTTATTTTAAATGTATAATCATTACTGGATTCAAGTTGTTGAATTTTTGTGAATTTGAATTTGAAATTTGCAGAAAAAGTTTTGGGCCTACTGTGACTGCACTACAGTACTATACTAGAATTACTGGTTCCTGTGCTTATCAACATGTTAACCATGCACTGTATTTGAAAGACTGTAGTAGTGGGCTTCAGGGATATCAACCAGTTACCCGGTTATCATGGAGCTCTGGGCTGGTAATAACTGGGTAACCGGTTGATATCACTGCAACTCATTTCAATTTGTCCACATTCGTAAAAGTGTATAACATGTTTACAGTATGTATTTTCCCACTAACCAATTTATGCTTCACTGTCTAAACTTGTTTTTAAAACCAGTGTTGTCAGTCAGAAGCTTTCAGTCCTCCAACCTTGCTCGAGATCGTGCAACAGTTTCACTAACCTCTGTTCCCGCATGTCTTCAGTGATGGCAATTCAGGCAGTCACTTTTTAATGGTAAATGGTCTGCCCTTACTTAAATTAATTTTAACTCATGATAACGACTAATTATTGTTTCTCTGCACTATGGGTAAAATGATCTCTAGCATACATTGTCCTATACGTACTGTATACTGCATATTCAACTGCACTTTTCTTATTTCTTGCCTCTTGCAGGAGGACATCAAAACCATGGCCCTGCAGCTGAAGGAGGGGAAGGAGGTTGATGCCCTTTGGTGGGTTGCAACTGACAGGGCCCTGGACAACCTGGCAACCTAGGACCCCCAGGACATGCACAGCTGGGACACAGGAGGAGCTGGGATGGCTTGTTCACCACTGGAGAGCATCACAGCTGCAGAGTAGCACCAAGACTGGAAGACTAAGGAGCATAACATACATAAATCTTAAAATTGAAGCAGCGTAATACAGTGAAGCACTAGTTAATCAAACAAAACTTAGTACTATTGAATCAAAAAATAATTAGTACTGTATATGTATGAAGCAAAGTACAGTACAAAGCAAAGAACTGTAAAACAATGTACTGTGCCTCCTGTCAAGTGTACCAAGAAAGAAACCACTAAAAAGAAATATAAGTAGCTGCACCTATACATAAAGTACAACACTAAGTAACAAACTGGAAGAAAAAATATAGAACAGTACACCTCTTGTACTCTGTGTAAAGTATTATTTTAACCAAACAAAAGAATAGTACGCATACAAAACAAATTACTATAAAACAATAGAGTGGGCCTTCTGTTGGACATAACAGCCTCCTGCTCTCCAATGAACAAACAATAAATAAATACCTGTATGTGAAAACAGCACAAGATAAATTGAAAGCAAGCAAAGAAGGCAAGGCAAGAAATACTGTACTGTATAGAATGGTACACCTCTTGTACTGTATGTAAAGTACTATTATTAGGTGGGATAGTCAGCACCATGGGCCCCAGACTCAAGTATAGATACTGGTCCCAATGTACACTTTGCATGCAAAAAATGTTGATTTACTTACTGTTTAATGTAGTATAACAGACAATATCAGAGTAATTTTGCTTAGTTCTAGGCTGAAGCTATCTGTTACTAGAAATCCAAATATGGCCTGCTGCTGATACCCAAGCAGTAGGCTTCAGTGGGAGATTCCACAGCCTGCAGTGAAGGTAAGAGCTTTTGTAATATCAGTGTTTATACTGTATAAACTCAAACATGCACTGAAGGCTATTGACTCTCCCACTGCCACCTACTGCTCTGATGTCAGCTAGAGGGGATTTTGGGATTTGTAGTAACGGATATTGTTAGCCTAGAACTAAGTAAACTTAGTCTGAAAGTAAACCACAATGTTTTTGCATACAACATGCATATTTGGTCTAGCCCCACACTTGAGTCAGGGGGACTGTTGTGCTGACAGTTCCCATTTCAAAAAAAAAAAAATAGAACAGCACATGTACAAAGCAAAGTACTGTAAAACAATAGACTGGGCCTCCAGTCAAGTGTAACAGGGTCTTCTGCTGTCAACAGAGAAAAAATAACTAAAAATAAAATAAGTACAGTACCTATACATAATGTACAGCACAAAGTAACAAAGTAAAATTAATAAAAGTAATGTAGAACTGTACACATCTTGTACATGCTCTCATTGCCTTCTGTATTCATTTATTGATAGATAGATAGATAGATAGATAGATAGATAGATAGATAGATAGATAGATAGATAGATAAACTTTATGTATAAAGTGACCATTCCTGGAGGCTTGGAGCACTGTGCAATGCACAAAATCTTAATGCAACAAAAAAAATTCATCTTAAAATATATAAAATCACCACATTACAGAGCATAAACATAGTTCAAACACAAATCACGATATTAATAAATAAAAGGGAACACAAGTATTTCATGTTATAGCAAGTTAAACGCTTGTCCAGATAAAAACGTTTGCAATGTTAAGAGCACAGTACATTCAGTAAATATGTTACAAAGGTGCCCCCGAAGTACCCAAATGCCCAGGTTGTTAAAAAAAGGTTAGAGTTGTTTTCAAGGGGTGTATCTGTGTGTTGTCTGTGAAGCAGAGTGCAGCTTAAATGTCTCCTGTAAGCACATATATTTGCTCCACAAGTATCAGAAAGAAGCTGTTATAACGTTTGAATTTCTTGTGGCATAAAAATAAGATTGGGCAAACATGGTTCTCAGTGTGCCCCCTGAAGGATAATAGTTGAGAAAGCCATTGGACCTGATAAATTCCCAAATTGGATCCTCAAGGAGTGAGCAGACCTACTTGCTCCTTGGATATGCAGTTTGTTTAATAAATTAATCATATGTGGGGAGTTTCTCCTGGAATGAAAAAGATGAAGATTTTCTCAATCCCTTAGTTCTCCACCCCAGGGAAATAGTGAAGGACTTCAGACACAAATCCTTAACATATGTTACAGCTAAAATTGAGGAGGGTTTCTCTTAAATGAATAATGGAAATTATGGAGGGAAAATTAGATGTAAACCTATTTGATCCACTATAAAATACTTCTACAACCATCACAGCACTGAAGTTTGTGAAGACCTCTAAGAAAGCCTGGGGCCAGGGTTCCCACATAAGAGCAAGGCTGGTCAATTAGTGCAGAGTCTGATCTAACAGAACCTAGTACACTCTTAAAAAATGGAGGGGTATGGGATCTACCCATGATTAATCAGGTGGTTATATGACTTTCTGCAAGGCAGATCCCAATGGATCAAAATTAAGAGAATTAAATAAGGGTTGGGAAACATTAACAAGATGGAGGGGGTCTTTAAGGCACTAATTTGGGTCCCCTTCTATTTTTGCTTGTAATTAATGAGTTACTAATGGAGGGACAATGCATCAAGTGTAAAGATGACACTATGGATAGCAACATTTTTGAGGATGTGAATGATAGCACCATGCAGGGATTTGAAACTGATTGCAAAATGGTCTGAGTTAAACTGAATGGAAGTACCCCCAAAAAAAAAAAAAAAACAATTGAACACATAAAACAAAAGAGATTGGGTTTGGGAGCCAGCCAAATGAGAAATGCCAGGACTACAGTTTGGAGGTTCTGAAACTTAAACATTGGACCATGAGAAATTGTTAGGGTTGCACTTTTAAATCAATTTCTTCTGTTCCCTCCAGGTTGAATAAATGGTAAAAAATGCTAATACCTGTTGAACATGTTGATAATTTTGAGAAGAGCAGATTTAGGATGGGACATTTGAATATATTTCTTTTTTACAATAGTAAGGCTGATATTGGAATATGGCACCGCAATTTGACATGGGGGGCTTGACTGTATTTGAATCCAAAAAACTGGCAAAAATTCAAAAGAGAGTGATGCAGATAATTTGGGGGAACCACATCAGATGTGAGGATGCAGTGGATATGTATAAAAGAGAAAAAATAGACATCCAAATGGAAAGGATGGCTGGAAAATTGGGGAAATAAGTAAACCAGGGCATAGGCTGCATTATTTCTTAACTGAAAGAAAGAACCATACCAGAATATATGTTATTGATGAGAGATTTGGGAAAAAACACACATAAGAACTAAAATATATTCACAGTCAGTATTGGTGAAGTATATAGCCCGAGGCCCTTACAGACTTATTTCCATCTGATCATCTGTACTATGTATATTATGACTGAAATATGTGACCTGATTTATGACCTATTGTGAGAATGTATTGTTTGAAAGTTGTTATGATATATGGTTTTTAGCTGTTTTATATCAGGGAATTGTCTTTTTGACTACTGTATATTAGTACCTGATCTGTAGGAAATGTATATGAACTCTTTCTACATGTTTCATACTGTACTTCAACCTACTCTTTGGAGGTGGTTGCAAACGTGTCTATTAAATATATTCAAATGCAAATCTATCACAGCATTTCTCTTTTGGTGCCAGTCATGGCGTGTTTTCCTCCCCCTAAACTCCTATAATTTTCTGTCACTCAGGCCCTAATCCAGTCTCACTCCTTTTTATGTTTGCTTGCATGCATGTGCAAGAAACAGTATGTGGCAGCTTAGGAGGGAAGTGGGTTGTGGAGGTGCGGCAGTGTGTCGGCCAATGTCAGCACTGCATTTGTGGGCTTGGCGGTGTGCACCCAATGCAGTCCCAGTATCCCGATGAAACTGGTTCTGCAGAAGTGCCACCAACTTGAAATGATTTGGCCGCTGCAAAGAGGGGCCACCTCATCATTGCAGAGTCAGCAATTCTGCTGCAATGAGGGAGCAACCTGTCATTCCAGGGTGGTACCTTGGCTGGTGTAACATTTTGCCACCTCACAGTCCCATGTAAGCCAACAGAGGTGCCCAATCCCCCTGTCAGCATGCCAATGACCCAATTCATTTGCTAATGGGGGAGCCCACTCCCCATTGGCATAATGTCCCCCCCATTTGTTCTGTGCCAAGGGGGTGCCCCATCCCCCTTGCATCATTTTTTTTTAATTTTTTTTATTAAATTCTCAGATTACAAATACCTTGAGCAGAAACTGCTCATTTATAAAGGTTCCACATCAAAGGATGAGGGTCAACATACATACAGAGGTAGTAAAAGAATGCACAATAAACAACCAAAACAACTAAAAAAAAAAATAAAGATACTCAGTTATAACATACTTTGAGATAATATTCATATAACGATGTGATCATGCCCCCCAAACAGTCTTTATCTGCTGATGAGGGGGCCCAATCTCCATCGGTTTGAGTCCCCTCTTCCCCAAAACACAGGTGGCACACTGGGAGCTCACCGCAGTGTGCACAAATGAAGCCTGAAAAAAAAACCTTCCCACAATGTCCTTTTTATTATTTTTGTCCCTGAAATGAAGAAAACAGTCCCTCATGGTCTGTCGTGCCCCCTTCCACAACCAGCACCCACCCACTGCACACCCCTCCTTCCCACACACCCCTCACCCCATACTTACCTCCAGAGCCCAGCAAAACAATCTTTGATTTGCAGGGAACATGTCTGCATTCTTCAATGCTGACCATGAACTGAAGAAATGCCGATAAGCTGTATAATGGCATAAACAGTTTTTTTTTCAACTTATGTGGATATCTCAGCCATTTTTTGGACTTTTGCCACCAAATTTCAACATGAGGTTATTGGGACCCCTCCTCATGAATACAGTCACTATCATGCCATTATTCAGTTCCAAAAGGTGATTTCGCTGTCACTGCATGGAATCACCTTTTGGGACCGATTAACAAAATGACAGTGACACTGTTCATGAGGTGGGTGCTCAAAAAGCCTATTTTGCAAATTTGGTGAAAAATTTCAAAAAATTACTTTGTTAGGAGTGTGCATTGTGCAGTTTCCATGCACGCTCGTAAATTCCAGTATTTGTAATATTTTCACTCCAGATTTTCAACACTGGCATTTTTTCAGACCTTCTTATGAACAGTACAGCTGTCATTTTTCCCATCCTGGCCAAAATGTGTTTTCATACTTCCGCCGCAGAATAGCTCGGTCACTGTGGGAAATCAGTGTTCGGGACACATTATGAAAATCACAGTGACACTGTTCATGAGCAGAGGATCTAAAATGGCTATGTTGAAAATTTGGTGATGAGAGTCCATAAAATGACTGTTACGAGCATGTGTTGCACAGTTTCCATGCATCCTCGTAACTTTGCAAATTTGTAATATTTTTACTCCAAATTTGCAACATTCGCATTTTTCCACACCTCTTTATGAACAGTACAGCTGTCATTTTTCATATCCTGGCTGAAATGTGTTTTCACACTTCCCGCACACAATAGCACAGCTGCTGTGGGAAGTCAGTATTCAGGACAGATTAAGAAAATCACAGTGACATTGTTGATGAGCAGAGGTGCTAAAATGCCTTTGTTGAATGTTTAGTGACAAAAGTCCATGAAATGACTGTGTTACAAGTGTACATTGCACAATTTCCACAAACTCTTGCAATTTTGCACATTTGTAATATTTCCTTTACAGATTTTTAACACTGGTCTTTTTTTCACACCTCTTATGAATAGTACAGCTGTCATTTTTCATATCCTGCCAGAAATATGCGTTTACACATCTGATACAGAATAGCACGGTTGCTGTAAGAAATTAATGTTTGGGACAGAGTAAGAAAATCGTAGTGACAGTGTTCATGAGCAGAGGTTACAAAATGCCTATGTTGAAAATTTGGTGAAATAATTCCACTAAATGACTGTGTTATGTGCATGTGTTGTTCAGGTTCCACGTACGCTTGGAAGTTTGAGCATTTTTAATATTTTCACTACAGATTTTCAACATTGCCATCTCTTCACATCTCCCTATGAGTGGTACAGCTGTTATTCTTCACATCCTACCTGATCTCTGTTTTTGTACATCTGGCGCAGAATGGAAAGGTAGCTGTGGGAACTCAAAGTTCGGGACACATTAACAAAATCACAGTGCCACTGCTCATGAGAAGAGGTCTCAAATGCTTCCATGAGGTGTGGGTCACAAAAAGGCCATGTTGAACATTTGTAGTACAAATACCAACAAACACCCGGGGTGTTAGGGTTTCTAACCATAGTGTCCCATGTTTAGACTGACAGGCACCAGTGGTGTGCATTTGGATTGCCGACTGCAATGCTCATGCCATTCCACCCCCATCCCCCACCCTGCAGCCAATGACAGGCATCGAGGTGTGCCTTGGACTCTTCAGCCCCAGAGTTCACCCCATTCTCCTATACTGCACCCATTTCAGCATATGTCCTTCTGGAATGGGGTGACTGTAAAGCCAAATACCCAAGGCACACCTCAACACTTGTCAGTGTCTGCAGGATAAGGTGAGGTGAAATGGCATGAATGTTATTGGTGATGACCCAAACACATACCCCAACACTTGTCCCTTTCTGCAGGGTGGAGGTGGGGTTGGTGTGAAGTTCAATACTTCACTGCCATTCCTATTCTGCATCTGTCTATCTCCTGCATTCCCAATGCTAATACCAGCAAGCAAACATTCGGCATTGACAAATGCTTGTCTATATCTACCTCTTAGCATAAAACATCTGGGGCCCAATATTCAAAAGTGTACAAAGTGGAGCGTAAATCCTTGTGCTGTGCCTTGCGATTACCCAGCAGTCCTAGGATGCTATATTACATCAAATAGCACACTCGCTCTATTTGATTGAATATAGGGCCATGGTAGTGCACTGCTAAGTCGCTACATCATGTAGCACTGCCCCAACATAGATCCCAAAATACACCACCAGAGTGGATAGCACCAGAGCCCTATCTGCTATATTCAAAGGGACCCATGCAAATTAGCACATTGGGCATGAAAGGTGCTAAGGAGCATCTTATGCCCATTATGGGCTCCTTTCCATGGGTAACAAGATACTGTAGGTTAGTGTGGAGCCACCTCCCAATCGCCCAGTCACAGGTGTGTAGATATCCTGGCACAGGGTCATAATGTCGCACGACATAATGTCATGCGACATAATCACATTGCTGACTCAAGCTTATGTTCTGTGGGGATCTGCCACCACACCCCCTGTTATGGGCCACTGTGCCCCCAGACCCCCCATTTAGATTCTCAACTCTAGTGGGGTCCAACTCGAACATAGACTTTGACAGCAGATAAGGACCGCTAGGCCCATCTAGTCTGCCCATTTCCCTACCTACAGGATAGGCCGCAGATCCTAGTTAACCAACAGCCTATATCTTCCTGTCCCCCACAAGAATTGCCTTATGTCTGTCCCATGCATTCTTGAATTCTCCCACAGTTTTAGACCCCACAACTTCCTCAGGAAGGCTGTTCCATGCATCCACCACCCTCTGTGAAATAATATTCTCACATTGCCCTGAACCGCCTCCTTCTATCTTTAAATTGTGTCCCCTTGTTCTTGCAAGTCTTTTTCTGAAAGATGCTACTCTCTTGGACTTTGTTGATTCCCTGAGGTACTTGAAAGTTTCTATCATGTCCCCCTCTCCTTCTTTCCTCAAGGGTATACATATTAAGCTCCTTTAGTCTCTCCTCATACGGCCTCTTTGCAGACCCTGCACCATCTTAGTTACCTCCTCTGGACTGCCTCTATTCTGTCTATGTCCTGGGAGATGGGGTCTCCAGAACTGGACACAGTATTCCAGATGGGGTCTCACCAACTGTCTGTACAGAGGGATAACAACTTCCTGTTTTCTGCTGCTGATGCCTCTCCCTATACATCCCAGTATACCCCGGCCCTCCCTACTGCCTTCTCATATTGCTTGCTAACCTTAAGGTCATCTGATATGATTACCCCAGGTCCCTTTCCTGTTTTGTTGTTGTTACTACCTCCCCACCCATTGTGTATTTTCCCTGGGTTCTTGTTTCCCAGGTGCATTATTTTGCACTTTTTTGCATTGAATCCTAGCTGCCATACATCTGACCATTCCTCCAACCTTGCCAAGTCCCTTTTCATCCTTTCCACGCCTCCTTGTGTATCAACCCTGTTGCAGATCTTTGTGTCATCTGCAAAAAGGCATACTTTTCCTTCCAGTCCCTCTGCAGAGCTCACAGGTCTGGGCACGACATGTCGCATGCTATTATGCCTATGACATTATCACCCAGTATGAGATATCCCTGGTGCTGGTGGTTGGGACCTATAATATGCAACATATTCCCAGCATCATTTGGATGGTGGGTGTCTGAGGTAGTGTGCAGAGGGATGTGCCACTTGCCATCCATTACTGCAGCACCGACATTCTGGTATGGGGATGGGGGCTGTTGTTGTCAGTTCCGTGGAGGGTGGGGGCCACTGACTGCTAATGTGGGGGAGGCAACATTTAGGGTCTGGGGTTTTCAGCATTTTGAGTACTGGACAGGGACCACCAGGACAGGGCTGTGTCTGGGGGGTCACCGATATGCGGACTAGGGCTGGGGCACTGATGTGGAAGGGATGTGTACACTCTTACTTGACCAGGGACTTGTGTCAGTTGTGTGTTGAATTGGCTGTCTGGCATATGGGACCAGGGTGGGGGTTCTGTTGTGGTGGGGTTACATCCTGATGCTGGGACACAGCAGGGACAATGATGTGTTGAGGGAGGTTTCATCCTGATGTCAGGATTAGGTGGGGTCAATGATGTGTTGGAGGGTACATGTTACAGCTGGGGCATGGGCTCTGATGTGGGGAGGGAGATATCCATGTTCTGGGTGTGGTATGGTGGCATAGGGGTGGGTATAGGGCAGGGGGGACCACTGGACAATGGGGTCCAACTGCACAATGCCTGGGTGCCTGTGTGTGTGCTATGCATGCACCTGGACCCATGCCTACACAGGCAAGGGATCCACTTTGGGACCCAGGACAGGCATCCGATTGTCTACCTGCCTGGGTCTGCTACTTCACCACTGTCCACCCTCTGTGTACTTGTGCACTGGGGGGGTGCAGGGTCATGGACAGAAGGCTGGCATTAGTGCATACCAGTCTGTGTACATCTGTCCACTGGTGCAGAGCTACATAGGCAGGGTACACACCTCTGGCACATATGTACCACCCATTTGTGCATAGGCCCCAATGTGCTTATGCAGCTTAATGTGGTGTTGTGCACCTGGAGAGGGTTTCACCCCTATAGGTGCCATGAGAAGGTTACCCCTAGGCTAAAGATAGCTAAGGAAAAGCCTGTGAGGAGAGAGGATAGCCACTGGAGGAGGAGTGGAAGATGGTGAGACAAAGAAAAAATGCATCTGAATGAAGCAGGAAAGAAGAGTTTAAATAGGTCAGGCAAGGGGGAGGTGTGGCTCCTGCTTCAGCCATTGAACCACAGGAATAAGCCTTTCACTTCAATGTGCTTACACAACTTGGTGTGGTGCGATGTGCTCATGCAACCTTTTGAATAAACTTTGTTGTGGTCATTCACCTCTCTGGGCCTTGGGACTGCCACCCTGTAGTAATGCTGAAGGCAATGAACACTGGAGGAGGGTTCCACCACTAGAGGTGCAGCTGTAAGGATTCCCTTAGGCTAAAGGTACCTTAGGAAAAGACCAAAAAGAGAGTAGATCAGAAAGCATTGCAGAGGTAATGAGTAGGGATTGAGATTTGGACCTTCACATAGGTCAGCAGAGATAACAGTAATGATCAGCAGATAGCTGAAATGAGTAACATCTTTAATGTAGGTAGAATGAATTATAACAAGAGGGCAAGGTTTCCCAAGGAGAGAGGGAACAACAAAGGAGGGCCACCATCTATCTCCATCCAACAGCAGAAATCTTCCTAAATAAATGCGGAAACCTAATGAAATAACTGAGGGAATTACAACTAGATATTATGACCTTTGGCTGAGGAAAGGATAAAAAATCCTTTGAGTAGGAAACCTCTGGGAATCCAAGGCCTATGTCACCTTCCCTCCAGGCTAGGGATGTTTTATTTAGTGGCATCTCTGCTATGGTAATTTAGAAACCCAATCCAAGGGGAAAAAATATTCCAGTTTGGCGGAAATCTCTTGTGCTCCCTCTAATGGGAATGCCACAAAGGGTTTCAAGTGTACTCTGCATCATTGGATACTCTGAAGTGAGAGCAGACCCCCAAGGTGGGAGGAGAAGTCAATGACCACAGAGATACTCAGCCAGCCTAATGACTAAAAACAGACCAGATGAACTTGAGGCAGTTGTGGGGAGAACAGCATAGAAGACACCACTGAACCTCATTCAGCTAGCTAAAGGAGAACTCATGGGCTTGAAGGCCCCATCTTTCATAGCTGAAGTCTTAAATTCTACATCAAGAGATGCAATCAATATGGCTGCATGGCTAAGGTTCCATCCAGTGTGAGGACATTCCCACTATGGACCAGATGAGAAGGACCCCACCCCCGAGTTTCACATGTTCAAGATGTGGACATTGTGGGTGCTGAGCAAGACTGTTATCTAAAGGGCAGGCCCTGAACCGTAGAAAGTAATGGTCAGTGTTGGCATGTCTCTGATTTATGATTGAAAGCATACAGTCAATGTCAACTGTGAAGCACTAGATGTATAAGGTGGCAGGGCAAAGTCAGCGGCTGTCGGTTAGGTATTTGTATGCCGGGTGATATGATTGACTGAGATGACTGACAGAGATGATTGACTAATGTGCTTGACTGATGAGATTGCCTAATATGAGCAAAGCCAGCAGAAAGTAAGCCGACCCATTTCGTTATGGAAGCCTAATATTAATGACAATGAAAATACTTGATGGCAGTAGGTAATACTGAAGTGTGGGAAGGTGGTAGGAGGCTGGGCAAATCCAGCAGCCACTGGTTAGCTGCAAATGCCAGAAATTGAATTGATAAGGTTTAGGTAATTGAATAGACATGGATTATGCATGATTATCTTAAATGCCATTTAGGTTGCATAGGAGCAGTAGTAGGAGAGCTGGTAATTAAACTGATAAGGAATATGCAGGAATATGGCAAAGGAACAGGACAAAAGTAATTTAACTTACATAAAGCTTGCCCTTGCTACTTGAAACCATGATGCCCCACTGTGATATCACAGTCCTCCACCATGGGAATAACAGGGAAGCCACAAGCTGAGCATCAAGAGAGCAAATAGCTAATTTAATGACTGAAGGTTTCAGTATAGATAGAAATTAGAAACGTACTGTTTAAATGACAGTGACTGTAAGTCAGGTTGACATACCTTGGATTGAATACATAGGCAAATGTAATGAGAGTCTGAGTTATGATTACAAATGCATGAGTCTTGCATACGGGACTAGGACAATAGTAAATTTATAATAGAGTGTAATCCAGATGGTAGGGCAGGAAACCCCCAAAATTGCACAGGTGGTCCTTGTTTCCTACTTGCTTTGACTGCTTTCATTCATAGTGCAGTAAGGTATGAAGTAAAGCAACGTGGTCAGATAAGCTGTAGCAGAAAACCCTGAAAGAAGTAGAAGCAGCAGCACAGAAGAATTGTAGAGTTGAGAGTTGCAGCTACCTAGAGGAAGCCAGCATTGAGTGAAGCCAGTCCAAGTGTAAACAATTAAGGTGGATGTGTACAGTGTTAGAGGCAGGGAGAACATGAGAGCTGAATAGCACCCAGATAACAGCTCAGTTGAACAGAGAGATTTGCTAAAGCTAAGAAAAAGCAAATGAGATCCTGAACAGCACAAGGCACCAGAGAGATAACCAGTGGGTTCCCACAGGGTTTGGTTATGGGGCTGGTGTTCAATGTCTTCATCAGTGACACTGGGGATAGCATTAAGGGCAAAATGTGCCTATTCATGGATGACACCAAGCTCTGTGGGAGAGCGGACACAGCTGAAGGGATACAGGTCCTACAGAAAGATCTGGAAAAGCTGGGGAGGTGGTCTAGGATCTGGCAGCTTGGCTTCAATGTCAAGAAATGCAAAGTTATGCATATTGGAGACAAGAATCATAGGACACAGTACTACCTGGATGGAGTCCAAGTATCTGCATCAGAGGAGGAGAAGGAGCTGGGAGTGATGATCACTAGTGACCTGAAGCACTCCACGTAGTGCAAGAAAGCAGCAGCAAAGGCAAACAAGATGCTGAGATACATATCTAGGGGGATTAGTAGTAGGAGAGAGGCGGTTATACTGCCCTTGTACAGGTCACTGGTAAGGCTGTAACTAGAGTACGGAGTTCAGTAATGATGCCATACCTTAAAAAGGACATTAACCTGATGGAGAAGGTCCAGAGGAGGGCTACAAAGATGATAGTGGGTCAGCAGGGTAAGGCATATGAGGAGAGGTTGAAGGCACTGAACATGTACTCCCTGGAAGACATGAGAGAGTGAGAGGACATAATTTGGACCTTCAAGTACTTGAAAGGGATAAATAAGGTTGATAAGGACAGTCTCTTTAAGCTGAGTGGTAACCATAACACAAGAGGACACAGTCTTAAACTGGAGGGTGGGAGGTTTAGAAGGGAGTTCAGGAAGCACTTCTTCACAGAGAGGGTGGTGGACACTTGGAATGCACTGCCAGAAGAGATCATCTCATTGAAGACAGTGGGCAGCTTTAAGAGAGGCTGGGATAGGCATGGGGTAAGGTAAGAATCATGGGTAGGGAGGATGGGAGGAAGAGGGAGTGAGGGCAGGGACAGTAGCACAAGCTGTAAAGTAAAGTAAGGTAAAACTTTATTTATAAAGAGCCTTTCCAAGACCAAGGCACTGTACAAACAATAAATAGAAACAAAACAATTTAAAACATGCATTTGTCAATACCGAATGTTGTCACGCTAGCATTGGCATTGGCATTGACAGTGCCCGAGCTAGAGATGCATAATAGGAATGGCAGTGAAGTATTGAAGTGACACCAACCCCACCCCCACCCTGTAGAGAGTGACAGGCATTGGGGTGTGCCTTTGGGTTGTCAGCTATAACACTCATGCCATTGTACCTCACCCTACCCTGTAGACACTGACAAGTGTTGGGGTGTGCTTTGGGGTCTTTGGGTGTTATACTTACCCCATTCCAAAAGGAAATACATTGACATGGGTGCAGTATAGGAGCATGGGGTGAACAGTGCAAGACACACCATGATGCCTGTCAGTGGCTGCAGGGTGGGGGTGGGGGGTGGAATGGCATGAGCATTTCATCCGATGGTCCCAGTTCACACCACGGATGCCTGTCAGTCTGTACCTGGTGGAGTGCTACAGTCGGAAACCCTAACACCGTAGGTGTATGTTGGTAGTTTCACTCCACATTTTCAACATGGGCTGCTTGTCAGGCCACCTCATGAAAAGTGGCACAATCACTTTGTTAGCTGAAAAGTGGTTTTGCACAGCGGCTGTGCCATTTGGTGACAGAGGGATGAAAACACATTTTTGGGCAGGATGTGGAGAATGACAACTGTATTGTTCATGAGAAGGCGTAAAAAAATGGCAACGTTGAAAATCTGGAATGACAATATGAAATATTGGTGAAGCAATGAACATGCATACAAACTGGGCAACACACGTCCATAACCCAATTATTTTTGGGAGTTTGGTAGCCACATTTGTAACATAGGCATTTTGAGACTTCCCCTTATGAGCAGTGGTGCTGCGATTTTGTTAATCTGTCCCAAAAGTTGATTTCCCACAGTGACCACGCCATTGTGCTCCACAGGTGCGGAAACACATTTTGGGTAGGATGTGAAAAATGACAGCTGTACTGTTCATAAGGTGGTGTGAAAAAATGCCAGTGTTGAAAATCTGGCATGGAAATATTGCAAATCTGTGAAGTTACAAGGGTGCATGGAAACTGTGCAATGCATGCTTGCAACACAGTTTAGGACCTCTGCTCATGAACAGAGTCACCGTCATTTCCTCAAACTGTCCCGAAAAGTGATTTCGCACAGTAACTGCGCTATTCTGTGCCGGACGTGCAAAAACACATTTCAGGCAGGGTATGTAAAATGACAGCTGTACTGTTCATCAGGAGGTGTGGAAATGTCAAGTTTGAAAATCTGGAGAGAAAATATTACAAATTCATGATGTCACGAGCATGCGTAGAATCCATGTAGATATCAATAAATATATATTTGCAGTAAAACAGTGTTACATAAAGTGCAGTTGTGCTTATAAATGTATCAGAATTGCAACCCATTAAATAAAAAATGTATTCAAAGTGCAGCAAGGAAAGTGCAAGATTTGTGTTTCATAAAGTGGTAGAACACTACAATTAATAATATGCTCATACACTAAATGGTGACACAAACCCATAAAGGTTGTTTAATTATGCCACTACCAATTTAAAACATGGTGAAGTCGATGGAATGCAGAGCAAACCACCAGAGCACACAAACTATGAATTCCAAGTGAAAAAAAGGTTATTCATTGTTAGGATATCTACCACTTCAAAAGAGCCACAAACAGAAAGAAGCCAAAAAACAAAATGGGACAGATCTAAATAATAACTCCCTGTGCAGCTGCAAACAAGCTCATAGTCTGTAAAAAATATGACATTAAGGAACTCACATTCAGTCCAAATTGGGGGCTGTATAAATTTAGAAAGACAATCCCATACAAAACTATCCCAAAGATAAGGCTAAAGAACAAGAATCTTGAAGGAACCAAAGTCAACAGTTTCAATGTTTGGGGAATAGCAATGAGGAGAGATGGGGTATATAGTGTTTGTGTAACTTGTAGAACTTGTTGTGGCTTAACTCTGTTCCCACCCTTGAGTAGTAGGTATGTAGGTAGTGATTTGTGGGGAATAGAATGCCCAGGAGCAAGGGTGAGAAGAGCACCAGAGAAGGAGGAGGAGGAGGAGATGATGGAGGATGAAAAACACTCCCTAAGTAAGGAAGGTATTGTAGCATCCAGTTTAAGTAGAGGTTGTGGGAGGAGCTATTCCCCAAACTGAACCACTGGCACAGCCCTTCCATTCAATGTTTGGGGAATAGCAATGAGGAGAGATGGGGTATATAGTGCTTGTGCAACTTGTAGAACTTTTTGTGACTTAACTCTATTCCCACCCTTGAGTAGTATGTATGTAGGTAGTGATTTGTAGGGAATAGAATGCCCAAAAAGATATACCCTCCAACTCACGGAGAGTATGACCCTTTGGCACTCAGGAGAGGAAAAACTCCCAGGTGAAAGAAATCTCTGAGGACCTATGGCCGGAGGTCTGCCCATCCTTCTGGGCATGCTTAATGGAAAAGGATCTAGGTTCTAGTTACCATAGCTAAATTAAGGTTGTTGAGTTGCTTGAAGAGACGGTAATCCATCTTTGATCCATGGATGAAGCTGATCACATGGTGATCCTGGCTGAAGAGTAGATCTGTCCTGATTGAGTAATAGAATCATAAGTATGAAGGAATTCCAAGTAAAGGAGGACAAAGGAAGCCCAAGTTTCCAAGATGATCCATGATACTTGTCCAACAGATCTGTAATAGGCAGAGGGACTACAACCATATTGATAAGGTACTGAACTGGGAATGGTGGAAATGCAATGGTAGAAGTAATTGGTGAATGATTAACTTGTAAGAGGTTTCAATGTAAAGGATGAACTGGAGGCTTGAACTCTGTATTGAACAAGGAGTCACTAAGGAAATGTCCATAAAGTTGGATTTAAAGGAGAGTCTTTGAGCACCCTCAAGATGAAGGTTTGTTCCTGATTCATGGCTGATATGGCTTGAATGATGGTCCTGAAGGTAAAGGGTACATCATTTCCATAGGGATGGAAAAATCCTATGAGTAAAGGAGATCCAGTTAAAGAAGGGCTGAAGTAGACCATGCTTCCAAGGTGATGAATTATGCGTGTCCAAGGGATTGTATGGGTGTTATGAGTTGGGACAGCAAGAATTGATTGATATAAGATCAGACATTCAATGGGGAAGTTGTGATGAGTTGTAAGGTTATGGGTGACTGCTTTTGATGTTTGAGGTAGTCTGTAGGTAAATAATCTATTATGTGAGCGATAAGTCACTAGGTAAGCATCCCAGAGTAGAATGAGTAGAGGAGATTTTGAGTGCCTAATGAAAGTAATGCCATAATTGATTAGTAAAGAACTAGAAGAAGATCTGCAGAGCCATCCAGATAGTAGCCTGATATATGTGAGGCATGACTGGAAATTTGGTATAAGGAATAGATGGCTTCATTGGTCATGATGTTCATGACTTTATGCTCAAATCCTGCTGGTACACTGCCTGAAGCAAGTATGAGTATCCTGATGTGTGATCATTTAGGAGATGCACTGAGGAGGCATAGGTGGTTATGTTTACTGGTAATCCTAATGCTGAAGTACGTGACAGAAACTTGGGGCAGATGAGAGGAAGAGCTTGAGGGCTGCATTGGTACTTAGATCAATTAATGCAGGATGACATATGATTTTGTTGCTATAGCTGATTAATACCAATTGGGATGCAAGGCTGAATTGGTGAATTTGTCTTGGCTGTTATGAATTGCCAGTTAAAATTCTAGAAAGCCAGTTCTCGGTGATGATCTTTGCTGAAGAGATTATCAAAGGTGCTTCGAGAAGAAGAGGTTGAAGGATCCACAGGAGTGCTGTTGACCTGGCTGAGGGTACTAGGTTAAGACATATGGATAATAGTATAAGGAACAGTGATGTCCAGGAGTGAAATTGAGGTTTTGATGGTGTGGAGTCAGTAATCAGCTAGCTGAGGAGATCCCATGATGAATATTCTGGACAATAGCTGTGCAGTTCCTAAAACTTGCAATGACTGTTGGGAAGTAGGAGTCAAGCAACTTGGTCATCAGAATCATTGTTGAAATAAGAGGCAACAGAAGGTAAATGGATGATGTCCGTAGTTGAACGGGTTATCTTGTGATTCCCAGTATCTGAAGAAGCGATGCTGATTACAAAGTCTGAGTTTAACGGAAGAATTTAAGTCCTTTCCATATATAAGTATAGCCACTGACATAAGGCATACGAGGAAGACATGGTGATTGGATGGACAGGGAACAGGGGCATATCCTATAGAGATGAAGGAGATCTTCCTATTGTCCAGGGGAATCAGATTCCATAAATGATTGTGAAGAACTGAATGGGCAGTAAAAACTCTATGATAACATGAGAGTCTATGGAGCATATGAGCCAAGGAATATTTGCTGGCAGTAGTATTACCCAAAGTAATGAATTAATGATCCAATTAGTAGTGGAAGAGTACTATCATAAAGGCTGGAGTAGAAGTAGGGGATGGATCATATGAAAAACAGATGGCTGGGTAGGAGTACTGGTCAAAGACAGGGTACAAGGCCCAAAAGAGCCACAGAAAACAGGACAAAGCCCCGAGCCAGGAAGGCCAAGAACAGAAGGCAACCAGTTGGAAGGAGAAGGCCATCCGGAGTGAATCCTGAGGAACTGAAGAAGTAAGCAGAGGAAGCCAAGGGCTAGGCAAAGCCAGAAGACATCCAGAACAGGAAGGCACAGGACTGGGTGAGTTCCACAGTGAACAGCAACAAATTGCAGGAAAGCTGAATCAAGGCATCAGATGATGATCCATGGAAGGCACCATGAGCAACAGGAGTCCCAGATCAGACAAATGCTGGAAAACAACCAGAAAGTGATGGAAGGCGCTGGAGCGATGAAGGGCAAGGACCCACATCTGCAAGAATGCAAGGTCATACAGCAGCCGGATGGGGGACCTGCAGCAAGGAAGTCCATGAGGCAATTGACGTGGAGTGGGGAAGGGATTGAACAAGCCAGCAGAATCCATATGAAGAGGGAAAGGAGGCCAATGGGGCTAGAGAATGAAGGGCAATGGAAGGATGGGATGGCGAGAGGAGTCATTCAAGGCTGAAGAGTCCTGTGCTGGAGGGGAAGTGGCAAGCTGCAGGATGGAGGCAAACAAGTCAAAGAGGTTCAGTTTCCACAGTCGAAGTCACAGGCAGAAGTAGGATGTTGAGGTCCAGGAGGACCGAGGCATCAGGTTGCAGTTGAAGAAAAACACATGGGAAACAGCAGAAGGGAAGGACATGCATCCAGATGGGACGTTCGAGGGAAGATGATCCAGACTGGATTGGGCTAGTGAATGTAGAATGATGAAAGAACTTGATTGAGGAAGTTCTGTTCCTGAATGGAATGGGAATCTGCATCGGTGGATATGCAAACAGTGGAGATAGTCCATTGAAGAGTCAGGCACCCAGCCATGGAAGTTGGCCAATAGGACAAAGAGTCTAGGCTGCAGATGAGATAAGATGGAGAAGCAAATTGGGCAAAGTCCTGTTACTGAAGAGAGTGGCAGTCGGGTATCAGGCTAAGAACATAGAAATTGAAGCAGTAGACTGAGACTCGGAAAACTGTCAGTGACGGCAGAGGTGGATGGTGGTGACCTGAAGCAGCAGACATAGAATGATAAGGTTACATAGAGTGTAAGAGTTCTGTTCTCAAAGGGAAGCGGCAACTAGCATGGGGTAGAGAAAGTATGGTTAAGTCTGTAGAGTAGAGACATAGCTCCCATCCTCAGTAGTCATGGCAAGCAAACCTGCACTCAATGCATCCAAGCAGAGTTAGGGACAGAGGATGTTGAGTAGATAAGCAGTAGGTAGTTCTCTTCCCAAAGGGAAGCAGCAACTGGATGAGGCAGAGAAGGTATGGTAACAGTTCATAGAAGGTAGAAATGACTCCCATCCCTGGTCGTCGTGGCAAGCGAACCTTCACTCGATGCTGTCCAGCAGAGTTAGGGACAGAGGATGTCAGATTGGTAGGAGTAGGATATAATGATTGAAATGGACTCCCATCTCCGGAAGACAGGGGAAGTCCACCTTCGCTCAGCACCTCAAAAAGAATGAGTTAGGGATGGAGTCTGGAAAACTGCTGGTATGAGCTGGCTGAAAGCGCAAACCACTGCATTAGGAAAAGAGTAGAGTAGGGAGCTGGATGAATAGACAATAAACAGTACACAGGTAAGGTAAAATATAAGAGGCCTGAGAATGGTAGACACAGAAACAGGAATGATATATGGATAGTCTGGCTGTGGAAGGAGTAACAGATAGGGGAAGGAAGGTTCCACTGTAATCTGAACGGGAAAAGAAGTATGTAGAGATGGAGGATAAGTGAATGGAGAAAACGAGGTCCAGGAAACGGAGAGGGACAATGAAGGATCCAGAATGAAAGGATGCACTTGCACTGTGTAGAACAGGTGAAATGAGGAGGTTAGCTGAAGAAGTAATGCACATAACATACTGTAGCCTTGTGAGGCTTTGAATGGCAAAAGTAGTTGTGACTATGTATCTGAGATGATGTGCAACGCTCATCAAATGAACTGCCAAGTATGGGATGAGGGAATATGGTTGGTATATGTAAGACAATATAGGAGCTGCGTATCTTGTGAGGTGTCAGCCGGGGACTGCAATGGAGACCTATGTGTAAGAGGACAATGTGTCCGTGGAACGTGGTGGTTTGCTGGTGGTGCTAGAATGTCACAACATGGTTTGGAATAGAGCTTCAATGCACCCAAGGTGTTAGGATAAGTATGTTGCATTCCGTGCCTGTAGCCCTGCTGTCTGCAAGATTATGGGGTGAGTCTGAGTGCCTGCGCTTGACACGCACTGCTCCAGTAGCTTGCCTCCTTGCACCTGACAATAGTTAAAATATAATGATAGGAAAAGCAGTAAAAATCAGAAAAGTTCTGGATGGAGTGCCTGCCGTAGGTGTCAGCTATGGTAGCCTTCCAGCTGCTGTTACATGACGCCATCGAGGTGCTTAACAGAAAGGTCGAGGAGGAATGGGGACATCGGCAGGGATGGACAGGAAACAGGTGTATGCCAGGAGGGAGCTGGAGGAAGCTGGAATTGAAGGGTAGAGATGAAGGAGTGTTGGCACAGCATGGAAAGCCCAGAAAGAATGGATGGGAGGGCAGCAAAGAGGAATGGGGAGCAGCACCAACATTGCAGCAAAGCCATGGGGTGCCGAACCTGGACTAGCAGGTCAGAGGGAGCAAAAAGGGGGAGGGGGGCAGGGACAGGGCATAGAGGAACTCAATGGAGCTCAGCAGCCAGAGAAAACAACAAGGCAAGAAACAGGGAGCAACACAACAGAAGGGAAATGCACAAGGGGAATGAAAGGTGGAGGGGATGACAGACCAGACAGGAGCAGCAGGAGGCGCAAACACAGCACAGCCACACGAACCATGCAGGGAGCCTGGGGAACAAAAAACACTCCCTAAGCAAGGCAGGTGCTGTAGCATAGGGTTTAAGTAGCAGGTGTGAGAGGAGCTATTCCCCACATTGAACCATGGACACTGCCCTCCCAGAATGAAAAGTCATGAAAAAGAATACAGACAAAAGAACTAATTGAAGGAAAAAGTGATATATAAACAAAAAAATTTACTACCAAACATGCATTAAAAATGCTGCCTGCCCTTATGCTGAACAATGGGACAATTGGGAAAACTAGTACAAATGAAAAAAGCCATTAAGGCCCCCCTCCCTTCTGGTCTTTAGCAAGTACATGCTCAGAGCTTTAAGGCACTCCCATAAGGATATGCCCTGCTGAAACATGGAAACAGAAACACAGAATTTGGTGGCAGATAAGGACTGCTTGGCCCATCCATTCTGCCCATTTCTCCCTATCTACACTATTACATCAGACTGTGCCCGATCTACAACTTTTTCTCCCTTCCCCCTTCCTTTCCAATGTGATTCATTTGTGCTTATCCCATGCATTATTGAACTTCACCACTGTTTTTGACACCACCACCTCTGCTGGAAGGCTGTTCCAGGAATCCACCACTCTTTCTGTGAAGAAGTACTTCCTCACATCTTTCCTGAGTCTACCCCCTTCCAACTTCATAGCATGTCCCACTGTTCTTGAGCACCTTTTCTTCTGAAAAAGACCCCCCTCCTGTATCTTATTTACCATTGGGAATTTAGGAAGCAGTATTGTGTAGTGGTTAAAGTCACTGAGCTGCAAACCTGGAGACCTGAGTTTGAATCCCATCATCCCCCACTTGCATACTGTGTGACCCTGAGCAATTCACTTAAATGCCCTGTGCTCCCAGGCTGCACCTGGAAACAAGCTCCAGCTTAGTGTGCCTTTCCTGGTTAAACAATTTCCCCATTCCCTTTGCTTTCCCTTACCACCAAGAGATATTTAAAGGTCTCTATCATATCTCCCCTCTTTCTCCTCTGTTCCACGGTGTATATGTTAAGGTCATTTAGTTTCTCTTCATAGGGCTTCTGATGCAGACCCTGCACCATTTTAGTTGCCCTCCTCTGGACTGTCTCCACTCTGTCTATGTCCTTCCAGAACTAGGCAGAATACTCCAGGTGGGGTCTTATCAGTGATCCATACAGAGGCAACACCACTTACCTCTTTCTGCTGGTGATACCATACACCCTGAGCATCCCACTTGCTTTCACTGCTGCCATGTTGCACTGCCTGGCCACCTTTAGGTCATCCGATATGATTACCCCAGGTCTCCTTCCTGCTTGGTGGTCATCAGTACCATTACACCCATTTTGTACTCCGTCCCTGAGTTTCTCTATGCTAAGTGCATTATTTTGGACTTTTTCACATTGAAACCCTGCTGCCATACCCTTGAACAGTCCTCTAGATTTCTCAGGTCTCTGCTCATCCTTTCCACCCCCCCCCAATAGTGTCCACCCTATTGCAGATTTTGTTGTCACCCACAAAGAGGCAGACCTTTCCTTCCAGCTTCTCTGCAATGTCACATATAAAGACATTAAAGAGGACCAGTCCCATCACTGATGCCAGAAGCACCCCACAGGTCACCAAAGCTTCCTTAGAGTGAGCTCCGTCTACCACCTCTCCCTGCTGCCTATCCCCTAACCAGTTTTTTAACCAGTTTACCACTTTTGAGCCCACACCTAAGCTACCCAGCTTACTTACTAGTCTCCTATGTGGAACCATGTCGAAAGCCTTACTGAAATCTAGGTAGGCCACATCCAGTGTTTCACTCTAATCTAGTTCCTTGGTCACTCAGTCAAAGAAATTTATCAGACTCATTTGACATGACCTCTCCTTTGTGAAACCATGCTACCTTGGGTCTTGTAGCCCACTGGATTCAAGATATTCTATAATCCTTACATTCAGCAGTGATTCCATTAACCTTCCCACCACCGATGTCAGGTTGACTAGCCTATAATTGCCAACCTCCTCCCTGCTACCACTTTTGTGTAGTGTGCCTACATCCACCCTCCTCCAGTCCCCCTTAACCAGTCCTGTTTCTAGTGAGCTGTTAAATAGAACTGTCATAGGTACAGTCAGTATTCCCCTGATCTTCCTCAATACCCTTGGATGCACCCCCAACTGGCCCAGTTGCTTTGTCTACCTTCAGATTTGCAAGCCCTTTCAGGACTTTTGCCTCCAAAAAAGGACTAGTGCCCACCTCCCTCCATCTAAAACTTTTGCTACTTTTTTGTGGCCCACCCCCTTCTCCTTCTTCTGTGAACACTGAACACTGAACACAATTATTATAAGAGAACAGGAACACAGGAAACCCTCTCCACATATAGAAAACTCTGCAATGCATGCACAAGCTCCATCAGGCAAGCAAAGAAGACATGCTTTCTGTTGGTGTTTAGTAAGAACATTAACCACCCGACTGATTTCTGGAAACCACTTAAATCCCTGCTTCCCCCCCCCACTACACCCTCATCTCCTACACTATCCAACCAGGGCTCCCACATCTCCGACCCCATCTGTGTAGCGGAAGCCTTTAATACACATTTCTCCAGTTGCGCTGCCAAACTCCTATACTCCCTTCCGAATCCACTCCCCCCGGTCCCTCCCCAACAGCTCATGCCCCAAAGCCTGCCCCGATCCTGCCTTTCTTTCTGCCCAGTAACCCATGCCGAAGTACTACGCTCACTACGGGCCCTGAACCCAAACAAAGGCAAGTGCCCTACGTCCCTGGACACAAAGATGCTCTTCCTGTCTGCCCCAGCCATAGCTGCCCCTCTCACTGCCCTTTTTAACCTCTCTTTCTCTCTGGGAAAGTTACCCATGGCCTGAAAGATGGCTACAGTCATACCCCTGCCAAAAGGTGGTGACCCATCCTCCCCAGAAAACTACAGACCCATCTCCCTCCTCCCAATCCTGGCCAAATTACAGGAACGGCTAGTCATGTCCCAGCTCACCCCTTACCTTGAAGCCTCCTCCTTTTTCACTCCGTTCCATTCGGGATTCTGTAAATTCCACTCCACCACCACCTCCCTGCTACGTGTCACTGGTGACATTTTCACTGGCATGGACAAAGGTCATGTCACCTCTGCCATTTTCAAAGATCTAGCCAAAGCTTTTGATACCGTCTCTCATTCCCTACTTCTCTCAAAACTCTCCAATGCAGGGCTCTCTGAGCCGGCCATTGGTTGGTTCCATCACTATCTAGCGGACAGGAAGCAAACAGTCAAACTGGCCTCTCACACTTCTAACCCCCTGTCAGTCACTACCGGTGTCCCACAAGGATCGGTCCTAGGCTCACTACTTTTTTCCATTTTTCTAAATGACCTCCCATCAGCATGTACCCACTCATCCATCCAAATGTATGCAGATGACACTGTCCTGTATGCCTCCGGCACCTACCGCACAAAGCGTAGCAACCCTACTCTAGGAGGATTTCTATGCCATCCAGTGCTGGTTGAGGACAAACCAGCTATTCCTAAACCCCCAAAAAACAGTATCACAAACATTCGGATCCCAACAAAGACTTTCCCGCCAAACACCCTGGCCCCCTTTCAAAACCTCGGACGGGGCCCCCCTGGACAATTGTACTTCCTTCAGATATCTGGGCGTCTGGCTAGACTAACACCTAGATTTTACCTCTCATATCGACTCACTACACAAGAGACTACTCCCCAAGCTAGGTACTCTATTCCACAACAAAAAATGCCTCCCTACACAAACTAGGCTCGCCATTGTCCAAAAAATTATTCTCCCAGTTTTCGACTATGGTGACATAGTCTACTCCATTGCCCCCGCGTCCGCTCTGGTAGCCTAGATACCATGTTCCACTCCTTCTGCGGTTCATTTCAGATTGTCCATAATCCACTCACCATTGCAACCTATACAGCTCATACCTGCCGTCATCCCTCCACGATCATAGACAAATAAACTGCAATAGGTTCACTGCCAAATTCTGGTCCCACTCCTCCCCATCTGGCCTCCCACCTCTCCAAACAATCCTCCTGCATACTCCCTCAAGAATACAGATCCCAGACTGCTGCATGTCCCATTTTTGCGTACTTCCAAAGGCCAGGCCGCCTTTAGTTTCCGAATTCCCCAGATTTGGAATGCTCTGCTGGCCTCCATAAGACAGGCACAGAACACATACCAATGCAACCCTCTACTTAGAGCCCATTTCTCATCCAGCTGCTCCCGTTATAACTAATTACTCTAGTTATTCCTGCTTGCTGTACTATGAAAGTATATGTAATGTATATGACCCTGTCACTCTGAACAATGTATATATGAACCCCTGTCTGTATTCTCTAAACAAATGTTTATAGGAAAGCCTTGACTTCCCAAAAATGTTTCTGTTTATTGTTTATATCTTTGTATTGTAATTATGGGCCTCGGCCCCCAGGTTGCATCTGGAATTGAGCTTTTAGCTCAGTATGCTTTCCTGGTAAATCTCGTAAATAAATAAATAAATTATTTGTTCAGGATGTCTGCCTTATCCTGGTCCCATTCTACAGTTCCCCCTTCCCTGTTTAACCTTGCAATCCCACCCCTGCTCTCCCTCTTTTCACTAACATATCTAAAAAATTTCTTGTCCCCTTTTGTTACCTCCTGGGCTATTTTCTCTTCAGTTTGTGCCTTTGTGCTCCTTACTGCTGTGCCTGCCTCCCTCTGTTTCCCTTGATACACATCCCTAATCTCCTCCCTCTGCATCTCCTTATACAGTACCTTCTGAATGCTACCCTTTTAGCTTTTACCTTTTCAGCCACCTCTTTCGAGAACCATAGCAGTATCTTTTTCCACTTGCTTTTGCTCACTTGTTTGATGCAGAGGTCTATTGCCTTTACTATGCTCCCTTTTATATTTGCCCATTGTTCCTCCGCCCTACCCAGGTAACCCACCCCTGCTAGGTCATCCCTGAAGCATCCACCCATCTTTTTAAAATCTGCCATCCTGAAGTCCAGGACCCTCACCCCTTGTTGTGGTTTAATTCTGCAGTTGTCCTTATACTGAACCACACCGTATGATGATCAGTTGTCCCCAAGTGGCCTCCCAATTTGACATCTGTAACGCTGTCCCTGTTAGTGAGTACCAGGTCCAGTATTGCCCCATCATGAGTGGGTTCACTGATTGGTTTCCCAAGGAATACCCCCTGCAGAGAGTTCAGGATATCCTTACTTCTAGCTGAAGCCACTGCTGGAAGACTCCAGTACACATAGGGCAGGTTGAAGTCCCCCACCAGCAGCACCTCACCCTTTTTTGCCATCTTGCCAATGGCTTCCACCAGTACTTTGTCTAATTCCTCCCTCTGTGCTGGGTGTTGGTAGATCACTGCACTGTGAATAGTAGCTCCATTCCCCATCTACATTATGACCCACAGTATCTCTGCCTCCCCCTATATTCCCTTTATTTCTATGGCTTTTATGCTGTCCCTCATATAAAGCACCACAGCTTCTCCTTTCCTTCCCACCCAGTCCTTCCTGAACAGAGTATAGCCCTGTATGGCCATACCTCCATCATGGTTTTCAGTGCACCATGACACAGTAATGGACACAAAATCCAGGTCAGCCTCTGTCATGCTGACACTGAATCATTTTGGTTACCCTATGCTGCACTGTCTCTAGCCTGTCTGTTTTTTTTTCTTAGGTGAGGACTCCTGAACTGGGCATAGCATTCCAGATGTGGCTTCTCCAGTGATCTATAGAGATGTAGTATCGCCCTTTTAAGGAGTTGTTTTGATGACTCCAAGGTCCCTTTCTTCAAAGGTAGTATCCAACTTAACCCCTCTCATCCAATATTTAGTCCTGTGGTTCTTGTACCCTATGGGCATCACTTTCTACTTTTTGGTGTTGAATTTCAGATGCAAAATCTTGGACCACCTCTCCAACTTTTTCAGGTCCTTCTTCATACCCCTTACCTCTTCCTCACTGCCTAGCCTACAAAAGAGCTTAGTGTCCTCTGTGAAGAGACACATCAGGCTTTCTCTTTATATTATCTCTATGTCCCCTGGTATGAACTGATGCTGTGCATAAGGTTAGTTTACTCACTGAACTCAACAATAATTATACAAAACCCCCAAAGGGACTTGCGTGTTTGAGATGAGTAACAGTGGTGCCCAGTGTTGGGTTACCTCTCTGTCTAGTCATGTTATTCAGGAACTTCAGTCAAGAACAGTCAAGAATGGACAGAGCCATCACTTGCTATTTGTTAACTTGCCTAGTGCTTCCAAACTTTATGAAAAGTCATCATCACTGAGGACACCCTTATGATAGCAGTGTAACAAAATCTTATAACAATTTGGACCCTGACACCATTGTATAGGCAGGACCATATTTTCACAAAATTTCACAAGAAAAGAAAATTGCCAAAATCTAAGCCCTTATATCTTCATAACTACTCATCCAAATGTCACAATATTTTGCATTCCATCAGATCTCCTAAGGATTAAAAAACATACCAAACTGAGGGTATTGTCAGAGTCAGATGACTGAATTATGACCAAATAAACACATAAGAAAAATTTCTTGAAATTGCGCAAAAACTTTACAAAATTTTGTGACAATTCTATAACACAGAATTTAATTATTTTGTGCATTGCTACAAAAAATCAGTAGAAAAATAATTGTCAGCAATTGCTTGTCTTTCCTGTGTCCCCACCCCACCCGCCACCGTCAGCATAGTCTAATAGAGCATTTTTGGGGCCCAGAAGATAGCAAGTCATTTAACTTCACAGTACTCCAGTCAGCCCAGTTGCAGAAATGGGTAGAAATAGGATCCCACTAGAAATGAGATGTTACATCTCATCTGGCAAATTCTGGGTAAACAAGCTATAAGAATTAGTAGCTAAAATGAGATTTTGAAACTCAGCTGGGCTATCCTTGGTAAATAAATTATAAAAAGAAAATCTGGCTGGCCTCCAGAGCAGACAGTAAGGTTTAGCAGTTTAAGCCATATTGGGAACCAGGAGTTTGCAGGGTCAAACTCTGCTATAGCCAAATACTGTGTGTCTCTAATCAAGTCACTTAACCTTCCACTGCTCCAGTCAACCCAGGTGTGGAGACGGCTAGAAGCAAGACCCTACAGAAATTGTAACAGTGCATCTCTGCTGGATGATCCTGGGTAAATACTTTGTAAAAATGAGTAAAAGCCATTCCCCACTGGAAAAGAGATGCTTAATCTCAGCTCGGCTATCTTGGTTAAATAAACTGTAATAAAAAAAAATTGCATATTGCAGAAAGTAAAGATGTGCAAAGTCCACAAATTTTGCTCCATGAAATATTCCACGAAATTTGAGCTTCTCAAGAAATATCTTGCTGGTGCGAAATGCAAAATCTCGCCCACGAAATGTGGAATTTTGCCTGTGAATGGCAGAATTTCAACCCAGGAAATTCCACCATTTGCAGATGAAATTCTGCATTTCATGGGCAAAATTTAGCATTTCGCACCAGCAAAATATTTCATGAAATGTGCAAATTTTGTGTAATATTTCATGGGGTGAAATTCTCGATTTCACTGGATCTTCGCCAGCGTAATTAAACTTCGCTGCATCTCTAGCAGAGAGTCACCCAACTTTAACCACCTTGTACATTCTTCATTAGCAACCAAGTACTTTAAATTAATTTGCCCTGTTACTAGCTAAGAATAACAGTTCACAATTAAACTATGCAGGTAAACTTTAGAAAATAACGATAAAAATTCTGGACTGAGATTGACTAAAAACATTCTTAACCCATTACTGTCCAGTACAAATAAAAGAGCCAGTATGCGACTAATAGTTCCCTGCTTGCAGCTTACGATGCAATTCCTCCATTCTGCTTGCAGAGTGTGGCATTTCTCCCAAAGCACCCCAATTTTATTGCACTTAGAAAATTGGTTGTGTTGGGCCCACAGAATCCATTTCTTAGTATGTGAAAAGATCCTTCAGGGTGAGGGGTGCTGGGAGATACCTGCCCTCCCAGGGGCTGAAAGGAATTCTGCCTGCAGTGTCAGGCCTCACTAAGCCCTGGGCAGGGAGGTTTCTCCAAAAATCCCACACCCTGTCTGGTCATCTTGCTTACATAAGGGCTTGGCCAATGCTTATTTTCAGATGTTGACTTGGGAGGTGGCTCAAAGGGTTCCATATGATAATGGCATGTGCAGCAAGGTGGTTAGCTGTTAGTAATGTGTTGTACATGCAGAAAATCCAGTTTTAGTGATGTACACCACTGGCGCATTGAAAGGGTGCCAGAGACTTAGATTTTCAATTTGTGGGGTTGTGCCCCACACCCCTCTACTAAAGGATTCTCAACTCCAGGGGGTGCAGGTTAGAGGTGCAAAAAATCTCAGACCGGCGCAAAAAAAAGAACGTGCCCAGAACTGAACCTGGCACCCTCCCAAACCTAGCCTGCCACCAACCCACCATGCCAACTCAGCAGCTTACTGCCATGCTACACCCCACAAACCCTCCCCTCCCTTCCCCTCTGCCTGTTACAGGGTGTGGACTCTCCCTTCCCCACTTGTGTGAGTGTGTGTGTGTGTGTGTGTGTGTGTACATATAGCCACATCCTGCCTCTATATTCACTGACCCCTCTATCCTGTCGCACTCCCTGCCTGGTAGCCCTGTGCACAAGCACCATAACTGAGTCTCCCTTTTTGAAAGCGCTCAATCATGGTCGCCATTATCACAGGCTATGGCTCTAGGCAGAACATGACTGAAGTCACAGTGAATTACAGAAAACTGCAGTACAATAGAGCTGGGCTCATAAACAATATCTTAGAACATAAATTAAAAACATTGCTGGGTTGGGAAGCACCACAGATGATTGACGTTATTCTCGTCGATGTCACCCACAGTGACACCACAACAACACTGCAAACAACCCTGACTCAACCCAGACTGACAGCAAGAAGCCAGATGCCAGCACCCACCACCAACACAACAATGAACACCGCACTACCGACAACGAACCGATGCCAGGCACCCCCACCACAGCTCCATGGGAGACACAGAAGGGCAGCAGTGCAACAGGCCTGGCAGCAGGTGAACAATGGCAACTGTAGACAGGGTAGATGGCACAGCAGGATGCACACACACTTGGGATGCAGGAAGCATGGTGTTATGTCACAGCTTATGCCCCTTCATGCTGTTGTCGTATTTGGCTGACATGTCCCCCATGTAATGCGGAACCTGATGTGCAGGTGCGGCAGCTGCCTTTCTAGTTGCCACCAGCACACCTGCAGATGCTGTGGGGGGGCATGTCACTGTTTTTCCAAGGGCGATGTTGCCATGGCCATCCTGAGGATGTAGATGTGAGGGAGTCGCTATGACTGTGTCGACATAACACCACACTTCCCTTGGTGGTAGGATTACTTTACAAAGTTTATTTCACATATAATCAAAGAGCAGTAGCACTTACCCCTCGCCAACATTTTATGCATGCCCAATGCACTTTATTGCATGGGGGTGAGTTCTGCTGTACTCTGTTTATGTGTGAAATAAGCTCTGTAAAGTAATCCTACAACCCAGCAGTGGTTTGTTTTCTAATTGGACTCAATTCACACATGTAGTCTACTATGTTCACCAGTCTGGTGACTAGTCATTGCACCTGGAGACTTTACTAAGCAGTGAAGAACACTTGAACTGACATCATGTAATACCCTGAAAGAATACAGTTTACGGTATATAATGCCTTTCATGTGAACAATCCTGAAGCACTTTATCACCTATGGATAGTTATTGCAGAAATTAAGCACACACACACAGGAAGGTCGAGTAAGATAATTACTTCATTTGTTTAGAATTTTGTACACAGGCTTAACCTCATTTATGTGAAGTATCTATTTTTCAAGATTGTCCTGGGGGACAAAACAGGAGCAGAGCAGTTTCAGAAAAAACAATAGTTCTAATCTAAGATGAATTCATAGTCATGCATCATGGGGCATCAGGATACACTTGATGGATTTGTGGTCTTCTTTCTCCCCTTATTCTTCTAAATTACAATGTTAAGCGTAAATATTTGTATATCATTCTGATGTTTACATTCACTCACAGTGTATTCAACTTTCAATAACTGTAGTAGCTTGGTTAGCTACAATACAGAATACTGTAAATAGTTGGGTCATTTCAGGTGTTTTTTGTCCCATGGATTCAAAATGAATAAGATGGTTAAACTCAGATGCACCTCCAGGCATCTCCTATAGCTGGACATGGGAACAAAATGAATTCAGTGGTTAAGCTCAGTGCTTCTGCAAGGCCCCACCATGAAGCTTAACCCCATCTTTCCCTATCTAAATGAGCAATGGTCAATGCCTATGATGTTTAACTGCATGTTTTATAACACTAATGTAGTACAAATAAAGATGTGGAAGCAATAGACGCATGACTCATTCATGTTCACACAGTTACTACTTGATTGCAGCAGTGTCTGAACCTGTGATATCCTGTGCCCAACTGTAGTGCCCAAGAATTGGAGCCCTCCAGTACAACCAAGTTTCATGGAAGGGCAGCCATGTGTGTGTGCCAGCAGCTCTGGGAAATAGGGAAGGGGGGCACTTCTGGGAGACAGGGCCTGGCACCCATGGCAAGTTTCTTTTTTATGCAAACATACCCCTGGTAGCCAGTTCCCTACCCTCTCCCTAATATTCAGGTCTCTTTCTGTATAGGCAGCCCCTGGTGACAGTCTCTCCCCCCTCCCCACCCAGTCTCCCCCCAGCAGTAGCCCAAGCCTGGGCTGTATTTGAAAGTAAAAGGAAACATTTTCTTTTTCTCCATCTCAGTCCCACTGCTTGCTCACACACTCCTTCACAGAGCAGGCATAATGAGGTGAAGGGATGTCGCATGCTGTGGTCTCTGACTCAGCGCAGAACATGGCCTCACATGGAGCCTACTGCAGCTCAAACTCAGAGTTTGGGTATAGAACCCTGGGTCTATTTGAAAAAGTAAAAAATGGTCAGTGGCAACCATTGTGGTAGTAGTCGGGCAGCAAGGGAGGTGGACAAAAGAGCAACAGAGACCTGAAGGTTTATCTGTCAGAGCAAAATGACCCCATTGGCTCTTGATGTGTCCTTCCTCTTTTCAGCAGCTCCAGTTCAGGTTGTGGCAATGAGTTTGTCAGCCCAGCAGCAGAAGCGGCATCTCTGATCTGCAGTTCCCATCCTCTTCCCAAAGTACATTGCACAGCTGTAAGGCAGCCCGGCCTCCTGATTCTGCATCATTCCTTTTTGCTCCAGGCACTGGTGGTGAGTGGACAATTGCATAATTTAGCAGTATCACCCACATTCAAGTATAAACTTTTAATTTTTTTCTCTTCTTCAGAGCAGGTAAAGTGTGCCACTTGGTATCTTGTCAGTGGCGGAGGCTGTGTGGGTGGGAGGAAACACACAGCAACAGACCATCTACTGAGGTGATGCAGGAATCCACAGGACCCAGTGTGGGCCAAAAACTGGCATGATTGTGGGACTGCCCATGGGGTGGAGAAAAAATGTCAGCTCCATAAGAGTTAATGAGTGGGGTGGGCTATCTGAAAGCACCCAAAATGTCCATGGGGCAGCGTAACCATTTAGCTCCACATTTGCTAATCTATACAGGGGCAGGTAGGCTGCATATAAATCCACCCATAGGGCAACACCCAGAATGTTCCATGGGAGCTAGAGTGATTTCAGAGAGACACATTTACAAACCAATATCTGAATGTGCATTGCTGTGTGAACTTGTCCATTGCCCAACATTTTAAATAGAGACATTGCATTACTCAATGAACCTGCCTACTCCGTAGCATTTTAAACACAGACATTGCACTACTGTGTGAGCTTGCCTAATACTTTTTACTTAACAAAGACATTGAATTACTGTGTGAACCTGTCACACAGATCAGTATCTTAAGGAGAGGGGCTCAGTTCTCAAAGAGCCCTTAGACTGATGCAAGCTGCTGCCAAAGACAGCTTGCATCAAAGCCTGGTGCACCATGGACCCTGCGCCCAATTCTCTATTGGGCAGGGTTCCAGCAGCAAAGTCCCACAGCTTGCGTCAACTCCGGCTATGCAACAAGCAGAAGGCACATCCTGATGGTGTGCTGCAAGCTGCAAGGTGGCTGTGCAGTGCTCTAGCTAGTCCCTGGTGGCTAGCAGCACTCTTCCCTGATCCCCAATGTCCCTGAAATTAGTTATAAATAATATTCCCTGGAGGTCTAGTGGACCCCTCTCCATGATCCCCAATGTCCCCAAAATTAAATTATTAAACAAATTCCCTGGTGGTCTAGTGGACCTCCTCCCCGATCCCACATGTTCCTAATATAAATTTACAGTCCTAATTCCCTAGTGACTTAGCACCCCCCAGCCATGATCACCCATTTTCAATCAAAACAACATCACTGGTGATCTAGTGGACCCCCACCCCGGCTGGCAGTGTCCCACTACCCCACACCCCCCATCCCCAAATGGAGCCAGCAACTAGCACATCCCACCACTCACCACCATGGCCAACTGCCGACAGAGTTCTCAATGAGCTTTGTACTGTATTCAGTACACTCTCAATGAGTGAAAGCTCTTTCTATTGTCCAATCTTAACATTACAATGGAAA
Organism: Neoceratodus forsteri; assembly: GCA_016271365.2. NCBI lineage: Eukaryota > Metazoa > Chordata > Ceratodontiformes > Ceratodontidae > Neoceratodus > Neoceratodus forsteri. Next base: position 216,169,997 of record CM028136.1, read on the forward strand.
ACAGAGCATGTCTCAAAGCTGGCATCGAGGGTTCCATGTAAAAAAGAGAAGAGAACTGTACCTATTGAAGTCGGTGAATAATAGGAGTGGTGCTGGTGGAGGAGACAACTGGAAAGATGGCTGCTTGGATTTGAACAGAGAAAGAGAGACTGTTGGTCCATCAGCGCTTTAGCGCTTAAGGCGCTTTTTCTTATACCAAAGGTATGCCACTGTTGCCTAAGGGGAAGGGTGCTGATATTCTAGAATATGAAAATATTATGCTTAGAGGAGCATTTTTCTTGTTATATTTTTCAGAAGGATTACCTCCCCATTATGAATTATAGAGGAAGAGAGGTGGACCAGAGACTGGGGAGACCCAGAATGGTTCTGCTGTAAAGCCAGCAGACTTTAATGACGGTGAATCATATATTTCAGGGGCAAAGATGGTGAGAGACTAGGAACTTATGCCTGTCTGTGGCCTTTGGGCTGAAGATTCCCCCCAGGAAAGTACTGTTATTGATTCAAGTTCTGTCACCCTGTTTAAAGGCTTCGCATGGCCCAGGATGCCATAATATTGAAAAGAGAATGGAACTCCTTTGCTTTCAAATGTTGGGCATTGGCCTGTATAGAGCTAAAGTAAGGAGTTCCTTGAATATTTCCTCATGCTCTGTGATTTTCGATTCAGACTCGAGGAACGTTTAGAGCATTTAAATAGGGGCATGGCAATATGAACCACTGTGCAATCTGAAGTGTTTGTAAAACTGAAGGAAGTCTACAGTATGCAATATGAGCTCCTTGATTTAACCAGAGTCCCTCTATTTATATTTGATTTTCTGTTAGCTCCTGTCTGTAATAGCTAAAAAGTATACTGCATTTGGAATTTCAGAATTAAAAGGGCAGTCTGATCCTGACTGTAGTGTGCAGCAACATGAGGCCTGGTATGAACCATTTCTCTGAGGTCATATTTACAAGGGACTCCTAGTGTTGGAGCTGACTGGTTCTGCCTGGCAAACATAATGGTTTGAATTTTTATAAATGTTGCCTCAGCGACTTGTGTAAAAATGAGGTTTACAGTGGGGAATTAATCTCTTTTAAAGCTTGTATCTTCCAGTGGGTTTTATATATTAAGATGCATGCTCTTGCTTTATATTTAATGGACTCCTGAATAATACTGGAGCCTTTAGCATTATTCCAAATGACAAACGATGGACTCTTGAGTGAATGGAGTTGGATTTCGATTTCTGGTGGCCAGGTTTTCGGTATAAACCATGAAATGTTTTTTGCATGCTTTTTAACTGACTGATTTATAAGTCCTTATAATATGTTGAACATTGTAACACTGTAGTAAGACAGATGGCTTAGAAAAGCTTGTATGCTCAATTGTTTAACTAACATGTCTAATAATATGAACCTGCAACTAGCTGCCTCTGACTTAGCACTGGGCTAGATAATGGTAGCCACACTGGGCCCCTATAATGAGTCTCTGAGGCCTGAAAGTAGAAGGAAAAGTGTAGACAATTGGTAATGGGTATGGTCTAGGGTAACCAACATATGGCTTCCAATTAGCAGTCGGCATATAAATACTCACATACTTGGTGATGTTAGGAGCCTGGGGCAGCATCTGCTGCAAGGTGCACCCTAAGATTTCACCAAAAAGAGGATGGTATTGCTGACAAGATGGGATTTTTAATAGGTTCAGAGATGGAACCTTTCCATTTTGTCTTTAAACAAAGTATTTCAACAGGAAGTCCCGGTACACTAATTGGGACCCATTCACTGTGGTGTTATCCTGTTCTCATAGGTAAGAATTGATAGACACAGTGGTCTCAAATTGGGTACCTCTGGCTGGAATGTGGAAAGAAAACAGTTAACAAATGTAAATAGCCATGGTCTAGATAAAATTCATAAATGATTCTCTATTGTAGTCAGTATATAATTTCTCCCATACCTGGCTTACTAAAGGAGCACAGGGCAGCATACACTGCGGGGTGCTTCTAGGAGTGTTGCCAAAAAGGGGAAGGTATTACAGACAACATACGGACCTTAAGGCTGGTTTCAGTGACTGAGTCTTCTTATTTTGTTTATATCAAAGTATTTCTGCAGAGTACCTAGGTAACCTAAATAGGGATCTAATTAATGTGTCTTGATTTTCCTCTCAGAATTGGCCTGAGGAAGGCTGGTGGTATGGGGATATTGATGGCTGTCACTACTGAGTTCATCCAGGGAGAATTACGTATTTTCTCCCTGATTGTAGTCTTTCTACTAAAAGGCATTTTTTTAATTAGATAAAAATGATCCATTACACATGGGTCATGCTTTGTTATTAAGGATTTGTTTAGACTGAAGGTATTGTTTCAACATATATTTATTAAGAATTGATTTTCAGAGTCTGTTATGATCAAAATTTCTATTGTCTGGATAAACAAGATCTATTATGTAGCAATTACTTGGAACTGCATCACCCGAACACCTGATGGAGTTTTCTTTTATATATTTGTATGTTGTTATTTGTAATGTTGCAATGT